>BSBM01000001.1:13922500-15172500 GCA_027924585.1 Larix kaempferi
ATAGTTAGTGGAGAAGACCTATCAATAGAGAAGACATGTCAAAAATCAGTTTTGTATTTCCTATATTTAGAAGTTAATGTTGAGAAGAGTTGGAGGATGATCCATAGGGTTTGGTGTATTGCTTTGCATCTACTTTGAATCTTCACATGGTATCAAAGTAGGCCTAAGACTCTTTGAAGATAGGAAAGAAAAAATTAGAGATTTTCCACTCTACAGAAAATAGGAAGATGTGCATTGAGATCTGTGAAGTGAAGCTCATCGATTGAGAACAAACCACCACAAGACCTATAAATAAGCTTTATGATCCATAGAAAGATAGAAACCCTGTCTCAGAAGAAAACAAGAAGGAAAACAAGTCACAAGAAGGTATTGTTGTCTTGTCGGTCATCGGGAGTGATAGAGAAGGACTATCATTGTTTATCCATGCAGAGGGAGCGATAGTATCGTTGTCCTGTAGTTTGAAGAGAGTGATAGCTTCCCAAAAGAGTCCATCACCATCTCTCTACCACTGGGGAGTGATATCCATGACTAAGCAGTTTTCGGGATAGCGATAGTTTTTTCGATACACTACACATTCTCCATTTTCCATTCCGGTCACAGACAGATGGACCAGAAAGGAAAGACACTCTTTTAAAAGGTAACTTTTCAGAGAAAAAAAACACATGTTTTGGAAGAATAAAATGGCTTCAAGCACCCAAACCTTTTCCTAGATTCCTCCTCTCACTGGGAAGAACTATGAAATATGGTCGATTAAAATTATGACCTTGTTAAAGACTCAAGATGTTTGGGAATATGCATCCCATGAGTATACAAAATTGAGAGATGAAGCAGTCGAACATACCATGACAAATAATCAAAGGACTCAGTTAAAATAACACATAACCAAGGATGCAAAGGCGTTGCATCTCATTCAAAGTGATTTGGATGAAACCATATTCCCCAAGATTTATCTTGTGAGATCCTCTAAAACCACCTAGGAGATATTGCAAAGCAACTATCAAGGCATCACCAAGGTGAAGACATTGAAATTGCAAACCTTGATAAGGGACCTTGAAATCCTAGAAATGAAGTGGTTGGAGTCGATAGTTCAGTACATGAATTGAGTAACTACCACTATAAACAATTTGAAGATGTACGACGAAGATATGACGGATAATAAGGTAGTCGAGAAGGTTCTCAAAACCCTATCCAAAAAGTTCGATTCAGTGGTCGCAACAATTGAAGAAGAAAAAGATATGTGTCATATTACAGTAGATGAATTGATGGATCCCTTTTATCCCATGATTCCATAAACAATAAGAATGATAATTCCTCACTTGAAAATGCATTTTAGACCCAGGCCTCCATTGTAGAGGTAGAAGAAGAGGTCAAGGAAATAGAAGCAGAGGTAGGAAAATTATATATCTTTCTCAAGCAGGAGAGAGATCAACCCCATATTTGGGACAAGATTATGAACACTTTCATAACCAAAGGGGGAGAAACATAAATTTCAAAGAAAAGCCTAGGATATAGTGTTTTTACTACAAGAAGTTTGGCCACTCTGAAAGTGAATGTAGGAAGAAGCAAGCAAATAGGAATAAAGGCATAACACATATTAGGAACAATGATGAAGGGACATCATAATCAATGTTCCTTTCATGCCAGATTACTGAAGAAACCATCCACAACAAAGATCTATGGTTGTTGGATAGTGGTCTCAAAAATCACATGACTGGTAACAAAGTTTTGTTTCAAGTTTGGATAGCTCTATCACATCTGAAATTAAGCTAGGAGATTATTATCAAGTCAAATCCAACGGTAAAGGTGTAGTTTCAATATTAACTAAACAAGATGAAAAGAAGGACATTTGTGATGGTTTCTATCTACCTGGTGTGAAAAATAACTTGATGAGTGTAGGCCAGATGAGTCAACATGGTTATGAGTTCATATTCAAAGGTCCCACTTGTATAATCCTAGATAAGCCACTTAGTAAGAGGCTCACATCATAAGTACAAACCAAAAATAGGATGTTTCTCCCTATGTTGAAAAGTCTAAATCAGTCACTTTTATATGAACAAAATATCTCAAGCACTGATGAAACATGGTTGTGGCACCTTAGGTATGGTTAGTTACCCTTTACTAGTCTTATCCTTTTGTATACAAAGTGTATGGTCAAGGATCTACCCCTGATTAATGAATAACACAACTCTTTTGAAACTTGTATCTTAGCCAAACACCCAAGAGATAGCTTCCTAGTTGCTTCCTATAGAGAAAAAGAGCATCTTGAGGTGGTGCATACAAACCTTTGTGGTCCTATGCAAACCTAGTCCATATGAGGAAGTTTTTAGTTCCTAACATTTATTGATGACTTTAGCAAAAAAAATTGGGTGTATTTTTTGAAGCACAAATCTTAGACTTTTGAAAATTTTAAAGATTTCAAAGCCATGGTAGAGATATAGAGTGGAAAGTACATTAAAGTACTCAAGTCATATGGAGGAGGTGAATAGGACTCCAAAGAATTCACAGAACATTGCAAACAACAAGGGATTGAAAGTAAATTCACTACAAGGTACACTCCACAACATAGTGGAGTATCTCAAAGGGAGAACAAAATAATCATGAACATAGCCAGGAGTTTGCTCAAGACGAAGACCTTGTCAAATGAGTATTGGGAAGAAGTTCTAGCATGTTCAATTTATATCTTGAATAGATATCCAACCTGCAGTGTGATAGACAAAGTCCCATAGGAAGCATGGAGTGACATGAAAGCTATTGTTTCACATTTTAAAGTTTTTGGATGTGTAGCTTATGCACATATTCCTAAACATTTGAGGAGGAAACTTGATGAAAAAAGTGAAAGGTGCACTTTTATTGGCTACAATGAATATTCCAAAGCCTACAGGTAGTATTGTTGAGATATTGTAACTTCAAAGAATATTATATTTGTACTTTATTATTTTGGAGATGTTTCATTCCCCCTTGAAGATCTTATTGTATATCCGGAGATGTTTATTCCTCCGTCGGAAGGTGGTAACTTGGGTTATTATACTTCCCTAGTGGGGGTCGGACCTGTATGTGTTATGTGGGTCAAAGGTTTATTAGACCACCCTAGAGGGGTCGGCCCAGTCAGTTGTAGTGGGGTATTTAACCCATTGGTTAAATACGAGCCTACATGTTTTGTGTAAAAGACAAGTCGGAGTAGTGTATAAATAGAGGGGGTGTATTCCTCATTTGACACACACTCACTCACTTGAGAGTGGCGCACTTGTGGAGGAGAGGCCTTCTATGGAGAAGGAGGAGCTTATGCTCAGGGTTACATCTTTGTATATTGTCGGTCATCTATATTGAGGAAGCTTTATTGGGTTTTCTACCCCATGAGGGTTTCCCAGGGACACTTGTTGGATACCTACCGGGGGCATAGAACTCCAACCGTGCAACAAAAACGGGTTCAGGGGAGTCCTGCAGGTGTGTCTAAGCAGTTCGGGCTAGGAACACTAGCCATGCCCGCCCGGTGGATGATTTTCCAAAGTTGACCCCCGTGTGCAAAAATTGCACACTCCCACACTGAGCAAAACCCTAATTTCCAAAATGGACCTGCAAGGTGACACATGGGCCATCTGGCCAAAAGGGAGGGGCACCCCTGGAACTATCCCGGCGTGCTGAATCCAATAGAGTCTCCGATTCGTCGATCCGAGCCACGGTCATCATTCTATGGCTCGTTCCGTCTCACATTCAAAAGGCCTTCAGGGACACTTGCTGGATACCTGTCGGGGGACACTTGCTGGATACCTGTAGGGGGCATAGAACTCCAACCGTGCAACAAAAGTGGGTTTCGGAGAGTCCTGCAGGTGTGTCTAGGTAGGTTCGGGCTGGGAACACTATCCATACCCACCCGGTGGATGATTTTCCAAAGTTGACCCCCATGTGCAAAAATTGCACACACCCACATGGAGCAAAACCCTAGTTTCCAAGATGGACCTGCAAGGTGACACATGGGCCACTGGGCCAGAGGGGAGGGGCACCCATGGCACTTTCCCAGTGTGCTGAATCCAATGGAGTCGACGGTTCGTCGATCTGAGCCACGGTCGTCATTCTATGGCTCGTTCTGTCTCGCATCCAAAAGGCCTTCAGGGACACTTGCTGGATACCTGTCGGGGGCATAGAACTCCAACCGTGCAATAAAACCGGGTTCCGAGGAGTCCTACAGGTGTGTCTAGGCAGGTTCAGGCTGGGAACACTAGCCATACCCTCCCGGTGGATGATTTTCCAAAGTTGACCCCCATGTGCAAAAATTGCACACTCCCACACTGAGTAAAACCCTAGTTTCCAAGATGGACCTGCAAGGTGACAAATGGGCCACCAGGCTGGAGGGGAGGGATACCCTTGGCACTATCCTGGTGTGCTGAATCCAACGAAGTTGACGGATCGTCGATCCGAGCCACGGTCTTCAATCTATGGCTCGTCCCGTCTCACTGCCAGAAGGCCTTCAGGGACACCTGCTGGATACCTGCCAGGGGCATAGAACTCCAACCGTGCAACAAAACTGGGTTCCGGGGAGTCCTGCAGGTGTGTCTAGGTAGGTTCGCACTGGAAACACTAGCCATACCCACCCGGTGGATGATTTTCCAAAGTTGACCCCCGTGTGCAAAAATTGCACACTCCCACACTCAGGAAAACCCTAGTTTACGAAATGAATGCACAATGAAGCCACTAGGCCATGGGGAGACGAGGGAGAGGGCCCCTTAGAGGTAATTGCACACCAGGAGACCAACAGAGTCGACAATTCGTCGATCCGATGTCCGTTTTCCGAGTTATTTCAAGTTGCAAGTCGCATGAAAATGTCGTTCAGGGACACTTGGTGAATTTCCGTCCGGGAGCCAAAAAGCATACGGAGCAGCAAGATTGCATGCTATTGGCTCCTGCAAGTGTGTGTGGGCAATGTCGACGTGGGAACACTGCCAACACTGGCGTGGGGGAGGATTTTGCAGAGTTGACCCACCAATGCGAGATTGCATGCAATTAAACTGAGCAAAACCCTAGTTTACGAAATGAATGCACAATGAAGCCACCGGGCCATGCGGAGACGAGGGAGAGGGCACCCTAGAGGTAATCGCATGTCAGGAGACCAATGGAGTCGACGGTTCGACGTTTCGACGTCCGGTTTACGAGTTATGTCGAGTTGCAAGTCGCATGAAAATGTTGTTTAGGGACACTTGGTGAATTTCCGCCCGGGAGCCAAAAAGAAAACAGAGTAGGAAGATTGCGTGCCGTTGGATCCTGCAAGTGTGTGTGGGAAATGCCGACGTGGGAACACTACCAACACTGGCTCGAGGGAGGGTTTTGCAGAGTTGACCCACCAATGTGAGATTGCATGCAATTAAACTGAGCAAAACCCTAGTTTACGAAATGAATGCACAATGAAGCCACTGGGCCATGGGGAGATGAGGGAGAGGGCCCCCTAGAAGTAATCGCACTCCAGGAGACCAACAAAGTCGACGGTTCATTGGTCTGATGTTCGGTTTCTGAGTTATGTCGAGTTGCAAGTCGCATGAAAATGCCATTCAGGGACACTTGGTGAATTTTCGTCCGGGAGCCAAAAAGAAAACGGAGCAGGAAGATTGTGTGTTGTTGGCTCCTGCAAGTGTGTGTGGGCAATACCGATGTGGGAACACTACCAACACTAGGTTGGGGGAGGGTTTTGCAGAGTTGACCCACCAATGCGAGATTGCATGCAATTAAACTAAGCAAAACCCTAGTTTACGAAATGAATGCACAATGAAGCCACTGGGCCATGGGGAGACGAGGGAGAGGGCCCCCTAGAGGTAATCACATGCCAGGAGACCAACGGAGTTGACGATTCGTCGGTCCGACGTCTGGTTTCTGAGTTATGTCGAGTTGCAAGTCACATGAAAATGTCGTTCAGGGACACTTGGTGAATTTCCGCCCAGGAGCCAAAAAGTAAACGGAGCAGGAAGATTGCGTGCCGTTGGCTCCGGCAAGTGTGTGTGGGAAATGCCGACGTGGGAACACTGCCAACACTGGCTTGGGGGAGGGTTTTGCAGAGTTGACCCACCAATGCGAGATTGCATGCAATTAAACTGAGCAAAACCCTAGTTTACGAAATGAATGCACCATGAAGCCACTGGGCCATGGGGAGACTAGGGAGAGGGCCCCCTAGAGGTAATCGCACGCCAAGAGACCAACGGAGTCAACGATTCATCGGTCCGACGTCCATTTTCCGAGTTATGTCAAGTTGCAAGTCGCATGAAAATTCCATTCAGGGACACTTGGTGAATTTTCGTCCGGAAGCCACTGGGCCATGGGGAGACGAGGGAGAGGCCCCCCTAGAGGTAATCGCACGCCAGGAGACCAACGGAGTCGACGGTTTGTCGGTCCGACGTCCGATTTCTTAGTTATGTCGAGTTGCAAGTCGCATGAAAATGTCGTTCAGGGACACTTGGTGAATTTCCGCCCGTGAGCCAAAAAGCAAACGGAGCAGCAAGATTGCATGCCGTTGGCTCCTGCAAGTGTGTGTGGGAAATGCCGACGTGGGAACACTGCCAACACTGGCTCGGGGGATGTTTTGCAAAGTTGACCCACCAATGCGAGATTGCATGCAATTAAACTGAGCAAAACCCTAATTTACGAAATGAATGCATAATGAAGCCACTAGGCCATGGGGAGACGAGGGAGAGGGCTCCCTAGAGGTAATCGCACGCCAGGAGACCAACAGAGTCGACGGTTCGTCGGTCCGACGTCCGGTTTCCGAGTTATGTCGAGTTGCAAGTCGCATGAAAATGTCGTTCAGGGACACTTGGTGAATTTCCGCCCGGGAGCCAAAAAGCAAACGGAGCAGCAAGATTACGTGTCATTGGCTCCTGCAAGTGTGTGTGGGCAATGCCAACGTGGGAACACTGCCAACACTGGCTCGGGGGAGGGTTTTGCAGAGTTGGCCCACCAATGCGATATTGCATGCAATGAAATTGAGCAAAACCCTAGTTTACGAAATGAATGCACATTGAAGCCACGAGGCCATGGGGAGACGAGGGAGAGGGCCCCCTAGAGGTAATCGCACGCCAGGAGACCAACGGAGTCGACGATTCGTCGGTCCAACGTCTGATTTCTAGGCTATGTCGAGCTGCAAGTCACATGAAAATGTTGTTCAGGGACAAGAGACACAACATTTTATCCCGGGAAACCCTCATGGGGAAGAAAACCTAGCAACCTTTCTTAGAATAATTATATGTTTATAAATCAAGTACAATGAAACCATGAACAAACCCTAACCCTGAAGGGTTTTACCACATGAAAACACCTTAATGACACATGACAACAAGAGTACTTATCTACATGAAGATGACCTCCAAGCCATAAGGATAACCAAGCATATCCTTCCCAACCAACATTAGAAGGCACTTTATTTCTCGAATCCCGAGGTAACGTTTGTTCCTTTCACCAATGTTGCTTTGAGCACTTGTACGTAGTTACTCATATGTAGTGTTGAATCTAATTATACAATCAAATATTGGGCGTTGATGAAATGTGTAGCATGTATTGCACTTAGTTTTATTAAATTACACTTGAACATTGACTTAACTTGTAATTTAATCATCCAAACTCACAAATTTTAATTACACCTATCCAATTAGTGTGCATGAGTGAGTTCATTGAAACCTTGAAAAACATTGTATTGCATTTAGTTTGATTAAATTACATGAGCAAGAACTTTGACATAACTTGTAATGATCATCCAAAATCACAAATTTTAATTAGATACCAATTAGTGCATGCATGTAGTGAGTTCGTTGAAACCTTTAAATATAATAGTTTGTTCTTTTGACATAGCGCATTCATGAGTAATAGATCATCCACACAAATCAACACATTAGATTGACACAAGAACACGTGGAAACCGAAGAACAAATACAAAGTGAAATGTATCATTCATTTATAAGTGAAATGTCAATGTGCATGTCTCCAAAAGTACATGTATCCAATGAAATCAATGTACATGTCTCCAAAAGTACATGCACAATAAAGTCAATGTACATGTCTCCAAAAGTGAATGTATCGAAAAGTACATATATATACAAAAGTATCCAAAAGCACATGTGTCCAAAACTATCCAAAACTATAAAAGCCACATGTACATGTATCCAAATGTACATATATCCCATAAGACACATCAAAACTCAAGCTTCCTCTTGTTCTTTCCCGACGTTGATGGTTGGTGGGATAGGGTAGTCCTTAGCATCAAGATCATGGAGCCAATCATTTCTTTGTTGCGGTTTGCAGACACGGACCAGCCCATCCTAGGAGATTTCTATGAGGGGTGGGATTCCATGATTGAGTCCATGAGGACCATTGTTATGGAGAATGAGTGTGTCGAGTATGAGACATCGGCAGAGAACTTATGGTCCATCATACAGGGCATTCTTATCTCCAGGTGGGATAAGAATTGCACACCTTTGCATTACTTGGTCCACTCATTGAACCCCAGGTTCTACACTCAGGATTGGCTCAGTGGTGGGTCGGGGCCCTCATCCAGAGTCCCTCCTCACATGGATGGAGAGATCTCAAAGGGGAGGAAGATAGCATTTAGACGGCTACTTCAGGATAGAGACCACCTTGAGGTGGTGGAGGAGGAATTTTATGAGTTTTCTAGTGGCACTGGGAGATTTGGAGGATATGAGGTGGTTAGAGACATGGGGGTTAAGAAACCCCTTGTTAGGTGGACAACTCATGGGGCAACATGCCCTCTTCTACAAAAGATAGCCTTGAGGGTCCTCTCTCAAGTTACTTCATCCTCTTGTTGTGAGAGGAATTGGAGCACATATGGGAACTTGTACAGTGTGTAGAAGAGCAGGCTTGAGCAGTCCAGGGCAGAGACGATGGTGTATGTGCACTCCAACCTTCCTCTTATTTACATGAAGAGGGAGGAGTGGGCAAAGGGAAAGACACGGATGTGGGATGTCTTGCCTGATGAGATGGGTTTGGACAACAGTACTGAGTTGGCATTAGCCAACATGGATCTTAATGATCCAGTGCCGGAGCCGGTCACTTTTAATGAGGGTGATCGTATGGAGGGGTCATCCTCCACACCAGCAGATGCAGTTACTCAGATTGGTAGAGAGGAGGAGGAGGAGGATCAGGGCAGTGATGAGTTTGTTGATTCAGGCATGCAGAAGGACTATTGAGTCATTGACAAATGGGATTCTTCCATCTTGATCCACCCCTTTTTTGTATTTACTATTAGACTATTAGACTATTAGTCTATTTGGCATTTGCCAGTGCCCAGTGGCATTCCAACATCTATGTAATACACTTTGATTTTGATGACTTAATGAGAAATATGGTTCTGAGTCTCTGACATGCATCTATGTGTCTCAATGTCTCGTTGTGATTTGCGATTGTGAATGACAAACGTGTTGTGATTTGTGAATGATCTAATTTCTATTGAATATTTCATATTTGTAATTGTAAATGTAATTTCTATTGAATATTTGTAATTGTAAATGTTAAATTTTATTGGATCTATATGTCTATATTTTTAAATTTTAATCTATTTAAAAATATATATATATATGTATATAAAACATGTCCTACGTGTCCTAATTCTGGGGGTCACCATGTCCCATGGGGACACTCGTGTCCCGTGTCCTCGTGTCAAGTGACTTAGATGGATACATTGTAGAAAGGGGGGAGTTCTATTTTTTTCAATTTTTTGTTGGATTAAGAATTTTTGAGTTTTTGAAAAGGGATCCATTTTAAGTATTCACTCATCTTGGTTGAGGGAGATGTGAATTTAATTAGAGATTGGGTTATTACCAATTTTATCAATATTACAAAACTAGGTTCTTTTAAACAATAAAAAAATACTAATTTAGATTAAGAAATGACAAAAAAATGGTATGGGTGAATGAATTACCTGATTAGATGACAATCCACCGGTGAATTTGCCTCCCCTCCAGCTAAATCGAGCTCCACCGATACTCCAGGGCACACAAACCGTCCTCGTCCAACCTCTATTTCGCGTTTCTGATGCGTGAAGAGCGCCGCAGGTGGTCGGGACTGTGTTTTTAAATTGATTTTAGATTTCAATAATGCGTACATGTTTTGTAGTTCTATAACGCGTACGCGTTATGGTTACCTATCCTACATGTCCAATGACATGTCAGGTTCGGGTCTTACCATGGCAAGTGCTAAGTATTAGAAACGCGTTATGTTTTTATGTATCAGGAATGAGTTTTAAAAAAGTAGGATTGCATCTAAAGTGACCCTCATCTTCTTGCACACACCCGATGATCATTTTTATGCACGGAAAGTTGCATCAGGCTCCAATAACTGGGTGGAATATAATGGCCTTTTTCAGGCATTGAAGTTGGAAATAGAACTAGGTATCGAGTAGCTTCACGATTTTGGGGATTCCTCTTTTGATATTCAATGGATGAAGGAAAATATCCAAGTTCAAGACATTGGCTTGCATCATTTCTCACCTTAAAGAGATCATTGGATGATTTTAGAGAGCTTCATACACTTATTTATATATCGAGAACATAATGTTGAAGCTGAGTCACTTTCTAAACATGCAATGTCAAAGACCCTTGGTAGTATCCATGTTTCATGTTTCTGTCAAAAATCCTAGATAGTATTTGTGTTTTTGAATTTGATATCTACTTGAGTTTATCATTGTTAGAAGATTCTTATTGTTTTTCTATCTTAGACAATGCATATGTACGATTAAAGCTACTTCCTTAGTTAAGACATTAATCCATTTTTTTTGGATAGTGATGTCTAGTGGTTCGATGAATCACACTTGATCCCTCTTGTTTTTGTTTTGGTTACATGAAGATTGTATTTTTGTTAGAAAATATGTTTTTTTTTGTAAAAAAAAATTAAAATTTCAATGATAATTTTTTTATACCTTGTACTTCCACACATCTATATTATGTTATTTTGAAATTATAGTTTTATGTTTCTATGGTATTGTTTTATTTTTAAATGTTTTCTCTATATTTTATGATTTTATGTTTTGAAATGATTTACCATTTTTATAAATTATATTATATTATTTTGAAATTATAGTTTTACATTTCTATGGTATTGTTTTATTTTTAAATGTTTTCTCTATATTTTATGATTTTATGTTTCGAAATGATTTACCATTTTTATAAATTTTATAGTTTTATGTTTTGAAATGAAAGAACCCATTTTCTTTTAACACTTTCTTTGTATTAAAGCTTTGGACATTTGTGTTTATTAATATTCCAAAACAACACATTTTCATGTAAAACAAAATAAAAAATTTAAACTTACGACAGGAAGATATAATTTTGGAATGAATGGTTCATGTGTCTCTATGTACAACAGATCCTTCATTGGAATTTTCACACCATTACTTTTATGCATGTAGTGTCTTTTGGAACTTCATGTGGTGTCTTTAACTTGAGGACTCAATAGCAAAAGCCACGTAAGCTTATCTTGTATAAGTCGCTGCAAGTTGCTACTTCAGGTTCAAATTATCTTAAAGTCATCCCTTAAGAAAACAAATGGATGAGAATGACATTACAGGAAACTTATTTTTGAAAGGCTAACAATATTTCTCAAAGGATTTCCCACTAATATTGTTTCCAAAACGGCAAAGCATGGAAATACACGAAAAGTTCTGGCCAAGAGAAAATGTATGAAGAGATTAGCACCTGTGCCAATTCACAGGCTATAATGTAGATTGCTTACTCTTGCATTGCATTCTATTGCTACAGATCAAATTAACAAAGAAAGAATGGAGATAAGGGAGGATGCATCGTCAATACCACGAAGCTTTTTCCGGTACATAATATAACAGCTCTCGAGTGACAAGTACAAGAGGATATTTTCACTCTTGTTTTAATTTAAGTCTGCATTGAAGGTACCTCCCTGTAGCCAGTGATCACCAGCGAAAAAATTAACCACTGTGAAATTTTGAGCATCAGAAATGTTCATGGTGTGATACCCAGGCCATTGAACTCGCTCTGTAGTTCCTGCCCCAGGTCCCGAGTTCATATATTCACCATAATACAGCGTAGTCAAAGCAAAGTCCCCTGACCATTCTAGCCAACCTGCAGGATCGACCACATCATCTATATATGAATCGATATAAACTGTGCGAGAGTACTTTTTCCACGGCCTTCCCAAGAATGTTTGAAAAGTGCTCTTCACTGGAGCGAGATCAGGCGCAGCAGAGACGGTGCAGTTTTGAATAGAGATTCCAGTGTTTTGATTTGGATCATCTCTTCCTTGAGCCGTAAAACAATTCTTTTGACTATCCATCGGTTTTCTAGCCAGGAGATTGCAGTTTTGAAACACAGCTGCTGCATTGCCGAAGATAAAATCAACAGTGCCGTAAATGTCGCATTCCCTGTAGAATTGTCGAAGGGAATGTGCGTAGAGAGTGTCTTGGTAGCCTTTGAAGCTACAGCGGTAGAAAGCTGTTAGATCTGACCCAACCCGGAGGGCGACAGCCTGATGCTTCTCTGGCCCGGCCGTGTTCTCGAAGGTGATATCCCGAGCGAGAAAGCCTTGCCCAACTACAGCTGCAATCACAAATATCTCACGTATAAGCTCGACGAGAAAACAAAGATCTAGCCAAAGGGACTGTATAGCAACCGACAAAGCTACTCAAGTTGTATTTAATAAGGTAAAAGAACCTTCGACAGAGCCCTAATTTCAAATTCTTAATTGGATTCTAGAGGCGGCGAATTGAAATAAAGTTCTTTATATTACAGATATGATAAAAAAAGAGTAACCAAAACAGAAAACGCGGAAATGTTCGGAGAGAATAGTTGGATTCGAACATTATATATTGTTATATCGCAAGAGTTGGATAGATTAGTCAGATGTAGCAATACTTCTAGCGTTCAATGATTCATCTCAACATAAGACGAGGAATTCACCGAGAAGAGAAAAGAAAACTCGAAAACATGACCACGTAAACGAGTAAAGCAGCTTACCGACTGTTGCCGAGCGGTAAGTAGTCCATCCGTCCCCAACGCTTCTATTGCCAGTGATCACGGTGGCGTTTATGCCATCTCCCACCAACATAATATTTGTTTTGTGTTTGGACACCTCAACGGATTCCCGGTAGATTCCCTCTGTAACATGTATCACAAATCTATGTAAACTTTTGTTTGGAGCAGCATTCAGAGCGTCAGTGATTGTTGTATAATTACCACTACCATCTTGAGCCACCGTGACGAAATTGTCAGCTAAACCAACATCACCTTCTTTGGAGGTTTGAAGAAGCCTCCTTCGGTCTGAAGTAGACAACCATGAAGGGAACCCGTCATGGACGAATCCATAATGTAAAAGAAATTTAACGTCATCTTGATCGTGGCTCTCATGTCTCGTCGGATCGGAGAACAGGCGTCGGTTGTGCAGTACAGTAGGCCTCTTGGAACCTTTGCCAACGACAGAAATGTTCTTGACAAGAGCCAAAGAATTACTCACAACTCGCGACATATTAAGCACATTCTTTGTCAATATGTTTTGTAGGCTTCCGCTAGCCTCCTGGAGGCTTTGGATGCAGGTAGCCTGATTAGTAAGAGCTGCACTAAGCCAAGTCTGGATATCAACTGTCTGCCTCCATTGCAAAGAATTAGCAGTAACATTCGACAAACACTTGCTCAGGTCGTCCAACGTTAGATCGTACAACTGCATGCAATCTTCGAGAGCACCCAGTTGCTTTCCTTTGAATGCCCACCGTTTCATACGAGAAATTATATGAAACACTTTTCGTGCTTCGATAATGCTGAGCCTGAGAGCCATCCGTCCAAGATCTATGGAATTTGCCTGCAATGATCCCGGAAAGAGGCTCGACATTGTCGAAACACAGAATGGTGGATCCAATGTCCTGTCGCAGGCAGATTTCAGAGAATTGTGGTGCGGCTCTTTATCGCTTTCAACTTGGACAAACATGAGACACATCAAGAAAAGCAAAGCTATAAAACTAAATCTAAAAGCCATTTCAGAATGCACTCCTAGCCTTCTAACTGCACTAGATCAATAGAGTGTTGTCGCCCAGAGATATATATAGGAGGCGATGCTGGAAGAAATAACCTATTCGACCTTCACCAACTTCAGCCCAACTAGCCAGCTCAATTCGCGGTCCCGTTTAGTTGACGGTAGTAGACGCTTTGCAAACATGAGCTCAGACTTGACGGAGACTTCAGCTTTCAATATGAATAGGAGATATGATTACGGTAAGGGAAATCAATTATGATGTGGCAAAACTCTAACTTGTTGTAACTAACCACTCAATTCAAGATAACATAATCAATGCAAACAAATTATGAAGTGGCATTCTCAAAACCATAAACCACTAAAAACGATTGGGCATGGGATAACTGGCACTCAATTTTTCAGCTATTTCTTTTTTCGATTTGGCTATAAAAACTGGCGGAAGCGTAGTTCCACCCGTTTATTGCAGAACTATGCCATGGAACCGTGCCCCCAAGGATTTTGGGCCATTTTAAGACGACCCAGATCATCGAAATTCCAAACAAAAGACCAAAAAAAGGTGGAACTGTGCCTCGTCAGAAAACCACTCACCGAAATACCAGGACGATTTGAGTGCCCCATATCACGCGCCAAAAGATTGCCTTTGATGGATCAAGAGCAAGCCAATGGTGTAGAGCTTGAACAGTTTCTTGGGTTTTGTGGTACTTTTGATTCGAATCTTTCTCTTTCGCCGGTATCAGAATGCTATTATTTTTTGACACGATTCTAACCATTAAATTGCATGTCTTACTATATGTTAGTGACGTGACCTATCCTTTTGCAACATTTAGCAATAGAATTATTCCAAGCACGGTAGATACTCAAATCCAAATGGGATATGTTAGAGTCGAGGGTGCACAATTGTAATGTGTTAGTATATTTAGTCCATTATTTCTGGTCTGTATATATTCTCAAACATGTTTTGATAAAATTGTTGCAATCTTAAGCCGATTATTTTAACTGCAACTTGTTGGATCTTGAGAATCCACCTTTGTAGTCATTTATCACTGAGTTAAAATATATATCTTGTTTCCTTCCCTCGGGACAAATGGCTTTTATCCAGTACTAAGTTTTTTTTGTTTCACACGCTGACTTAATAGGAAGCCCAGTGCTAATACCTGCAAATATAGAGACTACTGCATTGGGCGCAGCATACGCTGCAGGTCTGGCCACTGGTGTTTGGACTGAAGAGCAGATCTTTTCCTCTGGAGCCAAAAAGGAAGAACCTAAAGTATTTTACCCAAAAAAAGTTGGGGATTAGCACAGGAAAAAACGTTATGAATAATGGATATAAAATATTCCTTTCTCAATGGCATACTTGAAGAAGAAGTCTATGTAGACCAACCACCTAGTTATGTTAACAAAGGTCAAGAACACAAGGTATGTAAGCTAAAAAAGGCCTTGTATGGTCTAGAAAAGTGTTATAATTCCTGCACAATGTAGGCTTGATGTGGGTGTAATGAGCGGTTTTTAATGGCGTTGGAGGAGCGGCGGTGGGAAACACTCGCGAGGGTTTTTTCTCATTCATTTTTGGGGTTCTTTCTTCTGCCATTGCCTAGGAAGGGTTTTCACCGATGTGTTTGGTTCGTAGCTATTCAGTAGGGTAGTGGTGGATTTATCAACTGTTCCAGGTGCTTTCGCATTTGTCATTATGGTGGTTATACTCAAACTTCTGGAGTTAATGACGGTGTAACACGTGTAAGCTTTCCCAAATGGGCTGTCAGGTGACAAACGCGGTTTAGAGAAAGCGGAGTTGTCGGGTCTCAAAAGCAGTTTAGAGGATTTTTCCTACGGTTTTGAAACAAGACCAAGTCACTTGCTCCATTGACGAGGGTTAGCTCTGTAATCTTCAATTCGGGCGATTGGGTAAAGTAATTTATGCATGTTCTTCGTTTTTACTGTAACAACCATATAGTGGCCAGCCTGCAACCTGAAAAGAGTTTTATTCACGCACTCAAGTACAAATTAATACCAGGTGATTAATTATTTCTTTTGCTATAATTGAAGTGAGGAAAATTCTCATTCATCTACTGACGTTCTTCTTTCCCACCAATGTTGCAGTTATAGTTTTGGGTTTTTATCGGGGATTTCGTTTAAAATACAAATTGCACAAAGTAGGCATAGCTCATACTTAGTTTGTTGTATTCGTACAGTTATATGTATAGGAATGAGCCTCTTCATCCAACTCATTGTTTGGACGTATATAAATTAGAAAGTATTTCATGCGAGGATTGTTTTTTTTATTATTTTTCTTTGATCCTGAATAACAAGTGATTTTTTACCAACTTTTAAAGCCACATTACAAAACTCAGATTTGGTGAAAATTCATAAAATATTTTGAGCATAATGAGGTATTTTCTCTAGTGTCTAAAGGGTCCCATGAGTTTTATTGATGGGTGGGTTAGAGTTCTTCTCGTTGTTGGACTAAATCAGACGCATTTTTAACCTGAGCCAAGTTTGACCCGTGAGTCTCGAGCAAGTCCAATAACTTTCGTAAAGTTGGTTACCGTAGCAAAACTTCAACAAACTTGTTAATGATGTCAAGTTTATTCACATCAGTGAGAACTAGGCTTCCTCTTTAAGAATCTAGTATGTTACATCTACTGGTCTAGTTGAATTCAACACTTATATTTGCATATCTACTAAATTCCAAAATACACATAATTGTAGATACATAATATTTATACTATTAAATTAAAACAAATATACTTGTAATATTTATACTATTAAGCAGTGTTTCTCCTAATTTTACTTATTTAAAATGAATCATATTTGTTCATCCAAATTATGATTAATCTAAATAAAGTCCACATTTTTTAAAATGAATAATATTTATCTATCCAATTTATGATATATCGAAAAAAAAACATAAACAATATGACGAAAAATGGAATAACATTAATTCTTAAATTTATGTTTTAATGATATAAAGTTCCCAATTTTGAATGATATAATAAGGGACCTTCTAAACAAGTTCTACCATTTGGAAAATGGAAAAATATTCGTCCTTCATTGAAATAAAGCTCCCGTTTTTTAAGAATATAACTAAGGGCCTTTTTAACCAAAGTTCTACCTTTTGTTAAATGGAATAATATTCCTCCCTAAAATTTATTATTTATTGACATATTAATTGAAATAATAAAAATTTGAATTTTGAACTATATAAACACGGGACATTCCAAAGGAGTTCCACCTTTTTTAAAACGAATAATATTTATCCCTCAAGTTTATGATTCAATGTTTCATTAATTTAAATAAAGCACATAATTTTAAATGATATAAGCAAGGGCACTTCCAAGCATGTTCCACCTTTTAAAGAAAAAACTAGTTTTTAGTTGGGGACATTAGTTTAGCTGTGATTGCCAAATTTTCAAGTTCGACTATAGTCTGAACATAGGAATATGAATTTTATTTTTAAAAACAATTTTTAAAATAACAATTAATTGAACTATGGTTGGTTGTTTGAGGCTGACGTATGCCTTGTTATGTGTTTCCCACCACGCGGAAACGAGCATACTTCATCCCGTTTTAATACTTTCTCTGGTGCAGGGATTGTACCTTTTCATTTTGCAGTGGTTTGTCTGTTGCACTGGTCCCTGGCACCTGCTCTGACATCTGCATAGTTGCTTGCACCATTTGCGATATCTGGCGCCTGCAGTGGACTCTACAGTCTGCATTCGATTGCTGGCTCTTGCCACCTACACGGCCATGCAATTGATTGTTCGCTTTTGCCACGTACATGGCCATGCAAATTTTCCAAAGGCCGATATAAACTACAATTTTGCTTCTTTCTGAACTCATGCCGGTGGTGGGCGGGGAAGGCATTGGCAGGATTTTTGTTTTCAATTGTGTTTGAACTCATGCCAGTGGCAAGTGGGGAAGGCATTGGCAGGATTTTGGTTTCAACGTTCCTTTCTTCACGTACTGTTGTGCCCGCTTTACCATTGCAGCTGGAGAGTTAGTGGACGAGCCAGTCATTGTCTCAAACACTGGTTTATTTTTTACCTTTTCATTGTTTTCCTACAGCGCAGGTAAGTTTTGTATGTAGCTGTTTGGTTGCAAATAATCCCGTGCTTGTGTAGACCTGTAAAAATCTCTAAATTTGTGAAGGAGGAGGAAGCGTTTCTTTGCGCACATGTTTGACTGCAAATAATCAAGTGCTTTTGGAGGTCGGTAAAAAACTCTAAATTTGTATAGGAGGAAGCATTTCTTTGTGGAGGGTTAATGGGAATTCAATACTATTATGTTCGTTCCCAAAAGGGTGTTGTTCGACCTCTTGGACACTAGAAAGAAGCTCAGCAACATTAAGAGGTAATTAAAAAGGGTGATTCACTGACCATGAGAGAACAACGTACTCAGCGTGGAGTTAGAGTGAAATCACGTTGTTATATTTGTGCAAATTATATATCCTTTGTTCTTTGCTTGATTAGTTTTTATTGCAGAGATTGTTGAATGCAATTGAAAAATTATCAGACTTATGGATTGTGGTTCGTTGTTTTCTCCTTTGCTGGAATGCCATTAATAATCCACCTTGCAATTATTTATCTCAAAGTTATCATTTTGGCTTAATGATTTTTTTATGGAAGAACATCTCTGTTCTGAGGCAGTCGACATCAATAAGAACAGGAAGAGCTTAAACCAGTTTTCAAATGTATCAACAATATTACAAAATAAATGGTATGAAGTTTAGTGGTAAATTCATTTAGTCATTGACAAAAAAAGTTAAGATCCCAAATTGCAGTCACATGTTGGCGTCTTCCCTCTACCCATTTGTTCTTATAGGGATTGCTTATTGAGATCACTTTTTCCTAACCAAATGAAACAGGTACCGAATTTTATCTAATTTCTTCATCTTCTTCTTCAATCATACTAATTGAAACGATGGAATTTAATTTAGAGTATGGATTATTTGGATGAGTTTATGAATGAAGGTGGACAAAATATTATCATTGTAACTTGCCAAGAATGGATAAGACATTGACTACTTTCTAGACTACCTTGTAGAGATGTTAGAATCCAACATAATTACAACTAGAGTTTGATCATTTGTAGTTGTATTGATGCTTTTTGTATCATAAGTTGTAAATAAAAGTTTCTATCAATTAGATTATGGATATTACTAGCCTCATTGGAAAAGGAAAAGTTTGCATGTTATCTATGTGGGTTGACTGTTGATAGATGATGCTTGGGTGGTTTCCTCCTACAGTCAATTGTTTAGATTTGATAAAAACATATTAGTATGGTCTTCATAAAAGCAATTGTGGTTTCCAGTGTATTATAATGGTTTTTGGTTACTTTTTATATAGTTCTGGAACAATCATATGAAAATCATGCAAAACTAAAAACAATCCTCGTGAAGGGCCTAAACTCGTTATGCCTTTGAACCAAGTGTGATGGGTTGGTTATGCCAAGCTATTGTACTTAGATACATGGGTACTGCAAAACATATAACTGGAAAATACTGAAGTAGAACTATAGCTAGGATACCACCGGGTCGAAGGTAGGATTGAATCTATTTGAATTTTGAAAGTCGAGCACAGGGTTTATATGATAAGTTCCTTATGCCGAGTTTGTTAATGGTCAAGCGGAAGGGATTTGCAGGTTGATTACACCCAAACATAGGATGAGTCAAATTATATCATTATACGAGGTGTTTTGCAATAAAACTACAAAATATTTTAGCAGTTTTATTTCATTTGTGTGCTTTTTTGGAATTAGAGGCCCTTGTTTTGAGAGAGATTGAAATGTTATCAAGTTATATGTAGTTATATATTCATAAATACACACATATCTATATCTTCAATTTTATTGTCATTCCATGTAACAACTCTTCCTAACTTTTTTTTTCATTATTTATATTACCTCTTCTTAATTAATAAACAATTTACTTATAACACAATTAAAATAAAATAAATAAAACCACAATATAACAATTTACTTAACATAATTAAAATAAAATAAATAAAACCACAATACAGATAAAGTAACTTATCTATTTGCTTTAACTTGATATCATACTTTCAAAGTTTGGACATAATCTTTTATATGTGAAAAGATTCAGAGTTAAATTTTATTAACTTTTCAAATCCTTATTTTACACCTCAAGCATATTTAACAAAAACTGAAAATTAGTTTTAGGAGTATCTTTTAACCTCTAAACTAATATTATTTGGCTTCATAACAAGTGCAAAAAAAACAACTCCTTCAATAATTTTTCTATTGTAAAAAATCCCTTTTTGTAGTTAGCCACAAAGCTAGTGGCCAATGTCGAGGACATTGCCACCACATGGCTCAAGCAACCATTTAAGTGCTAATGCCCATATTTTGAATGGAATATTAAACTAGGTATGGAAGAAGTGCTAAAGGTTTCTTTAGTTTAAAAAGAAAGAGGAGGATGGCATTCATATTGTCAAATGGACAGCAATTGCAAAACCTAAAGATCTTGGTGGATGGGGCTTAAAAATATGCATGTGCTTGGACAATTGTTAGTAGCTGAAAGTCTTTGCATGCTTTCATTTGATCAAGGATTGTGGGGGAAAGTTATGAAATTGAAGTACATTGATAACGGTAATATTAAGGATTGGATTAGATATGTACGGAAATATTTTAAAGGAGCATCCAATGTTTGGAAAGAGTTGATAAATACTTATATATTCTTAGCTATTGGGTGGCCTAGAAAATTGCTAAAGGTAATAAATTGATCACTGGAGAGGATCCTTGGATAGGATGGAGTGGGAACTTAAAGCTGTCAAAGGCCATCATATAGTCTCTTAAGGATAAATATGTCTTTAGGTTGGAAGATGTTGTGGGGTTTTTGGTTCAAAGGGATGGAATTTAGTCCTGGAAGTTTATAGAGGACCTGGAGTTGCAATGTAACCAAGCTATTGAGTGGTCACCATACACTATTCATTTTAAAACACAATGCAATTAGTCTCAGGGATTGCTATCATGATATGAAATGATCTTGGAACAAAGCCCATTTCCAAACTTCGTTATGATGTAAAAATTAGTGAAGGATCCAGGGAAGAGAGAAGGTGGTGGTGGAAACTTGTGTGGAAGATGAATAGTTCCCTTGAAACCAAAATTTTGCTTTGGTTGGATTTATCAAACAAAATACTAATGTAGGAAAATGGCCAAAAAAGGAAATGGGTCAGTCCTAATTGGTGTTATTTGTGCGAAGAGAAATTGAGGTTGTTAATGATCATGTTTTAGTTGCTTGTCCCTTTACAAAAGTTATCTTAAGGGATGTATGCCAAAGTCTCAATATTCAACATTTATGGGATAAAGAAACATTATTGGAGTGCCATGTAGGCTAGATTCTTGGCAGTTTTGTAGTTGAGCACGTAGCTCTCCCATGCTTTGCTTCGTGGGGAATATGGTTATCTAGAAACAAGTCAATATTCGAAGGAAAGGAGGCTTATATGGATCGTTTATTGCATTACATCAGGCTATCCTATGGTAAAGGTAAGAAGGTTTCTTCTCAAAAAGTCCCAAGAAGATTGCAAGAATTGAGCATAAACTATTATAGTCATTGGAGATTCTTTGATGGATGTAGCCAATGGTCTCCTAGGAGATGTGGGGTAGGGGCTCTTCTTTTCCTTTAAAATTTTCATTTTGTTTTGATGAAATATTGAGCAAGGTGTGGTTCAAACAATAGAGCAAAGTTCTTCACTACGTGGATCCTTTTATGTGTTGTTGCTGAATGAAACATAAAAGGCTTACATGTTTTTGGAGATTCAAAACTTCTCATGGATTGGGCCAGAGGAAAATGTCAAATTACCAATTTAATCCTTGAGCCAATTATGGACAGAGTGATAGAAAAAATATATTTTTTGAGCATATTTCTTTTGCTCATATCTACATGGAAATCAATCATAAAATTGAGCATATGTCTAAGGAAGCGTTCCATTTACAAGAAGGAATTAAGGTCGAACAGGAAGTCAACGACAACAAGAAGTTGTCCAAAAGTATATTTTTTGATGAAGTGTTTTTAAGTTTTTGTATAAACCAACACTAAGAATTGGAGTCTTTTGTTTTCAAATGTGCGAAGAGGACATGTGTTTTGTAATGTTTTTTGGTTATCAATTTTGTCTGTTTTTCTTCAAAGGTAGTTGGTATAGGCTTGAAGCAATATATCAGTACATAAACTAAGCCGAAACACCAACTAAAGCGTTCCATTTACAAGAAGGAATTAAGGTCGAACAGGAAGTCAAGGACAACAAGTAGTTGTCCAAAAGTATCTTTTTTGATGGAGTGTTTTTAAGTTTTTGTATAAACCAACACTAAGAATTGGAGTCTTTTGTTTTCAAATGTGCGAAGAGGACACGTCTTTTGTTTTGATGAAGCGTTCCATTTACAAGAAGGAATTAAGGTCGAACAAGAAGTTGTCCAAAAGTATCTTTTTTGATGAAGTGTTTTTAAGTTTTTGTATAAACCAACACTAAGAATTGGAGTCTTTTGTTTTCAAATGTGCGAAGAGGACAACTGTTTTGTAATGTTTTTTGGTTATCAATTTTGTCTGTTTTTCTTCAAAGGTAGTTGGTATAGGCTTGAAGCAATATATCATCAGTACATAAACTAAGCCGAAACACCAACTAAAGTGTATTTTTATTTCATCTTGAAATATCAAATACAAATATTTTTTCATAAAAAAAAATCAAGAACCTTGAATGTCCTCCTATAGGTGAAGTGTGCAATTCCAAAAGGATCTTCTATTTGAGTTGGGAATTCTTACATAAATATAGGAAATCATGGTACCAAAGTGAAACATTCTTCCACACAAATGTATCTAATGCACTAGGATCCTCTTGCATTTGTTGAATTATCTTGCATTCCTTCTAATCCTACTTACATTCTATTCTTGCTTCTTCCACCAATTAGATTGCATAATGGAAATAGTAAAAAGTAATCCCTCTACATCTTTTTCTTTCCTTTAATGTGCATCTTCCACTACATTTTGTTTTCATTTTTTGTAGATAATTTAAAAGTCATAACCTAACACATGTGTCACCCATTTTTCTTGCTCTTCTGAAGATATTCCTTGTTCCAAGAAGTACTTAACACTATCATGAGTTGTTATTACCTTGAAGTGTCTTCCTATTAGGTAAGGGCTCCATTTATTAATTACATGCAACATGCCTAACATTTTATTTTCATAAATTAGTTTGAGTAAGCTTTTTTTCCTTTAAGTTGGAAACTTTTGAATGCAAGTGGCTTTCCTTCTTGCATTAAAATTGCACCAATTGCATTCCCCTAGTAATCAATTTCCACATTAGAATTTTTTGTGAAGTCAGGTGTGGCTAATACAAGAGTTGTACACATAAAAAATTTAAGTTTTTCAAAATATTTGGTTGCTTCTTGAGTCCAATAAAATGCCTCCTTTTTCAATAGAGACACTATAAGAGATGCCGCTATTTGACCATGATTCTTGACAAACTTGTTGTAATAGCATGTCAATCCTACGAATCCTTTAAGAATCTTCAAGGTTTTTGGAATTGGCCATTCCATTATAGCTTTAATTTTGTTAGGGTCCACTTTGATTTCATCATGACATACAATCTGGACCAAATATTCCACTTCCTGAACCCCAAAGGAACACTTAGAAGGCTTGTCATATAGTTGTTGCTCCTCCAATAATTTTAATACCATGTCAACATGTTGTACATTCTCTTCCAAATATTGGACATAGATTAATATATCATCAAAAAATACTAGTTTTCTTCCCAAGATTTGCTATATATTAGTATATCATAAAAAAATACTAACACAAATTTCTTCAGGAATGGTTTAAAAATAAAATTCATCAAGATTTGAAATGTGGAGTTGCATTGGTAAGGTCAAATGGCATCACCATAAATTCATAATAACCTTCATGTGTTTTAAAGGTTGTTTTTGGAATGTCTTCTTGCCTCATTCTGATTTTGATGATATCCTAAGTGGAGATCTAACTTGGTAAAGAAAATTGATCCCTTTAATTAATCCATTAGTTCATCAATGATAGGAATATGGAACTTATCTTTAATGATCATCTTGTTGAGCTCTCTATAATCTAGACACATACACCATGAACCTTCCTTTTTAAGAACCATAAGGACTGGTGCATAGAAGACAGTTTGGCTAGTGTGAATGATGCCAACATCTAACATTTCTTGAACCATATTCTCAATCTCACTATTTTGTGCATATGGGTACCTATAAGGTTTGATGTTAGGTGGTACACTTCAGAGCTGCAAGTGAATCACATAGTCATGATCTTGAGCAGGTGGAATACCTTTAGGAATATATCCAAATACCTTGGAATGACTGTCAAAAACTCTTTGGAGAACTACTAGAATAGAGGGTATAGATGCTTGAACATCTAGTGAGCATAACTATGCAATTACACCATGGTGTCCCTTTTTTAGCAATTTTTCATGTTTTTGGAGCTTATCAATTTAGAGGGTTTCCCTGGAGTACCTTTGAGTTCAATTTACTTACCTTTTGAGAAACATCTCATGAAAAGTTCCTGAAAATTAAGAGTCACTTTTCCCAATGATTGTAACCATTGAACCCCTAATACAACATCAACACCACCCATTTGGATTACAATTATTGGGCTATCCAATAAATACTCCCCCATATTAAGTTTAATACTGTGGCACTTCTCTGAATAATTTATGGTACCTTCATCTAACAATCATTATTTGAAACTCTGGTGCAAGATATATAAAGCAATTAAGAAGTTTGGCTAATTTGTAATTAATGAAGTTATGGGTACTACCAAAATTAATCAACATTGTTACTTTTTTCTTTTTGGTATATCCTTCTATCACAAGAGTTTGAGGGGCGCTAGCTAATGCATGACAAGAAATGGTTGGAGTAGTATCTTCTAGCTCAACCTCTTCATATTGTCCTAGTTTTGGATCTTCTTCCTCTCCACGATGTATGTAGGATAATTTCTTCTCGTTGCAGGTATACCCCTTACTATACTTGCTGCCGCAATTGAAACATAGTCTTTTTCTCTTATTTCCTCCACTTTGTGAGGTGTCAAACTAGTAGGCTAAGTTAGGTTAGGGGGAGGTACATTTCCCTCTATATAGGTGTTAGTAGCCACTCTTCTAATAGCCATATTTTTACTTTCAACTTTCCTTCTCAAACAAAAAGAAGTCTCCAACGATTTAGGTTCAAAGAGACGCATCTCATGCTACATGCTCTCCTTTAAAGTGCCCATAAAGAAATCCGACAAGTTATCCCTTGTAATATTGTTCACTCTAAGACTCAAATTTTGAAGATGTTTAATGTGCTATATAACTAGGCCTCTTTGCCTAAGATTTATCAGTTGGCTAAAGAAGGCATTGCTCTTAATATCCTACAATGTGCTATCAATTCATCCATAAATATAGACCAAGAGACAATAGAGTCCATATTACAGTCATAAAACCATTGGTACCACACAAATTGATTAGCTTCTAAATACAATGATGTTGTTGAATATCCTAATTACTCCTATTATATGTTATGAGTTAGTGTTTTACGTAGTCAAGAGTAATTATTTGGTTATGCATTTATTAATATAGTTAGTGGAGAAGACCTGTCAATAGAGAAGACATGTCAAAAATCAGTTTTGTATTTCCTATATTTAGAAGTTCATGTTGAGACGTGTTGGAGGATGATCCATAGGGTTTGGTGTATTGCTTTGCATCTACTTTGAATCTTCACATGGTATCAAAGTAGGCCTAAGACTCTTTGAAGATAGGAAAGAAAAAATTAGAGATTTTCCACTCTAGAGAAAATAGGAAGATATGCATTGAGATCTATGAAGTGAAGCTCATCGATTGAGAACAAACCACCACAAGAGCTATCAATAGGCTTTATGATCCATAGAAAGATAGAAGCCCTGTCTCCAAAGAAAACAAGAAGGAAAACAAGTCACAAGAAGGTATTGTTGTCTTGTCGGTCATTGGGAGTGATAGAGAAGGACTATCATTGTTTATCCATGTAGAGGGAGCGATAGTATCGTTGTCCTGTAGTTTAAAGAGAGCAATAGATTCCCAAAAGGGTCCATCACAATCTCTCTACCACTGGGGAGTGATAGTCATGACTAAGCAGTTTTCGGGATAGCGATAGTTTTTCGATACACTGCACATTCTCCATTTTCCATTCCGGTCACAGACAGACGAACCAGAAAGGAAAGACACTCTTTTAAAAGGTAACTTTTCAGAGAAAAAAAAACACATGTTTTGGAAGAATAAAATGGCTTCAAGAAACCAAACCTTTTCCCAGATTCCTCGTCTCACTGGGAAGAACTATGAAATATGGTCGATCAAAATGATGACCTTGTTAAAGGCTCAAGATGTTTGGGAATATGCATCCCATGAGTATACAAAATTGAGAGATGAAGCAGTCGAACATACCATGACAAATAATCAAAGTACTCAGTTAAAAGAACACATAACCAAGGATGCAAAGGTGTTGCATCTCATTTAAAGTGCTTTGGATGAAACCATCTTCCCCAAGATTTATCTTGTGAGATCCTCTAAAACCACCTAGGAGATATTGCAAAGGAACTATCAAGGCATCACCAAGGTGAAGACAGTGAAATTGCAAACCTTGATAAGGGACCTTGAAATCCTAGAAATGAAGTGGTTGGAGTCGATAGTTCAGTACATGAATTGAGTAACTACCACTATAAACAATTTGAAGATGTACGGCGAAGATATGACGGATAATAAGGTAGTCGAGAAGGTTCTCAGAACCCTATCCAAAAAGTTCGATTCAGTGGTCGCGACAATTGAAGAAGAAAATGATATGTGTCATATTTTAGTAGATGAATTGACGGATCCCTTTTATCTCGCAATTTCATAAACAACAAGAATGATAATTCCTCGCTTGAAAATGCATTTTAGACCCAGGCCTCCATTGTAGAGGTAGAAGAAGAGGTCAAGGAAATAGAAGGAGAGGTAGGAAAATTATAGATCTTTCTCAAGAAGGAGAGAGATCAACCCCATATTTGGGACGAGATCATGAACACTTTCATAACCAAAGGGGGAGAAACATAAATTTCAAAGAAAATCCTAGGATACAGTGTTTTTACTACAAGAAGTTTGGCCACTCTGAAAGTGAATGTAGGAAGAAGCAAGCAAATAGGAATAAGGGCATAACACATATTAGGAACAATGATGAAGGGACATCATAATCAATATTCCTTTCATGCCATATTACTGAAGAAACCATCCACAACAAAGATCTATGGTTGTTGGATAGTGGTCTCAACAACCACATGACAGGTAACAAAGTTTTGTTTCAAGTTTGGATAGCTCTATCACATCTGAAATTAAGCTAGGAGATTATTATCAAGTCAAATCCAAATGTAAAGGTGTAGTTTCAATATTAACTAAACAAGATGAAAACAAGGGCATTTGTGATGGTTTCTATGTACCTGGTGTGAAAAATAACTTGATGAGTGTAGGCCAGATGAGTCAACATGGTTATGAGTTCATATTCAAAGGTCCCACTTGTATAATCCTAGATAAGCCACCTAGTAAGAGGCTCACATCACAAGTACAATAAAAAATAGGATGTTTCTCCTGATGTTGAAAAGTCTAAATCAGTCACTTTTATATGCACAAAATATCTCAAGCACTGATGAAACATGGTTGTGGCACCTTACGTATGGTTAGTTACCCTTTACAAGTCTTAGCCTTTTGTATACAAAGTGTATGGTCAAGGATCTACCCCTGATTAATGAATAACACAACTCTTTTGAAACTTGTATCTTAGCCAAACACCCAAGAGATAGCTTCCCAGTTGCTTCCTATAGAGAAAACGAGCATCTTGAGGTGGTGCATACAAACTTTTGTGGTCCTATGCAAACCTAGTCCATAGGAGGAAGTATTTATTTCCTAACATTTATTGATGACTTTAGCAAAAAAAATTGGGTGTATTTTGTGAAGCACAAATCTTAGACTTTTGAAAATTTTAAAGAGTTCAAAGCCATGGTAGAGATATAGAGTGGAAAGTACATTAAAGTACTCAAGTCATATGGAGGAGGTGAATAGGACTCCAAAGAATTCACAGAACATTGCAAACAACAAGGGATTGAAAGGCAATTCACTACAAGGTACACTCCACAACATAATGGAGTAGCTGAAAGGGAGAACAAAACAATCATGAACATGGCCAGGAGTTTGCTTAAGACAAAGAACTTGTCAAATGAGTATTGGGAAGAAGTTGTAGCATGTTCAATTTATATCTTGAATAGATATCCAACCTGCAATGTGAAAGACAAAGTCCCATAGGAAGCATGGAGTGACATGAAAGCTACGGTTTCACATTTTAGAGTTTTTGGATGTGTAGCTTATGCACATATTCCTAAACATTTGAGGAGGAAAATTGATGACAAAAGTGAAAGGTGCACTTTTATTGGCTACAATGAATAGTCCGAAGCCTACAAGTAGTATAATCCCATCACCAAGAAGTTCATTGTCAATAGAGATGTTAAGTTCTAGGAATACAAGTCTTGGGAGGATCAAACAAATGGAACGATTGGAAACCATACTCCTTTTCCATGGGTGGATGAACATGTAGAACCTACAAGCTAGCAAAATATTCATCCTAGACCCCAAGGATGCAAGTACAAAGACAAGGGGAACAATTAGAGCATAGTTCTTCTTCCAACAGTGATTCAGATCCAACTATAGCTTCTCTAAGAAACTAGAAGGAAAGAAGATTGCAAGACATTTACGAACAACTTGATGATGAGCAAGCACATTTTGTTTTTTAGTCCTTTCAACTAGTATATTTTGAAGAAGCAATGAAGGAAGAACAATGAGTTCAAGCAATGAATGAAGAAAAATAAGTCTTTGAAAGAAACAACACATGGGATCTTGTAGATCTACTAGTAGAAAATATCAACATTTGAGTTAAAAGGGTATATAATACAAAGTTGAATGAGAAAGACACAGTGGAGAAGCACAAATCCTGACTTGTAGCAAAAGGTTTTGCTCAGCAACCTGGTGTGGATTATGGAGAAACATTTGCTACACTAACATGTTTAGATACTATCAAAGCAGCTTCGGCAGTTGCAACCCAAAACATGTGGCCAGTTTGTCAAATGGAGGCTAAATTTGTTGGTTGTGGAGCCCTATCTTCCTTATTTAGAGGTCGTGTTTCAGCCGTGTCTGAATCCCAACCCATGATTGGGGGGGGGGGTTGGGGGGCTTGCCCCCCACAAATAGTCACCATGGGGGGTCCAGGGGAGGTGACAACTAATTTGGGAGCCCCCCATGCAGGGGTTCCAGGGCAACGCCCCCGTAGTGAAAATTTTGGAAAAAATGCCTTGTAAAATGTTGTAATTTCATAGTCATGACTTGGTCAATAATGGATGATTTATGGGCCCATATTATTGGGTGTTACATAGTATTTTCCCATGGTAATCGCTCTTTAAAAGGAATGCATTGTAATATGGCTGTGTATTGTAGCATTGTAAAGATATCTGATTGTGTGAGAGAGACTGTGAGAGAGTGAAGAGGAAGTTGCAGTGGATGTGCTGTAGGTTGTATCCCTTCATTTGTTGGATGGTATAATAATAAGGACTGGCAATGTTTGTGTGGACGTAGCCCATCTTGGGTGAACCACGTTATATTGGTGTCTCTCTTGTAATGCGTTTTATGTGATTTATGTTTGCATCTTGTTTATTGTTATTGCTCTGCGATCCTATTTTTCTAACAATTGGTATCATAGCCAAAGGTCTATTTGGAAGATAAACTCTTAGGAAAGAAGGGTTCCTAGTTTGAGTAGGAGCAATGGCGGAAGAAGGAAAGTTTAAGGTCGAGAAATTTAATGGACAAAACTACCAGTTATGGAAGATGCAAATGCAGGACTAACTATACCAGAAGGATCTATTCCTACCGTTGGGAGGAAAAGCAAAACACTCGGAAACTATGAAGGATGAATAATGGGAGGTTATTGACAGAAAGGCATTGGGAACAACATGGTTGTGCTTGGATTCATCGGTGGCTTTCAATATTTCAAAAGAAACGACAATGGAGGGGATGAGCACATTGGGTAAGCTATATGAAAAACCCTCGATCTCCAACAAGGTATTTCTAATGAAGCGTTTATTTAATATGAAGATGTCAGAAGATGGATATGTTTCTAATCATTTAAATTAATTTAATACGATTCCAAATCAGCTATGTTTTGTAAAATTGAACTTTGATGGTGAGGTTAGGGATATTCTAATCTTGTGTTCATTGCCAGAAAGTTGGAACAGCTTGGTCATGGTTGTAAGCAACTCTGTATCTGGTTCAAACACTTTGAAATTTGATGATGTTGTTGGTGTTATTCTTAGCAAGGAAATGCGAAGGAAAAGCATAGGTGAGACATCAAGTAATGCATTGACCATGGAGAGCAAGGGAAGCCAAAGGGAGAGAGGAAAGATCCCAGTTAATCGCAACAAGTTCAGGAAGGGAAGATCCAAGTCCATATTGGGAAACATAGAGTGTTTGAACTGTGGAAGGAAAGGACATATAAAGAAAGACTGCAGATCTCTAAAGAAGAAAGGAGATGGACATCAGGAGACTACTCAGGAAGCAAATGTAGCAGGTGATGTGTTGCAAGATGCTTTGATTTTTGCATTAGATAATACTAATGATTACTGGGTAGTAGATTGAGGGGCTTCATGTCATGCTACACCCCATAGGAAATTCTTTCATGATTATGTTCCAGGTGATTTTGTACATGTTTTATTGGGTGATGATGAACCATGTAAAATTGTTGGAATGGGTAAGGTACGGATAAAGTTAAAGAATAGTGAATGGGTGCTGAAATATGTAAGGCATATTCCTGCTATGAAAAGAAATATGATCTTAACAGGACATTTGATAGATGGTGGTTGTTTATCTACGTTTGGAGAAACATGGTGGAAGATCACTAAAGGATCAATGGTGATAGAAAAAGGAGACATGATATGTAAGTTGTATTTAAGTCCTCATAATACTGACTGTTCTATCTCTTTAGCTTCCACAGGAATAGATACAACATTGTGGCATCATAGGCTTGGCCACATGAGTGAGAAAGGGATGCAAATTCTCCACTCAAGAAAGTTGTTTCCAGATCTGAAGCAGGTAAGTTTGGAATTATGTGAGAACTTCGTTTATGAAAAACAGAAGAGAGTCAGATTTCTCAAGGTTGGGAAACAAAAGAAGAGTGAAAAGTTAGAGCCTGTACATATAGATGTATGGGGACCGTATCATGTACAATCTCTTGGTGGCTCTCATTATGATGTTAGTTTTATTGATGATGCAACTAGAAAAACTTTGGTTTATTGCATTAGATAGAAATCTGATGTGTTTGCTACTTTTAAGAAATGGAAAGCTTTGGTTGAGAATGAGACAAGAGAAAGGTTGAAGTGTCCCAGATATGATAATGTAGGTTAATACTACGGAAATGAGTTTGATAGTTACTATTCATACCATGTGATTCGTAGAGAGAAGACAGTCCCAGGAACACCACAAGAAAATCGTGTGTCGGAAAGGATGAACAGAACATTCATGGAGTGTGCAAAGTGTGTAAGATTGCAAGTAGGGTTTCACTTACAGTTTTGGGTGGATGTTGTAGATATTGTTGTTTTCTTAATAAACATAAGGCCTTCAAGTGATTTGGATGGTGGTATTCCAAAGGAGTCATGGACAGGTAAAAAGGTAAACTACTCTTTTCTGAGAACTTTTGGTTGTGAAGCATGTGTCCATATTGATAAAGAAAATAGAATAAATCTTGAGGCTAAATCCAAGAAATGTACCTTTATTGGATACGGGGTTGATGATTTTGGTTATCGCTTATGGGATTATGAAAATAACAAAATAATTAGGAGTAGAGATGTGGTATTCAATGAAAAGTTCATGTATAAAGATCAGTTACAGGGAAAGAAACAAGAAAAGGAAAACACGGAGTACATAGTGCTTGATGAAATCAAAGAAAATGAAGTTCCGAAGGTGCCGGAAAATAAAAAACATCAGCAGTTACCTCAAACTCCTGCAAGTGCTAGAATATCTACCAGGTTAAGTAGACCCCCTGAACGATTGTCTCTTTCATTGTATTATTTATTGATGACTGATTCTGGTGAACCAGAATGTTGTGAAGAAGAAATGCAGGTGGAAACTAGAAAGAAGTGGGAGCAAGGCATGAATGAGGATATGGAATCATTAGTAAGAAAACAGAATTGGTCCGTTGGAGTAAAGCCAAAAGCTTTGCCATATTGTTAATTTCATGTCCTAGCCCCCAAGAGAATGTTGCCTTTGTAGTTCCTCTAGGATTGAAAATAATCCCCCCCATGCCTATCACCCCTTAAAACAACAATATTTACAAAAGTAACTTAGAAAGTAGAAAGTAGATGCATAATTAAAAATAAGTTTGTTTTTTGTTTTTTTGTCTTGTGCGAAATAAAAGCAAAATTGTAATAACGCGTGAAGTAAGTTAATGAAGTAAATAAAATAGTTTTATATACTAAAAGAAAAAAATGAAAAAAGTTAAAAACATTTAAATACCAAAAATATAAGCATGCTAATAAATAAATAAAAATAACAATTACATAACATATGAAATGATAGAAATAATTTTTTAAATAAACATTTAGACTTAAAAATTAAACTAAAAAATGAAATAGGTAAGAGAATGAAGGTTTTCGACCCAATATTTTTTATATTTAATGAATAATAATCCCATATATCATCATCAATTGGATAAATGAAATATTGGAACAGGCATGACTCAAAATCATAGAAGATATTAATGAATCCATCAATTGTAATGTTACATGGAGAAAGAAGAAAGATAAAGTCTGGACTTCAAAAAATGGATAATTTGTGTTGCACAATGACCTTTTCGTCGATACCTACTTACCATGAAACTGTTAGATCCATAGATAAACAATGTATGTGTTATCTCCTCAAGTAAACATAGACTAGTTGTGTTTTCTAGGTGATAGGAGGTCTTTCAATTTTTCATTTTTAGGTGCATTTGGGGTTCTTTTTCGAGAGTTTGAAGTGCGTAATGAAGTTTGAAATAACATTTGATGTTACTTTGTCTCCAAGAAATAATTTTTCGGTTTGAAGAGCCCCATTTATTAATTACATGCAACATGCCTAACATTTTATTTTCATAAATTAGTTTGAGTAAGTTTTTTTCCTTTAAGTTGGAAACTTTTGAATGCAAGTGGCTTTCCTTCTTGCATTAAAATTGCACCAATTGCATTCCCCTAGTAATCAATTTCCAAATTAGAATTATTTGTGAAGTTAGGTGTGGCTAATACAAGAGTTGTACACATAAAAACTTTAAGTTTTTCAAAATATTTGGTTGCTTCTTGAGTCCAATAAAATGCCTCCTTTTTCAATAGAGACACTATAAGATATGCTTCTATTTGACCATGATTCTTGACAAAATTGTTGTAATAGCATGTCAATCCTACGAATCCTTTAAGAATCTTCAAGGTTTTTGGAATTGGCCATTCCATTATAGCTTTAATTTTGTTAGGGTCCACTTTGATGTCATCATGACATACAATATGGACCAAATATTCCACTTCCTAAACCCCAAAGGAAAACTTAGAAGGCTTGTCATATAATTGATGCTCCTCCAATCATTTTAATACCATGTCAACATGTTGTACATGCTCTTCCAAATATTGGACATAGATTAATATATCATTAGAAAATATTAGTTTTCTTCCCAAGATTTTCTATATATTAGTAAGGTCAAATGGCATCACCATAAATTCATAATAACCTTCATGTGTTTTAAAGGTTGTTTTTGGAATGTCTTCTTGCCTCATTTTGATTTTGATGATATCCTAAGTGGAGATCTAACTTGGAAGAAAATTGATCCCTTTAATTAATCTAATAGTTCATCAATGATAGGAATATGAGACTTATCTTTAATTATCATCTTGTTGAGCTCTCTATAATCTAGACACATACAACATGAACCTTCCTTTTTAAGAACCATAAGGACTGGTGCATAGAACACAGTTTGGCTAGTGTGAATGATGCCAACATCTAACATTTCTTGAACCATACTCTTGTGAGGCACCTGCAACAATTAATTAACAAGAATGCGCGAAATAGCAGAAATGACAGAACTCAGAATCACTTTTGTATTGATCACGGGCCACTTCGAGGGGGCAACCTACTTTGAGCAAGCTCAATACAAATAACTTCACGGTGCCTTCATAGGTCTCAACACACACTTATATACTAATTCTAGGCACCAATACTATGGGTCGAAACCATGGGCCGTTACAAACTATGGATCAACAATACTATGGACGACTTACAAAGCATATGTGCCAACAACAATAACACAAACTATTGATCACAAATACTACGGGACGACTTACAAAGCATATGCGTCCAACAACAACATACTAACAAAGTAAAGATATGGGTTCCTAACATCCCCTCCCCCTTAAAAAAAGCTTTGTCCTCAAAGCTTCAGATGTGGAAATTGTTGTTGAATCTGAAGGAGTGGTTCCCATGTAGCATCCTCTGGTTGCATGCCGTGCCACTGAATTAAGACCTCTGTGATAGAGCGAGAGCGAAGCTGACGTGTGCGCCGATTGAGGATGGCCTCTGGCTCCAAAAGGATGGATCCTTCATTATCCAGTTTGGGTAAAATCGTTTGGCCGCTGATGTTGGTGCCAAGAACTTTCTTCAAACAAGAGACATGAAAGACTGGATGAATGCGGAAAGAAGGAGGAAGTTCCAATTTATAAGCAACGGACCCAATCTTCTGAAGAATCCGATATGGCCCATAGAAATTTGGAGCAAGCTTATGACGCCCTTTGAGTTTCAAGGAGGATTGTTTGTACGGCTGGAGACGAAGAAAAACCATATCGCCGACTTGAAAAGTGCGCTCTGAACGGTGCTGATCCGCTTGTTGCTTCATGCGATTTCTTGCCATGTGAAGATTGTCCCGCAAAATGCGAAGAATCTGATCGCGGTTGCGAAGGACCGTGTCAACTTCCTGAACTGGTGAACTGGTGGGGGTGTATGGAAGAAGAGCTGGAGGTGCTTGACCATAGACTGCTTCATATGGGGTCATTTTAGAGGCAGTGTGGTAAGAGGTATTGTACCACCATTCAGCAAGAGGGAGCCACTTTGCCCACTGATGTTGTTGTTCTGAGGTGAAGCAACGAAGATAAGTTTCCAAGCATTTATTGACAATTTCAGTCTGACCATCTGTTTGTGGGTGATACCCTGAACTCATCTTCAGTTTGGTGCCAGTGTGGCGAAATAGTTCTGTCCAAAAATGACTAGTGAAAGTCGCATCACGATCCGAGACAATGGAAGAAGGGATGCCATGAAGACGAAAGATCTGGTCCATAAAATTTTGAGCAACTGAGGAGGCTGTATAGGGATGACTGAGAGCACAAAAATGACTATATTTGGAGAGGCGATCGACCACGACGAGAATCACTGTCTTCCCGCCATATTTAGGGAGCCCTTCAATGAAATCCATAGAAATATCTGTCCAAATCCGTGTAGGTATGGGTAGGGGTTCAAGCAATCCTGGAACGAGTGTTGTTTCCCCCTTATTGCGCTGGCAGGTATCACATTCAGCCACCATCTGTTGAATTGTCCTTTTCATGCCCTGCCAAAAGAAGTTACGTCGTGCTCGTTCATATGTTTTGAGGAACCCAGAGTGCCCGGCCGATGGAGAAGCATGGAGTTCATAGAAGACAGCTTGTTGAAGATCTGTGCTCTGGGGAAGCACCAGACGACCCTTGTATCGCAGAGAAGCACCATCCCAAGAGTAATGTGGTACAGCAGAAGGGTTGTTGGTCAAGCGTTGGATGATCTGAGATAAGGAAGAGTCATTGACATAACCCTGTTGAACAGATTGCAACCAATTTGGAACAGGCATAGAAATAGCTGAAAGAGAACCTTGGGCACCAAATGTGCGAGAAAGAGCATCTGCCACGATATTGTCTTTACCCTTCTTGTAAGTTATCTCATATTCATAACCCATGAGTTTGCTAACCCATTTCTGTTGTGCCGGAGAAGAGACACGCTGGTCCAAGAAATATTTCAGACTCTGGTGATCAGTCTTGATGCAGAAATGATTCCCTAATAGGTATGGACGCCACTTCTGTACTGCATGCAAAATAGCCATCATTTCCTTCTCATAGGTAGAGGTAGCTAAATTCTTACCTGAAAGGGCTTTGCTGGTGAACGCAATGGGGTGTTCATCTTGAAGGAGAACATCACCAAGTCCATTGCCGCAAGCATCACTCTCAATAGTGAAGGGCTTGGAAAAATCTGGCATAGCTAGCACAGGTGTAGTGCACATAGCTTGTTTGAGTTTGTCAAATGCACACTGAGCAGCAGGTGTCCATGTAAAAGCATCCTTTTTCAACAGAGCGGTTAATGGAGCTGCAATCTTCCCATAATCCTTGACAAACTTGCGGTAGTAGCCAGTCAACCCCAAAAAACCACGAAGGCTCTTGAGTGTCTGAGGACATGGCCAATTGTTCATGGCGTCGATTTTGGCAGGATCCACGCGAACCCCTTGTGCTGAGATAATGTGCCCGAGATACTCAACTTCCTTTTGTCCAAAAACACATTTAGACTGCTTGGCATGGAGATGATGGTCAGAGAAAAGTTGCATGACAAGATCCAGATGCTGGAGATGTTCATCCCATGTTTTACTATAGATGAGGATATCATCAAAGAATACCAGAATGAATTTCCGCAAGTAGGGTCGAAATATTTTATTCATTAAGGCCTGGAATGTGGAAGGAGCATTAGTGAGGCCAAAGGGCATGACCAAAAACTCATAATGGCCATCATGTGTGCGGAAAGCTGTTTTAGGAATATCATCTTCATGAACCCGAATTTGATGATACCCAGAACGAAGATCCAACTTGGAGAAAAAGTGAGCCCCATGAAGCTCGTCAAGAAGTTCATCAACAACAGGAATTGGAAACTTATCCTTGATGGTGAGGTGATTAAGTTCTCGGAAGTCAATGCAGAGGCGCCATGACCCATCTTTTTTGCGGATGAGAATAACTGGAGAAGAAAAGGAACTAGTGCTTGGGCGAATAATACCTTGCTTCAATAAGTCCCGAACGAGCATTTCAATCTCCATTTTTTGGTGGAATGGGTAGCGATAGGGCCAGATGTTGGGAGGAGCGCTGCCAGGAAGGAGATGAATACGATGGTCTTCTGGTCTGGAAGGTGGTAATCCCACTGGTTCAGCAAAGACACCTGTATATCGATCCAGAATTTGTTGTAGATCCCAAGGAGTAGTGGAGACCGCTGATGGTTGCATCTGGATGGAATGGATCTGAGCGATGACACCATGTGAATTCTTCTTGAGGATTTTTTCCATGCGATGTGAACTGATGATGCTGAGAGAACCTGGTTGTAATCCTGTCAATGTGTGTTTGTGTCCATTGAGGGAAAACTGCATCCAAAGTTCGGCAAAATCCCATAAGATAGGGCCGAGTGTGCGTAGCCATTGAGCGCCCAAAACCACATCACATCCGCCTAAGGGTAAGGCAAACATGTCAGAGCGTAAGGTATAATCTCCCATAGAGATACACACATTTCGACACTTGCCTTTGCAAGGTAAGGTACCCCCATTGGCAACCATGACTTCAAATTTGGAGCAAGGATGGATAAAACAATCAGCTTGTTTGGCAATCCGAGGGTCAATGAAATTATGAGTGCTACCAGAATCAATGAGGATTGTAAGAGGAAGCTTCTTGAAGTAACCCCTGACCCGCATTGTTTGGGGGGTGTTGACTCCAGCTAAAGCATGGAGAGATATCTCTGGCTGGTCATCCTGAGACGAAGGGTCAATAGGTGGTTCCTGAATGTCGACCGGAGCATCGAGTGTTTCTGGATCTTCGTCACCCATTTCAGAGGCAGGTGGAGACTCCACATCCAGGAGATAGAGTTTTTGCTGAACACATCTATGCCCCCGAGTGAATTTCTCATAACAATTATAGCAAAGACCCTTTTCTCTGCGTGCTTGCATCTCTGTTTCCGACAAACGCTTGATAGGAGTCGGTCGAGGAGCCTGCGGTATAGGAGGTCGCTGAGACCCCATATTTCTGAAGGGAACAAAAGTGGGCTTGGAGCGTTGTTGGGCTGCAATCTTGTCTTCTGCCAATTTAGCCAACCCGAGTGCTTCCATCATTGTGTTGGGGCAGAACATTTTGACCTCGGAGCGGATGGCATCCTTTAGACCACTGATAAAACAACTCCGGTAAAATTCATCAGACAATCCTTCGGTGTGGTTGGCTAGATTCTCAAATTCGGTTTGATACTCTCTCACAGTGCCAGTTTGGCGAAGTTTAGTGAGGGCTCCTGTGAAGTCATCAAAAGCACTAGGACCAAATCGTTGCAGAAGGAGCTGGCAAAAGTTTGGCCAGTTGGGCTCTGGATGAGCCTTGATGTACCAACGGTACCACTGAAGAGCTTCCTGTTCCAAATGAAAGGATGCCAACGGAACTTTGTTGACATCAAACGTATTATGCAGACTGAAATATTGTTCTGCACGATAGATCCATCCAGTTGGATCGGTACCATTGAAGTGAGGAAAATCAAGCTTTGGACCACGGAAATTGCTGGAAGAAGAGAACCCATTGTCTACTGAAGACTCCGACTGCCGTTTGTTGTTCATAGCTGAATGCTCAAGATGGAGACCAAGAAATTTTTCATCCAGATCCTGGAGTTTGGCTTGGATGGCTGCAAGGGCTTCCTCCATGGTTTTTGCTCCTGCACGGGTGACAACCATAACCAGGGATTTTTTATTTTTTATTTTTTGATTGGGTAGGAAAACAAAAACAGGAACTACTTCAGTAAAGGAAAATTTGGATTTGGGAAAAAATCAGAAGGGTAATTGGGGTTTGACTCGTTTTTTGGACACTGTTGGATAGACAGGGAAGTAAAAATGAGGATTTCAGCAGCGGGGTGAAAGGATGGGAAAATTTGGCAGAAGGGAACAAAGAAGCAGAATTCAGAAAGGAACTCTGTGGTAAAAATTGAAGGTGATTGGGTGAAATCTGAGGAAGTTATGGCAAACCCTAAAAATAGACAAATGTGGGATTTCGGGCTGTAGAAAAGGGAATTGAGGATAGGGTCCTCAGGGATGAAATATGCAGAATGGAATGATAGGGGTTCCCTGAAATTTTCAAGGAAAACAGAGGTAAAACAAAGGAGATATGGAGAAAAAACGGAATTTCACCCAGCGAGCCCAAGAAAGTGCTCTGATACCAGATGTGAGGCACCTGCAACAATTAATTAACAAGAATGCGCGAAATAGCAGAAATATCAGAACTCAGAATCACTTTTGTATTGATCACGGGCCACTTCGAGGGGGAAACCTCCTTTGAGCAAGCTCAATACAAATAACTTCACGGTGCCTTCATAGGTCTCAACACACACTTATATACTAATTCTAGGCGCCAATACTATGGGTCGAAACCATTGGCCGTTACAACCTATGGATCAACAATACTACGGGCGACTTACAAAGCATATGCGCCAACAACAATAACACAAACTATTGATCACAAATACTACGGGACGACTTACAAAGCATATGCGTCCAACAACAACATACTAACAAAGTAAATATATGGGTTCCTAACAACTCTCAATCTCACTCTTTTGTGCATATGGGTACCTATAAGGTTTGATGTTAGGTGGTACACTTCAGAGCTGCAAGTGAATCACATAGTCATGATCTTCAGCAGGTGGAATACCTTTAGGAATATATCCAAATACCTTGGAATGATGGTCAAAAACTCTTTGGAGAACCACTAGAATAGAGGGTATAGATTCTTGAACATCTAGTGAGCATAATTGTGCAATTACACCATGGTGTCCCTTTTTTAGCAAGTTTTCATGTTTTTGGAGCTTATCACTTTAGAGGGTTTCCCTGGAGTACCTTTGAGTTCAATTTACTTACCTTTTGAGAAAAATCTCATGAAAAGTTCCTGAAAATTAAGAGTCATTTTTCCCAATGATTGTAACCATTGAACCCCTAATACAACATCAACACCACCCATTTGGATTACAATTATTGGGCTATCCAATAAATACTCCCCCATATTAAGTTTAATACTGTGGCACTTCTCTGAATAATTTATGGTACCTTCATCTAACAATCATTATTTGAAACTCTGGTGCAAGATATATAAAGCAATTAAGAAATTTGGCTAATTTGCAATTAATGAAGCTATGGGTACTACCAAAATTAATCAACATTGCTACTTTTTTCTTTTTGGTATATCCTTCTATCATGAGAGTTTGAGGAGCGCTAGCTTATGCATGACAAGAAATGGTTGGAGTAGTATCTTCTAGTTCAACCTCTTCATATTGTCCTAGTTTTGGATCTTCTTCCTCTCCACTTTGTGAGGTGTCAAACTAGTAGGATAAGTTAGGTTAGGGGGAGGGACATTTCCCTCTATATAGGTGTTAGAAACAGCTCTTCTAATAGCCATATTTTTACTTTCAACTTTCCTTCTCAAACAAAAAGAAGTCGCCAATGATTTAGGTTCAAAGAGACGCATCTCATGCTACATGCTCTCCTTTAAAGTGACCATAAAGAAATCCGACAAATTATCCCTTGTAATATTGTTCACTCTAAGACTCAAATTTTGAAGATGTTTAATGTGCTATATAACTAGGCCTCTTTGCCTAAGATTTATCAGTTGCCTAAAGAAGGCGTTGCTCTTAATATACTACAATGTGCTATCAATTCATCCATAAATATAGACCAAGAGACAATAGATTCCATATTACAGTCACAAAACCATTAGTACCACACAAATTGATTAGGTTCTAAATACAATGATGTTGTTGAATATCCTAATTACTCCTATTATATGTTACGAGTTAGTGTTTTACGTAGTCAAGAGTAATTATTTGGTTATGCATTTATTAATATAGTTAGTGGAGAAGACCTATCAATAGAGAAGACATGTCAAAAATCAGTTTTGTATTTCCTATATTTAGAAGTTAATGTTGAGAAGAGTTGGAGGATGATCCATAGGGTTTGGTGTATTGCTTTGCATCTACTTTGAATCTTCACATGGTATCAAAGTAGGCCTAAGACTCTTTGAAGATAGGAAAGAAAAAATTAGAGATTTTCCACTCTACAGAAAATAGGAAGATGTGCATTGAGATCTGTGAAGTGAAGCTCATCGATTGAGAACAAACCACCACAAGACCTATCAATAAGCTTTATGATCCATAGAAAGATAGAAACCCTGTCTCAGAAGAAAACAAGAAGGAAAACAAGTCACAAGAAGGTATTGTTGTCTTGTCGGTCAACGGGAGTGATAGAGAAGGACTATCATTGTTTATCCATGCAAAGGGAGCGATAGTATCGTTGTCCTGTAGTTTGAAGAGAGTGATAGCTTCCCAAAAGAGTCCATCACCATCTCTCTACCACTGGGGAGTGATAGCCATGGCTAAGCAGTTTTCGGGATAGCGATAGTTTTTCGATACACTACACATTCTCCATTTTCCATTCCGGTCACAGACAGATGGACCAGAAAGGAAAGACACTCTTTTAAAAGGTAACTTTTCAGAGAAAAAAAACACATGTTTTGGAAGAATAAAATGGCTTCAAGCACCCAAACCTTTTCCTAGATTCCTCCTCTCACTGGGAAGAACTATGAAATATGGTCGATTAAAATTATGACCTTGTTAAAGACTCAAGATGTTTGGGAATATGCATCCCATGAGTATACAAAATTGAGAGATGAAGCAGTCGAACATACCATGACAAATAATCAAAGGACTCAGTTAAAAGAACACATAACCAAGGATGCAAAGGCGTTACATCTCATTCAAAGTGATTTGTATGAAACCGTATTCCCCAAGATTTATCTTGTGAGATCCTCTAAAACCACCTAGGAGATATTGCAAAACAACTATCAAGGCATCACCAAGGTGAAGACAGTGAAATTGCAAACCTTGATAAGGGACCTTGAAATCCTAGAAATGAAGTGGTTGGAGTCGATAGTTCAGTACATGAATTGAGTAACTACCACTATAAACAATTTGAAGATGTACGACGAAGATATGACGGATAATAAGGTAGTCGAGAAGGTTCTCAAAACCCTATCCAAAAAGTTCGATTCAGTGGTCGCAACAATTGAAGAAGAAAAAGATATGTGTCATATTACAGTAGATGAATTGATGGATCCCTTTTATCCCATGATTCCATAAACAATAAGAATGATAATTCCTCACTTGAAAATGCATTTTAGAACCAGGCCTCCATTGTAGAGGTAGAAGAAGAGGTCAAGGAAATAGAAGCAGAGGTAGGAAAATTATATATCTTTCTCAAGCAGGAGAGAGATCAACCCCATATTTGGGACAAGATTATGAACACTTTCATAACCAAAGGGGGAGAAACATAAATTTCAAAGAAAAGCCTAGGATATAGTGTTTTTACTACAAGAAGTTTGGCCACTCTGAAAGTGAATGTAGGAAGAAGCAAGCAAATAGGAATAAAGGCATAACACATATTAGGAACAATGATGAAGGGACATCATAATCAATGTTCCTTTCATGCCAGATTACTGAAGAAACCATCCACAACAAAGATCTATGGTTGTTGGATAGTGGTCTCAAAAACCACATGACTAGTAACAAAGTTTTGTTTCAAGTTTGGATAGCTCTATCACATCTGAAATTAAGCTAGGAGATTATTATCAAGTCAAATCCAACGGTAAAGGTGTAGTTTCAATATTAACTAAACAAGATGAAAAGAAGGACATTTGTGATGGTTTCTATCTACATGGTGTGAAAAATAACTTGATGAGTGTAGGCCAGATGAGTCAACATGGTTATGAGTTCATATTCAAAGGTCCCACTTGTATAATCCTAGATAAGCCACTTAGTAAGAGGCTCACATCATAAGTACAAACCAAAAATAGGATGTTTCTCCCTATGTTGAAAAGTCTAAATCAGTCACTTTTATATGCACAAAATATCTCAAGCACTAATGAAACATGGTTGTGGCACCTTAGGTATGGTTAGTTACCCTTTACTAGTCTTATCCTTTTGTATACAAAGTGTATGGTCAAGGATCTACCCCTGATTAATGAATAACACAACTCTTTTGAAACTTGTATCTTAGCCAAACACCCAAGAGATAGCTTCCTAGTTGCTTCCTATAGAGAAAAAGAGCATCTTGAGGTGGTGCATACAAACCTTTGTGGTCCTATGCAAACCTAGTACATATGAGGAAGTTTTTAGTTCCTAACATTTATTGATGACTTTAGCAAAAAAAAATTGGGTGTATTTTTTGAAGCACAAATCTTAGACTTTTGAAAATTTTAAAGAGTTCAAAGCCATGGTAGAGATATAGAGTGGAAAGTACATTAAAGTACTCAAGTCATATGGAGGAGGTGAATAGGACTCCAAAGAATTCACAGAGCATTGCAAACAACAAGGGATTGAAAGTAAATTCACTACAAGGTACACTCCACAACATAATGGAGTATCTCAAAGGGAGAACAGAATAATCATGAACATAGCCAGGAGTTTGCTCAAGACGAAGACCTTGTCAAATGAGTATTGGGAAGAAGTTCTAGCATGTTCAATTTATATCTTGAATAGATATCCAACCTGCAGTGTGATAGACAAAGTCCCATAGGAAGCATGGAGTGACATGAAAGCTATTGTTTCACATTTTAGAGTTTTTGGATGTGTAGCTTATGCACATATTCCTAACCATTTGAGGAGGAAAATTGATGAAAAAAGTGAAAGGTGCACTTTTATTGGCTACAATGAATATTCCAAAGCCTACAGGTAGTATTGTTGAGATATTGTAACTTCAAAGAATATTATATTTGTACTTTATTATTTTGGAGATGTTTCATTCCTCCTTGAAGATCTTATTGTATATCCGGAGATGTTTATTCCTCCGTCGGAAGGTGGTAACTTGGGTTATTAGACTTCCCTAGTGGGGGTCGGACCTGTATGTGTTATGTGGGTCAAAGGGTTATTAGACCACCCTAGAGGGGTCGGCCCAGTCAGTTGTAGTGGGGTATTTAACCCATTGGTTAAATACGAGCCTACATGTTTTGTGTAAAAGACAAGTCGGAGTAGTGTATAAATAGAGGGGGTGTATTCCTCATTTGACACACACTCACTCACTTGAGAGTGGCGCACTTATGGAGGAGAGGCCTTCTATGGAGAAGGAGGAGCTTATGCTCAGGGTTACATCTTTGTATATTGCCGGTCATCTATATTGAGGAAGCTTTATTGGGTTTTCTACCCCATGAGGGTTTCCCAGGGACACTTGTTGGATACCTACCGGGGGCATAGAACTCCAACCGTGCAACAAAAATGGGTTCAGGGGAGTCCTGCAGGTGTGTCTAAGCAGGTTCGGGCTAGGAACACTAGCCATGCCCACCCGGTGGATGATTTTCCAAAGTTGACCCCCGTGTGCAAAAATTGCACACTCCCACACTAAGCAAAACCCTAATTTCCAAAATGGACCTGCAAGGTGACACATGGGCCATCGGGCCAGAAGGGAGGGGCACCCCTGGAACTATCCCGGCGTGCTTAATCCAACAGAGTCGACGATTCGTCGATCCGAGCTACGGTCATCATTCTATGGCTCGTTCCGTCTCACATTCAAAAGGCCTTCAGGGACACTTGCTGGATACCTGTCGGGGGACACTTGCTGGATACCTGTCGGGGGACACTTGCTGGATACCTGTTGGGGGCATAGAACTCCAACCGTGCAACAAAAGTGGGTTTCGGAGAGTCCTGCAGGTGTGTCTAGGTAGGTTCGGGCTGGGAACACTATCCATACCCACCCGGTGGATGATTTTCCAAAGTTGACCCCCATGTGCAAAAATTGCACACACCCACATGGAGCAAAACCCTAGTTTCCAAGATGGACCTGCAAGGTGACACATGGGCCACTGGTCCAGAGGGGAGGGGCACCCCTGGCACTGTCCCAGTGTGCTGAATCCAATGGAGTCGACGATTCGTCGATCTGAGCCACGATCGTCATTCTATGGCTCGTTCTGTCTCGCATCCAAAAGGCCTTCAGGGACACTTGCTGGATACCTGTCGGAAGCATAGAACTCCAACCGTGCAACAAAACCGGGTTCCGAGGAGTCCTACAGGTGTGTCTAGGCAGGTTCAGGCTGGGAACACTAGCCATACCCTCCCGGTGGATGATTTTCCAAAGTTGACCCCCATGTGCAAAAATTGCACACTCCCACACTGAGTAAAACCCTAGTTTCCAAGATGGACCTGCAAGGTGACACATGGGCCACCGGGCTGGAGGGGAGGGATACCCTTGGCACTATCCCGGTGTGCTGAATCCAACGAAGTTGACGGATCATCGATCCGAGCCACGGGCTTCAATCTATGGCTCGTCCCGTCTCACTGCCAGAAGGCCTTCAGGGACACCTGCTGGATACCTGCCAGGGGCATAGAACTCCAACCGTGCAACAAAACTGGGTTTTGGGGAGTCCTGCAGGTGTGTCTAGGCAGGTTCGCACTGGAAACACTAGCCATACCCGCTCGGTGGATGATTTTCCAAAGTTGACCCCCGTGTGCAAAAATTGCACACTCCCACACTCAGGAAAACCCTAGTTTATGAAATGAATGCACAATGAAGCCACTAGGCCATGGGGAGACGAGGGAGAGGGCCCCTTAGAGGTAATTGCACGCCAGGAGACCAACAGAGTCGACGATTCGTCGATCCGATGTCCGTTTTCCGAGTTATGTCAAGTTGCAAGTCGCATGAAAATGTCGTTCAGGGACACTTGGTGAATTTCCGTCCGGGAGCCAAAAAGCAAACGGAGCAGCAAGATTGCATGCTATTGGCTCCTGCAAGTGTGTGTGGGCAATGTCGACGTGGGAACACTGCCAACACTGGCGTGGGGGAGGATTTTGCAGAGTTGACCCACCAATGCGAGATTGCATGCAATTAAACTGAGCAAAACCCTAGTTTACGAAATGAATGCACAATGAAGCCACCGGGCCATGGGGAGACAAGGGAGAGGGCACCCTAGAGGTAATCGCATGCCAGGAGACCAACGGAGCCGACGGTTCGACGTTTCAACGTCCGGTTTACGAGTTATGTCGAGTTGCAAGTCGCATGAAAATGTTGTTTAGGGACACTTGGTGAATTTCCGCCTGGGAGCCAAAAAGCAAACAGATTAGGAAGATTGCGTGCCGTTGGATCCTGCAAGTGTGTGTGGGAAATGGCGACGTGGGAACACTGCCAACACTGGCTCGAGGGAGGGTTTTGCAGAGTTGACCCACCAATGTGAGATTGCATGCAATTAAACTGAGCAAAACCCTAGTTTACGAAATGAATGTACAATGAAGCCACTGGGCCATGGGGAGATGAGGGAGAGGGCCCCCTAGAGGTAATCGCACTCCAGGAGACCAACAAAGTCGACGGTTCATCGGTCCGATGTTCGGTTTCTGAGTTATGTCGGGTTGCAAGTCGCATGAAAATGCCATTCAGGGACACTTGGTGAATTTCCGTCCAGGAGCCAAAAAGAAAACGGAGCAGGAAGATTGTGTGTTGTTGGCTCCTGCAAGTGTGTGTGGGCAATACCGATGTGGGAACACTACCAACACTAGGTTGGGGGAGGGTTTTGCAGATTTGACCCACCAATGCGAGATTGCATGCAATTAAACTAAGCAAAACCCTAGTTTACAAAATGAATGCACAATGAAGCCACTGGGCCATGGGGAGACGAGGGAGAGGGCCCCCTAGAGGTAATCACATTCCAGGAGACCAACGGAGTTGACGATTCGTCGGTCCGACGTCTGGTTTCCGAGTTATGTCGAGTTGCAAGTCACATGAAAATGTCGTTCAGGGACACTTGGTGAATTTTCGCCCAGGAGCCAAAAAGTAAACGGAGCAGGAAGATTGCGTGCCATTGGCTCCTGCAAGTGTGTGTGGGAAATGCCGACGTGGGAACACTGCCAACACTGGCTTGGGGGAGAGTTTTGCAGAGTTGACCCACCAATGCGAGATTGCATGCAATTAAACTGAGCAAAACCCTAGTTTACGAAATGAATGCACCATGAAGCCATTGGGCCATGGGGAGACTAGGGAGAGGGCCCCCTAGAGGTAATCGCACGCCAAGAGACCAATGGAGTCGACGAATCATCGATCCGACGTCCGTTTTCCGAGTTATGTCAAGTTGCAAGTCGCATGAAAATTCCATTCAGGGACACTTGGTGAATTTTCGTCCGGGAGCCAGAAAGCAAACAGAGCAGGAAGATTGCGTGTCGTTGGCTCCTGCAAGTGTGTGTGGGCACTACCGACATGGGAACACTGCCAACACTGGCTCGGGGGAGGGTTTTGAAAAGTTGACCCACCAATGTGAGATTGCATGCAATTAAACTGATCAAAACCCTAGTTTACGAAATGAATGCACAATGAAGCCATTGGGCCATGGGGAGACGAGGGAGAGGCCCCCCTAGAGGTAATCGCACGCCAGGATACCAACGGAGTCGACGGTTTGTCGGTCCGACGTCCGATTTCTGAGTTATGTCGAGTTGCAAGTCGCATGAAAATGTCGTTCAGGGACACTTGGTGAATTTCCGCCCGTGAGCCAAAAAGCAAACGGAGCAGCAAGATTGCATGCCGTTGGCTCTTGCAAGTGTGTGTGGGAAATGCCGATGTGGGAACACTGCCAACACTGGCTCGGGGGATGTTTTGCAGAGTTGACCCACCAATGCGAGATTGCATGCAATTAAACTGAGCAAAACCCTAATTTACGAAATGAATGCATAATGAAGCCACTAGGCCATGGGGAGACGAGGGAGAGGGCTCCCTAGAGGTAATCGCACGCCAGGAGACCAACGGAGTCGACGGTTCGTCGGTCCGACGTCCGGTTTCCGAGTTATGTCGAGTTGCAAGTCGCATGAAAATGTCGTTCAGGGACACTTGGTGAATTTCCGCCCGGGAGCCAAAAAGCAAACGGAGCAGCAAGATTACGTGTCGTTGGCTCCTGCAAGTGTGTGTGGGCAATGCCAACGTGGGAACACTGCAAACACTGGCTCGGGGGAGGGTTTTGCAGAGTTGGCCCACCAATGCGATATTGCATGCAATGAAATTGAGCAAAACCCTAGTTTACGAAATGAATGCACATTGAAGCCACGAGGCCATGGGGAGACGAGGGAGAGGGCCCCCTAGAGGTAATCGCACGCCAGGAGACCAACGGAGTCGACGATTCGTCGGTCCAACGTCCGATTTATAGGCTATGTCGAGCTGCAAGTCACATGAAAATGTTGTTCAGGGACAAGAGACACAACATTTTATCCCGGGAAACCCTCATGGGGAAGAAAACCTAGCAACCTTTCTTAGAATAATTATATGTTTATAAATCAAGTACAATGAAACCATGAACAAACCCTAACCCTGAAGGGTTTTACCACATGAAAACACCTTAATGACACATGACAACAAGAGTACTTATCTACATGAAGATGACCTCCAAGCCATAAGGATAACCAAGCATATCCTTCCCAACCAACATTAGAAGGCACTTTATTTCTCGAATCCCGAGGTAATGTTTGTTCCTTTCACCAATGTTGCTTTGAGCACTTGTACGTAGTTACTCATATGTAGTGTTGAATCTAATTATACAATTAAAATATTGGGCGTTGATGAAATGTGTAGCATGTATTGCACTTAGTTTTATTAAATTACACTTGAACATTGACTTAACTTGTAATTTAATCATCCAAACTCACAAATTTTAATTACACCTATCCAATTAGTGTGCATGAGTGAGTTCATTGAAACCTTGAAAAACATTGTATTGCATTTAGTTTGATTAAATTACATGAGCAAGAACTTTGACATAACTTGTAATGATCATCCAAAATCACAAATTTTAATTAGATACCAATTAGTGCATGCATGTAGTGAGTTCGTTGAAACCTTTAAATATAATAGTTTGTTCTTTTGACATAGCGCATTCATGAGTAATAGATCATCCACACAAATCAACACATTAGATTGACACAAGAACACTTGGAAACCGAAGAACAAATACAAAGTGAAATGTATCATTCATATATAAGTGAAATGTCAATGTGCATGTCTCCAAAAGTACATGTATCCAATGAAATCAATGTACATGTCTCCAAAAGTACATGCACAATAAAGTCAATGTACATGTCTCCAAAAGTGAATGTATCGAAAAGTACACATATATACAAAAGTATCCAAAAGCACATGTGTCCAAAACTATCCAAAACTATAAAAGCCACATGTACATGTATCCAAATGTACATATATCCCATAAGACACATCAAAACTCAAGCTTCCTCTTGTTCTTTCCCGATGTTGATGGTTGGTGGGATAGGGTAGTCCTTAGCATCAAGATCATGGAGCCAATCATTTCTTTGTTGCGGTTTGCAGACACGGACCAGCCCATCCTAGGAGATTTCTGTGAGGGGTGGGATTCCATGATTGAGTCCATGAGGACCATTGTTATGGAGAATGAGTGTGTCGAGTATGAGACATCGGCAGAGAACTTATGGTCCATCATACAGGGCATTCTTATCTCCAGGTGGGATAAGAATTGCACACCTTTGCATTACTTTGTCCACTCATTGAACCCCAGGTTCTACACTCAGGATTGGCTCAGTGGTGGGTCGGGGCCCTCATCCAGAGTCCCTCCTCACATGGATGGAGAGATCTCAAAGGGGAGGAAGATAGCATTTAGACGGCTACTTCAGGATAGAGACCACCTTGAGGTGGTGGAGGAGGAATTTTATGAGTTTTCTAGTGGCACTGGGAGATTTGGAGGATATGAGGTGGTTAGAGACATGGGGGTTAAGAAACCCCTTGTTAGGTGGACAACTCATGGGGCAACATGCCCTCTTCTACAAAAGATAGCCTTGAGGGTCCTCTCTCAAGTTACTTCATCCTCTTGTTGTGAGAGGAATTGGAGCACATATGGGAACTTGTACAGTTTGAAGAAGAGCAGGCTTGAGCAATCCAGGGCAGAGACGATGGTGTATGTGCACTCCAACCTTCCTCTTATTTACATGAAGAGGGAGGAGTGGGCAAAGGGAAAGACACGGATGTGGGATGTCTTGCCTGATGAGATGGGTTTGGACAACAGTACTGAGTTGGCATTAGCCAACATGGATCTTAATGATCCAGTGCCAGAGCCGGTCACTTTTAATGAGGGTGATCGTATGGAGGGGTCATCCTCCACACCAGCAGATGTAGTTACTCAGATTGGCAGAGAGGAGGAGGAGGAGGATCAGGGCAGTGATGAGTTTGTTGATTCAGGCATGGAGAAGGACTATTGAGTCATTGACAAATGGGATTCTTCCATCTTGATCCACCCCTTTTTTGTATTTACTATTAGACTATTAGACTATTAGTCTATTTGGCATTTGCCAGTGCCCAGTGGCATTCCAACATCTATGTAATACATTTTGATTTTGATGACTTAATGAGAAATATGGTTCTGAGTCTCTGACATGCATCTATGTGTCTCAATGTCTCGTTGTGATTTGCGATTGTGAATGACAAATGTGTTGTGATTTGTGAATGATCTAATTTCTATTGAATATTTCATATTTGTAATTGTAAATGTAATTTCTATTGAATATTTGTAATTGTAAATGTTAAATTTTATTGGATCTATATGTCTATATTTTTAAATTTTAATCTATTTAAAAATATATATATATGTATATAAAACATGTCCTACGTGTCGTAATGCTGGGGGTCACCATGTCCCATGGGGACACTCGTGTCCCGTGTCCTCGTGTCAAGTGACTTAGATGGATACATTGTAGAAAGGGGGGAGTTCTATTTTTTTCAATTTTTGGTTGGATTAAGAATTTTTGAGTTTTTGAAAAGGGATCCATTTTAAGTATTCACTCATCTTGGTTGAGGGAGATGTGAATTTAATTAGAGATTGGGTTATTCCCAATTTTATCAATATTACAAAACTAGGTTCTTTTAAACAATAAAAAAATACTAATTTAGATTAAGAAATGACAAAAAAATGGTATGGGTGAATGAATTACTTGATTAGATGACAATCCACCGGTGAATTTGCCTCCCCTCTAGCTAAATCGAGCTCCACCGATAATCCAGGGCACACAAACCGTCCTCGTCCAACCTCTATTTCGCGTTTCTGATGCGTGAAGAGCGCCGCAGGTGGTCGGGGGTGGTCGGGACTGTGTTTTTAAATTGATTTTAGATTTCAATAATGCGTACATGTTTTGTAGTTCTATAACACGTACGCGTTATGGTTACCTATCCTACATGTCCAATGACATGTCAGGTTCGGGTCTTACCATGGCAAGTGCTAAGTACTAGAAACGCGTTATGTTTTTATGTATCAGGAATGAGTTTTAAAAAAGTAGGATTGCATCTAAAGTGACCCTCATCTTCTTGCACACACCCGATGATCATTTTTATGCACGGAAAGTTGCATCAGGCTCCAATAACTGGGTGGAATATAATGGCCTTTTTCAGGCATTGAAGTTGGAAATAGAACTAGGTATCGAGTAGCTTCACGATTTTGGGGATTCCTCTTTTGATATTCAATGGATGAAGGAAAATATCCAAGTTCAAGACATTGGCTTGCATCATTTCTCACCTTAAAGAGATCATTGGATGATTTTAGAGAGCTTCATACACTTATTTATATATCGAGAACATAATGTTGAAGCTGAGTCACTTTCTAAACATGCCATGTCAAAGACCCTTGGTAGTATCCATGTTTCATGTTTCTGTCAAAAATCCTAGATAGTATTTGTGTTTTTGAATTTGATATCTACTTGAGTTTATCATTGTTAGAAGATTCTTATTGTTTTTCTATCTTAGACAATGCATATGTACGATTAAAGCTACTTCCTTAGTTAAGACATTAATCCATTTTTTTTGGATAGTGATGTCTAGTGGTTCGATGAATCACACTTGATCCCTCTTGTTTTTGTTTTGGTTACATGAAGATTGTATTTTTGTTAGAAAATATGTTTTTTTTTGTAAAAAAAATTTAAAATTTCAATGATAATTTTTTTATACCTTGTACTTCCACACATCTATATTATGTTATTTTGAAATTATAGTTTTATGTTTCTATGGTATTGTTTTATTTTTAAATGTTTTCTCTATATTTTATGATTTTATGTTTTGAAATGATTTACCATTTTTATAAATTATATTATGTTATTTTGAAATTATAGTTTTACATTTCTATGGTATTGTTTTATTTTTAAATGTTTTCTCTATATTTTATGATTTTATGTTTTGAAATGATTTACCATTTTTATAAATTTTATAGTTTTATGTTTTGAAATGAAAGAACCCATTTTCTTTTAACACTTTCTTTGTATTAAAGCTTTGGACATTTGTGTTTATTAATATTCCAAAACAACACATTTTCATGTAAAACAAAATAAAAAATTTAAACTTACGAAAGGAAGATATAATTTTGGAATGAATGGTTCATGTGTCTCTATGTACAACAGATCCTTCATTGGAATTTTCACACCATTACTTTTATGCATGTAGTGTCTTTTGGAACTTCATGTGGTGTCTTTAACTTGAGGACTCAATAGCAAAAGCCACGTAAGCTTATCTTGTATAAGTTGCTGCAAGTTGCTACTTCAGGTTCAAATTATCTTAAAGTCATCCCTTAAGAAAACAAATGGATGAGAATGACATTACAGGAAACTTATTTTTGAAAGGCTAACAATATTTCTCAATGGATTTCCCACTAATATTGTTTCCAAAACGGCAAAGCATGGAAATACACGAAAAGTTCTGGCCAAGAGAAAATGTATGAAGAGATTAGCACCTGTGCCAATTCACAGGCTATAATGTAGATTGCTTACTCTTGCATTGCATTCTATTGCTACAGATCAAATTAACAAAGAAAGAATGGAGATAAGGGAGGATGCATCGTCAATACCACGAAGCTTTTTCCGGTACATAATATAACAGCTCTCGAGTGACAAGTACAAGAGGATATTTTCACTCTTGTTTTAATTTAAGTCTGCATTGAAGGTACCTCCCTGTAGCCAGTGATCACCAGCGAAAAAATTAACCACTGTGAAATTTTGAGCATCAGAAATGTTCATGGTGTGATACCCAGGCCATTGAACTCGCTCTGTAGTTCCTGCCCCAGGTCCCGAGTTCATATATTCACCATAATACAGCGTAGTCAAAGCAAAGTCCCCTGACCATTCTAGCCAACCTGCAGGATCGACCACATCATCTATATATGAATCGATATAAACTGTGCGAGAGTACTTTTTCCACGGCCTTCCCAAGAATGTTTGAAAAGTGCTCTTCACTGGAGCGAGATCAGGCGCAGCAGAGACGGTGCAGTTTTGAATAGAGATTCCAGTGTTTTGATTTGGATCATCTCTTCCTTGAGCCGTAAAACAATTCTTTTGACTATCCATCGGTTTTCTAGCCAGGAGATTGCAGTTTTGAAACACAGCTGCTGCATTGCCGAAGATAAAATCAACAGTGCCGTAAATGTCGCATTCCCTGTAGAATTGTCGAAGGGAATGTGCGTAGAGAGTGTCTTGGTAGCCTTTGAAGCTACAGCGGTAGAAAGCTGTTAGATCTGACCCAACCCGGAGGGCGACAGCCTGATGCTTCTCTGGCCCGGCCGTGTTCTCGAAGGTGATATCCCGAGCGAGAAAGCCTTGCCCAACTACAGCTGCAATCACAAATATCTCACGTATAAGCTCGACGAGAAAACAAAGATCTAGCCAAAGGGACTGTATAGCAACCGACAAAGCTACTCAAGTTGTATTTAATAAGGTAAAAGAACCTTCGACAGAGCCCTAATTTCAAATTCTTAATTGGATTCTAGAGGCGGCGAATTGAAATAAAGTTCTTTATATTACAGATATGATAAAAAAAGAGTAACCAAAACAGAAAACGCGGAAATGTTCGGAGAGAATAGTTGGATTCGAACATTATATATTGTTATATCGCAAGAGTTGGATAGATTAGTCAGATGTAGCAATACTTCTAGCGTTCAATGATTCATCTCAACATAAGACGAGGAATTCACCGAGAAGAGAAAAGAAAACTCGAAAACATGACCACGTAAACGAGTAAAGCAGCTTACCGACTGTTGCCGAGCGGTAAGTAGTCCATCCGTCCCCAACGCTTCTATTGCCAGTGATCACGGTGGCGTTTATGCCATCTCCCACCAACATAATATTTGTTTTGTGTTTGGACACCTCAACGGATTCCCGGTAGATTCCCTCTGTAACATGTATCACAAATCTATGTAAACTTTTGTTTGGAGCAGCATTCAGAGCGTCAGTGATTGTTGTATAATTACCACTACCATCTTGAGCCACCGTGACGAAATTGTCAGCTAAACCAACATCACCTTCTTTGGAGGTTTGAAGAAGCCTCCTTCGGTCTGAAGTAGACAACCATGAAGGGAACCCGTCATGGACGAATCCATAATGTAAAAGAAATTTAACGTCATCTTGATCGTGGCTCTCATGTCTCGTCGGATCGGAGAACAGGCGTCGGTTGTGCAGTACAGTAGGCCTCTTGGAACCTTTGCCAACGACAGAAATGTTCTTGACAAGAGCCAAAGAATTACTCACAACTCGCGACATATTAAGCACATTCTTTGTCAATATGTTTTGTAGGCTTCCGCTAGCCTCCTGGAGGCTTTGGATGCAGGTAGCCTGATTAGTAAGAGCTGCACTAAGCCAAGTCTGGATATCAACTGTCTGCCTCCATTGCAAAGAATTAGCAGTAACATTCGACAAACACTTGCTCAGGTCGTCCAACGTTAGATCGTACAACTGCATGCAATCTTCGAGAGCACCCAGTTGCTTTCCTTTGAATGCCCACCGTTTCATACGAGAAATTATATGAAACACTTTTCGTGCTTCGATAATGCTGAGCCTGAGAGCCATCCGTCCAAGATCTATGGAATTTGCCTGCAATGATCCCGGAAAGAGGCTCGACATTGTCGAAACACAGAATGGTGGATCCAATGTCCTGTCGCAGGCAGATTTCAGAGAATTGTGGTGCGGCTCTTTATCGCTTTCAACTTGGACAAACATGAGACACATCAAGAAAAGCAAAGCTATAAAACTAAATCTAAAAGCCATTTCAGAATGCACTCCTAGCCTTCTAACTGCACTAGATCAATAGAGTGTTGTCGCCCAGAGATATATATAGGAGGCGATGCTGGAAGAAATAACCTATTCGACCTTCACCAACTTCAGCCCAACTAGCCAGCTCAATTCGCGGTCCCGTTTAGTTGACGGTAGTAGACGCTTTGCAAACATGAGCTCAGACTTGACGGAGACTTCAGCTTTCAATATGAATAGGAGATATGATTACGGTAAGGGAAATCAATTATGATGTGGCAAAACTCCAACTTGTTGTAACTAACCACTCAATTCAAGATAACATAATCAATGCAAACAAATTATGAAGTGGCATTCTCAAAACCATAAACCACTAAAAACGATTGGGCATGGGATAACTGGCACTCAATTTTTCAGCTATTTCTTTTTTCGATTTGGCTATAAAAACTGGCGGAAGCGTAGTTCCACCAGTTTATTGCAGAACTATGCCATGGAACCGTGCCCCCAAGGATTTTGGGCCATTTTAAGACGACCCAGATCATCGAAATTCCAAACAAAAGACCAAAAAAAGGTGGAACTGTGCCTCGTCAGAAAACCACTCACCGAAATACCAGGACGATTTGAGTGCCCCATATCACGCGCCAAAAGATTGCCTTTGATGGATCAAGAGCAAGCCAATGGTGTAGAGCTTGAACAGTTTCTTGGGTTTTGTGGTACTTTTGATTCGAATCTTTCTCTTTCGCCGGTATCAGAATGCTATTATTTTTTGACACGATTCTAACCATTAAATTGCATGTCTTACTATATGTTAGTGACCTGACCTATCCTTTTGCAACATTTAGCAATAGAATTATTCCAAGCACGGTAGATACTCAAATCCAAATGGGATATGTTAGAGTCGAGGGTGCACAATTGTAATGTGTTAGTATATTTAGTCCATTATTTCTGGTCTGTATATATTCTCAAACATGTTTTGATAAAATTGTTGCAATCTTAAGCCTATTATTTTAACTGCAACTTGTTGGATCTTGAGAATCCACCTTTGTAGTCATTTATCACTGAGTTAAAATATATATCTTGTTTCCTTCCCTCGGGACAAATGGCTTTTATCCAGTACTAAGTTTTTTTTGTTTCACACGCTGACTTAATAGGAAGCCCAGTGCTAATACCTGCAAATATAGAGACTACTGCATTGGGCGCAGCATACGCTGCAGGTCTGGCCACTGGTGTTTGGACTGAAGAGCAGATCTTTTCCTCTGGAGCCAAAAAGGAAGAACCTAAAGTATTTTACCCAAAAAAAGTTGGGGATTAGCACAGGAAAAAACGTTATGAATAATGGATATAAAATATTCCTTTCTCAATGGCATACTTGAAGAAGAAGTCTATGTAGACCAACCACCTAGTTATGTTAACAAAGGTCAAGAACACAAGGTATGTAAGCTAAAAAAGGCCTTGTATGGTCTAGAAAAGTGTTATAATTCCTGCACAATGTAGGCTTGATGTGGGTGTAATGAGCGGTTTTTAATGGCGTTGGAGGGGCGGCGGTGGGAAACACTCGCGAGGGTTTTTTCTCATTCATTTTTGGGGTTCTTTCTTCTGCCATTGCCTAGGAAGGGTTTTCACCGATGTGTTTGGTTCGTAGCTATTCAGTAGGGTAGTGGTGGATTTATCAACTGTTCCAGGTGCTTTCGCATTTGTCATTATGGTGGTTATACTCAAACTTCTGGAGTTAATGACGGTGTAACACGTGTAAGCTTTCCCAAATGGGCTGTCAGGTGACAAACGCGGTTTAGAGAAAGCGGAGTTGTCGGGTCTCAAAAGCAGTTTAGAGGATTTTTCCTACGGTTTTGAAACAAGACCAAGTCACTTGCTCCATTGACGAGGGTTAGCTCTGTAATCTTCAATTCAGGCGATTGGGTAAAGTAATTTATGCATGTTCTTCGTTTTTACTGTAACAACCATATAGTGGCCAGCCTGCAACCTGAAAAGAGTTTTATTCACGCACTCAAGTACAAATTAATACCAGGTGATTAATTATTTCTTTTGCTATAATTGAAGTCAGGAAAATTCTCATTCATCTACTGACGTTCTTCTTTCCCACCAATGTTGCAGTTATAGTTTTGGGTTTTTATCGGGGATTTCGTTTAAAATACAAATTGCACAAAGTAGGCATAGCTCATACTTAGTTTGTTGTATTCTTACAGTTATATGTATAGGAATGAGCCTCTTCATCCAACTCATTGTTTGGACGTATATAAATTAGAAAGTATTTCATGCGAGGATTGTTTTTTTTATTATTTTTCTTTGATCCTGAATAACAAGTGATTTTTTACCAACTTTTAAAGCCACATTACAAAACTCAGATTTGGTGAAAATTCATAAAATATTTTGAGCATAATGAGGTATTTTCTCTAGTGTCTAAAGGGTCCCATGAGTTTTATTGATGGGTGGGTTAGAGTTCTGCTCGTTGTTGGACTAAATCAGACGCATTTTTAACCTGAGCCAAGTTTGACCCGTGAGTCTCGAGCAAGTCCAATAACTTTCGTAAAGTTGGTTACGGTAGCAAAACTTCAACAAACTTGTTAATGATGTCAAGTTTATTCACATCAGTGAGAACTAGGCTTCCTCTTTAAGAATCTAGTATGTTACATCTACTGGTCTAGTTGAATTCAACACTTATATTTGCATATCTACTAAATTCCAAAATACACATAATTGTAGATACATAATATTTATACTATTAAATTAAAACAAATATACTTGTAATATTATTTAGCTATGTTAAGACATATATGAGATATAATTATAGGCTCATATTGGATATACACTTTAGAAAACATGGACATGATTAGTGTTTTGTATGATACTTGTACGGTTTCTAATGGTCACTATGGCAGTATAAATGATAGGCTTTGTTCATCTTACCTTAGCGCTCTTGTTGGGTCATTATGCATCAATATTTTTTAAATAATTGATATAAACTATGTGTGTAAAACTATAAACAATTCCCAATTACAATCTCCAAATCGCAACTTTATGTGTTAGATTTTTTATTAAAATTTTTTATATCATAGCTTTTTCTTTATCATTTTCAATGATAATTAAAATGATTAATTTTAATTTTTTTTATATCATAGCTTTTTCTTTATCATTTTCAATGATAATTAAAATGATTAAAATAGAGGGTATGATATGCTTAGTAAAAACTAACTAAAAAATCATTTGAATAAATTTGTTATTCAGTTTTTAAAAATTTCAAGTAATTATTGTAAATATATTCTTTAATTATTGTGGATATATTTTACAATTGTTAAACATCATATTTTATGTATTTTTTTTGTGTGTTTTTATTCCAATAATAATATTTTTTGGTTGTTTTTGTGTTTAAGTTTAATTTTTTATTTTTTATTTTTTTCTTGTTATATAGTCTATGATACATAAACTAATTTTCAATTAAAAACAATAAGATTATTAGACGAAAAAAATACTTTACAAAACCAACATAACTAACACATAAAATTATAGGAAACAAATAGGTTAAAAAATTCAATGCATATATTATTTGTTAATACATATAAAAACTATTAACATCCCAATCCCTCACACCTTATACTCTTTGTCAAATGAAAAGTTATAAGACACAAATAAGCTAAAAAAAGTCTATACATGTATTATTTTTTCTTTGAAAGTAAAATTAATTTGGGCATAATATTTATCTATTAATTTTTACAATTTTTTTTTACCATGTTTTTTTTAAGAGATAGGTATTAAGCAGTGTTTCTCCTAATTTTACTTATTTAAAATGAATCATATTTGTTCATCCAAATTATGATTAATCTAAATAAAGTCCACATTTTTTAAAATGAATAATATTTATCTATCCAATTTATGATATATCGAAAAAAAAACATAAACAATATGATGAAAAATGGAATAACATTAATTCTTAAATTTATGTTTTAATGATATAAAGTTCCCAATTTTGAATGATATAATAAGGGACCTTCTAAACAAGTTCTACCTTTTGGAAAATGGAAAAATATTCGTCCTTCATTGAAATAAAGCTCCCGTTTTTTAAGAATATAACCAAGGGCCTTTTTAACCAAAGTTCTACCTTTTGTTAAATGGAATAATATTCCTCCCTAAAATTTATTATTTATTGACATATTAATTGAAATAATAAAAATTTGAATTTTGAACTATATAAACACGGGACATTCCAAAGGAGTTCCACCTTTTTTAAAACGAATAATATTTATCCCTCAAGTTTATGATTCAATGTTTCATTAATTGAAATAAAGCACACAATTTTAAATGATATAAGCAGGGGCACTTCCAAGCATGTTCCACCTTTTAAAGAAAAAACTAGTTTTTAGTTGGGGACATTAGTTTAGCTGTGATTGCCAAATTTTCAAGTTCGACTATAGTCTGAACATAGGAATATGAATTTTATTTTTAAAAACAATTTTTAAAATAACAATTAATTGAACTATGGTTGGTTGTTTGAGGCTGACGTATGCCTTGTTATGTGTTTCCCACCACGCGGAAACGAGCATACTTCATCCTGTTTTAATACTTTCTCTGGTGCAGGGATTGTACCTTTTCATTTTGCAGTGCTTTGTCTGTTGCACTGGTCCCTGGCACCTGCTCTGACATCTGCATAGTTGCTTGCACCATTTGCGATATCTAGCGCCTGCAGTGGACTCTACAGTCTGCATTCGATTGCTGGCTCTTGCCACCTACACGGCCATGCAATTGATTGTTCGCTTTTGCCACGTACATGGCCATGCAAATTTTCCAAAGGCCGATATAAACTACAATTTTGCTTCTTTCTGAACTCATGCCGGTGGTGGGCAGGGAAGGCATTGGCAGGATTTTTGTTTTCAATTGTGTTTGAACTCATGCCAGTGGCAAGTGGGGAAGGCATTGGCAGGATTTTGGTTTCAACGTTCCTTTCTTCACGTACTGTTGTGCCCGCTTTACCATTGCAGCTGGAGAGTTAGTGGACGAGCCAATCATTGTCTCAAACACTGGTTTATTTTTTACCTTTTCATTGTTTTTCCTACAGCGCAGGTAAGTTTTGTATGTAGCTGTTTGGTTGCAAATAATCCCGTGCTTGTGTAGACCTGTAAAAATCTCTAAATTTGTGAAGGAGGAGGAAGCGTTTCTTTGCGCACATGTTTGACTGCAAATAATCAAGTGCTTTTGGAGGTCGGTAAAAAACTCTAAATTTGTATAGGAGGAAGCATTTCTTTGTGGAGGGTTAATGGGAATTCAATACTATTATGTTCGTTCCCAAAAGGGTGTTGTTCGACCTCTTGGACACTAGAAAGAAGCTCATCAACATTAAGAGGTAATTAAAAAGGGTGATTCACTGACCATGAGAGAACAACGTACTCAGCGTGGAGTTAGAGTGAAATCGCGTTGTTATATTTGTGCAAATTATATATCCTTTGTTCTTTGCTTGATTAGTTTTTATTGCAGAGATTGTTGAATGCAATTGAAAAATTATCAGACTTATGGATTGTGGTTCGTTGTTTTCTCCTTTGCTGGAATGCCATTAATAATCCACCTTGCAATTATTTATCTCAAAGTTATCATTTTGGCTTAATGATTTTTTATGGAAGAACATCTCTGTTCTGAGGCAGTCAACATCAATAAGAACAGGAAGAGCTTAAACCAGTTTTCAAATGTATCAACAATATTACAAAATAAATGGTATGAAGTTTAGTGGTAAATTCACTTAGTCATTGACAAAAAAAGTTAAGATCCCAAATTGCAGTCACATGTTGGCGTCTTCCCTCTACCCATTTGTTCTTATAGGGATTGCTTATTGAGATCACTTTTTCCTAACCAAATGAAACAGGTACCGAATTTTATCTAATTTCTTCATCTTCTTCTTCAATCATACTAATTGAAACGATGGAATTTAATTTAGAGTATGGATTATTTGGATGAGTTTATGAATGAAGGTGGACAAAATATTATCATTGTAACTTGCCAAGAATGGATAAGACATTGACTACTTTCTAGACTACCTTGTAGATATGTTAGAATCCAACATAATTACAACTAGAGTTTGATCATTTGTAGTTGTATTGATGCTTTTTGTATCATAAGTTGTAAATAAAAGTTTCTATCAATTAGATTATGGATATTACTAGCCTCATTGGCAAAGGAAAAGTTTGCATGTTATCTATGTGGGTTGACTGTTGATAGATGATGCTTGGGTGGTTTCCTCCTACAGTCAATTGTTTAGATTTGATAAAAACATATTAGTATGGTCTTCATAAAAGCAATTGTGGTTTCCAGTGTATTATAATGGTTTTTGGTTACTTTTTATATAGTTCTGGAACAATCATATGAAAATCATGCAAAACTAAAAACAATCCTCGTGAAGGGCCTAAACTCGTTATGCCTTTGAACCAAGTGTGATGGGTTGGTTATGCCAAGCTATTGTACTTAGATACATGGGTACTGCAAAACATATAACTGGAAAATACTGAAGTAGAACTATAGCTAGGATACCACCGGGTCGAAGGTAGGATTGAATCTATTTGAATTTTGAAAGTCGAGCACAGGGTTTATATGATAAGTTCCTTATGCCGAGTTTGTTAATGGTCAAGCGGAAGGGATTTGCAGGTTGATTACACCCAAACATAGGATGAGTCAAATTATATCATTATACGAGGTGTTTTGCAATAAAACTACAAAATATTTTAGCAATTTTATTTCATTTGTGTGCTTTTTTGGAATTAGAGGCCCTTGTTTTGAGAGAGATTGAAATGTTATCAAGTTATATGTAGTTATATATTCATAAATACACACATATCTATATCTTCAATTTTATTGTCATTCCATGTAACAACTCTTCCTAACTTTTTTTTTCATTATTTATATTACTTCTTCTTAATTAATAAACAATTTACTTTTTTTTTTTTTCCTTGGAAAAAGTCGTAATTTTATTTCAAAAAGATGAACAAAATTACATTCTGCACATGTATTAGAATCACAAAGATTCCTAGATTGTCTCAAATATACTGTCCCAGAAGTCTGATATGACTAGTGACCCATTTAAACCCAATATACAGTTGGCTGTTCATACAACACTCTTATAGATAACTATAACTGTCTCAAATAGTTCCATCAAACAGAAAATAAAGCCATACCAAATAGTCCATATGTTGCTAAACAAAAACAAAAACAGAACTGATGTTAATTCATGTCAACAGGAGCAGATCATGCTCCATCCGGTCCTCCGTAGCCTCATGGAAAGGCTGATGGTAATAACTGTATGTGCCAGCAGAAGAATGTATAGTAATCCGCCATGTACCGAAAGTCATATGTTGCTGCGACGCTTCTTTGGAAAGAAGATCGGCCATGCCATTTCTCTCCCTGTAAATATGTGTAAATGTAATATGATTAAAAGCCTGCTTTAACCGTAAAACATCTTCCAGTACAGGTAAGAGTACCATCACATTACATAGTGAATGCTCATTTGCCCAATCAATAACTATCAATGAGTCTCCAAATATCTGTAGTGAAAGACATCCCTGTTCAAGTGCAAATAACATCAACAGCCTAAGTGACATAATTTCAGCATAGTTATTTGTACCGCTCCCCAAACCTGCCACGATGTGAAAATAATGGGAATCCGATTTGTATAGTACGCCCCCCCCACCACATACCAATTGATGATCAAGTGATGCACCATCGAAATATGCCCACAGTATTGTTTTATCAATCAATTCCTCGGTCACAGGTCGATTTCTATTCGCTTTGGGTGTTGTCTTGTAGTGTAATATAACAGCCACCGCATGTGCCACTACTTGCTCCATCGGGATCCTACAGTCCTGAAAAATTATCTTGTTTCGGGTGATCCATATGCCCCATGCGAAAATACATGGAGCTGCACAGATGGAAGAGGTCTTTTGTTCTGACCACCAAGAATAAAACGCTTCCGGAACATTCTCTCCCCACCATCTCACATTTAGACCCAGATATCTGCAGATATTTGTCCAAACAGCCTGTGTAAACCGGCAGTGAACAAATAGGTGAGAGATGGTCTCTTCCGCATCCCTACAGAGAGGACAGAAACCCGGTCCCTGTATGAATCGTTTCTTCAGGATGTCCCAGGTGGGTGCTTTATATTCCAATATCGCCCAGAATAGTAGTTTTGCTTTACCCGGGCATTTAAACTTCCACAGACAACTCCACCACCACACCAATGCCCTGTTAAGCACTTCCACATTTAACTGAGTATATCCATGTTTTGGTGTGTATATCCCAAAGGGATGGTGATCCCAGCGTAGTTCATTAGGCCTGTTTGTCAGGCGAATATTTGTGTATCTTAAGATTCGAATATAATCCTCCCATTCTCTGCGCATGTCATCAGGAACCTCAAGATGCTGAGCAGTGGTCCACCCCTAATGCCATAAAGTGGATGATCCCGGTTGTGCAATATCAGCCAGAAAATGACATCCTCTAGCTGCCAGATAAGTCCTTAATGCCACAGGAAGGACATGTCTCCCCCTACATCCTACCCAAGGATCCAGACCGATACGAAGTAAATGCCCGTTTCCGATTCGCCAAACTAACCCAGATCCAACCAGATGAAAATGCTGTACCACCGCTTTCCAAACCACAGAGCAATTTGCCCACGACTTATTGCCCTGCCTAATCCAATCAAGAAGAGTTAAAGGAGAAATGTATTTATGGTATACCACGCGAGTCCAGAGGCTCCGTGTATGGATAATACGCCATGCCACCTTGTCCCCCAATGCTTTAGCAAATAGAAAAATATTCTTTAATCCCCATCCTCCCAATGATTTGGGGACCGCAATCATTTCCCATCTAACCCACACCAAAGCACGATTATCTCCCTTACCCTTCCAAAGAAAGGCAAAACACAATCGTCGGATCTGCTCCAAGACTCCTTTGGGAATCCAAGCAAGTGACATCCAATACACCGGAATTGCTTCCAAAACCGATTTAACCAGAACCAGTCTCCCTGCCCTCGAGAGCCATTTTTGACTCCAACCATGTAGTCGCAGTTCTAGTTTAGCAATTAACCAGTGCCAGTCCGCCTTCATATATGCATTGGGTTTCAAGTGAAATCCAAGGTATTTTAATCCATCATCGATATCCATAGTCCTGTAAGGTAGTCTGCTGGCCATTCTGTGAATCTCCTGATCGTTTAGATGCGAGCATGTGATTGTTGATTTATCAATATTCACTAACATACCCGCTGCATCTTGCAGAAGATTGAGACCTTCCACCACCTTATCAATCTCCTGTCGTGAGCCATCACAAAATATTAGAATATCATCAACGAATAGGAGATGTGTGATATACAATACCTGGGAGATGGATATGCCACGAAAGGATCCATCAGCTTTTGCCTTCATAATAAATCGGCTGAGGCCTTCAGCAACAAGGAGAAACAATAGCGGTGAAAGTGGGCAACCTTGTCGTAGCCCCCTGCCAACATGGAAGAATGGACTAGCTGAACCATTGATCAGAACAACAAAGCTTACCGTGGTGATGCAGGCCATGATCCATCGTATAAATTCATAGCAAAAGCCCAGGTGTGTTAGCAGCATCCGGATATAGAGCCAGCTAACCCTATCAAATGCTTTAGATAGGTCAATCTTTATCACTGCACCCTTCTGCTTCTGTACCTTCATAGTGTGTAAACCTTCCTGTGCAACCCCAATGGCCTCATGAATTTGACGACCTTCTAAGAACCCAAATTGTTCACTTGATATATGATGAGACAGTATATTCTTGAGTCTCCTCGCCATCACCTTAGAAATGATCTTATAAATGCAGTTGCAAAGTGAAATCGGTCTGAATTCATCAAAACTTTCAGGCTTGTCTGATTTAGGGATGAGAGCAATAAAGGTTGAATTAAATGGACCATGTACAAACCCAGCCTTTCTAGATTCTTCCACCACATCCAATAATTCCTCCCCGAATAAGTCATAGAAGCCCAAGAAAAATTTGATAGGCCAGCCATCGGGCCCCGGACTTTTATCTTTCTGGAAGGATTGCATAACCTGCGAGAGTTCGATCGGAAGCACCTCTGTCATCAACATTTTGTTCTCTTCCTCCCCTACAAAACGTGGAAAGAGTTGAGCCATCCTGATAACTTCAGCTATAGAGGCCCCAGGTTGTGCGGTGAATAAATCTTCGAAGTGTCGAACACCCAACTCAGCCAAACCATCAAAACTGGAGACCTGTTCCCCTTCAGTAGAAGATAATTCCCAAATAGAGTTAGTGAATTTTCTCCCCTTTGCATATGCTTGAAAAAATTTGGTGTTCTCATCCCCACACTGTAACCATATCTCCCTGCTCTTCAATCTCCACATCTCTTCACGCTCACACAGTAACACATTCCTGCATCTTTCCCATTCCATCAGCTCACCTTTCTGCAGTTCATCCAGATAACCCAAACCCTGACAATGGAGAAGTCGTTCAATATTTATCTCAGCAGCCCTCAGATTCTGATCATCTTTCACCCTTTTTTCATGAGCCCAGAGAATAGTGGCCTCTTTAATATGCTTGAGATTGTGTTGAAAGTGTGCGCCAGCATGCTCCTGTGACTCATTAGTTCGATGAACCCACTGATTTTGTACCATTTTATGAAAATCCTCCTCCTTCAACCAGCTAGGGTTGAACTTGAATGGACTAGGGGGTTTGTCTCTACCACCTCTTAACTCCAGGAGGATTGGGCAGTGGTCTGAAACCCCCCCTGACCCAACCCATTGCTTGACTACATCAACCCCCAGAGCCAACACATCAGCCACCAGAAACCTATCCAGTCGTTTAGCCACCCTTTGATCCCCTGTTCTCTTATTCCTCCAGGTAGGGGTTAACTTGGTTGGTAGGATGTCAAGTAAATCCTTCCTGGCGAAGGCTTGAATGAAATAGTTAGCTAAAGGATCTGGAGCATCCCGAGGCCCCCAGACTTCAGAAGACCCCAGAGAAAGGTTGAGATCCCCACCCAATATCACATGTCTTCCGGCAAATAGATCCATACTTAGCAAGGAGTCCCAGAATCCAGCCCTATTTAAATAGGGTCCATAGATATTGAGAATCGTGATCTTCCTACCAATCGCAGCATCCCAAACTTCCAACCCAATACCAGAATGGATGCCCCAAGAACAATCATATCTGCGGCTCTTCACCTTCCACCCCGTGGCCAGCCCTCCAGAGCGTCCACGAGCGTCCACTCCCACGAACTTCCAACCAGGTAGCAGATTTTCCAATACCCTAACAATCTCCACATTGTCACCCAATGTCTCTTGCAACAGTAAAATATCAGGTTGATTTAAATCCACCAACCTCCGAAGTGATGATTTTTTAATGGGGCTCGCCAACCCACGACAGTTGAATGACAGTATTTTCATATTAAACCCCCTTCCAGGGCTTTCGCTGCTCTAAGTGCCCATTCGATAGAGGATTGTGTGCCCATTACCAAATCAACTTTTGCCCGGTCTTGTGCTTTTGACAGATGGGATTTACGTCCCCGACCCCTCCCCCCAGCACTGGGATAGACGGAGTGTAGACACTATCCGCCTCAGGTAACAGACAAGAAGCTACAGGGCATAGTAATACAGGGCTGACGGGAGGATGAGACCCAAGACTAACCCCCCCCAATTGATTAGAGACAGCAAATAAAGAGACAGTAGAAGAAAAATCGTGAGACATACCCGGGGAATTCGAGGATGAACCCCGACGAAAAATCGACTGCTCTTGTAGCTTTCTGGAGGCTGCGCGAGTCAGAGGTGTCGTGGTTCCCATTGTAGTCTCCATTACTTCCGGCCCCCGGCTCCTATTGACCAATCCCTCGTTCACCTTTGATGCCATAAGTGGCCCGGATCCGGGCATCCCACAAGGTGCAACCGGTACCACCGGTATCTGGTCCGCCCCTGTGTCAATTGTAGTCACCTTGCTAGCAACCTCCACCACCTGTGGGTTCCCTTTCAACGCTGGATCAGAGTCAGCTGCTGCCGGGACAACCAAAGGTCGGCTACTCCTGAATGGTAACGGGAAACAATCTACCAGGTGTCCATGAGCGTGGCAGCGGTGGCACCGAAACGGCACCCCCACGTAGTCCAGGATTTGTGTGAAGTCCCCATCCTTCGTTTGAATAACGATCTCAGCCGATAGCCCCAATCGAAGATCGATTTTGACCAAAATCTTTTCCACAGTAAATATGCCTGTCTCGATATGGGAAAGATCAGAACACACATAGTCGCCAAGGAAATTACCAATCGCGGCAAAACGTGTTTCATTCCAGAGATGCATGGGGAGCCCAGGTAGCTTCACCCATATTGGTTCTCTGTCTATTTTTTCCGTTTTAGAGTCAAAGAAAGGTGTCCATCGTTTCAGCACAATGGGGACGCCCAACATCGACCAATGTCGGCCTAAAACAGCATCAACCTCCCCAAAATTCGACAGGATGAAAGAGAACCAACCTTTGGTCAATACTCTGATCTCAGGTGCAGTAGAAATCAATTCCCTCCAATGCTCGACCGCCCAACGCTGGAGGAAACCGCGACCGAGCCTCTTGCCACGAACATGGCCAACCACTGCGATGTGTGAGAAGTCCTCCGCTTCCTCCAACGATACATCCACGCCCAACACAAGCTTATCCTTCCTCTTCCGTTCCTTTACCTTTTTGGCAGTATTATTGTGTGATGCAGCCTTGGCAGAAACCCCTGCTCTTGGAGTTAGCAAGGATTCATTATCAGGGAGAATTTCTCCAACCCCAGGAACCGCCGCTGTAAGTCCACTGGATGAGGACCCCTGTCCACCGCTACCCTGACCCCAGTCCTCAGCTTCACGATATTCCACCGACCTTAACAAATTTCCAATGGAAAAAGACAATCCTCCACCCTGTTCTGTCAGCCGTATGTCATCCCCAGCCAGGGTTTCGAGCCTCTCCACACGCAAGGCATCCGAGCAAATGGGAAAGTTAGTGTATGTCCCCAATTGGGGTTGAAGTGTCCTTCCCAGAAGACCAGCCAGGTCGGGCCTGTCCCCAAATCCAACTGATGACCTAAATGTCTCCAATTCGGCCTCTAATCCCTCCATCCCTAAAGAGATGACCGACGAATTTTCACTTGCAGATGTCGGTAGGGTTTTGTGATGCCCATCCAATTCCATCGCTTGCCCGGGCCCAGAGTGAGCCCCTATCCCCCCACTGGACAAGAATGGTTCAGACATTGCCCCCGACCCATACACCGTTGTATTGATAGCACCAATATCAAAAATCCCCCTCGCACAGTCACCATCCGAGGTGTAATCCACCTCCTGCACATATCCACTCGCCATTCCGCCCCAGATGAGCCCTCACAACAGCCAATGCCGAACCTCAGCCGCACAATCAGCAGTATCTGATAGTATGGAGACCCCAAATAGGGCCCGAGCCCCTATCCACCGACTCGAAAGGTACTGCAACCAGGATCTCCGCGTAACCCCAGCTCCCGTCACGCCCACAGGATTCAATAAGCATTTGCCAACCCCGTCAGATGCCACACCTCTGCTTGTATCTCAAAAAATTTGTTGGGCCAGCCGAGCCACCGGAAAGTTGAGTCCTCCAGTGTTCAGATGCCCATAACCCAGTCCGCCATCGCCCATACGCTGCTCACTCGACCTCAAAATACCAGGGTTTCTTGGAGCCCTCGTTCTTGGACCTCCCAAACCGCACTTCTTGCATCCCTCAGCAATTCCTTTAAATCATGCAAAAGCAGGACATAAACTTCCACTTGTATTGTGGGAACGAATACACATCACACAGTCAACTCTATCTACGGAGTTCACCCTTCTTCATTGGCATCACAAATCTCAGAAGCCAAACGCCGAACCAGATATTGTTGCACCGCTGCACAGCTCATCTTTCATGCTGCATTCACGGGGTTTTTTGTCATGGTGCAGGCAATGTCTCTGTTGTTGATCCAGTCGCTTACATTCTATTATAATGTTTATTGGAGATATTTGTCAATAAACAATTTACTTATAACACAATTAAAATAAAATAAATAAAACCACAATATAACAATTTACTTAACATAATTAAAATAAAATAAATAAAACCACAATACAGGTAAAGTAACTTATCTATTTGTTTTAACTTGATATCATACTTTCAAAGTTTGGACATAATCTTTTATATGTGAAAAGATTCAAAGTTAAATTTTATTAACTTTTCAAATCCTTATTTTACACCTCAAGCATATTTAACAAAAACTGAAAATTAGTTTTAGGAGTATCTTTTAACCTCTAAACTAATATTATTTGGCTTCATAACAAGTGCAAAAAAAACAACTCCTTCAATAATTTTTCTATTGTAAAAAATCCCTTTTTGTAGTTAGCCACAAAGCTAGTGGCCAATGTCGAGGACATTGCCACCACATGGCTCAAGCAACCATTTAAGTGCTAATGCCCATATTTTGAATGGAATATTAAACTAGGTATGGAAGAAGTGCTAAAGGTTTCTTTAGTTTAAAAAGAAAGAGGAGGATGGCATTCCTATTGTCAAATGGATAGCAATTGCAAAACCTAAAGATCTTGGTGGGTGGGGCTTAAAAATATGCATGTGCTTGGACAATTGTTAGTAGCTGAAAGTCTTTGCATACTTTCATTTGATCAAGGATTGTGGGGGAAAGTTATGAAATTGAAGTACATTGATAACGGTAATATTAAGGATTGGATTAGATATGTACGGAAATATTTTAAAGGAGCATCCAATGTTTGGAAAGAGTTGATAAATACTTATATATTCTTAGCTATTGGGTGGCCTAGAAAATTGCTAAAGGTAATAAATTGATCACTGGAGAGGATCCTTGGATAGGATGGAGTGGGAACTTAAAGCTGTCAAAGGCCATCATATAGTCTCTTAAGGATAAATATGTCTTTAGGTTGGAAGATGTTGTGGGGTTTTTGGTTCAAAGGGATGGAATTTAGTCCTGGAAGTTTATAGAGGACCTGGAGTTGCAATGTAACCAAGCTATTGAGTGGTCACCATACACTATTCCTTTTAAAACACAATGCAATTAGTCTCAGGGATTGCTATCATGATATGAAATGATCTTGGAACAAAGCTCATTTCCAAACTTCGTTATGATGTAAAAATTAGTGAAGGATCCAGGGAAGAGAGAAGGTGGTGGTGGAAACTTGTGTGGAAGATGAATAGTTCCCTTGAAACCAAAATTTTGCTTTGGTTGGATTTATCAAACAAAATACTAACGTAGGAAAATGGCCAAAAAAGGAAATGGGTCAGTCCTAATTGGTGTTATTTGTGCGAAGAGAAATTGAGGTTGTTAATGATCATGTTTTAGTTGCTTGTCCCTTTACAAAAGTTATCTTAAGGGATGTATGCCAAAGTCTCAATATTCAACATTTATGGGATAAAGAAACATTATTGGAGTGCCATGTAGGCTAGATTCTTGGCAGTTTTGTAGTTGAGCACGTAGCTCTCCCATGCTTTGCTTCGTGGGGAATATGGTTATCTAGAAACAAGTCAATATTCGAAGGAAAGGAGGCTTATATGGATCGTTTATTGCATTACATCAGGCTATCCTATGGTAAAGGTAAGAAGGTTTCTTCTCAAAAAGTCCCAAGAAGATTGCAAGAATTGAGCATAAACTATTATAGTCATTGGAGATTCTTTGATAGATGTAGCCAATGGTCTCCTAGGAGATGTGGGGTAGGGGCTCTTCTTTTCCTTTAAAATTTTCATTTTGTTTTGATGAAATATTGAGCAAGGTGTGGTTCAAACAATAGAGCAAAGTTCTCCACTACGTGGATCCTTTTATGTGTTGTTGCTGAATGAAACATAAAAGGATTACATGTTTTTCGAGATTCAAAACTTCTCATGGATTGGGCCACAGGAAAATGTCAAATTACCAATTTAATCCTTGAGCCAATTATGGACAGAGTGATAGAAAAAAATATTTTTTGAGCATATTTATTTTGCTCATATCTACATGGAAATCAATCATAAAATTGAGCATATGTCTAAGGAAGCGTTCCATTTACAAGAAGGAATTAAGGTCGAACAGGAAGTCAACGACAACAAGAAGTTGTCCAAAAGTATCTTTTTTGATGAAGTGTTTTTAAGTTTTTGTATAAACCAACACTAAGAATTGGAGTCTTTTGTTTTCAAATGTGCGAAGAGGACATGTGTTTTGTAATGTTTTTTGGTTATCAATTTTGTCTGTTTTTCTTCAAAGGTAGTTGGTATAGGCTTGAAGCAATATATCAATACATAAACTAAGCCGAAACACCAACTAAAGCGTTCCATTTACAAGAAGGAATTAAGGTCGAACAGGAAGTCAAGGACAACAAGAAGTTGTCCAAAAGTATCTTTTTTGATGGAGTGTTTTTAAGTTTTTGTATAAACCAACACTAAGAATTGGAGTCTTTTGTTTTCAAATGTGCGAAGAGGACACGTCTTTTGTTTTGATGAAGCGTTCCATTTACAAGAAGGAATTAAGGTCGAACAGGAAGTCAAGGACAACAAGAAGTTGTCCAAAAGTATCTTTTTTGATGAAGTGTTTTTAAGTTTTTGTATAAACCAACACTAAGAATTGGAGTCTTTTGTTTTCAAATGTGCGAAGAGGACACGTGTTTTGTAATGTTTTTTGGTTATCAATTTTGTCTGTTTTTCTTCAAAGGTAGTTGGTATAGGCTTGAAGCAATATATCAGTACATAAACTAAGCCGAAACACCAACTAAAGTGTATTTTTATTTTATCTTGAAATATCAAATACAAATATTTTTTCATAAAAAAAAATCAAGAACCTTGAATGTCCTCCTATAGGTGAAGTGTGCAATTCCAAAAGGATCTTCTATTTGAGTTGGGAATTCTTACATAAATATAGGAAATCATGGTACCAAAGTGAAACATTCTTCCACACAAATGTATCTAATGCACTAGGATCCTCTTGCATTTGTTGAATTATCTTGCATTCCTTCTAATCCTACTTACATTCTATTCTTGCTTCTTCCACCCAACTAGATTGCATAATGGAAATAGTAAAAAGTAATCCCTCTACATCTTTTTCTTTCCTTTAATGTGTATCTTCCACTACATTTTGTTTTCATTTTTTGTAGATAATTTAAAAGTCATAACCTAACACATGTGTCACCCATTTTTCTTGCTCTTCTGAAGATATTCCTTGTTCCAAGAAATACTTAACACTATCATGAGTTGTTATTACCTTGAAGTGTCTTCCTATTAGGTAAGGGCTCCATTTATTAATTACATGCAACATGCCTAACATTTTATTTTCATAAATTAGTTTGAGTAAGCTTTTTTTCCTTTAAGTTGGAAACTTTTGAATGCAAGTGGCTTTCCTTCTTGCATTAAAATTGCACCAATTGCATTCCCCTAGTAATCAATTTCCACATTAGAATTTTTTGTGAAGTCAGGTGTGGCTAATACAAGAGTTGTACACATAAAAAATTTAAGTTTTTCAAAATATTTGGTTGCTTCTTGAGTCCAATAAAATGCCTCCTTTTTCAATAGAGACACTATAAGAGATGCCGCTATTTGACCATGATTCTTGACAAACTTGTTGTAATAGCATGTCAATCCTACGAATCCTTTAAGAATCTTCAAGGTTTTTGGAATTGGCCATTCCATTATAGATTTAATTTTGTTAGGGTCCACTTTGATTTCATCATGACATACAATCTAGACCAAATATTCCACTTCCTGAACCCCAAAGGAACACTTAGAAGGCTTGTCATATAGTTGTTGCTCCTCCAATAATTTTAATACCATGTCAACATGTTGTACATTCTCTTCCAAATATTGGACATAGATTAATATATCATCAAAAAATACTAGTTTTCTTCCCAAGATTTGCTATATATTAGTATATCATAAAAAAAATACGAACACAAATTTCTTGAGGAATGGTTTAAAAATAAAATTCATCAAGATTTGAAATGTGGAGTTGCATTGGTAAGGTCAAATGGCATCACCATAAATTCATAATAAACTTCATGTGTTTTAAAGGTTGTTTTTGGAATGTCTTCTTGCCTCATTCTGATTTTGATGATATCCTAAGTGGAGATCTAACTTGGTAAAGAAAATTGATCCCTTTAATTAATCCATTAGTTCATCAATGATAGGAATATGGAACTTATCTTTAATGATCATCTTGTTGAGCTCTCTATAATCTAGACACATACACCATGAACCTTCCTTTTTAAGAACCATAAGGACTGGTGCATAGAAGACAGTTTGGCTAGTGTGAACGATGCCAACATCTAACATTTCTTGAACCATATTCTCAATCTCACTATTTTGTGCATATGGGTACCTATAAGGTTTGATGTTAGGTGGTACACTTCAGAGCTGCAAGTGAATCACATAGTCATGATCTTGAGCAGGTGGAATACCTTTAGGAATATATCCAAATACCTTGGAATGACTGCCAAAAACTCTTTGGAGAACTACTAGAATAGAGGGTATAGATGTTTGAACATCTAGTGAGCATAACTATGCAATTACACCATGGTGTCCCTTTTATAGCAATTTTTCATGTTTTTGGAGCTTATCACTTTAGAGGGTTTCCTTGGAGTACCTTTGAGTTCAATTTACTTACCTTTTGAGAAACATCTCATGAAAAGTTCCTGAAAATTAAGAGTCACTTTTCCCAATGATTGTAACCATTGAACCCCTAATACAACATCAACACCACCCATTTGGATTACAATTATTGGGCTATCCAATAAATACTCCCCCATATTAAGTTTAATACTGTGGCACTTCTCTGAATAATTTATGGTACCTTCATCTAACAATCATTATTTGAAACTCTGGTGCAAGATATATAAAGCAATTAAGAAGTTTGGCTAATTTGTAATTAATGAAGTTATGGGTACTACCAAAATTAATCAACATTGTTACTTTTTTCTTTTTGGTATATCCTTCTATCACAAGAGTTTGAGGGGCGCTAGCTAATGCATGACAAGAAATGGTTGGAGTAGTATCTTCTAGCTCAACCTCTTCATATTGTCCTAGTTTTGGATCTTCTTCCTCTCCACGATGTATGTAGGATAATTTCTTCTCGTTGCACTTATGCCCCTTACTATACTTGCTGCCGCAATTGAAACATAGTCTTTTTCTCTTATTTCCTCCACTTTGTGAGTAGTCAAACTAGTAGGCTAAGTTAGGTTAGGGGGAGGGACATTTGCCTCTATATAGGTGTTAGTAGCAGCTCTTCTAATAGCCATATTTTTACTTTCAACTTTCCTTCTCAAACAAAAAGAAGTCTCCAATGATTTAGGTTCAAAGAGACGCATCTCATGCTATATGCTCTCCTTTAAAGTGCCCATAAAGAAATCCGACAAGTTATCCCTTGTAATATTGTTCACTCTAAGACTCAAATTTTGAAGATGTTTAATGTGCTATATAACTAGGCCTCTTTGCCTAAGATTTATCAGTTGGCTAAAGAAGGCATTGCTCTTAATATCCTACAATGTGCTATCAATTCATCCATAAATATAGACCAAGAGACAATAGAGTCCATATTACAGTCATAAAACCATTGGTACCACACAAATTGATTAGCTTCTAAATACAATGATGTTGTTGAATATCCTAATTACTCCTATTATATGTTATGAGTTAGTGTTTTACGTAGTCAAGAGTAATTATTTGGTTATGCATTTATTAATATAGTTAGTGGAGAAGACCTGTCAATAGAGAAGACATGTCAAAAATCAGTTTTGTATTTCCTATATTTAGAAGTTAATGTTGAGACGAGTTGGAGGATGATCCATAGGGTTTGGTGTATTGCTTTGCATCTACTTTGAATCTTCACATGGTATCAAAGTAGGCCTAAGACTCTTTGAAGATAAGAAAGAAAAAATTAGAGATTTTCCACTCTAGAGAAAATAGGAAGATATGCATTGAGATCTATGAAGTGAAGCTCATTGATTGAGAACAAACCACCACAAGATCTATCAATAGGCTTTATGATCCATAGAAAGATAGAACCCCTGTCTCAAAAGAAAACAAGAAGGAAAACAAGTCACAAGAAGGTATTGTTGTCTTGTCGGTCATTGGGAGTGATAGAGAAGGACTATCATTGGTTATCCATGTAGAGGGAGCGATAGTATCGTTGTCCTGTAGTTTAAAGAGAGCAATAGATTCCCAAAAGGGTCCATCACAATCTCTCTACCACTGGGGAGTGATAGTCATTACTAAGCAGTTTTCGGGATAGCGATAGTTTTTCGATACAATGCACATTCTCCATTTTCCATTCCGGTCACAGACAGACGAACCAGAAAGGAAAGACACTCTTTTAAAAGGTAACTTTTCAGAGAAAAAAAACACATGTTTTGGAAGAATAAAATGGCTTCAAGAAACCAAACCTTTTCCCAGATTCCTCGTCTCACTGGGAAGAACTATGAAATATGGTCGATCAAAATGATGACCTTGTTAAAGGCTCAAGATGTTTGGGAATATGCATCCCATGAGTATACAAAATTGAGAGATGAAGCAGTCGAACATACCATGACAAATAATCAAAGTACTCAGTTAAAAGAACACATAACCAAGGATGCAAAGGTGTTGCATCTCATTTAAAGTTCTTTGGATGAAACCATCTTCCCCAAGATTTATCTTGTGAGATCCTCTAAAACCACCTAGGAGATATTGCAAAGCAACTATCAAGACATCACCAAGGTGAAGACAGTGAAATTGCAAACCTTGATAAGGGACCTTGAAATCCTAGAAATGAAGTGGTTGGAGTCGATAGTTCAGTACATGAATTGAGTAACTACCACTATAAACAATTTGAAGATGTACGGCGAAGATATGACGGATAATAAGGTAGTCGAGAAGGTTCTCAGAACCCTATCCAAAAAGTTCGATTCAGTGGTCGCGACAATTGAAGAAGAAAATGATATGTGTCATATTTTAGTAGATGAATTGACGGATCCCTTTTATCTCGCAATTTCATAAACAACAAGAATGATAATTCCTCGCTTGAAAATGCATTTTAGACCCAGGCCTCCATTGTAGAGGTAGAAGAAGAGGTCAAGGAAATAGAAGGAGAGGTAGGAAAATTATAGATCTTTCTCAAGAAGGAGAGAGATCAACCCCATATTTGGGACGAGATCATGAACACTTTCATAACCAAAGGGGGAGAAACATAAATTTCAAAGAAAATCCTAGGATACAGTGTTTTTACTACAAGAAGTTTGGCCACTCTGAAAGTGAATGTAGGAAGAAGCAAGCAAATAGGAATAAGGGCATAACACATATTAGGAACAATGATGAAGGGACATCATAATCAATATTCCTTTCATGCCATATTACTGAAGAAACCATCCACAACAAAGATCTATGGTTGTTGGATAGTGGTCTCAACAACCACATGACAGGTAACAAAGTTTTGTTTCAAGTTTGGATAGCTCTATCACATCTGAAATTAAGCTAGGAGATTATTATCAAGTCAAATCCAAATGTAAAGGTGTAGTTTCAATATTAACTAAACAAGATGAAAACAAGGGCATTTGTGATGGTTTCTATGTACCTGGAGTGAAAAATAACTTGATGAGTGTAGGCCAGATGAGTCAACATGGTTATGAGTTCATATTCAAAGGTCCCAATGGTATAATCCTAGATAAGCCACCTAGTAAGAGGCTCACATCACAATTACAAACAAAAAATAGGATGTTTCTCCTGATGTTGAAAAGTCTAAATCAGTCACTTCTATATACACAAAATATCTCAAGCACTGATGAAACATGGTTGTGGCACCTTACGTATGGTCAGTTACCCTTTACAAGTCTTAGCCTTTTGTATACAATGTGTATGGTCAAGGATCTACCCTTGATTAATGAATAACACAACTCTTTTGAAACTTGTATCTTAGCCAAACACCCAAGAGATAGCTTCCCAGTTGCTTCCTATAGAGAAAAAGAGCATCTTGAGGTGGTGCATACAAACTTTTGTGGTCCTATGCAAACCTAGTCCATAGGAGGAAGTATTTATTTCCTAACATTTATTGATGACTTTAGCAAAAAAAATTGGGTGTATTTTGTGAAGCACAAATCTTAGACTTTTGAAAACTTTAAAGAGTTCAAAGCCATGGTAGAGATATAGAGTGGAAAGTACATTAAAGTACTCAAGTCATATGGAGGAGGTGAATAGGACTCCAAAGAATTCACAGAACATTGCAAATAACAAGGGATTGAAAGGCAATTCACTACAAGGTACACTCCACAACATAATGGAGTAGCTGAAAGGGAGAACAAAACAATCATGAACATGGCCAGGAGTTTGCTTAAGACAAAGAACTTGTCAAATGAGTATTGGGAAGAAGTTGTAGCATGTTCAATTTATATCTTGAATAGATATCCAACCTGCAATGTGAAAGACAAAGTCCCATAGGAAGCATGGAGTGACATGAAAGCTATGGTTTCACATTTTAGAGTTTTTGGATGTGTAGCTTATGCACATATTCCTAAACATTTGAGGAGGAAAATTGATGACAAAAGTGAAAGGTGAACTTTTATTGGCTACAATGAATAGTCCAAAGCCTACAAGTAGTATAATCCCATCACCAAGAAGTTCATTGTTAGTAGAGATGTTAAGTTCTAGGAATACAAGTCTTGGGAGGATCAAACAAATGGAACGATTGGAAACCATACTCCTTTGCCATGGGTGGATGAACATGTAGACCCTACAAGCTAGCAAAATATTCATCCTAGACCCCAAGGATGCAAGTACAAAGACAAGGGGAACAATTAGAGCATAGTTCTTATTCCAACAGTGATTCAGATCCAACTATAGCTTCTCTAACAAACTAGAAGGAAAGAAGATTGCAAGACATTTACGAACAACTTGATGATGAGCAAGCACATTTTGTTTTTTAGTCCTTTCAACTAGTATATTTTGAAGAAGCAATGAAGGAAGAACAATGAGTTCAAGCAATGAATGAAGAAAAATAAGTCTTTGAAAGAAACAACACATGGGATCTGGTACATCTACTAGTAGAAAATATCAACATTTGAGTTAAAAGGGTATATAATACAAAGTTGAATGAGAAAGACACAGTGGAGAAGCACAAATCCTAACTTGTAGCAAAAGGTTTTGCTCAGCAACCTGGTGTGGATTATGGAGAAACATTTTCTACACTAACATGTTTAGATACTATCAAAGCAGCTTCGGCAGTTGCAACCCAAAACATGTGGCCAGTTTGTCAAATGGAGGCTAAATTTGTTGGTTGTGGAGCCTTATCTTCCTTATTTAGAGGTCGTGTTTCAGCCGTGTCTGAATCCCAACCCATGATGGGGGGGGTTGGGGGGCTTGCCCCCCACAAATAGTCACCATGGGGGGTCCAGGGGAGGCGACAACTAATTTGGGAGCCCCCCATGCAGGGGTTCTAGGGCAACGCCCCCGTAGTGAAAAGTTTGGAAAAAATGCCTTGTAAAATGTTGTAATTTCATAGTCATGACTTGGTCAATAATGGATGATTTATGGGCCCATAGTATTGGGTGTTACATAGTATTTTCCCATGGTAATCACTCTTTCAAAGGAATGCATTGTAATATGGCTGTGTATTGTAGCATTGTAAAGATATCTGATTGTGTGAGAGAGACTGTGAGAGAGTGAAGAGGAAGTTGCAGTGGATGTGCTGTAGGTTGTATCCCTTCATTTGTTGGATGGTATAATAATAAGGACTGGCAATTTTTGTGTGGACGTAGCCCATCTTGGGTGAAGCACGTTATATTGGTGTCTCTCTTGTAATGTGTTTTATGTGATTTATGTTTGCATCTTGTTTATTGTTATTGCTCTGCGATCCTATTTTTCGAACAATTGGTATCATAGCCAAAGGTCTATTTGGAAGATAAACTCGTAGGAAAGAAGGGTTCCTGGTTTGGGTAGGAGCAATGGCGGAAGAAGGAAAGTTTAAGGTCGAGAAATTTAATGGACAAAACTACCAGTTATGGAAGATGCAAATGTAGGACTAACTGTACCAGAAGGATCTATTCCTACCGTTGGGAGGAAAAGCAAAACACTCGGAAACTATGAAGGATGAATAATGGGAGGTTCTTGACAGAAAGGCATTGGGAACAACATGGTTGTGCTTGGATTCATCGGTGGCTTTCAATATTTCAAAAGAAACGACAATGGAGGGGATGAGCACATTGGGTAAACTATATGAAAAACCCTCGATCTCCAACAAGGTTTTTATAATGAAGCGTTTATTTAATATGAAGATGTCAGAAGATAGATATGTTTCTAATCATTTAAATGAATTTAATACGATTACAAATCAACTATGTTTTGTAAAATTGAACTTTGATGGTGAGGTTAGGGATATTCTAATCTTGTGTTCATTGCCAGAAAGTTGGAATGGCTTGGTCATGGTTGTAAGCAACTCTGTATCTGGTTCAAACACTTTGAAATTTGATGATGTTGTTGGTGTTATTCTTAGCAAGGAAATGAAAAGGAAAAGCATAGGTGAGACATCAAGTAATGCATTGACCATGCAGAGCAAGGGAAGCCAAAGGGAGAGAGGAAAGATCCCAGTTAATCGCAACAAGTTCAGGAAGGGAAGATCCAAGTCCATATTGGGAAACATAGAGTGTTGGAACTGTGGAAAGAAAGGACATCTAAAGAAAGACTGCGGATCTCTAAATAAGAAAGGAGATGGACATCATGAGATTACTCAGGAAGCAAATGTAGCAGGTGATGTGTTGCAAGATGCTTTGATTTTTGCATTAGATAATACTAATGATTACTGGGTAGTAGATTGAGGGGCTTCATGTCATGCTACACCCCATAGGAAATTCTTTCATGATTATGTTCCAGGTGATTTTGTACATGTTTTATTGGGTGATGATGAACCATGTAAAATTGTTGGAATGGGTAAGGTACGGATAAAGTTAAAGAATAGTGAATGGGTGCTGAAATATGTAAGGCATATTCCTGCTATGAAAAGAAATATGATCTTAACATGACATTTGATAGATGGTGGTTGTTTATCTACGTTTGGAGAAACATGGTGGAAGATCACTAAAGGATCAATGGTGATAGCAAAAGGAGACATGATATGTAAGTTGTATTTAAGTCCTCATAATACTAACTGTTCTATCTCTTTAGCTTCCACAGGAATAGATACAACATTGTGGCATCATAGGCTTAGCCACATGAGTGAGAAAGGGATGCAAATTCTCCACTCAAGGAAGTTGTTTCCAGATCTGAAGCAGGTAAGTTTGGAATTCTGTGAGAACTGCGTTTATGAAAAACAGAAGAGAGTCAGATTTCTCAAGGTTGGGAAACAAAAGAAGAGTGAAAAGTTAGAGCCTGTACATATAGATGTATGGGGACCGTATCATGTACAATCTCTTGGTGGCTTTCATTATGATGTTAGTTTTATTGATGATGCAACTAGAAAAACTTTGGTTTATTGCATTAGATAGAAATCTGATGTGTTTTCTACTTTTAAGAAATGGAAAGCTTTGGTTGAGAATGAGACAAGAAAAAGGTTGAAGTGTCCCAGATATGATAATGTAGGTTAATACTACGGAAATGAGTTTGATAGTTACTATTCATACCATGCGATTCGTAGAGAGAAGACAGTCCCAGGAACACCACAAGAAAATCGTGTGTCAGAAAGGATGAACAGAACATTCATGGAGTGTGCAAAGTGTGTAAGATTCCAAGTAGGGTTTCACTTACAGTTTTGGGTGGATGTTGTAGATATTGTTGTTTACTTAATAAACATAGGGCCTTCAAGTGCTTTGGATGGTGGTATTCCAGAGGAGTCATGGAAAGGTAAAAAGGTAAACTACTCTTTTCTGAGAACTTTTGGTTGTGAAGCATGTGTCCATATTGAGAAAGAAAATAGAACAAATCTTGAGGCTAAATCCAAGAAATGTACCTTTATTGGATACGGGGTTGATGATTTTGGTTATCGCTTATGGGATTATGAAAATAACAAAATAATTAGGAGTAGAGATGTGGTATTCAATGAAAAGTTCATGTATAAAAATCAGTTACAGGGAAAGAAACAAGAAAAGGAAAACACGGAGTACACAGTGCTTGATGAAATCAAAGAAAATGAAGTTCCGAAGGTGCCGGAAAATAAAAAACATCAGCAGTTACCTCAAACTCCTGCAAGTGTTAGAATATCTACCAGGTTAAGTAGACCCCCTGAACGATTGTCTCTTTCACTGTATTATTTATTGATGACTGATTCTGGTGAACCAGAATGTTGTGAAGAAGAAATGCAGGTGGAAACTAGAAATAAGTGGGAGCAAGGCATGAATGAGGATATGGACTCATTAGTAAGAAAACAAAATTGGTCCCTTGGAGTAAGGCCAAAAGCTTTGCCATATTGTTAGTTTCATGTCCTAGCCCCCAAGAGAATGTTGCCTTTGTAGTTCCTCTAGGATTGAAAATAATCCCCCCCATGCCTATCACCCCTTACAACAACAATATTTACAAAAGTAACTTAGAAAGTAGAAAGTAGATGCATAATTAAAAATAAGTTTGTTTTTTGTTTTTTTGTCTTGTGCGAAATAAAAGCAAAATGGTAATAACGCGTGAAATAAGTTAATGAAGTAAATAAAATAGTTTTATATACTAAAAGAAAAAAATGAAAAAAGTTAAAAACATTTAAATACCAAAAATATAAGCATGCTAATAAATAAATAAAAATAACAATTACATAAAATATGAAATGATAGAAATAATTTTTTAAATAAACATTTAGACTTAAAAATTAAACTAAAAAATGAAATAGGTAAGAGAATGAAGGTTTTCAACCCAATATTTTTTATATTTAATGAATAATAATCCCATATATCATCATCAATTGGATAAATGAAATATTGGAACAGGCATGACTCAAAATCATAGAAGATATTAATGAATCCATCAATTGTAATGTTACATGGAGAAAGAAGAAAGGTAAAGTCTGGACTTCAAAAAATGGATAATTTGTGTTGCACAATGACCTTTTCGTCGATACCTACTATCCATGAAATTGTTAGATCCATAGATAAACAATGTATGTGTTATCTCCTCAAATAAACATAGACTAGTTGTGTTTTCTAGGTGATAGGAGGTCTTTCAATTTTTCATTTTTAGATGCATTTGGGGTTCTTTTTCAAGAGTTTGAAGTGCGTAATGAAGTTTGAAATAACATTTGATGTTACTTTGTCTCCAAGCAATAATTTTTCGGTTTGAAGGGCCCCATTTATTAATTACATGCAACATGCCTAACATTTTATTTTCATAAATTAGTTTGAGTAAGTTTTTTTCCTTTAAGTTGGAAACTTTTCAATGCAAGTGGCTTTCCTTCTTGCATTAAAATTGCACCAATTGCATTCCCCTAGTAATCAATTTCCACATTAGAATTATTTGTGAAGTTAGGTGTGGCTAATACAAGAGTTGTACACATAAAAACTTTAAGTTTTTCAAAATATTTGGTTGCTTCTTGAGTCCAATAAAATACCTCCTTTTTCAATAGAGACACTATAAGAGATGCTTCTATTTGACCATGATTCTTGACAAAATTGTTGTAATAGCATGTCAATCCTACGAATCCTTTAAGAATCTTCAAGGTTTTTGGAATTGGCCATTCCATTATAGCTTTAATTTTGTTAGGGTCCACTTTGATGTCATCATGACATACAATCTAGACCAAATATTCCACTTCCTAAACCCCAAAGGAAAACTTAGAAGGCTTGTCATATAATTGATGCTCCTCCAATAATTTTAATACCATGTCAACATGTTGTACATGCTCTTCCAAATATTGGACATAGATTAATATATCATCAGAAAATATTAGTTTTCTTCCCAAGATTTTCTATATATTAGTAAGGTCAAATGGCATCACCAAAAATTCATAATAACCTTCATGTGTTTTAAAGGTTGTTTTTGGAATGTCTTCTTGCCTCATTTTGATTTTGATGATATCCTAAGTGGAGATCTAACTTGGAATAAAATTGATCCCTTTATTTAATCTAATAGTTCATCAATGATAGGAATATGAGACTTATCTTTAATTATCATCTTGTTGAGCTCTCTATAATCTAGACACATACACCATGAACCTTCCTTTTTAAGAACCATAAGGACTGGTGCATAGAAAACAGTTTGGCTAGTGTGAATGATGCCAACATCTAACATTTCTTGAACCATACTCTCAATCTCACTCTTTTGTGCATATGGGTACCTATAAGGTTTGATGTTAGGTGGTACACTTCAGAGCTGCAAGTGAATCACATAGTCATGATCTTGAGCAGGTGGAATACCTTTAGGAATATATCCAAATACCTTGGAATGATGGTCAAAAACTCTTTGGAGAACCACTAGAATAGAGGGTATAGATGCTTGAACATCTAGTGAGCATAACTGTGCAATTACACCATGGTGCCCCTTTTTTAGCAATTTTTCATGTTTTTGGAGCTTATCACTTTAGAGGGTTTCCCTAGAGTACCTTTGAGTTCAATTTACTTACCTTTTGAGAAAAATATCATGAAAAGTTCCTGAAAATTAAGAGTCACTTTTCCCAATGATTGTAACCATTGAACCCCTAATACAACATCAACACCACCCATTTGGATTACAATTATTGGGCTATCCAATAAATACTCCCCCATATTAAGTTTAATACTGTGGCACTTCTCTGAATAATTTATGGTACCTTCATCTAACAATCATTATTTGAAACTCTGGTGCAAGATATATAAAGCAATTAAGAAGTTTGGCTAATTTGCAATTAATGAAGCTATGGGTACTACCAAAATTAATCAACATTGTTACTTTTTTCTTTTTGGTATATCCTTCTATCATGAGAGTTTGAGGAGCGCTAGCTAATGCATGACAAGAAATGGTTGGAGTAGTATCTTCTAGTTCAACCTCTTCATATTGTCCTAGTTTTGGATCTTCTTCCTCTCCACGATGTATGTAGGATAATTTCTTCTCGCTGCACTTATTCCCCTTACTATACTTGCTGCCGCAATTGAAACATAGTCTTTTTCTCTTATTTCCTCCACTTTGTGAGGTGTCAAACTAGTAGGATAAGTTAGGTTAGGGGGAGGGACATTTCCCTCTATATAGGTGTTAGAAACAGCTCTTCTAATAGCCATATTTTTACTTTCAACTTTCCTTCTCAAACAAAAAGAAGTCGCCAATGATTTAGGTTCAAAGAGACGCATCTCATGCTACATGCTCTCCTTTAAAGTGACCATAAAGAAATCCGACAAATTATCCCTTGTAATATTGTTCACTCTAAGACTCAAATTTTGAAGATGTTTAATGTGCTATATAACTAGGCCTCTTTGCCTAAGATTTATCAGTTGCCTAAAGAAGGCGTTGCTCTTACTATACAACAATGTGCTATCAATTCATCCATAAATATAGACCAAGAGACAATAGATTCCGTATTACAGTCACAAAACCATTAGTACCACACAAATTGATTAGGTTCTAAATACAATGATGTTGTTGAATATCCTAATTACTCCTATTATATGTTATGAGTTAGTGTTTTACGTAGTCAAGAGTAATTATTTGGTTATGCATTTATTAATATAGTTAGTGGAGAAGACCTATCAATAGAGAAGACGTGTCAAAAATCAGTTTTGTATTTCCTATATTTAGAAGTTAATGTTGAGAAGAGTTGGAGGATGATCCATAGGGTTTGGTGTATTGCTTTGCATCTACTTTGAATCTTCACATGGTATCAAAGTAGGCCTAAGACTCTTTGAAGATAGGAAAGAAAAAATTAGAGATTTTCCACTCTACAGAAAATAGGAAGATGTGCATTGAGATCTGTGAAGTGAAGCTCATCGATTGAGAACAAACCACCACAAGACCTATCAATACGCTTTATGATCCATAGAAAGATAGAAACCCTGTCTCAAAAGAAAACAAGAAGGAAAACAAGTCACAAGAAGGTATTGTTGTCTTGTCGGTCATCGAGAGTGATAGAGAAGGACTATCATTGTTTATCCATGGAGAGGGAGCGATAGTATCATTGTCCTGTAGTTTGAAGAGAGCGATAGCTTCCCTAAAGAGTCCATCACCATCTCTCTACCACTGGGGAGTGATAGCCATGACTAAGCACTTTTCGGGATAGCGATAGTTTTTCGATACACTGCACATTCTCCATTTTCCATTCCAGTCATAGACAGATGGACCAGAAAGGAAAGACACTCTTTTAAAAGGTAACTTTTCAGAGAAAAAAACACATGTTTTGTAAGAATAAAATGGCTTCAAGCACCCAAACCTTTTCCTAGATTTCTCCTCTCACTGGGAAGAACTATGAAATATGGTCGATCAAAATAATGACCTTGTTAAAGGCTCAAGATGTTTGGGAATATGCATCCCATGAGTATACAAAATTGAGAGATGAAGCAGTCGAACATACCATGACAAATAATCAAAGGACTCAGTTAAAAGAACACATAACCAAGGATGCAAAGGTGTTGCATCTCATTCAAAGTGATTTGGATGAAAACATATTCCCCAAGATTTATCTTGTGAGATCCTCTAAAACCACCAAGGAGATATTGCAAAGCAACTATCAAGGCATCACCAAGGTGAAGACAGTGAAATTGCAAACCTTGATAAGGGACTTTGAAATCCTAGAAATGAAGTGGTTGGAGTCGATAGTTCAGTACATGAATTGAGTAACTACCACTATAAACAATTTGAAGATGTACGACGAAGATATGACGGATAATAAGGTAGTCGAGAAGGTTCTCAAAACCCTATCCAAAAAGTTCGATTCAGTGGTCGCAACAATTGAAGAAGAAAAAGATATGTGTCATATTTCAGTAGATGAATTGATGGATCCCTTTTATCCCATGATTCCATAAACAATAAGAATGATAATTCCTCACTTGAAAATGCATTTTAGACCCAGGCCTCCATTGTAGAGGTAGAAGAAGAGGTCAAGGAAATAGAAGCAGAGGTAGGAAAATTATATATCTTTCTCAAGCAGGAGAGAGATCAGCCCCATATTTGGGACGAGATTATGAACACTTTCATAACCAAAGGGGGAGAAACATAAATTTCAAAGAAAAGCCTAGGATACAGTGTTTTTACTACAAGAAGTTCGGCCACTCTGAAAGTGAATGTAGGAAGAAGCAAGCAAATAGGAATAAAGGCATAACACATATTAGGAACAATGATGAAGGGACATCATAATCAATGTTCCTTTCATGCCAGATTACTGAAGAAACCATCCACAACAAAGATCTATGGTTGTTGGATAGTGGTCTCAAAAACCACATGACTGGTAACAAAGTTTTGTTTCAAGTTTGGATAGCTCTATCACATCTGAAATTAAGCTAGGAGATTATTATCAAGTCAAATCCAACGGTAAAGGTGTAGTTTCAATATTAGCTAAACAAGATGAAAAGAAGGACATTTGTGATGGTTTCTATCTACCTGGTGTGAAAAATAACTTGATGAGTGTAGGCCATATGAGTCAACATGGTTATGAGTTCATATTCAAAGGTCCCACTTGTATAATCCTAGATAAGCCACTTAGTAAGAGGCTCACATCATAAGTACAAACAAAAAATAGGATGTTTCTCCCTATGTTGAAAAGTCTAAATCAGTCACTTTTATATGCACAAAATATCTCAAGCACTGATGAAACATGGTTGTGGCACCTTAGGTATGGTTAGTTACCCTTTACTAGTCTTATCCTTTTGTATACAAAGTGTATGGTCAAGGATCTACCCCTGATTAATGAATAACACAACTCTTTTGAAACTTGTATCTTAGCCAAACACCCAAGAGATAGCTTCCTAGTTGCTTCCTATAGAGAAAAAGAGCATCTTGAGGTGGTGAATACAAACCTTTGTGGTCCTATGCAAACCTAGTCCATATGAGGAAGTTTTTAGTTCCTAACATTTATTGATGACTTTAGCAAAAAAAATTGGGTGTATTTTTTGAAGCACAAATCTTAGACTTTTGAAAATTTTAAAGAGTTCAAAGCCATGGTAGAGATATAGAGTGGAAAGTACATTAAAGTACTCAAGTCATATGGAGGAGGTGAATAGGACTCCAAAGAATTCACAGAACATTGCAAACAACAAGGGATTGAAAGTAAATTCACTACAAGGTACACTCCACAACATAATGGAGTATCTCAAAGGGAGAACAGAATAATCATGAACATAGCCAGGAGTTTGCTCAAGACGAAGACCTTGTCAAATGAGTATTGGGAAGAAGTTGTAGCATGTTCAATTTATATCTTGAATAGATATCCAACCTGCAGTGTGATAGACAAAGTCCCATAGGAAGCATGGAGTGACATGAAAGCTATTGTTTCACATTTTAGAGTTTTTGGATGTGTAGCTTATGCGCATATTCCTAAACATTTGAGGAGGAAGCTTGATGAAAAAAGTGAAAGGTGCACTTTTATTGGCTACAATGAATATTCCAAAGCCTACAGGTAGTATTGTTGAGATATTGTAACTTCAAAGAATATTATATTTGTGCTTTATTATTTTGGAGATGTTTCATTCCTCCTTGAAGATCTTATTGTATATCCAGAGATGTTTATTCCTCCGTCGGAAGGTGGTAACTTGGGTTATTAGACTTACCTAGTGGGGGTCGGACCTGTATGTGTTATGTGGGTCAAAGGGTTATTAGACCACCCTAGAGGGGTCGGCCCAGTCAGTTGTAGTGGGGTATTTAACCCATTGGTTAAATACGAGCCTACATGTTTTGTGTAAAAGACAAGTCGGAGTAGTGTATAAATAGAGGAGGTGTATTCCTCATTTGACACACACTCACTCACTTGAGAGTGGCGCACTTGTGGAGGAGAGGCCTTCTATGGAGAAGGAGGAGCTTATGCTCAGGGTTACATCTTTGTATATTTTAGGTCATCTATATTGAGGGAGCTTTATTGGGTTTTCTACCCCATGAGGGTTTCCCAGGGACACTTGCTGGATACCTGCCGGGGGCATAGAACTCCAACCGTGCAACAAAAACGGGTTCAGGGGAGTCCTGCAGGTGTGTCTAAGCATGTTCGGGCTGGGAACACTAGCCATACCAGCCCGGTGGATGATTTTCCAAAGTTGACCCCCATGTGCAAAAATTGCACACTCCCACACTGAGCAAAACCCTAATTTCCAAAATGGACCTGCAAGGTGACACTTGGGCCATCGAGCCAGAGGGGAGGGGCACCCCTGGAACTATCCCGGCGTGTTGAATCCAACAGAGTCGACGATTCGTCGATCCGAGCCACGATCATCATTCTATGGCTCGTTCTGTCTCACATCCAAAAGGCCTTCAGGGACACTTGCTGGATACCTGTCGGGGGCATAGAACTCCAACCATGCAACAAAAGTGGGTTTCAGAGAGTCCTGCAGGTGTGTCTAGGCAGGTTCGGGATGGGAACACTATCCATACCCGCCCGGTGGATGATTTTCCAAAGTTGACCCCCATGTGCAAAAATTGCACACTCCCACACGGAGCAAAACCCTAGTTTCCAAGATGGACCTGCAAGTTGACACATGGGCCACTGGGCCAGAGGGGAGGGGCGCCCCTGGCACTGTTCCAGCGTGCTGAATCCAATGGATTCGACGGTTCGTCGATCTGAGCCACGGTCATCATTCTATGGATCGTTCTGTCTCGCATCCAAAAGGCCTTCAGGGACACTTGCTGGATACCTGTCAGGGGCATAGAACTCCAACTGTGCAACAAAACCGGGTTCCGAGGAGTCCTGTAGGTGTGTCTAGGCAGGTTCAGGCTGGGAACACTAGCCATACCCTCCCGGTGGATGATTTTCCAAAGTTGACCCCCATGTGCAAAAATTGCACACTCCCACACTGAGCAAAACCCTAGTTTCCAAGATGGACCTGCAAGGTGACACATGGGCCACTGGGATGGAGGGGAAGGGTACCCTTGGCACTATACCAGTGTGTTGAATCCAACGGAGTTGACGGATCGTCGATCCGAGCCACGGTCTTCAATCTATGGCTCGTCCCGTCTCACTGCCAGAAGGCCTTCAGGGACACCTGTTGGATACCTGCCGGGGGCATAGAACTCCAACCGTGCAACAAAATCGGGTTTCGGGGAGTCCTGCAGGTGTGTCTAGGTAGGTTCGGGTTGGGAACACTAGCCATACCCGCCCGGTGGATGATTTTCCAAAGTTGACCCCCGTGTGCAAAAATTGCACACTCCCACACTCAGGAAAACCTTAGTTTACGAAATGAATGCACAATGAAACCACTGGGCCATGGGGAGACGAGGGAGAGGGCCCCTTAGAGGTAATCACACGCCAGGAGACCAACAGAGTCGACGGTTCATCGATCCGACGTCTGGTTTCCGAGTTATGTCGAGTTGCAAGTCGCATGAAAATGTCGTTCAGGGACACGTGGTGAATTTCCGTCCGGGAGCCAAAAAGCAAGCGGAGCAGCAAGATTGCGTGCTATTGGCTCCTGCAAGTGTGTGTGGGAAATGTTGACGTGGGAACACTTCCAACACTGGCTCGGGGGAGGATTTTGCAGAGTTGACCCACCAATGCGAGATTGCATGCAATTAAACTGAGCAAAACCCTAGTTTACGAAATGAATGCACAATGAAGCCGTCGGGCCATGGGGAGACGAGGGAGAGGGTCCCCTAGAGGTAATCGCATGCCAAGATACCAACGGAGTCGACAGTTCGTCGTTTCGACGTTCGGTTTACGAGTTATGTCGAGTTGCAAGTCGCATGAAAATGTTGTTTAGGGACACTTGGTGAATTTTCGCCCGGGATCCAAAAAGCAAACAGAGAAGGAAGATTGCGTGCCGTTGGATCCTGCAAGTGTGTGTGGGAAATGCCGATGTGGGAACACTGCCAAAACTGGCTCGAGGGAGGGTTTTGCAGAGTTGACCCACCAATGTGAGATTGCATGCAATTAAACTGAGCAAAACCCTAGTTTACGAAATGAATGCACAATGAAGCCACTGGGCCATGGGGAGATGAGGGAGAGGGCCCCCTAAAGGTAATCGCACTCCAGGAGACCAACAGAGTCGACGATTCATCGGTCCGACGTTCGATTTTTGAGTTATGTCGAGTTGCAAGTCGCATGAAAATGCCATTCAGGGACACTTGGTGAATTTCCGTCCAGGAGCCAAAAAGAAAACAGAGCAGGAAGATTGTGTGTTGTTGGCTCTTGCAAGTGTGTGTGGGAAATACCGATGTGGGAACACTACCAACACTAGGTTGGGGGAGGGTTTTGCAGAGTTGACCCACCAATGCGAGATTGCATGCAATTAAACTAAGCAAAACCCTAGTTTACGAAATGAATGCACAATGAAGCCATTGGGCCATGGGGAGACGAGGGAGAGGGCCCCCTAGAGGTAATCACATGCAAGGACACCAACGGAGTTGACGGTTCATTGGTCCGACGTCCGGTTTCCGAGTTATGTCGAGTTGCAAGTCACATGAAAATGTCGTTCAGGGACACTTGGTGAATTTCCGCCCAGGAGCCAAAAAGTAAACGGAGCAGGAAGATTGCATGCCGTTGGCTCCTGCAAGTGTGTGTGGGAAATGCCGACGTGGGAACACTGCCAACACTGGCTTGGGGGAGGGTTTTGCAGAGTTGACCCACCAATGCGAGATTGCATGCAATTAAACTGAGCAAAACCCTAGTTTACGAAATGAATGCACCATGAAGCCACTGGGCCATGGGGAGATGAGGGAGAGGGCCCCCTAGAGGTAATCGCACACTAAGAGACCAATGGAGTCAACGATTCGTCGGTCCGACATCCGTTTTCCGAGTTATGTCGAGTTGCAAGTCGCATGAAAATTCCATTCAGGGACACTTGGTGAATTTTCGTCCGGGAGCCAGAAAGCAAACAGAGCAGGAGGATTGCATGTCGTTGGCTCCTGCAAGTGTGTGTGGGCAGTGCCGACATGGGAACACTGCCAACACTGGCTTGGGGGAGGGTTTTGAAAAGTTGACCCACCAATGTGAGATTGCATGCAATTAAACTGATCAAAACCCTAGTTTACGAAATGAATGCACAATGAAGCCACTAGGCCATGGGGAGACGAGGGAGAGGCCCCCCTAGAGGTAATCGCACACCAGGAGACCAACGGAGTCGACGGTTTGTCGGTCCGACGTCCGATTTCTGAGTTATGTCGAGTTGCAAGTCGCATGAAAATGTCGTTCATGGACACTTGGTGAATTTCCGCCCGCGAGCCAAAAAGAAAACGGAGCAGCAAGATTGCATGCCGTTGGATCCTGCAAGTGTGTGTGGGAAATGCCAACGTGGGAACACTGCCAACACTGGCTCGAGGGAGGGTTTTGCAGAGTTGACCCACCAATGTGAGATTGCATGCAATTAAACTGAGCAAAACCCTAGTTTACTTAATGAATGCACAATGAAGCCACAAGGCCATGGGGAGACGAGGGAGAGGGCTCCCTAGAGGTAATCGCACTCCAGGAGACCAATGGAGTCGACGGTTCATCGGTCCGATGTTCGGTTTCTGAGTTATGTCGAGTTGCAAGTCGCATGAAAATGTCCTTCAGGGACACTTGGTGAATTTCCGTCCAGGAGCCAAAAAGAAAACGGAGCAGGAAGATTGTGTGTTGTTGGCTCCTGCAAGTGTGTGTGGGCAATACTGATGTGGGAACACTACCAACACTAGGTTGGGGGAGGGTTTTGCAGAGTTGACCCACCAATGCGAGATTGCATGCAATTAAACTAAGCAAAACCCTAGTTTACGAAATGAATGCACAATGAAGCCACTGGGCCATGGGGAGACGAGGGAGAGGGCCCCCTAGAGGTAATCACATGCCAGGAGACCAACGGAGTTGACGGTTCGTCGGTCCGACGTCTGGTTTCCGAGTTATGTCGAGTTGCAAGTCACATGAAAATGTCGTTCAGGGACACTTGGTGAATTTCCGCCCAGGAGCCAAAAAGTAAACGGAGCAGGAAGATTGCGTGCCGTTGGCTCCTGCAAGTGTGTGTGGGAAATGCCGACGTGGCAACACTGCCAACACTGGCTTGTGGGAGGGTTTTGCAGTGTTGACCCACCAATGCGAGATTGCATGCAATTAAACTGAGCAAAACCCTAGTTTACGAAATGAATGCACCATGAAGCCATTGGGCCATGGGTAGACTAGGGAGAGGGCCCCCTAGAGGTAATCGTACGCCAAGAGACCAACGGAGTCGACGATTCATCGGTCCGACGTCCGTTTTCCGAGTTATGTCAAGTTGCAAGTCGCATGAAAATTCCATTCAGGGACACTTGGTGAATTTTCGTCCGGGAGCCAGAAAGCAAACAGAGCAGGAAGATTGCGTGTCGTTGGCTCCTGCAAGTGTGTGTGGGTAGTGCCGACATGGGAACACTGCCAACACTGGCTCGGGGGAGGGTTTTGAAAAGTTGACCCACCAATGTGAGATTGCATGCAATTAAACTGATCAAAACCCTAGTTTATGAAATGAATGCACAATGAAGCCACTGGGCCATGGGGAGACAAGGGAGAGGCCCCCCTAGAGGTAATCGCATGCCAGGAGACCAACGGAGTCGACGGTTTGTCGGTCCGACGTCTGATTTCTGAGTTATGTCGAGTTGCAAGTCGCATGAAAATGTCGTTCAGGGACACTTGGTGAATTTCCGCCCGTGAGCCAAAAAGCAAACGGAGCAGCAAGATTGCATGCCGTTGGCTCCTGCAAGTGTGTGTGGGAAATGCCGACATGGGAACACTGTCAACACTGGCTCGGGGGATGTTTTGCAGAGTTGACCCACCAATGCGAGATTGCATGCAATTAAACTGAGCAAAACCCTAATTTACGAAATGAATGCATAATGAAGCCACTAGGCCATGCGGAGACGAGGGAGAGGGCTCCCTAGAGGTAATCGCACGCCAGGAGACCAACGGAGTCGACGGTTCGTCGGTCCGACGTTCGGTTTCTGAGTTATGTCGAGTTGCATGTCGCATGAAAATGTCGTTCAGGGACACTTGGTGAATTCCCGCCCAGGAGCCAAAAAGCAAACGGAGCAGCAAGATTACGTGTCGTTGGCTCCTGCAAGTGTGTGTGGGCAATGCCGACGTGGGAACACTGCCAACACTGGCTCGGGGGAGGGTTTTGCAGAGTTGGCCCACCAATGCGATATTGCATGCAATGAAATTGAGCAAAACCCTAGTTTACGAAATGAATGCACATTGAAGCCACGAGGCCATGGGGAGACGAGGGAGAGGGCCCCCTAGAGGTAATTGCACGCCAGGAGACCAACGGAGTCGACGATTCGTCGGTCCAACGTCCGATTTCTAAGCTATGTCGAGCTGCAAGTAACATGAAAATGTTGTTCAGGGACAAGAGACACAACATTTTATCCTGGGAAACCCTCATTGGGAAGAAAACCTAGCAACCTTTCTTAGAATAATTATATGTTTATAAATCAAGTACAATGAAACCATGAACAAACCCTAACCCTGAAGGGTTTTACCACATGAAAACACCTTAGTTACTCATACGTAGTGTTGAATCTAATTGTACAATCAAATATTGGGCGTTGATGAAATGTGTAGCATGTATTGCACTTAGTTTTATTAAATTACACTTGAACATTGACTTAACTTGTAATTTAATCATCCAAACTCACAAATTTTAATTACACCTATCCAATTAGTGTGCATGAGTGAATTCGTTGAAACCTTGAAAAACATTGTATTGCATTTAGTTTGATTAAATTACATGAGCAAGAACTTTGACATAACTTGTAATGATCATCCAAAATTACAAATTTTAATTAGATACCAATTAGTGCATGCATGTAGTGAGTTCGTTGAAACCTTTAAATTAATAGTTTGTTCTTTTGACATAGCGCATTCATGAGTAATAGATCATCCACACAAATCAACACATTAGATTGACACAAGAACACGTGGAAACCGAAGAACAAATACAAAGTGAAATGTATCATTCATTTATAAGTGAAATGTCAATGTGCATGTCTCCAAAAGTACATGTATCCAATGAAATCAATGTACATGTCTCCAAAAGTACATGCACAATAAAGTCAATGTACATGTCTCCAAAAGTGAATGTATCGAAAAGTACATATATATACAAAAGTATCCAAAAGCACATGTGTCCAAAACTATAAAAGCCACATGTACATGTATCCAAATGTACATATATCCCATAAGACACATCAAAACTCAAGCTTCCTCTTGTTCTTTCCCGACGTTGATGGTTGGTGGGATAGGGTAGTCCTTAGCATCAAGATCATGGAGCCAATCATTTCTTTGTTGCGGTTTGCAGACACGGACCAGCCCATCCTAGGAGATTTCTATGAGGGGTGGGATTCCATGATTGAGTCCATGAGGACCATTGTTATGGAGAATGAGTGTGTCGAGTATGAGACATCGGCAGAGAACTTATGGTCCATCATACAGGGCATTCTTATCTCCAGGTGGGATAAGAATTGCACACCTTTGCATTACTTGGTCCACTCATTGAACCCCAGGTTCTACACTCAGGATTGGCTCAGTGGTGGTTCGGGGCCCTCATCCAGAGTCCCTCCTCACATGGATGGAGAGATCTCAAAGGGGAGGAAGATAGCATTTAGACGGCTACTTCAAGATAGAGACCACCTTGAGGTGGTGGAGGAGGAATTTTATGAGTTTTCTAGTGGCACTGGGAGATTTGGAGGATATGAGGTGGTTAGAGACATGGGGGTTAAGAAACCCCTTGTTAGGTGGACAACTCATGGGGCAACATGCCCTCTTCTACAAAAGATAGCCTTGAGGGTCCTCTCTCAAGTTACTTCATCCTCTTGTTGTGAGAGGAATTGGAGCAAATATGGGAACTTGTACAGTGTGAAGAAGAGCAGGCTTGAGCAGTCCAGGGCAGAGACGATGGTGTATGTGCACTCCAACCTTCCTCTTATTTACATGAAGAGGGAGGAGTGGGCAAAGGGAAAGACACGGATGTGGGATGTCTTGCCTGATGAGATGGGTTTGGACAACAGTACTGAGTTGGCATTAGCCAACATGGATCTTAATGATCCAGTGCCGGAGCCGGTCACTTTTAATGAGGGTGATCGTATGGAGGGGTCATCCTCCACACCAGCAGATGCAGTTACTCAGATTGGCAGAGAGGAGGAGGAGGAGGATCAGGGCAGTGATGAGTTTGTTGATTCAGGCATGGAGAAGGACTATTGAGTCATTGACAAATGGGATTCTTCCATCTTGATCCACCCCTTTTTTGTATTTACTATTAGACTATTAGACTATTAGTCTATTTGGCATTTGCCAGTGCCCAGTGGCATTCCAACATCTATGTAATACATTTTGATTTTGATGACTTAATGAGAAATATGGTTCTGAGTCTCTGACATGCATCTATGTGTCTCAATGTCTCGTTGTGATTTGCGATTGTGAATGACAAATGTGTTGTGATTTGTGAATGATCTAATTTCTATTGAATATTTCATATTTGTAATTGTAAATGTAATTTCTATTGAATATTTGTAATTGTAAATGTTAAATTTTATTGGATCTATATGTCTATATTTTTAAATTTTAATCTATTTAAAAAAAATATATATATATGTATATAAAACATGTCCTACGTGTCCTAATTCCGGGGGTCACCATGTCCCATGGGGACACTCGTGTCCCGTGTCCTCGTGTCAAGTGACTTAGATGGATACATTGTAGAAAGGGGGGAGTTCTATTTTTTTCAATTTTTGGTTGGATTAAGAATTTTTGAGTTTTTGAAAAGGGATCCATTTTAAGTATTCACTCATCTTGGTTGAGGGAGATGTGAATTTAATTAGAGATTGGGTTATTACTAATTTTATCAATATTACAAAACTAGGTTCTTTTAAACAATAAAAAAATACTAATTTAGATTAAGAAATGACAAAAAAATGGTATGGGTGAATGAATTACCTGATTAGATGAAAATCCACCGGTGAATTTGCCTCCTCTCCAGCTAAATCGAGCTCCACCGATACTCCAGGGCACACAAACCGTCCTCGTCCAACCTCTATTTCGCGTTTCTGATGCGTGAAGAGCGCCGCAGGTGGTCGGGGGTGGTCGGGACTGTGTTTTTAAATTGATTTTAGATTTCAATAATGCGTACATGTTTTGTAGTTCTATAACGCGTACGCGTTATGGTTACCTATCCTACATGTCCAATGACATGTCAGGTTCGGGTCTTACCATGGCAAGTGCTAAGTATTAGAAACGCGTTATGTTTTTATGTATCAGGAATGAGTTTTAAAAAAGTAGGATTGCATCTAAAGTGACCCTCATCTTCTTGCACACACCCGATGATCATTTTTATGCACGGAAAGTTGCATCAGGCTCCAATAACTGGGTGGAATATAATGGCCTTTTTCAGGCATTGAAGTTGGAAATAGAACTAGGTATCAAGTAGCTTCACGATTTTGGGGATTCCTCTTTTGATATTCAATGGATGAAGGAAAATATCCAAGTTCAAGACATTGGCTTGCATCATTTCTCACCTTAAAGAGATCATTGGATGATTTTAGAGAGCTTCATACACTTATTTATATATCGAGAACATAATGTTGAAGCTGAGTCACTTTCTAAACATGCCATGTCAAAGACCCTTGGTAGTATCCATGTTTCATGTTTCTGTCAAAAATCCTAGATAGTATTTGTGTTTTTGAATTTGATATCTACTTGAGTTTATCATTGTTAGAAGATTCTTATTGTTTTTCTATCTTAGACAATGCATATGTACGATTAAAGCTACTTCCTTAGTTAAGACATTAATCCATTTTTTTTGGATAGTGATGTCTAGTGGTTAGATGAATCACACTTGATCCCTCTTGTTTTTGTTTTGGTTACATGAAGATTGTATTTTTGTTAGAAAATATGTTTTTTTTTGTAAAAAAAATTTAAAATTTCAATGATAATTTTTTTATACCTTGTACTACCACACATCTATATTATATTATTTTGAAATTATAGTTTTATGTTTCTATGGTATTGTTTTATTTTTAAATGTTTTCTCTATATTTTATGATTTTATGTTTTGAAATGATTTACCATTTTTATAAATTATATTATGTTATTTTGAAATTATAGTTTTACATTTCTATGGTATTGTTTTATTTCTAAATGTTTTCTCTATATTTTATGATTTTATGTTTTGAAATGATTTACCATTTTTATAAATTTTATAGTTTTATGTTTTGAAATGAAAGAACCCATTTTCTTTTAACACTTTCTTTGTATTAAAGCTTTGGACATTTGTGTTTATTAATATTCCAAAACAACACATTTTCATGTAAAACAAAATAAAAAAATTCATGTGTCTCTATGTAAAGGAAGATATAATTTTGGAATGAATGGTTCATGTGTCTCTATGTACAACAGATCCTTCATTGGAATTTTCACACCATTACTTTTATGCATGTAGTGTCTTTTGGAACTTCATGTGGTGTCTTTAACTTGAGGACTCAATAGCAAAAGCCACGTAAGCTTATCTTGTATAAGTCGCTGCAAGTTGCTACTTCAGGTTCAAATTATCTTAAAGTCATCCCTTAAGAAAACAAATGGATGAGAATGACATTACAGGAAACTTATTTTTGAAAGGCTAACAATATTTCTCAATGGATTTCCCACTAATATTGTTTCCAAAACGGCAAAGCATGGAAATACACGAAAAGTTCTGGCCAAGAGAAAATGTATGAAGAGATTAGCACCTGTGCCAATTCACAGGCTATAATGTAGATTGCTTACTCTTGCATTGCATTCTATTGCTACAGATCAAATTAACAAAGAAAGAATGGAGATAAGGGAGGATGCATCGTCAATACCACGAAGCTTTTTCCGGTACATAATATAACAGCTCTCGAGTGACAAGTACAAGAGGATATTTTCACTCTTGTTTTAATTTAAGTCTGCATTGAAGGTACCTCCCTGTAGCCAGTGATCACCAGCGAAAAAATTAACCACTGTGAAATTTTGAGCATCAGAAATGTTCATGGTGTGATACCCAGGCCATTGAACTCGCTCTGTAGTTCCTGCCCCAGGTCCCGAGTTCATATATTCACCATAATACAGCGTAGTCAAAGCAAAGTCCCCTGACCATTCTAGCCAACCTGCAGGATCGACCACATCATCTATATATGAATCGATATAAACTGTGCGAGAGTACTTTTTCCACGGCCTTCCCAAGAATGTTTGAAAAGTGCTCTTCACTGGAGCGAGATCAGGCGCAGCAGAGACGGTGCAGTTTTGAATAGAGATTCCAGTGTTTTGATTTGGATCATCTCTTCCTTGAGCCGTAAAACAATTCTTTTGACTATCCATCGGTTTTCTAGCCAGGAGATTGCAGTTTTGAAACACAGCTGCTGCATTGCCGAAGATAAAATCAACAGTGCCGTAAATGTCGCATTCCCTGTAGAATTGTCGAAGGGAATGTGCGTAGAGAGTGTCTTGGTAGCCTTTGAAGCTACAGCGGTAGAAAGCTGTTAGATCTGACCCAACCCGGAGGGCGACAGCCTGATGCTTCTCTGGCCCGGCCGTGTTCTCGAAGGTGATATCCCGAGCGAGAAAGCCTTGCCCAACTACAGCTGCAATCACAAATATCTCACGTATAAGCTCGACGAGAAAACAAAGATCTAGCCAAAGGGACTGTATAGCAACCGACAAAGCTACTCAAGTTGTATTTAATAAGGTAAAAGAACCTTCGACAGAGCCCTAATTTCAAATTCTTAATTGGATTCTAGAGGCGGCGAATTGAAATAAAGTTCTTTATATTACAGATATGATAAAAAAAGAGTAACCAAAACAGAAAACGCGGAAATGTTCGGAGAGAATAGTTGGATTCGAACATTATATATTGTTATATCGCAAGAGTTGGATAGATTAGTCAGATGTAGCAATACTTCTAGCGTTCAATGATTCATCTCAACATAAGACGAGGAATTCACCGAGAAGAGAAAAGAAAACTCGAAAACATGACCACGTAAACGAGTAAAGCAGCTTACCGACTGTTGCCGAGCGGTAAGTAGTCCATCCGTCCCCAACGCTTCTATTGCCAGTGATCACGGTGGCGTTTATGCCATCTCCCACCAACATAATATTTGTTTTGTGTTTGGACACCTCAACGGATTCCCGGTAGATTCCCTCTGTAACATGTATCACAAATCTATGTAAACTTTTGTTTGGAGCAGCATTCAGAGCGTCAGTGATTGTTGTATAATTACCACTACCATCTTGAGCCACCGTGACGAAATTGTCAGCTAAACCAACATCACCTTCTTTGGAGGTTTGAAGAAGCCTCCTTCGGTCTGAAGTAGACAACCATGAAGGGAACCCGTCATGGACGAATCCATAATGTAAAAGAAATTTAACGTCATCTTGATCGTGGCTCTCATGTCTCGTCGGATCGGAGAACAGGCGTCGGTTGTGCAGTACAGTAGGCCTCTTGGAACCTTTGCCAACGACAGAAATGTTCTTGACAAGAGCCAAAGAATTACTCACAACTCGCGACATATTAAGCACATTCTTTGTCAATATGTTTTGTAGGCTTCCGCTAGCCTCCTGGAGGCTTTGGATGCAGGTAGCCTGATTAGTAAGAGCTGCACTAAGCCAAGTCTGGATATCAACTGTCTGCCTCCATTGCAAAGAATTAGCAGTAACATTCGACAAACACTTGCTCAGGTCGTCCAACGTTAGATCGTACAACTGCATGCAATCTTCGAGAGCACCCAGTTGCTTTCCTTTGAATGCCCACCGTTTCATACGAGAAATTATATGAAACACTTTTCGTGCTTCGATAATGCTGAGCCTGAGAGCCATCCGTCCAAGATCTATGGAATTTGCCTGCAATGATCCCGGAAAGAGGCTCGACATTGTCGAAACACAGAATGGTGGATCCAATGTCCTGTCGCAGGCAGATTTCAGAGAATTGTGGTGCGGCTCTTTATCGCTTTCAACTTGGACAAACATGAGACACATCAAGAAAAGCAAAGCTATAAAACTAAATCTAAAAGCCATTTCAGAATGCACTCCTAGCCTTCTAACTGCACTAGATCAATAGAGTGTTGTCGCCCAGAGATATATATAGAGACTACTGCATTGGGCGCAGCATACGCTGCAGGTCTAGCCACTGGTGTTTGGACTGAAGAGCAGATCTTTTCCTCTGGAGCCAAAAAGGAAGAACCTAAAGTATTTTACCCAAAAAAAGTTGGGGATTAGCACAGGAAAAAACGTTATGAATAATGGATATAAAATATTCCTTTCTCAATGGCATACTTGAAGAAGAAGTCTATGTAGACCAACCACCTAGTTATGTTAACAAAGGTCAAGAACACAAGGTATGTAAGCTAAAAAAGGCCTTGTATGGTCTAGAAAAGTGTTATAATTCCTGCACAATGTAGGCTTGATGTGGGTGTAATGAGCGGTTTTTAATGGCGTTGGAGGGGCGGCGGTGGGAAACACTCGCGAGGGTTTTTTCTCATTCATTTTTGGGGTTCTTTCTTCTGCCATTGCCTAGGAAGGGTTTTCACCGATGTGTTTGGTTCGTAGCTATTCAGTAGGGTAGTGGTGGATTTATCAACTGTTCCAGGTGCTTTCGCATTTGTCATTATGGTGGTTATACTCAAACTTCTGGAGTTAATGACGGTGTAACACGTGTAAGCTTTCCCAAATGGGCTGTCAGGTGACAAACGCGGTTTAGAGAAAGCGGAGTTGTCGGGTCTCAAAAGCAGTTTAGAGGATTTTTCCTACGGTTTTGAAACAAGACCAAGTCACTTGCTCCATTGACGAGGGTTAGCTCTGTAATCTTCAATTCAGGCGATTGGGTAAAGTAATTTATGCATGTTCTTCGTTTTTACTGTAACAACCATATAGTGGCCAGCCTGCAACCTGAAAAGAGTTTTATTCACGCACTCAAGTACAAATTAATACCAGGTGATTAATTATTTCTTTTGCTATAATTGAAGTCAGGAAAATTCTCATTCATCTACTGACGTTCTTCTTTCCCAGCAATGTTGCAATTATAGTTTTGGGTTTTTATCGGGGATTTCGTTTAAAATACAAATTGCACAAAGTAGGCATAGCTCATACTTAGTTTGTTGTATTCTTACAGTTATATGTATAGGAATGAGCCTCTTCATCCAACTCATTGTTTGGACGTATATAAATTAGAAAGTATTTCATGCGAGTATTGTTTTTTTTATTATTTTTCTTTGATCCTGAATAACAAGTGATTTTTTACCAACTTTTAAAGCCACATTACAAAACTCAGATTTGGTGAAAATTCATAAAATATTTTGAGCATAATGAGGTATTTTCTCTAGTGTCTAAAGGGTCCCATGAGTTTTATTGATGGGTGGGTTAGAGTTCTGCTCGTTGTTGGACTAAATCAGACGCATTTTTAACCTGAGCCAAGTTTGACCCGTGAGTCTCGAGCAAGTCCAATAACTTTCGTAAAGTTGGTTACGGTAGCAAAACTTCAACAAACTTGTTAATGATGTCAAGTTTATTCACATCAGTGAGAACTAGGCTTCCTCTTTAAGAATCTAGTATGTTACATCTACTGGTCTAGTTGAATTCAACACTTATATTTGCATATCTACTAAATTCCAAAATACACATAATTGTAGATACATAATATTTATACTATTAAATTAAAACAAATATACTTGTAATATTATTTAGCTATGTTAAGACATATATGAGATATAATTATAGGCTCATATTGGATATACACTTTAGAAAACATGGACATGATTAGTGTTTTATATGATACTTGTAGGGTTTCTAATGGTCACTGATATGGCAGTATAAATGATAGGCTTTGTTCATCTTACCTTAGCGCTCTTGTTGGGTCATTATGCATCAATATTTTTTAAATAATTGATATAAACTATGTGTGTAAAACTATAAACAATTCCCAATTACAATCTCCAAATCGCAACTTTATGTGTTAGATTTTTTATTAAAATTTTTTATATCATAGCTTTTTCTTTATCATTTTCAATGATAATTAAAATGATTAATTTTAATTTTTTTTATATCATAGCTTTTTCTTTATCATTTTCAATGATAATTAAAATGATTAAAATAGAGGGTATGATATGCTTAGTAAAAACTAACTAAAAAATCATTTGAATAAATTTGTTATTCAGTTTTTAAAAATTTCAAGTAATTATTGTAAATATATTCTTTAATTATTGTGGATATATTTTACAATTGTTAAACATCATATTTTATGTATTTTTTTTTGTGTGTTTTTATTCCAATAATAATATTTTTTGGTTGTTTTTGTGTTTAAGTTTAAATTTTTTATTTTATTTTTTTTCTTGTTATATAGTCTATGATATATAAACTAATTTTCAATTAAAAACAATAAGATTATTAGACGAAAAAAATACTTTACAAAACCAACATAACTAACACATAAAATTATAGGAAACAAATAGGTTAAAAAATTCAATGCATATATTATCTGTTAATACATATAAAAACTATTAACATCCCAATCCCTCACACCTTATACTCTTTGTCAAATGAAAAGTTATAAGACACAAATAAGCTAAAAAAAGTCTATACATGTATTATTTTTTCTTTGAAAGTAAAATTAATTTGGGCATAATATTTATCTATTAATTTTTACAATTTTTTTTTACCATGTTTTTTTTAAGAGATGGGTATTAAGCAGTGTTTCTCCTAATTTTACTTATTTAAAATGAATCATATTTGTTCATCCAAATTATGATTAATCTAAATAAAGTCCACATTTTTAAAAATGAATAATATTTATCTATCCAATTTATGATATATCGAAAAAAAAAACATAAACAATATGATGAAAAATGGAATAACATTAATTCTTAAGTTTATGTTTTAATGATATAAAGTTCCCAATTTTGAATAAAATAATAAGGGACCTTCTAAACAAGTTCTACCATTTGGAAAATGGAAAAATATTCGTCCTTCATTGAAATAAAGCTCCCGTTTTTTAAGAATATAACTAAGGGCCTTTTTAACCAAAGTTCTACCTTTTGTTAAATGGAATAATATTCCTCCCTAAAATTTATTATTTATTGACATATTAATTGAAATAATAAAAATTTGAATTTTGAACTATATAAACACAGGACATTCCAAAGGAGTTCCACCTTTTTTAAAACGAATAATATTTATCCCTCAAGTTTATGATTCAATGTTTCATTAATTGAAATAAAGCACACAATTTTAAATGATATAAGCAAGGGCACTTCCAAGCATGTTCCACCTTTTAAAGAAAAAACTAGTTTTTAGTTGGGGACATTAGTTTAGCTGTGATTGCCAAATTTTCAAGTTCGACTATAGTCTGAACATAGGAATATGAATTTTATTTTTAAAAACAATTTTTAAAATAACAATTAATGGAACTATGGTTGGTTGTTTGAGGCTGACGTATGCCTTGTTATGTGTTTCCCACCACGCGGAAACGAGCATACTTCATCCCGTTTTAATACTTTCTCTGGTGCAGGGATTGTACCTTTTCATTTTGCAGTGCTTTGTCTGTTGCACTGGTCCCTGGCACCTGCTCTGACATCTGCATAGTTGCTTGCACCATTTGCGATATCTGGCGCCTGCAGTGGACTCTACAGTCTGCATTCGATTGCTGGCTCTTGCCACCTACACGGCCATGCAACTGATTGTTCGCTTTTGCCACGTACATGGCCATGCAAATTTTCCAAAGGCCGATATAAACTACAATTTTGCTTCTTTCTGAACTCATGCCGGTGGTGTGCGGGGAAGGCATTGGCAGGATTTTTGTTTTCAATTGTGTTTGAACTCATGCCAGTGGCAAGTGGGGAAGGCATTGGCAGGATTTTGGTTTCAACGTTCCTTTCTTCACGTACTGTTGTGCCCGCTTTACCATTGCAGCTGGAGAGTTAGTGGACGAGCCAGTCATTGTCTCAAACACTGGTTTATTTTTTACCTTTTCATTGTTTTTCCTACAACGCAGGTAAGTTTTGTATGTAGCTGTTTGGTTGCAAATAATCCCGTGCTTGTGTAGACCTGTAAAAATATCTAAATTTGTGAAGGAGGAGGAAGCGTTTCTTTGCGCACATGTTTGACTGCAAATAATCAAGTGCTTTTGGAGGTCGGTAAAAAACTCTAAATTTGTATAGGAGGAAGCATTTCTTTGTGGAGGGTTAATGGGAATTCAATACTATTATGTTCGTTCCCAAAAGGGTGTTGTTCGACCTCTTGGACACTAGAAAGAAGCTCAGGAACATTAAGAGGTAATTAAAAAGGGTGATTCACTGACCATGAGAGAACAACGTACTCAGCGTGGAGTTAGAGTGAAATCGCGTTGTTATATTTGTGCAAATTATATATCCTTTGTTCTTTGCTTGATTAGTTTTTATTGCAGAGATTGTTGAATGCAATTGAAAAATTATCAGACTTATGGATTGTGGTTCGTTGTTTTCTCCTTTGCTGGAATGCCATTAATAATCCACCTTGCAATTATTTATCTCAAAGTTATCATTTTGGCTTAATGATTTTTTTATGGAAGAACATCTCTGTTCTGAGGCAGTCGACATCAATAAGAACAGGAAGAGCTTAAACCAGTTTTCAAATGTATCAACAATATTACAAAATAAATGGTATGAAGTTTAGTGGTAAATTCACTTAGTCATTGACAAAAAAAGTTAAGATCCCAAATTGCAGTCACATGTTGGCGTCTTCCCTCTACCCATTTGTTCTTATAGGGATTGCTTATTGAGATCACTTTTTCCTAACCAAATGAAACAGGTACCGAATTTTATGTAATTTCTTCATCTTCTTCTTCAATCATACTAATTGAAACGATGGAATTTAATTTAGAGTATGGATTATTTGGATGAGTTTATGAATGAAGGTGGACAAAATATTATCATTGTAACTTGCCAAGAATGGATAAGACATTGACTACTTTCTAGACTACCTTGTAGAGATGTTAGAATCCAACATAATTACAACTAGAGTTTGATCATTTGTAGTTGTATTGATGCTTTTTGTATCATAAGTTGTAAATAAAAGTTTCTAGCAATTAGATTATGGATATTACTAGCCTCATTGGCAAAGGAAAAGTTTGCATGTTATCTATGTGGGTTGACTGTTGATAGATGATGCTTGGGTGGTTTCCTCCTACAGTCAATTGTTTAGATTTGATAAAAACATATTAGTATGGTCTTCATAAAAGCAATTGTGGTTTCCAGTGTATTATAATGGTTTTTGGTTACTTTTTATATAGTTCTGGAACAATCATATGAAAATCATGCAAAACTAAAAACAATCCTCGTGAAGGGCCTAAACTCGTTATGCCTTTGAACCAAGTGTGATGGGTTGGTTATGCCAAGCTATTGTACTTAGATACATGGGTACTGCAAAACATATAACTGGAAAATACTGAAGTAGAACTATAGCTAGGATACCACCGGGTCGAAGGTAGGATTGAATCTATTTGAATTTTGAAAGTCGAGCACAGGGTTTATATGATAAGCTCCTTATGCCGAGTTTGTTAATGGTCAAGCGGAAGGGATTTGCAGGTTGATTACACCCAAACATAGGATGAGTCAAATTATATCATTATACGAGGTGTTTTGCAATAAAACTACAAAATATTTTAGCAGTTTTATTTCATTTGTGTGCTTTTTTGGAATTAGAGGCCCTTGTTTTGAGAGAGATTGAAATGTTATCAAGTTATATGTAGTTATATATTCATAAATACACACATATCTATATCTTCAATTTTATTGTCATTCCATGTAACAACTCTTCCTAACTTTTTTTTTCATTATTTATATTACCTCTTCTTAATTAATAAACAATTTACTTATAACACAATTAAAATAAAATAAATAAAACCACAATATAACAATTTACTTAACATAATTAAAATAAAATAAATAAAGCCACAATACAGATAAAGTAACTTATCTATTTGCTTTAACTTGATATCATACTTTCAAAGTTTGGACATAATCTTTTATATGTGAAAAGATTCAAAGTTAAATTTTATTAACTTTTCAAATCCTTATTTTACACCTCAAGCATATTTAACAAAAACTGAAAATTAGTTTTAGGAGTATATTTTAACCTCTAAACTAATATTATTTGGCTTCATAACAAGTGCAAAAAAAACAACTCCTTCAATAATTTTTCTATTGTAAAAAATCCCTTTTTGTAGTTAGCCACAAAGCTAGTGGCCAATGTCGAGGACATTGCCACCACATGGCTCAAGCAACCATTTAAGTGCTAATGCCCATATTTTGAATGGAATATTAAACTAGGTATGGAAGAAGTGCTAAAGGTTTCTTTAGTTTAAAAAGAAAGAGGAGGATGGCATTCCTATTGTCAAATGGACAGCAATTGCAAAACCTAAAGATCTTGGTGGGTGGGGCTTAAAAATATGCATGTGCTTGGACAATTGTTAGTAGCTGAAAGTCTTTGCATGCTTTCATTTGATCAAGGATTGTGGGGGAAAGTTATGAAATTGAAGTACATTGATAACGGTAATATTAAGGATTGGATTAGATATGTACGGAAATATTTTAAAGGAGCATCCAATGTTTGGAAAGAGTTGATAAATACTTATATATTCTTAGCTATTGGGTGGCCTAGAAAATTGCTAAAGGTAATAAATTGATCACTGGAGAGGATCCTTGGATAGGATGGAGTGGGAACTTAAAGCTGTCAAAGGCCATCATATAGTCTCTTAAGGATAAATATGTCTTTAGGTTGGAAGATGTTGTGGGGTTTTTGGTTCAAAGAGATGGAATTTAGTCCTGGAAGTTTATAGAGGACCCGGAGTTGCAATGTAACCAAGCTATTGAGTGGTCACCATACACTATTCCTTTTAAAACACAATGCAATTAGTCTCAGGGATTGCTATCATGATATGAAATGATCTTGGAACAAAGCTCATTTCCAAACTTCGTTATGATGTAAAAATTAGTGAAGGATCCGAGGAAGAGAGAAGGTGGTGGTGGAAACTTGTGTGGAAGATGAATAGTTCCCTTGAAACCAAAATTTTGCTTTGGTTGGATTTATCAAACAAAATACTAACGTAGGAAAATGGCCAAAAAAGGAAATGGGTTAGTCCTAATTGGTGTTATTTGTGCGAAGAGAAATTGAGGTTGTTAATGATCATGTTTTAGTTGCTTGTCCCTTTACAAAAGTTATCTTAAGGGATGTATGCCAAATTCTCAATATTCAACATTTATGGGATAAAGAAACATTATTGGAGTGCCATGTAGGCTAGATTCTTGGCAGTTTTGTAGTTGAGCACGTAGCTCTCCCATGCTTTGCTTCGTGGGGAATATGGTTATCTAGAAACAAGTCAATATTCGAAGGAAAGGAGGCTTATATGGATCGTTTATTGCATTACATCAGGCTATCCTATGGTAAAGGTAAGAAGGTTTCTTCTCAAAAAGTCCCAAGAAGATTGCAAGAATTGAGCATAAACTATTATAGCCATTGGAGATTCTTTGATGGATGTAGCCAATGGTCTCCTAGGAGATGTGGGGTAGGGGCTCTTCTTTTCCTTTAAAATTTTCATTTTGTTTTGATGAAATATTGAGCAAGGTGTGGTTCAAACAATAGAGCAAAGTTCTTCACTACGTGGATCCTTTTATGTGTTGTTGCTGAATGAAACATAAAAGGCTTACATGTTTTTGGAGATTCAAAACTTCTCATGGATTGGGCCACAGGAAAATGTCAAATTACCAATTTAATCCTTGAGCCAATTATGGACAGAGTGATAGAAAAATATATTTTTTGAGCATATTTCTTTTGCTCATATCTACATGGAAATCAATCATAAAATTGAGCATATGTCTAAGGAAGCGTTCCATTTACAAGAAGGAATTAAGGTCGAACAGGAAGTCAACGACAACAAGAAGTTGTCCAAAAGTATCTTTTTTGATGAAGTGTTTTTAAGTTTTTGTATAAACCAACACTAAGAATTGGAGTCTTTTGTTTTCAAATGTGCGAAGAGGACATGTGTTTTGTAATGTTTTTTGGTTATCAATTTGTTCTGTTTTTCTTCAAAGGTAGTTGGTATAGGCTTGAAGCAATATATCAGTACATAAACTAAGCCGAAACACCAACTAAAGCGTTCCATTTACAAGAAGGAATTAAGGTCGAACAGGAAGTCAAGGACAACAAGAAGTTGTCCAAAAGTATCTTTTTTGATGGAGTGTTTTTAAGTTTTTGTATAAACCAACACTAAGAATTGGAGTCTTTTGTTTTCAAATGTGCGAAGAGGACACGTCTTTTGTTTTGATGAAGCGTTCCATTTACAAGAAGGAATTAAGGTCGAACAGGAAGTCAAGGACAACAAGAAGTTGTCCAAAAGTATCTTTTTTGATGAAGTGTTTTTAAGTTTTTGTATAAACCAACACTAAGAATTGGAGTCTTTTGTTTTCAAATGTGCGAAGAGGACACGTGTTTTGTAATGTTTTTTGGTTATCAATTTTGTCTGTTTTTCTTCAAAGGTAGTTGGTATAGGCTTGAAGCAATATATCAGTACATAAACTAAGCCGAAACACCAACTAAAGTGTATTTTTATTTCATCTTGAAATATCAAATACAAATATTTTTTCATAAAAAAAAATCAAGAACCTTGAATGTCCTCCTATAGGTGAAGTGTGCAATTCCAAAAGGATCTTCTATTTGAGTTGGGAATTCTTACATAAATATAGGAAATCATGGTACCAAAGTGAAACATTCTTCCACACAAATGTATCTAATGCACTAGGATCCTCTTGCATTTGTTGAATTATCTTGCATTCCTTCTAATCCTACTTACATTCTATTCTTGCTTCTTCCACCCAATTAGATTGCATAATGCAAATAGTAAAAAGTAATCCCTCTACATCTTTTTCTTTCCTTTAATGTGCATCTTCCACTACATTTTGTTTTCATTTTTTGTAGATAATTTAAAAGTCATAACCTAACACATGTGTCACCCATTTTTCTTGCTCTTCTGAAGATATTCCTTGTTCCAAGAAGTACTTAACACTATCATGAGTTGTTATTACCTTGAAGTGTCTTCCTATTAGGTAAGGGCTCCATTTATTAATTACATGCAACATGCCTAACATTTTATTTTCATAAATTAGTTTGAGTAAGCTTTTTTTCCTTTAAGTTGGAAACTTATGAATGCAAGTGGCTTTCCTTCTTGCATTAAAATTGCACCAATTGCATTCCCCTAGTAATCAATTTCCACATTAGAATTTTTTGTGAAGTCAGGTGTGGCTAATACAAGAGTTGTACACATAAAAAATTTAAGTTTTTCAAAATATTTGGTTGCTTCTTGAGTCCAATAAAATACCTCCTTTTTCAATAGAGACACTATAAGAGATGCCGCTATTTGACCATGATTCTTGACAAACTTGTTGTAATAGCATGTCAATCCTACGAATCCTTTAAGAATCTTCAAGGTTTTTGGAATTGGCCATTCCATTATAGCTTTAATTTTGTTAGGGTCCACTTTGATTTCATCATGACATACAATCTGGACCAAATATTCCACTTCCTGAACCCCAAAGGAACACTTAGAAGGCTTGTCATATAGTTGTTGCTCCTCCAATAATTTTAATACCATGTCAACATGTTGTACATTCTCTTCCAAATATTGGACATAGATTAATATATCATCAAAAAATACTAGTTTTCTTCCCAAGATTTGCTGTATATTAGTATATCATAAAAAAATACTAACACAAATTTCTTGAGGAATGGTTTAAAAATAAAATTCATCAAGATTTGAAATGTGGAGTTGCATTGGTAAGGTCAAATGGCATCATCATAAATTCATAATAACCTTCATGTGTTTTAAAGGTTGTTTTTGGAATGTCTTCTTGCCTCATTCTGATTTTGATGATATCCTAAGTGGAGATCTAACTTGGTAAAGAAAATTGATCCCTTTAATTAATCCATTAGTTCATCAATGATAGGAATATGGAACTTATCTTTAATGATCATCTTGTTGAGCTCTCTATAATCTAGACACATACACCATGAACCTTCCTTTTTAAGAACCATAAGGACTGGTGCATAGAAGACAGTTTGGCTAGTGTGAATGATGCCAACATCTAACATTTCTTGAACCATATTCTCAATCTCACTATTTTGTGCATATGGGTACCTATAAGGTTTGATGTTAGGTGGTACACTTTAGAGCTGCAAGTGAATCACATAGTCATGATCTTGAGCAGGTGGAATACCTTTAGGAATATATCCAAATACCTTGGAATGACTGTCAAAAACTCTTTGGAGAACTACTAGAATAGAGGGTATAGATGCTTGAACATCTAGTGAGCATAACTATGCAATTACACCATGGTGTCCCCTTTTTAGCAATTTTTCATGTTTTTGGAGCTTATCACTTTAGAGGGTTTCCCTGGAGTACCTTTGAGTTCAATTTACTTACCTTTTGAGAAACATCTCATGAAAAGTTCCTAAAAATTAAGAGTCACTTTTCCCAATGATTGTAACCATTGAACCCCTAATACAACATCAACACCACCCATTTGGATTACAATTATTGGGCTATCCAATAAATACTCCCCCATATTAAGTTTAATACTGTGGCACTTCTCTGAATAATTTATGGTACCTTCATCTAACAATCATTATTTGAAAATCTGGTGCAAGATATATAAAGCAATTAAGAAGTTTGGCTAATTTGTAATTAATGAAGTTATGGGTACTACCAAAATTAATCAACATTGTTACTTTTTTCTTTTTGGTATATCCTTCTATCACAAGAGTTTGAGGGGCGCTAGCTAATGCATGACAAGAAATGGTTGGAGTAGTATCTTCTAGCTCAACCTCTTCATATTGTCCTAGTTTTGGATCTTCTTCCTCTCCACGATGTATGTAGGATAATTTCTTCTCGTTGCACTTATGCCCCTTACTATACTTGCTGCCGCAATTGAAACATAGTCTTTTTCTCTTATTTCCTCCACTTTGTGAGGTGTCAAACTAGTAGGCTAAGTTAGGTTAGGGGGAGGGACATTTCCCTCTATATAGGTGTTAGTAGAAGCTCTTCTAATAGCCATATTTTTACTTTCAACTTTCCTTCTCAAACAAAAAGAAGTCTCCAATGATTTAGGTTCAAAGAGACGCATCTCATGCTACATGCTCTCCTTTAAAGTGCCCATAAAGAAATCCGACAAGTTATCCCTTGTAATATTGTTCACTCTAAGACTCAAATTTTGAAGATGTTTAATGTGCTATATAACTAGGCCTCTTTGCCTAAGATTTATCAGTTGGCTAAAGAAGGCATTGCTCTTAATATCCTACAATGTGCTATCAATTCATCCATAAATATAGACCAAGAGACAATAGAGTCCATATTACAGTCATAAAACCATTGGTACCACACAAATTGATTAGCTTCTAAATACAATGATGTTGTTGAATATCCTAATTACTCCTATTATATGTTATGAGTTAGTGTTTTACGTAGTCAAGAGTAATTATTTGGTTATGCATTTATTAATATAGTTAGTGGAGAAGACCTGTCAATAGAGAAGACATGTCAAAAATCAGTTTTGTATTTCCTATATTTAGAAGTTAATGTTGAGACGAGTTGGAGGATGATCCATAGGGTTTGGTGTATTGCTTTGCATCTACTTTGAATCTTCACATGGTATCAAAGTAGGCCTAAGACTCTTTGAAGATAGGAAAGAAAAAATTAGAGATTTTCCACTCTAGAGAAAATAGGAAGATATGCATTGAGATCTATGAAGTGAAGCTCATCGATTGAGAACAAACCACCACAAGAGCTATCAATAGGCTTTATGATCCATAGAAAGATAGAAGCCCTGTCTCAAAAGAAAACAAGAAGGAAAACAAGTCACAAGAAGGTATTGTTGTCTTGTCGGTCATTGGGAGTGATAGAGAAGGACTATCATTGTTTATCCATGTAGAGGGAGCGATAGTATCGTTGTCCTGTAGTTTAAAGAGAGCAATAGATTCCCAAAAGGGTCCATCACAATCTCTCTACCACTGGGGAGTGATAGTCATGACTAAGCAGTTTTCGGGATAGCGATAGTTTTTCGATACACTGCACATTCTCCATTTTCCATTCCGGTCACAGACAGACAAACCAGAAAGGAAAGACACTCTTTTAAAAGGTAACTTTTCAGAGAAAAAAAAACACATGTTTTGGAAGAATAAAATGGCTTCAAGAAACCAAACCTTTTCCCAGATTCCTCATCTCACTGGGAAGAACTATGAAATATGGTCGATCAAAATGATGACCTTGTTAAAGGCTCAAGATGTTTGGGAATATGCATCCCATGAGTATACAAAATTGAGAGATGAAGCAGTCGAACATACCATGACAAATAATCAAAGTACTCAGTTAAAAGAACACATAACCAAGGATGCAAAGGTGTTGCATCTCATTTAAAGTGCTTTGGATGAAACCATCTTCCCCAAGATTTATCTTGTGAGATCCTCTAAAACCACCTAGGAGATATTGCAAAGCAACTATCAAGGCATCACCAAGGTGAAGACAGTGAAATTGCAAACCTTGATAAGGGACCTTGAAATCCTAGAAATGAAGTGGTTGGAGTCGATAGTTCAATACATGAATTGAGTAACTACCACTATAAACAATTTGAAGATGTACGGCGAAGATATGACGGATAATAAGGTAGTCGAGAAGGTTCTCAGAACCCTATCCAAAAAGTTCGATTCAGTGGTCGCGACAATTGAAGAAGAAAATGATATGTGTCATATTTTAGTAGATGAATTGACGGATCCCTTTTATCTCTCAATTTCATAAACAACAAGAATGATAATTCCTCGCTTGAAAATGCATTTTAGACCCAGGCCTCCATTGTAGAGGTAGAAGAAGAGGTCAAGGAAATAGAAGGAGAGGTAGGAAAATTATAGATCTTTCTCAAGAAGGAGAGAGATCAACCCCATATTTGGGACGAGATCATGAACACTTTCATAACCAAAGGGGGAGAAACATAAATTTCAAAGAAAATCCTAGGATAGAGTGTTTTTACTACAAGAAGTTTGGCCACTCTGAAAGTGAATGTAGGAAGAAGCAAGCAAATAGGAATAAGGGCATAACACATATTAGGAACAATGATGAAGGGACATCATAATCAATATTCCTTTCATGCCATATTACTGAAGAAACCATCCACAACAAATATCTATGGTTGTTGGATAGTGGTCTCAACAACCACATGACAGGTAACAAAGTTTTGTTTCAAGTTTGGATAGCTCTATCACATCTGAAATTAAGCTAGGAGATTATTATCAAGTCAAATCCAAATGTAAAGGTGTAGTTTCAATATTAACTAAACAAGATGAAAAGAAGGGCATTTGTGATGGTTTCTATGTACCTGGTGTGAAAAATAACTTGATGAGTGTAGGCCAGATGAGTCAACATGGTTATGAGTTCATATTCAAAGGTCCCACTTGTATAATCCTAGATAAGCCACCTAGTAAGAGGCTCACATCACAAGTACAAACCAAAAATAGGATGTTTATCCTGATGTTGAAAAGTCTAAATCAGTCACTTTTATATGCACAAAATATCTCAAGCACTGATGAAACATGGTTGTGGCACCTTACGTATGGTTAGTTACCCTTTACAAGTCTTAGCCTTTTGTATACAAAGTGTATGGTCAAGGATCTACCCCTGATTAATGAATAACACAACTCTTTTGAAACTTGTATCTTAGCCAAACACCCAAGAGATAGATTCCCAGTTGCTTCCTATAGAGAAAACGAGCATCTTGAGGTGGTGCATACAAACTTTTGTGGTCCTATGCAAACCTAGTCCATAGGAGGAAGTATTTATTTCCTAACATTTATTGATGACTTTAGCAAAAAAAATTGGGTGTATTTTGTGAAGCACAAATCTTAGACTTTTGAAAATTTTAAAGAGTTCAAAGCCATGGTAGAGATATAGAGTGGAAAGTACATTAAAGTACTCAAGTCATATGGAGGAGGTGAATAGGACTCCAAAGAATTCACAGAACATTGCAAACAACAAGGGATTGAAAGGCAATTCACTACAAGGTACACTCCACAACATAATGGAGTAGATGAAAGGGAGAACAAAACAATCATGAACATGGCCAGGAGTTTGCTTAAGACAAAGAACTTGTCAAATGAGTATTGGGAAGAAGTTGTAGCATGTTCAATTTATATCTTGAATAGATATCCAACCTGCAATGTGAAAGACAAAGTCCCATAGGAAGCATGGAGTGACATGAAAGCTACGGTTTCACATTTTAGAGTTTTTGGATGTGTAGCTTATGCACATATTCCTAAACATTTGAGGAGGAAAATTGATGACAAAAGTGAAAGGTGCACTTTTATTGGCTACAATGAATAGTCCGAAGCCTACAAGTAGTATAATCCCATCACCAAGAAGTTCATTGTCAATAGAGATGTTAAGTTCTAGGAATACAAGTCTTGGGAGGATCAAACAAATGGAACGATTGGAAACCATACTCCTTTTCCATGGGTGGATGAACATGTAGAACCTACAAGCTAGCAAAATATTCATCCTAGACCCCAAGGATGCAAGTACAAAGACAAGGGGAACAATTAGAGCATATTTCTTCTTCCAACAGTGATTCAGATCCAACTATAGCTTCTCTAAGAAACTAGAAGGAAAGAAGATTGCAAGACATTTACGAACAACTTGATGATGAGCAAGCACATTTTGTTTTTTAGTCCTTTCAACTAGTATATTTTGAAGAAGCAATGAAGGAAGAACAATGAGTTCAAGCAATGAATGAAGAAAAATAAGTCTTTGAAAGAAACAACACATGGGATCTTGTAGATCTACTAGTAGAAAATATCAACATTTGAGTTAAAAGGGTATATAATACAAAGTTGAATGAGAAAGACACAGTGGAGAAGCACAAATCCTGACTTGTAGCAAAAGGTTTTGCTCAGCAACCTGGTGTGGATTATGGAGAAACATTTGCTACACTAACATGTTTAGATACTATCAAAGCAGCTTCGGCAGTTGCAACCCAAAACATGTGGCCAGTTTGTCAAATGGAGGCTAAATTTGTTGGTTGTGGAGCCCTATCTTCCTTATTTAGAGGTCGTGTTTCAGCCGTGTCTGAATCCCAACCCATGATTGGGGGGGGGGGGGGGGTTGGGGGGCTTGCCCCCCACAAATAGTCACCATGGGGGGTCCAAGGGAGGCGACAACTAATTTGGGAGCCCCCCATGCAGGGGTTCCAGGGAAACGCCCCCGTAGTGAAAATTTTGGAAAAAATGCCTTGTAAAATGTTGTAATTTCATAGTCATGACTTGGTCAATAATGGATGATTTATGGGCCCATAGTATTGGGTGTTACATAGTATTTTCCCATGGTAATCGCTCTTTAAAAGGAATGCATTGTAATATGGCTGTGTATTGTAGCATTGTAAAGATATCTGATTGTGTGAGAGAGTGAAGAGGAAGTTGCAGTGGATGTGTTGTAGGTTGTATCCCTTCATTTGTTGGATGGTATAATAATAAGGACTGGCAATTTTTTTGTGGACGTAGCCCATCTTGGGTGAACCACGTTATATTGGTGTCTCTCTTGTAATGCGTTTTATGTGATTTATGTTTGCATCTTGTTTATTGTTATTGCTTTGCAATCCTATTTTTCTAACAATTGGTATCATAGCCAAAGGTCTATTTGGAAGATAAACTCTTAGGAAAGAAGGGTTCCTAGTTTGAGTAGGAGCAATGGCGGAAGAAGGAAAGTTTAAGGTCGAGAAATTTAATGGACAAAACTACCAGTTATGGAAGATGCAAATGCAGGACTAACTGTACCAGAAGGATCTATTCCTACCGTTGGGAGGAAAAGCAAAACACTCGGAAACTATGAAGGATGAATAATGGGAGGTTCTTGACAGAAAGGCATTGGGAACAACATGGTTGTGCTTGGATTCATCGGTGGCTTTCAATATTTCAAAAGAAACGACAATGGAGGGGATGAGCACATTGGGTAAGCTATATGAAAAACCCTCGGTCTCCAACAAGGTATTTCTAATGAAGCGTTTATTTAATATGAAGATGTCAGAAGATGGATATGTTTCTAATCATTTAAATGAATTTAATATGATTCCAAATCAGCTATGTTTTGTAAAATTGAACTTTGATGGTGAGGTTAGGGATATTCTAATCTTGTGTTCATTGCCAGAAAGTTGGAACAGCTTGGTCATGGTTGTAAGCAACTCTGTATCTGGTTCAAACACTTTGAAATTTGATGATGTTGTTGGTGTTATTCTTAGCAAGGAAATGCGAAGGAAAAGCATAGGTGAGACATCAAGTAATGCATTGACCATGGAGAGCAAGGGAAGCCAAAGGGAGAGAGGAAAGATCCCAGTTAATCGCAACAAGTTCAGGAAGGGAAGATCCAAGTCCATATTGGGAAACATAGAGTGTTGGAACTGTGGAAAGAAAGGACATATAAATAAAGACTGCAGATCTCTAAAGAAGAAAGGAGATGGACATCAGGAGACTACTCAGGAAGCAAATGTAGCAGGTGATGTGTTGCAAGATGCTTTGATTTTTGCATTAGATAATACTAATGATTACTGTGTAGTAGATTGAGGGGCTTCATGTCATACTACACCCCATAGGAAATTCCTTCATGATTATGTTCCAGGTGATTTTGTACATGTTTTATTGGGTGATGATGAACCATGTAAAATTGTTGGAATGGGTAAGGTACGGATAAAGTTAAAGAATAGTGAATGGGTGCTGAAATATGTAAGGCATATTCCTGCTATGAAAAGAAATATGATCTTAACAGGACATTTGATAGATGGTGGTTGTTTATCTACGTTTGGAGAAACATGGTGGAAGATCACTAAAGGATCAATGGTGATAGCAAAAGAAGACATGATATGTAAGTTGTATTTAAGTCCTCATAATACTGACTGTTCTATCTCTTTAGCTTCCACAGGAATAGATACAACATTGTGGCATCATAGGCTTGGCCACATGAGTGAGAAAGGGATGCAAATTCTCCACTCAAGAAAGTTGTTTCCAGATCTGAAGCAGGTAAGTTTGGAATTCTGTGAGAACTGCGTTTATGAAAAACAGAAGAGAGTCAGATTTCTCAAGGTTGGGAAACAAAAGAAGAGTGAAAAGTTAGAGCCTGTACATATAGATGTATGGGGACCGTATCATGTACAATCTCTTGGTGTCTCTCATTATGATGTTAGTTTTATTGATGATGCAACTAGAAAAACTTTGGTTTATTGCATTAGATAGAAATCTGATGTGTTTGCTACTTTTAAGAAATGGAAAGCTTTGGTTGAGAATGAGACAAGAAAAAGGTTGAAGTGTCTCAGATATGATAATGTAGGTTAATACTATGGAAATGAGTTTGATAGTTACTATTCATACCATGTGATTCGTAGAGAGAAGACAGTCCCAGGAACACCACAAGAAAATCGTGTGTCAGAAAGGATGAACAGAACATTCATGGAGTGTGCAAAGTGTGTAAGATTGCAAGTAGGGTTTCACTTACAGTTTTGGGTGGATGTTGTAGATATTGTTGTTTTTTTAATAAACATAGGGCCTTCAAGTGATTAAGATGGTGGTATTCCAAAGGAGTCATGGACAGGTAAAAAGGTAAACTACTCTTTTCTGAGAACTTTTGGTTGTGAAGCATGTGTCCATATTGATAAAGAAAATAGAACAAATCTTGAGGCTAAATCCAAGGAATGTACCTTTATTGGATACGGGGTTGATGATTTTGGTTATCGCTTATGGGATTATGAAAATAACAAAATAATTAGGAGTAGAGATGTGGTATTCAATGAAAAGTTCATGTATAAAGATCAGTTACAGGGAAAGAAACAAGAAAAGAAAAACACGGAGTACACAGTGCTTGATGAAATCAAAGAAAATGAAGTTCCGAAGGTGCCGGAAAATAAAAAACATCAGCAGTTACCTCAAACTCCTGCAAGTGCTAGAATATCTACCAGGTTAAGTAGACCCCCTGAACGATTGTCTCTTTCACTGTATTATTTATTGATGACTGATTCTGGTGAACCAGAATGTTGTGAAGAAGAAATGCAGGTGGAAACTAGAAAGAAGTGGGAGCAAGGCATGAATGAGGATATGGAATCATTAGTAAGAAAACAGAATTGGTCCATTGGAGTAAGGCCAAGAGCTTTGCCATATTGTTAATTTCATGTCCTAGCCCCCAAGAGAATGTTGCCTTTGTAGTTCCTCTAGGATTGAAAATAATCCCACCCATGCCTATCACCCCTTAAAACAACAATATTTACAAAAGTAACTTAGAAAGTAGAAAGTAGATGCATAATTAAAAATAAGTTTGTTTTTTGTTTTTTTGTCTTGTGCGAAATAAAAGCAAAATGGTAATAACGCGTGAAGTAAGTTAATGAAGTAAATAAAATAGTTTTATATACTAAAAGAAAAAAATGAAAAAAGTTAAAAACATTTAAATACCAAAAATATAAGCATGCTAATAAATAAATAAAAATAACAATTACATAACATATGAAATGATAGAAATAATTTTTTAAATAAACATTTAGACTTAAAAATTAAACTAAAAAATGAAATAGGTAAGAGAATGAAGGTTTTCGACCCAATATTTTTTATATTTAATGAATAATAATCCCATATATCATCATCAATTGGATAAATGAAATATTGGAACAGGCATGACTCAAAATCATAGAAGATATTAATGAATCCATCAATTGTAATGTTACATGGAGAAAGGAGAAAGATAAAGTCTGGACTTCAAAAAATGGATAATTTGTGTTGCACAATGACCTTTTCGTCGATACCTACTATCCATGAAACTGTTAGATCCATAGATAAACAATGTATGTGTTATCTCCTCAAGTAAACATAGACTAGTTGTGTTTTCTAGGTGATAGGAGGTCTTTCAATTTTTCATTTTTAGGTGCATTTGGGGTTCTTTTTCGAGAGTTTGAAGTGCGTAATGAAGTTTGAAATAACATTTGATGTTACTTTGTCTCCAAGAAATAATTTTTCGGTTTGAAGGGCCCCATTTATTAATTACATGCAACATGCCTAACATTTTATTTTCATAAATTATTTTGAGTAAGTTTTTTCCCTTTAAGTTGGAAACTTTTGAATGCAAGTGGCTTTCCTTCTTGCATTAAAATTGCACCAATTGCATTCCCCTAGTAATCAATTTCCAAATTAGAATTATTTGTGAAGTTAGGTGTGGCTAATACAAGAGTTGTACACATAAAAACTTTAAGTTTTTCAAAATATTTGGTTGCTTCTTGAGTCCAATAAAATGCCTCCTTTTTCAATAGAGACACTATAAGAGATGCTTCTATTTGACCATGATTCTTGACAAAATTGTTGTAATAGCATGTCAATCCTACGAATCCTTTAAGAATCTTCAAGGTTTTTGGAATTGGCCATTCCATTATAGCTTTAATTTGGTTAGGGTCCACTTTGATGTCATCATGACATACAATCTGGACCAAATATTCCACTTCCTAAACCCCAAAGGAAAACTTAGAAGGCTTGTCATATAATTGATGCTCCTCCAATCATTTTAATACCATGTCAACATGTTGTACATGCTCTTCCAAATATTGGACATAGATTAATATATCATCAGAAAATATTAGTTTTCTTCCCAAGATTTTCTATATATTAGTAAGGTCAAATGGCATCACCATAAATTCATAATAACCTTCATGTGTTTTAAAGGTTGTTTTTGGAATGTCTTCTTGCCTCATTTTGATTTTGATGATATCCTAAGTGGAGATCTAACTTGGAAGAAAATTGATCCCTTTAATTAATCTAATAGTTCATCAATGATAGGAATATGAGACTTATCTTTAATTATCATCTTGTTGAGCTCTCTATAATCTAGACACATACAACATGAACCTTCCTTTTTAAGAACCATAAGGACTGGTGCATAGAACACAGTTTGGCTAGTGTGAATGATGCCAACATCTAACATTTCTTGAACCATACTCTTGTGAGGCACCTGCAACAATTAATTAACAAGAATGCGCGAAATAGCAGAAATGACAGAACTCAGAATCACTTTTGTATTGATCACGGGCCACTTCGAGGGGGCAACCTCCTTTGAGCAAGCTCAATACAAATAACTTCATGGTGCCTTCATAGGTCTCAACACACACTTATATACTAATTCTAGGCGCCAATACTATGGGTCGAAACCATGGGCCGTTACAAACTATGGATCAACAATACTACGGGCGACTTACAAAGCATATGCGCCAACAACAATAACACAAACTATTGATCACAAATACTACAGGACGACTTACAAAGCATATGCGTCCAACAACAACATACTAACAAAGTAAAGATATGGATGAATGCGGAAAGAATTAGTAACTAAGCAAAGACTGGATGAATGCGGAAAGAAGGAGGAAGTTCCAATTTATAAGCAACGGACCCAATCTTCTGAAGAATCCGATATGGCCCATAGAACTTTGGAGCAAGCTTATGACGCCCTTTGAGTTTCAAGGAGGATTGTTTGTACGGCTGGAGACGAAGAAAAACCATATCGCCGACTTGAAAAGTGCGCTCTGAACGGTGCTGATCCGCTTGTTGCTTCATGCGATTTCTTGCCATGTGAAGATTGTCCCGCAAAATGCGAAGAATCTGATCGCGGTTGCGAAGGACCGTGTCAACTTCCTGAACTGGTGAACTGGTGGGGGTGTATGGAAGAAGAGCTGGAGGTGCTTGACCATAGACTGCTTCATATGGGGTCATTTTAGAGGCAGTGTGGTAAGAGGTATTGTACCACCATTCAGCAAGAGGGATCCACTTTTCCCACTGATGTTGTTGTTCTGAGGTGAAGCAACGAAGATAAGTTTCCAAGCATTTATTGACAATTTCAGTCTGACCATCTGTTTGTGGGTGATACCCTGAACTCATCTTCAGTTTGGTGCCAGTGTGGCGAAATAGTTCTGTCCAAAAATGACTAGTGAAAGTCGCATCACGATCCGAGACAATGGAAGAAGGGATGCCATGAAGACGAAAGATCTGGTCCATAAAAATTTGAGCAACTGAGGAGGCTGTATAGGGATGACTGAGAGCAAAAAAATGACTATATTTGGAGAGGCGATCGACCACGACGAGAATCACTGTCTTCCCGGTAGATTTAGGGAGCCCTTCAATGAAATCCATAGAAATATCTGTCCAAATCCGTGTAGGTATGGGTAGGGGTTCAAGCAATCCTGGAACGAGTGTTGTTTCCCCCTTATTGCGCTGGCAGGTATCACATTCAGCCACCATCTGTTGAATTGTCCTTTTCATGCCCTGCCAAAAGAAGTTACGTCGTGCTCGTTCATATGTTTTGAGGAACCCAGAGTGCCCGACCGATGGAGAAGCATGGAGTTCATAGAAGACAGCTTGTTGAAGATCTGTGCTCTGGGGAATCACCAGACGACCCTTGTATCGCAGAGAAGCACCATCCCAAGAGTAATGTGGTACAGCAGAAGGGTTGTTGGTCAAGCGTTGGATGATCTGAGATAAGGAAGAGTCATTGACATAACCCTGTTGAACAGATTGCAACCAATTTGGAACAGGCATAGAAATAGCTGAAAGAGAACCTTGGGCACCAAATGTGCGAGAAAGAGCATCTGCCACGATATTGTCTTTACCCTTCTTGTAAGTGATCTCATAGTCATAACCCATGAGTTTGCTAACCCATTTCTGTTGTGCCGGAGAGGAGACACGCTGGTCCAAGAAATATTTCAGACTCTGGTTATCAGTCTTGATGCAGAAATGATTCCCTAATAGGTATGGACGCCACTTCTGTACTGCATGCAAAATAGCCGTCATTTCCTTCTCATAGGTAGAGGCAGCTAAATTCTTACCTGAAAGGGCTTTGCTGGTGAACGCAATGGGGTGTTCATCTTGAAGGAGAACAGCACCAAGTCCATTGCCGCAAGCATCACTCTCAATAGTGAAGGGCTTGGAAAAATCTGGCATAGCTAGCACAGGTGTAGTGCACATAGCTTGTTTGAGTTTTTCAAATGCACACTGAGCAGCAGGTGTCCATGTAAAAGCATCCTTTTTCAACAGAGCGGTTAATGGAGCTGCAATCTTCCCATAATCCTTGACAAACTTGCGGTAGTAGCCAGTCAACCCCAAAAAACCACGAAGGCTCTTGAGTGTCTGAGGACATGGCCAATTGTTCATGGTGTCGATTTTGGCAGGATCCACGCGAACCCCTTGTGCTGAGATAATGTGCCCGAGATACTCAACTTCCTTTTGTCCAAAAACACATTTAGACTGCTTGGCATGGAGATGATGGTCAGAGAAAAGTTGCATGACAAGATCCAGATGCTGGAGATGTTCATCCCATGTTTTACTATAGATGAGGATATCATCAAAGAATACCAGAATGAATTTCCGCAAGTAGGGTCGAAATATTTTATTCATTAAGGCCTGGAATGTGGAAGGAGCATTAGTGAGGCCAAAGGGCATGACCAAAAACTCATAATGGCCATCATGTGTGCGGAAAGCTGTTTTAGGAATATCATCTTCATGAACCTGAATTTGATGATACCCAGAACGAAGATCCAACTTGGAGAAAAAGTGAGCCCCATGAAGCTCGTCAAGAAGTTCATCAACAACAGGAATTGGAAACTTATCCTTGATGGTGAGGTGATTAAGTGCTCGGAAGTCAATGCAGAGGCGCCATGACCCATCTTTTTTGCGGATGAGAATAACTGGAGAAGAAAAGGAACTAGTGCTTGGGCGAATAATACCTTGCTTCAATAAGTCCCGAACGAGCATTTCAATCTCCATTTTTTGGTGGAATGGGTAGCGATAGGGCCGGATGTTAGGAGGAGCGCTGCCAGGAAGGAGCTGAATACGATGGTCTTCTGGTCTGGAAGGTGGTAATCCCACTGGTTCAGCAAAGACACCTGTATATCGATCCAGAATTTGTTGTAGATCCCAAGGAGTAGTGGAGACCGCTGATGGTTGCATCTGGATGGAATGGATCTGAGCGATGACACCATGTGAATTCTTCTTGAGGAGTTTTTCCATGCGATGTGAACTGATGATGCTGAGAGAACCTGGTTGTAATCCTGTCAATGTGTGTTTGTGTCCATTGAGGGAAAACTGCATCCAAAGTTCGGTAAAATCCCATAAGATAGGGCCGAGTGTGCGTAGCCATTGAGCGCCCAAAACCACATCACATCCGCCTAAGGGTAAGGCAAACATGTCAGAGCGTAAGGTATAATCTCCCATAGAGATACGCACATTTCGACACTTCCCTTTGCAAGGTAAGGTACCCCCATTGGCAACCATGACTTCAAAGTTGGAGCAAGGATGGATAAAACAATCAGCTTGTTTGGCAATCCGAGGGTCAATGAAATTATGAGTGCTACCAGAATCAATGAGGATTGTAAGAGGAAGCTTCTTGAAGTAACCCCTGACCCGCATTGTTTGGGGGGTGGTGACTCCAGCTAAAGCATGGAGAGATATCTCTGGCTGGTCATCCTGAGACGGAGGGTCAATAGGTGGTTCCTGAATGTCGACCAGAGCATCGAGTGTTTCTGGATCTTCGTCACCCATTTCAGAGGCAGGTGGAGACTCCACATCCAGGAGATAGAGTTTTTGCTGAACACATCTATGCCCCCGAGTGAATTTCTCATCACAATTATAGCAAAGACCCTTTTCTCTGCGTGCTTGCATCTCTGTTTCCGACAAACGCTTGATAGGAGTCGGTCGAGGAGCCTGCGGTATAGGAGGTCGCTGAGACCCCATATTTCTGAAGGGAACAAAAGTGGGCTTGGAGCGTTGTTGGGCTGCAATCTTGTCTTCTGCCAATTTAGCCAACCCGAGTGCTTCCATCATTGTGTTGGGGCAGAACATTTTGACCTCGGAGCGGATGGCATCCTTTAGACCACTGATAAAACAACTCCGGTAAAATTCATCAGACAATCCTTCGGTGTGGTTGGCTAGATTCTCAAATTCGGTTTGATACTCTCTCACAGTGCCACTTTGGCGAAGTTTAGTGAGGGCTCCTGTGAAGTCATCAAAAGCACTAGGACCAAATCGTTGCAGAAGGAGCTGGCAAAAGTTTGGCCAGTTGGGCTCTGGATGAGCCTTGATGTACCAACGGTACCACTGAAGAGCTTACTGTTCCAAATGAAAGGATGCCAACGGAACTTTGTTGACATCAAACGTATTATGCAGACTGAAATATTGTTCTGCACGATAGATCCATCCAGTTGGATCGGTACCATTGAAGTGAGGAAAATCAAGCTTTGGACCACGAAAATTGCTGGAAGAAGAGAACCCATTGTCTACTGAAGACTCGGACTGCCGTTTGTTGTTCATAGCTGAATGCTCAAGATGGAGACCAAGAAATTTTTCATCCAGATCCTGGAGTTTGGCTTGGATGGCTGCAAGGGCTTCCTCCATGGTTTTTGCTCCTACACGAGTGACAACCATAACCAGGGATTTTTTTTTTTTTTTTTTATTGGTTAGGAAAACAAAAACAGGAACTACTTCAGTAAAGGAAAATTTGGATTTGGGAAAAAATCAGAAGGGTAATTGGGGTTTGACTCGTTTTTTGGACACTGTTGGATAGACAAGGAAGTAAAAATGAGGATTTCAGCAGCGGGGTGAAAGGATGGGAAAATTTGGCAGAAGGGAACAAAGAAGCAGAATTCATAAAGGAACTCTGTGGTAAAAATTGAAGGTGATTGGGTGAAATCTGAGGAAGTTATGGCAAACCCTAAAAATAGACAAATGTGGGATTTCGGGCTGTAGAAAAGGGAATTGAGGATAGGGTCCTCAGGGATGAAATATGCAGAATGGAATGATAGGGGTTCCCTGAAATTTTCAAGGAAAACAGAGGTAAAACAAGGGACTGGAGCTCTACGGCTCGGTGTTTTTTTTTTTTTTTTTTTTTTCTACAGACTGGAGCGGCTACGGCTCTGCTTGCAGAATGGGATTTCCGGTTCGAAGGATTCTGGAACGACGTCGAACGGCTGGATCTGGAACGGTTTGTAAAATGAATCTGAAACGGTGCAGTAGTGATCGACAATAGTTCAGTTGAAAGTAGATATGGACCCCAGGTATGTGCGGCTTCCTAACAGTTCAGGGTTTTCACTCGGCCACCAATGCTGTCTGACAGCTTGCGTATTGGGGCAGTACCCCTCACTCCACGGCTCAGGTAAAACCGATAACCGCTTTGCCACAAACGACAGCTCTTGGTTTACCTCACGGGTGGGAACTAGTCAATCAGGTAGGGGTCGTTGCCCTTTTCGCCGGCAGGTCCTCTCAATGGGCCAGCTACTTCGGGGTTCCTGTGGTACTCCTCACAATGAGTTTTAGGGCTTATGCCCAAGTACTTCCCACAGTTAAGCGGATAGGGATTATTCCCAAATCCGAACCTGCAACAGATGTGAAAAAAAAATTTGGCAGAAATTTCACCCAGCGAGCCCAAGAAAGTGCTCTGATACCAGATGTGAGGCACCTGCAACAATTAATTAACAAGAATGCGCGAAATAGCAGAAATGACAGAACTCAGAATCACTTTTGTATTGATCACGGGCCACTTCGAGGGGGCAACCTCCTTTGAGCAAGCTCAATACAAATAACTTCACGGTGCCTTCATAGGTCTCAACACACACTTATATACTAATTCTAGGCGCCAATACTATGGGTCGAAACCATGGGCCGTTACAAACTATGGATCAACAATACTACGGGCGACTTACAAAGCATATGCTCCAACAACAATAACACAAACTATTGATCACAAATACTACGGGACGACTTACAAAGCATATGCGTCCAACAACAACATACTAACAAAGTAAAGATATGGGTTCCTAACAACTCTCAATCTCACTCTTTTGTGCATATGGGTACCTATAAGGTTTAATGTTAGGTGGTACACTTCAGAGCTGCAAGTGAATCACATAGTCATGATCTTCAGCAGGTGGAATACCTTTAGGAATATATCCAAATACCTTGGAATGATGGTCAAAAACTCTTTGGAGAACCACTAGAATAGAGGGTATAGATGCTTGAACATCTAGTGAGCATAATTGTGCAATTACACCATGGTGTCCCTTTTTTAGCAATTTTTCATGTTTTTGGAGCTTATCACTTTAGAGGGTTTCCCTGGAGTACCTTTGAGTTCAATTTACTTACCTTTTGAGAAAAATCTCATGAAAAGTTCCTGAAAATTAAGAGTCACTTTTCCCAATGATTGTAACCATTGAACCCCTAATACAACATCAACACCACCCATTTGGATTACAATTATTGGGCTATCCAATAAATACTCCCCCATATTAAGTTTAATACTGTGGCACTTCTCTGAATAATTTATGGTACCTTCATCTAACAATCATTATTTGAAACTCTGGTGCAAGATATATAAAGCAATTAAGAAATTTGGCTAATTTGCAATTAATGAAGCTATGGGTACTACCAAAATTAATCAACATTGCTACTTTTTTCTTTTTGGTATATCCTTCTATCATGAGAGTTTGAGGAGCGCTAGCTTATGCATGACAAGAAATGGTTGGAGTAGTATCTTCTAGTTCAACCTCTTCATATTGTCCTAGTTTTGGATCTTCTTCCTCTCCACGATGTATGTAGGATAATTTCTTCTCGCTGCACTTATTCCCCTTACTATACTTGCTGCCGTAATTGAAACATAGTCTTTTTCTCTTATTTCCTCCACTTTGTGAGGTGTCAAACTAGTAGGATAAGTTAGGTTAGGGGGAGGGACATTTCCCTCTATATAGGTGTTAGAAACAGCTCTTCCAATAGCCATATTTTTACTTTCAACTTTCCTTCTCAAACAAAAAGAAGTCGCCAATGATTTAGGTTCAAAGAGACGCATCTCATGCTACATGCTCTCCTTTAAAGTGACCATAAAGAAATCCGACAAATTATCCCTTGTAATATTGTTCACTCTAAGACTCAAATTTTGAAGATGTTTAATGTGCTATATAACTAGGCCTCTTTGCCTAAGATTTATCAGTTGCCTAAAGAAGGCGTTGCTCTTAATATACTACAATGTGCTATCAATTCATCGATAAATATAGACCAAGAGACAATAGATTCCATATTACAGTCACAAAACCATTAGTACCACACAAATTGATTAGGTTCTAAATACAATGATGTTGTTGAATATCCTAATTACTCCTATTATATGTTATGAGTTAGTGTTTTACGTAGTCAAGAGTAATTATTTGGTTATGCATTTATTAATATAGTTAGTGAAGAAGACCTATCAATAGAGAAGACATGTCAAAAATCAGTTTTGTATTTCCTATATTTAGAAGTTAATGTTGAGAAGAGTTGGAGGATGATCCATAGGGTTTGGTGTATTGCTTTGCATCTACTTTGAATCTTCACATGGTATCAAAGTAGGCCTAAGACTCTTTGAAGATAGGAAAGAAAAAATTAGAGATTTTCCACTCTACAGAAAATAGGAAGATGTGCATTGAGATCTGTGAAGTGAAGCTCATCGATTGAGAACAAACCACCACAAGACCTATCAATAAGCTTTATGATCCATAGAAAGATAGAAACCCTGTCTCAGAAGAAAACAAGAAGGAAAACAAGTCACAAGAAGGTATTGTTGTCTTGTCGGTCAACGGGAGTGATAGAGAAGGACTATCATTCTTTATCCATGCAAAGGGAGCGATAGTATCGTTGTCCTGTAGTTTGAAGAGAGTGATAGCTTCCCAAAAGAGTCCATCACCATCTCTCTACCATTGGGGAGTGATAGCCATGGCTAAGCAGTTTTCGGGATAGCAATAGTTTTTCGATACACTACACATTCTCCATTTTCCATTCCGGTCACAGACAGATGGACCAGAAAGGAAAGACACTCTTTTAAAAGGTAACTTTTCAGAGAAAAAAAACACATGTTTTGGAAGAATAAAATGGCTTCAAGCACCCAAACCTTTTCCTAGATTCCTCCTCTCACTGGGAAGAACTATGAAATATGGTCGATTAAAATTATGACCTTGTTAAAGACTCAAGATGTTTGGGAATATGCATCCCATGAGTATACAAAATTGAGAGATGAAGCAGTCGAACATACCATGACAAATAATCAAAGGACTCAGTTAAAAGAACACATAACCAAGGATGCAAAGGCGTTGCATCTCATTCAAAGTGATTTGGATGAAACCATATTCCCCAAGATTTATCTTGTGAGATCCTCTAAAACCACCTAGGAGATATTGCAAAGCAACTATCAAGGCATCACCAAGGTGAAGACAGTGAAATTGCAAACCTTGATAAGGGACCTTGAAATCCTAGAAATGAAGTGGTTGGAGTCGATAGTTCAGTACATGAATTGAGTAACTACCACTATAAACAATTTGAAGATGTACGACGAAGATATGACGGATAATAAGGTAGTCGAGAAGGTTCTCAAAACCCTATCCAAAAAGTTCGATTCAGTGGTCGCAACAATTGAAGAAGAAAAAGATATGTGTCATATTACAGTAGATGAATTGATGGATCCCTTTTATCCCATGATTCCATAAACAATAAGAATGATAATTCCTCACTTGAAAATGCATTTTAGACCCAGGCCTCCATTGTAGAGGTAGAAGAAGAGGTCAAGGAAATAGAAGCAGAGGTAGGAAAATTATATATCTTTCACAAGCAGGAGAGAGATCAACCCCATATTTGGGACAAGATTATGAACACTTTCATAACCAAAGGGGGAGAAACATAAATTTCAAAGAAAAGCCTAGGATATAGTGTTTTTACTACAAGAAGTTTGGCCACTCTGAAAGTGAATGTAGGAAGAAGCAAGCAAATAGGAATAAAGGCATAACACATATTAGGAACAATGATGAAGGGACATCATAATCAATGTTCCTTTCATGCCAGATTACTGAAGAAACCATCCACAACAAAGATCTATGGTTGTTGGATAGTGGTCTCAAAAACCACATAACTGGTAACAAAGTTTTGTTTCAAGTTTGGATAGCTCTATCACATCTGAAATTAAGCTAGGAGATTATTATCAAGTCAAATCCAACGGTAAAGGTGTAGTTTCAATATTAACTAAACAAGATGAAAAGAAGGACATTTGTGATGGTTTCTATCTACCTGGTGTGCAAAATAACTTGATGAGTGTAGGCCAGATGAGTCAACATGGTTATGAGTTCATATTCAAAGGTCCCACTTGTATAATCCTAGATAAGCCACTTAGTAAGAGGCTCACATCATAAGTACAAACCAAAAATAGGATGTTTCTCCCTATGTTGAAAAGTCTAAATCAGTCACTTTTATATGCACAAAATATCTCAAGCACTGATGAAACATGGTTGTGGCACCTTAGGTATGGTTAGTTACCCTTTACTAGTCTTATCCTTTTGTATACAAAGTGTATGGTCAAGGATCTACCCCTGATTAATGAATAACACAACTCTTTTGAAACTTGTATCTTAGCCAAACACCCAAGAGATAGCTTCCTAGTTGCTTCCTATAGAGAAAAAGAGCATCTTGAGGTGGTGCATACAAACCTTTGTGGTCCTATGCAAACCTAGTACATATGAGGAAGTTTTTAGTTCCTAACATTTATTGATGACTTTAGCAAAAAAAAATTGGGTGTATTTTTTGAAGCACAAATCTTAGACTTTTGAAAATTTTAAAGAGTTCAAAGCCATGGTAGAGATATAGAGTGGAAAGTACATTAAAGTACTCAAGTCATATGGAGGAGGTGAATAGGACTCCAAGGAATTCACAGAACATTGCAAACAACAAGGGATTGAAAGTAAGTTCACTACAAGGTACACTCCACAACATAATGGAGTATCTCAAAGGGAGAACAGAATAATCATGAACATAGCCAGGAGTTTGCTCAAGACGAAGACCTTGTCAAATGAGTATTGGGAAGAAGTTCTAGCATGTTCAATTTATATCTTGAATAGATATCCAACCTGCAGTGTGATAGAAAAAGTCCCATAGGAAGCATGGAGTGACATGAAAGCTATTGTTTCACATTTTAGAGTTTTTGGATGTGTAGCTTATGCACATATTCCTGAACATTTGAGGAGGAAACTTGATGAAAAAAGTGAAAGGTGCACTTTTATTGGCTACAATGAATATTCCAAAGCCTACAGGTAGTATTGTTGAGATATTGTAACTTCAAAGAATATTATATTTGTACTTTATTATTTTGGAGATGTTTCATTCCTCCTTGAAGATCTTATTGTATATCCGGAGATGTTTATTCCTCCGTCGGAAGGTGGTAACTTGGGTTATTAGACTTCCCTACTGGGGGTCGGACCTGTATGTGTTATGTGGGTCAAAGGGTTATTAGACCACCCTAGAGGGGTCGGCCCAGTCAGTTGTAGTGGGGTATTTAACCCATTGGTTAAATACGAGCCTACATGTTTTGTGTAAAAGACAAGTCGGAGTAGTGTATAAATAGAGGGGGTGTATTCCTCATTTGACACACACTCACTCACTTGAGAGTGGCGCACTTGTGGAGGAGAGGCCTTCTATGGAGAAGGAGGAGCTTATGCTCAGGGTTACATCTTTGTATATTGCAGGTCATCTATATTGAGGAAGCTTTATTGGGTTTTCTACCCCATGAGGGTTTCCCAGGGACACTTGTTGGATACCTACCGGGGGCATAGAACTCCAACCGTGCAACAAAAACGGGTTCAGGGGAGTCCTGCAGGTGTGTCTAAGCAGGTTCGGGCTAGGAACACTAGCCATGCCCACCCGGTGGATGATTTTCCAAAGTTGACCCCCGTGTGCAAAAATTGCACACTCCCACACTGAGCAAAACCCTAATTTCCAAAATGGACCTGCAAGGTGACACATGGGCCATCGGGCCAGAAGGGAGGGGCACCCCTGGAACTATCCCGGCGTGCTGAATCCAACAGATTCGACGATTCGTCGATCCGAGCCACGGTCATCATTCTATGGCTCGTTCCGTCTCACATTCAAAAGGCCTTCAGGGACACTTGCTGGATACCTGTCGGGGGACACTTGCTGGATACCTGTCGGGGGCATAGAACTCCAACTGTGCAACAAAAGTGGGTTTCAGAGAGTCCTGCAGGTGTGTCTAGGTAGGTTCGGGCTGGGAACACTATCCATACCCACCCGGTGGATGATTTTCCAAAGTTGACCCCCATGTGCAAAAATTGCACACACCCACATGGAGCAAAACCCTAGTTTCCAAGATGGACCTGCAAGGTGACACATGGGCCACTGGTCCAGAGGGGAGGGGCACCCCTGGAACTGTCCCAGTGTGCTGAATCCAATGGAGTCGACGGTTCGTCGATCTGAGCCACGGTCGTCATTCTATGGCTCGTTCTGTCTCGCATCCAAAAGGCCTTCAGGGACACTTGCTGGATACCTGTCGGGGGCATAGAAATCCAACCGTGCAACAAAACCGGGTTTCGAGGAGTCCTACAGGTGTGTCTAGGCAGGTTCAGGCTGGGAACACTAGCCATACCCTCCCGGTGGATGATTTTCTAAAGTTGACCCCCATGTGCAAAAATTGCACACTCCCACACTGAGTAAAACCCTAGTTTCCAAGATGGACCTGCAAGGTGACACATGGGCCACCGGGATGGAGGGGAGGGATACCCTTGGCACTATCCCGGTGTGCTAAATCAAACGAAGTTGACGGATCGTCGATCCGAGCCACGGTCTTCAATCTATGGCTCGTCCCATCTCACTGCCAGAAGGCCTTCAGGGACACCTGCTGGATACCTGGCAGGGGCATAGAACTCCAACCGTGCAACAAAACTGGGTTCCGGAGAGTCCTGCAGGTGTGTCTAGGTAGGTTCGCACTGGAAACACTAGCCATACCCGCCCGGTGGATGATTTTCCAAAGTTGACCCCCGTGTGCAAAAATTGCACACTCCCACACTCAGGAAAACCCTAGTTTACGAAATGAATGCACAATGAAGCCACTAGGCCATGGGGAGACGAGGGAGAGGGCCCCTTAGAGGTAATTGCACGCTAGGAGACCAACAGAGTCGACGATTCGTCGATCCGATGTCCGTTTTCCGAGTTATTTCAAGTTCCAAGTCGCATGAAAATGTCGTTCAGGGACACTTGGTGAATTTCCGTCCGGGAGCCAAAAAGCATACGGAGCAGCAAGATTGCATGCTATTGGCTCCTGCAAGTGTGTGTGGGAAATGTCGACGTGGGAACACTGCCAACACTGGCGTGGGGGAGGATTTTGCAGAGTTGACCCACCAATGCGAGATTGCATGCAATTAAACTGAGCAAAACCCTAGTTTACGAAATGAATGCACAATGAAGCCACCGGGCCATGGGGAGACGAGGGAGAGGGCACCCTAGAGGTAATCGCATGCCAGGAGACCAACGGAGTCGACGGTTCGACGTTTCGACGTCCGGTTTACGAGTTATGTCGAGTTGCAAGTCGCATGAAAATGTTGTTTAGGGACACTTGGTGAATTTCCGCCCGGGAGCCAAAAAGCAAACAGAGTAGGAAGATTGCGTGCCGTTGGATCCTGCAAGTGTGTGTGGGAAATGCCGACGTGGGAACACTGCCAACACTGGCTCGAGGGAGGGATTTGCAGAGTTGACCCACCAATGTGAGATTGCATGCAATTAAACTGAGCAAAACCCTAGTTTACGAAATGAATGCACAATGAAGCCACTGGGCCATGGGGAGATGAGGGAGAGGGCCCCCTAGAGGTAATCGCACTCCAGGAGACCAACAGATTCGACGGTTCATCGGTCCGATGTTTGGTTTCTGAGTTATGTCGGGTTGCAAGTCGCATGAAAATGCCATTCAGGGACACTTGGTGAATTTTCGTCTGGGAGCCAAAAAGAAAACGGAGCAGGAAGATTGTGTGTTGTTGGCTCCTGCAAGTGTGTGTGGGCAATACCGATGTGGGAACACTACCAACACTAGGTTGGGGGAGGGTTTTGCAGAGTTGACCCACCAATGCGAGATTGCATGCAATTAAACTAAGCAAAACCCTAGTTTACGAAATGAATGCACAATGAAGCCACTGGGCCATGGGGAGACGAGGGAGAGGGCCCCCTAGAGGTAATCACATGCCAGGAGACCAACGGAGTTGACGATTCGTCGGTCCGACGTCTGGTTTCCGAGTTATGTCGAGTTGCAAGTCACATGAAAATGTCGTTCAGGGACACTTGGTGAATTTCCGCCCGGGAGCCAAAAAGTAAACGGAGCAGGAAGATTGCGTGCCGTTGGCTCCTGCAAGTGTGTGTGGGAAATGCCGACGTGGGAACACTACCAACACTGGCTTGGGGGAGGGTTTTGCAGAGTTGACCCACCAATGCGAGATTGCATGCAATTAAACTGAGCAAAACCCTAGTTTACGAAATGAATGCACCATGAAGCCACTGGGCCATGGGGAGACTAGGGAGAGGGCCCCCTAGAGGTAATCGCACGCCAAGAGACCAACGGAGTCGACGATTCATCGGTCCGACGTCCATTTTCCGAGTTATGTCAAGTTGCAAGTCGCATGAAAATTCCATTCAGGGACACTTGGTGAATTTTCGTCCGGGAGCCAGAAAGCAAACAGAGCAGGAAGATTGCGTGTCGTTGGCTCCTGCAAGTGTGTGTGGGCAGTGCCGACATGGGAACACTGCCAACACTGGCTCGGGGGAGGGTTTTGAAAATTTGACCCACCAATGTGAGATTGCATGCAATTAAACTGATCAAAACCCTAGTTTACGAAATGAATGCACAATGAAGCCACTGGGCCATGGGGAGACGAGGGAGAGGCCCCCCTAGAGGTAATCGCACGCCAGGAGACCAACGGAGTCAACCGTTTGTCGATCCGACGTCTGATTTCTGAGTTATGTCGAGTTGCAAGTCGCATGAAAATGTCGTTCAGGGACACTTGGTGAATTTCCGCCCGTGAGCCAAAAAGCAAACGGAGCAGCAAGATTGCATGCCGTTGGCTCCTGCAAGTGTGTGTGGGAAATGCCGACGTGGTAACACTGCCAACACTGGCTCGGGGGATGTTTTGCAAAGTTGACCCACCAATGCGAGATTGCATGCAATTAAACTGAGCAAAACCCTAATTTACGAAATGAATGCATAATGAAGCCACTAGGCCATGGGGAGACGAGGGAGAGGGCTCCCTAGAGGTAATCGCACGCCAGGAGACCAACGGAGTCGACGGTTCGTCGGTCCGACGTCCGGTTTCCGAGTTATGTCGAGTTGCAAGTCGCATGAAAATGTCGTTCAGGCACACTTGGTGAATTTCCGCCCGGGAGCCAAAAAGCAAACAGAACAGCAAGATTACGTGTCCTTGGCTCCCGCAAGTGTGTGTGGGCAATGGAAACGTGGGAACACTGCCAACACTGGCTCGGGGGAGGGTTTTGCAGAGTTGGCCCACCAATGCGATATTGCATGCAATGAAATTGAGCAAAACCCTAGTTTACGAAATGAATGCACATTGAAGCCTCGAGGCCATGGGGAGACGAGGGAGAGGGCCCCCTAGAGGTAATCGCACGCCAGGAGACCAACGGAGTCGGCGATTCGTCGGTCCAACGTCTGATTTCTAGGCTATGTCGAGCTGCAAGTCACATGAAAATGTTGTTCAGGGACAAGAGACACAACATTTTATCCCGGGAAACCCTCATGGGGAAGAAAACCTAGCAACCTTTCTTAGAATAATTACATGTTTATAAATCAAGTACAATGAAACCATGAACAAACCCTAACCCTGAAGGGTTTTACCACATGAAAACACCTTAATGACACATGACAACAAGAGTACTTATCTACATGAAGATGACCTCCAAGCCATAAGGATAACCAAGCATATCCTTCCCAACCAACATTAGAAGGCACTTTATTTCTCGAATCCCGAGGTAACGTTTGTTCCTTTCACCAATGTTGCTTTGAGCACTTGTACGTAGTTACTCATATGTAGTGTTGAATCTAATTATACAATCAAATATTGGGCGTTGATGAAATGTGTAGCATGTATTGCACTTAGTTTTATTAAATTACACTTGAACATTGACCTTGTAATTTAATCATCCAAACTCAAAAATTTTAATTACACCTATCCAATTAGTGTGCATGAGTGAGTTCATTGAAACCTTGAAAAACATTGTATTGCATTTAGTTTGATTAAATTACATGAGCAAGAACTTTGACATAACTTGTAATGATCATCCAAAATCACAAATTTTAATTAGATACCAATTAGTGCATGCATGTAGTGAGTTCGTTGAAACCTTTAAATATAATAGTTTGTTCTTTTGACATAGCGCATTCATGAGTAATAGATCATCCACACAAATCAACACATTAGATTGACACAAGAACACGTGGAAACCGAAGAACAAATACAAAGTGAAATGTATCATTCATTTATAAGTGAAATGTCAATGTGCATGTCTCCAAAAGTACATGTATCCAATGAAATCAATGTACATGTCTCCAAAAGTACATGCACAATAAAGTCAATGTACATGTCTCCAAAAGTGAATGTATCGAAAAGTACATATATATACAAAAGTATCCAAAAGCACATGTGTCCAAAACTATCCAAAACTATAAAAGCCACATGTACATGTATCCAAATGTACATATATCCCATAAGACACATCAAAACTCAAGCTTCCTCTTGTTCTTTCCCGACGTTGATGGTTGGTGGGATAGGGTAGTCCTTAGCATCAAGATCATGGAGCCAATCATTTCTTTGTTGCGGTTTGCAGACACGGACCAGCCCATCCTAGGAGATTTCTATGAGGGGTGGGATTCCATGATTGAGTCCATGAGGACCATTGTTATGGAGAATGAGTGTGTCGAGTATGAGACATCGGCAGAGAACTTATGGTCCATCATACAGGGCATTCTTATCTCCAGGTGGGATAAGAATTGCACACCTTTGCATTACTTGGTCCACTCATTGAACCCCAGGTTCTACGCTCAGGATTGGCTCAGTGGTGGGTCGGGGCCCTCATCCAGAGTCCCTCCTCACATGGATGGAGAGATCTCAAAGGGGAGGAAGATAGCATTTAGACGGCTACTTCAGGATAGAGACCACCTTGAGGTGGTGGAGGAGGAATTTTATGAGTTTTCTAGTGGCACTGGGAGATTTGGTGGATATGAGGTGGTTAGAGACATGGGGGTTAAGAAACCCCTTGTTAGGTGGACAACTCATGGGGCAACATGCCCTCTTCTACAAAAGATAGCCTTGAGGGTCCTCTCTCAAGTTACTTCATCCTCTTGTTGTGAGAGGAATTGGAGCACATATGGGAACTTGTACAGTGTGAAGAAGAGCAGGCTTGAGCAGTCCAGGGCAGAGACGATGGTGTATGTGCACTCCAACCTTCCTCTTATTTACATGAAGAGGGAGGAGTGGGCAAAGGGAAAGACACGGATGTGGGATGTCTTGCCTGATGAGATGGGTTTGGACAACAGTACTGAGTTGGCATTAGCCAACATGGATCTTAATGATCCAGTGCCGGAGCCGGTCACTTTTAATGAGGGTGATCGTATGGAGGGGTCATCCTCCACACCAGCAGATGCAGTTACTCAGATTGGCAGAGAGGAGGAGGAGGAGGATCAGGGCAGTGATGAGTTTGTTGATTCAGGCATGGAGAAGGACTATTGAGTCATTGACAAATGGGATTCTTCCATCTTGATCCACCCCTTTTTTGTATTTACTATTAGACTATTAGACTATTAGTCTATTTGGCATTTGCCAGTGCCCAGTGGCATTCCAACATCTATGTAATACATTTTGATTTTGATGACTTAATGAGAAATATGGTTCTGAGTCTCTGACATGCATCTATGTGTCTCAATGTCTCGTTGTGATTTGCGATTGTGAATGACAAATGTGTTGTGATTTGTGAATGATCTAATTTCTATTGAATATTTCATATTTGTAATTGTAAATGTAATTTCTATTGAATATTTGTAATTGTAAATGTTAAATTTTATTGGATCTATATGTCTATATTTTTAAATTTTAATCTATTTAAAAATATATATATATGTATATAAAACATGTCCTACGTGTCCTAATTCCGGGGGTCACCATGTCCCATGGGGACACTCGTGTCTCGTGTCCTCGTGTCAAGTGACTTAGATGGATACATTGTAGAAAGGGGGGAGTTCTATTTTTTTCAATTTTTGGTTGGATTAAGAATTTTTGAGTTTTTGAAAAGGGATCCATTTTAAGTATTCACTCATCTTGGTTGAGGGAGATGTGAATTTAATTAGAGATTGGGTTATTCCAAATTTTATCAATATTACAAAACTAGGTTCTTTTAAACAATAAAAAAATACTAATTTAGATTAAGAAATGACAAAAAAATGGTATGGGTGAATGAATTACCTGATTAGATGACAATCCACCGGTGAATTTGCCTCCCCTCCAGCTAAATCGAGCTCCACCGATACTCCAGGGCACACAAACCGTCCTCGTCCAACCTCTATTTCGCGTTTCTGATGCGTGAAGAGCGCCGCAGGTGGTCAGGGGTGGTCGGGACTGTGTTTTTAAATTGATTTTAGATTTCAATAATGCGTACATGTTTTGTAGTTCTATAACGCGTACGTGTTATGGTTACCTATCCTACATGTCCAATGACATGTCAGGTTCGGGTCTTACCATGGCAAGTGCTAAGTATTAGAAACGCGTTATGTTTTTATGTATCAGGAATGAGTTTTAAAAAAGTAGGATTGCATCTAAAGTGACCCTCATCTTATTGCACACACCCGATGATCATTTTTATGCACGGAAAGTTGCATCAGGCTCCAATAACTGGGTGGAATATAATGGCCTTTTTCAGGCATTGAAGTTGGAAATAGAACTAGGTATCGAGTAGATTCACGATTTTGGGGATTCCTCTTTTGATATTCAATGGATGAAGGAAAATATCCAAGTTCAAGACATTGGCTTGCATCATTTCTCACCTTAAAGAGATCATTGGATGATTTTAGAGAGCTTCATACACTTATTTATATATCGAGAACATAATGTTGAAGCTGAGTCACTTTCTAAACATGCCATGTCAAAGACCCTTGGTAGTATCCATGTTTCATGTTTCTGTCAAAAATCCTAGATAGTATTTGTGTTTTTGAATTTGATATCTACTTGAGTTTATCATTGTTAGAAGATTCTTATTGTTTTTCTATCTTAGACAATGCATATGTACGATTAAAGCTACTTCCTTAGTTAAGACATTAATCCATTTTTTTTGGATAGTGATGTCTAGTGGTTCGATGAATCACACTTGATCCCTCTTGTTTTTGTTTTGGTTACATGAAGATTGTATTTTTGTTAGAAAATATGTTTTTTTTTGTAAAAAAAATTTAAAATTTCAATGATAATTTTTTTATACCTTGTACTTCCACACATCTATATTATGTTATTTTGAAATTATAGTTTTATGTTTCTATGGTATTGTTTTATTTTTAAATGTTTTCTCTATATTTTATGATTTTATGTTTTGAAATGATTTACCATTTTTATAAATTATATTATGTTATTTTGAAATTATAGTTTTACATTTCTATGGTATTGTTTTATTTTTAAATGTTTTCTCTATATTTTATGATTTTATGTTTTGAAATGATTTACCATTTTTATAAATTTTATAGTTTTATGTTTTGAAATGAAAGAACCCATTTTCTTTTAACACTTTCTTTGTATTAAAGCTTTGGACATTTGTGTTTATTAATATTCCAAAACAACACATTTTCATGTAAAACAAAATAAAAAATTTAAACTTACGAAAGGAAGATATAATTTTGGAATGAATGGTTCATGTGTCTCTATGTACAACAGATCCTTCATTGGAATTTTCACACCATTACTTTTATGCATGTAGTGTCTTTTGGAACTTCATGTGGTGTCTTTAACTTGAGGACTCAATAGCAAAAGCCACGTAAGCTTATCTTGTATAAGTCGCTGCAAGTTGCTACTTCAGGTTCAAATTATCTTAAAGTCATCCCTTAAGAAAACAAATGGATGAGAATGACATTACAGGAAACTTATTTTTGAAAGGCTAACAATATTTCTCAATGGATTTCCCACTAATATTGTTTCCAAAACGGCAAAGCATGGAAATACACGAAAAGTTCTGGCCAAGAGAAAATGTATGAAGAGATTAGCACCTGTGCCAATTCACAGGCTATAATGTAGATTGCTTACTCTTGCATTGCATTCTATTGCTACAGATCAAATTAACAAAGAAAGAATGGAGATAAGGGAGGATGCATCGTCAATACCACGAAGCTTTTTCCGGTACATAATATAACAGCTCTCGAGTGACAAGTACAAGAGGATATTTTCACTCTTGTTTTAATTTAAGTCTGCATTGAAGGTACCTCCCTGTAGCCAGTGATCACCAGCGAAAAAATTAACCACTGTGAAATTTTGAGCATCAGAAATGTTCATGGTGTGATACCCAGGCCATTGAACTCGCTCTGTAGTTCCTGCCCCAGGTCCCGAGTTCATATATTCACCATAATACAGCGTAGTCAAAGCAAAGTCCCCTGACCATTCTAGCCAACCTGCAGGATCGACCACATCATCTATATATGAATCGATATAAACTGTGCGAGAGTACTTTTTCCACGGCCTTCCCAAGAATGTTTGAAAAGTGCTCTTCACTGGAGCGAGATCAGGCGCAGCAGAGACGGTGCAGTTTTGAATAGAGATTCCAGTGTTTTGATTTGGATCATCTCTTCCTTGAGCCGTAAAACAATTCTTTTGACTATCCATCGGTTTTCTAGCCAGGAGATTGCAGTTTTGAAACACAGCTGCTGCATTGCCGAAGATAAAATCAACAGTGCCGTAAATGTCGCATTCCCTGTAGAATTGTCGAAGGGAATGTGCGTAGAGAGTGTCTTGGTAGCCTTTGAAGCTACAGCGGTAGAAAGCTGTTAGATCTGACCCAACCCGGAGGGCGACAGCCTGATGCTTCTCTGGCCCGGCCGTGTTCTCGAAGGTGATATCCCGAGCGAGAAAGCCTTGCCCAACTACAGCTGCAATCACAAATATCTCACGTATAAGCTCGACGAGAAAACAAAGATCTAGCCAAAGGGACTGTATAGCAACCGACAAAGCTACTCAAGTTGTATTTAATAAGGTAAAAGAACCTTCGACAGAGCCCTAATTTCAAATTCTTAATTGGATTCTAGAGGCGGCGAATTGAAATAAAGTTCTTTATATTACAGATATGATAAAAAAAGAGTAACCAAAACAGAAAACGCGGAAATGTTCGGAGAGAATAGTTGGATTCGAACATTATATATTGTTATATCGCAAGAGTTGGATAGATTAGTCAGATGTAGCAATACTTCTAGCGTTCAATGATTCATCTCAACATAAGACGAGGAATTCACCGAGAAGAGAAAAGAAAACTCGAAAACATGACCACGTAAACGAGTAAAGCAGCTTACCGACTGTTGCCGAGCGGTAAGTAGTCCATCCGTCCCCAACGCTTCTATTGCCAGTGATCACGGTGGCGTTTATGCCATCTCCCACCAACATAATATTTGTTTTGTGTTTGGACACCTCAACGGATTCCCGGTAGATTCCCTCTGTAACATGTATCACAAATCTATGTAAACTTTTGTTTGGAGCAGCATTCAGAGCGTCAGTGATTGTTGTATAATTACCACTACCATCTTGAGCCACCGTGACGAAATTGTCAGCTAAACCAACATCACCTTCTTTGGAGGTTTGAAGAAGCCTCCTTCGGTCTGAAGTAGACAACCATGAAGGGAACCCGTCATGGACGAATCCATAATGTAAAAGAAATTTAACGTCATCTTGATCGTGGCTCTCATGTCTCGTCGGATCGGAGAACAGGCGTCGGTTGTGCAGTACAGTAGGCCTCTTGGAACCTTTGCCAACGACAGAAATGTTCTTGACAAGAGCCAAAGAATTACTCACAACTCGCGACATATTAAGCACATTCTTTGTCAATATGTTTTGTAGGCTTCCGCTAGCCTCCTGGAGGCTTTGGATGCAGGTAGCCTGATTAGTAAGAGCTGCACTAAGCCAAGTCTGGATATCAACTGTCTGCCTCCATTGCAAAGAATTAGCAGTAACATTCGACAAACACTTGCTCAGGTCGTCCAACGTTAGATCGTACAACTGCATGCAATCTTCGAGAGCACCCAGTTGCTTTCCTTTGAATGCCCACCGTTTCATACGAGAAATTATATGAAACACTTTTCGTGCTTCGATAATGCTGAGCCTGAGAGCCATCCGTCCAAGATCTATGGAATTTGCCTGCAATGATCCCGGAAAGAGGCTCGACATTGTCGAAACACAGAATGGTGGATCCAATGTCCTGTCGCAGGCAGATTTCAGAGAATTGTGGTGCGGCTCTTTATCGCTTTCAACTTGGACAAACATGAGACACATCAAGAAAAGCAAAGCTATAAAACTAAATCTAAAAGCCATTTCAGAATGCACTCCTAGCCTTCTAACTGCACTAGATCAATAGAGTGTTGTCGCCCAGAGATATATATAGGAGGCGATGCTGGAAGAAATAACCTATTCGACCTTCACCAACTTCAGCCCAACTAGCCAGCTCAATTCGCGGTCCCGTTTAGTTGACGGTAGTAGACGCTTTGCAAACATGAGCTCAGACTTGACGGAGACTTCAGCTTTCAATATGAATAGGAGATATGATTACGGTAAGGGAAATCAATTATGATGTGGCAAAACTCTAACTTGTTGTAACTAACCACTCAATTCAAGATAACATAATCAATGCAAACAAATTATGAAGTGGCATTCTCAAAACCATAAACCACTAAAAACGATTGGGCATGGGATAACTGGCACTCAATTTTTCAGCTATTTCTTTTTTCGATTTGGCTATAAAAACTGGCGGAAGCGTAGTTCCACCAGTTTATTGCAGAACTATGCCATGGAACCGTGCCCCCAAGGATTTTGGGCCATTTTAAGACGACCCAGATCATCGAAATTCCAAACAAAAGACCAAAAAAAGGTGGAACTGTGCCTCGTCAGAAAACCACTCACCGAAATACCAGGACGATTTGAGTGCCCCATATCACGCGCCAAAAGATTGCCTTTGATGGATCAAGAGCAAGCCAATGGTGTAGAGCTTGAACAGTTTCTTGGGTTTTGTGGTACTTTTGATTCGAATCTTTCTCTTTCGCCGGTATCAGAATGCTATTATTTTTTGACACGATTCTAACCATTAAATTGCATGTCTTACTATATGTTAGTGACCTGACCTATCCTTTTGCAACATTTAGCAATAGAATTATTCCAAGCACGGTAGATACTCAAATCCAAATGGGATATGTTAGAGTCGAGGGTGCACAATTGTAATGTGTTAGTATATTTAGTCCATTATTTCTGGTCTGTATATATTCTCAAACATGTTTTGATAAAATTGTTGCAATCTTAAGCCGATTATTTTAACTGCAACTTGTTGGATATTGAGAATCCACCTTTGTAGTCATTTTTCACTGAGTTAAAATATATATCTTGTTTCCTTCCCTCGGGACAAATGGCTTTTATCCAGTACTAAGTTTTTTTTGTTTCACACGCTGACTTAATAGGAAGCCCAGTGCTAATACCTGCAAATATAGAGACTACTGCATTGGGCGCAGCATACGCTGCAGGTCTGGCCACTGGTGTTTGGACTGAAGAGCAGATCTTTTCCTCTGGAGCCAAAAAGGAAGAACCTAAAGTATTTTACCCAAAAAAAGTTGGGGATTAGCACAGGAAAAAACGTTATGAATAATGGATATAAAATATTCCTTTCTCAATGGCATACTTTAAGAAGAAGTCTATGTACACCAACCACCTAGTTATGTTAACAAAGGTCAAGAACACAAGGTATGTAAGCTAAAAAAGGCCTTGTATGGTCTAGAAAAGTGTTATAATTCCCGCACAATGTAGGCTTGATGTGGGTGTAATGAGCGGTTTTTAATGGCGTTGGAGGGGCGGCGGTGGGAAACACTCGCGAGGGTTTTTTCTCATTCATTTTTGGGGTTCTTTCTTCTGCCATTGCCTGGGAAGGGTTTTCATCGATGTGTTTGGTTCGTAGCTGGTCAGTAGGGTAGTGGTGGATTTATCAACTGTTCCAGGTGCTTTCGCATTTGTCATTATGGTGGTTATAGTCAAACTTCTGGAGTTAATGACGGTGTAACACGTGTAAGCTTTCCCAAATGGGCTGTCAGGTGACAAACGCGGTTTAGAGAAAGCGGAGTTGTCGGGTCTCAAAAGCAGTTTAGAGGATTTTGCCTACGGTTTTGAAACAAGACCAAGTCACTTGCTCCATTGACGAGGGTTAGCTCTATAATCTTCAATTCAGGCGATTGGGTAAAGTAATTTATGCATGTTCTTCCTTTTTACTGTAACAACCATATAGTGGCCAGCCTGCAACCTGAAAAGAGTTTTATTCACGCACTCAAGTACAAATTAATACCAGGTGATTAATTATTTCTTTTGCTATAATTGAAGTCAGGAAAATTCTCATTCATCTACTGACGTTCTTCTTTCCCACCAATGTTGCAGTTATAGTTTTGGGTTTTTATCGGGGATTTCGTTTAAAATACAAATTGCACAAAGTAGGCATAGCTCATACTTAGTTTGTTGTATTCTTACAGTTATATGTATAGGAATGAGCCTCTTCATCCAACTCATTGTTTGGACGTATATAAATTAGAAAGTATTTCATGCAAGGATTGTTTTTTTTATTATTTTTCTTTGAACCTGAATAACAAGTGATTTTTTACCAACTTTTAAAGCCACATTACAAAACTCAGATTTGGTGAAAATTCATAAAATATTTTGAGCATAATGAGGTATTTTCTCTAGTGTCTAAAGGGTCCCATGAGTTTTATTGATGGGTGGGTTAGAGTTCTGCTCGTTGTTGGACTAAATCAGACGCATTTTTAACCTGAGCCAAGTTTGACCCGTGAGTCTTGAGCAAGTCCAATAACTTTCGTAAAGTTGGTTACGGTAGCAAAACTTCAACAAACTTGTTAATGATGTCAAGTTTATTCACATCAGTGAGAACTAGGCTTCCTCTTTAAGAATCTAGTATGTTACATCTACTGGTCTAGTTGAATTCAACACTTATATTTGCATATCTACTAAATTCCAAAATACACATAATTGTAGATACATAATATTTATACTATTAAATTAAAACAAATATACTTGTAATATTATTTAGCTATGTTAAGACATATATGAGATATAATTATAGGCTCATATTGGATATACACTTTAGAAAACATGGACATGATTAGTGTTTTGTATGATACTTGTAGGGTTTCTAATGGTCACTGATATGGCAGTATAAATGATAGGCTTTGTTCATCTTACCTTAGCGCTCTTGTTGGGTCATTATGCATAAATATTTTTTAAATAATTGATATAAACTATGTGTGTAAAACTATAAACAATTACCAATTACAATCTCCAAATCGCAACTTTATGTGTTAGATTTTTTATTAAAATTTTTTATATCATAGCTTTTTCTTTATCATTTTCAATGACAATTAAAATGATTAATTTTAAATTTTTTTATATCATAGCTTTTTCTTTATCATTTTCAATGATAATTAAAATGATTAAAATAGAGGGTATGATATGCTTAGTAAAAACTAACTAAAAAATCATTTGAATAAATTTGTTATTCAGTTTTTAAAACTTTCAAGTAATTATTGTAAATATATTTTTTAATTATTGTGGATATATTTTACAATTGTTAAACATCATATTTTATGTATTTTTTTTGTGTGTTTTTATTCCAATAATAATATTTTTTGGTTGTTTTTGTGTTTAAGTTTAAATTTTTATTTTTTATTTTTTTCTTGTTATATAGTCTATGATACATAAACTAATTTTCAATTAAAAACAATAAGATTATTAGACGAAAAAAATACTTTACAAAACCAACATAACTAACACATAAAATTATAGGAAACAAATAGGTTAAAAAATTCAATGCATATATTATTTGTTAATACATATAAAAACTATTAACATCCCAATCCCTCACACCTTATACTCTTTGTCAAATGAAAAGTTATAAGACACAAATAAGCTAAAAAAAGTCTATACATGTATTATTTTTTCTTTGAAAGTAAAATTAATTTGGGCATAATATTTATCTATTAATTTTTACAATTTTTTTTTACCATGTTTTTTTTAAGAGATAGGTATTAAGCAGTGTTTCTCCTAATTTTACTTATTTAAAATGAATCATATTTGTTCATCCAAATTATGATTAATCTAAATAAAGTCCACATTTTTTAAAATGAATAATATTTATCTATCCAATTTATGATATATCGAAAAAAAAACATAAACAATATGATGAAAAATGGAATAACATTAATTCTTAAATTTATGTTTTAATGATATAAAGTTCCCAATTTTGAATGATATAATAAGGGACCTTCTAAACAAGTTCTACCTTTTGGAAAATGGAAAAATATTCGTCCTTCATTGAAATAAAGCTCCCGTTTTTTAAGAATATAACCAAGGGCCTTTTTAACCAAAGTTCTACCTTTTGTTAAATGGAATAATATTCCTCCCTAAAATTTATTATTTATTGACATATTAATTGAAATAATAAAAATTTGAATTTTGAACTATATAAACACGGGACATTCCAAAGGAGTTCCACCTTTTTTAAAACGAATAATATTTATCCCTCAAGTTTATGATTCAATGTTTCATTAATTGAAATAAAGCACACAATTTTAAATGATATAAGCAGGGGCACTTCCAAGCATGTTGCACCTTTTAAAGAAAAAACTAGTTTTTAGTTGGGGACATTAGTTTAGCTGTGATTGCCAAATTTTCAAGTTCGACTATAGTCTGAACATAGGAATATGAATTTTATTTTTAAAAACAATTTTTAAAATAACAATTAATTGAACTATGGTTGGTTGTTTGAGGCTGACGTATGCCTTGTTATGTGTTTCCCACCACGCGGAAACGAGCATACTTCATCCCATTTTAATACTTTCTCTGGTGCAGGGATTGTACCTTTTCATTTTGCAGTGCTTTGTCTGTTGCACTGGTCCCTGGCACCTGCTCTGACATCTGCATAGTTGCTTGCACCATTTGCGATATCTGGCGCCTGCAGTGGACTCTACAGTCTGCATTCGATTGCTGGCTCTTGCCACCTACACGGCCATGCAATTGATTGTTCGCTTTTGCCACGTACATGGCCATGCAAATTTTCCAAAGGCCGATATAAACTACAATTTTGCTTCTTTCTGAACTCATGCCGGTGGTGGGCGGGGAAGGCATTGGCAGGATTTTTGTTTTCAATTGTGTTTGAACTCATGCTAGTGGCAAGTGGGGAAGGCATTGGCAGGATTTTGGTTTCAACGTTCCTTTCTTCACGTACTGTTGTGCCCGCTTTACCATTGCAGTTGGAGAGTTAGTGGACGAGCCAGTCATTGTCTCAAACACTGGTTTATTTTTTACCTTTTCATTGTTTTTCCTACAGCGCAGGTAAGTTTTGTATGTAGCTGTTTGGTTGCAAATAATCCCGTGCTTGTGTAGACCTGTAAAAATCTCTAAATTTGTGAAGGACGAGGAAGCGTTTCTTTGCGCACATGTTTGACTGCAAATAATCAAGTGCTTTTGGAGGTCAGTAAAAAACTCTAAATTTGTATAGGAGGAAGCATTTCTTTGTGGAGGGTTAATGGGAATTCAATACTATTATGTTCGTTCCCAAAAGGGTGTTGTTCGACCTCTTGGACACTAGAAAGAAGCTCAGCAACATTAAGAGGTAATTAAAAAGGGTGATTCACTAACCATGAGAGAACAACGTACTCAGCGTGGAGTTAGAGTGAAATCGCGTTGTTATATTTGTGCAAATTATATATCCTTTGTTCTTTGCTTGATTAGTTTTTATTGCAGAGATTGTTGAATGCAATTGAAAAATTATCAGACTTATGGATTGTGGTTCGTTGTTTTCTCCTTTGCTGGAATGCCATTAATAATCCACCTTGCAATTATTTATCTCAAAGTTATCATTTTGGCTTAATGATTTTTTTATGGAAGAACATCTCTGTTCTGAGGCAGTCGACATCAATAAGAACAGGAAGAGCTTAAACCAGTTTTCAAATGTATCAACAATATTACAAAATAAATGGTATGAAGTTTAGTGGTAAATTCACTTAGTCATTGACAAAAAAAGTTAAGATCCCAAATTGCAGTCACATGTTGGCATCTTCCCTCTACCCATTTGTTCTTATAGGGATTGCTTATTGAGATCACTTTTTCCTAACCAAATGAAACAGGTACCGAATTTTATCTAATTTCTTCATCTTCTTCTTCAATCATACTAATTGAAACGATGGAATTTAATTTAGAGTATGGATTATTTGGATGAGTTTATGAATGAAGGTGGACAAAATATTATCATTGTAACTTGCCAAGAATGGATAAGACATTGACTACTTTCTAGACTACCTTGTAGAGATGTTAGTATCCAACATAATTACAACTAGAGTTTGATCATTTGTAGTTGTATTGATGCTTTTTGTATCATAAGTTGTAAATAAAAGTTTCTATCAATTAGATTATGGATATTACTAGCCTCATTGGCAAAGGAAAAGTTTGCATGTTATCTATGTGGGTTGACTATTGATAGATGATGCTTGGGTGGTTTCCTCCTACGGTCAATTGTTTAGATTTGATAAAAACATATTAGTATGGTCTTCATAAAAGCAATTGTGGTTTCCAGTGTATTATAATGGTTTTTGGTTACTTTTTATATAGTTCTGGAACAATCATATGAAAATCATGCAAAACTAAAAACAATCCTCGTGAAGGGCCTAAAATCGTTATGCCTTTGAACCAAGTGTGATGGGTTGGTTATGCCAAGCTATTGTACTTAGATACATGGGTACTGCAAAACATATAACTGGAAAATAATGAAGTAGAACTATAGCTAGGATACCACCGGGTCGAAGGTAGGATTGAATCTATTTGAATTTTGAAAGTCGAGCACAGGGTTTATATGATAAGTTCCTTATGCCGAGTTTGTTAATGGTCAAGCGGAAGGGATTTGCAGGTTGATTACACCCAAACATAGGATGAGTCAAATTATATCATTATACGAGGTGTTTTGCAATAAAACTACAAAATATTTTAGCAGTTTTATTTCATTTGTGTGCTTTTTTGGAATTAGAGGCCCTTGTTTTGAGAGAGATTGAAATGTTATCAAGTTATATGTAGTTATATATTCATAAATACACACATATCTATATCTTCAATTTTATTGTCATTCCATGTAACAACTCTTCCTAACTTTTTTTTTCATTATTTATATTACCTCTTCTTAATTAATAAACAATTTACTTTCTTTTTTTTTTTCCTTGGAAAAAGTCGTAATTTTATTTCAAAAAGATGAACAAAATTACATTCTGCACATGTATTAGAATCACAAATATTCCTACATTGTCTCAAATATACTGTCCCAGAAGTCTGATATGACTAGTGACCCATTTAAACCCAATATACAGTTGGCTGTTCATACAGCACTCTTATAGATAACTATAACTGTCTCAAATAGTTCCATCAAACAGAAAATAAAGCCATACCAAATAGTCCATATGTTGCTAAACAAAAAAAAAAACAGAACTGATGTTAATTCATGTCAACAGGAGCAGATCATGCTCCATCCGGTCCTCCGTAGCCTCATGGAAAGGCCGATGGTAATAACTGTATGTGCCAGCAGAAGAATGTATAGTAATCCGCCATGTACCGAAAGTCATATGTTGCTGCGACGCTTCTTTGGAAAGAAGATCGGCCATGCCATTTCTCTCCCTGTAAATATGTGTAAATGTAATATGATTAAAAGCCTGCTTTAACCGTAAAACATCTTCCAGTACAGGTAAGAGTACCATCACATTACATAGTGAATGCTCATTTGCCCAATCAATAACTATCAATGAGTCTCCAAATATCTGTAGTGAAAGACATCCCTGTTCAAGTGCAAATAACATCAACAGCCTAAGTGACATAATTTCAGCATAGTTATTTGTACCGCTCCCCAAACCTGCCATGATGTGAAAATAATGGGAATCCGATTTGTATAGTACGCCCCCCCCACCACATACCAATTGATGATCAAGTGATGCACCATCGAAGTATGCCCACGGTATTGTTTTATCAATCAATTCCTCGGTCACAGGTCGATTTCTATTCGCTTTGGGTGTTGTCTTGTAGTGTAATATAACAGCCACCGCATGTGCCACTACTTGCTCCATCGGGATCCTACAGTCCTGAAAAATTATCTTGTTTCGGGTGATCCATATGCCCCATGCGAAAATACATGGAGCTGCACAGATGGAAGAGGTCTTTTGTTCTGACCACCAACAATAAAACGCTTCCGGAACATTCTCTCCCCACCATCTCACATTTAGACCCAGATATCTGCAGATATTTGTCCAAACAACCTGTGTAAACCGGCAGTGAACAAATAGGTGAGAGATGGTCTCTTCCGCATCCCTACAGAGAGGACAGAAACCCAGTCCCTGTATGAATCGTTTCTTCAGGATGTCCCAGGTGGGTGCTTTATATTCCAATATCGCCCAGAATAGTAGTTTTGCTTTACCCGGGCATTTAAACTTCCACAGACAACTCCACCACCACACCAATGCCCTGTTAAGCACTTCCACATTTAACTGAGTATATCCATGTTTTGGTGTGTATATCCCAGAGGGATGGTGATCCCAGCGTAGTTCATCAGGCCTGTTTGTCAAGCGAATATTTGTGTATCTTAAGATTCGAATATAATCCTCCCATTCTCCGCGCATGTCATCAGGAACCTCAAGATGCTGAGCAGTGGTCCACCCCTGATGCCATAAAGTGGATGATCCCGGTTGTGCAATATCAGCCAGAAAATGACATCCTCTAGCTACCAGATAAGTCCTTAATGCCACAGGAAGGACATGTCTCCCCCTACATCCTACCCAAGGATCCATACCGATACGAAGTAAATGCCCGTTTCCGATTCGCCAAACTAACCCAGATCCAACCAGATGAAAATGCTGTACCACCGCTTTCCAAACCACAGAGCAATTTGCCCGCGACTTATTGCCCTGCCTAATCCAATCAAGAAGAGTTAAAGGAGCAATGTATTTATGGTATACCACGCGAGTCCAGAGGCTCCGTGTATGGATAATACGCCATGCCACCTTGGCCCCCAATGCTTTAGCAAATAGAAAAATATTCTTTAATCCCCATCCTCCCAATGATTTGGGGACCGCAATCATTTCCCATCTAACCCACACCAAAGCACGATTATCTCCCTTACCCTTCCAAAGAAAGGCAAAACACAATCGTTGGATCTGCTCCAAGACTCCTTTGGGAATCCAAGCAAGTGACATCCAATACACCGGAATTGCTTCCAAAACCGATTTAACCAGAACCAGTCTCCCTGCCCTCGAGAGCCATTTTTTACTCCAACCATGTAGTCGCAGTTCTAGTTTAGCAATTAACCAGTGCCAGTCCGCCTTCATATATGCATTGGGTTTCAAGTGAAATCCAAGGTATTTTAATCCATCATCGATATCCATAGTCCTGTAAGGTAGTCTGCTGGCCATTCTGTGAATCTCCTGATCGTTTAGATGCGAGCATGTGATTGTTGATTTATCAATATTCACTAACATACCCGCTGCATCTTGCAGAAGATTGAGACCTTCCACCACCTTATCAATCTCCTGTCGTGAGCCATCACAAAATATTAGAATATCATCAACGAATAGGAGATGTGTGATATACAATACCTGGGAGATGGATATGCCACGAAAGGATCCATCAGCTTTTGCCTTCATAATAAATCGGCTGAGGCCTTCAGCAACAAGGAGAAACAATAGCGGTGAAAGTGGGAAACCTTGTCGTAGCCCCCTGCCAGCATGGAAGAATGGACTAGCTGAACCATTGATCAGAACAGCAAAGCTTACCGTGGTGATGCAGGCCATGATCCATCGTATAAATTCATAGCAAAAGCCCAGGTGTGTTAGCAGCATCCGGATATAGAGCCATCTAACCCTATCAAATGCTTTAGATAGGTCAATCTTTATCACTGCACCCTTCTGCTTCTGTACATTCATAGTGTGTAAACCTTCCTGTGCAACCCCAATGGCCTCATGAATTTGACGACCTTCTAAGAACCCAAATTGTTCACTTGATATATGCTGAGACTGTATATTCTTGAGTCTCCTCGCCATCACCTTAGAAATGATCTTATAAATGCAGTTGCAAAGTGAAATCGGTCTGAATTCATCAAAACTTTCAGGCTTGACTGATTTAGGGATGAGAGCAATAAAGGTCGAATTAAATGGACCATGTACAAACCCAGCCTTTCAAGATTCTTCCACCACATCCAATAATTCCTCCCCGAATAAGTCATAGAAGCCCAAGAAAAATTCGATAGGCCAGCCATCGGGCCCCGGACTTTTATCTTTCTGGAAGGATTGCATAACCTGCGAGAGTTCGATCGGCAGCACCTCTGTCATCAACATTTTGTTCTCTTCCTCCCCTACAAAACGTGGGAAGAGTTGAGCCATCCTGATAACTTCAGCTATAGAGGCCCCAGGTTGTGCGGTGAATAAATCTTCGAAGTGTCGAACACCCAACTCAGCCAAACCATCAAAACTGGAGACCTGTTCCCCTTCAGTAGAAGATAATTCCCAAATAGAGTTAGTGAATTTTCTCCCCTTTGCATATGCTTGAAAAAATTTGGTGTTCTCATCCCCACACTGTAACCATATCGCCCTGCTCTTCAATCTCCACATCTCTTCACGCTCACACAGTAACACATTCCTGCATCTTTCCCATTCCATCAGCTCACCTTTCTGCAGTTCATCCAGATAACCCAAACCTTGACAATGGAGAAGTCGTTCAATATTTATCTCAGCAGCCCTCAGATTCTGATCATCTTTCACCCTTTTTTCATGAGCCCAGAGAATAGTGGCCTCTTTAATATGCTTGAGATTGTGTTGAAAGTGTGCGCCAGCATGCTCCTGTGACTCATTAGTTCGATGAACCCACTGATTTTGTACCATTTTATGAAAATCCTCCTCCTTCAACCAGCTAGGGTTGAACTTGAATGGACTAGGGGGTTTGTCTCTACCACCTCTTAACTCCAGGAGGATTGGGCAGTGGTCTGAAACCCCCCCTGACCCAACCCATTGCTTGACTACATCAACCCCCAGAGCCAACACATCAGACACCAGAAACCTATCCAGTCGTTTAGCCACCCTTTGATCCCCTGTTCTCTTATTCCTCCAGGTAGGGGTTAACTTGGTTGGTAGGATGTCAAGTAAATCCTTCCTAGCGAAGGCTTGAATGAAATAGTTAGCTAAAGGATCTGGAGCAGCCCGAGGCCCCTAGACTTCAGGAGACCCCAGAGAAAGGTTGAGATCCCCACCCAATATCACATCTCTTCCGGCAAATAGATCCATACTTAGCAAGGAGTCCCAGAATCCATCCCTATTTAAATAGGGTCCATAGATATTGAGAATCGTGATCTTCCTACCAATCGCAGCATCCCAAACTTCCAACCCAATACCAGAATGGATGCCCCAAGAACAATCATATCTGCAGCTCTTCACCTTCCACCCCATGGCCATCCCTCCAGAGCGTCCACGAGCGTCCACTCCCACGAACTTCCAACCAGGTAGCAGATTTTCCAATACCCTAACAATCTCCACACTGTCACCCAATGTCTCTTGCAACAGTAAAATATCAGGTTGATTTAAATCCACCAACCTCCGAAGTGACGATTTTTTAATGGGGCTCGCCAACCCACGACAGTTGAATGACAGTATTTTCATATTAAACCCCCTTCCAGGGCTTTCGCTGCTCTAAGTGCCCATTCGATAGAGGAAGTCCCTTACCCCCCGATCCATCAGCAGAGATCACCCTATTTCTAAGAGCATATCGGATACTATGTCCCGCAGAACTGGGAGAGGGTTTAGTGGATACAATAGACGGAGTGTAGACACTATCCGCCTCAGGTAACAGACAAGAAGCTACAGGGCATAGTAATACATGGTTGACGGGAGGATGAGACCCAAGACTAACCCCCCCCAATTGATTAGAGACAGCAAATAAAGAGACAGTAGAAGAAAAATCGTGAGACATAAACGGGGAATTCGAGGATGAACCCCGACGAAAAATCGACTGCTCTTGTAGCTTTCTGGAGGCTGCGCGAGTCAGAGGTGTCGTGGTGCCCATTGTAGTCTCCATTACTTCCGGCCCTCGGCTCCTATTGACCAATCCCTCGTTCACCTTTGATGCCATAAGTGGCCCGGATCCGGGCATCCCACAAGGTGCAACCGGTACCACCGGTATCTGGTCCGCCCCTGTGTCAATTGTAGTCACCTTGCCAGCAACCTCCACCACCTGTGGGTTCCCTTTCAACACTGGATCAGAGTCAGCTGCTGCCGGGACAACCAAAGGTCGGCTACTCCTGAATGGTAACGGGCAATAAGCTACCAGGTGTCCATGAGCGTGGCAGCAGTGGCACCGAAACGGCACCCCCACGTAGTCCAAGATTTGTGTGAAGTCCCCATCCTTCGTTTGAATAACGATCTCAGCCGATAGCCCCAATCGAAGATCGATTTTGACCAAAATCTTTGCCACAGTAAATATGCCTGTCTCGATATGGGAAAGATCAGAACACACATAGTCGCCAAGGAAATTACCAATCGCGGCAAAACGTGTTTCATTCCAGAGATGCATGGGGAGCCCAGGTAGCTTCACCCATATTGGTTCTTTGTCTATTTTTTCCGTTTTAGAGTCAAAGAAAGGTGTCCATCGTTTCAGCACAATGGGAACGCCCAACATCGACCAATGTCGTCCTAAAACAGCATCAACCTCCCCAAAATTCGACAGGATGAAAGAGAACCAACCTTTGGTCAATACTCTGATCTCAGGTGCAGTAGAAATCAATTCCCTCCAATGCTCGACCGCCCAACGCTGGAGGAAACCGCGACCGAGCCTCTTTCCAAGAACATGGCCAACCACTGCGATGTGTGAGAAGTCCTCCGCTTCCTCCAACGATACATCCACGCCCAACACAAGCTTATCATTCCTCTTCCGTTCCTTTACCTTTTTGGCAGTATTATTGTGTGATGCAGCCTTGGCAGAAACCCCTGCTCTTGGAGTTAGCAAGGATTCATTATCAGGGAGAATTTCTCCAACCCCAGGAACCGCCGCTGTAAGTCCACTGGATGAGGACCCCTGTCCACCGCTACCCTGACCCCAGTCCTCAGCTTCACGATATTCCACCGACCTTAACAAATTTCCAACGGAAAAAGACAATCCTCCACCCTGTTCTGTCAGCCGTATGTCATCCCCAGCCAGGGTTTCGAGCCTCTCCACACGCAAGGCATCCGAGCAAATGGGAAAGTTAGTGTATGTCCCCAATTGGGGTTGAAGTGTCCTTCCCAGAAGACCAGCCAGGTCGGGCCTGTCCCCAAATCCAACTGATGACCTAAATGTCTCCAATTCGGCCTCTAATCCCTCCATCCCTAAAGAGATGACCGGCGAATTTTCACTGGCAGATGTCGGTAGGGTTTTGTGATGCCCATCCAATTCCATCGCTTGCCCGGGCCCAGAGTGAGCCCCTATCCCCCCACTGGACAAGAATGGTTCATACATTGCCCCCGACCCATACACCGTTGTATTGATAGCACCAATATCAAAAATCCCCCTCGCACAGTCACCATCCGAGGTGTAATCCACCTCCTTCACATATCCACTCTCCATTCCGCCCCAGATGAGCCCTCACAACAGCCAATGTCGAACCTCAGCCGCACAATCAACAGTATCTGATAGTATGGAGACCCCAAATAGGGCCCGAGCCCCTATCCACCGACTCGAAAGGTACTGCAACCAGGATCTCCGCGTAACCCCAGCTCCCGTCACGCCCACAGGATTCAATAAGCATTTGCCAACCCCGTCAGATGCCACACCTCTGCTTGTATCTCAAAATATTTGTTGGGCCAGCCGAGCCACCGGAAAGTTGAGTCCTCCAGTGTTCAGATGCCCATAACCCAGTTCGCCATCGCCCATACGCTGCTCACTCGACCTCAAAATACCAGGGTTTCTTGGAGCCCTCATTCTTGGACCTCCCAAACCGCACTTCTTGCAGCCCTCAGCAATTCCTTTAAATCATGCAAAAGCAGGACATAAACTTCCACTTGTATTGTGGGAACGAATACACATCACACAGTCAACTCTATCTACGGAGTTCACCCTTCTTCATTGGCATCACAAATCTCAGAAGCCAAACGCCAAACCAGATATTGTTGCACCGCTGCACAGCTCACCGCTGCACAGCTCATCTTTCATGCTGCATTCACGGGGTTTTTTGTCATGGTGCAGGCAATGTCTCTGTTGTTGATCCAGTCGCTTACATTCTATTATAATGTTTATTGGAGATATTTGTCAATAAACAATTTACTTATAACACAATTAAAATAAAATAAATAAAACCACAATATAACAATTTACTTAACATAATTAAAATAAAATAAATAAAACCACAATACAGATAAAGTAACTTATCTATTTGTTTTAACTTGATATCATACTTTCAAAGTTTGGACATAATCTTTTATATGTGAAAAGATTCAAAGTTAAATTTTATTAACTTTTCAAATCCTTATTTTACACCTCAAGCATATTTAACAAAAACTGAAAATTAGTTTTAGGAGTATCTTTTAACCTCTAAATTAATATTATTTGGCTTCATAACAAGTGCAAAAAAAAACAACTCCTTCAATAATTTTTCTATTGTAAAAAATCCCTTTTTGTAGTTAGCCACAAAGCTAGTGGCCAATGTCGAGGACATTGCCACCACATGGCTCAAGCAACCATTTAAGTGCTAATGCCCATATTTTGAATGGAATATTAAACTAGGTATGGAAGAAGTGCTAAAGGTTTCTTTAGTTTAAAAAGAAAGAGGAGGATGGCATTCCTATTGTCAAATGGACAGCAATTGCAAAACCTAAAGATCTTGGTGGGTGGGGCTTAAAAATATGCATGTGCTTGGACAATTGTTAGTAGCTGAAAGTCTTTGCATGCTTTCATTTGATCAAGGATTGTGGGGGAAAGTTATGAAATTGAAGTACATTGATAATGGTAATATTAAGGATTGGATTAGATATGTACGGAAATATTTTAAAGGAGCATCCAATGTTTGGAAAGAGTTGATAAATACTTATATATTCTTAGCTATTGGGTGGCCTAGAAAATTGCTAAAGGTAATAAATTGATCACTGGAGAGGATCCTTGGATAGGATGGAGTGGGAACCTAAAGCTGTCAAAGGCCATCATATAGTCTCTTAAGGATAAATATGTCTTTAGGTTGGAAGATGTTGTGGGGCTTATGGTTCAAAGGGATGGAATTTAGTCCTGGAAGTTTATAGAGGACCTGGAGTTGCAATGTAACCAAGCTATTGAGTGGTCACCATACACTATTCCTTTTAAAACACAATGCAATTAGTCTCAGGGATTGCTATCATGATATGAAATGATCTTGGAACAAAGCTCATTTCCAAACTTCGTTATGATGTAAAAATTAGTGAAGGATCCAGGGAAGAGAGAAGGTGGTGGTGGAAACTTGTGTGGAAGATGAATAGTTCCCTTGAAACCAAAATTTTGCTTTGGTTGGATTTATCAAACAAAATACTAACGTAGGAAAATGGCCAAAAAAGGAAATGGGTCAGTCCTAATTGGTGTTATTTGTGCGAAGATAAATTGAGGTTGTTAATGATCATGTTTTAGTTGCTTGTCCCTTTACAAAAGTTATCTTAAGGGATGTATGCCAAAGTCTCAATATTCAACATTTATGGGATAAAGAAACATTATTGGAGTGCCATGTAGGCTAGATTCTTGGCAGTTTTGTAGTTGAGCACGTAGCTCTCCCATGCTTTGCTTCGTGGGGAATATGGTTATCTAGAAACAAGTCAATATTCGAAGGAAAGGAGGCTTATATGGATCGTTTATTGCATTACATCAGGCTATCCTATGGTAAAGGTAAGAAGGTTTCTTCTCAAAAAGTCCCAAGAAGATTGCAAGAATTGAGCATAAACTATTATAGTCCTAGGTACAATAATAATAATGTGCAGTGTATCGAAAAACTATTATAGTCGCTAGGATAGCCTCAAGGTACTATCGCTAGAAGGTTTATGACAATGACTACAAGGTACACTCCACAACATATGTGTTATGCCCAGGAGCCAAAAAGCAAACGGAGCAGCAAGATTACGTGTCGTTGGCTCCTGCAAGTGTGTGTGGGCAATGCCAACGTGGGAACACTGCCAACACTGGCTCGGGGGAGGGTTTTGCAGAGTTGGCCCACCAATGCGATATTGCATGCAATGAAATTGAGCAAAACCCTAGTTTACAAAATGAATGCACATTGAAGCCACGAGGCCATGGGGAGACGAGGGAGAGGGCCCCCTAGAGGTAATCGCATGCCAGGAGACCAACGGAGTCGACGATTCGTCGGTCCAACGTCCGATTTCTAGGCTATGTTGAGCTGCAAGTCACATGAAAATGTTGTTCAGGGACAAGAGACACAACATTTTATCCCGAGAAACCCTCATGGGGAAGAAAACCTAGCAACCTTTCTTAGAATAATTATATGTTTATAAATCAAGTACAATGAAACCATGAACAAACCCTAACCCTGAAGGGTTTTACCACATGAAAACACCTTAATGACACATGACAACAAGAGTACTTATCTACATGAAGATGACCTCCAAGCCATAAGTATAACCAAGCATATCCTTCCCAACCAACATTAGAAGGTACTTTATTTCTCGAATCCCGAGGTAACATTTGTTCCTTTCACCAATGTTGCTTTGAGCACTTGTACGTAGTTACTCATATGTAGTGTTGAATCTAACTATACAATCAATTATTGGGCGTTGATGAAATGTGTAGCATGTATTGCACTTAGTTTTATTAAATTGCACTTGAACATTGACTTAACTTGTAATTTAATCATCCAAACTCACAAATTTTAATTACACCTATCCAATTAGTGTGCATGAGTGAGTTCATTGAAACCTTGAAAAACATTGTATTGCATTTAGTTTGATTAAATTACATGAGCAAGAACTTTGACATAACTTGTAATGATCATCCAAAATCACAAATTTTAATTAGATACCAATTAGTGCATGCATGTAGTGAGTTCGTTGAAACCTTTAAATATAATAGTTTGTTCTTTTGACATAGCGCATTCATGAGTAATAGATCATCCACACAAATCAACACATTAGATTGACACAAGAACACGTGGAAACTGAAGAACAAATACAAAGTGAAATGTATCATTCATTTATAAGTGAAATGTCAATGTGCATGTCTCCAAAAGTACATGTATCCAATTAAATCAATGTACATGTCTCCAAAAGTACATGCACAATAAAGTCAATGTACATGTCTCCAAAAGTGAATGTATCGAAAAGTACATATATATACAAAAGTATCCAAAAGCACATGTGTCCAAAACTATCCAAAACTATAAAAGCCACATGTACATGTATCCAAATGTACATATATCCCATAAGACACATCAAAACTCAAGCTTCCTCTTGTTCTTTCCCGACGTTGATGGTTGGTGGGATAGGGTAGTCCTTAGCATCAAGATCATGGAGCCAATCATTTCTTTGTTGCGGTTTGCAGACACGGACCAGCCCATCCTAGGAGATTTCTATGAGGGGTGGGATTCCATGATTGAGTCCATGAGGACCATTGTTATGGAGAATGAGTGTGTCGAGTATGAGACATCGGCAGAGAACTTATGGTCCATCATACAGGGCATTCTTATCTCCAGGTGGGATAAGAATTGCACACCTTTGCATTACTTGGTCCACTCATTGAACCCCAAGTTCTACACTCAGGATTGGCTCAGTGGTGGGTCGGGGCCCTCATCCAGAGTCCCTCCTCACATGGATGGAGAGATCTCAAAGGGGAGGAAGATAGCATTTAGACGGCTACTTCAGGATAGAGACCACCTTGAGGTGGTGGAGGAGGAATTTTATGAGTTTTCTAGTGGCACTGGGAGATTTGGAGGATATGAGGTGGTTAGAGACATGGGGGTTAAGAAACCCCTTGTTAGGTGGACAACTCATGGGGCAACATGCCCTCTTCTACAAAAGATAGCCTTGAGGGTCCTCTCTCAAGTTACTTCATCCTCTTGTTGTGAGAGGAATTGGAGCACATATGGGAACTTGTACAGTGTGAAGAAGAGCAGGCTTGAGCAGTCCAGGGCAGAGACGATGGTGTATGTGCACTCCAACCTTCCTCTTATTTACATGAAGAGGGAGGAGTGGGCAAAGGGAAAGACACGGATGTGGGATGTCTTGCCTGATGAGATGGGTTTGGACAACAGTACTGAGTTGGCATTAGCCAACATGGATCTTAATGATCCAGTGCCGGAGCCGGTCACTTTTAATGAGGGTGATCGTATGGAGGGGTCATCCTCCACACCAGCAGATGCAGTTACTCAGATTGGCAGAGAGGAGGAGGAGGAGGATCAGGGCAGTGATGAGTTTGTTGATTCAGGCATGGAGAAGGACTATTGAGTCATTGACAAATGCGATTCTTCCATCTTGATCCACCCCTTTTTTGTATTTACTATTAGACTATTAGTCTATTTGGCATTTGCCAGTGCCCAGTGGCATTCCAACATCTATGTAATACATTTTGATTTTGATGACTTAATGAGAAATATGGTTCTGAGTCTCTGACATGCATCTATGTGTCTCAATGTCTCGTTGTGATTTGCGATTTCGAATGACAAATGTGTTGTGATTTGTGAATGATCTAATTTCTATTGAATATTTCATATTTGTAATTGTAAATGTAATTTCTATTGAATATTTGTAATTGTAAATGTTAAATTTTATTGGATCTATATGTCTATATTTTTAAATTTTAATCTATTTAAAAATATATATATATGTATATAAAACATGTCCTACGTGTCCTAATTCCGGGGGTCACCATGTCCCATGGGGACACTCGTGTCCTGTGTCCTCGTGTCAAGTGACTTAGATGGATACATTGTAGAAAGAGGGGGAGTTCTATTTTTTTCAATTTTTGGTTGGATTAAGAATTTTTGAGTTTTTGAAAAGGGATCCATTTTAAGTATTCACTCATCTTGGTTGAGGGAGATGTGAATTTAATTAGAGATTGGGTTATTCCCAATTTTATCAATATTACAAAACTAGGTTCTTTTAAACAATAAAAAAATACTAATTTAGATTAAGAAATGACAAAAAAATGGTATGGGAGAATGAATCACCTGATTAGATGACAATCCACCGGTGAATTTGCCTCCCCTCCAGCTAAAGTCGAGCACAGGGTTTATATGATAAGTTCCTTATGCCGAGTTTGTTAATGGTCAAGCGGAAGGGATTTGCAGGTTGATTACACCCAAACATAGGATGAGTCAAATTATATCATTATACGAGGTGTTTTGCAATAAAACTACAAAATATTTTAGCAGTTTTATTTCATTTGTGTGCTTTTTTGGAATTACAGGCCCTTGTTTTGAGAGAGATTGAAATGTTATCAAGTTATATGTAGTTATATATTCATAAATACACACATATCTATATCTTCAATTTTATTGTCATTCCATGTAACACCTCTTCCTAACTTTTTTTTTCATTATTTATATTACCTCTTCTTAATTAATAAACAATTTACTTATAACACAATTAAAATAAAATAAATAAAACCACAATATAACAATTTACTTAACATAATTAAAATAAAATAAATAAAACCACAATACAGATAAAGTAACTTATCTATTTGTTTTAACTTGATATCATACTTTCAAAGTTTGGACATAATCTTTTATATGTGAAAAGATTCAAAGTTAAATTTTATTAACTTTTCAAATCCTTATTTTACACCTCAAGCATATTTAACAAAAACTGAAAATTAGTTTTAGGAGTATCTTTTAACCTCTAAACTAATATTATTTGGCTTCATAACAAGTGCAAAAAAAACAACTCCTTCAATAATTTTTCTATTGTAAAAAATCCCTTTTTGTAGTTAGCCACAAAGCTAGTGGCAATGTCGAGGACATTGCCACCACATGGCTCAAGCAACCATTTAAGTGCTAATGCCCATATTTTGAATGGAATATTAAACTAGGTATGGAAGTAGTGCTAAAGGTTTCTTTAGTCTAAAAAGAAAGAGGAGGATGGCATTCCTATTGTCAAATGGACAACAATTGCAAAACCTAAAGATCTTGGTGGGTGGGGCTTAAAAATATGCATGTGCTTGGACAATTGTTAGTAGCTGAAAGTCTTTGCATGCTTTCATTTGATCAAGGATTGTGGGGGAAAGTTATGAAATTGAAGTACATTGATAACGGTAATATTAAGGATTGGATTAGATATGTACGGAAATATTTTAAAGGAGCATCCAATGTTTGGAAAGAGTTGATAAATACTTATATATTCTTAGCTATTGGGTGGCCCATAAAATTGCTAAAGGTAATAAATTGATCACTGGAGAGGATCCTTGGATAGGATGGAGTGGGAACTTAAAGCTGTCAAAGGCCATCATATAGTCTCTTAAGGATAAATATGTCTTTAGGTTGGAAGATGTTGTGGGGTTTTTGGTTCAAAGGGATGGAATTTAGTCCTGGAAGTTTATAGAGGACCTGGAGTTGCAATGTAACCAAGCTATTGAGTGGTCACCATACACTATTCCTTTTAAAACACAATGCAATTAGTCTCAGGGATTGCTATCATGATATGAAATGATCTTGGAACAAAGCTTATGGGGTCCTCATTTCCAAACTTCATTATGATGTAAAAATCAGTGAAGGCTCCAGGGAAGAGAGAAGGTGGTGGTGGAAACTTGTGTGGAAGATGAATAGTTCCCTTGAAACCAAAATTTTGCTTTGGTTGGATTTATCAAACAAAATACTAACGTAGGAAAATGGCCAAAAAAGGAAATGGGTCATTCCTAATTGGTGTTATTTGTGCGAAGAGAAATTGAGGTTGTTAATGATCATGTTTTAGTTGCTTGTCCCTTTACAAAAGTTATCTTAAGGGATGTATGCCAAAGTCTCAATATTCAACATTTATGGGATAAAGAAACATTATTGGAGTGCCATGTAGGCTAGATTCTTGGCAGTTTTGTAGTTGAGCACGTAGCTCTCCCATGCTTTGCTTCGTGGGGAATATGGTTATCTAGAAACAAGTCAATATTCGAAGGAAAGGAGGCTTATATGGATCGTTTATTGCATTACATCAGGCTATCCTATGGTAAAGGTAAGAAGGTTTCTTCTCAAAAAGTCCCAAGAAGATTGCAAGAATTGAGCATAAACTATTATAGCCATTGGAGATTCTTTGATGGATGTAGCCAATGGTCTCCTAGGAGATGTGGGGTAGGGGCTCTTCTTTTCCTTTAAAATTTTCATTTTGTTTTGATGAAATATTGAGCAAGGTGTGGTTCAAACAATAGAGCAAAGTTCTTCACTACGTGGATCCTTTTATGTGTTGTTGCTGAATGAAACATAAAAGGCTTACATGTTTTTGGAGATTCAAAACTTCTCATGGATTGGGCCACAGGAAAATGTCAAATTACCAATTTAATCCTTGAGCCAATTATGGACAGAGTGATAGAAAAAAATAATTTTTTGAGCATATTTCTTTTGCTCATATCTACATGGAAATCAATCATAAAATTGAGCATATGTCTAAGGAAGCGTTCCATTTACAAGAAGGAATTAAGGTCGAACAGGAAGTCAACGACAACAAGAAGTTGTCCAAAAGTATCTTTTTTGATGAAGTGTTTTTAAGTTTTTGTATAAACCAACACTAAGAATTGGAGTCTTTTGTTTTCAAATGTGCGAAGAGGACATGTGTTTTGTAATGTTTTTTGGTTATCAATTTTGTCTGTTTTTCTTCAAAGGTAGTTGCTATAGGCTTGAAGCAATATATCAGTACATAAACTAAGCCGAAACACCAACTAAAGCGTTCCATTTACAAGAAGGAATTAATGTCGAACAGGAAGTCAAGGACAACAAGAAGTTGTCCAAAAGTATCTTTTTTGATGGAGTGTTTTTAAGTTTTTGTATAAACCAACACTAAGAATTGGAGTCTTTTGTTTTCAAATGTGCGAAGAGGACACGTCTTTTGTTTTGATGAAGCGTTCCATTTACAAGAAGGAATTAAGGTCGAACAGGAAGTCAAGGACAACAAGAAGTTGTCCAAAAGTATCTTTTTTGATGAAGTGTTTTTAAGTTTTTGTATAAACCGACACTAAGAATTGGAGTCTTTTGTTTTCAAATGTGCGAAGAGGACACGTGTTTTGTAATGTTTTTTAGTTATCAATTTTGTCTGTTTTTCTTCAAAGATAGTTGGTATAGGCTTGAAGCAATATATCAGTACATAAACTAAGCCGAAACACCAACTAAAGTGTATTTTTATTTCATCTTGAAATATCAAATACAAATATTTTTTCATAAAAAAAAATCAAGAACCTTGAATGTCCTCCTATAGGTGAAGTGTGCAATTCCAAAAGGATCTTCTATTTGAGTTGGGAATTCTTACATAAATATAGGAAATCATGGTACCAAAGTGAAACATTCTTCCACACAAATGTATCTAATGCACTAGGATCCTCTTGCATTTGTTGAATTATCTTGCATTCCTTCTAATCCTACTTACATTCTATTCTTGCTTCTTCCACCCAATTAGATTGCATAATGGAAATAGTAAAAAGTAATCCCTCTACATCTTTTTCTTTCCTTTAATGTGCATCTTCCACTACATTTTGTTTTCATTTTTTGTAGATAATTTAAAAGTCATAACCTAACACATGTGTCACCCATTTTTCTTGCTCTTCTGAAGATATTCCTTGTTCCAAGAAGTACTTAACACTATCATGAGTTGTTATTACCTTGAAGTGTCTTCCTATTAGGTAAGGGCTCCATTTATTAATTACATGCAACATGCCTAACATTTTATTTTCATAAATTAGTTTGAGTAAGCTTTTTTTCCTTTAAGTTGGAAACTTTTGAATGCAAGTGGCTTTCCTTCTTGCATTAAAATTGCACCAATTGCATTCCCCTAGTAATCAATTTCCACATTAGAATTTTTTGTGAAGTCAGGTGTGGCTAATACAAGAGTTGTACACATAAAAAATTTAAGTTTTTCAAAATATTTGGTTGCTTCTTGAGTCCAATAAAATGCCTCCTTTTTCAATAGAGACACTATAAGAGATGCTGCTATTTGACCATGATTCTTGACAAACTTGTTGTAATAGCATGTCAATCCTACGAATCCTTTAAGAATCTTCAAGGTTTTTGGAATTGGCCATTCCATTATAGCTTTAATTTTGTTAGGGTCCACTTTGATTTCATCATGACATACAATCTGGACCAAATATTCCACTTCCTGAACCCCAAAGGAACACTTAGAAGGCTTGTCATATAGTTGTTGATCCTCCAATAATTTTAATACCATGTCAACATGTTGTACATTCTCTTCTAAATATTGGACATAGATTAATATATCATCAAAAAATACTAGTTTTCTTCCCAAGATTTGCTATATATTAGTATATCATAAAAAAATACTAACACAAATTTCTTGAGGAATGGTTTAAAAATAAAATTCATCAAGATTTGAAATGTGGAGTTGCATTGGTAAGGTCAAATGGCATCACCATAAATTCATAATAACCTTCATGTGTTTTAAAGGTTGTTTTTGGAATGTCTTCTTGCCTCATTTTGATTTTGATGATATCCTAAGTGGAGATCTAACTTGGTAAAGAAAATTGATCCCTTTAATTAATCCATTAGTTCATCAATGATAGGAATATGGAACTTATCTTTAATGATCATCTTGTTGAGCTCTCTATAATCTAGACACATACACCATGAACCTTCCTTTTTAAGAACCATAAGGACTGGTGCATAGAAGACAGTTTGGCTAGTGTGAATGATGCCAACATCTAACATTTCTTGAACCATATTCTCAATCTCACTATTTTGTGCATATGGGTACCTATAAGGTTTGATGTTAGGTGGTACACTTCAAAGCTGCAAGTGAATCACATAGTCATGATCTTGAGCAGGTGGAATACCTTTAGGAATATATCCAAATACCTTGGAATGACTGTCAAAAACTCTTTGGAGAACTACTAGAATAGAGGATATAGATGCTTGAACATCTAGTGAGTATAACTATGCAATTACACCATGGTGTCCCTTTTTTAGCAATTTTTCATGTTTTTGGAGCTTATCACTTTAGAGGGTTTCCCTGGAGTACCTTTGAGTTCAATTTACTTACCTTTTGAGAAACATCTCATGAAAAGTTCCTGAAAATTAAGAGTCACTTTTCCCAATGATTGTAACCATTGAACCCCTAATAGAACATCAACACCACCCATTTGGATTACAATTATTGGGCTATCCAATAAATACTCCCCCATATTAAGTTTAATACTGTGGCACTTCTCTGAATAATTTATGGTACCTTCATCTAACAATCATTATTTGAAACTCTGGTGCAAGATATATAAAGCAATTAAGAAGTTTGGCTAATTTGTAATTAATGAAGTTATGGGTACTACCAAAATTAATCAACATTGTTACTTTTTTCTTTTTGGTATATCCTTCTATCACAAGAGTTTGAGGGGCGCTAGCTAATGCATGACAAGAAATGGTTGGAGTAGTATCTTCTAGCTCAACCTCTTCATATCGTCCTAGTTTTGGATCTTCTTCCTCTCCACGATGTATGTAGGATAATTTCTTCTCGTTGGACTTATGCCCCTTACTATACTTGCTGCCGCAATTGAAACATAGTCTTTTTCTCTTATTTCCTCCACTTTGTGAGGTGTCAAACTAGTAGGCTAAGTTAGGTTAGGGGGAGGGACATTTCCCTCTATATAGATGTTAGTAGCAGCTCTTCTAATAGCCATATTTTTACTTTCAACTTTCCTTCTCAAACAAAAAGAAGTCTCCAATGATTTAGGTTCAAAGAGACGCATCTCATGCTACATGCTCTCCTTTAAAGTGCCCATAAAGAAATCCGACAAGTTATCCCTTGTAATATTGTTCACTCTAAGACTCAAATTTTGAAGATGTTTAATGTGCTATATAACTAGGCCTCTTTGCCTATGATTTATCAGTTGGTTAAAGAAGGCATTGCTCTTAATATCCTACAATGTGCTATCAATTCATCCATAAATGTAGACCAAGAGACAATAGAGTCCATATTACAGTCATAAAACCATTGGTACCACACAAATTGATTAGCTTCTAAATACAATGATGTTGTTGAATATCCTAATTACTCCTATTATATGTTATGAGTTAGTGTTTTACGTAGTCAAGAGTAATTATTTGGTTATGCATTTATTAATATAGTTAGTGGAGAAGACCTGTCAATAGAGAAGAAGTTAATGTTGAGACGAGTTGGAGGATGATCCATAGGGTTTGGTGTATTGCTTTGCATCTACTTTGAATCTTCACATGGTATCAAAGTAGGCCTAAGACTCTTTGAAGATAGGAAAGAAAAAATTAGAGATTTTCCACTCTAGAGAAACTAGGAAGATATGCATCGAGATCTGTGAAGTGAAGCTCATCGATTGAGAACAAACCACCACAAGAGCTATCAATAGGCTTTATGATCCATAGAAAGATAGAACCCCTGTCTCAAAAGAAAACAAGAAGGAAAACAAGTCACAAGAAGGTATTGTTGTCTTGTCGGTCATTGGGAGTGATAGAGAAGGACTATCATTGTTTATCCATGTAGAGGGAGCGATAGTATCGTTGTCCTGTAGTTTAAAGAGAGCAATAGATTCCCAAAAGGGTCCATCACAATCTCTCTACCACTGGGGAGTGATAGTCATGACTAAGCAGTTTTCGGGATAGCGATAGTTTTTCAATACACTGCACATTCTCCATTTTCCATTCCGGTCACAGACAGACGAACCAGAAAGGAAAGACACTCTTTTAAAAGGTAACTTTTCAGAGAAAAAAAAACACATGTTTTGGAAGAATAAAATGGCTTCAAGAAACCAAACCTTTTCCCAGATTCCTCGTCTCACCGGGAAGAACTATGAAATATGGTCGATCAAAATGATGACCTTGTTAAAGGCTCAAGATGTTTGGGAATATGCATCCCATGAGTATACAAAATTGAGAGATGAAGCAGTCGAACATACCATGACAAATAATCAAAGTACTCAGTTAAAAGAACACATAACCAAGGATGCAAAGGTGTTGCATCTCATTTAAAGTGCTTTGGATGAAACCATTTCCCCAAGATTTATCTTGTGAGATCCTCTAAAACCACCTAGGAGATATTGCAAAGCAACTATCAAGGCATCACCAAGGTGAAGACAGTGAAATTGCAAACCTTGATAAGGGACCTTGAAATCCTAGAAATGAAGTGGTTGGAGTCGATAGTTCAGTACATGAATTGAGTAACTACCACTATAAACAATTTGAAGATGTACGGCGAAGATATGACGGATAATAAGGTAGTCGAGAAAGTTCTCAGAACCCTATCCAAAAAGTTCGATTCAGTGATCGCGACAATTGAAGAAGAAAATGATATGTGTCATATTTTAGTAGATGAATTGACGGATCCCTTTTATCTCGCAATTTCATAAACAACAAGAATGATAATTCCTCACTTGAAAATGAATTTTAGACCCAGGCCTCCATTGTAGAGGTAGAAGAAGAGGTCAAGGAAATAGAAGGAGAGGTAGGAAAATTATAGATCTTTCTCCAGAAGGAGAGAGATCAACCCCATATTTGGGACGAGATCATGAACACTTTCATAACCAAAGGGGGAGAAACATAAATTTCAAAGAAAATCCTAGGATACAGTGTTTTTACTACAAGAAGTTTGGCCACTCTGAAAGTGAACGTAGGAAGAAGCAAGAAAATAGGAATAAGGGCATAACACATATTAGGAACAATGATGAAGGGACATCATAATCAATATTCCTTTCATGCCATATTACTCAAGAAACCATCCACAACAAAGATCTATGGTTGTTGGATAGTGGTCTCAACAACCACATGACAGGTAACAAAGTTTTGTTTCAAGATTGGATAGCTCTATCACATCTGAAATTAATCTAGGAGATTATTATCAAGTCAAATCCAAATGTAAAGGTGTAGTTTCAATATTAACTAAACAAGATGAAAAGAAGGGCATTTATGATGGTTTCTATGTACCTGGTGTGAAAAATAACTTGATGAGTGTAGGCCATATGAGTCAACATGGTTATGAGTTCATATTCAAAGGTCCCAATGGTATAATCCTAGATAAGCCACCTAGTAAGAGGCTCACATCACAATTACAAACAAAAAATAGGATGTTTCTCCTGATGTTGAAAAGTCTAAATCAGTCACTTCTATATGCACAAAATATCTCAAGCAATGATGAAACATGGTTGTGGCACCTTAGGTATGGTTAGTTACCCTTTACAAGTCTTAGCCTTTTGTATACAATGTGTATGGTCAAGGATCTACCCTTGATTAATGAATAACACAACTCTTTTGAAACTTGTATCTTAGCCAAACACCCAAGAGATAGCTTCCCAGTTGCTTCCTATAGAGAAAAAGAGCATCTTGAGGTGGTGCATACAAACTTTTGTGGTCCTATGCAAACCTAGTCCATAGGAGGAAGTATTTATTTCCTAACATTTATTGATGACTTTAGCAAAAAAAATTGGGTGTATTTTGTGAAGCACAAATCTTAGACTTTTGAAAACTTTAAAGAGTTCAAAGCCATGGTAGAGATATAGAGTGGAAAGTACATTAAAGTACTCAAGTCATATGGAGGAGGTGAATAGGACTCCAAAGAATTCACAGAACATTGCAAATAACAAGGGATTGAAAGGCAATTCACTACAAGGTACACTCCACAACATAATGGAGTAGCTGAAAGGGAGAACAAAACAATCATGAACATGGCCAGGAGTTTACTTAAGACAAAGAACTTGTCAAATGAGTATTGGGAAGAAGTTGTAGCATGTTCAATTTATATCTTGAATAGATATCCAACCTGCAATGTGAAAGACAAAGTCCCATAGGAAGCATGGAGTGACATGAAAGCTATGGTTTCACATTTTAGAGTTTTTGGATGTGTAGCTTATGCACATATTCCTAAACATTTGAGGAGGAAAATTGATGACAAAAGTGAAAGGTGCACTTTTATTGGCTACAATGAATAGTCCAAAGCCTACAAGTAGTATAATCCCATCACCAAGAAGTTCATTGTTAGTAGAGATGTTAAGTTCTAGGAATACAAGTCTTGGGAGGATCAAACAAATGGAACGATTGGAAACCATACTCCTTTGCCATGGGTGGATGAACATGTAGAACCTACAAGCTAGCAAAATATTCATCCTAGACCCCAAGGATGCAAGTACAAAGACAAGGGGAACAATTAGAGCATAGTTCTTATTCCAACAGTGATTCAGATCCAACTATAGCTTCTCTAACAAACTAGAAGGAAAGAAGATTGCAAGACATTTACGAACAACTTGATGATGAGGAAGCACATTTTGTTTTTTAGTCCTTTCAACTAGTATATTTTGAAGAAGCAATGAAGGAAGAACAATGAGTTCAAGCAATGAATGAATAAAAATAAGTCTTTGAAAGAAACAACACATGGGATCTTGTACATCTACTAGTAGAAAATATCAACATTTGAGTTAAAAGGGTATATAATACAAAGTTGAATGAGAAAGACACAGTGGAGAAGCACAAATCCTAACTTGTAGCAAAAGGTTTTGCTCAGCAACCTGGTGTGGATTATGGAGAAACATTTTCTACACTAACATGTTTAGATACTATCAAAGCAGCTTCGGCAGTTGCAACCCAAAACATGTGGCCAGTTTGTCAAATGGAGGCTAAATTTGTTGGTTGTGGAGCCTTATCTTCCTTATTTAGAGGTCGTGTTTCAGCCGTGTCTGAATCCCAACCCATGATGGGGGGGGTTGGGGGGCTTGCGCCCCACAAATAGTCACCATGGGGGGTCCATGGGAGGCGACAACTAATTTGGGAGCCCCCCATGCAGGGGTTCTAGGGCAACGCCCCCGTAGTGAAAATTTTGGAAAAAATGCCTTGTAAAATGTTGTAATTTCATAGTCATGACTTGGTCAATAATGGATGATTTATGGGCCCATAGTATTGGGTGTTACATAGTATTTTCCCATGGTAATCGCTCTTTAAAAGGAATGCATTGTAATATGGCTGTGTATTGTAGCATTGTAAAGATATCTGATTGTGTGAGAGAGACTGTGAGAGAGTGAAGAGGAAGTTGCAGTGGATGTGCTGTAGGTTGTATCCCTTCATTTGTTGGATGGTATAATAATAAGGACTGGCAATTTTTGTGTGGACGTAGCCCATCTTGGGTGAACCACGTTATATTGGTGTCTTTCTTGTAATGTGTTTTATGTGATTTATGTTTGCATCTTGTTTATTGTTATTGCTCTGCGATCCTATTTTTCTAACAATTGGTATCATAGCCAAAGGTCTATTTGGAAGATAAACTCGTAGGAAAGAAGGGTTCCTGGTTTGAGTAGGAGCAATGGCGGAAGAAGGAAAGTTTAAGGTCGAGAAATTTAATGGACAAAACTACCAGTTATGGAAGATGCAAATGTAGGACTAACTGTACCAGAAGGATCTATTCCTACCGTTGGGAGGAAAAGCAAAACAATCGGAAACTATGAAGGATGAATAATGGGAGGTTCTTGACAGAAAGGCATTGGGAACAACATGGTTGTGCTTGGATTCATCGGTGGCTTTCAATATTTCAAAAGAAATGACAATGGAGGGGATGAGCACATTGGGTAAGCTATATGAAAAACACTCGATCTCCAACAAGGTATTTATAATGAAGCGTTTATTTAATATGAAGATGTCAGAAGATGGATATGTTTCTAATCATTTAAATGAATTTAATACGATTACAAATCAACTATATTTTGTAAAATTGAACTTTGATGGTGAGGTTAGGGATATTCTAATCTTGTGTTCATTGCCAGAAAGTTGGAATGGATTGGTCATGGTTGTAAGCAACTCTGTATCTGGTTCAAACACTTTGAAATTTGATGATGTTGTTGGTGTTATTCTTAGCAAGGAAATGCGAAGGAAAAGCATAGGTGAGACATCAAGTAATGCATTGACCATGCAGAGCAAGGGAAGCCAAAGGGAGAGAGGAAAGATCCCAGTTAATCGCAACAAGTTCAGGAAGGGAAGATCCAAGTCCATATTGGGAAACATAGAGTGTTGGAACTGTGGAAAGAAAGGACATCTAAAGAAAGACTACAGATCTCTAAATAAGAAAGGAGATGGACATCAGGAGATTACTCAGGAAGCAAATGTAGCAGGTGATGTGTTGCAAGATGCTTTGATTTTTGCATTAGATAATACTAATGATTACTGGGTAGTAGATTGAGGGGCTTCATGTCATGCTACACCCCATAGGAAATTCTTTCATGATTATGTTACAGGTGATTTTGTACATGTTTTATTGGGTGATGATGAACCATGTAAAATTGTTGGAATGGGTAAGGTACGGATAAAGTTAAAGAATAGTGAATGGGTGCTGAAATATGTAAGGCATATTCCTGCTATGAAAAGAAATATGATCTTAACATGACATTTGATAGATGGTGGTTGTTTATCTTCGTTTGGAGAAACATGGTGGAAGATCACTAAAGGATCAATGGTGATAGCAAAAGGAGACATGATATGTAAGTTGTATTTAAGTCCTCATAATACTAACTGTTCTATCTCTTTAGCTTCCACAGGAATAGATACAACATTGTGGCATCATAGGCTTAGCCACATGAGTGAGAAAGGGATGCAAATTCTCCACTCAAGGAAGTTGTTTCCAGATCTGAAGCAGGTAAGTTTGGAATTCTGTGAGAACTGCGTTTATGAAAAACAGAAGAGAGTCAGATTTCTCAAGGTTGGGAAACAAAAGAAGAGTGAAAAGTTAGAGCCTGTACATATAGATGTATGGGGACCGTATCATGTACAATCTCTTGGTGGCTCTCATTATGATGTTAGTTTTATTGATGATGCAACTAGAAAAACTTTGGTTTATTGCATTAGATAGAAATCTGATGTGTTTTCTACTTTTAAGAAATGGAAAGCTTTGGTTGAGAATGAGACAAGAAAAAGGTTGAAGTGTCCCAGATATGATAATGTAGGTTAATACTACGGAAATGAGTTTGATAGTTACTATTCATACCATGCGATTCGTAGAGAGAAGACAGTCCCAGGAACACCACAAGAAAATCGTGTGTCAGAAAGGATGAACAGAACATTCATGGAGTGTGCAAAGTGTGTAAGATTCCAAGTAGGGTTTCACTTACAGTTTTGGGTGGATGTTGTAGATATTGTTGTTTACTTAATAAACATAGGGCCTTCAAGTGATTTGGATGGTGGTATTCCAGAGGAGTCATGGACAGGTAAAAAGGTAAACTACTCTTTTCTGAGAACTTTTGGTTGTGAAGCATGTGTCCATATTGAGAAAGAAAATAGAACAAATCTTGAGGCTAAATCCAAGAAATGTACCTTTATTGGATACGGGGTTGATGATTTTGGTTATCGCTTATGGGATTATGAAAATAACAAAATAATTAGGAGTAGAGATGTGGTATTCAATGAAAATTTCATGTATAAAAATCAGTTACAGGGAAAGAAACAAGAAAAGGAAAAAACGGAGTACACAGTGCTTGATGAAATCAAAGAAAATGAAGTTCCGAAGGTGCCGGAAAATAAAAAACATCAGCAGTTACCTCAAACTCCTGCAAGTGTTAGAATATCTACCAGGTTAAGTAGACCCCCTGAACGATTGTCTCTTTCACTGTATTATTTATTGATGACTGATTCTGGTGAACCAGAATGTTGTGAAGAAGAAATGCAGGTTGAAACTAGAAATAAGTGGGAGCAAGGCATGAATGAGGATATGGACTCATTAGTAAGAAAACAAAATTGGTCCCTTGGAGTAAGGCCAAAAGCTTTGCCATATTGTTAGTTTCATGTCCTATCCCCCAAGAGAATGTTGCCTTTGTAGTTCCTCTAGGATTGAAAATAATCCCCCCCATGCCTATCACCCCTTACAACAACAATATTTACAAAAGTAACTTAGAAAGTAGAAAGTAGATGCATAATTAAAAATAAGTTTGTTTTTTGTTTTTTTGTCTTGTGCGAAATAAAAGCAAAATGGTAATAACGCGTGAAATAAGTTAATGAAGTAAATAAAATAGTTTTATATACTAAAAGAAAAAAATGAAAAAAGTTAAAAACATTTAAATACCAAAAATATAAGCATGCTAATAAATAAATAAAAATAACAATTACATAACATATGAAATGATAGAAATAATTTTTTAAATAAACATTTAGACTTAAAAATTAAACTAAAAAATGAAATAGGTAAGAGAATGAAGGTTTTCAACCCAATATTTTTTATATTTAATGAATAATAATCCCATATATCATCATCAATTGGATAAATGAAATATTGGAACAGGCATGACTCAAAATCATAGAAGATATTAATGAATCCATAAATTGTAATGTTACATGGAGAAAGAAGAAAGGTAAAGTCTGGACTTCAAAAAATGGATAATTTGTGTTGCACAATGACCTTTTCGTCGATACCTACTATCCATGAAATTGTTAGATCCATAGATAAACAATGTATGTGTTATCTCCTCAAATAAACATAGACTAGTTGTGTTTTCTAGGTGATAGGAGGTCTTTCAATTTTTCATTTTTAGATGCATTTGGGGTTCTTTTTCAAGAGTTTGAAGTGCGTAATGAAGTTTGAAATAACATTTGATGTTACTTTGTCTCCAAGAAATAATTTTTCGGTTTGAAGGGCCCCATTTATTAATTACATGCAACATGCCTAACATTTTATTTTCATAAATTAGTTTGAGTAAGTTTTTTTCCTTTAAGTTGGAAACTTTTGAAAGCAAGTGGCTTTCCTTCTTGCATTAAAATTGCACCAATTGCATTCCCCTAGTAATCAATTTCCACATTAGAATTATTTGTGAAGTTAGGTGTGGCTAATACAAGAGTTGTACACATAAAAACTTTAAGTTTTTCAAAATATTTGGTTGCTTCTTGAGTCCAATAAAATACCTCCTTTTTCAATAGAGACACTATAAGAGATGCTTCTATTTGACCATGATTCTTGACAAAATTGTTGTAATAGCATGTCAATCCTACGAATCCTTTAAGAATCTTCAAGGTTTTTGGAATTGGCCATTCCATTATAGCTTTAATTTTGTTAGGGTCCACTTTGATGTCATCATGACATACAATCTAGACCAAATATTCCACTTCCTAAACCCCAAAGGAAAACTTAGAAGGCTTGTCATATAATTGATGCTCCTCCAATAATTTTAATACCATGTCAACATGTTGTACATGCTCTTCCAAATATTGGACATAGATTAATATATCATCAGAAAATATTAGTTTTCTTCCCAAGATTTTCTATATATTAGTAAGGTCAAATGGCATCACCATAAATTCATAATAACCTTCATGTGTTTTAAAGGTTGTTTTTGGAATGTCTTCTTGCCTCATTTTGATTTTGATGATATCCTAAGTGGAGGTCTAACTTGGAAGAAAATTGATCCCTTTAATTAATCTAATAGTTCATCAATGATAGGAATATGAGACTTATCTTTAATTATCATCTTGTTGAGCTCTCTATAATCTAGACACATACACCATGAACCTTCCTTTTTAAGAACCATAAGGAATGGTGCATAGAACACAGTTTGGCTAGTGTGAATGATGCCAACATCTAACATTTCTTGAACCATACTCTCAATCTCACTCTTTTGTGCATATGGGTACCTATAAGGTTTGATGTTAGGTGGTACACTTCAGAGCTGCAAGTGAATCACATAGTCATGATCTTGAGCAGGTGGAATACCTTTAGGAATATATCCAAATACCTTGGAATGATGGTCAAAAACTCTTTGGAGAACCACTAGAATAGAGGGTATAGATGCTTGAACATCTAGTGAGCATAACTGTGCAATTACACCATGGTGCCCCTTTTTTAGCAATTTTTCATGTTTTTGGAGCTTATCACTTTAGAGGGTTTCCCTAGAGTACCTTTGAGTTCAATTTACTTACCTTTTGAGAAAAATCTCATGAAAAGTTCCTGAAAATTAAGAGTCACTTTTCCCAATGATTGTAACCATTGAACCCCTAATACAACATCAACACCACCCATTTGGATTACAATTATTGGGCTATCCAATAAATACTCCCCCATATTAAGTTTAATACTGTGGCACTTCTCTAAATAATTTATGGTACCTTCATCTAACAATCATTATTTGAAACTCTGGTGCAAGATATATAAAGCAATTAAGAAGTTTGGCTAATTTGCAATTAATGAAGCTATGGGTACTACCAAAATTAATCAACATTGTTACTTTTTTCTTTTTGGTATATCCTTCTATCATGAGAGTTTGAGGAGCGCTAGCTAATGCATGACAAGAAATGGTTGGAGTAGTATCTTCTAGTTCAACCTCTTCATATTGTCCTAGTTTTGGATCTTCTTCCTCTCCACGATGTATGTAGGATAATTTCTTCTCGCTGCACTTATTCCCCTTACTATACTTGCTGCCGCAATTGAAACATAGTCTTTTTCTCTTATTTCCTCCACTTTGTGAGGTGTCAAACTAGTAGGATAAGTTAGGTTAGGGGGAGGGACATTTCCCTCTATATAGGTGTTAGAAACAGCTCTTCTAATAGCCAAATTTTTACTTTCAACTTTCCTTCTCAAACAAAAAGAAGTCGCCAATGATTTAGGTTCAAAGAGACGCATCTCATGCTACATGCTCTCCTTTAAAGTGACCATAAAGAAATCCGACAACTTATCCCTTGTAATATTGTTCACTCTAAGACTCAAATTTTGAAGATGTTTAATGTGCTATATAACTAGGCCTCTTTGCCTAAGATTTATCAGTTGCCTAAAGAAGGCGTTGTTCTTAATATACAACAATGTGCTATCAATTCATCCATAAATATAGACCAAGAGACAATAGATTCCGTATTACAGTCACAAAACCATTAGTACCACACAAATTGATTAGGTTCTAAATACAATGATGTTGTTGAATATCCTAATTACTCCTATTATATGTTATGAGTTAGTGTTTTACGTAGTCAAGAGTAATTATTTGGTTATGCATTTATTAATATAGTTAGTGGAGAAGACCTATCAATAGAGAAGACGTGTCAAAAATATGTTTTGTATTTCCTATATTTAGAAGTTAATGTTGAGAAGAGTTGGAGGATGATCCATAGGGTTTGGTGTATTGCTTTGCATCTACTTTGAATCTTCACATGGTATCAAAGTAGGCCTAAGACTCTTTGAAGATAGGAAAGAAAAAATTAGAGATTTTCCACTCTACAGAAAATAGGAAGATGTGCATTGAGATCTGTGAAGTGAAGCTCATCGATTGAGAACAAACCACCACAAGACCTATCAATACGCTTTATGATCCATAGAAAGATAGAAACCCTGTCTCAAAAGAAAACAAGAAGGAAAACAAGTCACAAGAAGGTATTGTTGTCTTGTCGGTCATCGAGAGTGATAGAGAAGGACTATCATTGTTTATCCATGGAGAGGGAGCGATAGTATCGTTGTCCTATAGTTTGAAGAGAGCGATAGCTTCCCTAAAGAGTCCATCACCATCTCTCTACCACTGGGGAGTGATAGCCATGACTAAGCACTTTTCGGGATAGCGATAGTTTTTCGATACACTGCACATTCTCCATTTTCCATTCCAGTCATAGACAGATGGACCAGAAAGGAAAGACACTCTTTTAAAAGGTAACTTTTCAGAGAAAAAAACACATGTTTTGTAAGAATAAAATGGCTTCAAGCACCCAAACCTTTTCCTAGATTTCTCCTCTCACTGGGAAGAACTATGAAATATGGTCGATCAAAATAATGACCTTGTTAAAGGCTCAAGATGTTTGGGAATATGCATCCCATGAGTATACAAAATTGAGAGATGAAGCAGTCGAACATACCATGACAAATAATCAAAGGACTCAGTTAAAAGAACACATAACCAAGGATGCAAAGGCGTTGCATCTCATTCAAAGTGATTTGGATGAAAACATATTCCCCAAGATTTATCTTGTGAGATCCTCTAAAACCACCAAGGAGATATTGCAAAGAAACTATCAAGGCATCACCAAGGTGAAGACAGTGAAATTGCAAACCTTGATAAGGGACTTTGAAATCCTAGAAATGAAGTGGTTGGAGTCGATAGTTCAGTACATGAATTGAGTAACTACCACTATAAACAATTTGAAGATGTACGACGAAGATATGACGGATAATAAGGTAGTCGAGAAGGTTCTCAAAACCCTATCCAAAAAGTTCGATTCAGTGGTCGCAACAATTGAAGAAGAAAAAGATATGTGTCATATTTCAGTAGATGAATTGATGGATCCCTTTTATCCCATGATTCCATAAACAATAAGAATGATAATTCCTCACTTGAAAATGCATTTTAGACCCAGGCCTCCATTGTAGAGGTAGAAGAAGAGGTCAAGGAAATAGAAGCAGAGGTAGGAAAATTATATATCTTTCTCAAGCAGGAGAGAGATCAGCCCCATATTTGGGACGAGATTATGAACACTTTCATAACCAAAGGGGGAGAAACATAAATTTCAAAGAAAAGCCTAGGATCAGTGTTTTTACTACAAGAAGTTTGGCCACTCTGAAAGTGAATGTAGGAAGAAGCAAGCAAATAGGAATAAAGGCATAACACATATTAGGAACAATGATGAAGGGACATCATAATCAATGTTCCTTTCATGCCAGATTATTGAAGAAACCATCCACAACAAAGATCTATGGTTGTTGGATAGTGGTCTCAAAAACCACATGACTGGTAACAAAGTTTTGTTTCAAGTTTGGATAGCTCTATCACATCTGAAATTAAGCTAGGAGATTATTATCAAGTCAAATCCAACGGTAAAGGTGTAGTTTCAATATTAGCTAAACAAGATGAAAAGAAGGACATTTGTGATGGTTTCTATCTACCTGGTGTGAAAAATAACTTGATGAGTGTAGGCCATATGAGTCAACATGGTTATGAGTTCATATTCAAAGGTCCCACTTGTATAATCCTAGATAAGCCACTTAGTAAGAGGCTCACATCATAAGTACAAACAAAAAATAGGATGTTTCTCCCTGTGTTGAAAAGTCTAAATCAGTCACTTTTATATGCACAAAATATCTCAAGCACTGATGAAACATGGTTGTGGCACCTTAGGTATGGTTAGTTACCCTTTACTAGTCTTATCCTTTTGTATACAAAGTGTATGGTCAAGGATCTACCCCTGATTAATGAATAACACAACTCTTTTGAAACTTGTATCTTAGCCAAACACCCAAGAGATAGCTTCCTAGTTGCTTCCTATAGAGAAAAAGAGCATCTTGAGGTGGTGCATACAAACCTTTGTGGTCCTATGCAAACCTAGTCCATATGAGGAAGTTTTTAGTTCCTAACATTTATTGATGACTTTAGCAAAAAAAATTGGGTGTATTTTTTGAAGCACAAATCTTAGACTTTTGAAAACTTTAAAGAGTTCAAAGCCATGGTAGAGATATAGAGTGGAAAGTACATTAAAGTACTCAAGTCATATGGAGTAGGTGAATAGGACTCCAAAGAATTCACAGAACATTGCAAACAACAAGGGATTGAAAGTAAATTCACTACAAGGTACACTTCACAACATAATGGAGTATCTCAAAGGGAGAACAGAATAATCATGAACATAGCCAGGAGTTTGCTCAAGACGAAGACCTTGTCAAATGAGTATTGGGAAGAAGTTGTAGCATGTTCAATTTATATCTTGAATAGATATCCAACCTGCAGTGTGATAGACAAAGTTCCATAGGAAGCATGGAGTGACATGAAAGCTATTGTTTCACATTTTAGAGTTTTTGGATGTGTAGCTTATGCGCATATTTCTAAACATTTGAGGAGGAAGCTTGATGAAAAAAGTGAAAGGTGCACTTTTATTGGCTACAATGAATATTCCAAAGCCTATAGGTAGTATTGTTGAGATATTGTAACTTCAAAGAATATTATATTTGTACTTTATTATTTTGGAGATGTTTCATTCCTCCTTGAAGATCTTATTGTATATCCAGAGATGTTTATTCCTCCGTCGGAAGGTGGTAACTTGGGTTATTAGACTTACCTAGTGGGGGTCGGACCTGTATGTGTTATGTGGTTCAAAGGGTTATTAGACCACCCTAGAGGGGTCGGCCCAGTCAGTTGTAGTGGGGTATTTAACCCATTGGTTAAATACGAGCCTACATGTTTTGTGTAAAAGACAAGTCGGAGTAGTGTATAAATAGAGGAGGTGTATTCCTCATTTGACACACACTCACTCACTTGAGAGTGGTGCACTTGTGGAGGAGAGGCCTTCTATGGAGAAGGAGGAGCTTATGCTCAGGGTTACATCTTTGTATATTGTCGGTCATCTATATTGAGGGAGCTTTACTGGGTTTTCTACCCCATGAGGTTTTCCCAGGGACACTTGCTGGATACCTTCCGAGGGCATAGAACTCCAACCGTGCAACAAAAACGGGTTCAGGGGAGTCCTGCAGGTGTGTCTAAGCAGGTTCGGGCTGGGAACACTAGCCATACCATCCCGGTGGATGATTTTCCAAAGTTGACCCCCATGTGCAAAAATTGCACACTCCCACACTGAGCAAAACCCTAATTTCCAAAATGGACCTGCAAGGTGACACTTGGGCCATCGAGCCAGAGGGGAGGGGCACCCCTGGAACTATCCCGGTGTGTTGAATCCAACAGAGTTGACGATTCGTCGATCCGAGCCACGATCATCATTCTATGGCTCGTTCTGTCTCACATCCAAAAGGCCTTCAGGGACAATTGCTGGATACCTGTCGGGGGCATAGAATTCCAAACATGCAACAAAAGTGGGTTTCGGAGAGTCCTGCAGGTGTGTCTAGGTAGGTTCGGGCTGGGAACACGATCCATACCCGCCCGGTGGATGATTTTCCAAAGTTGACCCCCATGTGCAAAAATTGCACACTCCCACACGGAGCAAAACCCTAGTTTCCAAGATGGACCTACAAGTTGACACATGGGCCACTAGGCCAGAGGGGAGGGGCACCCCTAGCACTGTCCCAGCGTGCTGAATCCAATGGAGTCGACGGTTCGTCGATCTGATCCACGGTCATCATTCTATGGCTCGTTCCGTCTCGCATCCAAAAGGCCTTCAGGGACACTTGCTGGATACCTGTCAGGGGCATAGAACTCCAACCGTGCAACAAAACCGGGTTCCGAGGAGTCCTGTAGGTGTGTCTAGGCAGGTTCAGGCTGGGAACACTAGCCATACCCTCCCGGTGGATGAGTTTCCAAAGTTGACCCCCATGTGCAAAAATTGCACACTCCCACACTGAGCAAAACCCTAGTTTCCAAGATGGACCTGCAAGGTGACACATGGGCCACTGGGCTGGAGGGGAAGGGTACCCTTGGCACTATACCAGTGTGTTGAATCCAACGGAGTTGACGGATCGTCGATCCGAGCCACGGTCTTCAATCTATGGCTCGTCCCGTCTCACTGCCAGAAGGCCTTCAGGGACACCTGTTGGATACCTGCCGGGGGCATAGAACTCCAACCGTGCAACAAAATCGGGTTTCGGGGAGTCCTGCAGGTGTGTCTAGGTAGGTTCGGGTTGGGAACACTAGCCATACCCGCCCGGTGGATGATTTTCCAAAGTTGACCCCCGTGTGCAAAAATTGCACACTCCCACACTCAGTTTAACCTTAGTTTACGAAATGAATGCACAATGAAACCACTGGGCCATGGGGAGACGAGGGAGAGGGCCCCTTAGAGGTAATCACACGCCAGGAGACCAACAGAGTCGACGGTTCATCGATCCGACGTCCGGTTTCCGAGTTATGTCGAGTTGCAAGTCGCATGAAAATGTCGTTCAGGGACACTTGGTGAATTTCCGTCCGGGAGCCAAAAAGCAAGCGGAGCAGCAAGATTGCGTGCTATTGGCTCCTACAAGTGTGTGTGGGAAATGTCGACGTGGGAACACTTCCAACACTGGCTCGGGGGAGGATTTTGCAGAGTTGACCCACCAATCCGAGATTGCATGCAATTAAACTAAGCAAAACCCTAGTTTACGAAATGAATGCACAATGAAGCCGTCGGGCGATGGGGAGACGAGGGAGAGGGTCCCCTAGAGGTAATCGCATGCCAGGATACCAACGGAGTCGACAGTTCGTCGTTTCGACGTTCGGTTTACGAGTTATTTCGAGTTGCAAGTCGCATGAAAATGTTGTTTAGGGACACTTGGTGAATTTCCGCCCGGGATCCAAAAAGCAAACAGAGAAGGAAGATTGCATGCCGTTGGATCCTGCAAGTGTGTGTGGGAAATGCCGATGTGGGAACACTGCCAACACTGGCTCGAGGGAGGGTTTTGCAGAGTTGACCCACCAATGTGAGATTGCATGCAATTAAACTGAGCAAAACCCTAGTTTACGAAATGAATGCACAATGAAGCCACTGGGCCATGGGGAGATGAGGGAGAGGGCCCCCTAAAGGTAATCGCAGTCCAGGAGACCAACAGAGTCGACGGTTCATCGGTCCGACGTTCGATTTTTGAGTTATGTCGAGTTGCAAGTCGCATGAAAATGCCATTCAGGGACACTTGGTGAATTTCCGTCCAGGAGCCAAAAAGAAAATAGAGCAGGAAGATTGTGTGTTGTTGGCTCTTGCAAGTGTGTGTGGGCAATACCGATGTGGGAACACTACCAACACTAGGTTGGGGGAGGGTTTTGCAGAGTTGACCCACCAATGCGAGATTGCATGCAATTAAACTAAGCAAAACCCTAGTTTATGAAATGAATGCACAATGAAGCCATTGGGCCATGGGGAGATGAGGGAGAGGGCCCCCTAGAGGTAATCACATGCAAGGACACCAACGGAGTTGACGGTTCATTGGTCCGACGTCCGGTTTCCGAGTTATGTCGAGTTGCAAGTCACATGAAAATGTCGTTCAGGGACACTTGGTGAATTTCCGCCCAGGAGCCAAAAAGTAAACGGAGCAGGAAGATTGCATGCCGTTGGCTCCTGCAAGTGTGTGTGGGCAATGCCGACGTGGGAACACTGCCAACACTGGCTTGGGGGAGGGTTTTGCAGAGTTGACCCACCAATGCGAGATTGCATGCAATTAAACTGAGCAAAACCCTAGTTTACGAAATGAATGCACCATGAAGCCACTGGGCCATGGGGAGATGAGGGAGAGGGCCCCCTAGAGGTAATCGCACACCAAGAGACCATTGGAGTCAATGGTTCGTCGGTCCGACATCCGTTTTCCGAGTTATGTCGAGTTGCAAGTCGCATGAAAATTCCATTCAGGGACACTTGGTGAATTTCCGTCTGGGATCCAGAAAGCAAACAGAGCAGGAGGATTGCATGTCGTTGGCTCCTGCAAGTGTGTGTGGGCAGTGCCGACATGGGAACACTGCCAACACTGTCTCGGGGGAGGGTTTTGAAAAGTTGACCCACCAATGTGAGATTGCATGCAATTAAGCTGATCAAAACCCTAGTTTACGAAATGAATGCACAATGAAGCCACTAGGCCATGGGGAGACGAGGGAGAGGCCCCCCTAGAGGTAATCGCACACCAGGAGACCAACGGAGTCGACGGTTTGTCGGTCCGACGTCCGATTTCTGAGTTATGTCGAGTTGCAAGTCGCATGAAAATGTCGTTCATGGACACTTGGTGAATTTCCGCCCGTGAGCCCAAAAGCAAACGGAGCAGCAAGATTGCATGCCGTTGGCTCCTACAAGTGTGTGTGGGAAATTCCAACGTGGGAACACTGCCAACACTGGCTCGAGGGAGGGTTTTGCAGAGTTGACCCACCAATGTGAGATTGCATGCAATTAAACTGAGCAAAACCCTAGTTTACTTAATGAATGCACAATGAAGCCACTAGGCCATGGGGAGATGAGGGAGAGGGCTCCCTAGAGGTAATCGCACTCCAGGAGACCAATGGAGTCGACGGTTCATCGGTCCGATGTTCGGTTTCTGAGTTATGTCGAGTTGCAAATCGCATGAAAATGTCATTCAGGGACACTTGGTGAATTTCCGTCCAGGAGCCAAAAATAAAACGGAGCAGGAAGATTGTGTGTTGTTGGCTCCTGCAAGTGTGTGTGGGCAATACCGATGTGGGAACACTACCAACACTAGGTTGGGGGAGGGTTTTGCAGAGTTGACCCACCAATGCGAGATTGCATGCAATTAAACTAACCAAAACCCTAGTTTACGAAATGAATGCACAATGAAGCAACTGGGCCATGGGGAGACGAGGGAGAGGGCCCCGTAGAGTTAATCACATGCCAGGAGACCAACGGAGTTGACGGTTCGTCGGTCCGATGTCTGGTTTCCGAGTTATGTCGAGTTGCAAGTCACATGAAAATGTCGTTCAGGGACACTTGGTGAATTTCCGCCCAGGAGCCAAAAAGTAAACGGAGCAGGAAGATTGCGTGCCGTTGGCTCCTGCAAGTGTGTGTGGGAAATGCCGACGTGGCAACACTGCCAACACTGGCTTGGGGGAGGGTTTTGCAGAGTTGACCCACCAATGCGAGATTGCATGCAATTAAACTGAGCAAAACCCTAGTTTACGAAATGAATGCACCATGAAGCCATTGGGCCATGGGGAGACTAGGGAGAGGGCCCCCTAGAGGTAATCGTACGCCAAGAGACCAACGGAGTCGACGATTCATCGGTCTGACGTCCGTTTTCCGAGTTATGTCAAGTTGCAAGTCGCATGAAAATTCCATTCAGGGACACTTGGTGAATTTTCGTCCGGGAGCCAGAAAGCAAACAGAGTAGGAAGATTGCGTGTCGTTGGCTCCTGCAAGTGTGTGTGGGTAGTGCCGACATGGGAACACTGCCAACACTGGCTCGAGGGAGGGTTTTGAAAAGTTGACCCACCAATGTGAGATTGCATGCAATTAAACTGATCAAAACCCTAGTTTATGAAATGAATGCACAATGAAGCCACTGGGCCATGGGGAGACAAGGGAGAGGCCCCCCTAGAGATAATCGCACGCCAGGAGACCAACGGAGTCGACGGTTTGTCGGTCCGACGTCCGATTTCTGAGTTATGTCGAGTTGCAAGTCGCATGAAAATGTCGTTCAGGGACACTTGGTGAATTTCCGCCCGTGAGCCAAAAAGCAAACGGAGCAGCAAGATTGCATGCCGTTGGCTCCTGCAAGTGTGTGTGGGAAATGCCGACGTGGAAACTCTGCCAATACTGGCTCGGGGGATGTTTTGCAGAGTTGACCCACCAATGCGAGATTGCATGCAATTAAACTGAGCAAAACCCTAATTTACGAAATGAATGCATAATGAAGCCACTAGGCCATGGGGAGACGAGGGAGAGGGCTCCCTAGAGGTAATCGCACGCCAGGAGACCAACGGAGTCGACGGTTCGTCGGTCCGACGTACGGTTTCTGAGTTATGTCGAGTTGCAAGTCGCATGAAAATGTCGTTCAGGGACACTTGGTGAATTCCCGCTCAGGAGCCAAAAAGCAAACGGAGCAGCAAGATTACGTGTCGTTGGCTCCTGCAAGTGTGTGTGGGCAATGCCGACGTGGGAACACTGCCAACACTAGCTCGGGGGAGGGTTTTGCAGAGTTGGCCCACCAATGCGATATTGCATGCAATGAAATTGAGCAAAACCCTAGTTTACGAAATGAATGCACATTGAAGCCACGAGGCCATGGGGAGACGAGGGAGAGGGCCCCCTAGAGATAATTGCACGCCAGGAGACCAACGGAGTCGACGATTCGTCGGTCCAACGTCCGATTTCTAAGCTATGTCGAGCTGCAAGTCACATGAAAATGTTGTTCAGGGACAAGAGACACAACATTTTATCCTGGGAAACCCTCATGGGGAAGAAAACCTAGCAACCTTTCTTAGAATAATTATATGTTTATAAATCAAGTACAATGAAACCATGAACAAACCCTAACCCTGAAGGGTTTTACCACATGAAAACACCTTAGTTACTCATACGTAGTGTTGAATCTAATTGTACAATCAAATATTGGGCGTTGATGAAATGTGTAGCATGTATTGCACTTAGTTTTATTAAATTACACTTGAACATTGAATTAACTTGTAATTTAATCATCCAAACTCACAAATTTTAATTACACCTATCCAATTAGTGTGCATGAGTGAATTCATTGAAACCTTGAAAAACATTGTATTGCATTTAGTTTGATTAAATTACATGAGCAAGAACTTTGACATAACTTGTAATGATCATCCAAAATCACAAATTTTAATTAGATACCAATTAGTGCATGCATGTAGTGAGTTCGTTGAAACCTTTAAATATAATAGTTTGTTCTTTTGACATAGCGCATTCATGAGTAATAGATCATCCACACAAATCAACACATTAGATTGACACAAGAACACGTGGAAACCGAAGAACAAATACAAAGTGAAATGTATCATTCATTTATAAGTGAAATGTCAATGTGCATGTCTCCAAAAGTACATGTATCCAATGAAATCAATGTACATGTCTCCAAAAGTACATGCACAATAAAGTCAATGTACATGTCTCCAAAAGTGAATGTATCGAAAAGTACATATATATACAAAAGTATCCAAAAGCACATGTGTCCAAAACTATCCAAAACTATAAAAGCCACATGTACATGTATCTAAATGTACATATATCCCATAAGACACATCAAAACTCAAGCTTCCTCTTGTTCTTTCCCGACGTTGATGGTTGGTGGGATAGGGTAGTCCTTAGCATCAAGATCATGGATCCAATCATTTCTTTGTTGCGGTTTGCAGACACGGACCAGCCCATCCTACGAGATTTCTATGAGGGGTGGGATTCCATGATTGAGTCCATGAGGACCATTGTTATGGAGAATGAGTGTGTCGAGTATGAGACATCGGCAAAGAACTTATGGTCCATCATATAGGGCATTCTTATCTCCAGGTGGGATAAGAATTGCACACCTTTGCATTACTTGGTCCACTCATTGAACCCCAGGTTCTACACTCAGGATTGGCTCAGTGGTGGGTCGGGGCCCTCATCCAGAGTCCCTCCTCACATGGATGGAGAGATCTCAAAGGGGAGGAAGATAGCATTTAGACGGCTACTTCAAGATAGAGACCACCTTGAGGTGGTGGAGGAGGAATTTTATGAGTTTTCTAGTGGCACTGGGAGATTTGGAGGATATGAGGTGGTTAGAGGCATGGGGGTTAAGAAACCCCTTGTTAGGTGGACAACTCATGGGGCAACATGCCCTCTTCTACAAAAGATAGCCTTGAGGGTCCTCTCTCAAGTTACTTCATCCTCTTGTTGTGAGAGGAATTGGAGCACATATGGGAACTTGTACAGTGTGAAGAAGAGCAGGCTTGAGCAGTCCAGGGCAGAGACGATGGTGTATGTGCACTCCAACCTTCCTCTTATTTACATGAAGAGGGAGGAGTGGGCAAAGGGAAAGACACGGATGTGGGATGTCTTGCCTGATGAGATGGGTTTGGACAACAGTACTGAGTTGGCATTAGCCAACATGGATCTTAATGATCCAGTGCCAGAGCCGGTCACTTTTAATGAGGGTGATCGTATGGAGGGGTCATCCTCCACACCAGCAGATGCAGTTACTCAGATTGGCAGAGAGGAGGAGGAGGAGGATCAGGGCAGTGATGAGTTTGTTGATTCAGGCATGGAGAAGGACTATTGAGTCATTGACAAATGGGATTCTTCCATCTTGATCCACCGCTTTTTTGTATTTACTATTAGACTATTAGACTATTAGTCTATTTGGCATTTGCCAGTGCCCAGTGGCATTCCAACATCTATGTAATACATTTTGATTTTGATGACTTAATGAGAAATATGGTTCTGAGTCTCTGACATGGATCTATGTGTCTCAATGTCTCGTTGTGATTTGCGATTGTGAATGACAAATGTGTTGTGATTTGTGAATGATCTAATTTCTATTGAATATTTCATATTTGTAATTGTAAATGTAATTTCTATTGAATATTTGTAATTGTAAATGTTAAATTTTATTGGATCTATATGTCTATATTTTTAAATTTTAATCTATTTAAAAATATATATATATGTATATAAAACATGTCCTACGTGTCCTAATTCCGGGGGTCACCATGTCCCATGGGGACACTCGTGTCCCGTGTCCTCGTGTCAAGTGACTTAGATGGATACATTGTAGAAAGGGGGGAGTTCTATTTTTTTCAATTTTTTGTTGGATTAAGAATTTTTGAGTTTTTGAAAAGGGATCCATTTTAAGTATTCACTCATCTTGGTTGAGGGAGATGTGAATTTAATTAGAGATTGGGTTATTTCCAATTTTATCAATATTACAAAACTAGGTTCTTTTAAACAATAAAAAAATACTAATTTAGATTAAGAAATGACAAAAAAATGGTATGGGTGAATGAATTACCTGATTAGATGACAATCCACCGGTGAATTTGCCTCCCCTCCAGCTAAATCGAGCTCCACCGATACTCCAGGGCACACAAACCGTCCTCTTCCAACCTCTATTTCGCGTTTCTGATGCGTGAAGAGCGCCGCAGGTGGTCGGGGGTGGTCGGGACTGTGTTTTTAAATTGATTTTAGATTTCAATATTGCGTACATGTTTTGTAGTTCTATAACGCGTACGCGTTATGGTTACCTATCCTACATGTCCAATGACATGTCAGGTTCGGGTCTTACCATGGCAAGTGCTAAGTATTAGAAACGCGTTATGTTTTTATGTATCAGGAATGAGTTTTAAAAAAGTAGGATTGCATCTAAAGTGACCCTCATCTTCTTGCACACACCCGATGATCATTTTTATGCACGGAAAGTTGCATCAGGCTCCAATAACTGGGTGGAATATAATGGCCTTTTTCAGGCATTGAAGTTGGAAATAGAACTAGGTATCGAGTAGCTTCACGATTTTGGGGATTCCTCTTTTGATATTCAATGGATGAAGGAAAATATCCAAGTTCAAGACATTGGCTTGCATCATTTCTCACCTTAAAGAGATCATTGGATGATTTTAGAGAGCTTCATACACTTATTTATATATCGAGAACATAATGTTGAAGCTGAGTCACTTTCTAAACATGCCATGTCAAAGACCCTTGGTAGTATCCATGTTTCATGTTTCTGTCAAAAATCCTAGATAGTATTTGTGTTTTTGAATTTGATATCTACTTGAGTTTATCATTGTTAGAAGATTCTTATTGTTTTTCTATCTTAGACAATGCATATGTACGATTAAAGCTACTTCCTTAGTTAAGACATTAATCCATTTTTTTTGGATAGTGATGTCTAGTGGTTCGATGAATCACACTTGATCCCTCTTGTTTTTGTTTTGGTTACATGAAGATTGTATTTTTGTTAGAAAATATGTTTTTTTTTGTAAAAAAAATTTAAAATTTCAATGATAATTTTTTTATACCTTGTACTTCCACACATCTATATTATGTTATTTTGAAATTATCGTTTTATGTTTCTATGGTATTGTTTTATTTTTAAATGTTTTCTCTATATTTTATGATTTTATGTTTTGAAATGATTTACCATTTTTATAAATTATATTATGTTATTTTGAAATTATAGTTTTACATTTCTATGGTATTGTTTTATTTTTAAATGTTTTCTCTATATTTTATGATTTTATGTTTTGAAATGATTTACCATTTTTATAAATTTTATAGTTTTATGTTTTGAAATGAAAGAACCCATTTTCTTTTAACACTTTCTTTGTATTAAAGCTTTGGACATTTGTGTTTATTAATATTCCAAAACAACACATTTTCATGTAAAACAAAATAAAAAATTTAAACTTACGAAAGGAAGATATAATTTTGGAATGAATGGTTCATGTGTCTCTATGTACAACAGATCCTTCATTGGAATTTTCACACCATTACTTTTATGCATGTAGTGTCTTTTGGAACTTCATGTGGTGTCTTTAACTTGAGGACTCAATAGCAAAAGCCACGTAAGCTTATCTTGTATAAGTTGCTGCAAGTTGCTACTTCAGGTTCAAATTATCTTAAAGTCATCCCTTAAGAAAACAAATGGATGAGAATGACATTACAGGAAACTTATTTTTGAAAGGCTAACAATATTTCTCAATGGATTTCCCACTAATATTGTTTCCAAAACGGCAAAGCATGGAAATACACGAAAAGTTCTGGCCAAGAGAAAATGTATGAAGAGATTAGCACCTGTGCCAATTCACAGGCTATAATGTAGATTGCTTACTCTTGCATTGCATTCTATTGCTACAGATCAAATTAACAAAGAAAGAATGGAGATAAGGGAGGATGCATCGTCAATACCACGAAGCTTTTTCCGGTACATAATATAACAGCTCTCGAGTGACAAGTACAAGAGGATATTTTCACTCTTGTTTTAATTTAAGTCTGCATTGAAGGTACCTCCCTGTAGCCAGTGATCACCAGCGAAAAAATTAACCACTGTGAAATTTTGAGCATCAGAAATGTTCATGGTGTGATACCCAGGCCATTGAACTCGCTCTGTAGTTCCTGCCCCAGGTCCCGAGTTCATATATTCACCATAATACAGCGTAGTCAAAGCAAAGTCCCCTGACCATTCTAGCCAACCTGCAGGATCGACCACATCATCTATATATGAATCGATATAAACTGTGCGAGAGTACTTTTTCCACGGCCTTCCCAAGAATGTTTGAAAAGTGCTCTTCACTGGAGCGAGATCAGGCGCAGCAGAGACGTGCAGTTTTGAATAGAGATTCCAGTGTTTTGATTTGGATCATCTCTTCCTTGAGCCGTAAAACAATTCTTTTGACTATCCATCGGTTTTCTAGCCAGGAGATTGCAGTTTTGAAACACAGCTGCTGCATTGCCGAAGATAAAATCAACAGTGCCGTAAATGTCGCATTCCCTGTAGAATTGTCGAAGGGAATGTGCGTAGAGAGTGTCTTGGTAGCCTTTGAAGCTACAGCGGTAGAAAGCTGTTAGATCTGACCCAACCCGGAGGGCGACAGCCTGATGCTTCTCTGGCCCGGCCGTGTTCTCGAAGGTGATATCCCGAGCGAGAAAGCCTTGCCCAACTACAGCTGCAATCACAAATATCTCACGTATAAGCTCGACGAGAAAACAAAGATCTAGCCAAAGGGACTGTATAGCAACCGACAAAGCTACTCAAGTTGTATTTAATAAGGTAAAAGAACCTTCGACAGAGCCCTAATTTCAAATTCTTAATTGGATTCTAGAGGCGGCGAATTGAAATAAAGTTCTTTATATTACAGATATGATAAAAAAAGAGTAACCAAAACAGAAAACGCGGAAATGTTCGGAGAGAATAGTTGGATTCGAACATTATATATTGTTATATCGCAAGAGTTGGATAGATTAGTCAGATGTAGCAATACTTCTAGCGTTCAATGATTCATCTCAACATAAGACGAGGAATTCACCGAGAAGAGAAAAGAAAACTCGAAAACATGACCACGTAAACGAGTAAAGCAGCTTACCGACTGTTGCCGAGCGGTAAGTAGTCCATCCGTCCCCAACGCTTCTATTGCCAGTGATCACGGTGGCGTTTATGCCATCTCCCACCAACATAATATTTGTTTTGTGTTTGGACACCTCAACGGATTCCCGGTAGATTCCCTCTGTAACATGTATCACAAATCTATGTAAACTTTTGTTTGGAGCAGCATTCAGAGCGTCAGTGATTGTTGTATAATTACCACTACCATCTTGAGCCACCGTGACGAAATTGTCAGCTAAACCAACATCACCTTCTTTGGAGGTTTGAAGAAGCCTCCTTCGGTCTGAAGTAGACAACCATGAAGGGAACCCGTCATGGACGAATCCATAATGTAAAAGAAATTTAACGTCATCTTGATCGTGGCTCTCATGTCTCGTCGGATCGGAGAACAGGCGTCGGTTGTGCAGTACAGTAGGCCTCTTGGAACCTTTGCCAACGACAGAAATGTTCTTGACAAGAGCCAAAGAATTACTCACAACTCGCGACATATTAAGCACATTCTTTGTCAATATGTTTTGTAGGCTTCCGCTAGCCTCCTGGAGGCTTTGGATGCAGGTAGCCTGATTAGTAAGAGCTGCACTAAGCCAAGTCTGGATATCAACTGTCTGCCTCCATTGCAAAGAATTAGCAGTAACATTCGACAAACACTTGCTCAGGTCGTCCAACGTTAGATCGTACAACTGCATGCAATCTTCGAGAGCACCCAGTTGCTTTCCTTTGAATGCCCACCGTTTCATACGAGAAATTATATGAAACACTTTTCGTGCTTCGATAATGCTGAGCCTGAGAGCCATCCGTCCAAGATCTATGGAATTTGCCTGCAATGATCCCGGAAAGAGGCTCGACATTGTCGAAACACAGAATGGTGGATCCAATGTCCTGTCGCAGGCAGATTTCAGAGAATTGTGGTGCGGCTCTTTATCGCTTTCAACTTGGACAAACATGAGACACATCAAGAAAAGCAAAGCTATAAAACTAAATCTAAAAGCCATTTCAGAATGCACTCCTAGCCTTCTAACTGCACTAGATCAATAGAGTGTTGTCGCCCAGAGATATATATAGGAGGCGATGCTGGAAGAAATAACCTATTCGACCTTCACCAACTTCAGCCCAACTAGCCAGCTCAATTCGCGGTCCCGTTTAGTTGACGGTAGTAGACGCTTTGCAAACATGAGCTCAGACTTGACGGAGACTTCAGCTTTCAATATGAATAGGAGATATGATTACGGTAAGGGAAATCAATTATGATGTGGCAAAACTCTAACTTGTTGTAACTAACCACTCAATTCAAGATAACATAATCAATGCAAACAAATTATGAAGTGGCATTCTCAAAACCATAAACCACTAAAAACGATTGGGCATGGGATAACTGGCACTCAATTTTTCAGCTATTTCTTTTTTCGATTTGGCTATAAAAACTGGCGGAAGCGTAGTTCCACCAGTTTATTGCAGAACTATGCCATGGAACCGTGCCCCCAAGGATTTTGGGCCATTTTAAGACGACCCAGATCATCGAAATTCCAAACAAAAGACCAAAAAAAGGTGGAACTGTGCCTCGTCAGAAAACCACTCACCGAAATACCAGGACGATTTGAGTGCCCCATATCACGCGCCAAAAGATTGCCTTTGATGGATCAAGAGCAAGCCAATGGTGTAGAGCTTGAACAGTTTCTTGGGTTTTGTGGTACTTTTGATTCGAATCTTTCTCTTTCGCCGGTATCAGAATGCTATTATTTTTTGACACGATTCTAACCATTAAATTGCATGTCTTACTATATGTTAGTGACCTGACCTATCCTTTTGCAACATTTAGCAATAGAATTATTCCAAGCACGGTAGATACTCAAATCCAAATGGGATATGTTAGAGTCGAGGGTGCACAATTGTAATGTGTTAGTATATTTAGTCCATTATTTCTGGTCTGTATATATTCTCAAACATGTTTTGATAAAATTGTTGCAATCTTAAGCCGATTATTTTAACTGCAACTTGTTGGATCTTGGGAATCCACCTTTGTAGTCCTTTTTCACTGAGTTAAAATATATATCTTGTTTCCTTCCCTCGGGACAAATGGCTTTTATCCAGTACTAAGTTTTTTTTGTTTCACACGCTGACTTAATAGGAAGCCCAGTGCTAATACCTGCAAATATAGAGACTACTGCATTGGGCGCAGCATACGCTGCAGGTCTGGCCACTGGTGTTTGGACTGAAGAGCAGATCTTTTCCTCTGGAGCCAAAAAGGAAGAACCTAAAGTATTTTACCCAAAAAAAGTTGGGGATTAGCACAGGAAAAAACGTTACGAATAATGGATATAAAATATTCCTTTCTCAATGGCATACTTGAAGAAGAAGTCTATGTAGACCAACCACCTAGTTATGTTAACAAAGGTCAAGAACACAAGGTATGTAAGCTAAAAAAGGCCTTGCATGGTCTAGAAAAGTGTTATAATTCCCGCACAATGTAGGCTTGATGTGGGTGTAATGAGCGGTTTTTAATGGCGTTGGAGGGGCGGCGGTGGGAAACACTCGCGAGGGTTTTTTCTCATTCATTTTTGGGGTTCTTTCTTCTGCCATTGCCTAGGAAGGGTTTTCACCGATGTGTTTGGTTCGTAGCTGGTTAGTAGGGTAGTGGTGGATTTATCAACTGTTCCAGGTGCTTTCGCATTTGTCATTATGGTGGTTATACTCAAACTTCTGGAGTTAATGACGGTGTAACACGTGTAAGCTTTCCCAAATGGGCTGTCAGGTGACAAACGCGGTTTAGAGAAAGCGGAGTTGTCGGGTCTCAAAAGCAGTTCAGAGGATTTTGCCTACGGTTTTGAAACAAGACCAAGTCACTTGCTCCATTGACGAGGGTTAGCTCTGTAATCTTCAATTCAGGCGATTGGGTAAAGTAATTTATGCATGTTCTTCGTTTTTACTGTAACAACCATATAGTGGCCAGCCTGCAACCTGAAAAGAGTTTTATTCACGCACTCAAGTACAAATTAATACCAGGTGATTAATTATTTCTTTTGCTATAATTGAAGTCAGGAAAATTCTCATTCATCTACTGACGTTCTTCTTTCCCACCAATGTTGCAGTTATAGTTTTGGGTTTTTATCGGGGATTTTGTTTAAAATACAAATTGCACAAAGTAGGCATAGCTCATACTTAGTTTGTTGTATTCTTACAGTTATATGTATAGGAATGAGCCTCTTCATCCAACTCATTGTTTGGACGTATATAAATTAGAAAGTATTTCATGCGAGGATTGTTTTTTTTTTTTTTTTTCTTTGATCCTGAATAACAAGTGATTTTTTACCAACTTTTAAAGCCACATTACAAAACTCAGATTTGGTGAAAATTCATAAAATATTTTGAGCATAATGAGGTATTTTCTCTAGTGTCTAAAGGGTCCCATGAGTTTTATTGATGGGTGGGTTAGAGTTCTGCTCGTTGTTGGACTAAATCAGACGCATTTTTAACCTGAGCCAAATTTGACCCGTGCGTCTCGAGCAAGTCCAATAACTTTCGTAAAGTTGGTTACCGTAGCAAAACTTCAACAAACTTGTTAATGATGTCAAGTTTATTCACATCAGTGAGAACTAGGCTTCCTCTTTAAGAATCTAGTATGTTACATCTACTGGTCTAGTTGAATTCAACACTTATATTTGTATATCTACTAAATTCCAAAATACACATAATTGTAGATACATAATATTTATACTATTAAATTAAAACAAATATACTTGTAATATTATTTAGCTATGTTAAGACATATATGAGATATAATTATAGGCTCATATTGGATATACACTTTAGAAAACATGGACATGATTAGTGTTTTATATGATACTTGTAGGGTTTCTAATGGTCACTGATATGGCAGTATAAATGATAGGCTTTGTTCATCTTACCTTAGTGCTCTTGTTGGGTCATTATGCATCAATATTTTTTAAATAATTGATATAAACTATGTGTGTAAAACTATAAACAATTCCCAATTACAATCTCCAAATCGCAACTTTATGTGTTAGATTTTTTATTAAAATTTTTTATATCATAGCTTTTTCTTTATCATTTTCAATGATAATTAAAATGATTAATTTTAATTTTTTTTATATCATAGCTTTTTCTTTATCATTTTCAATGATAATTAAAATGATTAAAATAAAGGGTATGATATGCTTAGTAAAAACTAACTAAAAAATCATTTGAATAAATTTGTTATTAAGTTTTTAAAAATTTCAAGTAATTATTGTAAATATATTCTTTAATTATTGTGGATATATTTTACAATTGTTAAACATCATATTTTATGTATTTTTTTTGTGTGTTTTTATTCCAATAATAATATTTTTTGGTTGTTTTTGTGTTTAAGTTTAAATTTTTTTATTTTTTATTTTTTTCTTGTTATATAGTCTATGATACATAAACTAATTTTCAATTAAAAACAATAAGATTATTAGACGAAAAAAATACTTTACAAAACCAACATAACTAACACATAAAATTATAGGAAACAAATAGGTTAAAAAATTCAATGCATATATTATTTGTTAATACATATAAAAACTATTAACATCCCAATCCCTCACACCTTATACTCTTTGTCAAATGAAAAGTTATAAGACACAAATAAGCTAAAAAAAGTCTATACATGTATTATTTTTTCTTTGAAAGTAAAATTAATTTGGGCATAATATTTATCTATTAATTTTTACAACTTTTTTTTACCATGTTTTTTTTAAGAGATAGGTATTAAGCAGTGTTTCTCCTAATTTTACTTATTTAAAATGAATCATATTTGTTCATCCAAATTATGATTAATCTAAATAAAGTCCACATTTTTTAAAATGAATAATATTTATCTATCCAATTTATGATATATCGAAAAAAAAACATAAACAATATGATGAAAAATGGAATAACATTAATTCTTAAATTTATGTTTTAATGATATAAAGTTCCCAATTTTGAATGATATAATAAGGGACCTTCTAAACAAGTTCTACCATTTGGAAAATGGAAAAATATTCGTCCTTCATTGAAATAAAGCTCCCGTTTTTTAAGAATATAACTAAGGGCCTTTTTAACCAAAGTTCTACCTTTTGTTAAATGGAATAATATTCCTCCCTAAAATTTATTATTTATTGACATATTAATTGAAATAATAAAAATTTGAATTTTGAACTATATAAACACGGGACATTCCAAAGGAGTTCCACCTTTTTTAAAACGAATAATATTTATCCCTCAAGTTTATGATTCAATGTTTCATTAATTGAAATAAAGCACACAATTTTAAATGATATAAGCAAGGGCACTTCCAAGCATGTTCCACCTTTTAAAGAAAAAACTAGTTTTTAGTTGGGGACATTAGTTTAGCTGTGATTGCCAAATTTTCAAGTTCGACTATAGTCTGAACATAGGAATATGAATTTTATTTTTAAAATAACAATTAATTGAACTATGGTTGGTTGTTTGAGGCTGACGTATGCCTTGTTATGTGTTTCCCACCACGTGGAAACGAGCATACTTCATCCCGTTTTAATACTTTCTCTGGTGCAGGGATTGTACCTTTTCATTTTGCAGTGCTTTGTCTGTTGCACTGGTCCCTGGCACCTGCTCTGACATCTGCATAGTTGCTTGCACCATTTGCGATATCTGGCGCCTGCAGTGGACTCTACAGTCTGCATTCGATTGCTGGCTCTTGCCACCTACACGGCCATGCAATTGATTGTTCGCTTTTGCCACGTACATGGCCATGCAAATTTTCCAAAGGCCGATATAAACTACAATTTTGCTTCTTTCTGAACTCATGCCGGTGGTGGGCGGGGAAGGCATTGGCAGGATTTTTGTTTTCAATTGTGTTTGAACTCATGCCAGTGGCAAGTGGGGAAGGCATTGGCAGGATTTTGGTTTCAACGTTCCTTTCTTCACGTACTGTTGTGCCCGCTTTACCATTGCAGCTGGAGAGTTAGTGGACGAGCCAGTCATTGTCTCAAACACTGGTTTATTTTTTACCTTTTCATTGTTTTTCCTACAGCGCAGGTAAGTTTTGTATGTAGCTGTTTGGTTGCAAATAATCCCGTGCTTGTGTAGACCTGTAAAAATCTCTAAATTTGTGAAGGAGGAGGAAGCGTTTCTTTGCGCACATGTTTGACTGCAAATAATCAAGTGCTTTTGGAGGTCGGTAAAAAACTCTAAATTTGTATAGGAGGAAGCATTTCTTTGTGGAGGGTTAATGGGAATTCAATACTATTATGTTCGTTCCCAAAAGGGTGTTGTTCGACCTCTTGGACACTAGAAAGAAGCTCAGTAACATTAAGAGGTAATTAAAAAGGGTGATTCACTGACCATGAGAGAACAACGTACTCAGCGTGGAGTTAGAGTGAAATCGCGTTGTTATATTTGTGCAAATTATATATCCTTTGTTCTTTGCTTGATTAGTTTTTATTGCAGAGATTGTTGAATGCAATTGAAAAATTATCAGACTTATGGATTGTGGTTCGTTGTTTTCTCCTTTGCTGGAATGCCATTAATAATCCACCTTGCAATTATTTATCTCAAAGTTATCATTTTGGCTTAATGATTTTTTTATGGAAGAACATCTCTGTTCTGAGGCAGTCGACATCAATAAGAACAGGAAGAGCTTAAACCAGTTTTCAAATGTATCAACAATATTACAAAATAAATGGTATGAAGTTTAGTGGTAAATTCACTTAGTCATTGACAAAAAAAGTTAAGATCCCAAATTGCAGTCACATGTTGGCGTCTTCCCTCTACCCATTTGTTCTTATAGGGATTGCTTATTGAGATCACTTTTTCCTAACCAAATGAAACAGGTACCGAATTTTATCTAATTTCTTCATCTTCTTCTTCAATTATACTAATTGAAACGATGGAATTTAATTTAGAGTATGGATTATTTGGATGAGTTTATGAATGAAGGTGGACAAAATATTATCATTGTAACTTGCCAAGAATGGATAAGACATTGACTACTTTCTAGACTACCTTGTAGAGATGTTAGAATCCAACATAATTACAACTAGAGTTTGATCATTTGTAGTTGTATTGATGCTTTTTGTATCATAAGTTGTAAATAAAAGTTTCTATCAATTAGATTATGGATATTACTAGCCTCATTGGCAAAGGAAAAGTTTGCATGTTATCTATGTGGGTTGACTGTTGATAGATGATGCTTGGGTGGTTTTCTCCTACAGTCAATTGTTTAGATTTGATAAAAACATATTAGTATGGTCTTCATAAAAGCAATTGTGGTTTCCAGTGTATTATAATGGTTTTTGGTTACTTTTTATATAGTTCTGGAACAATCATATGAAAATCATGCAAAACTAAAAACAATCCTCGTGAAGGGCCTAAACTCGTTATGCCTTTGAACCAAGTGTGATGGGTTGGTTATGCCAAGCTATTGTACTTAGATACATGGGTATTGCAAAACATATAACTGGAAAATACTGAAGTAGAACTATAGCTAGGATACCACCGGGTCGAAGGTAGGATTGAATCTATTTGAATTTTGAAAGTCGAGCACAGGGTTTATATGATAAGCTCCTTATGCCGAGTTTGTTAATGGTCAAGCGGAAGGGATTTGCAGGTTGATTACACCCAAACATAGGATGAGTCAAATTATATCATTATACGAGGTGTTTTGCAATAAAACTACAAAATATTTTAGCAGTTTTATTTCATTTGTGTGCTTTTTTTGAATTAGAGGCCCTTGTTTTGAGAGAGATTGAAATGTTATCAAGTTATATGTAGTTATATATTCATAAATACACACATATCTATATCTTCAATTTTATTGTCATTCCATGTAACAACTCTTCCTAACTTTTTTTTTCATTATTTATATTACCTCTTCTTAATTAATAAACAATTTACTTATAACACAATTAAAATAAAATAATTAAAACCACAATATAACAATTTACTTAACATAATTAAAATAAAATAAATAAAACCACAATACAATAAAGTAACTTATCTATTTGCTTTAACTTGATATCATACTTTCAAAGTTTGGACATAATCTTTTATATGTGAAAAGATTCAAAGTTAAATTTTATTAACTTTTCAAATCCTTATTTTACACCTCAAGCATATTTAACAAAAACTGAAAATTAGTTTTAGGAGTATCTTTTAACCTCTAAACTAATATTATTTGGCTTCATAACAAGTGCAAAAAAAAACAACTCCTTCAATAATTTTTCTATTGTAAAAAATCCCTTTTTGTAGTTAGCCACAAAGCTAGTGGCCAATGTCGAGGACATTGCCACCACATGGCTCAAGCAACCATTTAAGTGCTAATGCCCATATTTTGAATGGAATATTAAACTAGGTATGGAAGAAGTGCTAAAGGTTTCTTTAGTTTAAAAAGAAAGAGGAGGATGGCATTCATATTGTCAAATGGACAACAATTGCAAAACCTAAAGATCTTGGTGGGTGGGGCTTAAAAATATGCATGTGCTTGGACAATTGTTAGTAGCTGAAAGTCTTTGCATGCTTTCATTTGATCAAGGATTGTGGGGGAAAGTTATGAAATTGAAGTACATTGATAACGGTAATATTAAGGATTGGATTAGATATGTAAGGAAATATTTTAAAGGAGCATCCAATGTTTGGAAAGAGTTGATAAATACTTATATATTCTTAGCTATTGGGTGGCCTAGAAAATTGCTAAAGGTAATAAATTGATCACTGGAGAGGATCCTTGGATAGGATGGAGTGGGAACTTAAAGCTGTCAAAGGCCATCATATAGTCTCTTAAGGATAAATATGTCTTTAGGTTGGAAGATGTTGTGGGGTTTTTGGTTCAAAGGGATGGAATTTAGTCCTGGAAGTTTATAGAGGACCTGGAGTTGCAATGTAACCAAGCTATTGAGTGGTCACCATACACTATTCCTTTTAAAACACAATGCAATTAGTCTCAGGGATTGCTATCATGATATGAAATGATCTTGGAACAAAGCTCATTTCCAAACTTCGTTATGATGTAAAAATTAGTGAAGGATCCAGGGAAGAGAGAAGGTGGTGGTGGAAACTTGTGTGGAAGATGAATAGTTCCCTTGAAACCAAAATTTTGCTTTGGTTGGATTTATCAAACAAAATACTAACGTAGGAAAATGGCCAAAAAAGGAAATGGGTCAGTCCTAATTGGTGTTATTTGTGCGAAGAGAAATTGAGGTTGTTAATGATCATGTTTTAGTTGCTTGTCCCTTTACAAAAGTTATCTTAAGGGATGTATGCCAAAGTCTCAATATTCAACATTTATGGGATAAAGAAACATTATTGGAGTGCCATGTAGGCTAGATTCTTGGCAGTTTTGTAGTTGAGCACGTAGCTCTCCCATGCTTTGCTTCGTGGGGAATATGGTTATCTAGAAACAAGTCAATATTCGAAGGAAAGGAGGCTTATATGGATCGTTTATTGCATTACATCAGGCTATCCTATGGTAAAGGTAAGAAGGTTTCTTCTCAAAAAGTCCCAAGAAGATTGCAAGAATTGAGCATAAACTATTATAGTCATTGGAGATTCTTTGATGGATGTAGCCAATGGTCTCCTAGGAGATGTGGGGTAGGGGCTCTTCTTTTCCTTTAAAATTTTCATTTTGTTTTGATGAAATATTGAGCAAGGTGTGGTTCAAACAATAGAGCAAAGTTCTTCACTATGTGGATCCTTTTATGTGTTGTTGCTGAATGAAACATAAAAGGCTTACATGTTTTTGGAGATTCAAAACTTCTCATGGATTGGGCCACAGGAAAATGTCAAATTACCAATTTAATCCTTGAGCCAATTATGGACAGAGTGATAGAAAAAATATATTTTTTGAGCATATTTCTTTTGCTCATATCTACATGGAAATCAATCATAAAATTGAGCATATGTCTAAGGAAGCGTTCCATTTACAAGAAGGAATTAAGGTCGAACAGGAAGTCAACGACAACAAGAAGTTGTCCAAAAGTATATTTTTTGATGAAGTGTTTTTAAGTTTTTGTATAAACCAACACTAAGAATTGGAGTCTTTTGTTTTCAAATGTGCGAAGAGGACATGTGTTTTGTAATGTTTTTTGGTTATCAATTTTGTCTGTTTTTCTTCAAAGGTAGTTGGTATAGGCTTGAAGCAATATATCAGTACATAAACTAAGCCGAAACACCAACTAAAGCGTTCCATTTACAAGAAGGAATTAAGGTCGAACAGGAAGTCAAGGACAACAAGAAGTTGTCCAAAAGTATCCTTTTTGATGGAGTGTTTTTAAGTTTTTGTATAAACCAACACTAAGAATTGGAGTCTTTTGTTTTCAAATGTGCGAAGAGGACACGTCTTTTGTTTTGATGAAGCGTTCCATTTACAAGAAGGAATTAAGGTCGAACAAGAAGTCAAGGACAACAAGAAGTTGTCCAAAAGTATCTTTTTTGATGAAGTGTTTTTAAGTTTTTGTATAAACCAACACTAAGAATTGGAGTCTTTTGTTTTCAAATGTGCGAAGAGGACACGTGTTTTGTAATGTTTTTTGGTTATCAATTTTGTCTGTTTTTCTTCAAAGGTAGTTGGTATAGGCTTGAAGCAATATATCAGTACATAAACTAAGCCGAAACACCAACTAAAGTGTATTTTTATTTCATCTTGAAATATCAAATACAAATATTTTTTCATAAAAAAAAATCAAGAACCTTGAATGTCCTCCTATAGGTGAAGTGTGCAATTCCAAAAGGATCTTCTATTTGAGTTGGGAATTCTTACATAAATATAGGAAATCATGGTACCAAAGTGAAACATTCTTCCACACAAATGTATCTAATGCACTAGGATCCTCTTGCATTTGTTGAATTATCTTGCATTCTTTCTAATCCTACTTACATTCTATTCTTGCTTCTTCCACCCAATTAGATTGCATAATGGAAATAGTAAAAAGTAATCCCTCTACATCTTTTTCTTTCCTTTAATGTGCATCTTCCACTACATTTTGTTTTCATTTTTTGTAGATAATTTAAAAGTCATAACCTAACACATGTGTCACCCATTTTTCTTGCTCTTCTGAAGATATTCCTTGTTCCAAGAAGTACTTAACACTATCATGAGTTGTTATTACCTTGAAGTGTCTTCCTATTAGGTAAGGGCTCCATTTATTAATTACATGCAACATGCCTAACATTTTATTTTCATAAATTAGTTTGAGTAAGCTTTTTTTCCTTTAAGTTGGAAACTTATGAATGCAAGTGGCTTTCCTTCTTGCATTAAAATTGCACCAATTGCATTCCCCTAGTAATCAATTTCCAAATTAGAATTTTTTGTGAAGTCAGGTGTGGCTAATACAAGAGTTGTACACATAAAAAATTTAAGTTTTTCAAAATATTTGGTTGCTTCTTGAGTCCAATAAAATGCCTCCTTTTTCAATAGAGACACTATAATAGATGCCGCTATTTGACCATGATTCTTGACAAACTTGTTGTAATAGCATGTCAATCCTACGAATCCTTTAAGAATCTTCAAGGTTTTTGGAATTGGCCATTCCATTATAGCTTTAATTTTGTTAGGGTCCACTTTGATTTCATCACGACATGCAATCTGGACCAAATATTCCACTTCCTGAACCCCAAAGGAACACTTAGAAGGCTTGTCATATAGTTGTTGCTCCTCCAATAATTTTAATACCATGTCAACATGTTGTACATTCTCTTCCAAATATTGGACATAGAATAATATATCATCAAAAAATACTAGTTTTCTTTCCAAGATTTGCTGTATATTAGTATATCATAAAAAAATACTAACACAAATTTCTTGAGGAATGGTTTAAAAATAAAATTCATCAAGATTTGAAATGTGGAGTTGCATTGGTAAGGTCAAATGGCATCACCATAAATTCATAATAACCTTCATGTGTTTTAAAGGTTGTTTTTGGAATGTCTTCTTGCCTCATTCTGATTTTGATGATATCCTAAGTGGAGATCTAACTTGGTAAAGAAAATTGATCCCTTTAATTAATCCATTAGTTCATCAATGATAGGAATATGGAACTTATCTTTAATGATCATCTTGTTGAGCTCTCTATAATCTAGACACATACACCATGAACCTTCCTTTTTAAGAACCATAAGGACTGGTGCATAGAAGACAGTTTGGCTAGTGTGAATGATGCCAACATCTAACATTTCTTGAACCATATTCTCAATCTCACTATTTTGTGCATATGGGTACCTATAAGGTTTGATTTTAGGTGGTACACTTCAGAGCTGCAAGTGAATCACATAGTCATGATCTTGAGCAGGTGGAATACCTTTAGGAATATATCCAAATACCTTGGAATGACTGTCAAAAACTCTTTGGAGAACTACTAGAATAGAGGGTATAGATGCTTGAACATCTAGTGAGCATAACTATGCAATTACACCATGGTGTCCCTTTTTTAGCAATTTTTCATGTTTTTGGAGCTTATCACTTTAGAGGGTTTCCCTGGAGTACCTTTGAGTTCAATTTACTTACCTTTTGAGAAACATATCATGAAAAGTTCCTGAAAATTAAGAGTCACTTTTCCCAATGATTGTAACCATTGAACCCCTAATACAACATCAACACCACCCATTTGGATTACAATTATTGGGCTATCCAATAAATACTCCCCCATATTAAGTTTAATACTGTGGCACTTCTCTGAATAATTTATGGTACCTTCATCTAACAATCATTATTTGAAATTCTGGTGCAAGATATATAAAGCAATTAAGAAGTTTGGCTAATTTGTAATTAATGAAGTTATGGGTACTACCAAAATTAATCAACATTGTTACTTTTTTCTTTTTGGTATATCCTTCTATCACAAGAGTTTGAGGGGCGCTAGCTAATGCATGACAAGAAATGGTTGGAGTAGTATCTTCTAGCTCAACCTCTTCATATTGTCCTAGTTTTGGATCTTCTTCCTCTCCACGATGTATGTAGGATAATTTCTTCTCGTTGCACTTATGCCCCTTACTATACTTGCTGCCGCAATTGAAACATAGTCTTTTTCTCTTATTTCCTCCACTTTGTGAGGTGTCAAACTAGTAGGCTAAGTTAGGTTAGGGGGAGGGACATTTCCCTCTATATAGGTGTTAGTAGCAGCTCTTCTAATAGCCATATTTTTACTTTCAACTTTCCTTCTCAAACAAAAAGAAGTCTCCAATGATTTAGGTTCAAAGAGACACATCTCATGCTACATGCTCTCCTTTAAAGTGCCCATAAAGAAATCCGACAAGTTATCCCTTGTAATATTATTCACTCTAAGACTCAAATTTTGAAGATGTTTAATGTGCTATATAACTAGGCCTCTTTGCCTAAGATTTATCAGTTGGCTAAAGAAGGCATTGCTCTTAATATCCTACAATGTGATATCAATTCATCCATAAATATAGACCAAGAGACAATAGAGTCCATATTACAGTCATAAAACCATTGGTACCACACAAATTGATTAGCTTCTAAATACAATGATGTTGTTGAATATCCTAATTACTCCTATTATATGTTATGAGTTAGTGTTTTACGTAGTCAAGAGTAATTATTTGGTTATGCATTTATTAATATAGTTAGTGGAGAAGACCTGTAAATAGAGAAGACATGTCAAAAATCAGTTTTGTATTTCATATATTTAGAAGTTAATGTTGAGACGAGTTGGAGGATGATCCATAGGGTTTGGTGTATTGCTTTGCATCTACTTTGAATCTTCACATGGTATCAAAGTAGGCCTAAGACTCTTTGAAGATAGGAAAGAAAAAATTAGAGATTTTCCACTCTAGAGAAAATAGGAAGATATGCATTGAGATCTATGAAGTGAAGCTCATCGATTGAGAACAAACCACCACAAGAGCTATCAATAGGCTTTATGATCCATAGAAAGATAGAAGCCCTGTCTCAAAAGAAAACAAGAAGGAAAACAAGTCACAAGAAGGTATTGTTGTCTTGTCGGTCATTGGGAGTGATAGAGAAGGACTATCATTGTTTATCCATGTAGAGGGAGCGATAGTATCGTTTTCCTGTAGTTTAAAGAGAGCAATAGATTCCCAAAAGGGTCCATCACAATCTCTCTACCACTGGGGAGTGATAGTCATGACTAAGCAGTTTTCGGGATAGCGATAGTTTTTCGATACACTGCACATTCTCCATTTTCCATTCCGGTCACAGACAGACGAACCAGAAAGGAAAGCCACTCTTTTAAAAGGTAACTTTTCAGAGAAAAAAAAACACATGTTTTGGAAGAATAAAATGGCTTCAAGAAACCAAACCTTTTCCCAGATTCCTCGTCTCACTGGGAAGAACTATGAAATATGGTCGATCAAAATGATGACCTTGTTAAAGGCTCAAGATGTTTGGGAATATGCATCCCATGAGTATACAAAATTGAGAGATGAAGCAGTCGAACATACCATGACAAATAATCAAAGTACTCAGTTAAAAGAACACATAACCAAGGATGCAAAGGTGTAGCATCTCATTTAAAGTGCTTTGGATGAAACCATCTTCCCCAAGATTTATCTTGTGAGATCCTCTAAAACCACCTAGGAGATATTGCAAAGCAACTATCAAGGCATCACCAAGGTGAAGACAGTGAAATTGCAAACCTTGATAAGGGACCTTGAAATCCTAGAAATGAAGTGGTTGGAGTCGATAGTTCAGTACATGAATTGAGTAACTACCACTATAAACAATTTGAAGATGTACGGCGAAGATATGACGGATAATAAGGTAGTCGAGAAGGTTCTCAGAACCCTATCCAAAAAGTTCGATTCAGTGGTCGCGACAATTGAAGAAGAAAATGATATGTGTCATATTTTAGTAGATGAATTGACGGATCCCTTTTATCTCGCAATTTCATAAACAACAAGAATGATAATTCCTCGCTTGAAAATGCATTTTAGACCCAGGCCTCCATTGTAGAGGTAGAAGAAGAGGTCAAGGAAATAGAAGGAGAGGTAGGAAAATTATAGATCTTTCTCAAGAAGGAGAGAGATCAACCCCATATTTGGGACGAGATCATGAACACTTTCATAACCAAAGGGGGAGAAACATAAATTTCAAAGAAAATCCTAGGATACAGTGTTTTTACTACAAGAAGTTTGGCCACTCTGAAAGTGAATGTAGGAAGAAGCAAGCAAATAGGAATAAGGGCATAACACATATTAGGAACAATGATGAAGGGACATCATAATCAATATAACTTTCATGCCATATTACTCAAGAAACCATCCACAACAAAGATCTATGGTTGTTGGATAGTGGTCTCAACAACCACATGACAGGTAACAAAGTTTTGTTTCAAGTTTGGATAGCTCTATCACATCTGAAATTAAGCTAGGAGATTATTATCAAGTCAAATCCAAATGTAAAGGTGTAGTTTCAATATTAACTAAACAAGATGAAAAGAAGGGCATTTGTGATGGTTTCTATGTACCTGGTGTGAAAAATAACTTGATGAGTGTAGGCCAGATGAGTCAACATGGTTATGAGTTCATATTCAAAGGTCCCACTTGTATAATCCTAGATAAGCCACCTAGTAAGAGGCTCACATCACAAGTACAAACCAAAAATAGGATGTTTCTCCTGATGTTGAAAAGTCTAAATCAGTCACTTTTATATGCACAAAATATCTCAAGCACTGATGAAACATGGTTGTGGCACCTTACGTATGGTTAGTTACCCTTTACAAGTCTTAGCCTTTTGTATACAAAGTGTATGGTCAAGGATCTACCCCTGATTAATGAATAACACAACTCTTTTGAAACTTGTATCTTAGCCAAACACCCAAGAGATAGCTTCCCAGTTGCTTCCTATAGAGAAAACGAGCATCTTGAGGTGGTGCATACAAACTTTTGTGGTCCTATGCAAACCTAGTCCATAGGAGGAAGTATTTATTTCCTAACATTTATTGATGACTTTAGCAAAAAAAATTGGGTGTATTTTGTGAAGCACAAATCTTAGACTTTTGAAAATTTTAAAGAGTTCAAAGCCATGGTAGAGATATAGAGTGGAAAGTACATTAAAGTACTCAAGTCATATGGAGGAGGTGAATAGGACTCCAAAGAATTCACAGAACATTGCAAACAACAAGGGATTGAAAGGCAATTCACTACAAGGTACACTCCACAACATAATGGAGTAGCTGAAAGGGAGAACAAAACAATCATGAACATGGCCAGGAGTTTGCTTAAGACAAAGAACTTGTCAAATGAGTATTGGGAAGAAGTTGTAGCATGTTCAATTTATATCTTGAATAGATATCCAACCTGCAATGTGAAAGACAAAGTCCCATAGGAAGCATGGAGTGACATGAAAGCTACGGTTTCACATTTTAGAGTTTTTGGATGTGTAGCTTATGCACATATTCCTAAACATTTGAGGAGGAAAATTGATGACAAAAGTGAAAGGTGCACTTTTATTGGCTACAATGAATAGTCCGAAGCCTACAAGTAGTATAATCCCATCACCAAGAAGTTCATTGTCAATAGAGATGTTAAGTTCTAGGAATACAAGTCTTGGGAGGATCAAACAAATGGAACGATTGGAAACCATACTCCTTTTCCATGGGTGGATGAACATGTAGAACCTACAAGCTAGCAAAATATTCATCCTAGACCCCGAGGATGCAAGTACAAAGACAAGGGGAACAATTAGAGCATAGTTCTTCTTCCAACAGTGATTCAGATCCAACTATAGCTTCTCTAAGAAACTAGAAGGAAAGAAGATTGCAAGACATTTACGAACAACTTGATGATGAGCAAGCACATTTTGTTTTTTAGTCCTTTCAACTAGTATATTTTGAAGAAGCAATGAAGGAAGAACAATGAGTTCAAGCAATGAATGAAGAAAAAAAAGTCTTTGAAAGAAACAACACATGGGATCTTGTAGATCTACTAGTAGAAAATATCAACATTTGAGTTAAAAGGGTATATAATACAAAGTTGAATGAGAAAGACACAGTGGAGAAGCACAAATCCTGACTTGTAGCAAAAGGTTTTGCTCAGCAACCTGGTGTGGATTATGGAGAAACATTTGCTACACTAACATGTTTAGATACTATCAAAGCAGCTTCGGCAGTTGCAACCCAAAACATGTGGCCAGTTTGTCAAATGGAGGCTAAATTTGTTGGTTGTGGAGCCCTATCTTCCTTATTTAGAGGTCGTGTTTCAGCCGTGTCTGAATCCCAACCGATGATTGGGGGGGGGGGGTTGGGGGCCTTTCCCCCCACAAATAGTCACCATGGGGGGTCCAGGGGAGGCGACAACTAATTTGGGAGCCCCCCATGCAGGGGTTCCAGGGCAACGCCCCCGTAGTGAAAATTTTGGAAAAAATGCCTTGTAAAATGTTGTAATTTCATAGTCATGACTTGGTCAATAATGGATGATTTATGGGCCCATAGTATTGGGTGTTACATAGTATTTTCCCATGGTAATCGCTCTTTAAAAGGAATGCATTGTAATATGGCTGTGTATTGTAGCATTGTAAAGATATCTGATTGTGTGAGAGAGTGAAGAGGAAGTTACAGTGGATGTGCTGTAGGTTGTATCCCTTCATTTGTTGGATGGTATAATAATAAAGACTGGCAATTTTTTTGTGGACGTAGCCCATCTTGGGTGAACCACGTTATATTGGTGTCTCTCTTGTAATGCGTTTTATGTGATTTATGTTTGCATCTTGTTTATTGTTATTGCTTTGCGATCCTATTTTTCTAACAATTGGTATCATAGCCAAAGGTCTATTTGGAAGATAAACTCTTAGGAAAGAAGGGTTCCTAGTTTGAGTAGGAGCAATGGCGGAAGAAGGAAAGTTTAAGGTCGAGAAATTTAATGGACAAAACTACCAGTTATGGAAGATGCAAATGCAGGACTAACTGTACCAGAAGGATCTATTCCTACCCTTGGGAGGAAAAGAAAAACACTCGGAAACTATGAAGGATGAATAATGGGAGGTTCTTGACAGAAAGGCATTGGGAACAACATGGTTGTGCTTGGATTCATCGGTGGCTTTCAATATTTCAAAAGAAACGACAATGGAGGGGATGAGCACATTGGGTAAGCTATATGAAAAACCCTCGGTCTCCAACAAGGTATTTCTAATGAAGCGTTTATTTAATATGAAGATGTCAGAAGATGGATATGTTTCTAATCATTTAAATGAATTTAATATGATTCCAAATCAGCTATGTTTTGTAAAATTGAACTTTGATGGTGAGGTTAGGGATATTCTAATCTTGTGTTCATTGCCAGAAAGTTGGAACAGCTTGGTCATGGTTGTAAGCAACTCTGTATCTGGTTCAAACACTTTGAAATTTGATGATGTTGTTGGTGTTATTCTTAGCAAGGAAATGCGAAGGAAAAGCATATGTGAGACATCAAGTAATGCATTGACCATGGAGAGCAAGGGAAGCCAAAGGGAGAGAGGAAAGATCCCAGTTAATCGCAACAAGTTCAGGAAGGGAAGAAGTCCATATTGGGAAACATAGAGTGTTGGAACTGTGGAAAGAAAGGACATATAAAGAAAGTCTGCATATCTCTAAAGAAGAAAGGAGATGGACATCAGGAGACTACTCAGGAAGCAAATGTAGCAGGTGATGTGTTGCAAGATGCTTTGATTTTTGCATTAGATAATACTAATGATTACTGTGTAGTAGATTGAGGGGCTTCATGTCATGCTACACCCCATAGGAAATTCTTTCATGATTATGTTCCAGGTGATTTTGTACATGTTTTATTGGGTGATGATGAACCATGTAAAATTGTTGGAATGGGTAAGGTATGGATAAAGTTAAAGAATAGTGAATGGGTGCTGAAATATGTAAGGCATATTCCTGCTATGAAAAGAAATATGATCTTAACAGGACATTTGATAGATGGTGGTTGTTTATCTACGTTTGGAGAAACATGGTGGAAGATCACTAAAGGATCAATGGTGATAGCAAAACGAGACATGATATGTAAGTTGTATTTAAGTCCTCATAATACTGACTGTTCTATCTCTTTAGCTTCCACAGGAATAGATACAACATTGTGGCATCATAGGCTTGGCCACATGAGTGAGAAAGGGATGCAAATTCTCCACTCAAGAAAGTTGTTTCCAGATCTGAAGCAGGTAAGTTTGGAATTCTGTGAGAACTGCGTTTATGAAAAACAGAAGAGAGTCAGATTTCTCAAGGTTGGGAAACAAAAGAAGAGTGAAAAGTTAGAGCCTGTACATATAGATGTATGGGGACCGTATCATGTACAATCTCTTGGTGGCTCTCATTATGATGTTAGTTTTATTGATGATGCAACTAGAAAAACTTTGGTTTATTGCATTAGATAGAAATCTGATGTGTTTGCTACTTTTAAGAAATGCAAAGCTTTGGTTGAGAATGAGACAAGAAAAAGGTTGAAGTGTCCCAGATATGATAATGTAGGTTAATACTACAGAAATGAGTTTGATAGTTACTATTCATACCATGTGATTCGTAGAGAGAAGACAGTCCCAGGAACACCACAAGAAAATCGTGTGTCAGAAAGGATGAACAGAACATTCATGGAGTGTGCAAAGTGTGTAAGATTGCAAGTAGGGTTTCACTTACAGTTTTGGGTGGATGTTGTAGATATTGTTGTTTTCTTAATAAACATAGGGCCTTCAAGTGATTTGGATGGTGGTATTCCAAAGGAGTCATGGACAGGTAAAAAGGTAAACTACTCTTTTCTGAGAACTTTTGGTTGTGAAGCATGTGTCCATATTGATAAAGAAAATAGAACAAATCTTGAGGCTAAATCCAAGAAATGTACCTTTATTGGATACGGGGTTGATGATTTTGGTTATCGCTTATGGGATTAGGAAAATAACAAAATAATTAGGAGTAGAGATGTGGTATTCAATGAAAAGTTCATGTATAAAGATCAGTTACAGGGAAAGAAACAAGAAAAGGAAAACACGGAGTACACAGTGCTTGATGAAATCAAAGAAAATGAAGTTCCGAAGGTGCCGGAAAATAAAAAACATCAGCAGTTACCTCAAACTCCTGCAAGTGCTAGAATATCTACCAGGTTAAGTAGACCCCCTGAACGATTGTCTCTTTCACTGTATTATTTATTGATGACTGATTCTGGTGAACCAGAATGTTGTGAAGAAGAAATGCAGGTGGAAACTAGAAAGAAGTGGGAGCAAGGCATGAATGAGGATATGGAATCATTAGTAAGAAAACAGAATTGGTCCATTGGAGTAAGGCCAAAAGCTTTGCCATATTGTTAATTTCATGTCCTAGCCCCCAAGAGAATGTTGCCTTTGTAGTTCCTCTAGGATTGAAAATAATCCCCCCCATGCCTATCACCCCTTAAAACAACAATATTTACAAAAGTAACTTAGAAAGTAGAAAGTAGATGCATAATTAAAAATAAGTTTGTTTTTTGTTTTTTTGTCTTGTGCGAAATAAAAGCAAAATGGTAATAACGCGTGAAGTAAGTTAATGAAGTAAATAAAATAGTTTTATATACTAAAAGAAAAAAATGAAAAAAGTTAAAAACATTTAAATACCAAAAATATAAGCATGCTAATAAATAAATAAAAATAACAATTACATAACATATGAAATTATAGAAATAACTTTTTAAATAAACATTTAGACTTAAAAATTAAACTAAAAAATGAAATAGGTAAGAGAATGAAGGTTTTCGACCCAATATTTTTTATATTTAATGAATAATAATCCCATATATCATCATCAATTGGATAAATGAAATATTGGAACAGGCATGACTCAAAATCATAGAAGATATTAATGAATCCATCAATTGTAATGTTACATGGAGAAAGGAGAAAGATAAAGTCTGGACTTCAAAAAATGGATAATTTGTGTTGCACAATGACCTTTTCGTCGATACCTACTATCCATGAAACTGTTAGATCCATAGATAAACAATGTATGTGTTATCTCCTCAAGTAAACATAGACTAGTTGTGTTTTCTAGGTGATAGGAGGTCTTTCAATTTTTCATTTTTAGGTGCATTTGGGGTTCTTTTTCGAGAGTTTGAAGTGCGTAATGAAGTTTGAAATAACATTTGATGTTACTTTGTCTCCAAGAAATAATTTTTCGGTTTGAAGGGCCCCATTTATTAATTACATGCAACATGCCTAACATTTTCTTCATAAATTAGTTTGAGTAAGTTTTTTCCCTTTAAGTTGGAAACTTTTGAATGCAAGTGGCTTTCCTTCTTGCATTAAAATTGCACCAATTGCATTCCCCTAGTAATCAATTTCCAAATTAGAATTATTTGTGAAGTTAGGTGTGGCTAATACAAGAGTTGTACACATAAAAACTTTAAGTTTTTCAAAATATTTGGTTGCTTCTTGAGTCCAATAAAATGCCTCCTTTTTCAATAGAGACACTATAAGAGATGCTTCTATTTGACCATGATTCTTGACAAAATTGTTGTAATAGCATGTCAATCCTACGAATCCTTTAAGAATCTTCAAGGTTTTTGGAATTGGCCATTCCATTATAGCTTTAATTTTGTTAGGGTCCACTTTGATGTCATCATGACATACAATCTGGACCAAATATTCCACTTCCTAAACCCCAAAGGAAAACTTAGAAGGCTTGTCATATAATTGATGCTCCTCCAATCATTTTAATACCATGTCAACATGTTGTACATGCTCTTCCAAATATTGGACATAGATTAATATATCATCAAAAAATATTAGTTTTCTTCCCAAGATTTTCTATATATTAGTAAGGTCAAATGGAATCACCATAAATTCATAATAACCTTCATGTGTTTTAAAGGTTGTTTTTGGAATGTCTTCTTGCCTCATTTTGATTTTGATGATATCCTAAGTGGAGATCTAACTTGGAAGAAAATTGATCCCTTTAATTAATCTAATAGTTCATCAATGATAGGAATATGAGACTTATCTTTAATTATCATCTTGTTGAGCTCTCTATAATCTAGACACATACACCATGAACCTTCCTTTTTAAGAACCATAAGGACTGGTGCATAGAACACAGTTTGGCTTGTGTAAATGATGCCAACATCTAACATTTCTTGAACCATACTCTCAATCTCACTCTTTTGTGCATATGGGTACCTATAAGGTTTGATGTTAGGTGGTACACTTCAGAGCTGCAAGTGAATCACATAGTCATGATCTTAAGCAGGTGGAATACCTTTAGGAATATATCCAAATACCTTGGAATGACTGTCAAAAACTCTTTGGAGAACCACTAGAATAGAGGGTATAGATGCTTGAACATCTAGTGAGCATAATTGTGCAATTACACCATGGTGTCCCTTTTTTAGCAATTTTTCATGTTTTTGGAGCTTACCACTTTAGAGGGTTTCCCTGGAGTACCTTTGAGTTCAGTTTACTTACCTTTTGAGAAAAATCTCATGAAAAGTTCCTGAAAATTAAGAGTCACTTTTCCCAATGATTGTAACCATTGAACCCCTAATACCACATCAACACCACCCATTTGGATTACAATTATTGGGCTATCCAATAAATACTCCCCCATATTAAGTTTAATACTGTGGCACTTCTCTGAATAATTTATGGTACCTTCATCTAACAATCATTATTTGAAACTCTGGTGCAAGATATATAAAGCAATTAAGAAATTTGGCTAATTTGCAATTAATGAAGCTATGGGTACTACCAAAATTAATCAACATTGCTACTTTTTTCTTTTTGGTATATCCTTCTATCATGAGAGTTTGAGGAGCGCTAGCTAATGCATGACAAGAAATGGTTGGAGTAGTATCTTCTAGTTCAACCTCTTCATATTGTCCTAGTTTTGGATCTTCTTCCTCTCCACGATGTATGTAGGATAATTTCTTCTCGCTGCACTTATTCCCCTTACTATACTTGCTGCCGTAATTGAAACATAGTCTTTTTCTCTTATTTCCTCCACTTTGTGAGGTGTCAAACTAGTAGGATAAGTTAGGTTAGGGGGAGGGACATTTGCCTCTATATAGGTGTTAGAAACAGCTCTTCTAATAGCCATATTTTTACTTCCAACTTTCCTTCTCAAACAAAAAGAAGTCGCCAATGATTTAGGTTCAAAGAGACGCATCTCATGCTACATGCTCTCCTTTAAAGTGACCATAAAGAAATCCGACAAATTATCCCTTGTAATATTGTTCACTCTAAGACTCAAATTTTGAAGATGTTTAATGTGCTATATAACTAGGCCTCTTTGCCTAAGATTTATCAGTTGCCTAAAGAAGGCGTTGCTCTTAATATACTACAATGTGCTATCAATTCATCCATAAATATAGACCAAGAGACAATAGATTCCATATTACAGTCACAAAACCATTAGTACCACACAAATTGATTAGGTTCTAAATACAATGATGTTGTTGAATATCCTAATTACTCCTATTATATGTTATGAGTTAGTGTTTTACGTAGTCAAGAGTAATTATTTGGTTATGCATTTATTAATATAGTTAGTGGAGAAGACCTATCAATAGAGAAGACATGTCAAAAATCAGTTTTGTATTTCCTATATTTAGAAGTTAATGTTGAGAAGAGTTGGAGGATGATCCATAGGGTTTGGTGTATTGCTTTGCATCTACTTTGAATCTTCACATGGTATCAAAGTAGGCCTAAGACTCTTTGAAGATAGGAAAGAAAAAATTAGAGATTTTCCACTCTACAGAAAATAGGAAGATGTGCATTGAGATCTGTGAAGTGAAGCTCATCGATTGAGAACAAACCACCACAAGACCTATCAATAAGCTTTATGATCCATAGAAAGATAGAAACCCTGTCTCAGAAGAAAACAAGAAGGAAAACAAGTCACAAGAAGGTATTGTTGTCTTGTCGGTCATCGGGAGTGATAGAGAAGGACTATCATTGTTTATCCATGCAGAGGGAGCGATAGTATCGTTGTCCTGTAGTTTGAAGAGAGTGATAGCTTCCCAAAAGAGTCCATCACCATCTCTCTACCACTGGGGAGTGATAGCCATGACTAAGCAGTTTTCGAGATAGCGATAGTTTTTTCGATACACTACACATTCTCCATTTTCCATTCCGGTCACAGACAGATGGACCAGAAAGGAAAGACACTCTTTTAAAAGGTAACTTTTCAGAGAAAAAAAACACATGTTTTGGAAGAATAAAATGGCTTCAAGCACCCAAACCTTTTCCTAGATTCCTTCTCTCACTGGGAAGAACTATGAAATATGGTCGATTAAAATTATGACCTTGTTAAAGACTCAAGATGTTTGGGAATATGCATCCCATGAGTATACAAAATTGAGAGATGAAGCAGTCGAACATACCATGACAAATAATCAAAGGACTCAGTTAAAAGAACACATAACCAAGGATTCAAAGGCGTTGCATCTCATTCAAAGTGATTTGGATGAAACCATATTCCCCAAGATTTATCTTGTCAGATCCTCTAAAACCACCTAGGAGATATTGCAAAGCAACTATCAAGGCATCACCAAGGTGAAGACATTGAAATTGCAAACCTTGATAAGGGACCTTGAAATCCTAGAAATGAAGTGGTTGGAGTCGATAGTTCAGTACATGAATTGAGTAACTACCACTATAAACAATTTGAAGATGTACGACGAAGATATGACGGATAATAAGGTAGTCGAGAAGGTTCTCAAAACCCTATCCAAAAAGTTCGATTCAGTGGTCGCAACAATTGAAGAAGAAAAAGATATGTGTCATATTACAGTAGATGAATTGATGGATCCCTTTTATCCCATGATTCCATAAACAATAAGAATGATAATTCCTCACTTGAAAATGCATTTTAGACCCAGGCCTCCATTGTAGAGGTAGAAGAAGAGGTCAAGGAAATAGAAGCAGAGTTAGGAAAATTATATATCTTTCTCAAGCAGGAGAGAGATCAACCCCATATTTGGGACAAGATTATGAACACTTTCATAACCAAAGGGGGAGAAACATAAATTTCAAAGAAAAGCCTAGGATATAGTGTTTTTACTACAAGAAGTTTGGCCACTCTGAAAGTGAATGTAGGAAGAAGCAAGCAAATAGGAATAAAGGCATAACACATATTAGGAACAATGATGAAGGGACATCATAATCAATGTTCCTTTCATGCCAGATTACTGAAGAAACCATCCACAACAAAGATCTATGGTTGTTGGATAGTGGTCTCAAAAATCACATGACTGGTAACAAACTTTTGTTTCAAGTTTGGATAGCTCTATCACATCTGAAATTAAGCTAGGAGATTATTATCAAGTCAAATCCAACGGTAAAGGTGTAGTTTCAATATTAACTAAACAAGATGAAAAGAAGGACATTTGTGATGGTTTCTATCTACCTGGTGTGAAAAATAACTTGATGAGTGTAGGCCAGATGAGTCAACATGGTTATGAGTTCATATTCAAAGGTCCCACTTGTATAATCCTAGATAAGCCACTTAGTAAGAGGCTCACATCATAAGTACAAACCAAAAATAGGATGTTTCTCCCTATGTTGAAAAGTCTAAATCAGTCACTTTTATATGCACAAAATATCTCAAGCACTGATGAAACATGGTTGTGGCACCTTAGGTATGGTTAGTTACCCTTTACTAGTCTTATCCTTTTGTATACAAAGTGTATGGTCAAGGATCTACCCCTGATTAATGAATAACACAACTCTTTTGAAACTTGTATCTTAGCCAAACACCCAAGAGATAGCTTCCTAGTTGCTTCCTATAGAGACAAAGAGCATCTTGAGGTGGTGCATACAAACCTTTGTGGTCCTATGCAAACCTAGTCCATATGAGGAAGTTTTTAGTTCCTAACATTTATTGATGACTTTAGCAAAAAAAATTGGGTGTATTTTTTGAAGCACAAATCTTAGACTTTTGAAAATTTTAAAGAGTTCAAAGCCATGGTAGAGATATAGAGTGGAAAGTACATTAAAGTACTCAAGTCATATGGAGGAGGTGAATAGGACTCCAAAGAATTCACAGAACATTGCAAACAACAAGGGATTGAAAGTAAATTCACTACAAGGTACACTCCACAACATAGTGGAGTATCTCAAAGGGAGAACAAAATAATCATGAACATAGCCAGGAGTTTGCTCAAGACGAAGACCTTGTCAAATGAGTATTGGGAAGAAGTTCTAGCATGTTCAATTTATATCTTGAATAGATATCCAACCTGCAGTGTGATAGACAAAGTCCCATAGGAAGCATGGAGTGACATGAAAGCTATTGTTTCACATTTTAAAGTTTTTGGATGTGTAGCTTATGCACATATTCCTAAACATTTGAGGAGGAAACTTGATGAAAAAAGTGAAAGGTGCACTTTTATTGGCTACAATGAATATTCCAAAGCCTACAGGTAGTATTGTTGAGATATTGTAACTTCAAAGAATATTATATTTGTACTTTATTATTTTGGAGATGTTTCATTCCTCCTTGAAGATCTTATTGTATATCCGGAGATGTTTATTCCTCCGTCGGAAGGTGGTAACTTGGGTTATTATACTTCCCTAGTGGGGGTCGGACCTGTATGTGTTATGTGGGTCAAAGGGTTATTAGACCACCCTAGAGGGGTCGGCCCAGTCAGTTGTAGTGGGGTATTTAACCCATTGGTTAAATACGAGCCTACATGTTTTGTGTAAAAGACAAGTCGGAGTAGTGTATAAATAGAGGGGGTGTATTCCTCATTTGACACACACTCACTCACTTGAGAGTGGCGCACTTGTGGAGGAGAGGCCTTCTATGGAGAAGGAGGAGCTTATGCTCAGGGTTACATCTTTGTATATTGTCGGTCATCTATATTGAGGAAGCTTTATTGGGGGGGGGCATAGAACTCCAACCGTGCAACAAAAACGGGTTCAGGGGAGTCCTGCAGGTGTGTCTAAGCAGTTCGGGCTAGGAACACTAGCCATGCCCGCCCGGTGGATGATTTTCCAAAGTTGACCCCCGTGTGCAAAAATTGCACACTCCCACACCGAGCAAAACCCTAATTTCCAAAATGGACCTGCAAGGTGACACATGGGCCATCGGGCCAAAAGGGAGGGGCACCCCTGGAACTATCCCGGCGTGCTGAATCCAACAGAGTCACCGATTCGTCGATCCGAGCCACGGTCATCATTCTATGGCTCGTTCCGTCTCACATTCAAAAGGCCTTCAGGGACACTTGCTGGATACCTGTCGGGGGACACTTGTTGTATACCTGTAGGGGGCATAGAACTCCAACCGTGCAACAAAAGTGGGTTTCGGAGAGTCCTGCAGGTGTGTCTAGGTAGGTTCGGGCTGGGAACACTATCCATACCCACCCGGTGGATGATTTTCCAAAGTTGACCCCCATGTGCAAAAATTGCACACACCCACATGGAGCAAAACCCTAGTTTCCAAGATGGACCTGCAAGGTGACACATGGGCCACTGGGCCAGAGGGGAGGGGCACCCCTGGCACTTTCCCAGTGTGCTGAATCCAATGGAGTCGACGGTTCGTCGATCTGAGCCACGGTCGTCATTCTATGGCTCGTTCTGTCTCGCATCCAAAAGGCCTTCAGGGACACTTGCTGGATACCTGTCGGGGGCATAGAACTCCAACCGTGCAACAAAATCGGGTTCCGAGGAGTCCTACAGGTGTGTCTAGGCCGTTTCAGGCTGGGAACACTAGCCATACCCTCCCGGTGGATGATTTTCCAAAGTTGACCCCCATGTGCAAAAATTGCACACTCCCACACTGAGTAAAACCCTAGTTTCCAAGATGGACCTGCAAGGTGACACATGGGCCACCAGGATGGAGGGGAGGGATACCCTTGGCACTATCCCGGTGTGCTGAATCCAACGAAGTTGACGGATCGTCGATCCGAGCCACGGTCTTCAATCTATGGCTCGTCCCGTCTCACTGCCAGAAGGCCTTCAGGGACACCTGCTGGATACCTGCCAGGGGCATAGAACTCCAACCGTGCAACAAAACTGGGTTCCGGGGAGTCCTGCAGGTGTGTCTAGGTAGGTTCACACTGGAAACACTAGCCATACCCGCCCGGTGGATGATTTTCCAAAGTTGACCCCCGTGTGCAAAAATTGCACACTCCCACACTCAGGAAAACCCTAGTTTACGAAATGAATGCACAATGAAGCCACTAGGCCATGGGGAGACGAGGGAGAGGGCCCCTTAGAGGTAATTGCACGCCAGGAGACCAACAGAGTCGACGATTCGTCGATCCGATGTCCGTTTTCCGAGTTATTTCAAGTTGCAAGTCGCATGAAAATGTCGTTCAGGGACACTTAGTGAATTTCCGTCCGGGAGCCAAAAAGCATACGGAGCAGCAAGATTGCATGCTATTGGCTCCTGCAAGTGTGTGTGGGCAATGTCGACGTGGGAACACTGCCAACACTGGCGTGGGGGAGGATTTTGCAGAGTTGACCCACCAATGCGAGATTGCATGCAATTAAACTGAGCAAAACCCTAGTTTACGAAATGAATGCACAATGAAGCCACCGGGCCATGCGGAGACGAGGGAGAGGGCACCCTAGAGGTAATCGCATGTCAGGAGACCAATGGAGTCGACGGTTCGACGTTTCGACGTCCGGTTTACGAGTTATGTCGAGTTGCAAGTCGCATGAAAATGTTGTTTAGGGACACTTGGTGAATTTCCGCCCGGGAGCCAAAAAGAAAACAGAGTAGGAAGATTGCGTGCCGTTGGATCCTGCAAGTGTGTGTGGGAAATGCCGACGTGGGAACACTGCCAACACTGGCTCGAGGGAGGTTTTTGCAGAGTTGACCCACCAATGTGAGATTGCATGCAATTAAACTGAGCAAAACCCTAGTTTACGAAATGAATGCACAATGAAGCCACTGGGCCATGGGGAGATGAGGGAGAGGGCCCCCTAGAGGTAATCGCACTCCAGGAGACCAACAGAGTCAACGGTTCATTGGTCCGATGTTCGGTTTCTGAGTTATGTCGAGTTGCAAGTCGCATGAAAATGCCATTCAGGGACACTTGGTGAATTTTTGTCCGGGAGCCAAAAAGAAAACGGAGCAGGAAGATTGTGTGTTGTTGGCTCCTGCAAGTGTGTGTGGGCAATACCGATGTGGGAACACTACCAACACTAGGTTGGGGGAGGTTTTTGCAGAGTTGACCCACCAATGCGAGATTGCATGCAATTAAACTAAGCAAAACCCTAGTTTACGAAATGAATGCACAATGAAGCCACTGGGCCATGGGGAGACGAGGGAGAGGGCCCCCTAGAGGTAATCACATGCCAGGAGACCAACGGAGTTGACGATTCGTCGGTCCGACGTCTGGTTTCTGAGTTATGTCGAGTTGCAAGTCACATGAAAATGTCGTTCAGGGACACTTGGTGAATTTCCGCCCAGGAGCCAAAAAGTAAACGGAGCAGGAAGATTGCATGCCGTTGGCTCCTGCAAGTGTGTGTGGGAAATGCCGACGTGGGAACACTGCCAACACTGGCTTGGGGGAGGGTTTTGCAGAGTTGACCCACCAATGCGAGATTGCATGCAATTAAACTGAGCAAAACCCTAGTTTACGAAATGAATGCACCATGAAGCCACTGGGCCATGGGGAGACTAGGGAGAGGGCCCCCTAGAGGTAATCGCACGCCAAGAGACCAACGGAGTCAACGATTCATCGGTCCGACGTCCATTTTCCGAGTTATGTCAAGTTGCAAGTCGCATGAAAATTCCATTCAGGGACACTTGGTGAATTTTCGTCCGGAAGCCACTGGGCCATGGGGAGACGAGGGAGAGGCCCCCCTAGAGGTAATCGCACGCCAGGAGACCAACAGAGTCGACGGTTTGTCGGTCCGACGTCCGATTTCTGAGTTATGTCGAGTTGCAAGTCGCATGAAAATGTCGTTCAGGGACACTTGGTGAATTTCCGCCCGTGAGCCAAAAAGCAAACGGAGCAGCAAGATTGCATGCCGTTGGCTCCTGCAAGTGTGTGTGGGAAATGCCGACGTGGGAACACTGCCAACACTGGCTCGGGGGATGTTTTGCAAAGTTGACCCACCAATGCGAGATTGCATGCAATTAAACTGAGCAAAACCCTAATTTACGAAATGAATGCATAATGAAGCCACTAGGCCATGGGGAGACGAGGGAGAGGGCTCCCTAGAGGTAATCGCACGCCAGGAGACCAACGGAGTCGACGGTTCGTCGGTCCGACGTCCGGTTTCCGAGTTATGTCGAGTTGCAAGTCGCATGAAAATGTCGTTGAGGGACACTTGGTGAATTTCCGCCCGGGAGCCAAAAAGCAAACGGAGCAGCAATATTACGTGTCATTGGCTCCTGCAAGTGTGTGTGGGAAATGCCAACGTGGGAACACTGCCAACACTGGCTCGGGGGAGGGTTTTGCAGAGTTGGCCCACCAATGCGATATTGCATGCAATGAAATTGAGCAAAACCCTAGTTTACGAAATGAATGCACATTGAAGCCACGAGGCCATGGGGAGACGAGGGAGAGGGCCCCCTAGAGGTAATCGCACGCCAGGAGACCAACAGAGTCGACGATTCGTCGGTCCAACGTCTGATTTCTAGGCTATGTCGAGCTGCAAGTCACATGAAAATGTTGTTCAGGGACAAGAGACACAACATTTTATCCCGGGAAACCCTCATGGGGAAGAAAACCTAGCAACCTTTCTTAGAATAATTATATGTTTATAAATCAAGTACAATGAAACCATGAACAAACCCTAACCCTGAAGGGTTTTACCACATGAAAACACCTTAATGACACATGAAAACAAGAGTACTTATCTACATGAAGATGACCTCCAAGCCATAAGGATAACCAAGCATATCCTTCCCAACCAACATTAGAAGGCACTTTATTTCTCGAATCCCGAGGTAACGTTTGTTCCTTTCACCAATGTTGCTTTGAGCACTTGTACGTAGTTACTCATATGTAGTGTTGAATCTAATTATACAATCAAATATTGGGCGTTGATGAAATGTGTAGCATGTATTGCACTTAGTTTTATTAAATTACACTTGAACATTGACTTAACTTGTAATTTAATCATCCAAAATCACAAATTTTAATTACACCTATCCAATTAGTGTGCATGAGTGAGTTCATTGAAACCTTGAAAAACATTGTATTGCATTTAGTTTGATTAAATTACATGAGCAAGAACTTTGACATAACTTGTAATGATCATCCAAAATCACAAATTTTAATTAGATACCAATTAGTGCATGCATGTAGTGAGTTCGTTGAAACCTTTAAATATAATAGTTTGTTCTTTTGACATAGCGCATTCATGAGTAATAGATCATCCACACAAATCAACACATTAGATTGACACAAGAACACGTGGAAACCGAAGAACAAATACAAAGTGAAATGTATCATTCATTTATAAGTGAAATGTCAATGTGCATGTCTCCAAAAGTACATGTATCCAATGAAATCAATGTACATGTCTCCAAAAGTACATGCACAATAAAGTCAATGTACATGTCTCCAAAAGTGAATGTATCGAAAAGTACATATATATACAAAAGTATCCAAAAGCACATGTGTCCAAAACTATCCAAAACTATAAAAGCCACATGTACATGTATCCAAATGTACATATATCCCATAAGACACATCAAAACTCAAGCTTCCTCTTGTTCTTTCCCGACGTTGATGGTTGGTGGGATAGGGTAGTCCTTAGCATCAAGATCATGGAGCCAATCATTTCTTTGTTGCGGTTTGCAGACACGGACCAGCCCATCCTAGGAGATTTCTATGAGGGGTGGGATTCCATGATTGAGTCCATGAGGACCATTGTTATGGAGAATGAGTGTGTCGAGTATGAGACATCGGCAGAGAACTTATGGTCCATCATACAGGGCATTCTTATCTCCAGGTGGGATAAGAATTGCACACCTTTGCATTACTTGGTCCACTCATTGAACCCCAGGTTCTACACTCAGGATTGGCTCAGTGGTGGGTCGGGGCCCTCATCCAGAGTCCCTCCTCACATGGATGGAGAGATCTCAAAGGGGAGGAAGATAGCATTTAGACGGCTACTTCAGGATAGAGACCACCTTGAGGTGGTGGAGGAGGAATTTTATGAGTTTTCTAGTGGCACTGGGAGATTTGGAGCATATGAGGTGGTTAGAGACATGGGGGTTAAGAAACCCCTTGTTAGGTGGACAACTCATGGGGAAACATGCCCTCTTCTACAAAAGATAGCCTTGAGGGTCCTCTCTCAAGTTACTTCATCCTCTTGTTGTGAGAGGAATTGGATCACATATGGGAACTTGTACAGTGTGAAGAAGAGCAGGCTTGAGCAGTCCAGGGCAGAGACGATGGTGTATGTGCACTCCAACCTTCCTCTTATTTACATGAAGAGGGAGGAGTGGGCAAAGGGAAAGACACGGATGTGGGATGTCTTGCCTGATGAGATGGGTTTGGACAACAGTACTGAGTTGGCATTAGCCAACATGGATCTTAATGATCCAGTGCCGGAGCCGGTCACTTTTAATGAGGGTGATCGTATGGAGGGGTCATCCTCCACACCAGCAGATGCAGTTACTCAGATTGGCAGAGAGGAGGAGGAGGAGGATCAGGGTAGTGATGAGTTTGTTGATTCAGGCATGCAGAAGGACTATTGAGTCATTGACAAATGGGATTCTTCCATCTTGATCCACCCCTTTTTTGTATTTACTATTAGACTATTAGACTATTAGTCTATTTGGCATTTTCCAGTGCCCAGTGGCATTCCAACATCTATGTAATACATTTTGATTTTGATGACTTAATGAGAAATATGGTTCTGAGTCTCTGACATGCATCTATGTGTCTCAATGTCTCGTTGTGATTTGTGATTGTGAATGACAAATGTGTTGTGATTTGTGAATGATCTAATTTCTATTGAATATTTCATATTTGTAATTGTAAATGTAATTTCTATTGAATATTTGTAATTGTAAATGTTAAATTTTATTGAATCTATATGTCTATATTTTTAAATTTTAATCTATTTAAAAATATATATATATGTATATAAAACATGTCCTACGTGTCCTAATTCCGGGGGTCACCATGTCCCATGGGGACACTCGTGTCCCGTGTCCTCGTGTCAAGTGACTTAGATGGATACATTGTAGAAAGGGGGGAGTTCTATTTTTTTCAATTTTTGGTTGGATTAAGAATTTTTGAGTTTTTGAAAAGGGATCCATTTTAAGTATTCACTCATCTTGGTTGAGGGAGATGTGAATTTAATTAGAGATTGGGTTATTACCAATTTTATCAATATTACAAAACTAGGTTCTTTTAAACAATAAAAAAATACTAATTTAGATTAAGAAATGACAAAAAAATGGTATGGGTGAATGAATTACCTGATTAGATGACAATCCACCGGTGAATTTGCCTCCCCTCCAGCTAAATCGAGCTCCACCGATACTCCAGGGCACACAAACCGTCCTCGTCCAACCTCTATTTCGCGTTTCTGATGTGTGAAGAGCGCCGCAGGTGGTCGGGACTGTGTTTTTAAATTGATTTTAGATTTCAATAATGCGTACATGTTTTGTAGTTCTATAACGCGTACGCGTTATGGTTACCTATCCTACATGTCCAATGACATGTCAGGTTCGGGTCTTACCATGGCAAGTGCTAAGTATTAGAAACGCGTTATGTTTTTATGTATCAGGAATGAGTTTTAAAAAAGTAGGATTGCATCTAAAGTGACCCTCATCTTCTTGCACACACCCGATGATCATTTTTATGCACGGAAAGTTGCATCAGGCTCCAATAACTGGGTGGAATATAATGGCCTTTTTCAGGCATTGAAGTTGGAAATAGAACTAGGTATCGAGTAGCTTCACGATTTTGGGGATTCCTCTTTTGATATTCAATGGATGAAGGAAAATATCCAAGTTCAAGACATTGGCTTGCATCATTTCTCACCTTAAAGAGATCATTGGATGATTTTAGAGAGCTTCATACACTTATTTATATATCGAGAACATAATGTTGAAGCTGAGTCACTTTCTAAACATGCCATGTCAAAGACCCTTGGTAGTATCCATGTTTCATGTTTCTGTCAAAAATCCTAGATAGTATTTGTGTTTTTGAATTTGATATCTACTTGAGTTTATCATTGTTAGAAGATTCTTATTGTTTTTCTATCTTAGACAATGCATATGTACGATTAAAGCTACTTCCTTAGTTAAGACATTAATCCATTTTTTTTGGATAGTGATGTCTAGTGGTTCGATGAATCACACTTGATCCCTCTTGTTTTTGTTTTGGTTACATGAAGATTGTATTTTTGTTAGAAAATATGTTTTTTTTTGTAAAAAAAATTTAAAATTTCAATGATAATTTTTTTATACCTTGTACTTCCACACATCTATATTATGTTATTTTGAAATTATAGTTTTATGTTTCTATGGTATTGTTTTATTTTTAAATGTTTTCTCTATATTTTATGATTTTATGTTTTGAAATGATTTACCATTTTTATAAATTATATTATGTTATTTTGAAATTATAGTTTTACATTTCTATGGTATTGTTTTATTTTTAAATGTTTTCTCTATATTTTATGATTTTATGTTTTGAAATGATTTACCATTTTTATAAATTTTATAGTTTTATGTTTTGAAATGAAAGAAACCATTTTCTTTTAACACTTTCTTTGTATTAAAGCTTTGGACATTTGTGTTTATTAATATTCCAAAACAACACATTTTCATGTAAAACAAAATAAAAAATTTAAACTTACGAAAGGAAGATATAATTTTGGAATGAATGGTTCATGTGTCTCTATGTACAACAGATCCTTCATTGGAATTTTCACACCATTACTTTTATGCATGTAGTGTCTTTTGGAACTTCATGTGGTGTCTTTAACTTGAGGACTCAATAGCAAAAGCCACGTAAGCTTATCTTGTATAAGTTGCTGCAAGTTGCTACTTCAGGTTCAAATTATCTTAAAGTCATCCCTTAAGAAAACAAATGGATGAGAATGACATTACAGGAAACTTATTTTTGAAAGGCTAACAATATTTCTCAATGGATTTCCCACTAATATTGTTTCCAAAACGGCAAAGCATGGAAATACACGAAAAGTTCTGGCCAAGAGAAAATGTATGAAGAGATTAGCACCTGTGCCAATTCACAGGCTATAATGTAGATTGCTTACTCTTGCATTGCATTCTATTGCTACAGATCAAATTAACAAAGAAAGAATGGAGATAAGGGAGGATGCATCGTCAATACCACGAAGCTTTTTCCGGTACATAATATAACAGCTCTCGAGTGACAAGTACAAGAGGATATTTTCACTCTTGTTTTAATTTAAGTCTGCATTGAAGGTACCTCCCTGTAGCCAGTGATCACCAGCGAAAAAATTAACCACTGTGAAATTTTGAGCATCAGAAATGTTCATGGTGTGATACCCAGGCCATTGAACTCGCTCTGTAGTTCCTGCCCCAGGTCCCGAGTTCATATATTCACCATAATACAGCGTAGTCAAAGCAAAGTCCCCTGACCATTCTAGCCAACCTGCAGGATCGACCACATCATCTATATATGAATCGATATAAACTGTGCGAGAGTACTTTTTCCACGGCCTTCCCAAGAATGTTTGAAAAGTGCTCTTCACTGGAGCGAGATCAGGCGCAGCAGAGACGGTGCAGTTTTGAATAGAGATTCCAGTGTTTTGATTTGGATCATCTCTTCCTTGAGCCGTAAAACAATTCTTTTGACTATCCATCGGTTTTCTAGCCAGGAGATTGCAGTTTTGAAACACAGCTGCTGCATTGCCGAAGATAAAATCAACAGTGCCGTAAATGTCGCATTCCCTGTAGAATTGTCGAAGGGAATGTGCGTAGAGAGTGTCTTGGTAGCCTTTGAAGCTACAGCGGTAGAAAGCTGTTAGATCTGACCCAACCCGGAGGGCGACAGCCTGATGCTTCTCTGGCCCGGCCGTGTTCTCGAAGGTGATATCCCGAGCGAGAAAGCCTTGCCCAACTACAGCTGCAATCACAAATATCTCACGTATAAGCTCGACGAGAAAACAAAGATCTAGCCAAAGGGACTGTATAGCAACCGACAAAGCTACTCAAGTTGTATTTAATAAGGTAAAAGAACCTTCGACAGAGCCCTAATTTCAAATTCTTAATTGGATTCTAGAGGCGGCGAATTGAAATAAAGTTCTTTATATTACAGATATGATAAAAAAAGAGTAACCAAAACAGAAAACGCGGAAATGTTCGGAGAGAATAGTTGGATTCGAACATTATATATTGTTATATCGCAAGAGTTGGATAGATTAGTCAGATGTAGCAATACTTCTAGCGTTCAATGATTCATCTCAACATAAGACGAGGAATTCACCGAGAAGAGAAAAGAAAACTCGAAAACATGACCACGTAAACGAGTAAAGCAGCTTACCGACTGTTGCCGAGCGGTAAGTAGTCCATCCGTCCCCAACGCTTCTATTGCCAGTGATCACGGTGGCGTTTATGCCATCTCCCACCAACATAATATTTGTTTTGTGTTTGGACACCTCAACGGATTCCCGGTAGATTCCCTCTGTAACATGTATCACAAATCTATGTAAACTTTTGTTTGGAGCAGCATTCAGAGCGTCAGTGATTGTTGTATAATTACCACTACCATCTTGAGCCACCGTGACGAAATTGTCAGCTAAACCAACATCACCTTCTTTGGAGGTTTGAAGAAGCCTCCTTCGGTCTGAAGTAGACAACCATGAAGGGAACCCGTCATGGACGAATCCATAATGTAAAAGAAATTTAACGTCATCTTGATCGTGGCTCTCATGTCTCGTCGGATCGGAGAACAGGCGTCGGTTGTGCAGTACAGTAGGCCTCTTGGAACCTTTGCCAACGACAGAAATGTTCTTGACAAGAGCCAAAGAATTACTCACAACTCGCGACATATTAAGCACATTCTTTGTCAATATGTTTTGTAGGCTTCCGCTAGCCTCCTGGAGGCTTTGGATGCAGGTAGCCTGATTAGTAAGAGCTGCACTAAGCCAAGTCTGGATATCAACTGTCTGCCTCCATTGCAAAGAATTAGCAGTAACATTCGACAAACACTTGCTCAGGTCGTCCAACGTTAGATCGTACAACTGCATGCAATCTTCGAGAGCACCCAGTTGCTTTCCTTTGAATGCCCACCGTTTCATACGAGAAATTATATGAAACACTTTTCGTGCTTCGATAATGCTGAGCCTGAGAGCCATCCGTCCAAGATCTATGGAATTTGCCTGCAATGATCCCGGAAAGAGGCTCGACATTGTCGAAACACAGAATGGTGGATCCAATGTCCTGTCGCAGGCAGATTTCAGAGAATTGTGGTGCGGCTCTTTATCGCTTTCAACTTGGACAAACATGAGACACATCAAGAAAAGCAAAGCTATAAAACTAAATCTAAAAGCCATTTCAGAATGCACTCCTAGCCTTCTAACTGCACTAGATCAATAGAGTGTTGTCGCCCAGAGATATATATAGGAGGCGATGCTGGAAGAAATAACCTATTCGACCTTCACCAACTTCAGCCCAACTAGCCAGCTCAATTCGCGGTCCCGTTTAGTTGACGGTAGTAGACGCTTTGCAAACATGAGCTCAGACTTGACGGAGACTTCAGCTTTCAATATGAATAGGAGATATGATTACGGTAAGGGAAATCAATTATGATGTGGCAAAACTCCAACTTGTTGTAACTAACCACTCAATTCAAGATAACATAATCAATGCAAACAAATTATGAAGTGGCATTCTCAAAACCATAAACCACTAAAAACGATTGGGCATGGGATAACTGGCACTCAATTTTTCAGCTATTTCTTTTTTCGATTTGGCTATAAAAACTGGCGGAAGCGTAGTTCCACCAGTTTATTGCAGAACTATGCCATGGAACCGTGCCCCCAAGGATTTTGGGCCATTTTAAGACGACCCAGATCATCGAAATTCCAAACAAAAGACCAAAAAAAGGTGGAACTGTGCCTCGTCAGAAAACCACTCACCGAAATACCAGGACGATTTGAGTGCCCCATATCACGCGCCAAAAGATTGCCTTTGATGGATCAAGAGCAAGCCAATGGTGTAGAGCTTGAACAGTTTCTTGGGTTTTGTGGTACTTTTGATTCGAATCTTTCTCTTTCGCCGGTATCAGAATGCTATTATTTTTTGACACGATTCTAACCATTAAATTGCATGTCTTACTATATGTTAGTGACCTGACCTATCCTTTTGCAACATTTAGCAATAGAATTATTCCAAGCACGGTAGATACTCAAATCCAAATGGGATATGTTAGAGTCGAGGGTGCACAATTGTAATGTGTTAGTATATTTAGTCCATTATTTCTGGTCTGTATATATTCTCAAACATGTTTTGATAAAATTGTTGCAATCTTAAGCCTATTATTTTAACTGCAACTTGTTGGATCTTGAGAATCCACCTTTGTAGTCATTTATCACTGAGTTAAAATATATATCTTGTTTCCTTCCCTCGGGACAAATGGCTTTTATCCAGTACTAAGTTTTTTTTGTTTCACACGCTGACTTAATAGGAAGCCCAGTGCTAATACCTGCAAATATAGAGACTACTGCATTGGGCGCAGCATACGCTGCAGGTCTGGCCACTGGTGTTTGGACTGAAGAGCAGATCTTTTCCTCTGGAGCCAAAAAGGAAGAACCTAAAGTATTTTACCCAAAAAAAGTTGGGGATTAGCACAGGAAAAAACGTTATGAATAATGGATATAAAATATTCCTTTCTCAATGGCATACTTGAAGAAGAAGTCTATGTAGACCAACCACCTAGTTATGTTAACAAAGGTCAAGAACACAAGGTATGTAAGCTAAAAAAGGCCTTGTATGGTCTAGAAAAGTGTTATAATTCCTGCACAATGTAGGCTTGATGTGGGTGTAATGAGCGGTTTTTAATGGCGTTGGAGGGGCGGCGGTGGGAAACACTCGCGAGGGTTTTTTCTCATTCATTTTTGGGGTTCTTTCTTCTGCCATTGCCTAGGAAGGGTTTTCACCGATGTGTTTGGTTCGTAGCTATTCAGTAGGGTAGTGGTGGATTTATCAACTGTTCCAGGTGCTTTCGCATTTGTCATTATGGTGGTTATACTCAAACTTCTGGAGTTAATGACGGTGTAACACGTGTAAGCTTTCCCAAATGGGCTGTCAGGTGACAAACGCGGTTTAGAGAAAGCGGAGTTGTCGGGTCTCAAAAGCAGTTTAGAGGATTTTGCCTACGGTTTTGAAACAAGACCAAGTCACTTGCTCCATTGACGAGGGTTAGCTCTGTAATCTTCAATTCAGGCGATTGGGTAAAGTAATTTATGCATGTTCTTCGTTTTTACTGTAACAACCATATAGTGGCCAGCCTGCAACCTGAAAAGAGTTTTATTCACGCACTCAAGTACAAATTAATACCAGGTGATTAATTATTTCTTTTGCTATAATTGAAGTGAGGAAAATTCTCATTCATCTACTGACGTTCTTCTTTCCCACCAATGTTGCAGTTATAGTTTTGGGTTTTTATCGGGGATTTCGTTTAAAATACAAATTGCACAAAGTAGGCATAGCTCATACTTAGTTTGTTGTATTCTTACAGTTATATGTATAGGAATGAGCCTCTTCATCCAACTCATTGTTTGGACGTATATAAATTAGAAAGTATTTCATGCGAGGATTGTTTTTTTTATTATTTTTCTTTGATCCTGAATAACAAGTGATTTTTTACCAACTTTTAAAGCCACATTACAAAACTCAGATTTGGTGAAAATTCATAAAATATTTTGAGCATAATGAGGTATTTTCTCTAGTGTCTAAAGGGTCCCATGAGTTTTATTGATGGGTGGGTTAGAGTTCTGCTCATTGTTGGACTAAATCAGACGCATTTTTAACCTGAGCCAAGTTTGACCCGTGCGTCTCAAGCAAGTCCAATAACTTTCGTAAAGTTGGTTACCGTAGCAAAACTTCAACAAACTTGTTAATGATGTCAAGTTTATTCACATCAGTGAGAACTAGGCTTCCTCTTTAAGAATCTAGTATGTTACATCTACTGGTCTAGTTGAATTCAACACTTATATTTGCATATCTACTAAATTCCAAAATACACATAATTGTAGATACATAATATTTATACTATTAAATTAAAACAAATATACTTGTAATATTATTTAGCTATGTTAAGACATATATGAGATATAATTATAGGCTCATATTGGATATACACTTTAGAAAACATGGACATGATTAGTGTTTTATATGATACTTGTAGGGTTTCTAATGGTCACTGATATGGCAGTATAAATGATAGGCTTTGTTCATCTTACCTTAGCGCTCTTGTTGGGTCATTATGCATCAATATTTTTTAAATAATTGATATAAACTATGTGTGTAAAACTATAAACAATTCCCAATTACAATCTCCAAATCGCAACTTTATGTGTTAGATTTTTTATTAAAATTTTTTATATCATAGCTTTTTCTTTATCATTTACAATGATAATTAAAATGATTAATTTTAATTTTTTTTATATCATAGCTTTTTCTTTATCATTTTCAATGATAATTAAAATGATTAAAATAAAGGGTATGATATGCTTAGTAAAAACTAACTAAAAAATCATTTGAATAAATTTGTTATTAAGTTTTTAAAAATTTCAAGTAATTATTGTAAATATATTCTTTAATTATTGTGGATATATTTTACAATTGTTAAACATCATATTTTATGTATTTTTTTTGTGTGTTTTTATTCCAATAATAATATTTTTTGGTTGTTTTTGTGTTTAAGTTTAAATTTTTTTTTTTTATTTTTTTCTTGTTATATAGTCTATGATACATAAACTAATTTTCAATTAAAAACAATAAGATTATTAGACGAAAAAAATACTTTACAAAACCAACATAACTAACACATAAAATTATAGGAAACAAATAGGTTAAAAAATTCAATGCATATATTATTTGTTAATACATATAAAAACTATTAACATCCCAATCCCTCACACCTTATACTCTTTGTCAAATGAAAAGTTATAAGACACAAATAAGCTAAAAAAAGCCTATACATGTATTATTTTTTCTTTGAAAGTAAAATTAATTTGGGCATAATATTTATCTATTAATTTTTACAATTTTTTTTTACCATGTTTTTTTTAAGAGATAGGTATTAAGCAGTGTTTCTCCTAATTTTACTTATTTAAAATGAATCATATTTGTTCATCCAAATTATGATTAATCTAAATAAAGTCCACATTTTTTAAAATGAATAATATTTATCTATCCAATTTATGATATATCGAAAAAAAAACATAAACAATATGATGAAAAATGGAATAACATTAATTCTTAAATTTATGTTTTAATGATATAAAGTTCCCAATTTTGAATGATATAATAAGGGACCTTCTAAACAAGTTCTACCATTTGGAAAATGGAAAAATATTCGTCCTTCATTGAAATAAAGCTCCCGTTTTTTAAGAATATAACTAAGGGCCTTTTTAACCAAAGTTCTACCTTTTGTTAAATGGAATAATATTCCTCCCTAAAATTTATTATTTATTGACATATTAATTGAAATAATAAAAATTTGAATTTTGAACTATATAAACACGGGACATTCCAAAGGAGTTCCACCTTTTTTAAAACGAATAATATTTATCCCTCAAGTTTATGATTCAATGTTTCATTAATTGAAATAAAGCACACAATTTTAAATGATATAAGCAAGGGCACTTCCAAGCATGTTCCACCTTTTAAAGAAAAAACTAGTTTTTAGTTGGGGACATTAGTTTAGCTGTGATTGCCAAATTTTCAAGTTCGACTATAGTCTGAACATAGGAATATGAATTTTATTTTTAAAAACAATTTTTAAAATAACAATTAATTGAACTATGGTTGGTTGTTTGAGGATGACGTATGCCTTGTTATGTGTTTCCCACCACGTGGAAACGAGCATACTTCATCCCGTTTTAATACTTTCTCTGGTGCAGGGATTGTACCTTTTCATTTTGCAGTGCTTTGTCTGTTGCACTGGTCCCTGGCACCTGCTCTGACATCTGCATAGTTGCTTGCACCATTTGCGATATCTGGCGCCTGCAGTGGACTCTACAGTCTGCATTCGATTGCTGGCTCTTGCCACCTACACGGCCATGCAATTGATTGTTCGCTTTTGCCACGTACATGGCCATGCAAATTTTCCAAAGGCCGATATAAACTACAATTTTGCTTCTTTCTGAACTCATGCCGGTGGTGGGCGGGGAAGGCATTGGCAGGATTTTTGTTTTCAATTGTGTTTGAACTCATGCCAGTGGCAAGTGGGGAAGGCATTGGCAGGATTTTGGTTTCAACGTTCCTTTCTTCACGTACTATTGTGCCCGCTTTACCATTGCAGCTGGAGAGTTAGTGGACGAGCCAGTCATTGTCTCAAACACTGGTTTATTTTTTACCTTTTCATTGTTTTTCCTACAGTGCAGGTAAGTTTTGTATGTAGCTGTTTGGTTGCAAATAATCCCGTGCTTGTGTAGACCTGTAAAAATCTCTAAATTTGTGAAGGAGGAGGAAGCGTTTCTTTGCGCACATGTTTGACTGCAAATAATCAAGTGCTTTTGGAGGTCGGTAAAAAACTCTAAATTTGTATAGGAGGAAGCATTTCTTTGTGGAGGGTTAATGGGAATTCAATACTATTATGTTCGTTCCCAAAAGGGTGTTGTTCGACCTCTTGGACACTAGAAAGAAGCTCAGCAACATTAAGAGGTAATTAAAAAGGGTCATTCACTGACCATGAGAGAACAACGTACTCAGCGTGGAGTTAGAGTGAAATCGCGTTGTTATATTTGTGCAAATTATATATCCTTTGTTCTTTGCTTGATTAGTTTTTATTGCAGAGATTGTTGAATGCAATTGAAAAATTATCAGACTTATGGATTGTGGTTCGTTGTTTTCTCCTTTGCTGGAATGCCATTAATAATCCACCTTGCAATTATTTATCTCAAAGTTATCATTTTGGCTTAATGATTTTTTTATGGAAGAACATCTCTGTTCTGAGGCAGTCGACATCAATAAGAACAGGAAGAGCTTAAACCAGTTTTCAAATGTATCAACAATATTACAAAATAAATGGTATGAAGTTTAGTGGTAAATTCACTTAGTCATTGACAAAAAAAGTTAAGATCCCAAATTGCAGTCACATGTTGGCGTCTTCCCTCTACCCATTTGTTCTTATAGGGATTGCTTATTGAGATCACTTTTTCCTAACCAAATGAAACAGGTACCGAATTTTATCTAATTTCTTCATCTTCTTCTTCAATCATACTAATTGAAACGATGGAATTTAATTTAGAGTATGGATTATTTGGATGAGTTTATGAATGAAGGTGGACAAAATATTATCATTGTAACTTGCCAAGAATGGATAAGACATTGACTACTTTCTAGACTACCTTGTAGAGATGTTAGTATCCAACATAATTACAACTAGAGTTTGATCATTTGTAGTTGTATTGATGCTTTTTGTATCATAAGTTGTAAATAAAAGTTTCTATCAATTAGATTATGGATATTACTAGCCTCATTGGCAAAGGAAAAGTTTGCATGTTATCTATGTGGGTTGACTGTTGATAGATGATGCTTGGGTGGTTTTCTCCTACAGTCAATTGTTTAGATTTGATAAAAACATATTAGTATGGTCTTCATAAAAGCAATTGTGGTTTCCAGTGTATTATAATGGTTTTTGGTTACTTTTTATATAGTTCTGGAACAATCATATGAAAATCATGCAAAACTAAAAACAATCCTCGTGAAGGGCCTAAACTCGTTATGCCTTTGAACCAAGTGTGATGGGTTGGTTATGCCAAGCTATTGTACTTAGATACATGGGTACTGCAAAACATATAACTGGAAAATACTGAAGTAGAACTATAGCTAGGATACCACCGGGTCGAAGGTAGGATTGAATCTATTTGAATTTTGAAAGTCGAGCATAGGGTTTATATGATAAGCTCCTTATGCCGAGTTTGTTAATGGTCAAGCGGAAGGGATTTGCAGGTTGATTACACCCAAACATAGGATGAGTCAAATTATATCATTATACGAGGTGTTTTGCAATAAAACTACAAAATATTTTAGCAGTTTTATTTCATTTGTGTGCTTTTTTGGAATTAGAGGCCCTTGTTTTGAGAGAGATTGAAATGTTATCAAGTTATATGTAGTTATATATTCATAAATACACACATATCTATATCTTCAATTTTATTGTCATTCCATGTAACAACTCTTCCTAACTTTTTTTTTCATTATTTATATTACCTCTTCTTAATTAATAAACAATTTACTTATAACACAATTAAAATAAAATAAATAAAACCACAATATAACAATTTACTTAACATAATTAAAATAAAATAAATAAAACCACAATACAGATAAAGTAACTTATCTATTTGCTTTAACTTGATATCATACTTTCAAAGTTTGGACATAATCTTTTATATGTGAAAAGATTCAAAGTTAAATTTTATTAACTTTTCAAATCCTTATTTTACACCTCAAGCATATTTAACAAAAACTGAAAATTAGTTTTAGGAGTATCTTTTAACCTCTAAACTAATATTATTTGGCTTCATAACAAGTGCAAAAAAAACAACTCCTTCAATAATTTTTCTATTGTAAAAAATCCCTTTTTGTAGTTAGCCACAAAGCTAGTGGCCAATGTCGAGGACATTGCCACCACATGGCTCAAGCAACCATTTAAGTGCTAATGCCCATATTTTGAATGGAATATTAAACTAGGTATGGAAGAAGTGCTAAAGGTTTCTTTAGTTTAAAAAGAAAGAGGAGGATGGCATTCATATTGTCAAATGGACAGCAATTGCAAAACCTAAAGATCTTGGTGGGTGGGGCTTAAAAATATGCATGTGCTTGGACAATTGTTAGTAGCTGAAAGTCTTTGCATGCTTTCATTTGATCAAGGATTGTGGGGGAAAGTTATGAAATTGAAGTACATTGATAACGGTAATATTAAGGATTGGATTAGATATGTACGGAAATATTTTAAAGGAGCATCCAATGTTTGGAAAGAGTTGATAAATACTTATATATTCTTAGCTATTGGGTGGCCTAGAAAATTGCTAAAGGTAATAAATTGATCACTGGAGAGGATCCTTGGATAGGATGGAGTGGGAACTTAAAGCTGTCAAAGGCCATCATATAGTCTCTTAAGGATAAATATGTCTTTAGGTTGGAAGATGTTGTGGGGTTTTTGGTTCAAAGGGATGGAATTTAGTCCTGGAAGTTTATAGAGGACCTGGAGTTGCAATGAAACCAAGCTATTGAGTGGTCACCATACACTATTCCTTTTAAAACACAATGCAATTAGTCTCAGGGATTGCTATCATGATATGAAATGATCTTGGAACAAAGCTCATTTCCAAACTTCGTTATGATGTAAAAATTAGTGAAGGATCCAGGGAAGAGAGAAGGTGGTGGTGGAAACTTGTGTGGAAGATGAATAGTTCCCTTGAAACCAAAATTTTGCTTTGGTTGGATTTATCAAACAAAATACTAACGTAGGAAAATGGCCAAAAAAGGAAATGGGTCAGTCCTAATTGGTGTTATTTGTGCGAAGAGAAATTGAGGTTGTTAATGATCATGTTTTAGTTGCTTGTCCCTTTACAAAAGTTATCTTAAGGGATGTATGCCAAAGTCTCAATATTCAACATTTATGGGATAAAGAAACATTATTGGAGTGCCATGTAGGCTAGATTCTTGGCAGTTTTGTAGTTGAGCACGTAGCTCTCCCATGCTTTGCTTCGTGGGGAATATGGTTATCTAGAAACAAGTCAATATTCGAAGGAAAGGAGGCTTATATGGATCGTTTATTGCATTACATCAGGCTATCCTATGGTAAAGGTAAGAAGGTTTCTTCTCAAAAAGTCCCAAGAAGATTGCAAGAATTGAGCATAAACTATTATAGTCATTGGAGATTCTTTGATGGATGTAGCCAATGGTCTCCTAGGAGATGTGGGGTAGGGGCTCTTCTTTTCCTTTAAAATTTTCATTTTGTTTTGATGAAATATTGAGCAAGGTGTGGTTCAAACAATAGAGCAAAGTTCTTCACTACGTGGATCCTTTTATGTGTTGTTGCTGAATGAAACATAAAAGGCTTACATGTTTTTGGAGATTCAAAACTTCTCATGGATTGGGCCACAGGAAAATGTCAAATTACCAATTTAATCCTTGAGCCAATTATGGACAGAGTGATAGAAAAAATATATTTTTTGAGCATATTTCTTTTGCTCATATCTACATGGAAATCAATCATAAAATTGAGCATATGTCTAAGGAAGCGTTCCATTTACAAGAAGGAATTAAGGTCGAACAGGAAGTCAACGACAACAAGAAGTTGTCCAAAAGTATATTTTTTGATGAAGTGTTTTTAAGTTTTTGTATAAACCAACACTAAGAATTGGAGTCTTTTGTTTTCAAATGTGCGAAGAGGACATGTGTTTTGTAATGTTTTTTGGTTATCAATTTTGTCTGTTTTTCTTCAAAGGTAGTTGGTATAGGCTTGAAGCAATATATCAGTACATAAACTAAGCCGAAACACCAACTAAAGCGTTCCATTTACAAGAAGGAATTAAGGTCGAACAGGAAGTCAAGGACAACAAGAAGTTGTCCAAAAGTATCCTTTTTGATGGAGTGTTTATAAGTTTTTGTATAAACCAACACTAAGAATTGGAGTCTTTTGTTTTCAAATGTGCGAAGAGGACACGTCTTTTGTTTTGATGAAGCATTCCATTTACAAGAAGGAATTAAGGTCGAACAAGAAGTCAAGGACAACAAGAAGTTGTCCAAAAGTATCTTTTTTGATGAAGTGTTTTTAAGTTTTTGTATAAACCAACACTAAGAATTGGAGTCTTTTGTTTTCAAATGTGCGAAGAGGACACGTGTTTTGTAATGTTTTTTGGTTATCAATTTTGTCTGTTTTTCTTCAAAGGTAGTTGGTATAGGCTTGAAGCAATATATCAGTAAATAAACTAAGCCGAAACACCAACTAAAGTGTATTTTTATTTCATCTTGAAATATCAAATACAAATATTTTTTCATAAAAAAAAATCAAGAACCTTGAATGTCCTCCTATAGGTGAAGTGTGCAATTCCAAAAGGATCTTCTATTTGAGTTGGGAATTCTTACATAAATATAGGAAATCATGGTACCAAAGTGAAACATTCTTCCACACAAATGTATCTAATGCACTAGGATCCTCTTGCATTTGTTGAATTATCTTGCATTCCTTCTAATCCTACTTACATTCTATTCTTGCTTCTTCCACCCAATTAGATTGCATAATGGAAATAGTAAAAAGTAATCCCTCTACATCTTTTTCTTTCCTTTAATGTGCATCTTCCACTACATTTTGTTTTCATTTTTTGTAGATAATTTAAAAGTCATAACCTAACACATGTGTCACCCATTTTTCTTGCTCTTCTGAAGATATTCCTTGTTCCAAGAAGTACTTAACACTATCATGAGTTGTTATTACCTTGAAGTGTCTTCCTATTAGGTAAGGGCTCCATTTATTAATTACACGCAACATGCCTAACATTTTATTTTCATAAATTAGTTTGAGTAAGCTTTTTTTCCTTTAAGTTGGAAACTTATGAATGCAAGTGGCTTTCCTTCTTGCATTAAAATTGCACCAATTGCATTCCCCTAGTAATCAATTTCCACATTAGAATTTTTTGTGAAGTCAGGTGTGGCTAATACAAGAGTTGTACACATAAAAAATTTAAGTTTTTCAAAATATTTGGTTGCTTCTTGAGTCCAATAAAATGCCTCCTTTTTCAATAGAGACACTATAAGAGATGCCGCTATTTGACCATGATTCTTGACAAACTTGTTGTAATAGCATGTCAATCCTACGAATCCTTTAAGAATCTTCAAGGTTTTTGGAATTGGCCATTCCATTATAGCTTTAATTTTGTTAGGGTCCACTTTGATTTCATCATGACATGCAATCTGGACCAAATATTCCACTTCCTGAACCCCAAAGGAACACTTAGAAGGCTTGTCATATAGTTGTTGCTCCTCCAATAATTTTAATACCATGTCAACATGTTGTACATTCTCTTCCAAATATTGGACATAGAATAATATATCATCAAAAAATACTAGTTTTCTTCCCAAGATTTGCTGTATATTAGTATATCATAAAAAAATACTAACACAAATTTCTTGAGGAATGGTTTAAAAATAAAATTCATCAAGATTTGAAATGTGGAGTTGCATTGGTAAGGTCAAATGGCATCACCATAAATTCATAATAACCTTCATGTGTTTTAAAGGTTGTTTTTGGAATGTCTTCTTGCCTCATTCTGATTTTGATGATATCCTAAGTGGAGATCTAACTTGGTAAAGAAAATTGATCCCTTTAATTAATCCATTAGTTCATCAATGATAGGAATATGGAACTTATCTTTAATGATCATCTTGTTGAGCTCTCTATAATCTAGACACATACACCATGAACCTTCCTTTTTAAGAACCATAAGGACTGGTGCATAGAAGACAGTTTGGCTAGTGTGAATGATGCCAACATCTAACATTTCTTGAACCATATTCTCAATCTCACTATTTTGTGCATATGGGTACCTATAAGGTTTGATTTTAGGTGGTACACTTCAGAGCTGCAAGTGAATCACATAGTCATGATCTTGAGCAGGTGGAATACCTTTAGGAATATATCCAAATACCTTGTAATGACTGTCAAAAACTCTTTGGAGAACTACTAGAATAGAGGGTATAGATGCTTGAACATCTAGTGAGCATAACTATGCAATTACACCATGGTGTCCCTTTTTTAGCAATTTTTCATGTTTTTGGAGCTTATCACTTTAGAGGGTTTCCCTGGAGTACCTTTGAGTTCAATTTACTTACCTTTTGAGAAACATATCATGAAAAGTTCCTGAAAATTAAGAGTCACTTTTCCCAATGATTGTAACCATTGAACCCCTAATACAACATCAACACCACCCATTTGGATTACAATTATTGGGCTATCCAATAAATACTCCGCCATATTAAGTTTAATACTGTGGCACTTCTCTGAATAATTTATGGTACCTTCATCTAACAATCATTATTTGAAATTCTGGTGCAAGATATATAAAGCAATTAAGAAGTTTGGCTAATTTGTAATTAATGAAGTTATGGGTACTACCAAAATTAATCAACATTGTTACTTTTTTCTTTTTGGTATATCCTTCTATCACAAGAGTTTGAGGGGCGCTAGCTAATGCATGACAAGAAATGGTTGGAGTAGTATCTTCTAGCTCAACCTCTTCATATTGTCCTAGTTTTGGATCTTCTTCCTCTCCACGATGTATGTAGGATAATTTCTTCTCGTTGCACTTATGCCCCTTACTATACTTGCTGCCGCAATTGAAACATAGTCTTTTTCTCTTATTTCCTCCACTTTGTGAGGTGTCAAACTAGTAGGCTAAGTTAGGTTAGGGGGAGGGACATTTCCCTCTATATAGGTGTTAGTAGCAGCTCTTCTAATAGCCATATTTTTACTTTCAACTTTCCTTCTCAAACAAAAAGAAGTCTCCAATGATTTAGGTTCAAAGAGACGCATCTCATGCTACATGCTCTCCTTTAAAGTGCCCATAAAGAAATCCGACAAGTTATCCCTTGTAATATTGTTCACTCTAAGACTCAAATTTTGAAGATGTTTAATGTGCTATATAACTAGGCCTCTTTGCCTAAGATTTATCAGTTGGATAAAGAAGGCATTGCTCTTAATATCCTACAATGTGCTATCAATTCATCCATAAATATAGACCAAGAGACAATAGAGTCCATATTACAGTCATAAAACCATTGGTACCACACAAATTGATTAGCTTCTAAATACAATGATGTTGTTGAATATCCTAATTACTCCTATTATATGTTATGAGTTAGTGTTTTACGTAGTCAAGAGTAATTATTTGGTTATGCATTTATTAATATAGTTAGTGGAGAAGACCTGTAAATAGAGAAGACATGTCAAAAATCAGTTTTGTATTGCCTATATTTAGAAGTTGATGTTGAGACGAGTTGGAGGATGATCCATAGGGTTTGGTGTATTGCTTTGCATCTACTTTGAATCTTCACATGGTGTCAAAGTAGGCCTAAGACTCTTTGAAGATAGGAAAGAAAAAATTAGAGATTTTCCACTCTAGAGAAAATAGGAAGATATGCATTGAGATCTATGAAGTGAAGCTCATCGATTGAGAACAAACCACCACAAGAGCTATCAATAGGCTTTATGATCCATAGAAAGATAGAAGCCCTGTCTCAAAAGAAAACAAGAAGGAAAACAAGTCACAAGAAGGTATTGTTGTCTTGTCGGTCATTGGGAGTGATAGAGAAGGACTATCATTGTTTATCCATGTAGAGGGAGCGATAGTATCGTTGTCCTGTAGTTTAAAGAGAGCAATAGATTCCCAAAAGGTTCCATCACAATCTCTCTACCACTGGGGAGTGATAGTCATGACTAAGCAGTTTTCGGGATAGCGATAGTTTTTCGATACACTGCACATTCTCCATTTTCCATTCCGGTCACAGACAGACGAACCAGAAAGGAAAGCCACTCTTTTAAAAGGTAACTTTTCAGAGAAAAAAAAACACATGTTTTGGAAGAATAAAATGGCTTCAAGAAACCAAACCTTTTCCCAGATTCCTCGTCTCACTGGGAAGAACTATGAAATATGGTCGATCAAAATGATGACCTTGTTAAAGGCTCAAGATGTTTGGGAATATGCATCCCATGAGTATACAAAATTGAGAGATGAAGCAGTCGAACATACCATGACAAATAATAAAAGTACTCAGTTAAAAGAACACATAACCAAGGATGCAAAGGTGTTGCATCTCATTTAAAGTGCTTTGGATGAAACCATCTTCCCCAAGATTTATCTTGTGAGATCCTCTAAAACCACCTAGGAGATATTGCAAAGCAACTATCAAGGCATCACCAAGGTGAAGACAGTGAAATTGCAAACCTTGATAAGGGACCTTTAAATCCTAGAAATGAAGTGGTTGGAGTCGATAGTTCAGTACATGAATTGAGTAACTACCACTATAAACAATTTGAAGATGTACGGCGAAGATATGACGGATAATAAGGTAGTCGAGAAGGTTCTCAGAACCCTATCCAAAAAGTTCGATTCAGTGGTCGCGACAATTGAAGAAGAAAATGATATGTGTCATATTTTAGTATATGAATTGACGGATCCCTTTTATCTCGCAATTTCATAAACAACAAGAATGATAATTCCTCGCTTGAAAATGCATTTTAGACCCAGGCCTCCATTGTAGAGGTAGAAGAAGAGGTCAAGGAAATAGAAGGAGAGGTAGGAAAATTATAGATCTTTCTCAAGAAGGAGAGAGATCAACCCCATATTTGGGACGAGATCATGAACACTTTCATAACCAAAGGGGGAGAAACATAAATTTCAAAGAAAATCCTAGGATACAGTGTTTTTACTACAAGAAGTTTGGCCACTCTGAAAGTGAATGTAGGAAGAAGCAAGCAAATAGGAATAAGGGCATAACACATATTAGGAACAATGATGAAGGGACATCATAATCAATATTCCTTTCATGCCATATTACTCAAGAAACCATCCACAACAAAGATCTATGGTTGTTGGATAGTGGTCTCAACAACCACATGACAGGTAACAAAGTTTTGTTTCAAGTTTGGATAGCTCTATCACATCTGAAATTAAGCTAGGAGATTATTATCAAGTCAAATCCAAATGTAAAGGTGTAGTTTCAATATTAACTAAACAAGATGAAAAGAAGGGCATTTGTGATGGTTTCTATGTACCTGGTGTGAAAAATAACTTGATGAGTGTAGGCCAGATGAGTCAACATGGTTATGAGTTCATATTCAAAGGTCCCACTTGTATAATCCTAGATAAGCCACCTATTAAGAGGCTCACATCACAAGTACAAACCAAAAATAGGATGTTTCTCCTGATGTTGAAAAGTCTAAATCAGTCACTTTTATATGCACAAAATATCTCAAGCACTGATGAAACATGGTTGTGGCACCTTACGTATGGTTAGTTACCCTTTACAAGTCTTAGCCTTTTGTATACAAAGTGTATGGTCAAGGATCTACCCCTGATTAATGAATAACACAACTCTTTTGAAACTTGTATCTTAGCCAAACACCCAAGAGATAGCTTCCCAGTTGCTTCCTATAGAGAAAACAAGCATCTTGAGGTGGTGCATACAAACTTTTGTGGTCCTATGCAAACCTAGTCCATAGGAGGAAGTATTTATTTCCTAACATTTATTGATGACTTTAGCAAAAAAAATTGGGTGTATTTTGTGAAGCACAAATCTTAGACTTTTGAAAATTTTAAAGAGTTCAAAGCCATGGTAGAGATATAGAGTGGAAAGTACATTAAAGTACTCAAGTCATATGGAGGAGGTGAATAGGACTCCAAAGAATTCACAGAACATTGCAAACAACAAGGGATTGAAAGGCAATTCACTACAAGGTACACTCCACAACATAATGGAGTAGCTGAAAGGGAGAACAAAACAATCATGAACATGGCCAGGAGTTTGCTTAAGACAAAGAACTTGTCAAATGAGTATTGGGAAGAAGTTGTAGCATGTTCAATTTATATCTTGAATAGATATCCAACCTGCAATGTGAAAGACAAAGTCCCATAGGAAGCATGGAGTGACATGAAAGCTACGGTTTCACATTTTAGAGTTTTTGGATGTGTAGCTTATGCACATATTCCTAAACATTTGAGGAGGAAAATTGATGACAAAAGTGAAAGGTGCACTTTTATTGGCTACAATGAATAGTCCGAAGCCTACAAGTAGTATAATCCCATCACCAAGAAGTTCATTGTCAATAGAGATGTTAAGTTCTAGGAATACAAGTCTTGGGAGGATCAAACAAATGGAACGATTGGAAACCATACTCCTTTTCCATGGGTGGATGAACATGTAGAACCTACAAGCTAGCAAAATATTCATCCTAGACCCCAAGGATGCAAGTACAAAGACAAGGGGAACAATTAGAGCATAGTTCTTCTTCCAACAGTGATTCAGATCCAACTATAGCTTCTCTAAGAAACTAGAAGGAAAGAAGATTGCAAGACATTTACGAACAACTTGATGATGAGCAAGCACATTTTGTTTTTTAGTCCTTTCAACTAGTATATTTTGAAGAAGCAATGAAGGAAGAACAATGAGTTCAAGCAATGAATGAAGAAAAAAAAGTCTTTGAAAGAAACAACACATGGGATCTTGTAGATCTACTAGTAGAAAATATCAACATTTGAGTTAAAAGGGTATATAATACAAAGTTGAATGAGAAAGACACAGTGGAGAAGCACAAATCCTGACTTGTAGCAAAAGGTTTTGCTCAGCAACCTGGTGTGGATTATGGAGAAACATTTGCTACACTAACATGTTTAGATACTATCAAAGCAGCTTCGGCAGTTGCAACCAAAAACATGTGGACAGTTTGTCAAATGGAGGCTAAATTTGTTGGTTGTGGAGCCCTATCTTCCTTATTTAGAGGTCGTGTTTCAGCCGTGTCTGAATCCCAACCCATGATTGGGGAGGGGGGTTGGGGGGCTTTCCCCCCACAAATAGTCACAATGGGGGGTCCAGGGGAGGCGACAACTAATTTGGGAGCCCCCCATGCAGGGGTTCCAGGGCAACGCCCCCGTAGTGAAAATTTTTGAAAAAATGCCTTGTAAAATGTTGTAATTTCATAGTCATGACTTGGTCAATAATGGATGATTTATGGGCCCATAGTATTGGGTGTTACATAGTATTTTCCCATGGTAATCGCTCTTTAAAAGGAATGCATTGTAATATGGTTGTGTATTGTAGCATTGTAAAGATATCTGATTGTGTGAGAGAGTGAAGAGGAAGTTACAGTGGATGTGCTGTAGGTTTTATCCCTTCATTTGTTGGATGGTATAATAATAAGGACTGACAATTTTTTTGTGGATGTAGCCCATCTTGGGTGAACCACGTTATATTGGTGTCTCTCTTGTAATGCGTTTTATGTGATTTATGTTTGCATCTTGTTTATTGTTATTGCTTTGCGATCCTATTTTTCTAACAATTGGTATCATAGCCAAAGGTCTATTTGGAAGATAAACTCTTAGGAAAGAAGGGTTCCTAGTTTGAGTAGGAGCAATGGCGGAAGAAGGAAAGTTTAAGGTCGAGAAATTTAATGGACAAAACTACCAGTTATGGAAGATGCAAATGCAGGACTAACTGTACCAGAAGGATCTATTCCTACCCTTGGGAGGAAAAGCAAAACACTCGGAAACTATGAAGGATGAATAATGGGAGGTTCTTGACAGAAAGGCATTGGGAACAACATGGTTGTGCTTGGATTCATCGGTGGCTTTCAATATTTCAAAAGAAACGACAATGGAGGGGATGAGCACATTGGGTAAGCTATATGAAAAACCCTCGGTCTCCAACAAGGTATTTCTAATGAAGCGTTTATTTAATATGAAGATGTCAGAAGATGGATATGTTTCTAATCATTTAAATGAATTTAATATGATTCCAAATCAGCTATGTTTTGTAAAATTGAACTTTGATGGTGAGGTTATGGATATTCTAATCTTGTGTTCATTGCCAGAAAGTTGGAACAGCTTGGTCATGGTTGTAAGCAACTCTGTATCTGGTTCAAACACTTTGAAATTTGATGATGTTGTTGGTGTTATTCTTAGCAAGGAAATGCGAAGGAAAAGCATAGGTGAGACATCAAGTAATGCATTGACCATGGAGAGCAAGGGAAGCCAAAGGGAGAGAGGAAAGATCCCAGTTAATCGCAACAAGTTCAGGAAGGGAAGATCCAAGTCCATATTGGGAAACATAGAGTGTTGGAACTGTGGAAAGAAAGGACATATAAAGAAAGACTGCAGATCTCTAAAGAAGAAAGGAGATGGACATCAGGAGACTACTCAGGAAGCAAATGTAGCAGGTGATGTGTTGCAAGATGCTTTGATTTTTGCATTAGATAATACTAATGATTACTGTGTAGTAGATTGAGGGGCTTCATGTCATGCTACACCCCATAGGAAATTCTTTCATGATTATGTTCCAGGTGATTTTGTACATGTTTTATTGGGTGATGATGAACCATGTAAAATTGTTGGAATGGGTAAGGTACGGATAAAGTTAAAGAATAGTGAATGGGTGCTGAAATATGTAAGGCATATTCCTGCTATGAAAAGAAATATGATCTTAACAGGACATTTGATAGATGGTGGTTGTTTATCTACGTTTGGAGAAACATGGTGGAAGATCACTAAAGGATCAATGGTGATAGCAAAAGGAGACATGATATGTAAGTTGTATTTAAGTCCTCATAATACTGACTGTTCTATCTCTTTAGCTTCCACAGGAATAGATACAACATTGTGGCATCATAGGCTTGGCCACATGAGTGAGAAAGGGATGCAAATTCTCCACTCAAGAAAGTTGTTTCCAGATCTGAAGCAGGTAAGTTTGGAATTCTGTGCGAACTGCGTTTATGAAAAACAGAAGAGAGTCAGATTTCTCAAGGTTGGGAAACATAAGAAGAGTGAAAAGTTAGAGCCTGTACATATAGATGTATGGGGACCGTATCATGTACAATCTCTTGGTGGCTCTCATTATGATGTTAGTTTTATTGATGATGCAACTAGAAAAACTTTGGTTTATTGCATTAGATAGAAATCTGATGTGTTTGCTACTTTTAAGAAATGGAAAGCTTTGGTTGAGAATGAGACAAGAAAAAGGTTGAAGTGTCCCAGATATGATAATGTAGGTTAATACTACAGAAATGAGTTTGATAGTTACTATTCATACCATGTGATTCGTAGAGAGAAGACAGTCCCAGGAACACCACAAGAAAATCGTGTGTCAGAAAGGATGAACAGAACATTCATGGAGTGTGCAAAGTGTGTAAGATTGCAAGTAGGGTTTCACTTACAGTTTTGGGTGGATGTTGTAGATATTGTTGTTTTCTTAATAAACATAGGGCCTTCAAGTGATTTGGATGGTGGTATTCCAAAGGAGTCATGGACAGGTAAAAAGGTAAACTACTCTTTTCTGAGAACTTTTGGTTGTGAAGCATGTGTCCATATTGATAAAGAAAATAGAACAAATCTTGAGGCTAAATCCAAGAAATGTACCTTTATTGGATACGGGGTTGATGATTTTGGTTATCGCTTATGGGATTATGAAAATAACAAAATAATTAGGAGTAGAGATGTGGTATTCAATGAAAAGTTCATGTATAAAGATCAGTTACAGGGAAAGAAACAAGAAAAGGAAAACACGGAGTACACAGTGCTTGATGAAATCAAAGAAAATGAAGTTCCGAAGGTGCCGGAAAATAAAAAACATCAGCAGTTACCTCAAACTCCTGCAAGTGCTAGAATATCTACCAGGTTAAGTAGACCCCCTGAACGATTGTCTCTTTCACTGTATTATTTATTGATGACTGATTCTGGTGAACCAGAATGTTGTGAAGAATAAATGCAGGTGGAAACTAGAAAGAAGTGGGAGCAAGGCATGAATGAGGATATGGAATCATTAGTAAGAAAACAGAATTGGTCCATTGGAGTAAGGCCAAAAGCTTTGCCATATTGTTAATTTCATGTCCTAGCCCCCAAGAGAATGTTGCCTTTGTAGTTCCTCTAGGATTGAAAATAATCCCCCCCATGCCTATCACCCCTTAAAACAACAATATTTACAAAAGTAACTTAGAAAGTAGAAAGTAGATGCATAATTAAAAATAAGTTTGTTTTTTGTTTTTTTGTCTTGTGCGAAATAAAAGCAAAATGGTAATAACGCGTGAAGTAAGTTAATGAAGTAAATAAAATAGTTTTATATACTAAAAGAAAAAAATGAAAAAAGTTAAAAACATTTAAATACCAAAAATATAAGCATGCTAATAAATAAATAAAAATAACAATTACATAACATATGAAATGATAGAAATAACTTTTTAAATAAACATTTAGACTTAAAAATTAAAGTAAAAAATGAAATAGGTAAGAGAATGAAGGTTTTCGACCCAATATTTTTTATATTTAATGAATAATAATCCCATATATCATCATCAATTGGATAAATGAAATATTGGAACAGGCATGACTCAAAATCATAGAAGATATTAATGAATCCATCAATTGTAATGTTACATGGAGAAAGGAGAAAGATAAAGTATGGACTTCAAAAAATGGATAATTTGTGTTGCACAATGACCTTTTCGTCGATACCTACTATCCATGAAACTGTTAGATCCATAGATAAACAATGTATGTGTTATCTCCTCAAGTAAACATAGACTAGTTGTGTTTTCTAGGTGATAGGAGGTCTTTCAATTTTTCATTTTTAGGTGCATTTGGGGTTCTTTTTCGAGAGTTTGAAGTGCGTAATGAAGTTTGAAATAACATTTGATGTTACTTTGTCTCCAAGAAATAATTTTTCGGTTTGAAGGGCCCCATTTATTAATTACATGCAACATGCCTAACATTTTATTTTCATAAATTAGTTTGAGTAAGTTTTTTCCCTTTAAGTTGGAAACTTTTGAATGCAAGTGGCTTTCCTTCTTGCATTAAAATTGCACCAATTGCATTCCCCTAGTAATCAATTTCCAAATTAGAATTATTTGTGAAGTTAGGTGTGGCTAATACAAGAGTTGTACACATAAAAACTTTAAGTTTTTCAAAATATTTGGTTGCTTCTTGAGTCCAATAAAATGCCTCCTTTTTCAATAGAGACACTATAAGAGATGCTTCTATTTGACCATGATTCTTGACAAAATTGTTGTAATAGCATGTCAATCCTACGAATCCTTTAAGAATCTTCAAGGTTTTTGGAATTGGCCATTCCATTATAGCTTTAATTTTGTTAGGGTCCACTTTGATGTCATCATGACATACAATCTGGACCAAATATTCCACTTCCTAAACCCCAAAGGAAAACTTAGAAGGCTTGTCATATAATTGATGCTCCTCCAATCATTTTAATACCATGTCAACATGTTGTACATGCTCTTCCAAAAATTGGACATAGATTAATATATCATCAGAAAATATTAGTTTTCTTCCCAAGATTTTCTATATATTAGTAAGGTCAAATGGAATGACCATAAATTCATAATAACCTTCATGTGTTTTAAAGGTTGTTTTTGGAATGTCTTCTTGCCTCATTTTGATTTTGATGATATCCTAAGTGGAGATCTAACTTGGAAGAAAATTGACCCCTTTAATTAATCTAATAGTTCATCAATGATAGGAATATGAGACTTATCTTTAATTATCATCTTGTTGAGCTCTCTATAATCTAGACACATACACCATGAACCTTCCTTTTTAAGAACCATAAGGACTGGTGCATAGAACACAGTTTGGCTAGTGTGAATGATGCCAACATCTAACATTTCTTGAACCATACTCTCAATCTCACTCTTTTGTGCATATGGGTACCTATAAGGTTTGATGTTAGGTGGTACACTTCAGAGCTGCAAGTGAATCACATAGTCATGATCTTCAGCAGGTGGAATACCTTTAGGAATATATCCAAATACCTTGGAATGACTGTCAAAAACTCTTTGGAGAACCACTAGAAGAGAGGGCATAGATGCTTGAACATCTAGTGAGCATAATTGTGCAATTACACCATGGTGTCCCTTTTTTAGCAATTTTTCATGTTTTTGGAGCTTATCACTTTAGAGGGTTTCCCTGGAGTACCTTTGAGTTCAATTTACTTACCTTTTGAGAAAAATCTCATGAAAAGTTCCTGAAAATTAAGAGTCACTTTTCCCAATGATTGTAACCATTGAACCCCTAATACCACATCAACACCACCCATTTGGATTACAATTATTGGGCTATCCAATAAATACTCCCCCATATTAAGTTTAATACTGTGGCACTTCTCTGAATAATTTATGGTACCTTCATCTAACAATCATTATTTGAAACTCTGGTGCAAGATATATAAAGCAATTAAGAAATTTGGCTAATTTGCAATTAATGAAGCTATGGGTACTACCAAAATTAATCAACATTGCTACTTTTTTCTTTTTGGTATATCCTTCTATCATGAGAGTTTGAGGAGCGCTAGCTAATGCATGACAAGAAATGGTTGGAGTAGTATCTTCTAGTTCAACCTCTTCATATTGTCCTAGTTTTGGATCTTCTTCCTCTCCATGATGTATGTAGGATAACTTCTTCTCGCTGCACTTATTCCCCTTACTATACTTGCTGCCGTAATTGAAACATAGTCTTTTTCTCTTATTTCCTCCACTTTGTGAGGTGTCAAACTAGTAGGATAAGTTAGGTTAGGGGGAGGGACATTTGCCTCTATATAGGTGTTAGAAACAGCTCTTCTAATAGCCATATTTTTACTTTCAACTTTCCTTCTCAAACAAAAAGAAGTCGCCAATGATTTAGGTTCAAAGAGACGCATCTCATGCTACATGCTCTCCTTTAAAGTGACCATAAAGAAATCCGACAAATTATCCCTTGTAATATTGTTCACTCTAAGACTCAAATTTTGAAGATGTTTAATGTGCTATATAACTAGGCCTCTTTGCCTAAGATTTATCAGTTGCCTAAAGAAGGCTTTGCTCTTAATATACTACAATGTGCTATCAATTCATCCATAAATATAGACCAAGAGACAATAGATTCCATATTACAGTCACAAAACCATTAGTACCACACAAATTGATTAGGTTCTAAATACAATGATGTTGTTGAATATCCTAATTACTCCTATTATATGTTATGAGTTAGTGTTTTACGTAGTCAAGAGTAATTATTTGGTTATGCATTTATTAATATAGTTAGTGGAGAAGACCTATCAATAGAGAAGACATGTCAAAAATCAGTTTTGTATTTCCTATATTTAGAAGTTAATGTTGAGAAGAGTTGGAGGATGATCCATAGGGTTTGGTGTATTGCTTTGCATCTACTTTGAATCTTCACATGGTATCAAAGTAGGCCTAAGACTCTTTGAAGATAGGAAAGAAAAAATTAGAGATTTTCCACTCTACAGAAAATAGGAAGATGTGCATTGAGATCTGTGAAGTGAAGCTCATCGATTGAGAACAAACCACCACAAGACCTATAAATAAGCTTTATGATCCATAGAAAGATAGAAACCCTGTCTCAGAAGAAAACAAGAAGGAAAACAAGTCACAAGAAGGTATTGTTGTCTTGTCGGTCATCGGGAGTGATAGAGAAGGACTATCATTGTTTATCCATGCAGAGGGAGCGATAGTATCGTTGTCCTGTAGTTTGAAGAGAGTGATAGCTTCCCAAAAGAGTCCATCACCATCTCTCTACCACTGGGGAGTGATATCCATGACTAAGCAGTTTTCGGGATAGCGATAGTTTTTTCGATACACTACACATTCTCCATTTTCCATTCCGGTCACAGACAGATGGACCAGAAAGGAAAGACACTCTTTTAAAAGGTAACTTTTCAGAGAAAAAAAACACATGTTTTGGAAGAATAAAATGGCTTCAAGCACCCAAACCTTTTCCTAGATTCCTCCTCTCACTGGGAAGAACTATGAAATATGGTCGATTAAAATTATGACCTTGTTAAAGACTCAAGATGTTTGGGAATATGCATCCCATGAGTATACAAAATTGAGAGATGAAGCAGTCGAACATACCATGACAAATAATCAAAGGACTCAGTTAAAATAACACATAACCAAGGATGCAAAGGCGTTGCATCTCATTCAAAGTGATTTGGATGAAACCATATTCCCCAAGATTTATCTTGTGAGATCCTCTAAAACCACCTAGGAGATATTGCAAAGCAACTATCAAGGCATCACCAAGGTGAAGACATTGAAATTGCAAACCTTGATAAGGGACCTTGAAATCCTAGAAATGAAGTGGTTGGAGTCGATAGTTCAGTACATGAATTGAGTAACTACCACTATAAACAATTTGAAGATGTACGACGAAGATATGACGGATAATAAGGTAGTCGAGAAGGTTCTCAAAACCCTATCCAAAAAGTTCGATTCAGTGGTCGCAACAATTGAAGAAGAAAAAGATATGTGTCATATTACAGTAGATGAATTGATGGATCCCTTTTATCCCATGATTCCATAAACAATAAGAATGATAATTCCTCACTTGAAAATGCATTTTAGACCCAGGCCTCCATTGTAGAGGTAGAAGAAGAGGTCAAGGAAATAGAAGCAGAGGTAGGAAAATTATATATCTTTCTCAAGCAGGAGAGAGATCAACCCCATATTTGGGACAAGATTATGAACACTTTCATAACCAAAGGGGGAGAAACATAAATTTCAAAGAAAAGCCTAGGATATAGTGTTTTTACTACAAGAAGTTTGGCCACTCTGAAAGTGAATGTAGGAAGAAGCAAGCAAATAGGAATAAAGGCATAACACATATTAGGAACAATGATGAAGGGACATCATAATCAATGTTCCTTTCATGCCAGATTACTGAAGAAACCATCCACAACAAAGATCTATGGTTGTTGGATAGTGGTCTCAAAAATCACATGACTGGTAACAAAGTTTTGTTTCAAGTTTGGATAGCTCTATCACATCTGAAATTAAGCTAGGAGATTATTATCAAGTCAAATCCAACGGTAAAGGTGTAGTTTCAATATTAACTAAACAAGATGAAAAGAAGGACATTTGTGATGGTTTCTATCTACCTGGTGTGAAAAATAACTTGATGAGTGTAGGCCAGATGAGTCAACATGGTTATGAGTTCATATTCAAAGGTCCCACTTGTATAATCCTAGATAAGCCACTTAGTAAGAGGCTCACATCATAAGTACAAACCAAAAATAGGATGTTTCTCCCTATGTTGAAAAGTCTAAATCAGTCACTTTTATATGCACAAAATATCTCAAGCACTGATGAAACATGGTTGTGGCACCTTAGGTATGGTTAGTTACCCTTTACTAGTCTTATCCTTTTGTATACAAAGTCTATGGTCAAGGATCTACCCCTGATTAATGAATAACACAACTCTTTTGAAACTTGTATCTTAGCCAAACACCCAAGAGATAGCTTCCTAGTTGCTTCCTATAGAGAAAAAGAGCATCTTGAGGTGGTGCATACAAACCTTTGTGGTCCTATGCAAACCTAGTCCATATGAGGAAGTTTTTAGTTCCTAACATTTATTGATGACTTTAGCAAAAAAAATTGGGTGTATTTTTTGAAGCACAAATCTTAGACTTTTGAAAATTTTAAAGATTTCAAAGCCATGGTAGAGATATAGAGTGGAAAGTACATTAAAGTACTCAAGTCATATGGAGGAGGTGAATAGGACTCCAAAGAATTCACAGAACATTGCAAACAACAAGGGATTGAAAGTAAATTCACTACAAGGTACACTCCACAACATAGTGGAGTATCTCAAAGGGAGAACAAAATAATCATGAACATAGCCAGGAGTTTGCTCAAGACGAAGACCTTGTCAAATGAGTATTGGGAAGAAGTTCTAGCATGTTCAATTTATATCTTGAATAGATATCCAACCTGCAGTGTGATAGACAAAGTCCCATAGGAAGCATGGAGTGACATGAAAGCTATTGTTTCACATTTTAAAGTTTTTGGATGTGTAGCTTATGCACATATTCCTAAACATTTGAGGAGGAAACTTGATGAAAAAAGTGAAAGGTGCACTTTTATTGGCTACAATGAATATTCCAAAGCCTACAGGTAGTATTGTTGAGATATTGTAACTTCAAAGAATATTATATTTGTACTTTATTATTTTGGAGATGTTTCATTCCCCCTTGAAGATCTTATTGTATATCCGGAGATGTTTATTCCTCCGTCGGAAGGTGGTAACTTGGGTTATTATACTTCCCTAGTGGGGGTCGGACCTGTATGTGTTATGTGGGTCAAAGGTTTATTAGACCACCCTAGAGGGGTCGGCCCAGTCAGTTGTAGTGGGGTATTTAACCCATTGGTTAAATACGAGCCTACATGTTTTGTGTAAAAGACAAGTCGGAGTAGTGTATAAATAGAGGGGGTGTATTCCTCATTTGACACACACTCACTCACTTGAGAGTGGCGCACTTGTGGAGGAGAGGCCTTCTATGGAGAAGGAGGAGCTTATGCTCAGGGTTACATCTTTGTATATTGTCGGTCATCTATATTGAGGAAGCTTTATTGGGTTTTCTACCCCATGAGGGTTTCCCAGGGACACTTGTTGGATACCTACCGGGGGCATAGAACTCCAACCGTGCAACAAAAACGGGTTCAGGGGAGTCCTGCAGGTGTGTCTAAGCAGTTCGGGCTAGGAACACTAGCCATGCCCGCCCGGTGGATGATTTTCCAAAGTTGACCCCCGTGTGCAAAAATTGCACACTCCCACACTGAGCAAAACCCTAATTTCCAAAATGGACCTGCAAGGTGACACATGGGCCATCTGGCCAAAAGGGAGGGGCACCCCTGGAACTATCCCGGCGTGCTGAATCCAATAGAGTCTCCGATTCGTCGATCCGAGCCACGGTCATCATTCTATGGCTCGTTCCGTCTCACATTCAAAAGGCCTTCAGGGACACTTGCTGGATACCTGTCGGGGGACACTTGCTGGATACCTGTAGGGGGCATAGAACTCCAACCGTGCAACAAAAGTGGGTTTCGGAGAGTCCTGCAGGTGTGTCTAGGTAGGTTCGGGCTGGGAACACTATCCATACCCACCCGGTGGATGATTTTCCAAAGTTGACCCCCATGTGCAAAAATTGCACACACCCACATGGAGCAAAACCCTAGTTTCCAAGATGGACCTGCAAGGTGACACATGGGCCACTGGGCCAGAGGGGAGGGGCACCCATGGCACTTTCCCAGTGTGCTGAATCCAATGGAGTCGACGGTTCGTCGATCTGAGCCACGGTCGTCATTCTATGGCTCGTTCTGTCTCGCATCCAAAAGGCCTTCAGGGACACTTGCTGGATACCTGTCGGGGGCATAGAACTCCAACCGTGCAATAAAACCGGGTTCCGAGGAGTCCTACAGGTGTGTCTAGGCAGGTTCAGGCTGGGAACACTAGCCATACCCTCCCGGTGGATGATTTTCCAAAGTTGACCCCCATGTGCAAAAATTGCACACTCCCACACTGAGTAAAACCCTAGTTTCCAAGATGGACCTGCAAGGTGACAAATGGGCCACCAGGCTGGAGGGGAGGGATACCCTTGGCACTATCCTGGTGTGCTGAATCCAACGAAGTTGACGGATCGTCGATCCGAGCCACGGTCTTCAATCTATGGCTCGTCCCGTCTCACTGCCAGAAGGCCTTCAGGGACACCTGCTGGATACCTGCCAGGGGCATAGAACTCCAACCGTGCAACAAAACTGGGTTCCGGGGAGTCCTGCAGGTGTGTCTAGGTAGGTTCGCACTGGAAACACTAGCCATACCCACCCGGTGGATGATTTTCCAAAGTTGACCCCCGTGTGCAAAAATTGCACACTCCCACACTCAGGAAAACCCTAGTTTACGAAATGAATGCACAATGAAGCCACTAGGCCATGGGGAGACGAGGGAGAGGGCCCCTTAGAGGTAATTGCACACCAGGAGACCAACAGAGTCGACAATTCGTCGATCCGATGTCCGTTTTCCGAGTTATTTCAAGTTGCAAGTCGCATGAAAATGTCGTTCAGGGACACTTGGTGAATTTCCGTCCGGGAGCCAAAAAGCATACGGAGCAGCAAGATTGCATGCTATTGGCTCCTGCAAGTGTGTGTGGGCAATGTCGACGTGGGAACACTGCCAACACTGGCGTGGGGGAGGATTTTGCAGAGTTGACCCACCAATGCGAGATTGCATGCAATTAAACTGAGCAAAACCCTAGTTTACGAAATGAATGCACAATGAAGCCACCGGGCCATGCGGAGACGAGGGAGAGGGCACCCTAGAGGTAATCGCATGTCAGGAGACCAATGGAGTCGACGGTTCGACGTTTCGACGTCCGGTTTACGAGTTATGTCGAGTTGCAAGTCGCATGAAAATGTTGTTTAGGGACACTTGGTGAATTTCCGCCCGGGAGCCAAAAAGAAAACAGAGTAGGAAGATTGCGTGCCGTTGGATCCTGCAAGTGTGTGTGGGAAATGCCGACGTGGGAACACTACCAACACTGGCTCGAGGGAGGGTTTTGCAGAGTTGACCCACCAATGTGAGATTGCATGCAATTAAACTGAGCAAAACCCTAGTTTACGAAATGAATGCACAATGAAGCCACTGGGCCATGGGGAGATGAGGGAGAGGGCCCCCTAGAAGTAATCGCACTCCAGGAGACCAACAAAGTCGACGGTTCATTGGTCCGATGTTCGGTTTCTGAGTTATGTCGAGTTGCAAGTCGCATGAAAATGCCATTCAGGGACACTTGGTGAATTTTCGTCCGGGAGCCAAAAAGAAAACGGAGCAGGAAGATTGTGTGTTGTTGGCTCCTGCAAGTGTGTGTGGGCAATACCGATGTGGGAACACTACCAACACTAGGTTGGGGGAGGGTTTTGCAGAGTTGACCCACCAATGCGAGATTGCATGCAATTAAACTAAGCAAAACCCTAGTTTACGAAATGAATGCACAATGAAGCCACTGGGCCATGGGGAGACGAGGGAGAGGGCCCCCTAGAGGTAATCACATGCCAGGAGACCAACGGAGTTGACGATTCGTCGGTCCGACGTCTGGTTTCTGAGTTATGTCGAGTTGCAAGTCACATGAAAATGTCGTTCAGGGACACTTGGTGAATTTCCGCCCAGGAGCCAAAAAGTAAACGGAGCAGGAAGATTGCGTGCCGTTGGCTCCGGCAAGTGTGTGTGGGAAATGCCGACGTGGGAACACTGCCAACACTGGCTTGGGGGAGGGTTTTGCAGAGTTGACCCACCAATGCGAGATTGCATGCAATTAAACTGAGCAAAACCCTAGTTTACGAAATGAATGCACCATGAAGCCACTGGGCCATGGGGAGACTAGGGAGAGGGCCCCCTAGAGGTAATCGCACGCCAAGAGACCAACGGAGTCAACGATTCATCGGTCCGACGTCCATTTTCCGAGTTATGTCAAGTTGCAAGTCGCATGAAAATTCCATTCAGGGACACTTGGTGAATTTTCGTCCGGAAGCCACTGGGCCATGGGGAGACGAGGGAGAGGCCCCCCTAGAGGTAATCGCACGCCAGGAGACCAACGGAGTCGACGGTTTGTCGGTCCGACGTCCGATTTCTTAGTTATGTCGAGTTGCAAGTCGCATGAAAATGTCGTTCAGGGACACTTGGTGAATTTCCGCCCGTGAGCCAAAAAGCAAACGGAGCAGCAAGATTGCATGCCGTTGGCTCCTGCAAGTGTGTGTGGGAAATGCCGACGTGGGAACACTGCCAACACTGGCTCGGGGGATGTTTTGCAAAGTTGACCCACCAATGCGAGATTGCATGCAATTAAACTGAGCAAAACCCTAATTTACGAAATGAATGCATAATGAAGCCACTAGGCCATGGGGAGACGAGGGAGAGGGCTCCCTAGAGGTAATCGCACGCCAGGAGACCAACAGAGTCGACGGTTCGTCGGTCCGACGTCCGGTTTCCGAGTTATGTCGAGTTGCAAGTCGCATGAAAATGTCGTTCAGGGACACTTGGTGAATTTCCGCCCGGGAGCCAAAAAGCAAACGGAGCAGCAAGATTACGTGTCATTGGCTCCTGCAAGTGTGTGTGGGCAATGCCAACGTGGGAACACTGCCAACACTGGCTCGGGGGAGGGTTTTGCAGAGTTGGCCCACCAATGCGATATTGCATGCAATGAAATTGAGCAAAACCCTAGTTTACGAAATGAATGCACATTGAAGCCACGAGGCCATGGGGAGACGAGGGAGAGGGCCCCCTAGAGGTAATCGCACGCCAGGAGACCAACGGAGTCGACGATTCGTCGGTCCAACGTCTGATTTCTAGGCTATGTCGAGCTGCAAGTCACATGAAAATGTTGTTCAGGGACAAGAGACACAACATTTTATCCCGGGAAACCCTCATGGGGAAGAAAACCTAGCAACCTTTCTTAGAATAATTATATGTTTATAAATCAAGTACAATGAAACCATGAACAAACCCTAACCCTGAAGGGTTTTACCACATGAAAACACCTTAATGACACATGACAACAAGAGTACTTATCTACATGAAGATGACCTCCAAGCCATAAGGATAACCAAGCATATCCTTCCCAACCAACATTAGAAGGCACTTTATTTCTCGAATCCCGAGGTAACGTTTGTTCCTTTCACCAATGTTGCTTTGAGCACTTGTACGTAGTTACTCATATGTAGTGTTGAATCTAATTATACAATCAAATATTGGGCGTTGATGAAATGTGTAGCATGTATTGCACTTAGTTTTATTAAATTACACTTGAACATTGACTTAACTTGTAATTTAATCATCCAAACTCACAAATTTTAATTACACCTATCCAATTAGTGTGCATGAGTGAGTTCATTGAAACCTTGAAAAACATTGTATTGCATTTAGTTTGATTAAATTACATGAGCAAGAACTTTGACATAACTTGTAATGATCATCCAAAATCACAAATTTTAATTAGATACCAATTAGTGCATGCATGTAGTGAGTTCGTTGAAACCTTTAAATATAATAGTTTGTTCTTTTGACATAGCGCATTCATGAGTAATAGATCATCCACACAAATCAACACATTAGATTGACACAAGAACACGTGGAAACCGAAGAACAAATACAAAGTGAAATGTATCATTCATTTATAAGTGAAATGTCAATGTGCATGTCTCCAAAAGTACATGTATCCAATGAAATCAATGTACATGTCTCCAAAAGTACATGCACAATAAAGTCAATGTACATGTCTCCAAAAGTGAATGTATCGAAAAGTACATATATATACAAAAGTATCCAAAAGCACATGTGTCCAAAACTATCCAAAACTATAAAAGCCACATGTACATGTATCCAAATGTACATATATCCCATAAGACACATCCAAACTCAAGCTTCCTCTTGTTCTTTCCCGACGTTGATGGTTGGTGGGATAGGGTAGTCCTTAGCATCAAGATCATGGAGCCAATCATTTCTTTGTTGCGGTTTGCAGACACGGACCAGCCCATCCTAGGAGATTTCTATGAGGGGTGGGATTCCATGATTGAGTCCATGAGGACCATTGTTATGGAGAATGAGTGTGTCGAGTATGAGACATCGGCAGAGAACTTATGGTCCATCATACAGGGCATTCTTATCTCCAGGTGGGATAAGAATTGCACACCTTTGCATTACTTGGTCCACTCATTGAACCCCAGGTTCTACACTCAGGATTGGCTCAGTGGTGGGTCGGGCCCCTCATCCAGAGTCCCTCCTCACATGGATGGAGAGATCTCAAAGGGGAGGAAGATAGCATTTAGACGGCTACTTCAGGATAGAGACCACCTTGAGGTGGTGGAGGAGGAATTTTATGAGTTTTCTAGTGGCACTGGGAGATTTGGAGGATATGAGGTGGTTAGAGACATGGGGGTTAAGAAACCCCTTGTTAGGTGGACAACTCATGGGGCAACATGCCCTCTTCTACAAAAGATAGCCTTGAGGGTCCTCTCTCAAGTTACTTCATCCTCTTGTTGTGAGAGGAATTGGAGCACATATGGGAACTTGTACAGTGTGTAGAAGAGCAGGCTTGAGCAGTCCAGGGCAGAGACGATGGTGTATGTGCACTCCAACCTTCCTCTTATTTACATGAAGAGGGAGGAGTGGGCAAAGGGAAAGACACGGATGTGGGATGTCTTGCCTGATGAGATGGGTTTGGACAACAGTACTGAGTTGGCATTAGCCAACATGGATCTTAATGATCCAGTGCCGGAGCCGGTCACTTTTAATGAGGGTGATCGTATGGAGGGGTCATCCTCCACACCAGCAGATGCAGTTACTCAGATTGGTAGAGAGGAGGAGGAGGAGGATCAGGGCAGTGATGAGTTTGTTGATTCAGGCATGCAGAAGGACTATTGAGTCATTGACAAATGGGATTCTTCCATCTTGATCCACCCCTTTTTTGTATTTACTATTAGACTATTAGACTATTAGTCTATTTGGCATTTGCCAGTGCCCAGTGGCATTCCAACATCTATGTAATACATTTTGATTTTGATGACTTAATGAGAAATATGGTTCTGAGTCTCTGACATGCATCTATGTGTCTCAATGTCTCGTTGTGATTTGCGATTGTGAATGACAAACGTGTTGTGATTTGTGAATGATCTAATTTCTATTGAATATTTCATATTTGTAATTGTAAATGTAATTTCTATTGAATATTTGTAATTGTAAATGTTAAATTTTATTGGATCTATATGTCTATATTTTTAAATTTTAATCTATTTAAAAATATATATATATATGTATATAAAACATGTCCTACGTGTCCTAATTCTGGGGGTCACCATGTCCCATGGGGACACTCGTGTCCCGTGTCCTCGTGTCAAGTGACTTAGATGGATACATTGTAGAAAGGGGGGAGTTCTATTTTTTTCAATTTTTTGTTGGATTAAGAATTTTTGAGTTTTTGAAAAGGGATCCATTTTAAGTATTCACTCATCTTGGTTGAGGGAGATGTGAATTTAATTAGAGATTGGGTTATTACCAATTTTATCAATATTACAAAACTAGGTTCTTTTAAACAATAAAAAAATACTAATTTAGATTAAGAAATGACAAAAAAATGGTATGGGTGAATGAATTACCTGATTAGATGACAATCCACCGGTGAATTTGCCTCCCCTCCAGCTAAATCGAGCTCCACCGATACTCCAGGGCACACAAACCGTCCTCGTCCAACCTCTATTTCGCGTTTCTGATGCGTGAAGAGCGCCGCAGGTGGTCGGGACTGTGTTTTTAAATTGATTTTAGATTTCAATAATGCGTACATGTTTTGTAGTTCTATAACGCGTACGCGTTATGGTTACCTATCCTACATGTCCAATGACATGTCAGGTTCGGGTCTTACCATGGCAAGTGCTAAGTATTAGAAACGCGTTATGTTTTTATGTATCAGGAATGAGTTTTAAAAAAGTAGGATTGCATCTAAAGTGACCCTCATCTTCTTGCACACACCCGATGATCATTTTTATGCACGGAAAGTTGCATCAGGCTCCAATAACTGGGTGGAATATAATGGCCTTTTTCAGGCATTGAAGTTGGAAATAGAACTAGGTATCGAGTAGCTTCACGATTTTGGGGATTCCTCTTTTGATATTCAATGGATGAAGGAAAATATCCAAGTTCAAGACATTGGCTTGCATCATTTCTCACCTTAAAGAGATCATTGGATGATTTTAGAGAGCTTCATACACTTATTTATATATCGAGAACATAATGTTGAAGCTGAGTCACTTTCTAAACATGCAATGTCAAAGACCCTTGGTAGTATCCATGTTTCATGTTTCTGTCAAAAATCCTAGATAGTATTTGTGTTTTTGAATTTGATATCTACTTGAGTTTATCATTGTTAGAAGATTCTTATTGTTTTTCTATCTTAGACAATGCATATGTACGATTAAAGCTACTTCCTTAGTTAAGACATTAATCCATTTTTTTTGGATAGTGATGTCTAGTGGTTCGATGAATCACACTTGATCCCTCTTGTTTTTGTTTTGGTTACATGAAGATTGTATTTTTGTTAGAAAATATGTTTTTTTTTGTAAAAAAAAATTAAAATTTCAATGATAATTTTTTTATACCTTGTACTTCCACACATCTATATTATGTTATTTTGAAATTATAGTTTTATGTTTCTATGGTATTGTTTTATTTTTAAATGTTTTCTCTATATTTTATGATTTTATGTTTTGAAATGATTTACCATTTTTATAAATTATATTATATTATTTTGAAATTATAGTTTTACATTTCTATGGTATTGTTTTATTTTTAAATGTTTTCTCTATATTTTATGATTTTATGTTTCGAAATGATTTACCATTTTTATAAATTTTATAGTTTTATGTTTTGAAATGAAAGAACCCATTTTCTTTTAACACTTTCTTTGTATTAAAGCTTTGGACATTTGTGTTTATTAATATTCCAAAACAACACATTTTCATGTAAAACAAAATAAAAAATTTAAACTTACGAAAGGAAGATATAATTTTGGAATGAATGGTTCATGTGTCTCTATGTACAACAGATCCTTCATTGGAATTTTCACACCATTACTTTTATGCATGTAGTGTCTTTTGGAACTTCATGTGGTGTCTTTAACTTGAGGACTCAATAGCAAAAGCCACGTAAGCTTATCTTGTATAAGTCGCTGCAAGTTGCTACTTCAGGTTCAAATTATCTTAAAGTCATCCCTTAAGAAAACAAATGGATGAGAATGACATTACAGGAAACTTATTTTTGAAAGGCTAACAATATTTCTCAATGGATTTCCCACTAATATTGTTTCCAAAACGGCAAAGCATGGAAATACACGAAAAGTTCTGGCCAAGAGAAAATGTATGAAGAGATTAGCACCTGTGCCAATTCACAGGCTATAATGTAGATTGCTTACTCTTGCATTGCATTCTATTGCTACAGATCAAATTAACAAAGAAAGAATGGAGATAAGGGAGGATGCATCGTCAATACCACGAAGCTTTTTCCGGTACATAATATAACAGCTCTCGAGTGACAAGTACAAGAGGATATTTTCACTCTTGTTTTAATTTAAGTCTGCATTGAAGGTACCTCCCTGTAGCCAGTGATCACCAGCGAAAAAATTAACCACTGTGAAATTTTGAGCATCAGAAATGTTCATGGTGTGATACCCAGGCCATTGAACTCGCTCTGTAGTTCCTGCCCCAGGTCCCGAGTTCATATATTCACCATAATACAGCGTAGTCAAAGCAAAGTCCCCTGACCATTCTAGCCAACCTGCAGGATCGACCACATCATCTATATATGAATCGATATAAACTGTGCGAGAGTACTTTTTCCACGGCCTTCCCAAGAATGTTTGAAAAGTGCTCTTCACTGGAGCGAGATCAGGCGCAGCAGAGACGGTGCAGTTTTGAATAGAGATTCCAGTGTTTTGATTTGGATCATCTCTTCCTTGAGCCGTAAAACAATTCTTTTGACTATCCATCGGTTTTCTAGCCAGGAGATTGCAGTTTTGAAACACAGCTGCTGCATTGCCGAAGATAAAATCAACAGTGCCGTAAATGTCGCATTCCCTGTAGAATTGTCGAAGGGAATGTGCGTAGAGAGTGTCTTGGTAGCCTTTGAAGCTACAGCGGTAGAAAGCTGTTAGATCTGACCCAACCCGGAGGGCGACAGCCTGATGCTTCTCTGGCCCGGCCGTGTTCTCGAAGGTGATATCCCGAGCGAGAAAGCCTTGCCCAACTACAGCTGCAATCACAAATATCTCACGTATAAGCTCGACGAGAAAACAAAGATCTAGCCAAAGGGACTGTATAGCAACCGACAAAGCTACTCAAGTTGTATTTAATAAGGTAAAAGAACCTTCGACAGAGCCCTAATTTCAAATTCTTAATTGGATTCTAGAGGCGGCGAATTGAAATAAAGTTCTTTATATTACAGATATGATAAAAAAAGAGTAACCAAAACAGAAAACGCGGAAATGTTCGGAGAGAATAGTTGGATTCGAACATTATATATTGTTATATCGCAAGAGTTGGATAGATTAGTCAGATGTAGCAATACTTCTAGCGTTCAATGATTCATCTCAACATAAGACGAGGAATTCACCGAGAAGAGAAAAGAAAACTCGAAAACATGACCACGTAAACGAGTAAAGCAGCTTACCGACTGTTGCCGAGCGGTAAGTAGTCCATCCGTCCCCAACGCTTCTATTGCCAGTGATCACGGTGGCGTTTATGCCATCTCCCACCAACATAATATTTGTTTTGTGTTTGGACACCTCAACGGATTCCCGGTAGATTCCCTCTGTAACATGTATCACAAATCTATGTAAACTTTTGTTTGGAGCAGCATTCAGAGCGTCAGTGATTGTTGTATAATTACCACTACCATCTTGAGCCACCGTGACGAAATTGTCAGCTAAACCAACATCACCTTCTTTGGAGGTTTGAAGAAGCCTCCTTCGGTCTGAAGTAGACAACCATGAAGGGAACCCGTCATGGACGAATCCATAATGTAAAAGAAATTTAACGTCATCTTGATCGTGGCTCTCATGTCTCGTCGGATCGGAGAACAGGCGTCGGTTGTGCAGTACAGTAGGCCTCTTGGAACCTTTGCCAACGACAGAAATGTTCTTGACAAGAGCCAAAGAATTACTCACAACTCGCGACATATTAAGCACATTCTTTGTCAATATGTTTTGTAGGCTTCCGCTAGCCTCCTGGAGGCTTTGGATGCAGGTAGCCTGATTAGTAAGAGCTGCACTAAGCCAAGTCTGGATATCAACTGTCTGCCTCCATTGCAAAGAATTAGCAGTAACATTCGACAAACACTTGCTCAGGTCGTCCAACGTTAGATCGTACAACTGCATGCAATCTTCGAGAGCACCCAGTTGCTTTCCTTTGAATGCCCACCGTTTCATACGAGAAATTATATGAAACACTTTTCGTGCTTCGATAATGCTGAGCCTGAGAGCCATCCGTCCAAGATCTATGGAATTTGCCTGCAATGATCCCGGAAAGAGGCTCGACATTGTCGAAACACAGAATGGTGGATCCAATGTCCTGTCGCAGGCAGATTTCAGAGAATTGTGGTGCGGCTCTTTATCGCTTTCAACTTGGACAAACATGAGACACATCAAGAAAAGCAAAGCTATAAAACTAAATCTAAAAGCCATTTCAGAATGCACTCCTAGCCTTCTAACTGCACTAGATCAATAGAGTGTTGTCGCCCAGAGATATATATAGGAGGCGATGCTGGAAGAAATAACCTATTCGACCTTCACCAACTTCAGCCCAACTAGCCAGCTCAATTCGCGGTCCCGTTTAGTTGACGGTAGTAGACGCTTTGCAAACATGAGCTCAGACTTGACGGAGACTTCAGCTTTCAATATGAATAGGAGATATGATTACGGTAAGGGAAATCAATTATGATGTGGCAAAACTCCAACTTGTTGTAACTAACCACTCAATTCAAGATAACATAATCAATGCAAACAAATTATGAAGTGGCATTCTCAAAACCATAAACCACTAAAAACGATTGGGCATGGGATAACTCGCACTCAATTTTTCAGCTATTTCTTTTTTCGATTTGGCTATAAAAACTGGCGGAAGCGTAGTTCCACCAGTTTATTGCAGAACTATGCCATGGAACCGTGCCCCCAAGGATTTTGGGCCATTTTAAGACGACCCAGATCATCGAAATTCCAAACAAAAGACCAAAAAAAGGTGGAACTGTGCCTCGTCAGAAAACCACTCACCGAAATACCAGGACGATTTGAGTGCCCCATATCACGCGCCAAAAGATTGCCTTTGATGGATCAAGAGCAAGCCAATGGTGTAGAGCTTGAACAGTTTCTTGGGTTTTGTGGTACTTTTGATTCGAATCTTTCTCTTTCGCCGGTATCAGAATGCTATTATTTTTTGACACGATTCTAACCATTAAATTGCATGTCTTACTATATGTTAGTGACCTGACCTATCCTTTTGCAACATTTAGCAATAGAATTATTCCAAGCACGGTAGATACTCAAATCCAAATGGGATATGTTAGAGTCGAGGGTGCACAATTGTAATGTGTTAGTATATTTAGTCCATTATTTCTGGTCTGTATATATTCTCAAACATGTTTTGATAAAATTGTTGCAATCTTAAGCCTATTATTTTAACTGCAACTTGTTGGATCTTGAGAATCCACCTTTGTAGTCATTTATCACTGAGTTAAAATATATATCTTGTTTCCTTCCCTCGGGACAAATGGCTTTTATCCAGTACTAAGTTTTTTTTGTTTCACACGCTGACTTAATAGGAAGCCCAGTGCTAATACCTGCAAATATAGAGACTACTGCATTGGGCGCAGCATACGCTGCAGGTCTGGCCACTGGTGTTTGGACTGAAGAGCAGATCTTTTCCTCTGGAGCCAAAAAGGAAGAACCTAAAGTATTTTACCCAAAAAAAGTTGGGGATTAGCACAGGAAAAAACGTTATGAATAATGGATATAAAATATTCCTTTCTCAATGGCATACTTGAAGAAGAAGTCTATGTAGACCAACCACCTAGTTATGTTAACAAAGGTCAAGAACACAAGGTATGTAAGCTAAAAAAGGCCTTGTATGGTCTAGAAAAGTGTTATAATTCCTGCACAATGTAGGCTTGATGTGGGTGTAATGAGCGGTTTTTAATGGCGTTGGAGGGGCGGCGGTGGGAAACACTCGCGAGGGTTTTTTCTCATTCATTTTTGGGGTTCTTTCTTCTGCCATTGCCTAGGAAGGGTTTTCACCGATGTGTTTGGTTCGTAGCTATTCAGTAGGGTAGTGGTGGATTTATCAACTGTTCCAGGTGCTTTCGCATTTGTCATTATGGTGGTTATACTCAAACTTCTGGAGTTAATGACGGTGTAACACGTGTAAGCTTTCCCAAATGGGCTGTCAGGTGACAAACGCGGTTTAGAGAAAGCGGAGTTGTCGGGTCTCAAAAGCAGTTTAGAGGATTTTTCCTACGGTTTTGAAACAAGACCAAGTCACTTGCTCCATTGACGAGGGTTAGCTCTGTAATCTTCAATTCAGGCGATTGGGTAAAGTAATTTATGCATGTTCTTCGTTTTTACTGTAACAACCATATAGTGGCCAGCCTGCAACCTGAAAAGAGTTTTACTCACGCACTCAAGTACAAATTAATACCAGGTGATTAATTATTTCTTTTGCTATAATTGAAGTCAGGAAAATTCTCATTCATCTACTGACGTTCTTCTTTCCCACCAATGTTGCAGTTATAGTTTTGGGTTTTTATCGGGGATTTCGTTTAAAATACAAATTGCACAAAGTAGGCATAGCTCATACTTAGTTTGTTGTATTCTTACAGTTATATGTATAGGAATGAGCCTCTTCATCCAACTCATTGTTTGGACGTATATAAATTAGAAAGTATTTCATGCGAGGATTGTTTTTTTTATTATTTTTCTTTGATCCTGAATAACAAGTGATTTTTTACCAACTTTTAAAGCCACATTACAAAACTCAGATTTGGTGAAAATTCATAAAATATTTTGAGCATAATGAGGTATTTTCTCTAGTGTCTAAAGGGTCCCATGAGTTTTATTGATGGGTGGGTTAGAGTTCTGCTCGTTGTTGGACTAAATCAGACGCATTTTTAACCTCAGCCAAGTTTGACCCGTGAGTCTCGAGCAAGTCCAATAACTTTCGTAAAGTTGGTTACGGTAGCAAAACTTCAACAAACTTGTTAATGATGTCAAGTTTATTCACATCAGTGAGAACTAGGCTTCCTCTTTAAGAATCTAGTATGTTACATCTACTGGTCTAGTTGAATTCAACACTTATATTTGCATATCTACTAAATTCCAAAATACACATAATTGTAGATACATAATATTTATACTATTAAATTAAAACAAATATACTTGTAATATTTATACTATTAAGCAGTGTTTCTCCTAATTTTACTTATTTAAAATGAATCATATTTGTTCATCCAAATTATGATTAATCTAAATAAAGTCCACATTTTTTAAAATGAATAATATTTATCTATCCAATTTATGATATATCGAAAAAAAAACATAAACAATATGACGAAAAATGGAATAACATTAATTCTTAAATTTATGTTTTAATGATATAAAGTTCCCAATTTTGAATGATATAATAAGGGACCTTCTAAACAAGTTCTACCATTTGGAAAATGGAAAAATATTCGTCCTTCATTGAAATAAAGCTCCCGTTTTTTAAGAATATAACTAAGGGCCTTTTTAACCAAAGTTCTACCTTTTGTTAAATGGAATAATATTCCTCCCTAAAATTTATTATTTATTGACATATTAATTGAAATAATAAAAATTTGAATTTTGAACTATATAAACACGGGACATTCCAAAGGAGTTCCACCTTTTTTAAAATGAATAATATTTATCCCTCAAGTTTATGATTCAATGTTTCATTAATTTAAATAAAGCACATAATTTTAAATGATATAAGCAAGGGCACTTCCAAGCATGTTCCACCTTTTAAAGAAAAAACTAGTTTTTAGTTGGGGACATTAGTTTAGCTGTGATTGCCAAATTTTCAAGTTCGACTATAGTCTGAACATAGGAATATGAATTTTATTTTTAAAAACAATTTTTAAAATAACAATTAATTGAACTATGGTTGGTTGTTTGAGGCTGACGTATGCCTTGTTATGTGTTTCCCACCACGCGGAAACGAGCATACTTCATCCCGTTTTAATACTTTCTCTGGTGCAGGGATTGTACCTTTTCATTTTGCAGTGGTTTGTCTGTTGCACTGGTCCCTGGCACCTGCTCTGACATCTGCATAGTTGCTTGCACCATTTGCGATATCTGGCGCCTGCAGTGGACTCTACAGTCTGCATTCGATTGCTGGCTCTTGCCACCTACACGGCCATGCAATTGATTGTTCGCTTTTGCCACGTACATGGCCATGCAAATTTTCCAAAGGCCGATATAAACTACAATTTTGCTTCTTTCTGAACTCATGCCGGTGGTGGGCGGGGAAGGCATTGGCAGGATTTTTGTTTTCAATTGTGTTTGAACTCATGCCAGTGGCAAGTGGGGAAGGCATTGGCAGGATTTTGGTTTCAACGTTCCTTTCTTCACGTACTGTTGTGCCCGCTTTACCATTGCAGCTGGAGAGTTAGTGGACGAGCCAGTCATTGTCTCAAACACTGGTTTATTTTTTACCTTTTCATTGTTTTCCTACAGCGCAGGTAAGTTTTGTATGTAGCTGTTTGGTTGCAAATAATCCCGTGCTTGTGTAGACCTGTAAAAATCTCTAAATTTGTGAAGGAGGAGGAAGCGTTTCTTTGCGCACATGTTTGACTGCAAATAATCAAGTGCTTTTGGAGGTCGGTAAAAAACTCTAAATTTGTATAGGAGGAAGCATTTCTTTGTGGAGGGTTAATGGGAATTCAATACTATTATGTTCGTTCCCAAAAGGGTGTTGTTCGACCTCTTGGACACTAGAAAGAAGCTCAGCAACATTAAGAGGTAATTAAAAAGGGTGATTCACTGACCATGAGAGAACAACGTACTCAGCGTGGAGTTAGAGTGAAATCACGTAGTTATATTTGTGCAAATTATATATCCTTTGTTCTTTGCTTGATTAGTTTTTATTGCAGAGATTGTTGAATGCAATTGAAAAATTATCAGACTTATGGATTGTGGTTCGTTGTTTTCTCCTTTGCTGGAATGCCATTAATAATCCACCTTGCAATTATTTATCTCAAAGTTATCATTTTGGCTTAATGATTTTTTTATGGAAGAACATCTCTGTTCTGAGGCAGTCGACATCAATAAGAACAGGAAGAGCTTAAACCAGTTTTCAAATGTATCAACAATATTACAAAATAAATGGTATGAAGTTTAGTGGTAAATTCATTTAGTCATTGACAGAAAAAGTTAAGATCCCAAATTGCAGTCACATGTTGGCGTCTTCCCTCTACCCATTTGTTCTTATAGGGATTGCTTATTGAGATCACTTTTTCCTAACCAAATGAAACAGGTACCGAATTTTATCTAATTTCTTCATCTTCTTCTTCAATCATACTAATTGAAACGATGGAATTTAATTTAGAGTATGGATTATTTGGATGAGTTTATGAATGAAGGTGGACAAAATATTATCATTGTAACTTGCCAAGAATGGATAAGACATTGACTACTTTCTAGACTACCTTGTAGAGATGTTAGAATCCAACATAATTACAACTAGAGTTTGATCATTTGTAGTTGTATTGATGCTTTTTGTATCATAAGTTGTAAATAAAAGTTTCTATCAATTAGATTATGGATATTACTAGCCTCATTGGCAAAGGAAAAGTTTGCATGTTATCTATGTGGGTTGACTGTTGATAGATGATGCTTGGGTGGTTTCCTCCTACAGTCAATTGTTTAGATTTGATAAAAACATATTAGTATGGTCTTCATAAAAGCAATTGTGGTTTCCAGTGTATTATAATGGTTTTTGGTTACTTTTTATATAGTTCTGGAACAATCATATGAAAATCATGCAAAACTAAAAACAATCCTCGTGAAGGGCCTAAACTCGTTATGCCTTTGAACCAAGTGTGATGGGTTGGTTATGCCAAGCTATTGTACTTAGATACATGGGTACTGCAAAACATATAACTGGAAAATACTGAAGTAGAACTATAGCTAGGATACCACCGGGTCGAAGGTAGGATTGAATCTATTTGAATTTTGAAAGTCGAGCACAGGGTTTATATGATAAGTTCCTTATGCCGAGTTTGTTAATGGTCAAGCGGAAGGGATTTGCAGGTTGATTACACCCAAACATAGGATGAGTCAAATTATATCATTATACGAGGTGTTTTGCAATAAAACTACAAAATATTTTAGCAGTTTTATTTCATTTGTGTGCTTTTTTGGAATTAGAGGCCCTTGTTTTGAGAGAGATTGAAATGTTATCAAGTTATATGTAGTTATATATTCATAAATACACACATATCTATATCTTCAATTTTATTGTCATTCCATGTAACAACTCTTCCTAACTTTTTTTTTCATTATTTATATTACCTCTTCTTAATTAATAAACAATTTACTTATAACACAATTAAAATAAAATAAATAAAACCACAATATAACAATTTACTTAACATAATTAAAATAAAATAAATAAAACCACAATACAGATAAAGTAACTTATCTATTTGCTTTAACTTGATATCATACTTTCAAAGTTTGGACATAATCTTTTATATGTGAAAAGATTCAGAGTTAAATTTTATTAACTTTTCAAATCCTTATTTTACACCTCAAGCATATTTAACAAAAACTGAAAATTAGTTTTAGGAGTATCTTTTAACCTCTAAACTAATATTATTTGGCTTCATAACAAGTGCAAAAAAAACAACTCCTTCAATAATTTTTCTATTGTAAAAAATCCCTTTTTGTAGTTAGCCACAAAGCTAGTGGCCAATGTCGAGGACATTGCCACCACATGGCTCAAGCAACCATTTAAGTGCTAATGCCCATATTTTGAATGGAATATTAAACTAGGTATGGAAGAAGTGCTAAAGGTTTCTTTAGTTTAAAAAGAAAGAGGAGGATGGCATTCATATTGTCAAATGGACAGCAATTGCAAAACCTAAAGATCTTGGTGGATGGGGCTTAAAAATATGCATGTGCTTGGACAATTGTTAGTAGCTGAAAGTCTTTGCATGCTTTCATTTGATCAAGGATTGTGGGGGAAAGTTATGAAATTGAAGTACATTGATAACGGTAATATTAAGGATTGGATTAGATATGTACGGAAATATTTTAAAGGAGCATCCAATGTTTGGAAAGAGTTGATAAATACTTATATATTCTTAGCTATTGGGTGGCCTAGAAAATTGCTAAAGGTAATAAATTGATCACTGGAGAGGATCCTTGGATAGGATGGAGTGGGAACTTAAAGCTGTCAAAGGCCATCATATAGTCTCTTAAGGATAAATATGTCTTTAGGTTGGAAGATGTTGTGGGGTTTTTGGTTCAAAGGGATGGAATTTAGTCCTGGAAGTTTATAGAGGACCTGGAGTTGCAATGTAACCAAGCTATTGAGTGGTCACCATACACTATTCATTTTAAAACACAATGCAATTAGTCTCAGGGATTGCTATCATGATATGAAATGATCTTGGAACAAAGCCCATTTCCAAACTTCGTTATGATGTAAAAATTAGTGAAGGATCCAGGGAAGAGAGAAGGTGGTGGTGGAAACTTGTGTGGAAGATGAATAGTTCCCTTGAAACCAAAATTTTGCTTTGGTTGGATTTATCAAACAAAATACTAATGTAGGAAAATGGCCAAAAAAGGAAATGGGTCAGTCCTAATTGGTGTTATTTGTGCGAAGAGAAATTGAGGTTGTTAATGATCATGTTTTAGTTGCTTGTCCCTTTACAAAAGTTATCTTAAGGGATGTATGCCAAAGTCTCAATATTCAACATTTATGGGATAAAGAAACATTATTGGAGTGCCATGTAGGCTAGATTCTTGGCAGTTTTGTAGTTGAGCACGTAGCTCTCCCATGCTTTGCTTCGTGGGGAATATGGTTATCTAGAAACAAGTCAATATTCGAAGGAAAGGAGGCTTATATGGATCGTTTATTGCATTACATCAGGCTATCCTATGGTAAAGGTAAGAAGGTTTCTTCTCAAAAAGTCCCAAGAAGATTGCAAGAATTGAGCATAAACTATTATAGTCATTGGAGATTCTTTGATGGATGTAGCCAATGGTCTCCTAGGAGATGTGGGGTAGGGGCTCTTCTTTTCCTTTAAAATTTTCATTTTGTTTTGATGAAATATTGAGCAAGGTGTGGTTCAAACAATAGAGCAAAGTTCTTCACTACGTGGATCCTTTTATGTGTTGTTGCTGAATGAAACATAAAAGGCTTACATGTTTTTGGAGATTCAAAACTTCTCATGGATTGGGCCAGAGGAAAATGTCAAATTACCAATTTAATCCTTGAGCCAATTATGGACAGAGTGATAGAAAAAATATATTTTTTGAGCATATTTCTTTTGCTCATATCTACATGGAAATCAATCATAAAATTGAGCATATGTCTAAGGAAGCGTTCCATTTACAAGAAGGAATTAAGGTCGAACAGGAAGTCAACGACAACAAGAAGTTGTCCAAAAGTATATTTTTTGATGAAGTGTTTTTAAGTTTTTGTATAAACCAACACTAAGAATTGGAGTCTTTTGTTTTCAAATGTGCGAAGAGGACATGTGTTTTGTAATGTTTTTTGGTTATCAATTTTGTCTGTTTTTCTTCAAAGGTAGTTGGTATAGGCTTGAAGCAATATATCAGTACATAAACTAAGCCGAAACACCAACTAAAGCGTTCCATTTACAAGAAGGAATTAAGGTCGAACAGGAAGTCAAGGACAACAAGTAGTTGTCCAAAAGTATCTTTTTTGATGGAGTGTTTTTAAGTTTTTGTATAAACCAACACTAAGAATTGGAGTCTTTTGTTTTCAAATGTGCGAAGAGGACACGTCTTTTGTTTTGATGAAGCGTTCCATTTACAAGAAGGAATTAAGGTCGAACAAGAAGTTGTCCAAAAGTATCTTTTTTGATGAAGTGTTTTTAAGTTTTTGTATAAACCAACACTAAGAATTGGAGTCTTTTGTTTTCAAATGTGCGAAGAGGACAACTGTTTTGTAATGTTTTTTGGTTATCAATTTTGTCTGTTTTTCTTCAAAGGTAGTTGGTATAGGCTTGAAGCAATATATCATCAGTACATAAACTAAGCCGAAACACCAACTAAAGTGTATTTTTATTTCATCTTGAAATATCAAATACAAATATTTTTTCATAAAAAAAAATCAAGAACCTTGAATGTCCTCCTATAGGTGAAGTGTGCAATTCCAAAAGGATCTTCTATTTGAGTTGGGAATTCTTACATAAATATAGGAAATCATGGTACCAAAGTGAAACATTCTTCCACACAAATGTATCTAATGCACTAGGATCCTCTTGCATTTGTTGAATTATCTTGCATTCCTTCTAATCCTACTTACATTCTATTCTTGCTTCTTCCACCAATTAGATTGCATAATGGAAATAGTAAAAAGTAATCCCTCTACATCTTTTTCTTTCCTTTAATGTGCATCTTCCACTACATTTTGTTTTCATTTTTTGTAGATAATTTAAAAGTCATAACCTAACACATGTGTCACCCATTTTTCTTGCTCTTCTGAAGATATTCCTTGTTCCAAGAAGTACTTAACACTATCATGAGTTGTTATTACCTTGAAGTGTCTTCCTATTAGGTAAGGGCTCCATTTATTAATTACATGCAACATGCCTAACATTTTATTTTCATAAATTAGTTTGAGTAAGCTTTTTTTCCTTTAAGTTGGAAACTTTTGAATGCAAGTGGCTTTCCTTCTTGCATTAAAATTGCACCAATTGCATTCCCCTAGTAATCAATTTCCACATTAGAATTTTTTGTGAAGTCAGGTGTGGCTAATACAAGAGTTGTACACATAAAAAATTTAAGTTTTTCAAAATATTTGGTTGCTTCTTGAGTCCAATAAAATGCCTCCTTTTTCAATAGAGACACTATAAGAGATGCCGCTATTTGACCATGATTCTTGACAAACTTGTTGTAATAGCATGTCAATCCTACGAATCCTTTAAGAATCTTCAAGGTTTTTGGAATTGGCCATTCCATTATAGCTTTAATTTTGTTAGGGTCCACTTTGATTTCATCATGACATACAATCTGGACCAAATATTCCACTTCCTGAACCCCAAAGGAACACTTAGAAGGCTTGTCATATAGTTGTTGCTCCTCCAATAATTTTAATACCATGTCAACATGTTGTACATTCTCTTCCAAATATTGGACATAGATTAATATATCATCAAAAAATACTAGTTTTCTTCCCAAGATTTGCTATATATTAGTATATCATAAAAAAATACTAACACAAATTTCTTGAGGAATGGTTTAAAAATAAAATTCATCAAGATTTGAAATGTGGAGTTGCATTGGTAAGGTCAAATGGCATCACCATAAATTCATAATAACCTTCATGTGTTTTAAAGGTTGTTTTTGGAATGTCTTCTTGCCTCATTCTGATTTTGATGATATCCTAAGTGGAGATCTAACTTGGTAAAGAAAATTGATCCCTTTAATTAATCCATTAGTTCATCAATGATAGGAATATGGAACTTATCTTTAATGATCATCTTGTTGAGCTCTCTATAATCTAGACACATACACCATGAACCTTCCTTTTTAAGAACCATAAGGACTGGTGCATAGAAGACAGTTTGGCTAGTGTGAATGATGCCAACATCTAACATTTCTTGAACCATATTCTCAATCTCACTATTTTGTGCATATGGGTACCTATAAGGTTTGATGTTAGGTGGTACACTTCAGAGCTGCAAGTGAATCACATAGTCATGATCTTGAGCAGGTGGAATACCTTTAGGAATATATCCAAATACCTTGGAATGACTGTCAAAAACTCTTTGGAGAACTACTAGAATAGAGGGTATAGATGCTTGAACATCTAGTGAGCATAACTATGCAATTACACCATGGTGTCCCTTTTTTAGCAATTTTTCATGTTTTTGGAGCTTATCAATTTAGAGGGTTTCCCTGGAGTACCTTTGAGTTCAATTTACTTACCTTTTGAGAAACATCTCATGAAAAGTTCCTGAAAATTAAGAGTCACTTTTCCCAATGATTGTAACCATTGAACCCCTAATACAACATCAACACCACCCATTTGGATTACAATTATTGGGCTATCCAATAAATACTCCCCCATATTAAGTTTAATACTGTGGCACTTCTCTGAATAATTTAAGGTACCTTCATCTAACAATCATTATTTGAAACTCTGGTGCAAGATATATAAAGCAATTAAGAAGTTTGGCTAATTTGTAATTAATGAAGTTATGGGTACTACCAAAATTAATCAACATTGTTACTTTTTTCTTTTTGGTATATCCTTCTATCACAAGAGTTTGAGGGGCGCTAGCTAATGCATGACAAGAAATGGTTGGAGTAGTATCTTCTAGCTCAACCTCTTCATATTGTCCTAGTTTTGGATCTTCTTCCTCTCCACGATGTATGTAGGATAATTTCTTCTCGTTGCAGTTATACCCCTTACTATACTTGCTGCCGCAATTGAAACATAGTCTTTTTCTCTTATTTCCTCCACTTTGTGAGGTGTCAAACTAGTAGGCTAAGTTAGGTTAGGGGGAGGTACATTTCCCTCTATATAGGTGTTAGTAGCCACTCTTCTAATAGCCATATTTTTACTTTCAACTTTCCTTCTCAAACAAAAAGAAGTCTCCAACGATTTAGGTTCAAAGAGACGCATCTCATGCTACATGCTCTCCTTTAAAGTGCCCATAAAGAAATCCGACAAGTTATCCCTTGTAATATTGTTCACTCTAAGACTCAAATTTTGAAGATGTTTAATGTGCTATATAACTAGGCCTCTTTGCCTAAGATTTATCAGTTGGCTAAAGAAGGCATTGCTCTTAATATCCTACAATGTGCTATCAATTCATCCATAAATATAGACCAAGAGACAATAGAGTCCATATTACAGTCATAAAACCATTGGTACCACACAAATTGATTAGCTTCTAAATACAATGATGTTGTTGAATATCCTAATTACTCCTATTATATGTTATGAGTTAGTGTTTTACGTAGTCAAGAGTAATTATTTGGTTATGCATTTATTAATATAGTTAGTGGAGAAGACCTGTCAATAGAGAAGACATGTCAAAAATCAGTTTTGTATTTCCTATATTTAGAAGTTCATGTTGAGACGTGTTGGAGGATGATCCATAGGGTTTGGTGTATTGCTTTGCATCTACTTTGAATCTTCACATGGTATCAAAGTAGGCCTAAGACTCTTTGAAGATAGGAAAGAAAAAATTAGAGATTTTCCACTCTAGAGAAAATAGGAAGATATGCATTGAGATCTATGAAGTGAAGCTCATCGATTGAGAACAAACCACCACAAGAGCTATCAATAGGCTTTATGATCCATAGAAAGATAGAAGCCCTGTCTCCAAAGAAAACAAGAAGGAAAACAAGTCACAAGAAGGTATTGTTGTCTTGTCGGTCATTGGGAGTGATAGAGAAGGACTATCATTGTTTATCCATGTAGAGGGAGCGATAGTATCGTTGTCCTGTAGTTTAAAGAGAGCAATAGATTCCCAAAAGGGTCCATCACAATCTCTCTACCACTGGGGAGTGATAGTCATGACTAAGCAGTTTTCGGGATAGCGATAGTTTTTCGATACACTGCACATTCTCCATTTTCCATTCCGGTCACAGACAGACGAACCAGAAAGGAAAGACACTCTTTTAAAAGGTAACTTTTCAGAGAAAAAAAAACACATGTTTTGGAAGAATAAAATGGCTTCAAGAAACCAAACCTTTTCCCAGATTCCTCGTCTCACTGGGAAGAACTATGAAATATGGTCGATCAAAATGATGACCTTGTTAAAGGCTCAAGATGTTTGGGAATATGCATCCCATGAGTATACAAAATTGAGAGATGAAGCAGTCGAACATACCATGACAAATAATCAAAGTACTCAGTTAAAAGAACACATAACCAAGGATGCAAAGGTGTTGCATCTCATTTAAAGTGCTTTGGATGAAACCATCTTCCCCAAGATTTATCTTGTGAGATCCTCTAAAACCACCTAGGAGATATTGCAAAGGAACTATCAAGGCATCACCAAGGTGAAGACAGTGAAATTGCAAACCTTGATAAGGGACCTTGAAATCCTAGAAATGAAGTGGTTGGAGTCGATAGTTCAGTACATGAATTGAGTAACTACCACTATAAACAATTTGAAGATGTACGGCGAAGATATGACGGATAATAAGGTAGTCGAGAAGGTTCTCAGAACCCTATCCAAAAAGTTCGATTCAGTGGTCGCGACAATTGAAGAAGAAAATGATATGTGTCATATTTTAGTAGATGAATTGACGGATCCCTTTTATCTCGCAATTTCATAAACAACAAGAATGATAATTCCTCGCTTGAAAATGCATTTTAGACCCAGGCCTCCATTGTAGAGGTAGAAGAAGAGGTCAAGGAAATAGAAGGAGAGGTAGGAAAATTATAGATCTTTCTCAAGAAGGAGAGAGATCAACCCCATATTTGGGACGAGATCATGAACACTTTCATAACCAAAGGGGGAGAAACATAAATTTCAAAGAAAATCCTAGGATACAGTGTTTTTACTACAAGAAGTTTGGCCACTCTGAAAGTGAATGTAGGAAGAAGCAAGCAAATAGGAATAAGGGCATAACACATATTAGGAACAATGATGAAGGGACATCATAATCAATATTCCTTTCATGCCATATTACTCAAGAAACCATCCACAACAAAGATCTATGGTTGTTGGATAGTGGTCTCAACAACCACATGACAGGTAACAAAGTTTTGTTTCAAGTTTGGATAGCTCTATCACATCTGAAATTAAGCTAGGAGATTATTATCAAGTCAAATCCAAATGTAAAGGTGTAGTTTCAATATTAACTAAACAAGATGAAAACAAGGGCATTTGTGATGGTTTCTATGTACCTGGTGTGAAAAATAACTTGATGAGTGTAGGCCAGATGAGTCAACATGGTTATGAGTTCATATTCAAAGGTCCCACTTGTATAATCCTAGATAAGCCACCTAGTAAGAGGCTCACATCACAAGTACAATAAAAAATAGGATGTTTCTCCTGATGTTGAAAAGTCTAAATCAGTCACTTTTATATGCACAAAATATCTCAAGCACTGATGAAACATGGTTGTGGCACCTTACGTATGGTTAGTTACCCTTTACAAGTCTTAGCCTTTTGTATACAAAGTGTATGGTCAAGGATCTACCCCTGATTAATGAATAACACAACTCTTTTGAAACTTGTATCTTAGCCAAACACCCAAGAGATAGCTTCCCAGTTGCTTCCTATAGAGAAAACGAGCATCTTGAGGTGGTGCATACAAACTTTTGTGGTCCTATGCAAACCTAGTCCATATGAGGAAGTATTTATTTCCTAACATTTATTGATGACTTTAGCAAAAAAAATTGGGTGTATTTTGTGAAGCACAAATCTTAGACTTTTGAAAATTTTAAAGAGTTCAAAGCCATGGTAGAGATATAGAGTGGAAAGTACATTAAAGTACTCAAGTCATATGGAGGAGGTGAATAGGACTCCAAAGAATTCACAGAACATTGCAAACAACAAGGGATTGAAAGGCAATTCACTACAAGGTACACTCCACAACATAATGGAGTAGCTGAAAGGGAGAACAAAACAATCATGAACATGGCCAGGAGTTTGCTTAAGACAAAGAACTTGTCAAATGAGTATTGGGAAGAAGTTGTAGCATGTTCAATTTATATCTTGAATAGATATCCAACCTGCAATGTGAAAGACAAAGTCCCATAGGAAGCATGGAGTGACATGAAAGCTACGGTTTCACATTTTAGAGTTTTTGGATGTGTAGCTTATGCACATATTCCTAAACATTTGAGGAGGAAAATTGATGACAAAAGTGAAAGGTGCACTTTTATTGGCTACAATGAATAGTCCGAAGCCTACAAGTAGTATAATCCCATCACCAAGAAGTTCATTGTCAATAGAGATGTTAAGTTCTAGGAATACAAGTCTTGGGAGGATCAAACAAATGGAACGATTGGAAACCATACTCCTTTTCCATGGGTGGATGAACATGTAGAACCTACAAGCTAGCAAAATATTCATCCTAGACCCCAAGGATGCAAGTACAAAGACAAGGGGAACAATTAGAGCATAGTTCTTCTTCCAACAGTGATTCAGATCCAACTATAGCTTCTCTAAGAAACTAGAAGGAAAGAAGATTGCAAGACATTTACGAACAACTTGATGATGAGCAAGCACATTTTGTTTTTTAGTCCTTTCAACTAGTATATTTTGAAGAAGCAATGAAGGAAGAACAATGAGTTCAAGCAATGAATGAAGAAAAATAAGTCTTTGAAAGAAACAACACATGGGATCTTGTAGATCTACTAGTAGAAAATATCAACATTTGAGTTAAAAGGGTATATAATACAAAGTTGAATGAGAAAGACACAGTGGAGAAGCACAAATCCTGACTTGTAGCAAAAGGTTTTGCTCAGCAACCTGGTGTGGATTATGGAGAAACATTTGCTACACTAACATGTTTAGATACTATCAAAGCAGCTTCGGCAGTTGCAACCCAAAACATGTGGCCAGTTTGTCAAATGGAGGCTAAATTTGTTGGTTGTGGAGCCCTATCTTCCTTATTTAGAGGTCGTGTTTCAGCCGTGTCTGAATCCCAACCCATGATTGGGGGGGGGGGGTTGGGGGGCTTGCCCCCCACAAATAGTCACCATGGGGGGTCCAGGGGAGGTGACAACTAATTTGGGAGCCCCCCATGCAGGGGTTCCAGGGCAACGCCCCCGTAGTGAAAATTTTGGAAAAAATGCCTTGTAAAATGTTGTAATTTCATAGTCATGACTTGGTCAATAATGGATGATTTATGGGCCCATAGTATTGGGTGTTACATAGTATTTTCCCATGGTAATCGCTCTTTAAAAGGAATGCATTGTAATATGGCTGTGTATTGTAGCATTGTAAAGATATCTGATTGTGTGAGAGAGACTGTGAGAGAGTGAAGAGGAAGTTGCAGTGGATGTGCTGTAGGTTGTATCCCTTCATTTGTTGGATGGTATAATAATAAGGACTGGCAATGTTTGTGTGGACGTAGCCCATCTTGGGTGAACCACGTTATATTGGTGTCTCTCTTGTAATGCGTTTTATGTGATTTATGTTTGCATCTTGTTTATTGTTATTGCTCTGCGATCCTATTTTTCTAACAATTGGTATCATAGCCAAAGGTCTATTTGGAAGATAAACTCTTAGGAAAGAAGGGTTCCTAGTTTGAGTAGGAGCAATGGCGGAAGAAGGAAAGTTTAAGGTCGAGAAATTTAATGGACAAAACTACCAGTTATGGAAGATGCAAATGCAGGACTAACTATACCAGAAGGATCTATTCCTACCGTTGGGAGGAAAAGCAAAACACTCGGAAACTATGAAGGATGAATAATGGGAGGTTCTTGACAGAAAGGCATTGGGAACAACATGGTTGTGCTTGGATTCATCGGTGGCTTTCAATATTTCAAAAGAAACGACAATGGAGGGGATGAGCACATTGGGTAAGCTATATGAAAAACCCTCGATCTCCAACAAGGTATTTCTAATGAAGCGTTTATTTAATATGAAGATGTCAGAAGATGGATATGTTTCTAATCATTTAAATTAATTTAATACGATTCCAAATCAGCTATGTTTTGTAAAATTGAACTTTGATGGTGAGGTTAGGGATATTCTAATCTTGTGTTCATTGCCAGAAAGTTGGAACAGCTTGGTCATGGTTGTAAGCAACTCTGTATCTGGTTCAAACACTTTGAAATTTGATGATGTTGTTGGTGTTATTCTTAGCAAGGAAATGCGAAGGAAAAGCATAGGTGAGACATCAAGTAATGCATTGACCATGGAGAGCAAGGGAAGCCAAAGGGAGAGAGGAAAGATCCCAGTTAATCGCAACAAGTTCAGGAAGGGAAGATCCAAGTCCATATTGGGAAACATAGAGTGTTTGAACTGTGGAAGGAAAGGACATATAAAGAAAGACTGCAGATCTCTAAAGAAGAAAGGAGATGGACATCAGGAGACTACTCAGGAAGCAAATGTAGCAGGTGATGTGTTGCAAGATGCTTTGATTTTTGCATTAGATAATACTAATGATTACTGGGTAGTAGATTGAGGGGCTTCATGTCATGCTACACCCCATAGGAAATTCTTTCATGATTATGTTCCAGGTGATTTTGTACATGTTTTATTGGGTGATGATGAACCATGTAAAATTGTTGGAATGGGTAAGGTACGGATAAAGTTAAAGAATAGTGAATGGGTGCTGAAATATGTAAGGCATATTCCTGCTATGAAAAGAAATATGATCTTAACAGGACATTTGATAGATGGTGGTTGTTTATCTACGTTTGGAGAAACATGGTGGAAGATCACTAAAGGATCAATGGTGATAGAAAAAGGAGACATGATATGTAAGTTGTATTTAAGTCCTCATAATACTGACTGTTCTATCTCTTTAGCTTCCACAGGAATAGATACAACATTGTGGCATCATAGGCTTGGCCACATGAGTGAGAAAGGGATGCAAATTCTCCACTCAAGAAAGTTGTTTCCAGATCTGAAGCAGGTAAGTTTGGAATTATGTGAGAACTTCGTTTATGAAAAACAGAAGAGAGTCAGATTTCTCAAGGTTGGGAAACAAAAGAAGAGTGAAAAGTTAGAGCCTGTACATATAGATGTATGGGGACCGTATCATGTACAATCTCTTGGTGGCTCTCATTATGATGTTAGTTTTATTGATGATGCAACTAGAAAAACTTTGGTTTATTGCATTAGATAGAAATCTGATGTGTTTGCTACTTTTAAGAAATGGAAAGCTTTGGTTGAGAATGAGACAAGAGAAAGGTTGAAGTGTCCCAGATATGATAATGTAGGTTAATACTACGGAAATGAGTTTGATAGTTACTATTCATACCATGTGATTCGTAGAGAGAAGACAGTCCCAGGAACACCACAAGAAAATCGTGTGTCGGAAAGGATGAACAGAACATTCATGGAGTGTGCAAAGTGTGTAAGATTGCAAGTAGGGTTTCACTTACAGTTTTGGGTGGATGTTGTAGATATTGTTGTTTTCTTAATAAACATAGGGCCTTCAAGTGATTTGGATGGTGGTATTCCAAAGGAGTCATGGACAGGTAAAAAGGTAAACTACTCTTTTCTGAGAACTTTTGGTTGTGAAGCATGTGTCCATATTGATAAAGAAAATAGAATAAATCTTGAGGCTAAATCCAAGAAATGTACCTTTATTGGATACGGGGTTGATGATTTTGGTTATCGCTTATGGGATTATGAAAATAACAAAATAATTAGGAGTAGAGATGTGGTATTCAATGAAAAGTTCATGTATAAAGATCAGTTACAGGGAAAGAAACAAGAAAAGGAAAACACGGAGTACATAGTGCTTGATGAAATCAAAGAAAATGAAGTTCCGAAGGTGCCGGAAAATAAAAAACATCAGCAGTTACCTCAAACTCCTGCAAGTGCTAGAATATCTACCAGGTTAAGTAGACCCCCTGAACGATTGTCTCTTTCATTGTATTATTTATTGATGACTGATTCTGGTGAACCAGAATGTTGTGAAGAAGAAATGCAGGTGGAAACTAGAAAGAAGTGGGAGCAAGGCATGAATGAGGATATGGAATCATTAGTAAGAAAACAGAATTGGTCCGTTGGAGTAAAGCCAAAAGCTTTGCCATATTGTTAATTTCATGTCCTAGCCCCCAAGAGAATGTTGCCTTTGTAGTTCCTCTAGGATTGAAAATAATCCCCCCCATGCCTATCACCCCTTAAAACAACAATATTTACAAAAGTAACTTAGAAAGTAGAAAGTAGATGCATAATTAAAAATAAGTTTGTTTTTTGTTTTTTTGTCTTGTGCGAAATAAAAGCAAAATTGTAATAACGCGTGAAGTAAGTTAATGAAGTAAATAAAATAGTTTTATATACTAAAAGAAAAAAATGAAAAAAGTTAAAAACATTTAAATACCAAAAATATAAGCATGCTAATAAATAAATAAAAATAACAATTACATAACATATGAAATGATAGAAATAATTTTTTAAATAAACATTTAGACTTAAAAATTAAACTAAAAAATGAAATAGGTAAGAGAATGAAGGTTTTCGACCCAATATTTTTTATATTTAATGAATAATAATCCCATATATCATCATCAATTGGATAAATGAAATATTGGAACAGGCATGACTCAAAATCATAGAAGATATTAATGAATCCATCAATTGTAATGTTACATGGAGAAAGAAGAAAGATAAAGTCTGGACTTCAAAAAATGGATAATTTGTGTTGCACAATGACCTTTTCGTCGATACCTACTTACCATGAAACTGTTAGATCCATAGATAAACAATGTATGTGTTATCTCCTCAAGTAAACATAGACTAGTTGTGTTTTCTAGGTGATAGGAGGTCTTTCAATTTTTCATTTTTAGGTGCATTTGGGGTTCTTTTTCGAGAGTTTGAAGTGCGTAATGAAGTTTGAAATAACATTTGATGTTACTTTGTCTCCAAGAAATAATTTTTCGGTTTGAAGAGCCCCATTTATTAATTACATGCAACATGCCTAACATTTTATTTTCATAAATTAGTTTGAGTAAGTTTTTTTCCTTTAAGTTGGAAACTTTTGAATGCAAGTGGCTTTCCTTCTTGCATTAAAATTGCACCAATTGCATTCCCCTAGTAATCAATTTCCAAATTAGAATTATTTGTGAAGTTAGGTGTGGCTAATACAAGAGTTGTACACATAAAAACTTTAAGTTTTTCAAAATATTTGGTTGCTTCTTGAGTCCAATAAAATGCCTCCTTTTTCAATAGAGACACTATAAGAGATGCTTCTATTTGACCATGATTCTTGACAAAATTGTTGTAATAGCATGTCAATCCTACGAATCCTTTAAGAATCTTCAAGGTTTTTGGAATTGGCCATTCCATTATAGCTTTAATTTTGTTAGGGTCCACTTTGATGTCATCATGACATACAATATGGACCAAATATTCCACTTCCTAAACCCCAAAGGAAAACTTAGAAGGCTTGTCATATAATTGATGCTCCTCCAATCATTTTAATACCATGTCAACATGTTGTACATGCTCTTCCAAATATTGGACATAGATTAATATATCATTAGAAAATATTAGTTTTCTTCCCAAGATTTTCTATATATTAGTAAGGTCAAATGGCATCACCATAAATTCATAATAACCTTCATGTGTTTTAAAGGTTGTTTTTGGAATGTCTTCTTGCCTCATTTTGATTTTGATGATATCCTAAGTGGAGATCTAACTTGGAAGAAAATTGATCCCTTTAATTAATCTAATAGTTCATCAATGATAGGAATATGAGACTTATCTTTAATTATCATCTTGTTGAGCTCTCTATAATCTAGACACATACAACATGAACCTTCCTTTTTAAGAACCATAAGGACTGGTGCATAGAACACAGTTTGGCTAGTGTGAATGATGCCAACATCTAACATTTCTTGAACCATACTCTTGTGAGGCACCTGCAACAATTAATTAACAAGAATGCGCGAAATAGCAGAAATGACAGAACTCAGAATCACTTTTGTATTGATCACGGGCCACTTCGAGGGGGCAACCTACTTTGAGCAAGCTCAATACAAATAACTTCACGGTGCCTTCATAGGTCTCAACACACACTTATATACTAATTCTAGGCACCAATACTATGGGTCGAAACCATGGGCCGTTACAAACTATGGATCAACAATACTATGGACGACTTACAAAGCATATGTGCCAACAACAATAACACAAACTATTGATCACAAATACTACGGGACGACTTACAAAGCATATGCGTCCAACAACAACATACTAACAAAGTAAAGATATGGGTTCCTAACATCCCCTCCCCCTTAAAAAAAGCTTTGTCCTCAAAGCTTCAGATGTGGAAATTGTTGTTGAATCTGAAGGAGTGGTTCCCATGTAGCATCCTCTGGTTGCATGCCGTGCCACTGAATTAAGACCTCTGTGATAGAGCGAGAGCGAAGCTGACGTGTGCGCCGATTGAGGATGGCCTCTGGCTCCAAAAGGATGGATCCTTCATTATCCAGTTTGGGTAAAATCGTTTGGCCGCTGATGTTGGTGCCAAGAACTTTCTTCAAACAAGAGACATGAAAGACTGGATGAATGCGGAAAGAAGGAGGAAGTTCCAATTTATAAGCAACGGACCCAATCTTCTGAAGAATCCGATATGGCCCATAGAAATTTGGAGCAAGCTTATGACGCCCTTTGAGTTTCAAGGAGGATTGTTTGTACGGCTGGAGACGAAGAAAAACCATATCGCCGACTTGAAAAGTGCGCTCTGAACGGTGCTGATCCGCTTGTTGCTTCATGCGATTTCTTGCCATGTGAAGATTGTCCCGCAAAATGCGAAGAATCTGATCGCGGTTGCGAAGGACCGTGTCAACTTCCTGAACTGGTGAACTGGTGGGGGTGTATGGAAGAAGAGCTGGAGGTGCTTGACCATAGACTGCTTCATATGGGGTCATTTTAGAGGCAGTGTGGTAAGAGGTATTGTACCACCATTCAGCAAGAGGGAGCCACTTTGCCCACTGATGTTGTTGTTCTGAGGTGAAGCAACGAAGATAAGTTTCCAAGCATTTATTGACAATTTCAGTCTGACCATCTGTTTGTGGGTGATACCCTGAACTCATCTTCAGTTTGGTGCCAGTGTGGCGAAATAGTTCTGTCCAAAAATGACTAGTGAAAGTCGCATCACGATCCGAGACAATGGAAGAAGGGATGCCATGAAGACGAAAGATCTGGTCCATAAAATTTTGAGCAACTGAGGAGGCTGTATAGGGATGACTGAGAGCACAAAAATGACTATATTTGGAGAGGCGATCGACCACGACGAGAATCACTGTCTTCCCGCCATATTTAGGGAGCCCTTCAATGAAATCCATAGAAATATCTGTCCAAATCCGTGTAGGTATGGGTAGGGGTTCAAGCAATCCTGGAACGAGTGTTGTTTCCCCCTTATTGCGCTGGCAGGTATCACATTCAGCCACCATCTGTTGAATTGTCCTTTTCATGCCCTGCCAAAAGAAGTTACGTCGTGCTCGTTCATATGTTTTGAGGAACCCAGAGTGCCCGGCCGATGGAGAAGCATGGAGTTCATAGAAGACAGCTTGTTGAAGATCTGTGCTCTGGGGAAGCACCAGACGACCCTTGTATCGCAGCGAAGCACCATCCCAAGAGTAATGTGGTACAGCAGAAGGGTTGTTGGTCAAGCGTTGGATGATCTGAGATAAGGAAGAGTCATTGACATAACCCTGTTGAACAGATTGCAACCAATTTGGAACAGGCATAGAAATAGCTGAAAGAGAACCTTGGGCACCAAATGTGCGAGAAAGAGCATCTGCCACGATATTGTCTTTACCCTTCTTGTAAGTGATCTCATATTCATAACCCATGAGTTTGCTAACCCATTTCTGTTGTGCCGGAGAGGAGACACGCTGGTCCAAGAAATATTTCAGACTCTGGTGATCAGTCTTGATGCAGAAATGATTCCCTAATAGGTATGGACGCCACTTCTGTACTGCATGCAAAATAGCCATCATTTCCTTCTCATAGGTAGAGGTAGCTAAATTCTTACCTGAAAGGGCTTTGCTGGTGAACGCAATGGGGTGTTCATCTTGAAGGAGAACATCACCAAGTCCATTGCCGCAAGCATCACTCTCAATAGTGAAGGGCTTGGAAAAATCTGGCATAGCTAGCACAGGTGTAGTGCACATAGCTTGTTTGAGTTTGTCAAATGCACACTGAGCAGCAGGTGTCCATGTAAAAGCATCCTTTTTCAACAGAGCGGTTAATGGAGCTGCAATCTTCCCATAATCCTTGACAAACTTGCGGTAGTAGCCAGTCAACCCCAAAAAACCACGAAGGCTCTTGAGTGTCTGAGGACATGGCCAATTGTTCATGGCGTCGATTTTGGCAGGATCCACGCGAACCCCTTGTGCTGAGATAATGTGCCCGAGATACTCAACTTCCTTTTGTCCAAAAACACATTTAGACTGCTTGGCATGGAGATGATGGTCAGAGAAAAGTTGCATGACAAGATCCAGATGCTGGAGATGTTCATCCCATGTTTTACTATAGATGAGGATATCATCAAAGAATACCAGAATGAATTTCCGCAAGTAGGGTCGAAATATTTTATTCATTAAGGCCTGGAATGTGGAAGGAGCATTAGTGAGGCCAAAGGGCATGACCAAAAACTCATAATGGCCATCATGTGTGCGGAAAGCTGTTTTAGGAATATCATCTTCATTAACCCGAATTTGATGATACCTAGAACGAAGATCCAACTTGGAGAAAAAGTGAGCCCCATGAAGCTCGTCAAGAAGTTCATCAACAACAGGAATTGGAAACTTATCCTTGATGGTGAGGTGATTAAGTTCTCGGAAGTCAATGCAGAGGCGCCATGACCCATCTTTTTTGCGGATGAGAATAACTGGAGAAGAAAAGGAACTAGTGCTTGGGCGAATAATACCTTGCTTCAATAAGTCCCGAACGAGCATTTCAATCTCCATTTTTTGGTGGAATGGGTAGCGATAGGGCCAGATGTTGGGAGGAGCGCTGCCAGGAAGGAGATGAATACGATGGTCTTCTGGTCTGGAAGGTGGTAATCCCACTGGTTCAGCAAAGACACCTGTATATCGATCCAGAATTTGTTGTAGATCCCAAGGAGTAGTGGAGACCGCTGATGGTTGCATCTGGATGGAATGGATCTGAGCGATGACACCATGTGAATTCTTCTTGAGGATTTTTTCCATGCGATGTGAACTGATGATGCTGAGAGAACCTGGTTGTAATCCTGTCAATGTGTGTTTGTGTCCATTGAGGGAAAACTGCATCCAAAGTTCGGCAAAATCCCATAAGATAGGGCCGAGTGTGCGTAGCCATTGAGCGCCCAAAACCACATCACATCCGCCTAAGGGTAAGGCAAACATGTCAGAGCGTAAGGTATAATCTCCCATAGAGATACGCACATTTCGACACTTGCCTTTGCAAGGTAAGGTACCCCCATTGGCAACCATGACTTCAAATTTGGAGCAAGGATGGATAAAACAATCAGCTTGTTTGGCAATCCGAGGGTCAATGAAATTATGAGTGCTACCAGAATCAATGAGGATTGTAAGAGGAAGCTTCTTGAAGTAACCCCTGACCCGCATTGTTTGGGGGGTGGTGACTCCAGCTAAAGCATGGAGAGATATCTCTGGCTGGTCATCCTGAGACGAAGGGTCAATAGGTGGTTCCTGAATGTCGACCGGAGCATCGAGTGTTTCTGGATCTTCGTCACCCATTTCAGAGGCAGGTGGAGACTCCACATCCAGGAGATAGAGTTTTTGCTGAACACATCTATGCCCCCGAGTGAATTTCTCATAACAATTATAGCAAAGACCCTTTTCTCTGCGTGCTTGCATCTCTGTTTCCGACAAACGCTTGATAGGAGTCGGTCGAGGAGCCTGCGGTATAGGAGGTCGCTGAGACCCCATATTTCTGAAGGGAACAAAAGTGGGCTTGGAGCGTTGTTGGGCTGCAATCTTGTCTTCTGCCAATTTAGCCAACCCGAGTGCTTCCATCATTGTGTTGGGGCAGAACATTTTGACCTCGGAGCGGATGGCATCCTTTAGACCACTGATAAAACAACTCCGGTAAAATTCATCAGACAATCCTTCGGTGTGGTTGGCTAGATTCTCAAATTCGGTTTGATACTCTCTCACAGTGCCAGTTTGGCGAAGTTTAGTGAGGGCTCCTGTGAAGTCATCAAAAGCACTAGGACCAAATCGTTGCAGAAGGAGCTGGCAAAAGTTTGGCCAGTTGGGCTCTGGATGAGCCTTGATGTACCAACGGTACCACTGAAGAGCTTCCTGTTCCAAATGAAAGGATGCCAACGGAACTTTGTTGACATCAAACGTATTATGCAGACTGAAATATTGTTCTGCACGATAGATCCATCCAGTTGGATCGGTACCATTGAAGTGAGGAAAATCAAGCTTTGGACCACGGAAATTGCTGGAAGAAGAGAACCCATTGTCTACTGAAGACTCCGACTGCCGTTTGTTGTTCATAGCTGAATGCTCAAGATGGAGACCAAGAAATTTTTCATCCAGATCCTGGAGTTTGGCTTGGATGGCTGCAAGGGCTTCCTCCATGGTTTTTGCTCCTGCACGGGTGACAACCATAACCAGGGATTTTTTATTTTTTATTTTTTGATTGGGTAGGAAAACAAAAACAGGAACTACTTCAGTAAAGGAAAATTTGGATTTGGGAAAAAATCAGAAGGGTAATTGGGGTTTGACTCGTTTTTTGGACACTGTTGGATAGACAGGGAAGTAAAAATGAGGATTTCAGCAGCGGGGTGAAAGGATGGGAAAATTTGGCAGAAGGGAACAAAGAAGCAGAATTCAGAAAGGAACTCTGTGGTAAAAATTGAAGGTGATTGGGTGAAATCTGAGGAAGTTATGGCAAACCCTAAAAATAGACAAATGTGGGATTTCGGGCTGTAGAAAAGGGAATTGAGGATAGGGTCCTCAGGGATGAAATATGCAGAATGGAATGATAGGGGTTCCCTGAAATTTTCAAGGAAAACAGAGGTAAAACAAAGGAGATATGGAGAAAAAATGGAATTTCACCCAGCGAGCCCAAGAAAGTGCTCTGATACCAGATGTGAGGCACCTGCAACAATTAATTAACAAGAATGCGCGAAATAGCAGAAATATCAGAACTCAGAATCACTTTTGTATTGATCACGGGCCACTTCGAGGGGGAAACCTCCTTTGAGCAAGCTCAATACAAATAACTTCACGGTGCCTTCATAGGTCTCAACACACACTTATATACTAATTCTAGGCGCCAATACTATGGGTCGAAACCATTGGCCGTTACAACCTATGGATCAACAATACTACGGGCGACTTACAAAGCATATGCGCCAACAACAATAACACAAACTATTGATCACAAATACTACGGGACGACTTACAAAGCATATGCGTCCAACAACAACATACTAACAAAGTAAATATATGGGTTCCTAACAACTCTCAATCTCACTCTTTTGTGCATATGGGTACCTATAAGGTTTGATGTTAGGTGGTACACTTCAGAGCTGCAAGTGAATCACATAGTCATGATCTTCAGCAGGTGGAATACCTTTAGGAATATATCCAAATACCTTGGAATGATGGTCAAAAACTCTTTGGAGAACCACTAGAATAGAGGGTATAGATTCTTGAACATCTAGTGAGCATAATTGTGCAATTACACCATGGTGTCCCTTTTTTAGCAAGTTTTCATGTTTTTGGAGCTTATCACTTTAGAGGGTTTCCCTGGAGTACCTTTGAGTTCAATTTACTTACCTTTTGAGAAAAATCTCATGAAAAGTTCCTGAAAATTAAGAGTCACTTTTCCCAATGATTGTAACCATTGAACCCCTAATACAACATCAACACCACCCATTTGGATTACAATTATTGGGCTATCCAATAAATACTCCCCCATATTAAGTTTAATACTGTGGCACTTCTCTGAATAATTTATGGTACCTTCATCTAACAATCATTATTTGAAACTCTGGTGCAAGATATATAAAGCAATTAAGAAATTTGGCTAATTTGCAATTAATGAAGCTATGGGTACTACCAAAATTAATCAACATTGCTACTTTTTTCTTTTTGGTATATCCTTCTATCATGAGAGTTTGAGGAGCGCTAGCTTATGCATGACAAGAAATGGTTGGAGTAGTATCTTCTAGTTCAACCTCTTCATATTGTCCTAGTTTTGGATCTTCTTCCTCTCCACGATGTATGTAGGATAATTTCTTCTCGCTGCACTTATTCCCCTTACTATACTTGCTGCCGTAATTGAAACATAGTCTTTTTCTCTTATTTCCTCCACTTTGTGAGGTGTCAAACTAGTAGGATAAGTTAGGTTAGGGGGAGGGACATTTCCCTCTATATAGGTGTTAGAAACAGCTCTTCTAATAGCCATATTTTTACTTTCAACTTTCCTTCTCAAACAAAAAGAAGTCGCCAATGATTTAGGTTCAAAGAGACGCATCTCATGCTACATGCTCTCCTTTAAAGTGACCATAAAGAAATCCGACAAATTATCCCTTGTAATATTGTTCACTCTAAGACTCAAATTTTGAAGATGTTTAATGTGCTATATAACTAGGCCTCTTTGCCTAAGATTTATCAGTTGCCTAAAGAAGGCGTTGCTCTTAATATACTACAATGTGCTATCAATTCATCCATAAATATAGACCAAGAGACAATAGATTCCATATTACAGTCACAAAACCATTAGTACCACACAAATTGATTAGGTTCTAAATACAATGATGTTGTTGAATATCCTAATTACTCCTATTATATGTTACGAGTTAGTGTTTTACGTAGTCAAGAGTAATTATTTGGTTATGCATTTATTAATATAGTTAGTGGAGAAGACCTATCAATAGAGAAGACATGTCAAAAATCAGTTTTGTATTTCCTATATTTAGAAGTTAATGTTGAGAAGAGTTGGAGGATGATCCATAGGGTTTGGTGTATTGCTTTGCATCTACTTTGAATCTTCACATGGTATCAAAGTAGGCCTAAGACTCTTTGAAGATAGGAAAGAAAAAATTAGAGATTTTCCACTCTACAGAAAATAGGAAGATGTGCATTGAGATCTGTGAAGTGAAGCTCATCGATTGAGAACAAACCACCACAAGACCTATCAATAAGCTTTATGATCCATAGAAAGATAGAAACCCTGTCTCAGAAGAAAACAAGAAGGAAAACAAGTCACAAGAAGGTATTGTTGTCTTGTCGGTCAACGGGAGTGATAGAGAAGGACTATCATTGTTTATCCATGCAAAGGGAGCGATAGTATCGTTGTCCTGTAGTTTGAAGAGAGTGATAGCTTCCCAAAAGAGTCCATCACCATCTCTCTACCACTGGGGAGTGATAGCCATGGCTAAGCAGTTTTCGGGATAGCGATAGTTTTTCGATACACTACACATTCTCCATTTTCCATTCCGGTCACAGACAGATGGACCAGAAAGGAAAGACACTCTTTTAAAAGGTAACTTTTCAGAGAAAAAAAACACATGTTTTGGAAGAATAAAATGGCTTCAAGCACCCAAACCTTTTCCTAGATTCCTCCTCTCACTGGGAAGAACTATGAAATATGGTCGATTAAAATTATGACCTTGTTAAAGACTCAAGATGTTTGGGAATATGCATCCCATGAGTATACAAAATTGAGAGATGAAGCAGTCGAACATACCATGACAAATAATCAAAGGACTCAGTTAAAAGAACACATAACCAAGGATGCAAAGGCGTTACATCTCATTCAAAGTGATTTGTATGAAACCGTATTCCCCAAGATTTATCTTGTGAGATCCTCTAAAACCACCTAGGAGATATTGCAAAACAACTATCAAGGCATCACCAAGGTGAAGACAGTGAAATTGCAAACCTTGATAAGGGACCTTGAAATCCTAGAAATGAAGTGGTTGGAGTCGATAGTTCAGTACATGAATTGAGTAACTACCACTATAAACAATTTGAAGATGTACGACGAAGATATGACGGATAATAAGGTAGTCGAGAAGGTTCTCAAAACCCTATCCAAAAAGTTCGATTCAGTGGTCGCAACAATTGAAGAAGAAAAAGATATGTGTCATATTACAGTAGATGAATTGATGGATCCCTTTTATCCCATGATTCCATAAACAATAAGAATGATAATTCCTCACTTGAAAATGCATTTTAGAACCAGGCCTCCATTGTAGAGGTAGAAGAAGAGGTCAAGGAAATAGAAGCAGAGGTAGGAAAATTATATATCTTTCTCAAGCAGGAGAGAGATCAACCCCATATTTGGGACAAGATTATGAACACTTTCATAACCAAAGGGGGAGAAACATAAATTTCAAAGAAAAGCCTAGGATATAGTGTTTTTACTACAAGAAGTTTGGCCACTCTGAAAGTGAATGTAGGAAGAAGCAAGCAAATAGGAATAAAGGCATAACACATATTAGGAACAATGATGAAGGGACATCATAATCAATGTTCCTTTCATGCCAGATTACTGAAGAAACCATCCACAACAAAGATCTATGGTTGTTGGATAGTGGTCTCAAAAACCACATGACTAGTAACAAAGTTTTGTTTCAAGTTTGGATAGCTCTATCACATCTGAAATTAAGCTAGGAGATTATTATCAAGTCAAATCCAACGGTAAAGGTGTAGTTTCAATATTAACTAAACAAGATGAAAAGAAGGACATTTGTGATGGTTTCTATCTACATGGTGTGAAAAATAACTTGATGAGTGTAGGCCAGATGAGTCAACATGGTTATGAGTTCATATTCAAAGGTCCCACTTGTATAATCCTAGATAAGCCACTTAGTAAGAGGCTCACATCATAAGTACAAACCAAAAATAGGATGTTTCTCCCTATGTTGAAAAGTCTAAATCAGTCACTTTTATATGCACAAAATATCTCAAGCACTAATGAAACATGGTTGTGGCACCTTAGGTATGGTTAGTTACCCTTTACTAGTCTTATCCTTTTGTATACAAAGTGTATGGTCAAGGATCTACCCCTGATTAATGAATAACACAACTCTTTTGAAACTTGTATCTTAGCCAAACACCCAAGAGATAGCTTCCTAGTTGCTTCCTATAGAGAAAAAGAGCATCTTGAGGTGGTGCATACAAACCTTTGTGGTCCTATGCAAACCTAGTACATATGAGGAAGTTTTTAGTTCCTAACATTTATTGATGACTTTAGCAAAAAAAAATTGGGTGTATTTTTTGAAGCACAAATCTTAGACTTTTGAAAATTTTAAAGAGTTCAAAGCCATGGTAGAGATATAGAGTGGAAAGTACATTAAAGTACTCAAGTCATATGGAGGAGGTGAATAGGACTCCAAAGAATTCACAGAGCATTGCAAACAACAAGGGATTGAAAGTAAATTCACTACAAGGTACACTCCACAACATAATGGAGTATCTCAAAGGGAGAACAGAATAATCATGAACATAGCCAGGAGTTTGCTCAAGACGAAGACCTTGTCAAATGAGTATTGGGAAGAAGTTCTAGCATGTTCAATTTATATCTTGAATAGATATCCAACCTGCAGTGTGATAGACAAAGTCCCATAGGAAGCATGGAGTGACATGAAAGCTATTGTTTCACATTTTAGAGTTTTTGGATGTGTAGCTTATGCACATATTCCTAACCATTTGAGGAGGAAAATTGATGAAAAAAGTGAAAGGTGCACTTTTATTGGCTACAATGAATATTCCAAAGCCTACAGGTAGTATTGTTGAGATATTGTAACTTCAAAGAATATTATATTTGTACTTTATTATTTTGGAGATGTTTCATTCCTCCTTGAAGATCTTATTGTATATCCGGAGATGTTTATTCCTCCGTCGGAAGGTGGTAACTTGGGTTATTAGACTTCCCTAGTGGGGTTCGGACCTGTATGTGTTATGTGGGTCAAAGGGTTATTAGACCACCCTAGAGGGGTCGGCCCAGTCAGTTGTAGTGGGGTATTTAACCCATTGGTTAAATACGAGCCTACATGTTTTGTGTAAAAGACAAGTCGGAGTAGTGTATAAATAGAGGGGGTGTATTCCTCATTTGACACACACTCACTCACTTGAGAGTGGCGCACTTATGGAGGAGAGGCCTTCTATGGAGAAGGAGGAGCTTATGCTCAGGGTTACATCTTTGTATATTGCCGGTCATCTATATTGAGGAAGCTTTATTGGGTTTTCTACCCCATGAGGGTTTCCCAGGGACACTTGTTGGATACCTACCGGGGGCATAGAACTCCAACCGTGCAACAAAAATGGGTTCAGGGGAGTCCTGCAGGTGTGTCTAAGCAGGTTCGGGCTAGGAACACTAGCCATGCCCACCCGGTGGATGATTTTCCAAAGTTGACCCCCATGTGATAAAATTGCACACTCCCACACTAAGCAAAACCCTAATTTCCAAAATGGACCTGCAAGGTGACACATGGGCCATCGGGCCAGAAGGGAGGGGCACCCCTGGAACTATCCCGGCGTGCTTAATCCAACAGAGTCGACGATTCGTCGATCCGAGCTACGGTCATCATTCTATGGCTCGTTCCGTCTCACATTCAAAAGGCCTTCAGGGACACTTGCTGGATACCTGTCGGGGGACACTTGCTGGATACCTGTCGGGGGACACTTGCTGGATACCTGTTGGGGGCATAGAACTCCAACCGTGCAACAAAAGTGGGTTTCGGAGAGTCCTGCAGGTGTGTCTAGGTAGGTTCGGGCTGGGAACACTATCCATACCCACCCGGTGGATGATTTTCCAAAGTTGACCCCCATGTGCAAAAATTGCACACACCCACATGGAGCAAAACCCTAGTTTCCAAGATGGACCTGCAAGGTGACACATGGGCCACTGGTCCAGAGGGGAGGGGCACCCCTGGCACTGTCCCAGTGTGCTGAATCCAATGGAGTCGACGATTCGTCGATCTGAGCCACGATCGTCATTCTATGGCTCGTTCTGTCTCGCATCCAAAAGGCCTTCAGGGACACTTGCTGGATACCTGTCGGAAGCATAGAACTCCAACCGTGCAACAAAACCGGGTTCCGAGGAGTCCTACAGGTGTGTCTAGGCAGGTTCAGGCTGGGAACACTAGCCATACCCTCCCGGTGGATGATTTTCCAAAGTTGACCCCCATGTGCAAAAATTGCACACTCCCACACTGAGTAAAACCCTAGTTTCCAAGATGGACCTGCAAGGTGACACATGGGCCACCGGGCTGGAGGGGAGGGATACCCTTGGCACTATCCCGGTGTGCTGAATCCAACGAAGTTGACGGATCATCGATCCGAGCCACGGGATTCAATCTATGGCTCGTCCCGTCTCACTGCCAGAAGGCCTTCAGGGACACCTGCTGGATACCTGCCAGGGGCATAGAACTCCAACCGTGCAACAAAACTGGGTTTTGGGGAGTCCTGCAGGTGTGTCTAGGCAGGTTCGCACTGGAAACACTAGCCATACCCGCTCGGTGGATGATTTTCCAAAGTTGACCCCCGTGTGCAAAAATTGCACACTCCCACACTCAGGAAAACCCTAGTTTATGAAATGAATGCACAATGAAGCCACTAGGCCATGGGGAGACGAGGGAGAGGGCCCCTTAGAGGTAATTGCACGCCAGGAGACCAACAGAGTCGACGATTCGTCGATCCGATGTCCGTTTTCCGAGTTATGTCAAGTTGCAAGTCGCATGAAAATGTCGTTCAGGGACACTTGGTGAATTTCCGTCCGGGAGCCAAAAAGCAAACGGAGCAGCAAGATTGCATGCTATTGGCTCCTGCAAGTGTGTGTGGGCAATGTCGACGTGGGAACACTGCCAACACTGGCGTGGGGGAGGATTTTGCAGAGTTGACCCACCAATGCGAGATTGCATGCAATTAAACTGAGCAAAACCCTAGTTTACGAAATGAATGCACAATGAAGCCACCGGGCCATGGGGAGACAAGGGAGAGGGCACCCTAGAGGTAATCGCATGCCAGGAGACCAACGGAGCCGACGGTTCGACGTTTCAACGTCCGGTTTACGAGTTATGTCGAGTTGCAAGTCGCATGAAAATGTTGTTTAGGGACACTTGGTGAATTTCCGCCTGGGAGCCAAAAAGCAAACAGATTAGGAAGATTGCGTGCCGTTGGATCCTGCAAGTGTGTGTGGGAAATGGCGACGTGGGAACACTGCCAACACTGGCTCGAGGGAGGGTTTTGCAGAGTTGACCCACCAATGTGAGATTGCATGCAATTAAACTGAGCAAAACCCTAGTTTACGAAATGAATGTACAATGAAGCCACTGGGCCATGGGGAGATGAGGGAGAGGGCCCCCTAGAGGTAATCGCACTCCAGGAGACCAACAAAGTCGACGGTTCATCGGTCCGATGTTCGGTTTCTGAGTTATGTCGGGTTGCAAGTCGCATGAAAATGCCATTCAGGGACACTTGGTGAATTTCCGTCCAGGAGCCAAAAAGAAAACGGAGCAGGAAGATTGTGTGTTGTTGGCTCCTGCAAGTGTGTGTGGGCAATACCGATGTGGGAACACTACCAACACTAGGTTGGGGGAGGGTTTTGCAGATTTGACCCACCAATGCGAGATTGCATGCAATTAAACTAAGCAAAACCCTAGTTTACAAAATGAATGCACAATGAAGCCACTGGGCCATGGGGAGACGAGGGAGAGGGCCCCCTAGAGGTAATCACATTCCAGGAGACCAACGGAGTTGACGATTCGTCGGTCCGACGTCTGGTTTCCGAGTTATGTCGAGTTGCAAGTCACATGAAAATGTCGTTCAGGGACACTTGGTGAATTTTCGCCCAGGAGCCAAAAAGTAAACGGAGCAGGAAGATTGCGTGCCATTGGCTCCTGCAAGTGTGTGTGGGAAATGCCGACGTGGGAACACTGCCAACACTGGCTTGGGGGAGAGTTTTGCAGAGTTGACCCACCAATGCGAGATTGCATGCAATTAAACTGAGCAAAACCCTAGTTTACGAAATGAATGCACCATGAAGCCATTGGGCCATGGGGAGACTAGGGAGAGGGCCCCCTAGAGGTAATCGCACGCCAAGAGACCAATGGAGTCGACGAATCATCGATCCGACGTCCGTTTTTCGAGTTATGTCAAGTTGCAAGTCGCATGAAAATTCCATTCAGGGACACTTGGTGAATTTTCGTCCGGGAGCCAGAAAGCAAACAGAGCAGGAAGATTGCGTGTCGTTGGCTCCTGCAAGTGTGTGTGGGCACTACCGACATGGGAACACTGCCAACACTGGCTCGGGGGAGGGTTTTGAAAAGTTGACCCACCAATGTGAGATTGCATGCAATTAAACTGATCAAAACCCTAGTTTACGAAATGAATGCACAATGAAGCCATTGGGCCATGGGGAGACGAGGGAGAGGCCCCCCTAGAGGTAATCGCACGCCAGGATACCAACGGAGTCGACGGTTTGTCGGTTCGACGTCCGATTTCTGAGTTATGTCGAGTTGCAAGTCGCATGAAAATGTCGTTCAGGGACACTTGGTGAATTTCCGCCCGTGAGCCAAAAAGCAAACGGAGCAGCAAGATTGCATGCCGTTGGCTCTTGCAAGTGTGTGTGGGAAATGCCGATGTGGGAACACTGCCAACACTGGCTCGGGGGATGTTTTGCAGAGTTGACCCACCAATGCGAGATTGCATGCAATTAAACTGAGCAAAACCCTAATTTACGAAATGAATGCATAATGAAGCCACTACGCCATGGGGAGACGAGGGAGAGGGCTCCCTAGAGGTAATCGCACGCCAGGAGACCAACGGAGTCGACGGTTCGTCGGTCCGACGTCCGGTTTCCGAGTTATGTCGAGTTGCAAGTCGCATGAAAATGTCGTTCAGGGACACTTGGTGAATTTCCGCCCGGGAGCCAAAAAGCAAACGGAGCAGCAAGATTACGTGTCATTGGCTCCTGCAAGTGTGTGTGGGCAATGCCAACGTGGGAACACTGCAAACACTGGCTCGGGGGAGGGTTTTGCAGAGTTGGCCCACCAATGCGATATTGCATGCAATGAAATTGAGCAAAACCCTAGTTTACGAAATGAATGCACATTGAAGCCACGAGGCCATGGGGAGACGAGGGAGAGGGCCCCCTAGAGGTAATCGCACGCCAGGAGACCAACGGAGTCGACGATTCGTCGGTCCAACGTCCGATTTATAGGCTATGTCGAGCTGCAAGTCACATGAAAATGTTGTTCAGGGACAAGGGACACAACATTTTATCCCGGGAAACCCTCATGGGGAAGAAAACCTAGCAACCTTTCTTAGAATAATTATATGTTTATAAATCAAGTACAATGAAACCATGAACAAACCCTAACCCTGAAGGGTTTTACCACATGAAAACACCTTAATGACACATGACAACAAGAGTACTTATCTACATGAAGATGACCTCCAAGCCATAAGGATAACCAAGCATATCCTTCCCAACCAACATTAGAAGGCACTTTATTTCTCGAATCCCGAGGTAATGTTTGTTCCTTTCACCAATGTTGCTTTGAGCACTTGTACGTAGTTACTCATATGTAGTGTTGAATCTAATTATACAATTAAAATATTGGGCGTTGATGAAATGTGTAGCATGTATTGCACTTAGTTTTATTAAATTACACTTGAACATTGACTTAACTTGTAATTTAATCATCCAAACTCACAAATTTTAATTACACCTATCCAATTAGTGTGCATGAGTGAGTTCATTGAAACCTTGAAAAACATTGTATTGCATTTAGTTTGATTAAATTACATGAGCAAGAACTTTGACATAACTTGTAATGATCATCCAAAATCACAAATTTTAATTAGATACCAATTAGTGCATGCATGTAGTGAGTTCGTTGAAACCTTTAAATATAATAGTTTGTTCTTTTGACATAGCGCATTCATGAGTAATAGATCATCCACACAAATCAACACATTAGATTGACACAAGAACACTTGGAAACCGAAGAACAAATACAAAGTGAAATGTATCATTCATATATAAGTGAAATGTCAATGTGCATGTCTCCAAAAGTACATGTATCCAATGAAATCAATGTACATGTCTCCAAAAGTACATGCACAATAAAGTCAATGTACATGTCTCCAAAAGTGAATGTATCGAAAAGTACACATATATACAAAAGTATCCAAAAGCACATGTGTCCAAAACTATCCAAAACTATAAAAGCCACATGTACATGTATCCAAATGTACATATATCCCATAAGACACATCAAAACTCAAGCTTCCTCTTGTTCTTTCCCGATGTTGATGGTTGGTGGGATAGGGTAGTCCTTAGCATCAAGATCATGGAGCCAATCATTTCTTTGTTGCGGTTTGCAGACACGGACCAGCCCATCCTAGGAGATTTCTGTGAGGGGTGGGATTCCATGATTGAGTCCATGAGGACCATTGTTATGGAGAATGAGTGTGTCGAGTATGAGACATCGGCAGAGAACTTATGGTCCATCATACAGGGCATTCTTATCTCCAGGTGGGATAAGAATTGCACACCTTTGCATTACTTTGTCCACTCATTGAACCCCAGGTTCTACACTCAGGATTGGCTCAGTGGTGGGTCGGGGCCCTCATCCAGAGTCCCTCCTCACATGGATGGAGAGATCTCAAAGGGGAGGAAGATAGCATTTAGACGGCTACTTCAGGATAGAGACCACCTTGAGGTGGTGGAGGAGGAATTTTATGAGTTTTCTAGTGGCACTGGGAGATTTGGAGGATATGAGGTGGTTAGAGACATGGGGGTTAAGAAACCCCTTGTTAGGTGGACAACTCATGGGGCAACATGCCCTCTTCTACAAAAGATAGCCTTGAGGGTCCTCTCTCAAGTTACTTCATCCTCTTGTTGTGAGAGGAATTGGAGCACATATGGGAACTTGTACAGTTTGAAGAAGAGCAGGCTTGAGCAATCCAGGGCAGAGACGATGGTGTATGTGCACTCCAACCTTCCTCTTATTTACATGAAGAGGGAGGAGTGGGCAAAGGGAAAGACACGGATGTGGGATGTCTTGCCTGATGAGATGGGTTTGGACAACAGTACTGAGTTGGCATTAGCCAACATGGATCTTAATGATCCAGTGCCAGAGCCGGTCACTTTTAATGAGGGTGATCGTATGGAGGGGTCATCCTCCACACCAGCAGATGTAGTTACTCAGATTGGCAGAGAGGAGGAGGAGGAGGATCAGGGCAGTGATGAGTTTGTTGATTCAGGCATGGAGAAGGACTATTGAGTCATTGACAAATGGGATTCTTCCATCTTGATCCACCCCTTTTTTGTATTTACTATTAGACTATTAGACTATTAGTCTATTTGGCATTTGCCAGTGCCCAGTGGCATTCCAACATCTATGTAATACATTTTGATTTTGATGACTTAATGAGAAATATGGTTCTGAGTCTCTGACATGCATCTATGTGTCTCAATGTCTCGTTGTGATTTGCGATTGTGAATGACAAATGTGTTGTGATTTGTGAATGATCTAATTTCTATTGAATATTTCATATTTGTAATTGTAAATGTAATTTCTATTGAATATTTGTAATTGTAAATGTTAAATTTTATTGGATCTATATGTCTATATTTTTAAATTTTAATCTATTTAAAAATATATATATATGTATATAAAACATGTCCTACGTGTCGTAATGCTGGGGGTCACCATGTCCCATGGGGACACTCGTGTCCCGTGTCCTCGTGTCAAGTGACTTAGATGGATACATTGTAGAAAGGGGGGAGTTCTATTTTTTTCAATTTTTGGTTGGATTAAGAATTTTTGAGTTTTTGAAAAGGGATCCATTTTAAGTATTCACTCATCTTGGTTGAGGGAGATGTGAATTTAATTAGAGATTGGGTTATTCCCAATTTTATCAATATTACAAAACTAGGTTCTTTTAAACAATAAAAAAATACTAATTTAGATTAAGAAATGACAAAAAAATGGTATGGGTGAATGAATTACTTGATTAGATGACAATCCACCGGTGAATTTGCCTCCCCTCTAGCTAAATCGAGCTCCACCGATAATCCAGGGCACACAAACCGTCCTCGTCCAACCTCTATTTCGCGTTTCTGATGCGTGAAGAGCGCCGCAGGTGGTCGGGGGTGGTCGGGACTGTGTTTTTAAATTGATTTTAGATTTCAATAATGCGTACATGTTTTGTAGTTCTATAACACGTACGCGTTATGGTTACCTATCCTACATGTCCAATGACATGTCAGGTTCGGGTCTTACCATGGCAAGTGCTAAGTACTAGAAACGCGTTATGTTTTTATGTATCAGGAATGAGTTTTAAAAAAGTAGGATTGCATCTAAAGTGACCCTCATCTTCTTGCACACACCCGATGATCATTTTTATGCACGGAAAGTTGCATCAGGCTCCAATAACTGGGTGGAATATAATGGCCTTTTTCAGGCATTGAAGTTGGAAATAGAACTAGGTATCGAGTAGCTTCACGATTTTGGGGATTCCTCTTTTGATATTCAATGGATGAAGGAAAATATCCAAGTTCAAGACATTGGCTTGCATCATTTCTCACCTTAAAGAGATCAGTGGATGATTTTAGAGAGCTTCATACACTTATTTATATATCGAGAACATAATGTTGAAGCTGAGTCACTTTCTAAACATGCCATGTCAAAGACCCTTGGTAGTATCCATGTTTCATGTTTCTGTCAAAAATCCTAGATAGTATTTGTGTTTTTGAATTTGATATCTACTTGAGTTTATCATTGTTAGAAGATTCTTATTGTTTTTCTATCTTAGACAATGCATATGTACGATTAAAGCTACTTCCTTAGTTAAGACATTAATCCATTTTTTTTGGATAGTGATGTCTAGTGGTTCGATGAATCACACTTGATCCCTCTTGTTTTTGTTTTGGTTACATGAAGATTGTATTTTTGTTAGAAAATATGTTTTTTTTTGTAAAAAAAATTTAAAATTTCAATGATAATTTTTTTATACCTTGTACTTCCACACATCTATATTATGTTATTTTGAAATTATAGTTTTATGTTTCTATGGTATTGTTTTATTTTTAAATGTTTTCTCTATATTTTATGATTTTATGTTTTGAAATGATTTACCATTTTTATAAATTATATTATGTTATTTTGAAATTATAGTTTTACATTTCTATGGTATTGTTTTATTTTTAAATGTTTTCTCTATATTTTATGATTTTATGTTTTGAAATGATTTACCATTTTTATAAATTTTATAGTTTTATGTTTTGAAATGAAAGAACCCATTTTCTTTTAACACTTTCTTTGTATTAAAGCTTTGGACATTTGTGTTTATTAATATTCCAAAACAACACATTTTCATGTAAAACAAAATAAAAAATTTAAACTTACGAAAGGAAGATATAATTTTGGAATGAATGGTTCATGTGTCTCTATGTACAACAGATCCTTCATTGGAATTTTCACACCATTACTTTTATGCATGTAGTGTCTTTTGGAACTTCATGTGGTGTCTTTAACTTGAGGACTCAATAGCAAAAGCCACGTAAGCTTATCTTGTATAAGTTGCTGCAAGTTGCTACTTCAGGTTCAAATTATCTTAAAGTCATCCCTTAAGAAAACAAATGGATGAGAATGACATTACAGGAAACTTATTTTTGAAAGGCTAACAATATTTCTCAATGGATTTCCCACTAATATTGTTTCCAAAACGGCAAAGCATGGAAATACACGAAAAGTTCTGGCCAAGAGAAAATGTATGAAGAGATTAGCACCTGTGCCAATTCACAGGCTATAATGTAGATTGCTTACTCTTGCATTGCATTCTATTGCTACAGATCAAATTAACAAAGAAAGAATGGAGATAAGGGAGGATGCATCGTCAATACCACGAAGCTTTTTCCGGTACATAATATAACAGCTCTCGAGTGACAAGTACAAGAGGATATTTTCACTCTTGTTTTAATTTAAGTCTGCATTGAAGGTACCTCCCTGTAGCCAGTGATCACCAGCGAAAAAATTAACCACTGTGAAATTTTGAGCATCAGAAATGTTCATGGTGTGATACCCAGGCCATTGAACTCGCTCTGTAGTTCCTGCCCCAGGTCCCGAGTTCATATATTCACCATAATACAGCGTAGTCAAAGCAAAGTCCCCTGACCATTCTAGCCAACCTGCAGGATCGACCACATCATCTATATATGAATCGATATAAACTGTGCGAGAGTACTTTTTCCACGGCCTTCCCAAGAATGTTTGAAAAGTGCTCTTCACTGGAGCGAGATCAGGCGCAGCAGAGACGGTGCAGTTTTGAATAGAGATTCCAGTGTTTTGATTTGGATCATCTCTTCCTTGAGCCGTAAAACAATTCTTTTGACTATCCATCGGTTTTCTAGCCAGGAGATTGCAGTTTTGAAACACAGCTGCTGCATTGCCGAAGATAAAATCAACAGTGCCGTAAATGTCGCATTCCCTGTAGAATTGTCGAAGGGAATGTGCGTAGAGAGTGTCTTGGTAGCCTTTGAAGCTACAGCGGTAGAAAGCTGTTAGATCTGACCCAACCCGGAGGGCGACAGCCTGATGCTTCTCTGGCCCGGCCGTGTTCTCGAAGGTGATATCCCGAGCGAGAAAGCCTTGCCCAACTACAGCTGCAATCACAAATATCTCACGTATAAGCTCGACGAGAAAACAAAGATCTAGCCAAAGGGACTGTATAGCAACCGACAAAGCTACTCAAGTTGTATTTAATAAGGTAAAAGAACCTTCGACAGAGCCCTAATTTCAAATTCTTAATTGGATTCTAGAGGCGGCGAATTGAAATAAAGTTCTTTATATTACAGATATGATAAAAAAAGAGTAACCAAAACAGAAAACGCGGAAATGTTCGGAGAGAATAGTTGGATTCGAACATTATATATTGTTATATCGCAAGAGTTGGATAGATTAGTCAGATGTAGCAATACTTCTAGCGTTCAATGATTCATCTCAACATAAGACGAGGAATTCACCGAGAAGAGAAAAGAAAACTCGAAAACATGACCACGTAAACGAGTAAAGCAGCTTACCGACTGTTGCCGAGCGGTAAGTAGTCCATCCGTCCCCAACGCTTCTATTGCCAGTGATCACGGTGGCGTTTATGCCATCTCCCACCAACATAATATTTGTTTTGTGTTTGGACACCTCAACGGATTCCCGGTAGATTCCCTCTGTAACATGTATCACAAATCTATGTAAACTTTTGTTTGGAGCAGCATTCAGAGCGTCAGTGATTGTTGTATAATTACCACTACCATCTTGAGCCACCGTGACGAAATTGTCAGCTAAACCAACATCACCTTCTTTGGAGGTTTGAAGAAGCCTCCTTCGGTCTGAAGTAGACAACCATGAAGGGAACCCGTCATGGACGAATCCATAATGTAAAAGAAATTTAACGTCATCTTGATCGTGGCTCTCATGTCTCGTCGGATCGGAGAACAGGCGTCGGTTGTGCAGTACAGTAGGCCTCTTGGAACCTTTGCCAACGACAGAAATGTTCTTGACAAGAGCCAAAGAATTACTCACAACTCGCGACATATTAAGCACATTCTTTGTCAATATGTTTTGTAGGCTTCCGCTAGCCTCCTGGAGGCTTTGGATGCAGGTAGCCTGATTAGTAAGAGCTGCACTAAGCCAAGTCTGGATATCAACTGTCTGCCTCCATTGCAAAGAATTAGCAGTAACATTCGACAAACACTTGCTCAGGTCGTCCAACGTTAGATCGTACAACTGCATGCAATCTTCGAGAGCACCCAGTTGCTTTCCTTTGAATGCCCACCGTTTCATACGAGAAATTATATGAAACACTTTTCGTGCTTCGATAATGCTGAGCCTGAGAGCCATCCGTCCAAGATCTATGGAATTTGCCTGCAATGATCCCGGAAAGAGGCTCGACATTGTCGAAACACAGAATGGTGGATCCAATGTCCTGTCGCAGGCAGATTTCAGAGAATTGTGGTGCGGCTCTTTATCGCTTTCAACTTGGACAAACATGAGACACATCAAGAAAAGCAAAGCTATAAAACTAAATCTAAAAGCCATTTCAGAATGCACTCCTAGCCTTCTAACTGCACTAGATCAATAGAGTGTTGTCGCCCAGAGATATATATAGGAGGCGATGCTGGAAGAAATAACCTATTCGACCTTCACCAACTTCAGCCCAACTAGCCAGCTCAATTCGCGGTCCCGTTTAGTTGACGGTAGTAGACGCTTTGCAAACATGAGCTCAGACTTGACGGAGACTTCAGCTTTCAATATGAATAGGAGATATGATTACGGTAAGGGAAATCAATTATGATGTGGCAAAACTCCAACTTGTTGTAACTAACCACTCAATTCAAGATAACATAATCAATGCAAACAAATTATGAAGTGGCATTCTCAAAACCATAAACCACTAAAAACGATTGGGCATGGGATAACTGGCACTCAATTTTTCAGCTATTTCTTTTTTCGATTTGGCTATAAAAACTGGCGGAAGCGTAGTTCCACCAGTTTATTGCAGAACTATGCCATGGAACCGTGCCCCCAAGGATTTTGGGCCATTTTAAGACGACCCAGATCATCGAAATTCCAAACAAAAGACCAAAAAAAGGTGGAACTGTGCCTCGTCAGAAAACCACTCACCGAAATACCAGGACGATTTGAGTGCCCCATATCACGCGCCAAAAGATTGCCTTTGATGGATCAAGAGCAAGCCAATGGTGTAGAGCTTGAACAGTTTCTTGGGTTTTGTGGTACTTTTGATTCGAATCTTTCTCTTTCGCCGGTATCAGAATGCTATTATTTTTTGACACGATTCTAACCATTAAATTGCATGTCTTACTATATGTTAGTGACCTGACCTATCCTTTTGCAACATTTAGCAATAGAATTATTCCAAGCACGGTAGATACTCAAATCCAAATGGGATATGTTAGAGTCGAGGGTGCACAATTGTAATGTGTTAGTATATTTAGTCCATTATTTCTGGTCTGTATATATTCTCAAACATGTTTTGATAAAATTGTTGCAATCTTAAGCCTATTATTTTAACTGCAACTTGTTGGATCTTGAGAATCCACCTTTGTAGTCATTTATCACTGAGTTAAAATATATATCTTGTTTCCTTCCCTCGGGACAAATGGCTTTTATCCAGTACTAAGTTTTTTTTGTTTCACACGCTGACTTAATAGGAAGCCCAGTGCTAATACCTGCAAATATAGAGACTACTGCATTGGGCGCAGCATACGCTGCAGGTCTGGCCACTGGTGTTTGGACTGAAGAGCAGATCTTTTCCTCTGGAGCCAAAAAGGAAGAACCTAAAGTATTTTACCCAAAAAAAGTTGGGGATTAGCACAGGAAAAAACGTTATGAATAATGGATATAAAATATTCCTTTCTCAATGGCATACTTGAAGAAGAAGTCTATGTAGACCAACCACCTAGTTATGTTAACAAAGGTCAAGAACACAAGGTATGTAAGCTAAAAAAGGCCTTGTATGGTCTAGAAAAGTGTTATAATTCCTGCACAATGTAGGCTTGATGTGGGTGTAATGAGCGGTTTTTAATGGCGTTGGAGGGGCGGCGGTGGGAAACACTCGCGAGGGTTTTTTCTCATTCATTTTTGGGGTTCTTTCTTCTGCCATTGCCTAGGAAGGGTTTTCACCGATGTGTTTGGTTCGTAGCTATTCAGTAGGGTAGTGGTGGATTTATCAACTGTTCCAGGTGCTTTCGCATTTGTCATTATGGTGGTTATACTCAAACTTCTGGAGTTAATGACGGTGTAACACGTGTAAGCTTTCCCAAATGGGCTGTCAGGTGACAAACGCGGTTTAGAGAAAGCGGAGTTGTCGGGTCTCAAAAGCAGTTTAGAGGATTTTTCCTACGGTTTTGAAACAAGACCAAGTCACTTGCTCCATTGACGAGGGTTAGCTCTGTAATCTTCAATTCAGGCGATTGGGTAAAGTAATTTATGCATGTTCTTCGTTTTTACTGTAACAACCATATAGTGGCCAGCCTGCAACCTGAAAAGAGTTTTACTCACGCACTCAAGTACAAATTAATACCAGGTGATTAATTATTTCTTTTGCTATAATTGAAGTCAGGAAAATTCTCATTCATCTACTGACGTTCTTCTTTCCCACCAATGTTGCAGTTATAGTTTTGGGTTTTTATCGGGGATTTCGTTTAAAATACAAATTGCACAAAGTAGGCATAGCTCATACTTAGTTTGTTGTATTCTTACAGTTATATGTATAGGAATGAGCCTCTTCATCCAACTCATTGTTTGGACGTATATAAATTAGAAAGTATTTCATGCGAGGATTGTTTTTTTTATTATTTTTCTTTGATCCTGAATAACAAGTGATTTTTTACCAACTTTTAAAGCCACATTACAAAACTCAGATTTGGTGAAAATTCATAAAATATTTTGAGCATAATGAGGTATTTTCTCTAGTGTCTAAAGGGTCCCATGAGTTTTATTGATGGGTGGGTTAGAGTTCTGCTCGTTGTTGGACTAAATCAGACGCATTTTTAACCTCAGCCAAGTTTGACCCGTGAGTCTCGAGCAAGTCCAATAACTTTCGTAAAGTTGGTTACGGTAGCAAAACTTCAACAAACTTGTTAATGATGTCAAGTTTATTCACATCAGTGAGAACTAGGCTTCCTCTTTAAGAATCTAGTATGTTACATCTACTGGTCTAGTTGAATTCAACACTTATATTTGCATATCTACTAAATTCCAAAATACACATAATTGTAGATACATAATATTTATACTATTAAATTAAAACAAATATACTTGTAATATTATTTAGCTATGTTAAGACATATATGAGATATAATTATAGGCTCATATTGGATATACACTTTAGAAAACATGGACATGATTAGTGTTTTGTATGATACTTGTACGGTTTCTAATGGTCACTATGGCAGTATAAATGATAGGCTTTGTTCATCTTACCTTAGCGCTCTTGTTGGGTCATTATGCATCAATATTTTTTAAATAATTGATATAAACTATGTGTGTAAAACTATAAACAATTCCCAATTACAATCTCCAAATCGCAACTTTATGTGTTAGATTTTTTATTAAAATTTTTTATATCATAGCTTTTTCTTTATCATTTTCAATGATAATTAAAATGATTAATTTTAATTTTTTTTATATCATAGCTTTTTCTTTATCATTTTCAATGATAATTAAAATGATTAAAATAGAGGGTATGATATGCTTAGTAAAAACTAACTAAAAAATCATTTGAATAAATTTGTTATTCAGTTTTTAAAAATTTCAAGTAATTATTGTAAATATATTCTTTAATTATTGTGGATATATTTTACAATTGTTAAACATCATATTTTATGTATTTTTTTTGTGTGTTTTTATTCCAATAATAATATTTTTTGGTTGTTTTTGTGTTTAAGTTTAATTTTTTATTTTTTATTTTTTTCTTGTTATATAGTCTATGATACATAAACTAATTTTCAATTAAAAACAATAAGATTATTAGACGAAAAAAATACTTTACAAAACCAACATAACTAACACATAAAATTATAGGAAACAAATAGGTTACAAAATTCAATGCATATATTATTTGTTAATACATATAAAAACTATTAACATCCCAATCCCTCACACCTTATACTCTTTGTCAAATGAAAAGTTATAAGACACAAATAAGCTAAAAAAAGTCTATACATGTATTATTTTTTCTTTGAAAGTAAAATTAATTTGGGCATAATATTTATCTATTAATTTTTACAATTTTTTTTTACCATGTTTTTTTTAAGAGATAGGTATTAAGCAGTGTTTCTCCTAATTTTACTTATTTAAAATGAATCATATTTGTTCATCCAAATTATGATTAATCTAAATAAAGTCCACATTTTTTAAAATGAATAATATTTATCTATCCAATTTATGATATATCCAAAAAAAAACATAAACAATATGATGAAAAATGGAATAACATTAATTCTTAAATTTATGTTTTAATGATATAAAGTTCCCAATTTTGAATGATATAATAAGGGACCTTCTAAACAAGTTCTACCTTTTGGAAAATGGAAAAATATTCGTCCTTCATTGAAATAAAGCTCCCGTTTTTTAAGAATATAACCAAGGGCCTTTTTAACCAAAGTTCTACCTTTTGTTAAATGGAATAATATTCCTCCCTAAAATTTATTATTTATTGACATATTAATTGAAATAATAAAAATTTGAATTTTGAACTATATAAACACGGGACATTCCAAAGGAGTTCCACCTTTTTTAAAACGAATAATATTTATCCCTCAAGTTTATGATTCAATGTTTCATTAATTGAAATAAAGCACACAATTTTAAATGATATAAGCAGGGGCACTTCCAAGCATGTTCCACCTTTTAAAGAAAAAACTAGTTTTTAGTTGGGGACATTAGTTTAGCTGTGATTGCCAAATTTTCAAGTTCGACTATAGTCTGAACATAGGAATATGAATTTTATTTTTAAAAACAATTTTTAAAATAACAATTAATTGAACTATGGTTGGTTGTTTGAGGCTGACGTATGCCTTGTTATGTGTTTCCCACCACGCGGAAACGAGCATACTTCATCCTGTTTTAATACTTTCTCTGGTGCAGGGATTGTACCTTTTCATTTTGCAGTGCTTTGTCTGTTGCACTGGTCCCTGGCACCTGCTCTGACATCTGCATAGTTGCTTGCACCATTTGCGATATCTAGCGCCTGCAGTGGACTCTACAGTCTGCATTCGATTGCTGGCTCTTGCCACCTACACGGCCATGCAATTGATTGTTCGCTTTTGCCACGTACATGGCCATGCAAATTTTCCAAAGGCCGATATAAACTACAATTTTGCTTCTTTCTGAACTCATGCCGGTGGTGGGCAGGGAAGGCATTGGCAGGATTTTTGTTTTCAATTGTGTTTGAACTCATGCCAGTGGCAAGTGGGGAAGGCATTGGCAGGATTTTGGTTTCAACGTTCCTTTCTTCACGTACTGTTGTGCCCGCTTTACCATTGCAGCTGGAGAGTTAGTGGACGAGCCAATCATTGTCTCAAACACTGGTTTATTTTTTACCTTTTCATTGTTTTTCCTACAGCGCAGGTAAGTTTTGTATGTAGCTGTTTGGTTGCAAATAATCCCGTGCTTGTGTAGACCTGTAAAAATCTCTAAATTTGTGAAGGAGGAGGAAGCGTTTCTTTGCGCACATGTTTGACTGCAAATAATCAAGTGCTTTTGGAGGTCGGTAAAAAACTCTAAATTTGTATAGGAGGAAGCATTTCTTTGTGGAGGGTTAATGGGAATTCAATACTATTATGTTCGTTCCCAAAAGGGTGTTGTTCGACCTCTTGGACACTAGAAAGAAGCTCATCAACATTAAGAGGTAATTAAAAAGGGTGATTCACTGACCATGAGAGAACAACGTACTCAGCGTGGAGTTAGAGTGAAATCGCGTTGTTATATTTGTGCAAATTATATATCCTTTGTTCTTTGCTTGATTAGTTTTTATTGCAGAGATTGTTGAATGCAATTGAAAAATTATCAGACTTATGGATTGTGGTTCGTTGTTTTCTCCTTTGCTGGAATGCCATTAATAATCCACCTTGCAATTATTTATCTCAAAGTTATCATTTTGGCTTAATGATTTTTTATGGAAGAACATCTCTGTTCTGAGGCAGTCAACATCAATAAGAACAGGAAGAGCTTAAACCAGTTTTCAAATGTATCAACAATATTACAAAATAAATGGTATGAAGTTTAGTGGTAAATTCACTTAGTCATTGACAAAAAAAGTTAAGATCCCAAATTGCAGTCACATGTTGGCGTCTTCCCTCTACCCATTTGTTCTTATAGGGATTGCTTATTGAGATCACTTTTTCCTAACCAAATGAAACAGGTACCGAATTTTATCTAATTTCTTCATCTTCTTCTTCAATCATACTAATTGAAACGATGGAATTTAATTTAGAGTATGGATTATTTGGATGAGTTTATGAATGAAGGTGGACAAAATATTATCATTGTAACTTGCCAAGAATGGATAAGACATTGACTACTTTCTAGACTACCTTGTAGAGATGTTAGAATCCAACATAATTACAACTAGAGTTTGATCATTTGTAGTTGTATTGATGCTTTTTGTATCATAAGTTGTAAATAAAAGTTTCTATCAATTAGATTATGGATATTACTAGCCTCATTGGCAAAGGAAAAGTTTGCATGTTATCTATGTGGGTTGACTGTTGATAGATGATGCTTGGGTGGTTTCCTCCTACAGTCAATTGTTTAGATTTGATAAAAACATATTAGTATGGTCTTCATAAAAGCAATTGTGGTTTCCAGTGTATTATAATGGTTTTTGGTTACTTTTTATATAGTTCTGGAACAATCATATGAAAATCATGCAAAACTAAAAACAATCCTCGTGAAGGGCCTAAACTCGTTATGCCTTTGAACCAAGTGTGATGGGTTGGTTATGCCAAGCTATTGTACTTAGATACATGGGTACTGCAAAACATATAACTGGAAAATACTGAAGTAGAACTATAGCTAGGATACCACCGGGTCGAAGGTAGGATTGAATCTATTTGAATTTTGAAAGTCGAGCACAGGGTTTATATGATAAGTTCCTTATGCCGAGTTTGTTAATGGTCAAGCGGAAGGGATTTGCAGGTTGATTACACCCAAACATAGGATGAGTCAAATTATATCATTATACGAGGTGTTTTGCAATAAAACTACAAAATATTTTAGCAATTTTATTTCATTTGTGTGCTTTTTTGGAATTAGAGGCCCTTGTTTTGAGAGAGATTGAAATGTTATCAAGTTATATGTAGTTATATATTCATAAATACACACATATCTATATCTTCAATTTTATTGTCATTCCATGTAACAACTCTTCCTAACTTTTTTTTTCATTATTTATATTACTTCTTCTTAATTAATAAACAATTTACTTTTTTTTTTTTTCCTTGGAAAAAGTCGTAATTTTATTTCAAAAAGATGAACAAAATTACATTCTGCACATGTATTAGAATCACAAAGATTCCTAGATTGTCTCAAATATACTGTCCCAGAAGTCTGATATGACTAGTGACCCATTTAAACCCAATATACAGTTGGCTGTTCATACAACACTCTTATAGATAACTATAACTGTCTCAAATAGTTCCATCAAACAGAAAATAAAGCCATACCAAATAGTCCATATGTTGCTAAACAAAAACAAAAACAGAACTGATGTTAATTCATGTCAACAGGAGCAGATCATGCTCCATCCGGTCCTCCGTAGCCTCATGGAAAGGCTGATGGTAATAACTGTATGTGCCAGCAGAAGAATGTATAGTAATCCGCCATGTACCGAAAGTCATATGTTGCTGCGACGCTTCTTTGGAAAGAAGATCGGCCATGCCATTTCTCTCCCTGTAAATATGTGTAAATGTAATATGATTAAAAGCCTGCTTTAACCGTAAAACATCTTCCAGTACAGGTAAGAGTACCATCACATTACATAGTGAATGCTCATTTGCCCAATCAATAACTATCAATGAGTCTCCAAATATCTGTAGTGAAAGACATCCCTGTTCAAGTGCAAATAACATCAACAGCCTAAGTGACATAATTTCAGCATAGTTATTTGTACCGCTCCCCAAACCTGCCACGATGTGAAAATAATGGGAATCCGATTTGTATAGTACGCCCCCCCCCACCACATACCAATTGATGATCAAGTGATGCACCATCGAAATATGCCCACAGTATTGTTTTATCAATCAATTCCTCGGTCACAGGTCGATTTCTATTCGCTTTGGGTGTTGTCTTGTAGTGTAATATAACAGCCACCGCATGTGCCACTACTTGCTCCATCGGGATCCTACAGTCCTGAAAAATTATCTTGTTTCGGGTGATCCATATGCCCCATGCGAAAATACATGGAGCTGCACAGATGGAAGAGGTCTTTTGTTCTGACCACCAAGAATAAAACGCTTCCGGAACATTCTCTCCCCACCATCTCACATTTAGACCCAGATATCTGCAGATATTTGTCCAAACAGCCTGTGTAAACCGGCAGTGAACAAATAGGTGAGAGATGGTCTCTTCCGCATCCCTACAGAGAGGACAGAAACCCGGGTCCCTGTATGAATCGTTTCTTCAGGATGTCCCAGGTGGGTGCTTTATATTCCAATATCGCCCAGAATAGTAGTTTTGCTTTACCCGGGCATTTAAACTTCCACAGACAACTCCACCACCACACCAATGCCCTGTTAAGCACTTCCACATTTAACTGAGTATATCCATGTTTTGGTGTGTATATCCCAAAGGGATGGTGATCCCAGCGTAGTTCATTAGGCCTGTTTGTCAGGCGAATATTTGTGTATCTTAAGATTCGAATATAATCCTCCCATTCTCTGCGCATGTCATCAGGAACCTCAAGATGCTGAGCAGTGGTCCACCCCTAATGCCATAAAGTGGATGATCCCGGTTGTGCAATATCAGCCAGAAAATGACATCCTCTAGCTGCCAGATAAGTCCTTAATGCCACAGGAAGGACATGTCTCCCCCTACATCCTACCCAAGGATCCAGACCGATACGAAGTAAATGCCCGTTTCCGATTCGCCAAACTAACCCAGATCCAACCAGATGAAAATGCTGTACCACCGCTTTCCAAACCACAGAGCAATTTGCCCACGACTTATTGCCCTGCCTAATCCAATCAAGAAGAGTTAAAGGAGCAATGTATTTATGGTATACCACGCGAGTCCAGAGGCTCCGTGTATGGATAATACGCCATGCCACCTTGTCCCCCAATGCTTTAGCAAATAGAAAAATATTCTTTAATCCCCATCCTCCCAATGATTTGGGGACCGCAATCATTTCCCATCTAACCCACACCAAAGCACGATTATCTCCCTTACCCTTCCAAAGAAAGGCAAAACACAATCGTCGGATCTGCTCCAAGACTCCTTTGGGAATCCAAGCAAGTGACATCCAATACACCGGAATTGCTTCCAAAACCGATTTAACCAGAACCAGTCTCCCTGCCCTCGAGAGCCATTTTTGACTCCAACCATGTAGTCGCAGTTCTAGTTTAGCAATTAACCAGTGCCAGTCCGCCTTCATATATGCATTGGGTTTCAAGTGAAATCCAAGGTATTTTAATCCATCATCGATATCCATAGTCCTGTAAGGTAGTCTGCTGGCCATTCTGTGAATCTCCTGATCGTTTAGATGCGAGCATGTGATTGTTGATTTATCAATATTCACTAACATACCCGCTGCATCTTGCAGAAGATTGAGACCTTCCACCACCTTATCAATCTCCTGTCGTGAGCCATCACAAAATATTAGAATATCATCAACGAATAGGAGATGTGTGATATACAATACCTGGGAGATGGATATGCCACGAAAGGATCCATCAGCTTTTGCCTTCATAATAAATCGGCTGAGGCCTTCAGCAACAAGGAGAAACAATAGCGGTGAAAGTGGGCAACCTTGTCGTAGCCCCCTGCCAACATGGAAGAATGGACTAGCTGAACCATTGATCAGAACAACAAAGCTTACCGTGGTGATGCAGGCCATGATCCATCGTATAAATTCATAGCAAAAGCCCAGGTGTGTTAGCAGCATCCGGATATAGAGCCAGCTAACCCTATCAAATGCTTTAGATAGGTCAATCTTTATCACTGCACCCTTCTGCTTCTGTACCTTCATAGTGTGTAAACCTTCCTGTGCAACCCCAATGGCCTCATGAATTTGACGACCTTCTAAGAACCCAAATTGTTCACTTGATATATGATGAGACAGTATATTCTTGAGTCTCCTCTCCATCACCTTAGAAATGATCTTATAAATGCAGTTGCAAAGTGAAATCGGTCTGAATTCATCAAAACTTTCAGGCTTGTCTGATTTAGGGATGAGAGCAATAAAGGTCGAATTAAATGGACCATGTACAAACCCAGCCTTTCTAGATTCTTCCACCACATCCAATAATTCCTCCCCGAATAAGTCATAGAAGCCCAAGAAAAATTTGATAGGCCAGCCATCGGGCCCCGGACTTTTATCTTTCTGGAAGGATTGCATAACCTGCGAGAGTTCGATCGGAAGCACCTCTGTCATCAACATTTTGTTCTCTTCCTCCCCTACAAAACGTGGAAAGAGTTGAGCCATCCTGATAACTTCAGCTATAGAGGCCCCAGGTTGTGCGGTGAATAAATCTTCGAAGTGTCGAACACCCAACTCAGCCAAACCATCAAAACTGGAGACCTGTTCCCCTTCAGTAGAAGATAATTCCCAAATAGAGTTAGTGAATTTTCTCCCCTTTGCATATGCTTGAAAAAATTTGGTGTTCTCATCCCCACACTGTAACCATATCTCCCTGCTCTTCAATCTCCACATCTCTTCACGCTCACACAGTAACACATTCCTGCATCTTTCCCATTCCATCAGCTCACCTTTCTGCAGTTCATCCAGATAACCCAAACCCTGACAATGGAGAAGTCGTTCAATATTTATCTCAGCAGCCCTCAGATTCTGATCATCTTTCACCCTTTTTTCATGAGCCCAGAGAATAGTGGCCTCTTTAATATGCTTGAGATTGTGTTGAAAGTGTGCGCCAGCATGCTCCTGTGACTCATTAGTTCGATGAACCCACTGATTTTGTACCATTTTATGAAAATCCTCCTCCTTCAACCAGCTAGGGTTGAACTTGAATGGACTAGGGGGTTTGTCTCTACCACCTCTTAACTCCAGGAGGATTGGGCAGTGGTCTGAAACCCCCCCTGACCCAACCCATTGCTTGACTACATCAACCCCCAGAGCCAACACATCAGCCACCAGAAACCTATCCAGTCGTTTAGCCACCCTTTGATCCCCTGTTCTCTTATTCCTCCAGGTAGGGGTTAACTTGGTTGGTAGGATGTCAAGTAAATCCTTCCTGGCGAAGGCTTGAATGAAATAGTTAGCTAAAGGATCTGGAGCATCCCGAGGCCCCCAGACTTCAGAAGACCCCAGAGAAAGGTTGAGATCCCCACCCAATATCACATGTCTTCCGGCAAATAGATCCATACTTAGCAAGGAGTCCCAGAATCCAGCCCTATTTAAATAGGGTCCATAGATATTGAGAATCGTGATCTTCCTACCAATCGCAGCATCCCAAACTTCCAACCCAATACCAGAATGGATGCCCCAAGAACAATCATATCTGCGGCTCTTCACCTTCCACCCCGTGGCCAGCCCTCCAGAGCGTCCACGAGCGTCCACTCCCACGAACTTCCAACCAGGTAGCAGATTTTCCAATACCCTAACAATCTCCACATTGTCACCCAATGTCTCTTGCAACAGTAAAATATCAGGTTGATTTAAATCCACCAACCTCCGAAGTGATGATTTTTTAATGGGGCTCGCCAACCCACGACAGTTGAATGACAGTATTTTCATATTAAACCCCCTTCCAGGGCTTTCGCTGCTCTAAGTGCCCATTCGATAGAGGATTGTGTGCCCATTACCAAATCAACTTTTGCCCGGTCTTGTGCTTTTGACAGATGGGATTTACGTCCCCGACCCCTCCCCCCAGCACTGGGATAGACGGAGTGTAGACACTATCCGCCTCAGGTAACAGACAAGAAGCTACAGGGCATAGTAATACAGGGCTGACGGGAGGATGAGACCCAAGACTAACCCCCCCCAATTGATTAGAGACAGCAAATAAAGAGACAGTAGAAGAAAAATCGTGAGACATACCCGGGGAATTCGAGGATGAACCCCGACGAAAAATCGACTGCTCTTGTAGCTTTCTGGAGGCTGCGCGAGTCAGAGGTGTCGTGGTTCCCATTGTAGTCTCCATTACTTCCGGCCCCCGGCTCCTATTGACCAATCCCTCGTTCACCTTTGATGCCATAAGTGGCCCGGATCCGGGCATCCCACAAGGTGCAACCGGTACCACCGGTATCTGGTCCGCCCCTGTGTCAATTGTAGTCACCTTGCTAGCAACCTCCACCACCTGTGGGTTCCCTTTCAACGCTGGATCAGAGTCAGCTGCTGCCGGGACAACCAAAGGTCGGCTACTCCTGAATGGTAACGGGAAACAATCTACCAGGTGTCCATGAGCGTGGCAGCGGTGGCACCGAAACGGCACCCCCACGTAGTCCAGGATTTGTGTGAAGTCCCCATCCTTCGTTTGAATAACGATCTCAGCCGATAGCCCCAATCGAAGATCGATTTTGACCAAAATCTTTTCCACAGTAAATATGCCTGTCTCGATATGGGAAAGATCAGAACACACATAGTCGCCAAGGAAATTACCAATCGCGGAAAAACGTGTTTCATTCCAGAGATGCATGGGGAGCCCAGGTAGCTTCACCCATATTGGTTCTCTGTCTATTTTTTCCGTTTTAGAGTCAAAGAAAGGTGTCCATCGTTTCAGCACAATGGGGACGCCCAACATCGACCAATGTCGGCCTAAAACAGCATCAACCTCCCCAAAATTCGACAGGATGAAAGAGAACCAACCTTTGGTCAATACTCTGATCTCAGGTGCAGTAGAAATCAATTCCCTCCAATGCTCGACCGCCCAACGCTGGAGGAAACCGCGACCGAGCCTCTTGCCACGAACATGGCCAACCACTGCGATGTGTGAGAAGTCCTCCGCTTCCTCCAACGATACATCCACGCCCAACACAAGCTTATCCTTCCTCTTCCGTTCCTTTACCTTTTTGGCAGTATTATTGTGTGATGCAGCCTTGGCAGAAACCCCTGCTCTTGGAGTTAGCAAGGATTCATTATCAGGGAGAATTTCTCCAACCCCAGGAACCGCCGCTGTAAGTCCACTGGATGAGGACCCCTGTCCACCGCTACCCTGACCCCAGTCCTCAGCTTCACGATATTCCACCGACCTTAACAAATTTCCAATGGAAAAAGACAATCCTCCACCCTGTTCTGTCAGCCGTATGTCATCCCCAGCCAGGGTTTCGAGCCTCTCCACACGCAAGGCATCCGAGCAAATGGGAAAGTTAGTGTATGTCCCCAATTGGGGTTGAAGTGTCCTTCCCAGAAGACCAGCCAGGTCGGGCCTGTCCCCAAATCCAACTGATGACCTAAATGTCTCCAATTCGGCCTCTAATCCCTCCATCCCTAAAGAGATGACCGACGAATTTTCACTTGCAGATGTCGGTAGGGTTTTGTGATGCCCATCCAATTCCATCGCTTGCCCGGGCCCAGAGTGAGCCCCTATCCCCCCACTGGACAAGAATGGTTCAGACATTGCCCCCGACCCATACACCGTTGTATTGATAGCACCAATATCAAAAATCCCCCTCGCACAGTCACCATCCGAGGTGTAATCCACCTCCTGCACATATCCACTCGCCATTCCGCCCCAGATGAGCCCTCACAACAGCCAATGCCGAACCTCAGCCGCACAATCAGCAGTATCTGATAGTATGGAGACCCCAAATAGGGCCCGAGCCCCTATCCACCGACTCGAAAGGTACTGCAACCAGGATCTCCGCGTAACCCCAGCTCCCGTCACGCCCACAGGATTCAATAAGCATTTGCCAACCCCGTCAGATGCCACACCTCTGCTTGTATCTCAAAAAATTTGTTGGGCCAGCCGAGCCACCGGAAAGTTGAGTCCTCCAGTGTTCAGATGCCCATAACCCAGTCCGCCATCGCCCATACGCTGCTCACTCGACCTCAAAATACCAGGGTTTCTTGGAGCCCTCGTTCTTGGACCTCCCAAACCGCACTTCTTGCATCCCTCAGCAATTCCTTTAAATCATGCAAAAGCAGGACATAAACTTCCACTTGTATTGTGGGAACGAATACACATCACACAGTCAACTCTATCTACGGAGTTCACCCTTCTTCATTGGCATCACAAATCTCAGAAGCCAAACGCCGAACCAGATATTGTTGCACCGCTGCACAGCTCATCTTTCATGCTGCATTCACGGGGTTTTTTGTCATGGTGCAGGCAATGTCTCTGTTGTTGATCCAGTCGCTTACATTCTATTATAATGTTTATTGGAGATATTTGTCAATAAACAATTTACTTATAACACAATTAAAATAAAATAAATAAAACCACAATATAACAATTTACTTAACATAATTAAAATAAAATAAATAAAACCACAATACAGGTAAAGTAACTTATCTATTTGTTTTAACTTGATATCATACTTTCAAAGTTTGGACATAATCTTTTATATGTGAAAAGATTCAAAGTTAAATTTTATTAACTTTTCAAATCCTTATTTTACACCTCAAGCATATTTAACAAAAACTGAAAATTAGTTTTAGGAGTATCTTTTAACCTCTAAACTAATGTTATTTGGCTTCATAACAAGTGCAAAAAAAACAACTCCTTCAATAATTTTTCTATTGTAAAAAATCCCTTTTTGTAGTTAGCCACAAAGCTAGTGGCCAATGTCGAGGACATTGCCACCACATGGCTCAAGCAACCATTTAAGTGCTAATGCCCATATTTTGAATGGAATATTAAACTAGGTATGGAAGAAGTGCTAAAGGTTTCTTTAGTTTAAAAAGAAAGAGGAGGATGGCATTCCTATTGTCAAATGGATAGCAATTGCAAAACCTAAAGATCTTGGTGGGTGGGGCTTAAAAATATGCATGTGCTTGGACAATTGTTAGTAGCTGAAAGTCTTTGCATACTTTCATTTGATCAAGGATTGTGGGGGAAAGTTATGAAATTGAAGTACATTGATAACGGTAATATTAAGGATTGGATTAGATATGTACGGAAATATTTTAAAGGAGCATCCAATGTTTGGAAAGAGTTGATAAATACTTATATATTCTTAGCTATTGGGTGGCCTAGAAAATTGCTAAAGGTAATAAATTGATCACTGGAGAGGATCCTTGGATAGGATGGAGTGGGAACTTAAAGCTGTCAAAGGCCATCATATAGTCTCTTAAGGATAAATATGTCTTTAGGTTGGAAGATGTTGTGGGGTTTTTGGTTCAAAGGGATGGAATTTAGTCCTGGAAGTTTATAGAGGACCTGGAGTTGCAATGTAACCAAGCTATTGAGTGGTCACCATACACTATTCCTTTTAAAACACAATGCAATTAGTCTCAGGGATTGCTATCATGATATGAAATGATCTTGGAACAAAGCTCATTTCCAAACTTAGTTATGATGTAAAAATTAGTGAAGGATCCAGGGAAGAGAGAAGGTGGTGGTGGAAACTTGTGTGGAAGATGAATAGTTCCCTTGAAACCAAAATTTTGCTTTGGTTGGATTTATCAAACAAAATACTAACGTAGGAAAATGGCCAAAAAAGGAAATGGGTCAGTCCTAATTGGTGTTATTTGTGCGAAGAGAAATTGAGGTTGTTAATGATCATGTTTTAGTTGCTTGTCCCTTTACAAAAGTTATCTTAAGGGATGTATGCCAAAGTCTCAATATTCAACATTTATGGGATAAAGAAACATTATTGGAGTGCCATGTAGGCTAGATTCTTGGCAGTTTTGTAGTTGAGCACGTAGCTCTCCCATGCTTTGCTTCGTGGGGAATATGGTTATCTAGAAACAAGTCAATATTCGAAGGAAAGGAGGCTTATATGGATCGTTTATTGCATTACATCAGGCTATCCTATGGTAAAGGTAAGAAGGTTTCTTCTCAAAAAGTCCCAAGAAGATTGCAAGAATTGAGCATAAACTATTATAGTCATTGGAGATTCTTTGATAGATGTAGCCAATGGTCTCCTAGGAGATGTGGGGTAGGGGCTCTTCTTTTCCTTTAAAATTTTCATTTTGTTTTGATGAAATATTGAGCAAGGTGTGGTTCAAACAATAGAGCAAAGTTCTCCACTACGTGGATCCTTTTATGTGTTGTTGCTGAATGAAACATAAAAGGATTACATGTTTTTCGAGATTCAAAACTTCTCATGGATTGGGCCACAGGAAAATGTCAAATTACCAATTTAATCCTTGAGCCAATTATGGACAGAGTGATAGAAAAAAATATTTTTTGAGCATATTTATTTTGCTCATATCTACATGGAAATCAATCATAAAATTGAGCATATGTCTAAGGAAGCGTTCCATTTACAAGAAGGAATTAAGGTCGAACAGGAAGTCAACGACAACAAGAAGTTGTCCAAAAGTATCTTTTTTGATGAAGTGTTTTTAAGTTTTTGTATAAACCAACACTAAGAATTGGAGTCTTTTGTTTTCAAATGTGCGAAGAGGACATGTGTTTTGTAATGTTTTTTGGTTATCAATTTTGTCTGTTTTTCTTCAAAGGTAGTTGGTATAGGCTTGAAGCAATATATCAATACATAAACTAAGCCGAAACACCAACTAAAGCGTTCCATTTACAAGAAGGAATTAAGGTCGAACAGGAAGTCAAGGACAACAAGAAGTTGTCCAAAAGTATCTTTTTTGATGGAGTGTTTTTAAGTTTTTGTATAAACCAACACTAAGAATTGGAGTCTTTTGTTTTCAAATGTGCGAAGAGGACACGTCTTTTGTTTTGATGAAGCGTTCCATTTACAAGAAGGAATTAAGGTCGAACAGGAAGTCAAGGACAACAAGAAGTTGTCCAAAAGTATCTTTTTTGATGAAGTGTTTTTAAGTTTTTGTATAAACCAACACTAAGAATTGGAGTCTTTTGTTTTCAAATGTGCGAAGAGGACACGTGTTTTGTAATGTTTTTTGGTTATCAATTTTGTCTGTTTTTCTTCAAAGGTAGTTGGTATAGGCTTGAAGCAATATATCAGTACATAAACTAAGCCGAAACACCAACTAAAGTGTATTTTTATTTTATCTTGAAATATCAAATACAAATATTTTTTCATAAAAAAAAATCAAGAACCTTGAATGTCCTCCTATAGGTGAAGTGTGCAATTCCAAAAGGATCTTCTATTTGAGTTGGGAATTCTTACATAAATATAGGAAATCATGGTACCAAAGTGAAACATTCTTCCACACAAATGTATCTAATGCACTAGGATCCTCTTGCATTTGTTGAATTATCTTGCATTCCTTCTAATCCTACTTACATTCTATTCTTGCTTCTTCCACCCAACTAGATTGCATAATGGAAATAGTAAAAAGTAATCCCTCTACATCTTTTTCTTTCCTTTAATGTGTATCTTCCACTACATTTTGTTTTCATTTTTTGTAGATAATTTAAAAGTCATAACCTAACACATGTGTCACCCATTTTTCTTGCTCTTCTGAAGATATTCCTTGTTCCAAGAAATACTTAACACTATCATGAGTTGTTATTACCTTGAAGTGTCTTCCTATTAGGTAAGGGCTCCATTTATTAATTACATGCAACATGCCTAACATTTTATTTTCATAAATTAGTTTGAGTAAGCTTTTTTTCCTTTAAGTTGGAAACTTTTGAATGCAAGTGGCTTTCCTTCTTGCATTAAAATTGCACCAATTGCATTCCCCTAGTAATCAATTTCCACATTAGAATTTTTTGTGAAGTCAGGTGTGGCTAATACAAGAGTTGTACACATAAAAAATTTAAGTTTTTCAAAATATTTGGTTGCTTCTTGAGTCCAATAAAATGCCTCCTTTTTCAATAGAGACACTATAAGAGATGCCGCTATTTGACCATGATTCTTGACAAACTTGTTGTAATAGCATGTCAATCCTACGAATCCTTTAAGAATCTTCAAGGTTTTTGGAATTGGCCATTCCATTATAGATTTAATTTTGTTAGGGTCCACTTTGATTTCATCATGACATACAATCTGGACCAAATATTCCACTTCCTGAACCCCAAAGGAACACTTAGAAGGCTTGTCATATAGTTGTTGCTCCTCCAATAATTTTAATACCATGTCAACATGTTGTACATTCTCTTCCAAATATTGGACATAGATTAATATATCATCAAAAAATACTAGTTTTCTTCCCAAGATTTGCTATATATTAGTATATCATAAAAAAAATACGAACACAAATTTCTTGAGGAATGGTTTAAAAATAAAATTCATCAAGATTTGAAATGTGGAGTTGCATTGGTAAGGTCAAATGGCATCACCATAAATTCATAATAAACTTCATGTGTTTTAAAGGTTGTTTTTGGAATGTCTTCTTGCCTCATTCTGATTTTGATGATATCCTAAGTGGAGATCTAACTTGGTAAAGAAAATTGATCCCTTTAATTAATCCATTAGTTCATCAATGATAGGAATATGGAACTTATCTTTAATGATCATCTTGTTGAGCTCTCTATAATCTAGACACATACACCATGAACCTTCCTTTTTAAGAACCATAAGGACTGGTGCATAGAAGACAGTTTGGCTAGTGTGAACGATGCCAACATCTAACATTTCTTGAACCATATTCTCAATCTCACTATTTTGTGCATATGGGTACCTATAAGGTTTGATGTTAGGTGGTACACTTCAGAGCTGCAAGTGAATCACATAGTCATGATCTTGAGCAGGTGGAATACCTTTAGGAATATATCCAAATACCTTGGAATGACTGCCAAAAACTCTTTGGAGAACTACTAGAATAGAGGATATAGATGTTTGAACATCTAGTGAGCATAACTATGCAATTACACCATGGTGTCCCTTTTATAGCAATTTTTCATGTTTTTGGAGCTTATCACTTTAGAGGGTTTCCTTGGAGTACCTTTGAGTTCAATTTACTTACCTTTTGAGAAACATCTCATGAAAAGTTCCTGAAAATTAAGAGTCACTTTTCCCAATGATTGTAACCATTGAACCCCTAATACAACATCAACACCACCCATTTGGATTACAATTATTGGGCTATCCAATAAATACTCCCCCATATTAAGTTTAATACTGTGGCACTTCTCTGAATAATTTATGGTACCTTCATCTAACAATCATTATTTGAAACTCTGGTGCAAGATATATAAAGCAATTAAGAAGTTTGGCTAATTTGTAATTAATGAAGTTATGGGTACTACCAAAATTAATCAACATTGTTACTTTTTTCTTTTTGGTATATCCTTCTATCACAAGAGTTTGAGGGGCGCTAGCTAATGCATGACAAGAAATGGTTGGAGTAGTATCTTCTAGCTCAACCTCTTCATATTGTCCTAGTTTTGGATCTTCTTCCTCTCCACGATGTATGTAGGATAATTTCTTCTCGTTGCACTTATGCCCCTTACTATACTTGCTGCCGCAATTGAAACATAGTCTTTTTCTCTTATTTCCTCCACTTTGTGAGTAGTCAAACTAGTAGGCTAAGTTAGGTTAGGGGGAGGGACATTTGCCTCTATATAGGTGTTAGTAGCAGCTCTTCTAATAGCCATATTTTTACTTTCAACTTTCCTTCTCAAACAAAAAGAAGTCTCCAATGATTTAGGTTCAAAGAGACGCATCTCATGCTATATGCTCTCCTTTAAAGTGCCCATAAAGAAATCCGACAAGTTATCCCTTGTAATATTGTTCACTCTAAGACTCAAATTTTGAAGATGTTTAATGTGCTATATAACTAGGCCTCTTTGCCTAAGATTTATCAGTTGGCTAAAGAAGGCATTGCTCTTAATATCCTACAATGTGCTATCAATTCATCCATAAATATAGACCAAGAGACAATAGAGTCCATATTACAGTCATAAAACCATTGGTACCACACAAATTGATTAGCTTCTAAATACAATGATGTTGTTGAATATCCTAATTACTCCTATTATATGTTATGAGTTAGTGTTTTACGTAGTCAAGAGTAATTATTTGGTTATGCATTTATTAATATAGTTAGTGGAGAAGACCTGTCAATAGAGAAGACATGTCAAAAATCAGTTTTGTATTTCCTATATTTAGAAGTTAATGTTGAGACGAGTTGGAGGATGATCCATAGGGTTTGGTGTATTGCTTTGCATCTACTTTGAATCTTCACATGGTATCAAAGTAGGCCTAAGACTCTTTGAAGATAAGAAAGAAAAAATTAGAGATTTTCCACTCTAGAGAAAATAGGAAGATATGCATTGAGATCTATGAAGTGAAGCTCATTGATTGAGAACAAACCACCACAAGATCTATCAATAGGCTTTATGATCCATAGAAAGATAGAACCCCTGTCTCAAAAGAAAACAAGAAGGAAAACAAGTCACAAGAAGGTATTGTTGTCTTGTCGGTCATTGGGAGTGATAGAGAAGGACTATCATTGGTTATCCATGTAGAGGGAGCGATAGTATCGTTGTCCTGTAGTTTAAAGAGAGCAATAGATTCCCAAAAGGGTCCATCACAATCTCTCTACCACTGGGGAGTGATAGTCATTACTAAGCAGTTTTCGGGATAGCGATAGTTTTTCGATACAATGCACATTCTCCATTTTCCATTCCGGTCACAGACAGACGAACCAGAAAGGAAAGACACTCTTTTAAAAGGTAACTTTTCAGAGAAAAAAAACACATGTTTTGGAAGAATAAAATGGCTTCAAGAAACCAAACCTTTTCCCAGATTCCTCGTCTCACTGGGAAGAACTATGAAATATGGTCGATCAAAATGATGACCTTGTTAAAGGCTCAAGATGTTTGGGAATATGCATCCCATGAGTATACAAAATTGAGAGATGAAGCAGTCGAACATACCATGACAAATAATCAAAGTACTCAGTTAAAAGAACACATAACCAAGGATGCAAAGGTGTTGCATCTCATTTAAAGTTCTTTGGATGAAACCATCTTCCCCAAGATTTATCTTGTGAGATCCTCTAAAACCACCTAGGAGATATTGCAAAGCAACTATCAAGGCATCACCAAGGTGAAGACAGTGAAATTGCAAACCTTGATAAGGGACCTTGAAATCCTAGAAATGAAGTGGTTGGAGTCGATAGTTCAGTACATGAATTGAGTAACTACCACTATAAACAATTTGAAGATGTACGGCGAAGATATGACGGATAATAAGGTAGTCGAGAAGGTTCTCAGAACCCTATCCAAAAAGTTCGATTCAGTGGTCGCGACAATTGAAGAAGAAAATGATATGTGTCATATTTTAGTAGATGAATTGACGGATCCCTTTTATCTCGCAATTTCATAAACAACAAGAATGATAATTCCTCGCTTGAAAATGCATTTTAGACCCAGGCCTCCATTGTAGAGGTAGAAGAAGAGGTCAAGGAAATAGAAGGAGAGGTAGGAAAATTATAGATCTTTCTCAAGAAGGAGAGAGATCAACCCCATATTTGGGACGAGATCATGAACACTTTCATAACCAAAGGGGGAGAAACATAAATTTCAAAGAAAATCCTAGGATACAGTGTTTTTACTACAAGAAGTTTGGCCACTCTGAAAGTGAATGTAGGAAGAAGCAAGCAAATAGGAATAAGGGCATAACACATATTAGGAACAATGATGAAGGGACATCATAATCAATATTCCTTTCATGCCATATTACTGAAGAAACCATCCACAACAAAGATCTATGGTTGTTGGATAGTGGTCTCAACAACCACATGACAGGTAACAAAGTTTTGTTTCAAGTTTGGATAGCTCTATCACATCTGAAATTAAGCTAGGAGATTATTATCAAGTCAAATCCAAATGTAAAGGTGTAGTTTCAATATTAACTAAACAAGATGAAAACAAGGGCATTTGTGATGGTTTCTATGTACCTGGAGTGAAAAATAACTTGATGAGTGTAGGCCAGATGAGTCAACATGGTTATGAGTTCATATTCAAAGGTCCCAATGGTATAATCCTAGATAAGCCACCTAGTAAGAGGCTCACATCACAATTACAAACAAAAAATAGGATGTTTCTCCTGATGTTGAAAAGTCTAAATCAGTCACTTCTATATGCACAAAATATCTCAAGCACTGATGAAACATGGTTGTGGCACCTTACGTATGGTTAGTTACCCTTTACAAGTCTTAGCCTTTTGTATACAATGTGTATGGTCAAGGATCTACCCTTGATTAATGAATAACACAACTCTTTTGAAACTTGTATCTTAGCCAAACACCCAAGAGATAGCTTCCCAGTTGCTTCCTATAGAGAAAAAGAGCATCTTGAGGTGGTGCATACAAACTTTTGTGGTCCTATGCAAACCTAGTCCATAGGAGGAAGTATTTATTTCCTAACATTTATTGATGACTTTAGCAAAAAAAATTGGGTGTATTTTGTGAAGCACAAATCTTAGACTTTTGAAAACTTTAAAGAGTTCAAAGCCATGGTAGAGATATAGAGTGGAAAGTACATTAAAGTACTCAAGTCATATGGAGGAGGTGAATAGGACTCCAAAGAATTCACAGAACATTGCAAATAACAAGGGATTGAAAGGCAATTCACTACAAGGTACACTCCACAACATAATGGAGTAGCTGAAAGGGAGAACAAAACAATCATGAACATGGCCAGGAGTTTGCTTAAGACAAAGAACTTGTCAAATGAGTATTGGGAAGAAGTTGTAGCATGTTCAATTTATATCTTGAATAGATATCCAACCTGCAATGTGAAAGACAAAGTCCCATAGGAAGCATGGAGTGACATGAAAGCTATGGTTTCACATTTTAGAGTTTTTGGATGTGTAGCTTATGCACATATTCCTAAACATTTGAGGAGGAAAATTGATGACAAAAGTGAAAGGTGAACTTTTATTGGCTACAATGAATAGTCCAAAGCCTACAAGTAGTATAATCCCATCACCAAGAAGTTCATTGTTAGTAGAGATGTTAAGTTCTAGGAATACAAGTCTTGGGAGGATCAAACAAATGGAACGATTGGAAACCATACTCCTTTGCCATGGGTGGATGAACATGTAGACCCTACAAGCTAGCAAAATATTCATCCTAGACCCCAAGGATGCAAGTACAAAGACAAGGGGAACAATTAGAGCATAGTTCTTATTCCAACAGTGATTCAGATCCAACTATAGCTTCTCTAACAAACTAGAAGGAAAGAAGATTGCAAGACATTTACGAACAACTTGATGATGAGCAAGCACATTTTGTTTTTTAGTCCTTTCAACTAGTATATTTTGAAGAAGCAATGAAGGAAGAACAATGAGTTCAAGCAATGAATGAAGAAAAATAAGTCTTTGAAAGAAACAACACATGGGATCTTGTACATCTACTAGTAGAAAATATCAACATTTGAGTTAAAAGGGTATATAATACAAAGTTGAATGAGAAAGACACAGTGGAGAAGCACAAATCCTAACTTGTAGCAAAAGGTTTTGCTCAGCAACCTGGTGTGGATTATGGAGAAACATTTTCTACACTAACATGTTTAGATACTATCAAAGCAGCTTCGGCAGTTGCAACCCAAAACATGTGGCCAGTTTGTCAAATGGAGGCTAAATTTGTTGGTTGTGGAGCCTTATCTTCCTTATTTAGAGGTCGTGTTTCAGCCGTGTCTGAATCCCAACCCATGATGGGGGGGGTTGGGGGGCTTGCCCCCCACAAATAGTCACCATGGGGGGTCCAGGGGAGGCGACAACTAATTTGGGAGCCCCCCATGCAGGGGTTCTAGGGCAACGCCCCCGTAGTGAAAAGTTTGGAAAAAATGCCTTGTAAAATGTTGTAATTTCATAGTCATGACTTGGTCAATAATGGATGATTTATGGGCCCATAGTATTGGGTGTTACATAGTATTTTCCCATGGTAATCGCTCTTTCAAAGGAATGCATTGTAATATGGCTGTGTATTGTAGCATTGTAAAGATATCTGATTGTGTGAGAGAGACTGTGAGAGAGTGAAGAGGAAGTTGCAGTGGATGTGCTGTAGGTTGTATCCCTTCATTTGTTGGATGGTATAATAATAAGGACTGGCAATTTTTGTGTGGACGTAGCCCATCTTGGGTGAAGCACGTTATATTGGTGTCTCTCTTGTAATGTGTTTTATGTGATTTATGTTTGCATCTTGTTTATTGTTATTGCTCTGCGATCCTATTTTTCGAACAATTGGTATCATAGCCAAAGGTCTATTTGGAAGATAAACTCGTAGGAAAGAAGGGTTCCTGGTTTGGGTAGGAGCAATGGCGGAAGAAGGAAAGTTTAAGGTCGAGAAATTTAATGGACAAAACTACCAGTTATGGAAGATGCAAATGTAGGACTAACTGTACCAGAAGGATCTATTCCTACCGTTGGGAGGAAAAGCAAAACACTCGGAAACTATGAAGGATGAATAATGGGAGGTTCTTGACAGAAAGGCATTGGGAACAACATGGTTGTGCTTGGATTCATCGGTGGCTTTCAATATTTCAAAAGAAACGACAATGGAGGGGATGAGCACATTGGGTAAACTATATGAAAAACCCTCGATCTCCAACAAGGTTTTTATAATGAAGCGTTTATTTAATATGAAGATGTCAGAAGATAGATATGTTTCTAATCATTTAAATGAATTTAATACGATTACAAATCAACTATGTTTTGTAAAATTGAACTTTGATGGTGAGGTTAGGGATATTCTAATCTTGTGTTCATTGCCAGAAAGTTGGAATGGCTTGGTCATGGTTGTAAGCAACTCTGTATCTAGTTCAAACACTTTGAAATTTGATGATGTTGTTGGTGTTATTCTTAGCAAGGAAATGAAAAGGAAAAGCATAGGTGAGACATCAAGTAATGCATTGACCATGCAGAGCAAGGGAAGCCAAAGGGAGAGAGGAAAGATCCCAGTTAATCGCAACAAGTTCAGGAAGGGAAGATCCAAGTCCATATTGGGAAACATAGAGTGTTGGAACTGTGGAAAGAAAGGACATCTAAAGAAAGACTGCAGATCTCTAAATAAGAAAGGAGATGGACATCATGAGATTACTCAGGAAGCAAATGTAGCAGGTGATGTGTTGCAAGATGCTTTGATTTTTGCATTAGATAATACTAATGATTACTGGGTAGTAGATTGAGGGGCTTCATGTCATGCTACACCCCATAGGAAATTCTTTCATGATTATGTTCCAGGTGATTTTGTACATGTTTTATTGGGTGATGATGAACCATGTAAAATTGTTGGAATGGGTAAGGTACGGATAAAGTTAAAGAATAGTGAATGGGTGCTGAAATATGTAAGGCATATTCCTGCTATGAAAAGAAATATGATCTTAACATGACATTTGATAGATGGTGGTTGTTTATCTACGTTTGGAGAAACATGGTGGAAGATCACTAAAGGATCAATGGTGATAGCAAAAGGAGACATGATATGTAAGTTGTATTTAAGTCCTCATAATACTAACTGTTCTATCTCTTTAGCTTCCACAGGAATAGATACAACATTGTGGCATCATAGGCTTAGCCACATGAGTGAGAAAGGGATGCAAATTCTCCACTCAAGGAAGTTGTTTCCAGATCTGAAGCAGGTAAGTTTGGAATTCTGTGAGAACTGCGTTTATGAAAAACAGAAGAGAGTCAGATTTCTCAAGGTTGGGAAACAAAAGAAGAGTGAAAAGTTAGAGCCTGTACATATAGATGTATGGGGACCGTATCATGTACAATCTCTTGGTGGCTTTCATTATGATGTTAGTTTTATTGATGATGCAACTAGAAAAACTTTGGTTTATTGCATTAGATAGAAATCTGATGTGTTTTCTACTTTTAAGAAATGGAAAGCTTTGGTTGAGAATGAGACAAGAAAAAGGTTGAAGTGTCCCAGATATGATAATGTAGGTTAATACTACGGAAATGAGTTTGATAGTTACTATTCATACCATGCGATTCGTAGAGAGAAGACAGTCCCAGGAACACCACAAGAAAATCGTGTGTCAGAAAGGATGAACAGAACATTCATGGAGTGTGCAAAGTGTGTAAGATTCCAAGTAGGGTTTCACTTACAGTTTTGGGTGGATGTTGTAGATATTGTTGTTTACTTAATAAACATAGGGCCTTCAAGTGCTTTGGATGGTGGTATTCCAGAGGAGTCATGGAAAGGTAAAAAGGTAAACTACTCTTTTCTGAGAACTTTTGGTTGTGAAGCATGTGTCCATATTGAGAAAGAAAATAGAACAAATCTTGAGGCTAAATCCAAGAAATGTACCTTTATTGGATACGGGGTTGATGATTTTGGTTATCGCTTATGGGATTATGAAAATAACAAAATAATTAGGAGTAGAGATGTGGTATTCAATGAAAAGTTCATGTATAAAAATCAGTTACAGGGAAAGAAACAAGAAAAGGAAAACACGGAGTACACAGTGCTTGATGAAATCAAAGAAAATGAAGTTCCGAAGGTGCCGGAAAATAAAAAACATCAGCAGTTACCTCAAACTCCTGCAAGTGTTAGAATATCTACCAGGTTAAGTAGACCCCCTGAACGATTGTCTCTTTCACTGTATTATTTATTGATGACTGATTCTGGTGAACCAGAATGTTGTGAAGAAGAAATGCAGGTGGAAACTAGAAATAAGTGGGAGCAAGGCATGAATGAGGATATGGACTCATTAGTAAGAAAACAAAATTGGTCCCTTGGAGTAAGGCCAAAAGCTTTGCCATATTGTTAGTTTCATGTCCTAGCCCCCAAGAGAATGTTGCCTTTGTAGTTCCTCTAGGATTGAAAATAATCCCCCCCATGCCTATCACCCCTTACAACAACAATATTTACAAAAGTAACTTAGAAAGTAGAAAGTAGATGCATAATTAAAAATAAGTTTGTTTTTTGTTTTTTTGTCTTGTGCGAAATAAAAGCAAAATGGTAATAACGCGTGAAATAAGTTAATGAAGTAAATAAAATAGTTTTATATACTAAAACAAAAAAATGAAAAAAGTTAAAAACATTTAAATACCAAAAATATAAGCATGCTAATAAATAAATAAAAATAACAATTACATAAAATATGAAATGATAGAAATAATTTTTTAAATAAACATTTAGACTTAAAAATTAAACTAAAAAATGAAATAGGTAAGAGAATGAAGGTTTTCAACCCAATATTTTTTATATTTAATGAATAATAATCCCATATATCATCATCAATTGGATAAATGAAATATTGGAACAGGCATGACTCAAAATCATAGAAGATATTAATGAATCCATCAATTGTAATGTTACATGGAGAAAGAAGAAAGGTAAAGTCTGGACTTCAAAAAATGGATAATTTGTGTTGCACAATGACCTTTTCGTCGATACCTACTATCCATGAAATTGTTAGATCCATAGATAAACAATGTATGTGTTATCTCCTCAAATAAACATAGACTAGTTGTGTTTTCTAGGTGATAGGAGGTCTTTCAATTTTTCATTTTTAGATGCATTTGGGGTTCTTTTTCAAGAGTTTGAAGTGCGTAATGAAGTTTGAAATAACATTTGATGTTACTTTGTCTCCAAGCAATAATTTTTCGGTTTGAAGGGCCCCATTTATTAATTACATGCAACATGCCTAACATTTTATTTTCATAAATTAGTTTGAGTAAGTTTTTTTCCTTTAAGTTGGAAACTTTTCAATGCAAGTGGCTTTCCTTCTTGCATTAAAATTGCACCAATTGCATTCCCCTAGTAATCAATTTCCACATTAGAATTATTTGTGAAGTTAGGTGTGGCTAATACAAGAGTTGTACACATAAAAACTTTAAGTTTTTCAAAATATTTGGTTGCTTCTTGAGTCCAATAAAATACCTCCTTTTTCAATAGAGACACTATAAGAGATGCTTCTATTTGACCATGATTCTTGACAAAATTGTTGTAATAGCATGTCAATCCTACGAATCCTTTAAGAATCTTCAAGGTTTTTGGAATTGGCCATTCCATTATAGCTTTAATTTTGTTAGGGTCCACTTTGATGTCATCATGACATACAATCTAGACCAAATATTCCACTTCCTAAACCCCAAAGGAAAACTTAGAAGGCTTGTCATATAATTGATGCTCCTCCAATAATTTTAATACCATGTCAACATGTTGTACATGCTCTTCCAAATATTGGACATAGATTAATATATCATCAGAAAATATTAGTTTTCTTCCCAAGATTTTCTATATATTAGTAAGGTCAAATGGCATCACCAAAAATTCATAATAACCTTCATGTGTTTTAAAGGTTGTTTTTGGAATGTCTTCTTGCCTCATTTTGATTTTGATGATATCCTAAGTGGAGATCTAACTTGGAATAAAATTGATCCCTTTATTTAATCTAATAGTTCATCAATGATAGGAATATGAGACTTATCTTTAATTATCATCTTGTTGAGCTCTCTATAATCTAGACACATACACCATGAACCTTCCTTTTTAAGAACCATAAGGACTGGTGCATAGAAAACAGTTTGGCTAGTGTGAATGATGCCAACATCTAACATTTCTTGAACCATACTCTCAATCTCACTCTTTTGTGCATATGGGTACCTATAAGGTTTGATGTTAGGTGGTACACTTCAGAGCTGCAAGTGAATCACATAGTCATGATCTTGAGCAGGTGGAATACCTTTAGGAATATATCCAAATACCTTGGAATGATGGTCAAAAACTCTTTGGAGAACCACTAGAATAGAGGGTATAGATGCTTGAACATCTAGTGAGCATAACTGTGCAATTACACCATGGTGCCCCTTTTTTAGCAATTTTTCATGTTTTTGGAGCTTATCACTTTAGAGGGTTTCCCTAGAGTACCTTTGAGTTCAATTTACTTACCTTTTGAGAAAAATATCATGAAAAGTTCCTGAAAATTAAGAGTCACTTTTCCCAATGATTGTAACCATTGAACCCCTAATACAACATCAACACCACCCATTTGGATTACAATTATTGGGCTATCCAATAAATACTCCCCCATATTAAGTTTAATACTGTGGCACTTCTCTGAATAATTTATGGTACCTTCATCTAACAATCATTATTTGAAACTCTGGTGCAAGATATATAAAGCAATTAAGAAGTTTGGCTAATTTGCAATTAATGAAGCTATGGGTACTACCAAAATTAATCAACATTGTTACTTTTTTCTTTTTGGTATATCCTTCTATCATGAGAGTTTGAGGAGCGCTAGCTAATGCATGACAAGAAATGGTTGGAGTAGTATCTTCTAGTTCAACCTCTTCATATTGTCCTAGTTTTGGATCTTCTTCCTCTCCACGATGTATGTAGGATAATTTCTTCTCGCTGCACTTATTCCCCTTACTATACTTGCTGCCGCAATTGAAACATAGTCTTTTTCTCTTATTTCCTCCACTTTGTGAGGTGTCAAACTAGTAGGATAAGTTAGGTTAGGGGGAGGGACATTTCCCTCTATATAGGTGTTAGAAACAGCTCTTCTAATAGCCATATTTTTACTTTCAACTTTCCTTCTCAAACAAAAAGAAGTCGCCAATGATTTAGGTTCAAAGAGACGCATCTCATGCTACATGCTCTCCTTTAAAGTGACCATAAAGAAATCCGACAAATTATCCCTTGTAATATTGTTCACTCTAAGACTCAAATTTTGAAGATGTTTAATGTGCTATATAACTAGGCCTCTTTGCCTAAGATTTATCAGTTGCCTAAAGAAGGCGTTGCTCTTACTATACAACAATGTGCTATCAATTCATCCATAAATATAGACCAAGAGACAATAGATTCCGTATTACAGTCACAAAACCATTAGTACCACACAAATTGATTAGGTTCTAAATACAATGATGTTGTTGAATATCCTAATTACTCCTATTATATGTTATGAGTTAGTGTTTTACGTAGTCAAGAGTAATTATTTGGTTATGCATTTATTAATATAGTTAGTGGAGAAGACCTATCAATAGAGAAGACGTGTCAAAAATCAGTTTTGTATTTCCTATATTTAGAAGTTAATGTTGAGAAGAGTTGGAGGATGATCCATAGGGTTTGGTGTATTGCTTTGCATCTACTTTGAATCTTCACATGGTATCAAAGTAGGCCTAAGACTCTTTGAAGATAGGAAAGAAAAAATTAGAGATTTTCCACTCTACAGAAAATAGGAAGATGTGCATTGAGATCTGTGAAGTGAAGCTCATCGATTGAGAACAAACCACCACAAGACCTATCAATACGCTTTATGATCCATAGAAAGATAGAAACCCTGTCTCAAAAGAAAACAAGAAGGAAAACAAGTCACAAGAAGGTATTGTTGTCTTGTCGGTCATCGAGAGTGATAGAGAAGGACTATCATTGTTTATCCATGGAGAGGGAGCGATAGTATCACTGTCCTGTAGTTTGAAGAGAGCGATAGCTTCCCTAAAGAGTCCATCACCATCTCTCTACCACTGGGGAGTGATAGCCATGACTAAGCACTTTTCGGGATAGCGATAGTTTTTCGATACACTGCACATTCTCCATTTTCCATTCCAGTCATAGACAGATGGACCAGAAAGGAAAGACACTCTTTTAAAAGGTAACTTTTCAGAGAAAAAAACACATGTTTTGTAAGAATAAAATGGCTTCAAGCACCCAAACCTTTTCCTAGATTTCTCCTCTCACTGGGAAGAACTATGAAATATGGTCGATCAAAATAATGACCTTGTTAAAGGCTCAAGATGTTTGGGAATATGCATCCCATGAGTATACAAAATTGAGAGATGAAGCAGTCGAACATACCATGACAAATAATCAAAGGACTCAGTTAAAAGAACACATAACCAAGGATGCAAAGGTGTTGCATCTCATTCAAAGTGATTTGGATGAAAACATATTCCCCAAGATTTATCTTGTGAGATCCTCTAAAACCACCAAGGAGATATTGCAAAGCAACTATCAAGGCATCACCAAGGTGAAGACAGTGAAATTGCAAACCTTGATAAGGGACTTTGAAATCCTAGAAATGAAGTGGTTGGAGTCGATAGTTCAGTACATGAATTGAGTAACTACCACTATAAACAATTTGAAGATGTACGACGAAGATATGACGGATAATAAGGTAGTCGAGAAGGTTCTCAAAACCCTATCCAAAAAGTTCGATTCAGTGGTCGCAACAATTGAAGAAGAAAAAGATATGTGTCATATTTCAGTAGATGAATTGATGGATCCCTTTTATCCCATGATTCCATAAACAATAAGAATGATAATTCCTCACTTGAAAATGCATTTTAGACCCAGGCCTCCATTGTAGAGGTAGAAGAAGAGGTCAAGGAAATAGAAGCAGAGGTAGGAAAATTATATATCTTTCTCAAGCAGGAGAGAGATCAGCCCCATATTTGGGACGAGATTATGAACACTTTCATAACCAAAGGGGGAGAAACATAAATTTCAAAGAAAAGCCTAGGATACAGTGTTTTTACTACAAGAAGTTCGGCCACTCTGAAAGTGAATGTAGGAAGAAGCAAGCAAATAGGAATAAAGGCATAACACATATTAGGAACAATGATGAAGGGACATCATAATCAATGTTCCTTTCATGCCAGATTACTGAAGAAACCATCCACAACAAAGATCTATGGTTGTTGGATAGTGGTCTCAAAAACCACATGACTGGTAACAAAGTTTTGTTTCAAGTTTGGATAGCTCTATCACATCTGAAATTAAGCTAGGAGATTATTATCAAGTCAAATCCAACGGTAAAGGTGTAGTTTCAATATTAGCTAAACAAGATGAAAAGAAGGACATTTGTGATGGTTTCTATCTACCTGGTGTGAAAAATAACTTGATGAGTGTAGGCCATATGAGTCAACATGGTTATGAGTTCATATTCAAAGGTCCCACTTGTATAATCCTAGATAAGCCACTTAGTAAGAGGCTCACATCATAAGTACAAACAAAAAATAGGATGTTTCTCCCTATGTTGAAAAGTCTAAATCAGTCACTTGTATATGCACAAAATATCTCAAGCACTGATGAAACATGGTTGTGGCACCTTAGGTATGGTTAGTTACCCTTTACTAGTCTTATCCTTTTGTATACAAAGTGTATGGTCAAGGATCTACCCCTGATTAATGAATAACACAACTCTTTTGAAACTTGTATCTTAGCCAAACACCCAAGAGATAGCTTCCTAGTTGCTTCCTATAGAGAAAAAGAGCATCTTGAGGTGGTGAATACAAACCTTTGTGGTCCTATGCAAACCTAGTCCATATGAGGAAGTTTTTAGTTCCTAACATTTATTGATGACTTTAGCAAAAAAAATTGGGTGTATTTTTTGAAGCACAAATCTTAGACTTTTGAAAATTTTAAAGAGTTCAAAGCCATGGTAGAGATATAGAGTGGAAAGTACATTAAAGTACTCAAGTCATATGGAGGAGGTGAATAGGACTCCAAAGAATTCACAGAACATTGCAAACAACAAGGGATTGAAAGTAAATTCACTACAAGGTACACTCCACAACATAATGGAGTATCTCAAAGGGAGAACAGAATAATCATGAACATAGCCAGGAGTTTGCTCAAGACGAAGACCTTGTCAAATGAGTATTGGGAAGAAGTTGTAGCATGTTCAATTTATATCTTGAATAGATATCCAACCTGCAGTGTGATAGACAAAGTCCCATAGGAAGCATGGAGTGACATGAAAGCTATTGTTTCACATTTTAGAGTTTTTGGATGTGTAGCTTATGCGCATATTCCTAAACATTTGAGGAGGAAGCTTGATGAAAAAAGTGAAAGGTGCACTTTTATTGGCTACAATGAATATTCCAAAGCCTACAGGTAGTATTGTTGAGATATTGTAACTTCAAAGAATATTATATTTGTGCTTTATTATTTTGGAGATGTTTCATTCCTCCTTGAAGATCTTATTGTATATCCAGAGATGTTTATTCCTCCGTCGGAAGGTGGTAACTTGGGTTATTAGACTTACCTAGTGGGGGTCGGACCTGTATGTGTTATGTGGGTCAAAGGGTTATTAGACCACCCTAGAGGGGTCGGCCCAGTCAGTTGTAGTGGGGTATTTAACCCATTGGTTAAATACGAGCCTACATGTTTTGTGTAAAAGACAAGTCGGAGTAGTGTATAAATAGAGGAGGTGTATTCCTCATTTGACACACACTCACTCACTTGAGAGTGGCGCACTTGTGGAGGAGAGGCCTTCTATGGAGAAGGAGGAGCTTATGCTCAGGGTTACATCTTTGTATATTTTAGGTCATCTATATTGAGGGAGCTTTATTGGGTTTTCTACCCCATGAGGGTTTCCCAGGGACACTTGCTGGATACCTGCCGGGGGCATAGAACTCCAACCGTGCAACAAAAACGGGTTCAGGGGAGTCCTGCAGGTGTGTCTAAGCATGTTCGGGCTGGGAACACTAGCCATACCAGCCCGGTGGATGATTTTCCAAAGTTGACCCCCATGTGCAAAAATTGCACACTCCCACACTGAGCAAAACCCTAATTTCCAAAATGGACCTGCAAGGTGACACTTGGGCCATCGAGCCAGAGGGGAGGGGCACCCCTGGAACTATCCCGGCGTGTTGAATCCAACAGAGTCGACGATTCGTCGATCCGAGCCACGATCATCATTCTATGGCTCGTTCTGTCTCACATCCAAAAGGCCTTCAGGGACACTTGCTGGATACCTGTCGGGGGCATAGAACTCCAACCATGCAACAAAAGTGGGTTTCAGAGAGTCCTGCAGGTGTGTCTAGGCAGGTTCGGGATGGGAACACTATCCATACCCGCCCGGTGGATGATTTTCCAAAGTTGACCCCCATGTGCAAAAATTGCACACTCCCACACGGAGCAAAACCCTAGTTTCCAAGATGGACCTGCAAGTTGACACATGGGCCACTGGGCCAGAGGGGAGGGGCGCCCCTGGCACTGTTCCAGCGTGCTGAATCCAATGGATTCGACGGTTCGTCGATCTGAGCCACGGTCATCATTCTATGGATCGTTCTGTCTCGCATCCAAAAGGCCTTCAGGGACACTTGCTGGATACCTGTCAGGGGCATAGAACTCCAACTGTGCAACAAAACCGGGTTCCGAGGAGTCCTGTAGGTGTGTCTAGGCAGGTTCAGGCTGGGAACACTAGCCATACCCTCCCGGTGGATGATTTTCCAAAGTTGACCCCCATGTGCAAAAATTGCACACTCCCACACTGAGCAAAACCCTAGTTTCCAAGATGGACCTGCAAGGTGACACATGGGCCACTGGGATGGAGGGGAAGGGTACCCTTGGCACTATACCAGTGTGTTGAATCCAACGGAGTTGACGGATCGTCGATCCGAGCCACGGTCTTCAATCTATGGCTCGTCCCGTCTCACTGCCAGAAGGCCTTCAGGGACACCTGTTGGATACCTGCCGGGGGCATAGAACTCCAACCGTGCAACAAAATCGGGTTTCGGGGAGTCCTGCAGGTGTGTCTAGGTAGGTTCGGGTTGGGAACACTAGCCATACCCGCCCGGTGGATGATTTTCCAAAGTTGACCCCCGTGTGCAAAAATTGCACACTCCCACACTCAGGAAAACCTTAGTTTACGAAATGAATGCACAATGAAACCACTGGGCCATGGGGAGACGAGGGAGAGGGCCCCTTAGAGGTAATCACACGCCAGGAGACCAACAGAGTCGACGGTTCATCGATCCGACGTCTGGTTTCCGAGTTATGTCGAGTTGCAAGTCGCATGAAAATGTCGTTCAGGGACACGTGGTGAATTTCCGTCCGGGAGCCAAAAAGCAAGCGGAGCAGCAAGATTGCGTGCTATTGGCTCCTGCAAGTGTGTGTGGGAAATGTTGACGTGGGAACACTTCCAACACTGGCTCGGGGGAGGATTTTGCAGAGTTGACCCACCAATGCGAGATTGCATGCAATTAAACTGAGCAAAACCCTAGTTTACGAAATGAATGCACAATGAAGCCGTCGGGCCATGGGGAGACGAGGGAGAGGGTCCCCTAGAGGTAATCGCATGCCAAGATACCAACGGAGTCGACAGTTCGTCATTTCGACGTTCGGTTTACGAGTTATGTCGAGTTGCAAGTCGCATGAAAATGTTGTTTAGGGACACTTGGTGAATTTTCGCCCGGGATCCAAAAAGCAAACAGAGAAGGAAGATTGCGTGCCGTTGGATCCTGCAAGTGTGTGTGGGAAATGCCGATGTGGGAACACTGCCAAAACTGGCTCGAGGGAGGGTTTTGCAGAGTTGACCCACCAATGTGAGATTGCATGCAATTAAACTGAGCAAAACCCTAGTTTACGAAATGAATGCACAATGAAGCCACTGGGCCATGGGGAGATGAGGGAGAGGCCCCCCTAAAGGTAATCGCACTCCAGGAGACCAACAGAGTCGACGATTCATCGGTCCGACGTTCGATTTTTGAGTTATGTCGAGTTGCAAGTCGCATGAAAATGCCATTCAGGGACACTTGGTGAATTTCCGTCCAGGAGCCAAAAAGAAAACAGAGCAGGAAGATTGTGTGTTGTTGGCTCTTGCAAGTGTGTGTGGGAAATACCGATGTGGGAACACTACCAACACTAGGTTGGGGGAGGGTTTTGCAGAGTTGACCCACCAATGCGAGATTGCATGCAATTAAACTAAGCAAAACCCTAGTTTACGAAATGAATGCACAATGAAGCCATTGGGCCATGGGGAGACGAGGGAGAGGGCCCCCTAGAGGTAATCACATGCAAGGACACCAACGGAGTTGACGGTTCATTGGTCCGACGTCCGGTTTCCGAGTTATGTCGAGTTGCAAGTCACATGAAAATGTCGTTCAGGGACACTTGGTGAATTTCCGCCCAGGAGCCAAAAAGTAAACGGAGCAGGAAGATTGCATGCCGTTGGCTCCTGCAAGTGTGTGTGGGAAATGCCGACGTGGGAACACTGCCAACACTGGCTTGGGGGAGGGTTTTGCAGAGTTGACCCACCAATGCGAGATTGCATGCAATTAAACTGAGCAAAACCCTAGTTTACGAAATGAATGCACCATGAAGCCACTGGGCCATGGGGAGATGAGGGAGAGGGCCCCCTAGAGGTAATCGCACACTAAGAGACCAATGGAGTCAACGATTCGTCGGTCCGACATCCGTTTTCCGAGTTATGTCGAGTTGCAAGTCGCATGAAAATTCCATTCAGGGACACTTGGTGAATTCCCGTCCGGGAGCCAGAAAGCAAACAGAGCAGGAGGATTGCATGTCGTTGGCTCCTGCAAGTGTGTGTGGGCAGTGCCGACATGGGAACACTGCCAACACTGGCTTGGGGGAGGGTTTTGAAAAGTTGACCCACCAATGTGAGATTGCATGCAATTAAACTGATCAAAACCCTAGTTTACGAAATGAATGCACAATGAAGCCACTAGGCCATGGGGAGACGAGGGAGAGGCCCCCCTAGAGGTAATCGCACACCAGGAGACCAACGGAGTCGACGGTTTGTCGGTCCGACGTCCGATTTCTGAGTTATGTCGAGTTGCAAGTCGCATGAAAATGTCGTTCATGGACACTTGGTGAATTTCCGCCCGCGAGCCAAAAAGAAAACGGAGCAGCAAGATTGCATGCCGTTGGATCCTGCAAGTGTGTGTGGGAAATGCCAACGTGGGAACACTGCCAACACTGGCTCGAGGGAGGGTTTTGCAGAGTTGACCCACCAATGTGAGATTGCATGCAATTAAACTGAGCAAAACCCTAGTTTACTTAATGAATGCACAATGAAGCCACAAGGCCATGGGGAGACGAGGGAGAGGGCTCCCTAGAGGTAATCGCACTCCAGGAGACCAATGGAGTCGACGGTTCATCGGTCCGATGTTCGGTTTCTGAGTTATGTCGAGTTGCAAGTCGCATGAAAATGTCCTTCAGGGACACTTGGTGAATTTCCGTCCAGGAGCCAAAAAGAAAACGGAGCAGGAAGATTGTGTGTTGTTGGCTCCTGCAAGTGTGTGTGGGCAATACTGATGTGGGAACACTACCAACACTAGGTTGGGGGAGGGTTTTGCAGAGTTGACCCACCAATGCGAGATTGCATGCAATTAAACTAAGCAAAACCCTAGTTTACGAAATGAATGCACAATGAAGCCACTGGGCCATGGGGAGACGAGGGAGAGAGCCCCCTAGAGGTAATCACATGCCAGGAGACCAACGGAGTTGACGGTTCGTCGGTCCGACGTCTGGTTTCCGAGTTATGTCGAGTTGCAAGTCACATGAAAATGTCGTTCAGGGACACTTGGTGAATTTCCGCCCAGGAGCCAAAAAGTAAACGGAGCAGGAAGATTGCGTGCCGTTGGCTCCTGCAAGTGTGTGTGGGAAATGCCGACGTGGCAACACTGCCAACACTGGCTTGTGGGAGGGTTTTGCAGTGTTGACCCACCAATGCGAGATTGCATGCAATTAAACTGAGCAAAACCCTAGTTTACGAAATGAATGCACCATGAAGCCATTGGGCCATGGGTAGACTAGGGAGAGGGCCCCCTAGACGTAATCGTACGCCAAGAGACCAACGGAGTCGACGATTCATCGGTCCGACGTCCGTTTTCCGAGTTATGTCAAGTTGCAAGTCGCATGAAAATTCCATTCAGGGACACTTGGTGAATTTTCGTCCGGGAGCCAGAAAGCAAACAGAGCAGGAAGATTGCGTGTCGTTGGCTCCTGCAAGTGTGTGTGGGTAGTGCCGACATGGGAACACTGCCAACACTGGCTCGGGGGAGGGTTTTGAAAAGTTGACCCACCAATGTGAGATTGCATGCAATTAAACTGATCAAAACCCTAGTTTATGAAATGAATGCACAATGAAGCCACTGGGCCATGGGGAGACAAGGGAGAGGCCCCCCTAGAGGTAATCGCATGCCAGGAGACCAACGGAGTCGACGGTTTGTCGGTCCGACGTCTGATTTCTGAGTTATGTCGAGTTGCAAGTCGCATGAAAATGTCGTTCAGGGACACTTGGTGAATTTCCGCCCGTGAGCCAAAAAGCAAACGGAGCAGCAAGATTGCATGCCGTTGGCTCCTGCAAGTGTGTGTGGGAAATGCCGACATGGGAACACTGTCAACACTGGCTCGGGGGATGTTTTGCAGAGTTGACCCACCAATGCGAGATTGCATGCAATTAAACTGAGCAAAACCCTAATTTACGAAATGAATGCATAATGAAGCCACTAGGCCATGCGGAGACGAGGGAGAGGGCTCCCTAGAGGTAATCGCACGCCAGGAGACCAACGGAGTCGACGGTTCGTCGGTCCGACGTTCGGTTTCTGAGTTATGTCGAGTTGCATGTCGCATGAAAATGTCGTTCAGGGACACTTGGTGAATTCCCGCCCAGGAGCCAAAAAGCAAACGGAGCAGCAAGATTACGTGTCGTTGGCTCCTGCAAGTGTGTGTGGGCAATGCCGACGTGGGAACACTGCCAACACTGGCTCGGGGGAGGGTTTTGCAGAGTTGGCCCACCAATGCGATATTGCATGCAATGAAATTGAGCAAAACCCTAGTTTACGAAATGAATGCACATTGAAGCCACGAGGCCATGGGGAGACGAGGGAGAGGGCCCCCTAGAGGTAATTGCACGCCAGGAGACCAACGGAGTCGACGATTCGTCGGTCCAACGTCCGATTTCTAAGCTATGTCGAGCTGCAAGTAACATGAAAATGTTGTTCAGGGACAAGAGACACAACATTTTATCCTGGGAAACCCTCATTGGGAAGAAAACCTAGCAACCTTTCTTAGAATAATTATATGTTTATAAATCAAGTACAATGAAACCATGAACAAACCCTAACCCTGAAGGGTTTTACCACATGAAAACACCTTAGTTACTCATACGTAGTGTTGAATCTAATTGTACAATCAAATATTGGGCGTTGATGAAATGTGTAGCATGTATTGCACTTAGTTTTATTAAATTACACTTGAACATTGACTTAACTTGTAATTTAATCATCCAAACTCACAAATTTTAATTACACCTATCCAATTAGTGTGCATGAGTGAATTCGTTGAAACCTTGAAAAACATTGTATTGCATTTAGTTTGATTAAATTACATGAGCAAGAACTTTGACATAACTTGTAATGATCATCCAAAATTACAAATTTTAATTAGATACCAATTAGTGCATGCATGTAGTGAGTTCGTTGAAACCTTTAAATTAATAGTTTGTTCTTTTGACATAGCGCATTCATGAGTAATAGATCATCCACACAAATCAACACATTAGATTGACACAAGAACACGTGGAAACCGAAGAACAAATACAAAGTGAAATGTATCATTCATTTATAAGTGAAATGTCAATGTGCATGTCTCCAAAAGTACATGTATCCAATGAAATCAATGTACATGTCTCCAAAAGTACATGCACAATAAAGTCAATGTACATGTATCCAAAAGTGAATGTATCGAAAAGTACATATATATACAAAAGTATCCAAAAGCACATGTGTCCAAAACTATAAAAGCCACATGTACATGTATCCAAATGTACATATATCCCATAAGACACATCAAAACTCAAGCTTCCTCTTGTTCTTTCCCGACGTTGATGGTTGGTGGGATAGGGTAGTCCTTAGCATCAAGATCATGGAGCCAATCATTTCTTTGTTGCGGTTTGCAGACACGGACCAGCCCATCCTAGGAGATTTCTATGAGGGGTGGGATTCCATGATTGAGTCCATGAGGACCATTGTTATGGAGAATGAGTGTGTCGAGTATGAGACATCGGCAGAGAACTTATGGTCCATCATACAGGGCATTCTTATCTCCAGGTGGGATAAGAATTGCACACCTTTGCATTACTTGGTCCACTCATTGAACCCCAGGTTCTACACTCAGGATTGGCTCAGTGGTGGTTCGGGGCCCTCATCCAGAGTCCCTCCTCACATGGATGGAGAGATCTCAAAGGGGAGGAAGATAGCATTTAGACGGCTACTTCAAGATAGAGACCACCTTGAGGTGGTGGAGGAGGAATTTTATGAGTTTTCTAGTGGCACTGGGAGATTTGGAGGATATGAGGTGGTTAGAGACATGGGGGTTAAGAAACCCCTTGTTAGGTGGACAACTCATGGGGCAACATGCCCTCTTCTACAAAAGATAGCCTTGAGGGTCCTCTCTCAAGTTACTTCATCCTCTTGTTGTGAGAGGAATTGGAGCAAATATGGGAACTTGTACAGTGTGAAGAAGAGCAGGCTTGAGCAGTCCAGGGCAGAGACGATGGTGTATGTGCACTCCAACCTTCCTCTTATTTACATGAAGAGGGAGGAGTGGGCAAAGGGAAAGACACGGATGTGGGATGTCTTGCCTGATGAGATGGGTTTGGACAACAGTACTGAGTTGGCATTAGCCAACATGGATCTTAATGATCCAGTGCCGGAGCCGGTCACTTTTAATGAGGGTGATCGTATGGAGGGGTCATCCTCCACACCAGCAGATGCAGTTACTCAGATTGGCAGAGAGGAGGAGGAGGAGGATCAGGGCAGTGATGAGTTTGTTGATTCAGGCATGGAGAAGGACTATTGAGTCATTGACAAATGGGATTCTTCCATCTTGATCCACCCCTTTTTTGTATTTACTATTAGACTATTAGACTATTAGTCTATTTGGCATTTGCCAGTGCCCAGTGGCATTCCAACATCTATGTAATACATTTTGATTTTGATGACTTAATGAGAAATATGGTTCTGAGTCTCTGACATGCATCTATGTGTCTCAATGTCTCGTTGTGATTTGCGATTGTGAATGACAAATGTGTTGTGATTTGTGAATGATCTAATTTCTATTGAATATTTCATATTTGTAATTGTAAATGTAATTTCTATTGAATATTTGTAATTGTAAATGTTAAATTTTATTGGATCTATATGTCTATATTTTTAAATTTTAATCTATTTAAAAAAAAATATATATATGTATATAAAACATGTCCTACGTGTCCTAATTCCGGGGGTCACCATGTCCCATGGGGACACTCGTGTCCCGTGTCCTCGTGTCAAGTGACTTAGATGGATACATTGTAGAAAGGGGGGAGTTCTATTTTTTTCAATTTTTGGTTGGATTAAGAATTTTTGAGTTTTTGAAAAGGGATCCATTTTAAGTATTCACTCATCTTGGTTGAGGGAGATGTGAATTTAATTAGAGATTGGGTTATTACTAATTTTATCAATATTACAAAACTAGGTTCTTTTAAACAATAAAAAAATACTAATTTAGATTAAGAAATGACAAAAAAATGGTATGGGTGAATGAATTACCTGATTAGATGAAAATCCACCGGTGAATTTGCCTCCTCTCCAGCTAAATCGAGCTCCACCGATACTCCAGGGCACACAAACCGTCCTCGTCCAACCTCTATTTCGTGTTTCTGATGCGTGAAGAGCGCCGCAGGTGGTCGGGGGTGGTCGGGACTGTGTTTTTAAATTGATTTTAGATTTCAATAATGCGTACATGTTTTGTAGTTCTATAACGCGTACGCGTTATGGTTACCTATCCTACATGTCCAATGACATGTCAGGTTCGGGTCTTACCATGGCAAGTGCTAAGTATTAGAAACGCGTTATGTTTTTATGTATCAGGAATGAGTTTTAAAAAAGTAGGATTGCATCTAAAGTGACCCTCATCTTCTTGCACACACCCGATGATCATTTTTATGCACGGAAAGTTGCATCAGGCTCCAATAACTGGGTGGAATATAATGGCCTTTTTCAGGCATTGAAGTTGGAAATAGAACTAGGTATCAAGTAGCTTCACGATTTTGGGGATTCCTCTTTTGATATTCAATGGATGAAGGAAAATATCCAAGTTCAAGACATTGGCTTGCATCATTTCTCACCTTAAAGAGATCATTGGATGATTTTAGAGAGCTTCATACACTTATTTATATATCGAGAACATAATGTTGAAGCTGAGTCACTTTCTAAACATGCCATGTCAAAGACCCTTGGTAGTATCCATGTTTCATGTTTCTGTCAAAAATCCTAGATAGTATTTGTGTTTTTGAATTTGATATCTACTTGAGTTTATCATTGTTAGAAGATTCTTATTGTTTTTCTATCTTAGACAATGCATATGTACGATTAAAGCTACTTCCTTAGTTAAGACATTAATCCATTTTTTTTGGATAGTGATGTCTAGTGGTTAGATGAATCACACTTGATCCCTCTTGTTTTTGTTTTGGTTACATGAAGATTGTATTTTTGTTAGAAAATATGTTTTTTTTTGTAAAAAAAATTTAAAATTTCAATGATAATTTTTTTATACCTTGTACTACCACACATCTATATTATATTATTTTGAAATTATAGTTTTATGTTTCTATGGTATTGTTTTATTTTTAAATGTTTTCTCTATATTTTATGATTTTATGTTTTGAAATGATTTACCATTTTTATAAATTATATTATGTTATTTTGAAATTATAGTTTTACATTTCTATGGTATTGTTTTATTTCTAAATGTTTTCTCTATATTTTATGATTTTATGTTTTGAAATGATTTACCATTTTTATAAATTTTATAGTTTTATGTTTTGAAATGAAAGAACCCATTTTCTTTTAACACTTTCTTTGTATTAAAGCTTTGGACATTTGTGTTTATTAATATTCCAAAACAACACATTTTCATGTAAAACAAAATAAAAAAATTCATGTGTCTCTATGTAAAGGAAGATATAATTTTGGAATGAATGGTTCATGTGTCTCTATGTACAACAGATCCTTCATTGGAATTTTCACACCATTACTTTTATGCATGTAGTGTCTTTTGGAACTTCATGTGGTGTCTTTAACTTGAGGACTCAATAGCAAAAGCCACGTAAGCTTATCTTGTATAAGTCGCTGCAAGTTGCTACTTCAGGTTCAAATTATCTTAAAGTCATCCCTTAAGAAAACAAATGGATGAGAATGACATTACAGGAAACTTATTTTTGAAAGGCTAACAATATTTCTCAATGGATTTCCCACTAATATTGTTTCCAAAACGGCAAAGCATGGAAATACACGAAAAGTTCTGGCCAAGAGAAAATGTATGAAGAGATTAGCACCTGTGCCAATTCACAGGCTATAATGTAGATTGCTTACTCTTGCATTGCATTCTATTGCTACAGATCAAATTAACAAAGAAAGAATGGAGATAAGGGAGGATGCATCGTCAATACCACGAAGCTTTTTCCGGTACATAATATAACAGCTCTCGAGTGACAAGTACAAGAGGATATTTTCACTCTTGTTTTAATTTAAGTCTGCATTGAAGGTACCTCCCTGTAGCCAGTGATCACCAGCGAAAAAATTAACCACTGTGAAATTTTGAGCATCAGAAATGTTCATGGTGTGATACCCAGGCCATTGAACTCGCTCTGTAGTTCCTGCCCCAGGTCCCGAGTTCATATATTCACCATAATACAGCGTAGTCAAAGCAAAGTCCCCTGACCATTCTAGCCAACCTGCAGGATCGACCACATCATCTATATATGAATCGATATAAACTGTGCGAGAGTACTTTTTCCACGGCCTTCCCAAGAATGTTTGAAAAGTGCTCTTCACTGGAGCGAGATCAGGCGCAGCAGAGACGGTGCAGTTTTGAATAGAGATTCCAGTGTTTTGATTTGGATCATCTCTTCCTTGAGCCGTAAAACAATTCTTTTGACTATCCATCGGTTTTCTAGCCAGGAGATTGCAGTTTTGAAACACAGCTGCTGCATTGCCGAAGATAAAATCAACAGTGCCGTAAATGTCGCATTCCCTGTAGAATTGTCGAAGGGAATGTGCGTAGAGAGTGTCTTGGTAGCCTTTGAAGCTACAGCGGTAGAAAGCTGTTAGATCTGACCCAACCCGGAGGGCGACAGCCTGATGCTTCTCTGGCCCGGCCGTGTTCTCGAAGGTGATATCCCGAGCGAGAAAGCCTTGCCCAACTACAGCTGCAATCACAAATATCTCACGTATAAGCTCGACGAGAAAACAAAGATCTAGCCAAAGGGACTGTATAGCAACCGACAAAGCTACTCAAGTTGTATTTAATAAGGTAAAAGAACCTTCGACAGAGCCCTAATTTCAAATTCTTAATTGGATTCTAGAGGCGGCGAATTGAAATAAAGTTCTTTATATTACAGATATGATAAAAAAAGAGTAACCAAAACAGAAAACGCGGAAATGTTCGGAGAGAATAGTTGGATTCGAACATTATATATTGTTATATCGCAAGAGTTGGATAGATTAGTCAGATGTAGCAATACTTCTAGCGTTCAATGATTCATCTCAACATAAGACGAGGAATTCACCGAGAAGAGAAAAGAAAACTCGAAAACATGACCACGTAAACGAGTAAAGCAGCTTACCGACTGTTGCCGAGCGGTAAGTAGTCCATCCGTCCCCAACGCTTCTATTGCCAGTGATCACGGTGGCGTTTATGCCATCTCCCACCAACATAATATTTGTTTTGTGTTTGGACACCTCAACGGATTCCCGGTAGATTCCCTCTGTAACATGTATCACAAATCTATGTAAACTTTTGTTTGGAGCAGCATTCAGAGCGTCAGTGATTGTTGTATAATTACCACTACCATCTTGAGCCACCGTGACGAAATTGTCAGCTAAACCAACATCACCTTCTTTGGAGGTTTGAAGAAGCCTCCTTCGGTCTGAAGTAGACAACCATGAAGGGAACCCGTCATGGACGAATCCATAATGTAAAAGAAATTTAACGTCATCTTGATCGTGGCTCTCATGTCTCGTCGGATCGGAGAACAGGCGTCGGTTGTGCAGTACAGTAGGCCTCTTGGAACCTTTGCCAACGACAGAAATGTTCTTGACAAGAGCCAAAGAATTACTCACAACTCGCGACATATTAAGCACATTCTTTGTCAATATGTTTTGTAGGCTTCCGCTAGCCTCCTGGAGGCTTTGGATGCAGGTAGCCTGATTAGTAAGAGCTGCACTAAGCCAAGTCTGGATATCAACTGTCTGCCTCCATTGCAAAGAATTAGCAGTAACATTCGACAAACACTTGCTCAGGTCGTCCAACGTTAGATCGTACAACTGCATGCAATCTTCGAGAGCACCCAGTTGCTTTCCTTTGAATGCCCACCGTTTCATACGAGAAATTATATGAAACACTTTTCGTGCTTCGATAATGCTGAGCCTGAGAGCCATCCGTCCAAGATCTATGGAATTTGCCTGCAATGATCCCGGAAAGAGGCTCGACATTGTCGAAACACAGAATGGTGGATCCAATGTCCTGTCGCAGGCAGATTTCAGAGAATTGTGGTGCGGCTCTTTATCGCTTTCAACTTGGACAAACATGAGACACATCAAGAAAAGCAAAGCTATAAAACTAAATCTAAAAGCCATTTCAGAATGCACTCCTAGCCTTCTAACTGCACTAGATCAATAGAGTGTTGTCGCCCAGAGATATATATAGAGACTACTGCATTGGGCGCAGCATACGCTGCAGGTCTAGCCACTGGTGTTTGGACTGAAGAGCAGATCTTTTCCTCTGGAGCCAAAAAGGAAGAACCTAAAGTATTTTACCCAAAAAAAGTTGGGGATTAGCACAGGAAAAAACGTTATGAATAATGGATATAAAATATTCCTTTCTCAATGGCATACTTGAAGAAGAAGTCTATGTAGACCAACCACCTAGTTATGTTAACAAAGGTAAAGAACACAAGGTATGTAAGCTAAAAAAGGCCTTGTATGGTCTAGAAAAGTGTTATAATTCCTGCACAATGTAGGCTTGATGTGGGTGTAATGAGCGGTTTTTAATGGCGTTGGAGGGGCGGCGGTGGGAAACACTCGCGAGGGTTTTTTCTCATTCATTTTTGGGGTTCTTTCTTCTGCCATTGCCTAGGAAGGGTTTTCACCGATGTGTTTGGTTCGTAGCTATTCAGTAGGGTAGTGGTGGATTTATCAAGTGTTCCAGGTGCTTTCGCATTTGTCATTATGGTGGTTATACTCAAACTTCTGGAGTTAATGACGGTGTAACACGTGTAAGCTTTCCCAAATGGGCTGTCAGGTGACAAACGCGGTTTAGAGAAAGCGGAGTTGTCGGGTCTCAAAAGCAGTTTAGAGGATTTTTCCTACGGTTTTGAAACAAGACCAAGTCACTTGCTCCATTGACGAGGGTTAGCTCTGTAATCTTCAATTCAGGCGATTGGGTAAAGTAATTTATGCATGTTCTTCGTTTTTACTGTAACAACCATATAGTGGCCAGCCTGCAACCTGAAAAGAGTTTTATTCACGCACTCAAGTACAAATTAATACCAGGTGATTAATTATTTCTTTTGCTATAATTGAAGTCAGGAAAATTCTCATTCATCTACTGACGTTCTTCTTTCCCACCAATGTTGCAATTATAGTTTTGGGTTTTTATCGGGGATTTCGTTTAAAATACAAATTGCACAAAGTAGGCATAGCTCATACTTAGTTTGTTGTATTCTTACAGTTATATGTATAGGAATGAGCCTCTTCATCCAACTCATTGTTTGGACGTATATAAATTAGAAAGTATTTCATGCGAGTATTGTTTTTTTTATTATTTTTCTTTGATCCTGAATAACAAGTGATTTTTTACCAACTTTTAAAGCCACATTACAAAACTCAGATTTGGTGAAAATTCATAAAATATTTTGAGCATAATGAGGTATTTTCTCTAGTGTCTAAAGGGTCCCATGAGTTTTATTGATGGGTGGGTTAGAGTTCTGCTCGTTGTTGGACTAAATCAGACGCATTTTTAACCTGAGCCAAGTTTGACCCGTGAGTCTCGAGCAAGTCCAATAACTTTCGTAAAGTTGGTTACGGTAGCAAAACTTCAACAAACTTGTTAATGATGTCAAGTTTATTCACATCAGTGAGAACTAGGCTTCCTCTTTAAGAATCTAGTATGTTACATCTACTGGTCTAGTTGAATTCAACACTTATATTTGCATATCTACTAAATTCCAAAATACACATAATTGTAGATACATAATATTTATACTATTAAATTAAAACAAATATACTTGTAATATTATTTAGCTATGTTAAGACATATATGAGATATAATTATAGGCTCATATTGGATATACACTTTAGAAAACATGGACATGATTAGTGTTTTATATGATACTTGTAGGGTTTCTAATGGTCACTGATATGGCAGTATAAATGATAGGCTTTGTTCATCTTACCTTAGCGCTCTTGTTGGGTCATTATGCATCAATATTTTTTAAATAATTGATATAAACTATGTGTGTAAAACTATAAACAATTCCCAATTACAATCTCCAAATCGCAACTTTATGTGTTAGATTTTTTATTAAAATTTTTTATATCATAGCTTTTTCTTTATCATTTTCAATGATAATTAAAATGATTAATTTTAATTTTTTTTATATCATAGCTTTTTCTTTATCATTTTCAATGATAATTAAAATGATTAAAATAGAGGGTATGATATGCTTAGTAAAAACTAACTAAAAAATCATTTGAATAAATTTGTTATTCAGTTTTTAAAAATTTCAAGTAATTATTGTAAATATATTCTTTAATTATTGTGGATATATTTTACAATTGTTAAACATCATATTTTATGTATTTTTTTTTGTGTGTTTTTATTCCAATAATAATATTTTTTGGTTGTTTTTGTGTTTAAGTTTAAATTTTTTATTTTATTTTTTTTCTTGTTATATAGTCTATGATATATAAACTAATTTTCAATTAAAAACAATAAGATTATTAGACGAAAAAAATACTTTACAAAACCAACATAACTAACACATAAAATTATAGGAAACAAATAGGTTAAAAAATTCAATGCATATATTATCTGTTAATACATATAAAAACTATTAACATCCCAATCCCTCACACCTTATACTCTTTGTCAAATGAAAAGTTATAAGACACAAATAAGCTAAAAAAAGTCTATACATGTATTATTTTTTCTTTGAAAGTAAAATTAATTTGGGCATAATATTTATCTATTAATTTTTACAATTTTTTTTTACCATGTTTTTTTTAAGAGATGGGTATTAAGCAGTGTTTCTCCTAATTTTACTTATTTAAAATGAATCATATTTGTTCATCCAAATTATGATTAATCTAAATAAAGTCCACATTTTTAAAAATGAATAATATTTATCTATCCAATTTATGATATATCGAAAAAAAAAACATAAACAATATGATGAAAAATGGAATAACATTAATTCTTAAGTTTATGTTTTAATGATATAAAGTTCCCAATTTTGAATAAAATAATAAGGGACCTTCTAAACAAGTTCTACCATTTGGAAAATGGAAAAATATTCGTCCTTCATTGAAATAAAGCTCCCGTTTTTTAAGAATATAACTAAGGGCCTTTTTAACCAAAGTTCTACCTTTTGTTAAATGGAATAATATTCCTCCCTAAAATTTATTATTTATTGACATATTAATTGAAATAATAAAAATTTGAATTTTGAACTATATAAACACGGGACATTCCAAAGGAGTTCCACCTTTTTTAAAACGAATAATATTTATCCCTCAAGTTTATGATTCAATGTTTCATTAATTGAAATAAAGCACACAATTTTAAATGATATAAGCAAGGGCACTTCCAAGCATGTTCCACCTTTTAAAGAAAAAACTAGTTTTTAGTTGGGGACATTAGTTTAGCTGTGATTGCCAAATTTTCAAGTTCGACTATAGTCTGAACATAGGAATATGAATTTTATTTTTAAAAACAATTTTTAAAATAACAATTAATGGAACTATGGTTGGTTGTTTGAGGCTGACGTATGCCTTGTTATGTGTTTCCCACCACGCGGAAACGAGCATACTTCATCCCGTTTTAATACTTTCTCTGGTGCAGGGATTGTACCTTTTCATTTTGCAGTGCTTTGTCTGTTGCACTGGTCCCTGGCACCTGCTCTGACATCTGCATAGTTGCTTGCACCATTTGCGATATCTGGCGCCTGCAGTGGACTCTACAGTCTGCATTCGATTGCTGGCTCTTGCCACCTACACGGCCATGCAACTGATTGTTCGCTTTTGCCACGTACATGGCCATGCAAATTTTCCAAAGGCCGATATAAACTACAATTTTGCTTCTTTCTGAACTCATGCCGGTGGTGGGCGGGGAAGGCATTGGCAGGATTTTTGTTTTCAATTGTGTTTGAACTCATGCCAGTGGCAAGTGGGGAAGGCATTGGCAGGATTTTGGTTTCAACGTTCCTTTCTTCACGTACTGTTGTGCCCGCTTTACCATTGCAGCTGGAGAGTTAGTGGACGAGCCAGTCATTGTCTCAAACACTGGTTTATTTTTTACCTTTTCATTGTTTTTCCTACAACGCAGGTAAGTTTTGTATGTAGCTGTTTGGTTGCAAATAATCCCGTGCTTGTGTAGACCTGTAAAAATATCTAAATTTGTGAAGGAGGAGGAAGCGTTTCTTTGCGCACATGTTTGACTGCAAATAATCAAGTGCTTTTGGAGGTCGGTAAAAAACTCTAAATTTGTATAGGAGGAAGCATTTCTTTGTGGAGGGTTAATGGGAATTCAATACTATTATGTTCGTTCCCAAAAGGGTGTTGTTCGACCTCTTGGACACTAGAAAGAAGCTCAGGAACATTAAGAGGTAATTAAAAAGGGTGATTCACTGACCATGAGAGAACAACGTACTCAGCGTGGAGTTAGAGTGAAATCGCGTTGTTATATTTGTGCAAATTATATATCCTTTGTTCTTTGCTTGATTAGTTTTTATTGCAGAGATTGTTGAATGCAATTGAAAAATTATCAGACTTATGGATTGTGGTTCGTTGTTTTCTCCTTTGCTGGAATGCCATTAATAATCCACCTTGCAATTATTTATCTCAAAGTTATCATTTTGGCTTAATGATTTTTTTATGGAAGAACATCTCTGTTCTGAGGCAGTCGACATCAATAAGAACAGGAAGAGCTTAAACCAGTTTTCAAATGTATCAACAATATTACAAAATAAATGGTATGAAGTTTAGTGGTAAATTCACTTAGTCATTGACAAAAAAAGTTAAGATCCCAAATTGCAGTCACATGTTGGCGTCTTCCCTCTACCCATTTGTTCTTATAGGGATTGCTTATTGAGATCACTTTTTCCTAACCAAATGAAACAGGTACCGAATTTTATGTAATTTCTTCATCTTCTTCTTCAATCATACTAATTGAAACGATGGAATTTAATTTAGAGTATGGATTATTTGGATGAGTTTATGAATGAAGGTGGACAAAATATTATCATTGTAACTTGCCAAGAATGGATAAGACATTGACTACTTTCTAGACTACCTTGTAGAGATGTTAGAATCCAACATAATTACAACTAGAGTTTGATCATTTGTAGTTGTATTGATGCTTTTTGTATCATAAGTTGTAAATAAAAGTTTCTAGCAATTAGATTATGGATATTACTAGCCTCATTGGCAAAGGAAAAGTTTGCATGTTATCTATGTGGGTTGACTGTTGATAGATGATGCTTGGGTGGTTTCCTCCTACAGTCAATTGTTTAGATTTGATAAAAACATATTAGTATGGTCTTCATAAAAGCAATTGTGGTTTCCAGTGTATTATAATGGTTTTTGGTTACTTTTTATATAGTTCTGGAACAATCATATGAAAATCATGCAAAACTAAAAACAATCCTCGTGAAGGGCCTAAACTCGTTATGCCTTTGAACCAAGTGTGATGGGTTGGTTATGCCAAGCTATTGTACTTAGATACATGGGTACTGCAAAACATATAACTGGAAAATACTGAAGTAGAACTATAGCTAGGATACCACCGGGTCGAAGGTAGGATTGAATCTATTTGAATTTTGAAAGTCGAGCACAGGGTTTATATGATAAGCTCCTTATGCCGAGTTTGTTAATGGTCAAGCGGAAGGGATTTGCAGGTTGATTACACCCAAACATAGGATGAGTCAAATTATATCATTATACGAGGTGTTTTGCAATAAAACTACAAAATATTTTAGCAGTTTTATTTCATTTGTGTGCTTTTTTGGAATTAGAGGCCCTTGTTTTGAGAGAGATTGAAATGTTATCAAGTTATATGTAGTTATATATTCATAAATACACACATATCTATATCTTCAATTTTATTGTCATTCCATGTAACAACTCTTCCTAACTTTTTTTTTCATTATTTATATTACCTCTTCTTAATTAATAAACAATTTACTTATAACACAATTAAAATAAAATAAATAAAACCACAATATAACAATTTACTTAACATAATTAAAATAAAATAAATAAAGCCACAATACAGATAAAGTAACTTATCTATTTGCTTTAACTTGATATCATACTTTCAAAGTTTGGACATAATCTTTTATATGTGAAAAGATTCAAAGTTAAATTTTATTAACTTTTCAAATCCTTATTTTACACCTCAAGCATATTTAACAAAAACTGAAAATTAGTTTTAGGAGTATATTTTAACCTCTAAACTAATATTATTTGGCTTCATAACAAGTGCAAAAAAAACAACTCCTTCAATAATTTTTCTATTGTAAAAAATCCCTTTTTGTAGTTAGCCACAAAGCTAGTGGCCAATGTCGAGGACATTGCCACCACATGGCTCAAGCAACCATTTAAGTGCTAATGCCCATATTTTGAATGGAATATTAAACTAGGTATGGAAGAAGTGCTAAAGGTTTCTTTAGTTTAAAAAGAAAGAGGAGGATGGCATTCCTATTGTCAAATGGACAGCAATTGCAAAACCTAAAGATCTTGGTGGGTGGGGCTTAAAAATATGCATGTGCTTGGACAATTGTTAGTAGCTGAAAGTCTTTGCATGCTTTCATTTGATCAAGGATTGTGGGGGAAAGTTATGAAATTGAAGTACATTGATAACGGTAATATTAAGGATTGGATTAGATATGTACGGAAATATTTTAAAGGAGCATCCAATGTTTGGAAAGAGTTGATAAATACTTATATATTCTTAGCTATTGGGTGGCCTAGAAAATTGCTAAAGGTAATAAATTGATCACTGGAGAGGATCCTTGGATAGGATGGAGTGGGAACTTAAAGCTGTCAAAGGCCATCATATAGTCTCTTAAGGATAAATATGTCTTTAGGTTGGAAGATGTTGTGGGGTTTTTGGTTCAAAGAGATGGAATTTAGTCCTGGAAGTTTATAGAGGACCCGGAGTTGCAATGTAACCAAGCTATTGAGTGGTCACCATACACTATTCCTTTTAAAACACAATGCAATTAGTCTCAGGGATTGCTATCATGATATGAAATGATCTTGGAACAAAGCTCATTTCCAAACTTCGTTATGATGTAAAAATTAGTGAAGGATCCAAGGAAGAGAGAAGGTGGTGGTGGAAACTTGTGTGGAAGATGAATAGTTCCCTTGAAACCAAAATTTTGCTTTGGTTGGATTTATCAAACAAAATACTAACGTAGGAAAATGGCCAAAAAAGGAAATGGGTTAGTCCTAATTGGTGTTATTTGTGCGAAGAGAAATTGAGGTTGTTAATGATCATGTTTTAGTTGCTTGTCCCTTTACAAAAGTTATCTTAAGGGATGTATGCCAAATTCTCAATATTCAACATTTATGGGATAAAGAAACATTATTGGAGTGCCATGTAGGCTAGATTCTTGGCAGTTTTGTAGTTGAGCACGTAGCTCTCCCATGCTTTGCTTCGTGGGGAATATGGTTATCTAGAAACAAGTCAATATTCGAAGGAAAGGAGGCTTATATGGATCGTTTATTGCATTACATCAGGCTATCCTATGGTAAAGGTAAGAAGGTTTCTTCTCAAAAAGTCCCAAGAAGATTGCAAGAATTGAGCATAAACTATTATAGCCATTGGAGATTCTTTGATGGATGTAGCCAATGGTCTCCTAGGAGATGTGGGGTAGGGGCTCTTCTTTTCCTTTAAAATTTTCATTTTGTTTTGATGAAATATTGAGCAAGGTGTGGTTCAAACAATAGAGCAAAGTTCTTCACTACGTGGATCCTTTTATGTGTTGTTGCTGAATGAAACATAAAAGGCTTACATGTTTTTGGAGATTCAAAACTTCTCATGGATTGGGCCACAGGAAAATGTCAAATTACCAATTTAATCCTTGAGCCAATTATGGACAGAGTGATAGAAAAATATATTTTTTGAGCATATTTCTTTTGCTCATATCTACATGGAAATCAATCATAAAATTGAGCATATGTCTAAGGAAGCGTTCCATTTACAAGAAGGAATTAAGGTCGAACAGGAAGTCAACGACAACAAGAAGTTGTCCAAAAGTATCTTTTTTGATGAAGTGTTTTTAAGTTTTTGTATAAACCAACACTAAGAATTGGAGTCTTTTGTTTTCAAATGTGCGAAGAGGACATGTGTTTTGTAATGTTTTTTGGTTATCAATTTGTTCTGTTTTTCTTCAAAGGTAGTTGGTATAGGCTTGAAGCAATATATCAGTACATAAACTAAGCCGAAACACCAACTAAAGCGTTCCATTTACAAGAAGGAATTAAGGTCGAACAGGAAGTCAAGGACAACAAGAAGTTGTCCAAAAGTATCTTTTTTGATGGAGTGTTTTTAAGTTTTTGTATAAACCAACACTAAGAATTGGAGTCTTTTGTTTTCAAATGTGCGAAGAGGACACGTCTTTTGTTTTGATGAAGCGTTCCATTTACAAGAAGGAATTAAGGTCGAACAGGAAGTCAAGGACAACAAGAAGTTGTCCAAAAGTATCTTTTTTGATGAAGTGTTTTTAAGTTTTTGTATAAACCAACACTAAGAATTGGAGTCTTTTGTTTTCAAATGTGCGAAGAGGACACGTGTTTTGTAATGTTTTTTGGTTATCAATTTTGTCTGTTTTTCTTCAAAGGTAGTTGGTATAGGCTTGAAGCAATATATCAGTACATAAACTAAGCCGAAACACCAACTAAAGTGTATTTTTATTTCATCTTGAAATATCAAATACAAATATTTTTTCATAAAAAAAAATCAAGAACCTTGAATGTCCTCCTATAGGTGAAGTGTGCAATTCCAAAAGGATCTTCTATTTGAGTTGGGAATTCTTACATAAATATAGGAAATCATGGTACCAAAGTGAAACATTCTTCCACACAAATGTATCTAATGCACTAGGATCCTCTTGCATTTGTTGAATTATCTTGCATTCCTTCTAATCCTACTTACATTCTATTCTTGCTTCTTCCACCCAATTAGATTGCATAATGCAAATAGTAAAAAGTAATCCCTCTACATCTTTTTCTTTCCTTTAATGTGCATCTTCCACTACATTTTGTTTTCATTTTTTGTAGATAATTTAAAAGTCATAACCTAACACATGTGTCACCCATTTTTCTTGCTCTTCTGAAGATATTCCTTGTTCCAAGAAGTACTTAACACTATCATGAGTTGTTATTACCTTGAAGTGTCTTCCTATTAGGTAAGGGCTCCATTTATTAATTACATGCAACATGCCTAACATTTTATTTTCATAAATTAGTTTGAGTAAGCTTTTTTTCCTTTAAGTTGGAAACTTATGAATGCAAGTGGCTTTCCTTCTTGCATTAAAATTGCACCAATTGCATTCCCCTAGTAATCAATTTCCACATTAGAATTTTTTGTGAAGTCAGGTGTGGCTAATACAAGAGTTGTACACATAAAAAATTTAAGTTTTTCAAAATATTTGGTTGCTTCTTGAGTCCAATAAAATACCTCCTTTTTCAATAGAGACACTATAAGAGATGCCGCTATTTGACCATGATTCTTGACAAACTTGTTGTAATAGCATGTCAATCCTACGAATCCTTTAAGAATCTTCAAGGTTTTTGGAATTGGCCATTCCATTATAGCTTTAATTTTGTTAGGGTCCACTTTGATTTCATCATGACATACAATCTGGACCAAATATTCCACTTCCTGAACCCCAAAGGAACACTTAGAAGGCTTGTCATATAGTTGTTGCTCCTCCAATAATTTTAATACCATGTCAACATGTTGTACATTCTCTTCCAAATATTGGACATAGATTAATATATCATCAAAAAATACTAGTTTTCTTCCCAAGATTTGCTGTATATTAGTATATCATAAAAAAATACTAACACAAATTTCTTGAGGAATGGTTTAAAAATAAAATTCATCAAGATTTGAAATGTGGAGTTGCATTGGTAAGGTCAAATGGCATCATCATAAATTCATAATAACCTTCATGTGTTTTAAAGGTTGTTTTTGGAATGTCTTCTTGCCTCATTCTGATTTTGATGATATCCTAAGTGGAGATCTAACTTGGTAAAGAAAATTGATCCCTTTAATTAATCCATTAGTTCATCAATGATAGGAATATGGAACTTATCTTTAATGATCATCTTGTTGAGCTCTCTATAATCTAGACACATACACCATGAACCTTCCTTTTTAAGAACCATAAGGACTGGTGCATAGAAGACAGTTTGGCTAGTGTGAATGATGCCAACATCTAACATTTCTTGAACCATATTCTCAATCTCACTATTTTGTGCATATGGGTACCTATAAGGTTTGATGTTAGGTGGTACACTTTAGAGCTGCAAGTGAATCACATAGTCATGATCTTGAGCAGGTGGAATACCTTTAGGAATATATCCAAATACCTTGGAATGACTGTCAAAAACTCTTTGGAGAACTACTAGAATAGAGGGTATAGATGCTTGAACATCTAGTGAGCATAACTATGCAATTACACCATGGTGTCCCCTTTTTAGCAATTTTTCATGTTTTTGGAGCTTATCACTTTAGAGGGTTTCCCTGGAGTACCTTTGAGTTCAATTTACTTACCTTTTGAGAAACATCTCATGAAAAGTTCCTAAAAATTAAGAGTCACTTTTCCCAATGATTGTAACCATTGAACCCCTAATACAACATCAACACCACCCATTTGGATTACAATTATTGGGCTATCCAATAAATACTCCCCCATATTAAGTTTAATACTGTGGCACTTCTCTGAATAATTTATGGTACCTTCATCTAACAATCATTATTTGAAAATCTGGTGCAAGATATATAAAGCAATTAAGAAGTTTGGCTAATTTGTAATTAATGAAGTTATGGGTACTACCAAAATTAATCAACATTGTTACTTTTTTCTTTTTGGTATATCCTTCTATCACAAGAGTTTGAGGGGCGCTAGCTAATGCATGACAAGAAATGGTTGGAGTAGTATCTTCTAGCTCAACCTCTTCATATTGTCCTAGTTTTGGATCTTCTTCCTCTCCACGATGTATGTAGGATAATTTCTTCTCGTTGCACTTATGCCCCTTACTATACTTGCTGCCGCAATTGAAACATAGTCTTTTTCTCTTATTTCCTCCACTTTGTGAGGTGTCAAACTAGTAGGCTAAGTTAGGTTAGGGGGAGGGACATTTCCCTCTATATAGGTGTTAGTAGAAGCTCTTCTAATAGCCATATTTTTACTTTCAACTTTCCTTCTCAAACAAAAAGAAGTCTCCAATGATTTAGGTTCAAAGAGATGCATCTCATGCTACATGCTCTCCTTTAAAGTGCCCATAAAGAAATCCGACAAGTTATCCCTTGTAATATTGTTCACTCTAAGACTCAAATTTTGAAGATGTTTAATGTGCTATATAACTAGGCCTCTTTGCCTAAGATTTATCAGTTGGCTAAAGAAGGCATTGCTCTTAATATCCTACAATGTGCTATCAATTCATCCATAAATATAGACCAAGAGACAATAGAGTCCATATTACAGTCATAAAACCATTGGTACCACACAAATTGATTAGCTTCTAAATACAATGATGTTGTTGAATATCCTAATTACTCCTATTATATGTTATGAGTTAGTGTTTTACGTAGTCAAGAGTAATTATTTGGTTATGCATTTATTAATATAGTTAGTGGAGAAGACCTGTCAATAGAGAAGACATGTCAAAAATCAGTTTTGTATTTCCTATATTTAGAAGTTAATGTTGAGACGAGTTGGAGGATGATCCATAGGGTTTGGTGTATTGCTTTGCATCTACTTTGAATCTTCACATGGTATCAAAGTAGGCCTAAGACTCTTTGAAGATAGGAAAGAAAAAATTAGAGATTTTCCACTCTAGAGAAAATAGGAAGATATGCATTGAGATCTATGAAGTGAAGCTCATCGATTGAGAACAAACCACCACAAGAGCTATCAATAGGCTTTATGATCCATAGAAAGATAGAAGCCCTGTCTCAAAAGAAAACAAGAAGGAAAACAAGTCACAAGAAGGTATTGTTGTCTTGTCGGTCATTGGGAGTGATAGAGAAGGACTATCATTGTTTATCCATGTAGAGGGAGCGATAGTATCGTTGTCCTGTAGTTTAAAGAGAGCAATAGATTCCCAAAAGGGTCCATCACAATCTCTCTACCACTGGGGAGTGATAGTCATGACTAAGCAGTTTTCGGGATAGCGATAGTTTTTCGATACACTGCACATTCTCCATTTTCCATTCCGGTCACAGACAGACGAACCAGAAAGGAAAGACACTCTTTTAAAAGGTAACTTTTCAGAGAAAAAAAAACACATGTTTTGGAAGAATAAAATGGCTTCAAGAAACCAAACCTTTTCCCAGATTCCTCATCTCACTGGGAAGAACTATGAAATATGGTCGATCAAAATGATGACCTTGTTAAAGGCTCAAGATGTTTGGGAATATGCATCCCATGAGTATACAAAATTGAGAGATGAAGCAGTCGAACATACCATGACAAATAATCAAAGTACTCAGTTAAAAGAACACATAACCAAGGATGCAAAGGTGTTGCATCTCATTTAAAGTGCTTTGGATGAAACCATCTTCCCCAAGATTTATCTTGTGAGATCCTCTAAAACCACCTAGGAGATATTGCAAAGCAACTATCAAGGCATCACCAAGGTGAAGACAGTGAAATTGCAAACCTTGATAAGGGACCTTGAAATCCTAGAAATGAAGTGGTTGGAGTCGATAGTTCAATACATGAATTGAGTAACTACCACTATAAACAATTTGAAGATGTACGGCGAAGATATGACGGATAATAAGGTAGTCGAGAAGGTTCTCAGAACCCTATCCAAAAAGTTCGATTCAGTGGTCGCGACAATTGAAGAAGAAAATGATATGTGTCATATTTTAGTAGATGAATTGACGGATCCCTTTTATCTCTCAATTTCATAAACAACAAGAATGATAATTCCTCGCTTGAAAATGCATTTTAGACCCAGGCCTCCATTGTAGAGGTAGAAGAAGAGGTCAAGGAAATAGAAGGAGAGGTAGGAAAATTATAGATCTTTCTCAAGAAGGAGAGAGATCAACCCCATATTTGGGACGAGATCATGAACACTTTCATAACCAAAGGGGGAGAAACATAAATTTCAAAGAAAATCCTAGGATAGAGTGTTTTTACTACAAGAAGTTTGGCCACTCTGAAAGTGAATGTAGGAAGAAGCAAGCAAATAGGAATAAGGGCATAACACATATTAGGAACAATGATGAAGGGACATCATAATCAATATTCCTTTCATGCCATATTACTGAAGAAACCATCCACAACAAATATCTATGGTTGTTGGATAGTGGTCTCAACAACCACATGACAGGTAACAAAGTTTTGTTTCAAGTTTGGATAGCTCTATCACATCTGAAATTAAGCTAGGAGATTATTATCAAGTCAAATCCAAATGTAAAGGTGTAGTTTCAATATTAACTAAACAAGATGAAAAGAAGGGCATTTGTGATGGTTTCTATGTACCTGGTGTGAAAAATAACTTGATGAGTGTAGGCCAGATGAGTCAACATGGTTATGAGTTCATATTCAAAGGTCCCACTTGTATAATCCTAGATAAGCCACCTAGTAAGAGGCTCACATCACAAGTACAAACCAAAAATAGGATGTTTATCCTGATGTTGAAAAGTCTAAATCAGTCACTTTTATATGCACAAAATATCTCAAGCACTGATGAAACATGGTTGTGGCACCTTACGTATGGTTAGTTACCCTTTACAAGTCTTAGCCTTTTGTATACAAAGTGTATGGTCAAGGATCTACCCCTGATTAATGAATAACACAACTCTTTTGAAACTTGTATCTTAGCCAAACACCCAAGAGATAGCTTCCCAGTTGCTTCCTATAGAGAAAACGAGCATCTTGAGGTGGTGCATACAAACTTTTGTGGTCCTATGCAAACCTAGTCCATAGGAGGAAGTATTTATTTCCTAACATTTATTGATGACTTTAGCAAAAAAAATTGGGTGTATTTTGTGAAGCACAAATCTTAGACTTTTGAAAATTTTAAAGAGTTCAAAGCCATGGTAGAGATATAGAGTGGAAAGTACATTAAAGTACTCAAGTCATATGGAGGAGGTGAATAGGACTCCAAAGAATTCACAGAACATTGCAAACAACAAGGGATTGAAAGGCAATTCACTACAAGGTACACTCCACAACATAATGGAGTAGATGAAAGGGAGAACAAAACAATCATGAACATGGCCAGGAGTTTGCTTAAGACAAAGAACTTGTCAAATGAGTATTGGGAAGAAGTTGTAGCATGTTCAATTTATATCTTGAATAGATATCCAACCTGCAATGTGAAAGACAAAGTCCCATAGGAAGCATGGAGTGACATGAAAGCTACGGTTTCACATTTTAGAGTTTTTGGATGTGTAGCTTATGCACATATTCCTAAACATTTGAGGAGGAAAATTGATGACAAAAGTGAAAGGTGCACTTTTATTGGCTACAATGAATAGTCCGAAGCCTACAAGTAGTATAATCCCATCACCAAGAAGTTCATTGTCAATAGAGATGTTAAGTTCTAGGAATACAAGTCTTGGGAGGATCAAACAAATGGAACGATTGGAAACCATACTCCTTTTCCATGGGTGGATGAACATGTAGAACCTACAAGCTAGCAAAATATTCATCCTAGACCCCAAGGATGCAAGTACAAAGACAAGGGGAACAATTAGAGCATATTTCTTCTTCCAACAGTGATTCAGATCCAACTATAGCTTCTCTAAGAAACTAGAAGGAAAGAAGATTGCAAGACATTTACGAACAACTTGATGATGAGCAAGCACATTTTGTTTTTTAGTCCTTTCAACTAGTATATTTTGAAGAAGCAATGAAGGAAGAACAATGAGTTCAAGCAATGAATGAAGAAAAATAAGTCTTTGAAAGAAACAACACATGGGATCTTGTAGATCTACTAGTAGAAAATATCAACATTTGAGTTAAAAGGGTATATAATACAAAGTTGAATGAGAAAGACACAGTGGAGAAGCACAAATCCTGACTTGTAGCAAAAGGTTTTGCTCAGCAACCTGGTGTGGATTATGGAGAAACATTTGCTACACTAACATGTTTAGATACTATCAAAGCAGCTTCGGCAGTTGCAACCCAAAACATGTGGCCAGTTTGTCAAATGGAGGCTAAATTTGTTGGTTGTGGAGCCCTATCTTCCTTATTTAGAGGTCGTGTTTCAGCCGTGTCTGAATCCCAACCCATGATTGGGGGGGGGGGGGGGGTTGGGGGGCTTGCCCCCCACAAATAGTCACCATGGGGGGTCCAAGGGAGGCGACAACTAATTTGGGAGCCCCCCATGCAGGGGTTCCAGGGCAACGCCCCCGTAGTGAAAATTTTGGAAAAAATGCCTTGTAAAATGTTGTAATTTCATAGTCATGACTTGGTCAATAATGGATGATTTATGGGCCCATAGTATTGGGTGTTACATAGTATTTTCCCATGGTAATCGCTCTTTAAAAGGAATGCATTGTAATATGGCTGTGTATTGTAGCATTGTAAAGATATCTGATTGTGTGAGAGAGTGAAGAGGAAGTTGCAGTGGATGTGTTGTAGGTTGTATCCCTTCATTTGTTGGATGGTATAATAATAAGGACTGGCAATTTTTTTGTGGACGTAGCCCATCTTGGGTGAACCACGTTATATTGGTGTCTCTCTTGTAATGCGTTTTATGTGATTTATGTTTGCATCTTGTTTATTGTTATTGCTTTGCAATCCTATTTTTCTAACAATTGGTATCATAGCCAAAGGTCTATTTGGAAGATAAACTCTTAGGAAAGAAGGGTTCCTAGTTTGAGTAGGAGCAATGGCGGAAGAAGGAAAGTTTAAGGTCGAGAAATTTAATGGACAAAACTACCAGTTATGGAAGATGCAAATGCAGGACTAACTGTACCAGAAGGATCTATTCCTACCGTTGGGAGGAAAAGCAAAACACTCGGAAACTATGAAGGATGAATAATGGGAGGTTCTTGACAGAAAGGCATTGGGAACAACATGGTTGTGCTTGGATTCATCGGTGGCTTTCAATATTTCAAAAGAAACGACAATGGAGGGGATGAGCACATTGGGTAAGCTATATGAAAAACCCTCGGTCTCCAACAAGGTATTTCTAATGAAGCGTTTATTTAATATGAAGATGTCAGAAGATGGATATGTTTCTAATCATTTAAATGAATTTAATATGATTCCAAATCAGCTATGTTTTGTAAAATTGAACTTTGATGGTGAGGTTAGGGATATTCTAATCTTGTGTTCATTGCCAGAAAGTTGGAACAGCTTGGTCATGGTTGTAAGCAACTCTGTATCTGGTTCAAACACTTTGAAATTTGATGATGTTGTTGGTGTTATTCTTAGCAAGGAAATGCGAAGGAAAAGCATAGGTGAGACATCAAGTAATGCATTGACCATGGAGAGCAAGGGAAGCCAAAGGGAGAGAGGAAAGATCCCAGTTAATCGCAACAAGTTCAGGAAGGGAAGATCCAAGTCCATATTGGGAAACATAGAGTGTTGGAACTGTGGAAAGAAAGGACATATAAATAAAGACTGCAGATCTCTAAAGAAGAAAGGAGATGGACATCAGGAGACTACTCAGGAAGCAAATGTAGCAGGTGATGTGTTGCAAGATGCTTTGATTTTTGCATTAGATAATACTAATGATTACTGTGTAGTAGATTGAGGGGCTTCATGTCATACTACACCCCATAGGAAATTCCTTCATGATTATGTTCCAGGTGATTTTGTACATGTTTTATTGGGTGATGATGAACCATGTAAAATTGTTGGAATGGGTAAGGTACGGATAAAGTTAAAGAATAGTGAATGGGTGCTGAAATATGTAAGGCATATTCCTGCTATGAAAAGAAATATGATCTTAACAGGACATTTGATAGATGGTGGTTGTTTATCTACGTTTGGAGAAACATGGTGGAAGATCACTAAAGGATCAATGGTGATAGCAAAAGAAGACATGATATGTAAGTTGTATTTAAGTCCTCATAATACTGACTGTTCTATCTCTTTAGCTTCCACAGGAATAGATACAACATTGTGGCATCATAGGCTTGGCCACATGAGTGAGAAAGGGATGCAAATTCTCCACTCAAGAAAGTTGTTTCCAGATCTGAAGCAGGTAAGTTTGGAATTCTGTGAGAACTGCGTTTATGAAAAACAGAAGAGAGTCAGATTTCTCAAGGTTGGGAAACAAAAGAAGAGTGAAAAGTTAGAGCCTGTACATATAGATGTATGGGGACCGTATCATGTACAATCTCTTGGTGTCTCTCATTATGATGTTAGTTTTATTGATGATGCAACTAGAAAAACTTTGGTTTATTGCATTAGATAGAAATCTGATGTGTTTGCTACTTTTAAGAAATGGAAAGCTTTGGTTGAGAATGAGACAAGAAAAAGGTTGAAGTGTCTCAGATATGATAATGTAGGTTAATACTATGGAAATGAGTTTGATAGTTACTATTCATACCATGTGATTCGTAGAGAGAAGACAGTCCCAGGAACACCACAAGAAAATCGTGTGTCAGAAAGGATGAACAGAACATTCATGGAGTGTGCAAAGTGTGTAAGATTGCAAGTAGGGTTTCACTTACAGTTTTGGGTGGATGTTGTAGATATTGTTGTTTTTTTAATAAACATAGGGCCTTCAAGTGATTAAGATGGTGGTATTCCAAAGGAGTCATGGACAGGTAAAAATGTAAACTACTCTTTTCTGAGAACTTTTGGTTGTGAAGCATGTGTCCATATTGATAAAGAAAATAGAACAAATCTTGAGGCTAAATCCAAGGAATGTACCTTTATTGGATACGGGGTTGATGATTTTGGTTATCGCTTATGGGATTATGAAAATAACAAAATAATTAGGAGTAGAGATGTGGTATTCAATGAAAAGTTCATGTATAAAGATCAGTTACAGGGAAAGAAACAAGAAAAGAAAAACACGGAGTACACAGTGCTTGATGAAATCAAAGAAAATGAAGTTCCGAAGGTGCCGGAAAATAAAAAACATCAGCAGTTACCTCAAACTCCTGCAAGTGCTAGAATATCTACCAGGTTAAGTAGACCCCCTGAACGATTGTCTCTTTCACTGTATTATTTATTGATGACTGATTCTGGTGAACCAGAATGTTGTGAAGAAGAAATGCAGGTGGAAACTAGAAAGAAGTGGGAGCAAGGCATGAATGAGGATATGGAATCATTAGTAAGAAAACAGAATTGGTCCATTGGAGTAAGGCCAAGAGCTTTGCCATATTGTTAATTTCATGTCCTAGCCCCCAAGAGAATGTTGCCTTTGTAGTTCCTCTAGGATTGAAAATAATCCCACCCATGCCTATCACCCCTTAAAACAACAATATTTACAAAAGTAACTTAGAAAGTAGAAAGTAGATGCATAATTAAAAATAAGTTTGTTTTTTGTTTTTTTGTCTTGTGCGAAATAAAAGCAAAATGGTAATAACGCGTGAAGTAAGTTAATGAAGTAAATAAAATAGTTTTATATACTAAAAGAAAAAAATGAAAAAAGTTAAAAACATTTAAATACCAAAAATATAAGCATGCTAATAAATAAATAAAAATAACAATTACATAACATATGAAATGATAGAAATAATTTTTTAAATAAACATTTAGACTTAAAAATTAAACTAAAAAATGAAATAGGTAAGAGAATGAAGGTTTTCGACCCAATATTTTTTATATTTAATGAATAATAATCCCATATATCATCATCAATTGGATAAATGAAATATTGGAACAGGCATGACTCAAAATCATAGAAGATATTAATGAATCCATCAATTGTAATGTTACATGGAGAAAGGAGAAAGATAAAGTCTGGACTTCAAAAAATGGATAATTTGTGTTGCACAATGACCTTTTCGTCGATACCTACTATCCATGAAACTGTTAGATCCATAGATAAACAATGTATGTGTTATCTCCTCAAGTAAACATAGACTAGTTGTGTTTTCTAGGTGATAGGAGGTCTTTCAATTTTTCATTTTTAGGTGCATTTGGGGTTCTTTTTCGAGAGTTTGAAGTGCGTAATGAAGTTTGAAATAACATTTGATGTTACTTTGTCTCCAAGAAATAATTTTTCGGTTTGAAGGGCCCCATTTATTAATTACATGCAACATGCCTAACATTTTATTTTCATAAATTAGTTTGAGTAAGTTTTTTCCCTTTAAGTTGGAAACTTTTGAATGCAAGTGGCTTTCCTTCTTGCATTAAAATTGCACCAATTGCATTCCCCTAGTAATCAATTTCCAAATTAGAATTATTTGTGAAGTTAGGTGTGGCTAATACAAGAGTTGTACACATAAAAACTTTAAGTTTTTCAAAATATTTGGTTGCTTCTTGAGTCCAATAAAATGCCTCCTTTTTCAATAGAGACACTATAAGAGATGCTTCTATTTGACCATGATTCTTGACAAAATTGTTGTAATAGCATGTCAATCCTACGAATCCTTTAAGAATCTTCAAGGTTTTTGGAATTGGCCATTCCATTATAGCTTTAATTTGGTTAGGGTCCACTTTGATGTCATCATGACATACAATCTGGACCAAATATTCCACTTCCTAAACCCCAAAGGAAAACTTAGAAGGCTTGTCATATAATTGATGCTCCTCCAATCATTTTAATACCATGTCAACATGTTGTACATGCTCTTCCAAATATTGGACATAGATTAATATATCATCAGAAAATATTAGTTTTCTTCCCAAGATTTTCTATATATTAGTAAGGTCAAATGGCATCACCATAAATTCATAATAACCTTCATGTGTTTTAAAGGTTGTTTTTGGAATGTCTTCTTGCCTCATTTTGATTTTGATGATATCCTAAGTGGAGATCTAACTTGGAAGAAAATTGATCCCTTTAATTAATCTAATAGTTCATCAATGATAGGAATATGAGACTTATCTTTAATTATCATCTTGTTGAGCTCTCTATAATCTAGACACATACAACATGAACCTTCCTTTTTAAGAACCATAAGGACTGGTGCATAGAACACAGTTTGGCTAGTGTGAATGATGCCAACATCTAACATTTCTTGAACCATACTCTTGTGAGGCACCTGCAACAATTAATTAACAAGAATGCGCGAAATAGCAGAAATGACAGAACTCAGAATCACTTTTGTATTGATCACGGGCCACTTCGAGGGGGCAACCTCCTTTGAGCAAGCTCAATACAAATAACTTCATGGTTCCTTCATAGGTCTCAACACACACTTATATACTAATTCTAGGCGCCAATACTATGGGTCGAAACCATGGGCCGTTACAAACTATGGATCAACAATACTACGGGCGACTTACAAAGCATATGCGCCAACAACAATAACACAAACTATTGATCACAAATACTACAGGACGACTTACAAAGCATATGCGTCCAACAACAACATACTAACAAAGTAAAGATATGGGTTCCTAACATCCCCTCCCCCTTAAAAAAAGCTTTGTCCTCAAAGCTTCAGATGTGGAAATTGTTGTTGAATCTGAAGGAGTGGTTCCCATGTAGCATCCTCTGGTTGCATGCCGTGCCACTGAATTAAGACCTCTGTGATAGAGCGAGAGCGAAGCTGACGTGTGCGCCGATTGAGGATGGCCTCTGGCTCCAAAAGGATGGATCCTTCATTATCCAGTTCGGGTAAAATCGTTTGGCCGCTGATGTTGGTGCCAAGAACTTTCTTCAAACAAGAGACATGAAAGACTGGATGAATGCGGAAAGAAGGAGGAAGTTCCAATTTATAAGCAACGGACCCAATCTTCTGAAGAATCCGATATGGCCCATAGAACTTTGGAGCAAGCTTATGACGCCCTTTGAGTTTCAAGGAGGATTGTTTGTACGGCTGGAGACGAAGAAAAACCATATCGCCGACTTGAAAAGTGCGCTCTGAACGGTGCTGATCCGCTTGTTGCTTCATGCGATTTCTTGCCATGTGAAGATTGTCCCGCAAAATGCGAAGAATCTGATCGCGGTTGCGAAGGACCGTGTCAACTTCCTGAACTGGTGAACTGGTGGGGGTGTATGGAAGAAGAGCTGGAGGTGCTTGACCATAGACTGCTTCATATGGGGTCATTTTAGAGGCAGTGTGGTAAGAGGTATTGTACCACCATTCAGCAAGAGGGAGCCACTTTTCCCACTGATGTTGTTGTTCTGAGGTGAAGCAACGAAGATAAGTTTCCAAGCATTTATTGACAATTTCAGTCTGACCATCTGTTTGTGGGTGATACCCTGAACTCATCTTCAGTTTGGTGCCAGTGTGGCGAAATAGTTCTGTCCAAAAATGACTAGTGAAAGTCGCATCACGATCCGAGACAATGGAAGAAGGGATGCCATGAAGACGAAAGATCTGGTCCATAAAAATTTGAGCAACTGAGGAGGCTGTATAGGGATGACTGAGAGCAAAAAAATGACTATATTTGGAGAGGCGATCGACCACGACGAGAATCACTGTCTTCCCGGTAGATTTAGGGAGCCCTTCAATGAAATCCATAGAAATATCTGTCCAAATCCGTGTAGGTATGGGTAGGGGTTCAAGCAATCCTGGAACGAGTGTTGTTTCCCCCTTATTGCGCTGGCAGGTATCACATTCAGCCACCATCTGTTGAATTGTCCTTTTCATGCCCTGCCAAAAGAAGTTACGTCGTGCTCGTTCATATGTTTTGAGGAACCCAGAGTGCCCGACCGATGGAGAAGCATGGAGTTCATAGAAGACAGCTTGTTGAAGATCTGTGCTCTGGGGAAGCACCAGACGACCCTTGTATCGCAGAGAAGCACCATCCCAAGAGTAATGTGGTACAGCAGAAGGGTTGTTGGTCAAGCGTTGGATGATCTGAGATAAGGAAGAGTCATTGACATAACCCTGTTGAACAGATTGCAACCAATTTGGAACAGGCATAGAAATAGCTGAAAGAGAACCTTGGGCACCAAATGTGCGAGAAAGAGCATCTGCCACGATATTGTCTTTACCCTTCTTGTAAGTGATCTCATAGTCATAACCCATGAGTTTGCTAACCCATTTCTGTTGTGCCGGAGAGGAGACACGCTGGTCCAAGAAATATTTCAGACTCTGGTTATCAGTCTTGATGCAGAAATGATTCCCTAATAGGTATGGACGCCACTTCTGTACTGCATGCAAAATAGCCGTCATTTCCTTCTCATAGGTAGAGGCAGCTAAATTCTTACCTGAAAGGGCTTTGCTGGTGAACGCAATGGGGTGTTCATCTTGAAGGAGAACAGCACCAAGTCCATTGCCGCAAGCATCACTCTCAATAGTGAAGGGCTTGGAAAAATCTGGCATAGCTAGCACAGGTGTAGTGCACATAGCTTGTTTGAGTTTTTCAAATGCACACTGAGCAGCAGGTGTCCATGTAAAAGCATCCTTTTTCAACAGAGCGGTTAATGGAGCTGCAATCTTCCCATAATCCTTGACAAACTTGCGGTAGTAGCCAGTCAACCCCAAAAAACCACGAAGGCTCTTGAGTGTCTGAGGACATGGCCAATTGTTCATGGTGTCGATTTTGGCAGGATCCACGCGAACCCCTTGTGCTGAGATAATGTGCCCGAGATACTCAACTTCCTTTTGTCCAAAAACACATTTAGACTGCTTGGCATGGAGATGATGGTCAGAGAAAAGTTGCATGACAAGATCCAGATGCTGGAGATGTTCATCCCATGTTTTACTATAGATGAGGATATCATCAAAGAATACCAGAATGAATTTCCGCAAGTAGGGTCGAAATATTTTATTCATTAAGGCCTGGAATGTGGAAGGAGCATTAGTGAGGCCAAAGGGCATGACCAAAAACTCATAATGGCCATCATGTGTGCGGAAAGCTGTTTTAGGAATATCATCTTCATGAACCTGAATTTGATGATACCCAGAACGAAGATCCAACTTGGAGAAAAAGTGAGCCCCATGAAGCTCGTCAAGAAGTTCATCAACAACAGGAATTGGAAACTTATCCTTGATGGTGAGGTGATTAAGTGCTCGGAAGTCAATGCAGAGGCGCCATGACCCATCTTTTTTGCGGATGAGAATAACTGGAGAAGAAAAGGAACTAGTGCTTGGGCGAATAATACCTTGCTTCAATAAGTCCCGAACGAGCATTTCAATCTCCATTTTTTGGTGGAATGGGTAGCGATAGGGCCGGATGTTAGGAGGAGCGCTGCCAGGAAGGAGCTGAATATGATGGTCTTCTGGTCTGGAAGGTGGTAATCCCACTGGTTCAGCAAAGACACCTGTATATCGATCCAGAATTTGTTGTAGATCCCAAGGAGTAGTGGAGACCGCTGATGGTTGCATCTGGATGGAATGGATCTGAGCGATGACACCATGTGAATTCTTCTTGAGGAGTTTTTCCATGCGATGTGAACTGATGATGCTGAGAGAACCTGGTTGTAATCCTGTCAATGTGTGTTTGTGTCCATTGAGGGAAAACTGCATCCAAAGTTCGGTAAAATCCCATAAGATAGGGCCGAGTGTGCGTAGCCATTGAGCGCCCAAAACCACATCACATCCGCCTAAGGGTAAGGCAAACATGTCAGAGCGTAAGGTATAATCTCCCATAGAGATACGCACATTTCGACACTTCCCTTTGCAAGGTAAGGTACCCCCATTGGCAACCATGACTTCAAAGTTGGAGCAAGGATGGATAAAACAATCAGCTTGTTTGGCAATCCGAGGGTCAATGAAATTATGAGTGCTACCAGAATCAATGAGGATTGTAAGAGGAAGCTTCTTGAAGTAACCCCTGACCCGCATTGTTTGGGGGGTGGTGACTCCAGCTAAAGCATGGAGAGATATCTCTGGCTGGTCATCCTGAGACGGAGGGTCAATAGGTGGTTCCTGAATGTCGACCAGAGCATCGAGTGTTTCTGGATCTTCGTCACCCATTTCAGAGGCAGGTGGAGACTCCACATCCAGGAGATAGAGTTTTTGCTGAACACATCTATGCCCCCGAGTGAATTTCTCATCACAATTATAGCAAAGACCCTTTTCTCTGCGTGCTTGCATCTCTGTTTCCGACAAACGCTTGATAGGAGTCGGTCGAGGAGCCTGCGGTATAGGAGGTCGCTGAGACCCCATATTTCTGAAGGGAACAAAAGTGGGCTTGGAGCGTTGTTGGGCTGCAATCTTGTCTTCTGCCAATTTAGCCAACCCGAGTGCTTCCATCATTGTGTTGGGGCAGAACATTTTGACCTCGGAGCGGATGGCATCCTTTAGACCACTGATAAAACAACTTCGGTAAAATTCATCAGACAATCCTTCGGTGTGGTTGGCTAGATTCTCAAATTCGGTTTGATACTCTCTCACAGTGCCACTTTGGCGAAGTTTAGTGAGGGCTCCTGTGAAGTCATCAAAAGCACTAGGACCAAATCGTTGCAGAAGGAGCTGGCAAAAGTTTGGCCAGTTGGGCTCTGGATGAGCCTTGATGTACCAACGGTACCACTGAAGAGCTTACTGTTCCAAATGAAAGGATGCCAACGGAACTTTGTTGACATCAAACGTATTATGCAGACTGAAATATTGTTCTGCACGATAGATCCATCCAGTTGGATCGGTACCATTGAAGTGAGGAAAATCAAGCTTTGGACCACGAAAATTGCTGGAAGAAGAGAACCCATTGTCTACTGAAGACTCGGACTGCCGTTTGTTGTTCATAGCTGAATGCTCAAGATGGAGACCAAGAAATTTTTCATCCAGATCCTGGAGTTTGGCTTGGATGGCTGCAAGGGCTTCCTCCATGGTTTTTGCTCCTACACGAGTGACAACCATAACCAGGGATTTTTTTTTTTTTTTTTATTGGTTAGGAAAACAAAAACAGGAACTACTTCAGTAAAGGAAAATTTGGATTTGGGAAAAAATCAGAAGGGTAATTGGGGTTTGACTCGTTTTTTGGACACTGTTGGATAGACAAGGAAGTAAAAATGAGGATTTCAGCAGCGGGGTGAAAGGATGGGAAAATTTGGCAGAAGGGAACAAAGAAGCAGAATTCATAAAGGAACTCTGTGGTAAAAATTGAAGGTGATTGGGTGAAATCTGAGGAAGTTATGGCAAACCCTAAAAATAGACAAATGTGGGATTTCGGGCTGTAGAAAAGGGAATTGAGGATAGGGTCCTCAGGGATGAAATATGCAGAATGGAATGATAGGGGTTCCCTGAAATTTTCAAGGAAAACAGAGGTAAAACAAGGGACTGGAGCTCTACGGCTCGGTGTTTTTTTTTTTTTTTTTTTTTCTACAGACTGGAGCGGCTACGGCTCTGCTTGCAGAATGGGATTTCCGGTTCGAAGGATTCTGGAACGACGTCGAACGGCTGGATCTGGAACGGTTTGTAAAATGAATCTGAAACGGTGCAGTAGTGATCGACAATAGTTCAGTTGAAAGTAGATATGGACCCCAGGTATGTGCGGCTTCCTAACAGTTCAGGGTTTTCACTCGGCCACCAATGCTGTCTGACAGCTTGCGTATTGGGGCAGTACCCCTCACTCCACTGCTCAGGTAAAACCGATAACCGCTTTGCCACAAACGACAGCTCTTGGTTTACCTCACGGGTGGGAACTAGTCAATCAGGTAGGGGTCGTTGCCCTTTTCGCCGGCAGGTCCTCTCAATGGGCCAGCTACTTCGGGGTTCCTGTGGTACTCCTCACAATGAGTTTTAGGGCTTATGCCCAAGTACTTCCCACAGTTAAGCGGATAGGGATTATTCCCAAATCCGAACCTGCAACAGATGTGAAAAAAAAATTTGGCAGAAATTTCACCCAGCGAGCCCAAGAAAGTGCTCTGATACCAGATGTGAGGCACCTGCAACAATTAATTAACAAGAATGCGCGAAATAGCAGAAATGACAGAACTCAGAATCACTTTTGTATTGATCACGGGCCACTTCGAGGGGGCAACCTCCTTTGAGCAAGCTCAATACAAATAACTTCACGGTGCCTTCATAGGTCTCAACACACACTTATATACTAATTCTAGGCGCCAATACTATGGGTCGAAACCATGGGCCGTTACAAACTATGGATCAACAATACTACGGGCGACTTACAAAGCATATGCTCCAACAACAATAACACAAACTATTGATCACAAATACTACGGGACGACTTACAAAGCATATGCGTCCAACAACAACATACTAACAAAGTAAAGATATGGGTTCCTAACAACTCTCAATCTCACTCTTTTGTGCATATGGGTACCTATAAGGTTTAATGTTAGGTGGTACACTTCAGAGCTGCAAGTGAATCACATAGTCATGATCTTCAGCAGGTGGAATACCTTTAGGAATATATCCAAATACCTTGGAATGATGGTCAAAAACTCTTTGGAGAACCACTAGAATAGAGGGTATAGATGCTTGAACATCTAGTGAGCATAATTGTGCAATTACACCATGGTGTCCCTTTTTTAGCAATTTTTCATGTTTTTGGAGCTTATCACTTTAGAGGGTTTCCCTGGAGTACCTTTGAGTTCAATTTACTTACCTTTTGAGAAAAATCTCATGAAAAGTTCCTGAAAATTAAGAGTCACTTTTCCCAATGATTGTAACCATTGAACCCCTAATACAACATCAACACCACCCATTTGGATTACAATTATTGGGCTATCCAATAAATACTCCCCCATATTAAGTTTAATACTGTGGCACTTCTCTGAATAATTTATGGTACCTTCATCTAACAATCATTATTTGAAACTCTGGTGCAAGATATATAAAGCAATTAAGAAATTTGGCTAATTTGCAATTAATGAAGCTATGGGTACTACCAAAATTAATCAACATTGCTACTTTTTTCTTTTTGGTATATCCTTCTATCATGAGAGTTTGAGGAGCGCTAGCTTATGCATGACAAGAAATGGTTGGAGTAGTATCTTCTAGTTCAACCTCTTCATATTGTCCTAGTTTTGGATCTTCTTCCTCTCCACGATGTATGTAGGATAATTTCTTCTCGCTGCACTTATTCCCCTTACTATACTTGCTGCCGTAATTGAAACATAGTCTTTTTCTCTTATTTCCTCCACTTTGTGAGGTGTCAAACTAGTAGGATAAGTTAGGTTAGGGGGAGGGACATTTCCCTCTATATAGGTGTTAGAAACAGCTCTTCCAATAGCCATATTTTTACTTTCAACTTTCCTTCTCAAACAAAAAGAAGTCGCCAATGATTTAGGTTCAAAGAGACGCATCTCATGCTACATGCTCTCCTTTAAAGTGACCATAAAGAAATCCGACAAATTATCCCTTGTAATATTGTTCACTCTAAGACTCAAATTTTGAAGATGTTTAATGTGCTATATAACTAGGCCTCTTTGCCTAAGATTTATCAGTTGCCTAAAGAAGGCGTTGCTCTTAATATACTACAATGTGCTATCAATTCATCGATAAATATAGACCAAGAGACAATAGATTCCATATTACAGTCACAAAACCATTAGTACCACACAAATTGATTAGGTTCTAAATACAATGATGTTGTTGAATATCCTAATTACTCCTATTATATGTTATGAGTTAGTGTTTTACGTAGTCAAGAGTAATTATTTGGTTATGCATTTATTAATATAGTTAGTGAAGAAGACCTATCAATAGAGAAGACATGTCAAAAATCAGTTTTGTATTTCCTATATTTAGAAGTTAATGTTGAGAAGAGTTGGAGGATGATCCATAGGGTTTGGTGTATTGCTTTGTATCTACTTTGAATCTTCACATGGTATCAAAGTAGGCCTAAGACTCTTTGAAGATAGGAAAGAAAAAATTAGAGATTTTCCACTCTACAGAAAATAGGAAGATGTGCATTGAGATCTGTGAAGTGAAGCTCATCGATTGAGAACAAACCACCACAAGACCTATCAATAAGCTTTATGATCCATAGAAAGATAGAAACCCTGTCTCAGAAGAAAACAAGAAGGAAAACAAGTCACAAGAAGGTATTGTTGTCTTGTCGGTCAACGGGAGTGATAGAGAAGGACTATCATTGTTTATCCATGCAAAGGGAGCGATAGTATCGTTGTCCTGTAGTTTGAAGAGAGTGATAGCTTCCCAAAAGAGTCCATCACCATCTCTCTACCATTGGGGAGTGATAGCCATGGCTAAGCAGTTTTCGGGATAGCAATAGTTTTTCGATACACTACACATTCTCCATTTTCCATTCCGGTCACAGACAGATGGACCAGAAAGGAAAGACACTCTTTTAAAAGGTAACTTTTCAGAGAAAAAAAACACATGTTTTGGAAGAATAAAATGGCTTCAAGCACCCAAACCTTTTCCTAGATTCCTCCTCTCACTGGGAAGAACTATGAAATATGGTCGATTAAAATTATGACCTTGTTAAAGACTCAAGATGTTTGGGAATATGCATCCCATGAGTATACAAAATTGAGAGATGAAGCAGTCGAACATACCATGACAAATAATCAAAGGACTCAGTTAAAAGAACACATAACCAAGGATGCAAAGGCGTTGCATCTCATTCAAAGTGATTTGGATGAAACCATATTCCCCAAGATTTATCTTGTGAGATCCTCTAAAACCACCTAGGAGATATTGCAAAGCAACTATCAAGGCATCACCAAGGTGAAGACAGTGAAATTGCAAACCTTGATAAGGGACCTTGAAATCCTAGAAATGAAGTGGTTGGAGTCGATAGTTCAGTACATGAATTGAGTAACTACCACTATAAACAATTTGAAGATGTACGACGAAGATATGACGGATAATAAGGTAGTCGAGAAGGTTCTCAAAACCCTATCCAAAAAGTTCGATTCAGTGGTCGCAACAATTGAAGAAGAAAAAGATATGTGTCATATTACAGTAGATGAATTGATGGATCCCTTTTATCCCATGATTCCATAAACAATAAGAATGATAATTCCTCACTTGAAAATGCATTTTAGACCCAGGCCTCCATTGTAGAGGTAGAAGAAGAGGTCAAGGAAATAGAAGCAGAGGTAGGAAAATTATATATCTTTCTCAAGCAGGAGAGAGATCAACCCCATATTTGGGACAAGATTATGAACACTTTCATAACCAAAGGGGGAGAAACATAAATTTCAAAGAAAAGCCTAGGATATAGTGTTTTTACTACAAGAAGTTTGGCCACTCTGAAAGTGAATGTAGGAAGAAGCAAGCAAATAGGAATAAAGGCATAACACATATTAGGAACAATGATGAAGGGACATCATAATCAATGTTCCTTTCATGCCAGATTACTGAAGAAACCATCCACAACAAAGATCTATGGTTGTTGGATAGTGGTCTCAAAAACCACATGACTGGTAACAAAGTTTTGTTTCAAGTTTGGATAGCTCTATCACATCTGAAATTAAGCTAGGAGATTATTATCAAGTCAAATCCAACGGTAAAGGTGTAGTTTCAATATTAACTAAACAAGATGAAAAGAAGGACATTTGTGATGGTTTCTATCTACCTGGTGTGCAAAATAACTTGATGAGTGTAGGCCAGATGAGTCAACATGGTTATGAGTTCATATTCAAAGGTCCCACTTGTATAATCCTAGATAAGCCACTTAGTAAGAGGCTCACATCATAAGTACAAACCAAAAATAGGATGTTTCTCCCTATGTTGAAAAGTCTAAATCAGTCACTTTTATATGCACAAAATATCTCAAGCACTGATGAAACATGGTTGTGGCACCTTAGGTATGGTTAGTTACCCTTTACTAGTCTTATCCTTTTGTATACAAAGTGTATGGTCAAGGATCTACCCCTGATTAATGAATAACACAACTCTTTTGAAACTTGTATCTTAGCCAAACACCCAAGAGATAGCTTCCTAGTTGCTTCCTATAGAGAAAAAGAGCATCTTGAGGTGGTGCATACAAACCTTTGTGGTCCTATGCAAACCTAGTACATATGAGGAAGTTTTTAGTTCCTAACATTTATTGATGACTTTAGCAAAAAAAAATTGGGTGTATTTTTTGAAGCACAAATCTTAGACTTTTGAAAATTTTAAAGAGTTCAAAGCCATGGTAGAGATATAGAGTGGAAAGTACATTAAAGTACTCAAGTCATATGGAGGAGGTGAATAGGACTCCAAGGAATTCACAGAACATTGCAAACAACAAGGGATTGAAAGTAAGTTCACTACAAGGTACACTCCACAACATAATGGAGTATCTCAAAGGGAGAACAGAATAATCATGAACATAGCCAGGAGTTTGCTCAAGACGAAGACCTTGTCAAATGAGTATTGGGAAGAAGTTCTAGCATGTTCAATTTATATCTTGAATAGATATCCAACCTGCAGTGTGATAGAAAAAGTCCCATAGGAAGCATGGAGTGACATGAAAGCTATTGTTTCACATTTTAGAGTTTTTGGATGTGTAGCTTATGCACATATTCCTGAACATTTGAGGAGGAAACTTGATGAAAAAAGTGAAAGGTGCACTTTTATTGGCTACAATGAATATTCCAAAGCCTACAGGTAGTATTGTTGAGATATTGTAACTTCAAAGAATATTATATTTGTACTTTATTATTTTGGAGATGTTTCATTCCTCCTTGAAGATCTTATTGTATATCCGGAGATGTTTATTCCTCCGTCGGAAGGTGGTAACTTGGGTTATTAGACTTCCCTACTGGGGGTCGGACCTGTATGTGTTATGTGGGTCAAAGGGTTATTAGACCACCCTAGAGGGGTCGGCCCAGTCAGTTGTAGTGGGGTATTTAACCCATTGGTTAAATACGAGCCTACATGTTTTGTGTAAAAGACAAGTCGGAGTAGTGTATAAATAGAGGGGGTGTATTCCTCATTTGACACACACTCACTCACTTGAGAGTGGCGCACTTGTGGAGGAGAGGCCTTCTATGGAGAAGGAGGAGCTTATGCTCAGGGTTACATCTTTGTATATTGCAGGTCATCTATATTGAGGAAGCTTTATTGGGTTTTCTACCCCATGAGGGTTTCCCAGGGACACTTGTTGGATACCTACCGGGGGCATAGAACTCCAACCGTGCAACAAAAACGGGTTCAGGGGAGTCCTGCAGGTGTGTCTAAGCAGGTTCGGGCTAGGAACACTAGCCATGCCCACCCGGTGGATGATTTTCCAAAGTTGACCCCCGTGTGCAAAAATTGCACACTCCCACACTGAGCAAAACCCTAATTTCCAAAATGGACCTGCAAGGTGACACATGGGCCATCGGGCCAGAAGGGAGGGGCACCCCTGGAACTATCCCGGCGTGCTGAATCCAACAGATTCGACGATTCGTCGATCCGAGCCACGGTCATCATTCTATGGCTCGTTCCGTCTCACATTCAAAAGGCCTTCAGGGACACTTGCTGGATACCTGTCGGGGGACACTTGCTGGATACCTGTCGGGGGCATAGAACTCCAACTGTGCAACAAAAGTGGGTTTCAGAGAGTCCTGCAGGTGTGTCTAGGTAGGTTCGGGCTGGGAACACTATCCATACCCACCCGGTGGATGATTTTCCAAAGTTGACCCCCATGTGCAAAAATTGCACACACCCACATGGAGCAAAACCCTAGTTTCCAAGATGGACCTGCAAGGTGACACATGGGCCACTGGTCCAGAGGGGAGGGGCACCCCTGGAACTGTCCCAGTGTGCTGAATCCAATGGAGTCGACGGTTCGTCGATCTGAGCCACGGTCGTCATTCTATGGCTCGTTCTGTCTCGCATCCAAAAGGCCTTCAGGGACACTTGCTGGATACCTGTCGGGGGCATAGAAATCCAACCGTGCAACAAAACCGGGTTTCGAGGAGTCCTACAGGTGTGTCTAGGCAGGTTCAGGCTAGGAACACTAGCCATACCCTCCCGGTGGATGATTTTCTAAAGTTGACCCCCATGTGCAAAAATTGCACACTCCCACACTGAGTAAAACCCTAGTTTCCAAGATGGACCTGCAAGGTGACACATGGGCCACCGGGATGGAGGGGAGGGATACCCTTGGCACTATCCCGGTGTGCTAAATCAAACGAAGTTGACGGATCGTCGATCCGAGCCACGGTCTTCAATCTATGGCTCGTCCCATCTCACTGCCAGAAGGCCTTCAGGGACACCTGCTGGATACCTGGCAGGGGCATAGAACTCCAACCGTGCAACAAAACTGGGTTCCGGAGAGTCCTGCAGGTGTGTCTAGGTAGGTTCGCACTGGAAACACTAGCCATACCCGCCCGGTGGATGATTTTCCAAAGTTGACCCCCGTGTGCAAAAATTGCACACTCCCACACTCAGGAAAACCCTAGTTTACGAAATGAATGCACAATGAAGCCACTAGGCCATGGGGAGACGAGGGAGAGGGCCCCTTAGAGGTAATTGCACGCTAGGAGACCAACAGAGTCGACGATTCGTCGATCCGATGTCCGTTTTCCGAGTTATTTCAAGTTCCAAGTCGCATGAAAATGTCGTTCAGGGACACTTGGTGAATTTCCGTCCGGGAGCCAAAAAGCATACGGAGCAGCAAGATTGCATGCTATTGGCTCCTGCAAGTGTGTGTGGGAAATGTCGACGTGGGAACACTGCCAACACTGGCGTGGGGGAGGATTTTGCAGAGTTGACCCACCAATGCGAGATTGCATGCAATTAAACTGAGCAAAACCCTAGTTTACGAAATGAATGCACAATGAAGCCACCGAGCCATGGGGAGACGAGGGAGAGGGCACCCTAGAGGTAATCGCATGCCAGGAGACCAACGGAGTCGACGGTTCGACGTTTCGACGTCCGGTTTACGAGTTATGTCGAGTTGCAAGTCGCATGAAAATGTTGTTTAGGGACACTTGGTGAATTTCCGCCCGGGAGCCAAAAAGCAAACAGAGTAGGAAGATTGCGTGCCGTTGGATCCTGCAAGTGTGTGTGGGAAATGCCGACGTGGGAACACTGCCAACACTGGCTCGAGGGAGGGATTTGCAGAGTTGACCCACCAATGTGAGATTGCATGCAATTAAACTGAGCAAAACCCTAGTTTACGAAATGAATGCACAATGAAGCCACTGGGCCATGGGGAGATGAGGGAGAGGGCCCCCTAGAGGTAATCGCACTCCAGGAGACCAACAGATTCGACGGTTCATCGGTCCGATGTTTGGTTTCTGAGTTATGTCGGGTTGCAAGTCGCATGAAAATGCCATTCAGGGACACTTGGTGAATTTTCGTCTGGGAGCCAAAAAGAAAACGGAGCAGGAAGATTGTGTGTTGTTGGCTCCTGCAAGTGTGTGTGGGCAATACCGATGTGGGAACACTACCAACACTAGGTTGGGGGAGGGTTTTGCAGAGTTGACCCACCAATGCGAGATTGCATGCAATTAAACTAAGCAAAACCCTAGTTTACGAAATGAATGCACAATGAAGCCACTGGGCCATGGGGAGACGAGGGAGAGGGCCCCCTAGAGGTAATCACATGCCAGGAGACCAACGGAGTTGACGATTCGTCGGTCCGACGTCTGGTTTCCGAGTTATGTCGAGTTGCAAGTCACATGAAAATGTCGTTCAGGGACACTTGGTGAATTTCCGCCCAGGAGCCAAAAAGTAAACGGAGCAGGAAGATTGCGTGCCGTTGGCTCCTGCAAGTGTGTGTGGGAAATGCCGACGTGGGAACACTACCAACACTGGCTTGGGGGAGGGTTTTGCAGAGTTGACCCACCAATGCGAGATTGCATGCAATTAAACTGAGCAAAACCCTAGTTTACGAAATGAATGCACCATGAAGCCACTGGGCCATGGGGAGACTAGGGAGAGGGCCCCCTAGAGGTAATCGCACGCCAAGAGACCAACGGAGTCGACGATTCATCGGTCCGACGTCCATTTTCCGAGTTATGTCAAGTTGCAAGTCGCATGAAAATTCCATTCAGGGACACTTGGTGAATTTTCGTCCGGGAGCCAGAAAGCAAACAGAGCAGGAAGATTGCGTGTCGTTGGCTCCTGCAAGTGTGTGTGGGCAGTGCCGACATGGGAACACTGCCAACACTGGCTCGGGGGAGGGTTTTGAAAATTTGACCCACCAATGTGAGATTGCATGCAATTAAACTGATCAAAACCCTAGTTTACGAAATGAATGCACAATGAAGCCACTGGGCCATGGGGAGACGAGGGAGAGGCCCCCCTAGAGGTAATCGCACGCCAGGAGACCAACGGAGTCAACCGTTTGTCGATCCGACGTCTGATTTCTGAGTTATGTCGAGTTGCAAGTCGCATGAAAATGTCGTTCAGGGACACTTGGTGAATTTCCGCCCGTGAGCCAAAAAGCAAACGGAGCAGCAAGATTGCATGCCGTTGGCTCCTGCAAGTGTGTGTGGGAAATGCCGACGTGGTAACACTGCCAACACTGGCTCGGGGGATGTTTTGCAAAGTTGACCCACCAATGCGAGATTGCATGCAATTAAACTGAGCAAAACCCTAATTTACGAAATGAATGCATAATGAAGCCACTAGGCCATGGGGAGACGAGGGAGAGGGCTCCCTAGAGGTAATCGCACGCCAGGAGACCAACGGAGTCGACGGTTCGTCGGTCCGACGTCCGGTTTCCGAGTTATGTCGAGTTGCAAGTCGCATGAAAATGTCGTTCAGGCACACTTGGTGAATTTCCGCCCGGGAGCCAAAAAGCAAACAGAACAGCAAGATTACGTGTCCTTGGCTCCCGCAAGTGTGTGTGGGCAATGGAAACGTGGGAACACTGCCAACACTGGCTCGGGGGAGGGTTTTGCAGAGTTGGCCCACCAATGCGATATTGCATGCAATGAAATTGAGCAAAACCCTAGTTTACGAAATGAATGCACATTGAAGCCTCGAGGCCATGGGGAGACGAGGGAGAGGGCCCCCTAGAGGTAATCGCACGCCAGGAGACCAATGGAGTCGGCGATTCGTCGGTCCAACGTCTGATTTCTAGGCTATGTCGAGCTGCAAGTCACATGAAAATGTTGTTCAGGGACAAGAGACACAACATTTTATCCCGGGAAACCCTCATGGGGAAGAAAACCTAGCAACCTTTCTTAGAATAATTACATGTTTATAAATCAAGTACAATGAAACCATGAACAAACCCTAACCCTGAAGGGTTTTACCACATGAAAACACCTTAATGACACATGACAACAAGAGTACTTATCTACATGAAGATGACCTCCAAGCCATAAGGATAACCAAGCATATCCTTCCCAACCAACATTAGAAGGCACTTTATTTCTCGAATCCCGAGGTAACGTTTGTTCCTTTCACCAATGTTGCTTTGAGCACTTGTACGTAGTTACTCATATGTAGTGTTGAATCTAATTATACAATCAAATATTGGGCGTTGATGAAATGTGTAGCATGTATTGCACTTAGTTTTATTAAATTACACTTGAACATTGACCTTGTAATTTAATCATCCAAACTCAAAAATTTTAATTACACCTATCCAATTAGTGTGCATGAGTGAGTTCATTGAAACCTTGAAAAACATTGTATTGCATTTAGTTTGATTAAATTACATGAGCAAGAACTTTGACATAACTTGTAATGATCATCCAAAATCACAAATTTTAATTAGATACCAATTAGTGCATGCATGTAGTGAGTTCGTTGAAACCTTTAAATATAATAGTTTGTTCTTTTGACATAGCGCATTCATGAGTAATAGATCATCCACACAAATCAACACATTAGATTGACACAAGAACACGTGGAAACCGAAGAACAAATACAAAGTGAAATGTATCATTCATTTATAAGTGAAATGTCAATGTGCATGTCTCCAAAAGTACATGTATCCAATGAAATCAATGTACATGTCTCCAAAAGTACATGCACAATAAAGTCAATGTACATGTCTCCAAAAGTGAATGTATCGAAAAGTACATATATATACAAAAGTATCCAAAAGCACATGTGTCCAAAACTATCCAAAACTATAAAAGCCACATGTACATGTATCCAAATGTACATATATCCCATAAGACACATCAAAACTCAAGCTTCCTCTTGTTCTTTCCCGACGTTGATGGTTGGTGGGATAGGGTAGTCCTTAGCATCAAGATCATGGAGCCAATCATTTCTTTGTTGCGGTTTGCAGACACGGACCAGCCCATCCTAGGAGATTTCTATGAGGGGTGGGATTCCATGATTGAGTCCATGAGGACCATTGTTATGGAGAATGAGTGTGTCGAGTATGAGACATCGGCAGAGAACTTATGGTCCATCATACAGGGCATTCTTATCTCCAGGTGGGATAAGAATTGCACACCTTTGCATTACTTGGTCCACTCATTGAACCCCAGGTTCTACGCTCAGGATTGGCTCAGTGGTGGGTCGGGGCCCTCATCCAGAGTCCCTCCTCACATGGATGGAGAGATCTCAAAGGGGAGGAAGATAGCATTTAGACGGCTACTTCAGGATAGAGACCACCTTGAGGTGGTGGAGGAGGAATTTTATGAGTTTTCTAGTGGCACTGGGAGATTTGGAGGATATGAGGTGGTTAGAGACATGGGGGTTAAGAAACCCCTTGTTAGGTGGACAACTCATGGGGCAACATGCCCTCTTCTACAAAAGATAGCCTTGAGGGTCCTCTCTCAAGTTACTTCATCCTCTTGTTGTGAGAGGAATTGGAGCACATATGGGAACTTGTACAGTGTGAAGAAGAGCAGGCTTGAGCAGTCCAGGGCAGAGACGATGGTGTATGTGCACTCCAACCTTCCTCTTATTTACATGAAGAGGGAGGAGTGGGCAAAGGGAAAGACACGGATGTGGGATGTCTTGCCTGATGAGATGGGTTTGGACAACAGTACTGAGTTGGCATTAGCCAACATGGATCTTAATGATCCAGTGCCGGAGCCGGTCACTTTTAATGAGGGTGATCGTATGGAGGGGTCATCCTCCACACCAGCAGATGCAGTTACTCAGATTGGCAGAGAGGAGGAGGAGGAGGATCAGGGCAGTGATGAGTTTGTTGATTCAGGCATGGAGAAGGACTATTGAGTCATTGACAAATGGGATTCTTCCATCTTGATCCACCCCTTTTTTGTATTTACTATTAGACTATTAGACTATTAGTCTATTTGGCATTTGCCAGTGCCCAGTGGCATTCCAACATCTATGTAATACATTTTGATTTTGATGACTTAATGAGAAATATGGTTCTGAGTCTCTGACATGCATCTATGTGTCTCAATGTCTCGTTGTGATTTGCGATTGTGAATGACAAATGTGTTGTGATTTGTGAATGATCTAATTTCTATTGAATATTTCATATTTGTAATTGTAAATGTAATTTCTATTGAATATTTGTAATTGTAAATGTTAAATTTTATTGGATCTATATGTCTATATTTTTAAATTTTAATCTATTTAAAAATATATATATATGTATATAAAACATGTCCTACGTGTCCTAATTCCGGGGGTCACCATGTCCCATGGGGACACTCGTGTCTCGTGTCCTCGTGTCAAGTGACTTAGATGGATACATTGTAGAAAGGGGGGAGTTCTATTTTTTTCAATTTTTGGTTGGATTAAGAATTTTTGAGTTTTTGAAAAGGGATCCATTTTAAGTATTCACTCATCTTGGTTGAGGGAGATGTGAATTTAATTAGAGATTGGGTTATTCCAAATTTTATCAATATTACAAAACTAGGTTCTTTTAAACAATAAAAAAATACTAATTTAGATTAAGAAATGACAAAAAAATGGTATGGGTGAATGAATTACCTGATTAGATGACAATCCACCGGTGAATTTGCCTCCCCTCCAGCTAAATCGAGCTCCACCGATACTCCAGGGCACACAAACCGTCCTCGTCCAACCTCTATTTCGCGTTTCTGATGCGTGAAGAGCGCCGCAGGTGGTCGGGACTGTGTTTTTAAATTGATTTTAGATTTCAATAATGCGTACATGTTTTGTAGTTCTATAACGCGTACGCGTTATGGTTACCTATCCTACATGTCCAATGACATGTCAGGTTCGGGTCTTACCATGGCAAGTGCTAAGTATTAGAAACGCGTTATGTTTTTATGTATCAGGAATGAGTTTTAAAAAAGTAGGATTGCATCTAAAGTGACCCTCATCTTCTTGCACACACCCGATGATCATTTTTATGCACGGAAAGTTGCATCAGGCTCCAATAACTGGGTGGAATATAATGGCCTTTTTCAGGCATTGAAGTTGGAAATAGAACTAGGTATCGAGTAGCTTCACGATTTTGGGGATTCCTCTTTTGATATTCAATGGATGAAGGAAAATATCCAAGTTCAAGACATTGGCTTGCATCATTTCTCACCTTAAAGAGATCATTGGATGATTTTAGAGAGCTTCATACACTTATTTATATATCGAGAACATAATGTTGAAGCTGAGTCACTTTCTAAACATGCAATGTCAAAGACCCTTGGTAGTATCCATGTTTCATGTTTCTGTCAAAAATCCTAGATAGTATTTGTGTTTTTGAATTTGATATCTACTTGAGTTTATCATTGTTAGAAGATTCTTATTGTTTTTCTATCTTAGACAATGCATATGTACGATTAAAGCTACTTCCTTAGTTAAGACATTAATCCATTTTTTTTGGATAGTGATGTCTAGTGGTTCGATGAATCACACTTGATCCCTCTTGTTTTTGTTTTGGTTACATGAAGATTGTATTTTTGTTAGAAAATATGTTTTTTTTTGTAAAAAAAAATTAAAATTTCAATGATAATTTTTTTATACCTTGTACTTCCACACATCTATATTATGTTATTTTGAAATTATAGTTTTATGTTTCTATGGTATTGTTTTATTTTTAAATGTTTTCTCTATATTTTATGATTTTATGTTTTGAAATGATTTACCATTTTTATAAATTATATTATATTATTTTGAAATTATAGTTTTACATTTCTATGGTATTGTTTTATTTTTAAATGTTTTCTCTATATTTTATGATTTTATGTTTCGAAATGATTTACCATTTTTATAAATTTTATAGTTTTATGTTTTGAAATGAAAGAACCCATTTTCTTTTAACACTTTCTTTGTATTAAAGCTTTGGACATTTGTGTTTATTAATATTCCAAAACAACACATTTTCATGTAAAACAAAATAAAAAATTTAAACTTACGAAAGGAAGATATAATTTTGGAATGAATGGTTCATGTGTCTCTATGTACAACAGATCCTTCATTGGAATTTTCACACCATTACTTTTATGCATGTAGTGTCTTTTGGAACTTCATGTGGTGTCTTTAACTTGAGGACTCAATAGCAAAAGCCACGTAAGCTTATCTTGTATAAGTCGCTGCAAGTTGCTACTTCAGGTTCAAATTATCTTAAAGTCATCCCTTAAGAAAACAAATGGATGAGAATGACATTACAGGAAACTTATTTTTGAAAGGCTAACAATATTTCTCAAAGGATTTCCCACTAATATTGTTTCCAAAACGGCAAAGCATGGAAATACACGAAAAGTTCTGGCCAAGAGAAAATGTATGAAGAGATTAGCACCTGTGCCAATTCACAGGCTATAATGTAGATTGCTTACTCTTGCATTGCATTCTATTGCTACAGATCAAATTAACAAAGAAAGAATGGAGATAAGGGAGGATGCATCGTCAATACCACGAAGCTTTTTCCGGTACATAATATAACAGCTCTCGAGTGACAAGTACAAGAGGATATTTTCACTCTTGTTTTAATTTAAGTCTGCATTGAAGGTACCTCCCTGTAGCCAGTGATCACCAGCGAAAAAATTAACCACTGTGAAATTTTGAGCATCAGAAATGTTCATGGTGTGATACCCAGGCCATTGAACTCGCTCTGTAGTTCCTGCCCCAGGTCCCGAGTTCATATATTCACCATAATACAGCGTAGTCAAAGCAAAGTCCCCTGACCATTCTAGCCAACCTGCAGGATCGACCACATCATCTATATATGAATCGATATAAACTGTGCGAGAGTACTTTTTCCACGGCCTTCCCAAGAATGTTTGAAAAGTGCTCTTCACTGGAGCGAGATCAGGCGCAGCAGAGACGTGCAGTTTTGAATAGAGATTCCAGTGTTTTGATTTGGATCATCTCTTCCTTGAGCCGTAAAACAATTCTTTTGACTATCCATCGGTTTTCTAGCCAGGAGATTGCAGTTTTGAAACACAGCTGCTGCATTGCCGAAGATAAAATCAACAGTGCCGTAAATGTCGCATTCCCTGTAGAATTGTCGAAGGGAATGTGCGTAGAGAGTGTCTTGGTAGCCTTTGAAGCTACAGCGGTAGAAAGCTGTTAGATCTGACCCAACCCGGAGGGCGACAGCCTGATGCTTCTCTGGCCCGGCCGTGTTCTCGAAGGTGATATCCCGAGCGAGAAAGCCTTGCCCAACTACAGCTGCAATCACAAATATCTCACGTATAAGCTCGACGAGAAAACAAAGATCTAGCCAAAGGGACTGTATAGCAACCGACAAAGCTACTCAAGTTGTATTTAATAAGGTAAAAGAACCTTCGACAGAGCCCTAATTTCAAATTCTTAATTGGATTCTAGAGGCGGCGAATTGAAATAAAGTTCTTTATATTACAGATATGATAAAAAAAGAGTAACCAAAACAGAAAACGCGGAAATGTTCGGAGAGAATAGTTGGATTCGAACATTATATATTGTTATATCGCAAGAGTTGGATAGATTAGTCAGATGTAGCAATACTTCTAGCGTTCAATGATTCATCTCAACATAAGACGAGGAATTCACCGAGAAGAGAAAAGAAAACTCGAAAACATGACCACGTAAACGAGTAAAGCAGCTTACCGACTGTTGCCGAGCGGTAAGTAGTCCATCCGTCCCCAACGCTTCTATTGCCAGTGATCACGGTGGCGTTTATGCCATCTCCCACCAACATAATATTTGTTTTGTGTTTGGACACCTCAACGGATTCCCGGTAGATTCCCTCTGTAACATGTATCACAAATCTATGTAAACTTTTGTTTGGAGCAGCATTCAGAGCGTCAGTGATTGTTGTATAATTACCACTACCATCTTGAGCCACCGTGACGAAATTGTCAGCTAAACCAACATCACCTTCTTTGGAGGTTTGAAGAAGCCTCCTTCGGTCTGAAGTAGACAACCATGAAGGGAACCCGTCATGGACGAATCCATAATGTAAAAGAAATTTAACGTCATCTTGATCGTGGCTCTCATGTCTCGTCGGATCGGAGAACAGGCGTCGGTTGTGCAGTACAGTAGGCCTCTTGGAACCTTTGCCAACGACAGAAATGTTCTTGACAAGAGCCAAAGAATTACTCACAACTCGCGACATATTAAGCACATTCTTTGTCAATATGTTTTGTAGGCTTCCGCTAGCCTCCTGGAGGCTTTGGATGCAGGTAGCCTGATTAGTAAGAGCTGCACTAAGCCAAGTCTGGATATCAACTGTCTGCCTCCATTGCAAAGAATTAGCAGTAACATTCGACAAACACTTGCTCAGGTCGTCCAACGTTAGATCGTACAACTGCATGCAATCTTCGAGAGCACCCAGTTGCTTTCCTTTGAATGCCCACCGTTTCATACGAGAAATTATATGAAACACTTTTCGTGCTTCGATAATGCTGAGCCTGAGAGCCATCCGTCCAAGATCTATGGAATTTGCCTGCAATGATCCCGGAAAGAGGCTCGACATTGTCGAAACACAGAATGGTGGATCCAATGTCCTGTCGCAGGCAGATTTCAGAGAATTGTGGTGCGGCTCTTTATCGCTTTCAACTTGGACAAACATGAGACACATCAAGAAAAGCAAAGCTATAAAACTAAATCTAAAAGCCATTTCAGAATGCACTCCTAGCCTTCTAACTGCACTAGATCAATAGAGTGTTGTCGCCCAGAGATATATATAGGAGGCGATGCTGGAAGAAATAACCTATTCGACCTTCACCAACTTCAGCCCAACTAGCCAGCTCAATTCGCGGTCCCGTTTAGTTGACGGTAGTAGACGCTTTGCAAACATGAGCTCAGACTTGACGGAGACTTCAGCTTTCAATATGAATAGGAGATATGATTACGGTAAGGGAAATCAATTATGATGTGGCAAAACTCTAACTTGTTGTAACTAACCACTCAATTCAAGATAACATAATCAATGCAAACAAATTATGAAGTGGCATTCTCAAAACCATAAACCACTAAAAACGATTGGGCATGGGATAACTGGCACTCAATTTTTCAGCTATTTCTTTTTTCGATTTGGCTATAAAAACTGGCGGAAGCGTAGTTCCACCAGTTTATTGCAGAACTATGCCATGGAACCGTGCCCCCAAGGATTTTGGGCCATTTTAAGACGACCCAGATCATCGAAATTCCAAACAAAAGACCAAAAAAAGGTGGAACTGTGCCTCGTCAGAAAACCACTCACCGAAATACCAGGACGATTTGAGTGCCCCATATCACGCGCCAAAAGATTGCCTTTGATGGATCAAGAGCAAGCCAATGGTGTAGAGCTTGAACAGTTTCTTGGGTTTTGTGGTACTTTTGATTCGAATCTTTCTCTTTCGCCGGTATCAGAATGCTATTATTTTTTGACACGATTCTAACCATTAAATTGCATGTCTTACTATATGTTAGTGACCTGACCTATCCTTTTGCAACATTTAGCAATAGAATTATTCCAAGCACGGTAGATACTCAAATCCAAATGGGATATGTTAGAGTCGAGGGTGCACAATTGTAATGTGTTAGTATATTTAGTCCATTATTTCTGGTCTGTATATATTCTCAAACATGTTTTGATAAAATTGTTGCAATCTTAAGCCGATTATTTTAACTGCAACTTGTTGGATATTGAGAATCCACCTTTGTAGTCATTTTTCACTGAGTTAAAATATATATCTTGTTTCCTTCCCTCGGGACAAATGGCTTTTATCCAGTACTAAGTTTTTTTTTGTTTCACACGCTGACTTAATAGGAAGCCCAGTGCTAATACCTGCAAATATAGAGACTACTGCATTGGGCGCAGCATACGCTGCAGGTCTGGCCACTGGTGTTTGGACTGAAGAGCAGATCTTTTCCTCTGGAGCCAAAAAGGAAGAACCTAAAGTATTTTACCCAAAAAAAGTTGGGGATTAGCACAGGAAAAAACGTTATGAATAATGGATATAAAATATTCCTTTCTCAATGGCATACTTCAAGAAGAAGTCTATGTACACCAACCACCTAGTTATGTTAACAAAGGTCAAGAACACAAGGTATGTAAGCTAAAAAAGGCCTTGTATGGTCTAGAAAAGTGTTATAATTCCCGCACAATGTAGGCTTGATGTGGGTGTAATGAGCGGTTTTTAATGGCGTTGGAGGGGCGGCGGTGGGAAACACTCGCGAGGGTTTTTTCTCATTCATTTTTGGGGTTCTTTCTTCTGCCATTGCCTGGGAAGGGTTTTCATCGATGTGTTTGGTTCGTAGCTGGTCAGTAGGGTAGTGGTGGATTTATCAACTGTTCCAGGTGCTTTCGCATTTGTCATTATGGTGGTTATAGTCAAACTTCTGGAGTTAATGACGGTGTAACACGTGTAAGCTTTCCCAAATGGGCTGTCAGGTGACAAACGCGGTTTAGAGAAAGCGGAGTTGTCGGGTCTCAAAAGCAGTTTAGAGGATTTTGCCTACGGTTTTGAAACAAGACCAAGTCACTTGCTCCATTGACGAGGGTTAGCTCTATAATCTTCAATTCAGGCGATTGGGTAAAGTAATTTATGCATGTTCTTCCTTTTTACTGTAACAACCATATAGTGGCCAGCCTGCAACCTGAAAAGAGTTTTATTCACGCACTCAAGTACAAATTAATACCAGGTGATTAATTATTTCTTTTGCTATAATTGAAGTCAGGAAAATTCTCATTCATCTACTGACGTTCTTCTTTCCCACCAATGTTGCAGTTATAGTTTTGGGTTTTTATCGGGGATTTCGTTTAAAATACAAATTGCACAAAGTAGGCATAGCTCATACTTAGTTTGTTGTATTCTTACAGTTATATGTATAGGAATGAGCCTCTTCATCCAACTCATTGTTTGGACGTATATAAATTAGAAAGTATTTCATGCAAGGATTGTTTTTTTTTATTATTTTTCTTTGAACCTGAATAACAAGTGATTTTTTACCAACTTTTAAAGCCACATTACAAAACTCAGATTTGGTGAAAATTCATAAAATATTTTGAGCATAATGAGGTATTTTCTCTAGTGTCTAAAGGGTCCCATGAGTTTTATTGATGGGTGGGTTAGAGTTCTGCTCGTTGTTGGACTAAATCAGACGCATTTTTAACCTGAGCCAAGTTTGACCCGTGAGTCTTGAGCAAGTCCAATAACTTTCGTAAAGTTGGTTACGGTAGCAAAACTTCAACAAACTTGTTAATGATGTCAAGTTTATTCACATCAGTGAGAACTAGGCTTCCTCTTTAAGAATCTAGTATGTTACATCTACTGGTCTAGTTGAATTCAACACTTATATTTGCATATCTACTAAATTCCAAAATACACATAATTGTAGATACATAATATTTATACTATTAAATTAAAACAAATATACTTGTAATATTATTTAGCTATGTTAAGACATATATGAGATATAATTATAGGCTCATATTGGATATACACTTTAGAAAACATGGACATGATTAGTGTTTTGTATGATACTTGTAGGGTTTCTAATGGTCACTGATATGGCAGTATAAATGATAGGCTTTGTTCATCTTACCTTAGCGCTCTTGTTGGGTCATTATGCATAAATATTTTTTAAATAATTGATATAAACTATGTGTGTAAAACTATAAACAATTACCAATTACAATCTCCAAATCGCAACTTTATGTGTTAGATTTTTTATTAAAATTTTTTATATCATAGCTTTTTCTTTATCATTTTCAATGACAATTAAAATGATTAATTTTAAATTTTTTTATATCATAGCTTTTTCTTTATCATTTTCAATGATAATTAAAATGATTAAAATAGAGGGTATGATATGCTTAGTAAAAACTAACTAAAAAATCATTTGAATAAATTTGTTATTCAGTTTTTAAAACTTTCAAGTAATTATTGTAAATATATTTTTTAATTATTGTGGATATATTTTACAATTGTTAAACATCATATTTTATGTATTTTTTTTTGTGTGTTTTTATTCCAATAATAATATTTTTTGGTTGTTTTTGTGTTTAAGTTTAAATTTTTATTTTTTATTTTTTTCTTGTTATATAGTCTATGATACATAAACTAATTTTCAATTAAAAACAATAAGATTATTAGACGAAAAAAATACTTTACAAAACCAACATAACTAACACATAAAATTATAGGAAACAAATAGGTTAAAAAATTCAATGCATATATTATTTGTTAATACATATAAAAACTATTAACATCCCAATCCCTCACACCTTATACTCTTTGTCAAATGAAAAGTTATAAGACACAAATAAGCTAAAAAAAGTCTATACATGTATTATTTTTTCTTTGAAAGTAAAATTAATTTGGGCATAATATTTATCTATTAATTTTTACAATTTTTTTTTACCATGTTTTTTTTAAGAGATAGGTATTAAGCAGTGTTTCTCCTAATTTTACTTATTTAAAATGAATCATATTTGTTCATCCAAATTATGATTAATCTAAATAAAGTCCACATTTTTTAAAATGAATAATATTTATCTATCCAATTTATGATATATCGAAAAAAAAACATAAACAATATGATGAAAAATGGAATAACATTAATTCTTAAATTTATGTTTTAATGATATAAAGTTCCCAATTTTGAATGATATAATAAGGGACCTTCTAAACAAGTTCTACCTTTTGGAAAATGGAAAAATATTCGTCCTTCATTGAAATAAAGCTCCCGTTTTTTAAGAATATAACCAAGGGCCTTTTTAACCAAAGTTCTACCTTTTGTTAAATGGAATAATATTCCTCCCTAATATTTATTATTTATTGACATATTAATTGAAATAATAAAAATTTGAATTTTGAACTATATAAACACGGGACATTCCAAAGGAGTTCCACCTTTTTTAAAACGAATAATATTTATCCCTCAAGTTTATGATTCAATGTTTCATTAATTGAAATAAAGCACACAATTTTAAATGATATAAGCAGGGGCACTTCCAAGCATGTTGCACCTTTTAAAGAAAAAACTAGTTTTTAGTTGGGGACATTAGTTTAGCTGTGATTGCCAAATTTTCAAGTTCGACTATAGTCTGAACATAGGAATATGAATTTTATTTTTAAAAACAATTTTTAAAATAACAATTAATTGAACTATGGTTGGTTGTTTGAGGCTGACGTATGCCTTGTTATGTGTTTCCCACCACGCGGAAACGAGCATACTTCATCCCATTTTAATACTTTCTCTGGTGCAGGGATTGTACCTTTTCATTTTGCAGTGCTTTGTCTGTTGCACTGGTCCCTGGCACCTGCTCTGACATCTGCATAGTTGCTTGCACCATTTGCGATATCTGGCGCCTGCAGTGGACTCTACAGTCTGCATTCGATTGCTGGCTCTTGCCACCTACACGGCCATGCAATTGATTGTTCGCTTTTGCCACGTACATGGCCATGCAAATTTTCCAAAGGCCGATATAAACTACAATTTTGCTTCTTTCTGAACTCATGCCGGTGGTGGGCGGGGAAGGCATTGGCAGGATTTTTGTTTTCAATTGTGTTTGAACTCATGCTAGTGGCAAGTGGGGAAGGCATTGGCAGGATTTTGGTTTCAACGTTCCTTTCTTCACGTACTGTTGTGCCCGCTTTACCATTGCAGTTGGAGAGTTAGTGGACGAGCCAGTCATTGTCTCAAACACTGGTTTATTTTTTACCTTTTCATTGTTTTTCCTACAGCGCAGGTAAGTTTTGTATGTAGCTGTTTGGTTGCAAATAATCCCGTGCTTGTGTAGACCTGTAAAAATCTCTAAATTTGTGAAGGACGAGGAAGCGTTTCTTTGCGCACATGTTTGACTGCAAATAATCAAGTGCTTTTGGAGGTCAGTAAAAAACTCTAAATTTGTATAGGAGGAAGCATTTCTTTGTGGAGGGTTAATGGGAATTCAATACTATTATGTTCGTTCCCAAAAGGGTGTTGTTCGACCTCTTGGACACTAGAAAGAAGCTCAGCAACATTAAGAGGTAATTAAAAAGGGTGATTCACTAACCATGAGAGAACAACGTACTCAGCGTGGAGTTAGAGTGAAATCGCGTTGTTATATTTGTGCAAATTATATATCCTTTGTTCTTTGCTTGATTAGTTTTTATTGCAGAGATTGTTGAATGCAATTGAAAAATTATCAGACTTATGGATTGTGGTTCGTTGTTTTCTCCTTTGCTGGAATGCCATTAATAATCCACCTTGCAATTATTTATCTCAAAGTTATCATTTTGGCTTAATGATTTTTTTATGGAAGAACATCTCTGTTCTGAGGCAGTCGACATCAATAAGAACAGGAAGAGCTTAAACCAGTTTTCAAATGTATCAACAATATTACAAAATAAATGGTATGAAGTTTAGTGGTAAATTCACTTAGTCATTGACAAAAAAAGTTAAGATCCCAAATTGCAGTCACATGTTGGCGTCTTCCCTCTACCCATTTGTTCTTATAGGGATTGCTTATTGAGATCACTTTTTCCTAACCAAATGAAACAGGTACCGAATTTTATCTAATTTCTTCATCTTCTTCTTCAATCATACTAATTGAAACGATGGAATTTAATTTAGAGTATGGATTATTTGGATGAGTTTATGAATGAAGGTGGACAAAATATTATCATTGTAACTTGCCAAGAATGGATAAGACATTGACTACTTTCTAGACTACCTTGTAGAGATGTTAGTATCCAACATAATTACAACTAGAGTTTGATCATTTGTAGTTGTATTGATGCTTTTTGTATCATAAGTTGTAAATAAAAGTTTCTATCAATTAGATTATGGATATTACTAGCCTCATTGGCAAAGGAAAAGTTTGCATGTTATCTATGTGGGTTGACTATTGATAGATGATGCTTGGGTGGTTTCCTCCTACGGTCAATTGTTTAGATTTGATAAAAACATATTAGTATGGTCTTCATAAAAGCAATTGTGGTTTCCAGTGTATTATAATGGTTTTTGGTTACTTTTTATATAGTTCTGGAACAATCATATGAAAATCATGCAAAACTAAAAACAATCCTCGTGAAGGGCCTAAAATCGTTATGCCTTTGAACCAAGTGTGATGGGTTGGTTATGCCAAGCTATTGTACTTAGATACATGGGTACTGCAAAACATATAACTGGAAAATAATGAAGTAGAACTATAGCTAGGATACCACCGGGTCGAAGGTAGGATTGAATCTATTTGAATTTTGAAAGTCGAGCACAGGGTTTATATGATAAGTTCCTTATGCCGAGTTTGTTAATGGTCAAGCGGAAGGGATTTGCAGGTTGATTACACCCAAACATAGGATGAGTCAAATTATATCATTATACGAGGTGTTTTGCAATAAAACTACAAAATATTTTAGCAGTTTTATTTCATTTGTGTGCTTTTTTGGAATTAGAGGCCCTTGTTTTGAGAGAGATTGAAATGTTATCAAGTTATATGTAGTTATATATTCATAAATACACACATATCTATATCTTCAATTTTATTGTCATTCCATGTAACAACTCTTCCTAACTTTTTTTTTCATTATTTATATTACCTCTTCTTAATTAATAAAAAATTTACTTTCTTTTTTTTTTTCCTTGGAAAAAGTCGTAATTTTATTTCAAAAAGATGAACAAAATTACATTCTGCACATGTATTAGAATCACAAATATTCCTACATTGTCTCAAATATACTGTCCCAGAAGTCTGATATGACTAGTGACCCATTTAAACCCAATATACAGTTGGCTGTTCATACAGCACTCTTATAGATAACTATAACTGTCTCAAATAGTTCCATCAAACAGAAAATAAAGCCATACCAAATAGTCCATATGTTGCTAAACAAAAAAAAAAACAGAACTGATGTTAATTCATGTCAACAGGAGCAGATCATGCTCCATCCGGTCCTCCGTAGCCTCATGGAAAGGCCGATGGTAATAACTGTATGTGCCAGCAGAAGAATGTATAGTAATCCGCCATGTACCGAAAGTCATATGTTGCTGCGACGCTTCTTTGGAAAGAAGATCGGCCATGCCATTTCTCTCCCTGTAAATATGTGTAAATGTAATATGATTAAAAGCCTGCTTTAACCGTAAAACATCTTCCAGTACAGGTAAGAGTACCATCACATTACATAGTGAATGCTCATTTTCCCAATCAATAACTATCAATGAGTCTCCAAATATCTGTAGTGAAAGACATCCCTGTTCAAGTGCAAATAACATCAACAGCCTAAGTGACATAATTTCAGCATAGTTATTTGTACCGCTCCCCAAACCTGCCATGATGTGAAAATAATGGGAATCCGATTTGTATAGTACGCCCCCCCCACCACATACCAATTGATGATCAAGTGATGCACCATCGAAGTATGCCCACGGTATTGTTTTATCAATCAATTCCTCGGTCACAGGTCGATTTCTATTCGCTTTGGGTGTTGTCTTGTAGTGTAATATAACAGCCACCGCATGTGCCACTACTTGCTCCATCGGGATCCTACAGTCCTGAAAAATTATCTTGTTTCGGGTGATCCATATGCCCCATGCGAAAATACATGGAGCTGCACAGATGGAAGAGGTCTTTTGTTCTGACCACCAACAATAAAACGCTTCCGGAACATTCTCTCCCCACCATCTCACATTTAGACCCAGATATCTGCAGATATTTGTCCAAACAACCTGTGTAAACCGGCAGTGAACAAATAGGTGAGAGATGGTCTCTTCCGCATCCCTACAGAGAGGACAGAAACCCAGTCCCTGTATGAATCGTTTCTTCAGGATGTCCCAGGTGGGTGCTTTATATTCCAATATCGCCCAGAATAGTAGTTTTGCTTTACCCGGGCATTTAAACTTCCACAGACAACTCCACCACCACACCAATGCCCTGTTAAGCACTTCCACATTTAACTGAGTATATCCATGTTTTGGTGTGTATATCCCAGAGGGATGGTGATCCCAGCGTAGTTCATCAGGCCTGTTTGTCAAGCGAATATTTGTGTATCTTAAGATTCGAATATAATCCTCCCATTCTCCGCGCATGTCATCAGGAACCTCAAGATGCTGAGCAGTGGTCCACCCCTGATGCCATAAAGTGGATGATCCCGGTTGTGCAATATCAGCCAGAAAATGACATCCTCTAGCTACCAGATAAGTCCTTAATGCCACAGGAAGGACATGTCTCCCCCTACATCCTACCCAAGGATCCATACCGATACGAAGTAAATGCCCGTTTCCGATTCGCCAAACTAACCCAGATCCAACCAGATGAAAATGCTGTACCACCGCTTTCCAAACCACAGAGCAATTTGCCCGCGACTTATTGCCCTGCCTAATCCAATCAAGAAGAGTTAAAGGAGCAATGTATTTATGGTATACCATGCGAGTCCAGAGGCTCCGTGTATGGATAATACGCCATGCCACCTTGGCCCCCAATGCTTTAGCAAATAGAAAAATATTCTTTAATCCCCATCCTCCCAATGATTTGGGGACCGCAATCATTTCCCATCTAACCCACACCAAAGCACGATTATCTCCCTTACCCTTCCAAAGAAAGGAAAAACACAATCGTTGGATCTGCTCCAAGACTCCTTTGGGAATCCAAGCAAGTGACATCCAATACACCGGAATTGCTTCCAAAACCGATTTAACCAGAACCAGTCTCCCTGCCCTCGAGAGCCATTTTTTACTCCAACCATGTAGTCGCAGTTCTAGTTTAGCAATTAACCAGTGCCAGTCCGCCTTCATATATGCATTGCGTTTCAAGTGAAATCCAAGGTATTTTAATCCATCATCGATATCCATAGTCCTGTAAGGTAGTCTGCTGGCCATTCTGTGAATCTCCTGATCGTTTAGATGCGAGCATGTGATTGTTGATTTATCAATATTCACTAACATACCCGCTGCATCTTGCAGAAGATTGAGACCTTCCACCACCTTATCAATCTCCTGTCGTGAGCCATCACAAAATATTAGAATATCATCAACGAATAGGAGATGTGTGATATACAATACCTGGGAGATGGATATGCCACGAAAGGATCCATCAGCTTTTGCCTTCATAATAAATCGGCTGAGGCCTTCAGCAACAAGGAGAAACAATAGCGGTGAAAGTGGGAAACCTTGTCGTAGCCCCCTGCCAGCATGGAAGAATGGACTAGCTGAACCATTGATCAGAACAGCAAAGCTTACCGTGGTGATGCAGGCCATGATCCATCGTATAAATTCATAGCAAAAGCCCAGGTGTGTTAGCAGCATCCGGATATAGAGCCATCTAACCCTATCAAATGCTTTAGATAGGTCAATCTTTATCACTGCACCCTTCTGCTTCTGTACATTCATAGTGTGTAAACCTTCCTGTGCAACCCCAATGGCCTCATGAATTTGACGACCTTCTAAGAACCCAAATTGTTCACTTGATATATGCTGAGACTGTATATTCTTGAGTCTCCTCGCCATCACCTTAGAAATGATCTTATAAATGCAGTTGCAAAGTGAAATCGGTCTGAATTCATCAAAACTTTCAGGCTTGACTGATTTAGGGATGAGAGCAATAAAGGTCGAATTAAATGGACCATGTACAAACCCAGCCTTTCAAGATTCTTCCACCACATCCAATAATTCCTCCCCGAATAAGTCATAGAAGCCCAAGAAAAATTCGATAGGCCAGCCATCGGGCCCCGGACTTTTATCTTTCTGGAAGGATTGCATAACCTGCGAGAGTTCGATCGGCAGCACCTCTGTCATCAACATTTTGTTCTCTTCCTCCCCTACAAAACGTGGGAAGAGTTGAGCCATCCTGATAACTTCAGCTATAGAGGCCCCAGGTTGTGCGGTGAATAAATCTTCGAAGTGTCGAACACCCAACTCAGCCAAACCATCAAAACTGGAGACCTGTTCCCCTTCAGTAGAAGATAATTCCCAAATAGAGTTAGTGAATTTTCTCCCCTTTGCATATGCTTGAAAAAATTTGGTGTTCTCATCCCCACACTGTAACCATATCGCCCTGCTCTTCAATCTCCACATCTCTTCACGCTCACACAGTAACACATTCCTGCATCTTTCCCATTCCATCAGCTCACCTTTCTGCAGTTCATCCAGATAACCCAAACCTTGACAATGGAGAAGTCGTTCAATATTTATCTCAGCAGCCCTCAGATTCTGATCATCTTTCACCCTTTTTTCATGAGCCCAGAGAATAGTGGCCTCTTTAATATGCTTGAGATTGTGTTGAAAGTGTGCGCCAGCATGCTCCTGTGACTCATTAGTTCGATGAACCCACTGATTTTGTACCATTTTATGAAAATCCTCCTCCTTCAACCAGCTAGGGTTGAACTTGAATGGACTAGGGGGTTTGTCTCTACCACCTCTTAACTCCAGGAGGATTGGGCAGTGGTCTGAAACCCCCCCTGACCCAACCCATTGCTTGACTACATCAACCCCCAGAGCCAACACATCAGACACCAGAAACCTATCCAGTCGTTTAGCCACCCTTTGATCCCCTGTTCTCTTATTCCTCCAGGTAGGGGTTAACTTGGTTGGTAGGATGTCAAGTAAATCCTTCCTAGCGAAGGCTTGAATGAAATAGTTAGCTAAAGGATCTGGAGCAGCCCGAGGCCCCTAGACTTCAGGAGACCCCAGAGAAAGGTTGAGATCCCCACCCAATATCACATCTCTTCCGGCAAATAGATCCATACTTAGCAAGGAGTCCCAGAATCCATCCCTATTTAAATAGGGTCCATAGATATTGAGAATCGTGATCTTCCTACCAATCGCAGCATCCCAAACTTCCAACCCAATACCAGAATGGATGCCCCAAGAACAATCATATCTGCAGCTCTTCACCTTCCACCCCATGGCCATCCCTCCAGAGCGTCCACGAGCGTCCACTCCCACGAACTTCCAACCAGGTAGCAGATTTTCCAATACCCTAACAATCTCCACACTGTCACCCAATGTCTCTTGCAACAGTAAAATATCAGGTTGATTTAAATCCACCAACCTCCGAAGTGACGATTTTTTAATGGGGCTCGCCAACCCACGACAGTTGAATGACAGTATTTTCATATTAAACCCCCTTCCAGGGCTTTCGCTGCTCTAAGTGCCCATTCGATAGAGGAAGTCCCTTACCCCCCGATCCATCAGCAGAGATCACCCTATTTCTAAGAGCATATCAGATACTATGTCCCGCAGAACTGGGAGAGGGTTTAGTGGATACAATAGACGGAGTGTAGACACTATCCGCCTCAGGTAACAGACAAGAAGCTACAGGGCATAGTAATACATGGTTGACGGGAGGATGAGACCCAAGACTAACCCCCCCCAATTGATTAGAGACAGCAAATAAAGAGACAGTAGAAGAAAAATCGTGAGACATAAACGGGGAATTCGAGGATGAACCCCGACGAAAAATCGACTGCTCTTGTAGCTTTCTGGAGGCTGCGCGAGTCAGAGGTGTCGTGGTGCCCATTGTAGTCTCCATTACTTCCGGCCCTCGGCTCCTATTGACCAATCCCTCGTTCACCTTTGATGCCATAAGTGGCCCGGATCCGGGCATCCCACAAGGTGCAACCGGTACCACCGGTATCTGGTCCGCCCCTGTGTCAATTGTAGTCACCTTGCCAGCAACCTCCACCACCTGTGGGTTCCCTTTCAACACTGGATCAGAGTCAGCTGCTGCCGGGACAACCAAAGGTCGGCTACTCCTGAATGGTAACGGGCAATAAGCTACCAGGTGTCCATGAGCGTGGCAGCAGTGGCACCGAAACGGCACCCCCACGTAGTCCAAGATTTGTGTGAAGTCCCCATCCTTCGTTTGAATAACGATCTCAGCCGATAGCCCCAATCGAAGATCGATTTTGACCAAAATCTTTGCCACAGTAAATATGCCTGTCTCGATATGGGAAAGATCAGAACAAAAATAGTCGCCAAGGAAATTACCAATCGCGGCAAAACGTGTTTCATTCCAGAGATGCATGGGGAGCCCAGGTAGCTTCACCCATATTGGTTCTTTGTCTATTTTTTCCGTTTTAGAGTCAAAGAAAGGTGTCCATCGTTTCAGCACAATGGGAACGCCCAACATCGACCAATGTCGTCCTAAAACAGCATCAACCTCCCCAAAATTCGACAGGATGAAAGAGAACCAACCTTTGGTCAATACTCTGATCTCAGGTGCAGTAGAAATCAATTCCCTCCAATGCTCGACCGCCCAACGCTGGAGGAAACCGCGACCGAGCCTCTTGCCAAGAACATGGCCAACCACTGCGATGTGTGAGAAGTCCTCCGCTTCCTCCAACGATACATCCACGCCCAACACAAGCTTATCATTCCTCTTCCGTTCCTTTACCTTTTTGGCAGTATTATTGTGTGATGCAGCCTTGGCAGAAACCCCTGCTCTTGGAGTTAGCAAGGATTCATTATCAGGGAGAATTTCTCCAACCCCAGGAACCGCCGCTGTAAGTCCACTGGATGAGGACCCCTGTCCACCGCTACCCTGACCCCAGTCCTCAGCTTCACGATATTCCACCGACCTTAACAAATTTCCAACGGAAAAAGACAATCCTCCACCCTGTTCTGTCAGCCGTATGTCATCCCCAGCCAGGGTTTCGAGCCTCTCCACACGCAAGGCATCCGAGCAAATGGGAAAGTTAGTGTATGTCCCCAATTGGGGTTGAAGTGTCCTTCCCAGAAGACCAGCCAGGTCGGGCCTGTCCCCAAATCCAACTGATGACCTAAATGTCTCCAATTCGGCCTCTAATCCCTCCATCCCTAAAGAGATGACCGGCGAATTTTCACTGGCAGATGTCGGTAGGGTTTTGTGATGCCCATCCAATTCCATCGCTTGCCCGGGCCCAGAGTGAGCCCCTATCCCCCCACTGGACAAGAATGGTTCATACATTGCCCCCGACCCATACACCGTTGTATTGATAGCACCAATATCAAAAATCCCCCTCGCACAGTCACCATCCGAGGTGTAATCCACCTCCTTCACATATCCACTCTCCATTCCGCCCCAGATGAGCCCTCACAACAGCCAATGTCGAACCTCAGCCGCACAATCAACAGTATCTGATAGTATGGAGACCCCAAATAGGGCCCGAGCCCCTATCCACCGACTCGAAAGGTACTGCAACCAGGATCTCCGCGTAACCCCAGCTCCCGTCACGCCCACAGGATTCAATAAGCATTTGCCAACCCCGTCAGATGCCACACCTCTGCTTGTATCTCAAAATATTTGTTGGGCCAGCCGAGCCACCGGAAAGTTGAGTCCTCCAGTGTTCAGATGCCCATAACCCAGTTCGCCATCGCCCATACGCTGCTCACTCGACCTCAAAATACCAGGGTTTCTTGGAGCCCTCATTCTTGGACCTCCCAAACCGCACTTCTTGCAGCCCTCAGCAATTCCTTTAAATCATGCAAAAGCAGGACATAAACTTCCACTTGTATTGTGGGAACGAATACACATCACACAGTCAACTCTATCTACGGAGTTCACCCTTCTTCATTGGCATCACAAATCTCAGAAGCCAAACGCCAAACCAGATATTGTTGCACCGCTGCACAGCTCATCTTTCATGCTGCATTCACGGGGTTTTTTGTCATGGTGCAGGCAATGTCTCTGTTGTTGATCCAGTCGCTTACATTCTATTATAATGTTTATTGGAGATATTTGTCAATAAACAATTTACTTATAACACAATTAAAATAAAATAAATAAAACCACAATATAACAATTTACTTAACATAATTAAAATAAAATAAATAAAACCACAATACAGATAAAGTAACTTATCTATTTGTTTTAACTTGATATCATACTTTCAAAGTTTGGACATAATCTTTTATATGTGAAAAGATTCAAAGTTAAATTTTATTAACTTTTCAAATCCTTATTTTACACCTCAAGCATATTTAACAAAAACTGAAAATTAGTTTTAGGAGTATCTTTTAACCTCTAAATTAATATTATTTGGCTTCATAACAAGTGCAAAAAAAACAACTCCTTCAATAATTTTTCTATTGTAAAAAATCCCTTTTTGTAGTTAGCCACAAAGCTAGTGGCCAATGTCGAGGACATTGCCACCACATGGCTCAAGCAACCATTTAAGTGCTAATGCCCATATTTTGAATGGAATATTAAACTAGGTATGGAAGAAGTGCTAAAGGTTTCTTTAGTTTAAAAAGAAAGAGGAGGATGGCATTCCTATTGTCAAATGGACAGCAATTGCAAAACCTAAAGATCTTGGTGGGTGGGGCTTAAAAATATGCATGTGCTTGGACAATTGTTAGTAGCTGAAAGTCTTTGCATGCTTTCATTTGATCAAGGATTGTGGGGGAAAGTTATGAAATTGAAGTACATTGATAATGGTAATATTAAGGATTGGATTAGATATGTACGGAAATATTTTAAAGGAGCATCCAATGTTTGGAAAGAGTTGATAAATACTTATATATTCTTAGCTATTGGGTGGCCTAGAAAATTGCTAAAGGTAATAAATTGATCACTGGAGAGGATCCTTGGATAGGATGGAGTGGGAACCTAAAGCTGTCAAAGGCCATCATATAGTCTCTTAAGGATAAATATGTCTTTAGGTTGGAAGATGTTGTGGGGCTTATGGTTCAAAGGGATGGAATTTAGTCCTGGAAGTTTATAGAGGACCTGGAGTTGCAATGTAACCAAGCTATTGAGTGGTCACCATACACTATTCCTTTTAAAACACAATGCAATTAGTCTCAGGGATTGCTATCATGATATGAAATGATCTTGGAACAAAGCTCATTTCCAAACTTCGTTATGATGTAAAAATTAGTGAAGGATCCAGGGAAGAGAGAAGGTGGTGGTGGAAACTTGTGTGGAAGATGAATAGTTCCCTTGAAACCAAAATTTTGCTTTGGTTGGATTTATCAAACAAAATACTAACGTAGGAAAATGGCCAAAAAAGGAAATGGGTCAGTCCTAATTGGTGTTATTTGTGCGAAGATAAATTGAGGTTGTTAATGATCATGTTTTAGTTGCTTGTCCCTTTACAAAAGTTATCTTAAGGGATGTATGCCAAAGTCTCAATATTCAACATTTATGGGATAAAGAAACATTATTGGAGTGCCATGTAGGCTAGATTCTTGGCAGTTTTGTAGTTGAGCACGTAGCTCTCCCATGCTTTGCTTCGTGGGGAATATGGTTATCTAGAAACAAGTCAATATTCGAAGGAAAGGAGGCTTATATGGATCGTTTATTGCATTACATCAGGCTATCCTATGGTAAAGGTAAGAAGGTTTCTTCTCAAAAAGTCCCAAGAAGATTGCAAGAATTGAGCATAAACTATTATAGTCCTAGGTACAATAATAATAATGTGCAGTGTATCGAAAAACTATTATAGTCGCTAGGATAGCCTCAAGGTACTATCGCTAGAAGGTTTATGACAATGACTACAAGGTACACTCCACAACATATGTGTTATGCCCAGGAGCCAAAAAGCAAACGGAGCAGCAAGATTACGTGTCGTTGGCTCCTGCAAGTGTGTGTGGGCAATGCCAACGTGGGAACACTGCCAACACTGGCTCGGGGGAGGGTTTTGCAGAGTTGGCCCACCAATGCGATATTGCATGCAATGAAATTGAGCAAAACCCTAGTTTACAAAATGAATGCACATTGAAGCCACGAGGCCATGGGGAGACGAGGGAGAGGGCCCCCTAGAGGTAATCGCATGCCAGGAGACCAACGGAGTCGACGATTCGTCGGTCCAACGTCCGATTTCTAGGCTATGTTGAGCTGCAAGTCACATGAAAATGTTGTTCAGGGACAAGAGACACAACATTTTATCCCGAGAAACCCTCATGGGGAAGAAAACCTAGCAACCTTTCTTAGAATAATTATATGTTTATAAATCAAGTACAATGAAACCATGAACAAACCCTAACCCTGAAGGGTTTTACCACATGAAAACACCTTAATGACACATGACAACAAGAGTACTTATCTACATGAAGATGACCTCCAAGCCATAAGTATAACCAAGCATATCCTTCCCAACCAACATTAGAAGGTACTTTATTTCTCGAATCCCGAGGTAACATTTGTTCCTTTCACCAATGTTGCTTTGAGCACTTGTACGTAGTTACTCATATGTAGTGTTGAATCTAACTATACAATCAATTATTGGGCGTTGATGAAATGTGTAGCATGTATTGCACTTAGTTTTATTAAATTGCACTTGAACATTGACTTAACTTGTAATTTAATCATCCAAACTCACAAATTTTAATTACACCTATCCAATTAGTGTGCATGAGTGAGTTCATTGAAACCTTGAAAAACATTGTATTGCATTTAGTTTGATTAAATTACATGAGCAAGAACTTTGACATAACTTGTAATGATCATCCAAAATCACAAATTTTAATTAGATACCAATTAGTGCATGCATGTAGTGAGTTCGTTGAAACCTTTAAATATAATAGTTTGTTCTTTTGACATAGCGCATTCATGAGTAATAGATCATCCACACAAATCAACACATTAGATTGACACAAGAACACGTGGAAACCGAAGAACAAATACAAAGTGAAATGTATCATTCATTTATAAGTGAAATGTCAATGTGCATGTCTCCAAAAGTACATGTATCCAATTAAATCAATGTACATGTCTCCAAAAGTACATGCACAATAAAGTCAATGTACATGTCTCCAAAAGTGAATGTATCGAAAAGTACATATATATACAAAAGTATCCAAAAGCACATGTGTCCAAAACTATCCAAAACTATAAAAGCCACATGTACATGTATCCAAATGTACATATATCCCATAAGACACATCAAAACTCAAGCTTCCTCTTGTTCTTTCCCGACGTTGATGGTTGGTGGGATAGGGTAGTCCTTAGCATCAAGATCATGGAGCCAATCATTTCTTTGTTGCGGTTTGCAGACACGGACCAGCCCATCCTAGGAGATTTCTATGAGGGGTGGGATTCCATGATTGAGTCCATGAGGACCATTGTTATGGAGAATGAGTGTGTCGAGTATGAGACATCGGCAGAGAACTTATGGTCCATCATACAGGGCATTCTTATCTCCAGGTGGGATAAGAATTGCACACCTTTGCATTACTTGGTCCACTCATTGAACCCCAAGTTCTACACTCAGGATTGGCTCAGTGGTGGGTCGGGGCCCTCATCCAGAGTCCCTCCTCACATGGATGGAGAGATCTCAAAGGGGAGGAAGATAGCATTTAGACGGCTACTTCAGGATAGAGACCACCTTGAGGTGGTGGAGGAGGAATTTTATGAGTTTTCTAGTGGCACTGGGAGATTTGGAGGATATGAGGTGGTTAGAGACATGGGGGTTAAGAAACCCCTTGTTAGGTGGACAACTCATGGGGCAACATGCCCTCTTCTACAAAAGATAGCCTTGAGGGTCCTCTCTCAAGTTACTTCATCCTCTTGTTGTGAGAGGAATTGGAGCACATATGGGAACTTGTACAGTGTGAAGAAGAGCAGGCTTGAGCAGTCCAGGGCAGAGACGATGGTGTATGTGCACTCCAACCTTCCTCTTATTTACATGAAGAGGGAGGAGTGGGCAAAGGGAAAGACACGGATGTGGGATGTCTTGCCTGATGAGATGGGTTTGGACAACAGTACTGAGTTGGCATTAGCCAACATGGATCTTAATGATCCAGTGCCGGAGCCGGTCACTTTTAATGAGGGTGATCGTATGGAGGGGTCATCCTCCACACCAGCAGATGCAGTTACTCAGATTGGCAGAGAGGAGGAGGAGGAGGATCAGGGCAGTGATGAGTTTGTTGATTCAGGCATGGAGAAGGACTATTGAGTCATTGACAAATGCGATTCTTCCATCTTGATCCACCCCTTTTTTGTATTTACTATTAGACTATTAGTCTATTTGGCATTTGCCAGTGCCCAGTGGCATTCCAACATCTATGTAATACATTTTGATTTTGATGACTTAATGAGAAATATGGTTCTGAGTCTCTGACATGCATCTATGTGTCTCAATGTCTCGTTGTGATTTGCGATTTCCAATGACAAATGTGTTGTGATTTGTGAATGATCTAATTTCTATTGAATATTTCATATTTGTAATTGTAAATGTAATTTCTATTGAATATTTGTAATTGTAAATGTTAAATTTTATTGGATCTATATGTCTATATTTTTAAATTTTAATCTATTTAAAAATATATATATATGTATATAAAACATGTCCTACGTGTCCTAATTCCGGGGGTCACCATGTCCCATGGGGACACTCGTGTCCTGTGTCCTCGTGTCAAGTGACTTAGATGGATACATTGTAGAAAGAGGGGGAGTTCTATTTTTTTCAATTTTTGGTTGGATTAAGAATTTTTGAGTTTTTGAAAAGGGATCCATTTTAAGTATTCACTCATCTTGGTTGAGGGAGATGTGAATTTAATTAGAGATTGGGTTATTCCCAATTTTATCAATATTACAAAACTAGGTTCTTTTAAACAATAAAAAAATACTAATTTAGATTAAGAAATGACAAAAAAATGGTATGGGAGAATGAATCACCTGATTAGATGACAATCCACCGGTGAATTTGCCTCCCCTCCAGCTAAAGTCGAGCACAGGGTTTATATGATAAGTTCCTTATGCCGAGTTTGTTAATGGTCAAGCGGAAGGGATTTGCAGGTTGATTACACCCAAACATAGGATGAGTCAAATTATATCATTATACGAGGTGTTTTGCAATAAAACTACAAAATATTTTAGCAGTTTTATTTCATTTGTGTGCTTTTTTGGAATTACAGGCCCTTGTTTTGAGAGAGATTGAAATGTTATCAAGTTATATGTAGTTATATATTCATAAATACACACATATCTATATCTTCAATTTTATTGTCATTCCATGTAACACCTCTTCCTAACTTTTTTTTTCATTATTTATATTACCTCTTCTTAATTAATAAACAATTTACTTATAACACAATTAAAATAAAATAAATAAAACCACAATATAACAATTTACTTAACATAATTAAAATAAAATAAATAAAACCACAATACAGATAAAGTAACTTATCTATTTGTTTTAACTTGATATCATACTTTCAAAGTTTGGACATAATCTTTTATATGTGAAAAGATTCAAAGTTAAATTTTATTAACTTTTCAAATCCTTATTTTACACCTCAAGCATATTTAACAAAAACTGAAAATTAGTTTTAGGAGTATCTTTTAACCTCTAAACTAATATTATTTGGCTTCATAACAAGTGCAAAAAAAACAACTCCTTCAATAATTTTTCTATTGTAAAAAATCCCTTTTTGTAGTTAGCCACAAAGCTAGTGGCAATGTCGAGGACATTGCCACCACATGGCTCAAGCAACCATTTAAGTGCTAATGCCCATATTTTGAATGGAATATTAAACTAGGTATGGAAGTAGTGCTAAAGGTTTCTTTAGTCTAAAAAGAAAGAGGAGGATGGCATTCCTATTGTCAAATGGACAACAATTGCAAAACCTAAAGATCTTGGTGGGTGGGGCTTAAAAATATGCATGTGCTTGGACAATTGTTAGTAGCTGAAAGTCTTTGCATGCTTTCATTTGATCAAGGATTGTGGGGGAAAGTTATGAAATTGAAGTACATTGATAACGGTAATATTAAGGATTGGATTAGATATGTACGGAAATATTTTAAAGGAGCATCCAATGTTTGGAAAGAGTTGATAAATACTTATATATTCTTAGCTATTGGGTGGCCCATAAAATTGCTAAAGGTAATAAATTGATCACTGGAGAGGATCCTTGGATAGGATGGAGTGGGAACTTAAAGCTGTCAAAGGCCATCATATAGTCTCTTAAGGATAAATATGTCTTTAGGTTGGAAGATGTTGTGGGGTTTTTGGTTCAAAGGGATGGAATTTAGTCCTGGAAGTTTATAGAGGACCTGGAGTTGCAATGTAACCAAGCTATTGAGTGGTCACCATACACTATTCCTTTTAAAACACAATGCAATTAGTCTCAGGGATTGCTATCATGATATGAAATGATCTTGGAACAAAGCTTATGGGGTCCTCATTTCCAAACTTCATTATGATGTAAAAATCAGTGAAGGCTCCAGGGAAGAGAGAAGGTGGTGGTGGAAACTTGTGTGGAAGATGAATAGTTCCCTTGAAACCAAAATTTTGCTTTGGTTGGATTTATCAAACAAAATACTAACGTAGGAAAATGGCCAAAAAAGGAAATGGGTCATTCCTAATTGGTGTTATTTGTGCGAAGAGAAATTGAGGTTGTTAATGATCATGTTTTAGTTGCTTGTCCCTTTACAAAAGTTATCTTAAGGGATGTATGCCAAAGTCTCAATATTCAACATTTATGGGATAAAGAAACATTATTGGAGTGCCATGTAGGCTAGATTCTTGGCAGTTTTGTAGTTGAGCACGTAGCTCTCCCATGCTTTGCTTCGTGGGGAATATGGTTATCTAGAAACAAGTCAATATTCGAAGGAAAGGAGGCTTATATGGATCGTTTATTGCATTACATCAGGCTATCCTATGGTAAAGGTAAGAAGGTTTCTTCTCAAAAAGTCCCAAGAAGATTGCAAGAATTGAGCATAAACTATTATAGCCATTGGAGATTCTTTGATGGATGTAGCCAATGGTCTCCTAGGAGATGTGGGGTAGGGGCTCTTCTTTTCCTTTAAAATTTTCATTTTGTTTTGATGAAATATTGAGCAAGGTGTGGTTCAAACAATAGAGCAAAGTTCTTCACTACGTGGATCCTTTTATGTGTTGTTGCTGAATGAAACATAAAAGGCTTACATGTTTTTGGAGATTCAAAACTTCTCATGGATTGGGCCACAGGAAAATGTCAAATTACCAATTTAATCCTTGAGCCAATTATGGACAGAGTGATAGAAAAAAATAATTTTTTGAGCATATTTCTTTTGCTCATATCTACATGGAAATCAATCATAAAATTGAGCATATGTCTAAGGAAGCGTTCCATTTACAAGAAGGAATTAAGGTCGAACAGGAAGTCAACGACAACAAGAAGTTGTCCAAAAGTATCTTTTTTGATGAAGTGTTTTTAAGTTTTTGTATAAACCAACACTAAGAATTGGAGTCTTTTGTTTTCAAATGTGCGAAGAGGACATGTGTTTTGTAATGTTTTTTGGTTATCAATTTTGTCTGTTTTTCTTCAAAGGTAGTTGCTATAGGCTTGAAGCAATATATCAGTACATAAACTAAGCCGAAACACCAACTAAAGCGTTCCATTTACAAGAAGGAATTAATGTCGAACAGGAAGTCAAGGACAACAAGAAGTTGTCCAAAAGTATCTTTTTTGATGGAGTGTTTTTAAGTTTTTGTATAAACCAACACTAAGAATTGGAGTCTTTTGTTTTCAAATGTGCGAAGAGGACACGTCTTTTGTTTTGATGAAGCGTTCCATTTACAAGAAGGAATTAAGGTCGAACAGGAAGTCAAGGACAACAAGAAGTTGTCCAAAAGTATCTTTTTTGATGAAGTGTTTTTAAGTTTTTGTATAAACCGACACTAAGAATTGGAGTCTTTTGTTTTCAAATGTGCGAAGAGGACACGTGTTTTGTAATGTTTTTTAGTTATCAATTTTGTCTGTTTTTCTTCAAAGATAGTTGGTATAGGCTTGAAGCAATATATCAGTACATAAACTAAGCCGAAACACCAACTAAAGTGTATTTTTATTTCATCTTGAAATATCAAATACAAATATTTTTTCATAAAAAAAAATCAAGAACCTTGAATGTCCTCCTATAGGTGAAGTGTGCAATTCCAAAAGGATCTTCTATTTGAGTTGGGAATTCTTACATAAATATAGGAAATCATGGTACCAAAGTGAAACATTCTTCCACACAAATGTATCTAATGCACTAGGATCCTCTTGCATTTGTTGAATTATCTTGCATTCCTTCTAATCCTACTTACATTCTATTCTTGCTTCTTCCACCCAATTAGATTGCATAATGGAAATAGTAAAAAGTAATCCCTCTACATCTTTTTCTTTCCTTTAATGTGCATCTTCCACTACATTTTGTTTTCATTTTTTGTAGATAATTTAAAAGTCATAACCTAACACATGTGTCACCCATTTTTCTTGCTCTTCTGAAGATATTCCTTGTTCCAAGAAGTACTTAACACTATCATGAGTTGTTATTACCTTGAAGTGTCTTCCTATTAGGTAAGGGCTCCATTTATTAATTACATGCAACATGCCTAACATTTTATTTTCATAAATTAGTTTGAGTAAGCTTTTTTTCCTTTAAGTTGGAAACTTTTGAATGCAAGTGGCTTTCCTTCTTGCATTAAAATTGCACCAATTGCATTCCCCTAGTAATCAATTTCCACATTAGAATTTTTTGTGAAGTCAGGTGTGGCTAATACAAGAGTTGTACACATAAAAAATTTAAGTTTTTCAAAATATTTGGTTGCTTCTTGAGTCCAATAAAATGCCTCCTTTTTCAATAGAGACACTATAAGAGATGCTGCTATTTGACCATGATTCTTGACAAACTTGTTGTAATAGCATGTCAATCCTACGAATCCTTTAAGAATCTTCAAGGTTTTTGGAATTGGCCATTCCATTATAGCTTTAATTTTGTTAGGGTCCACTTTGATTTCATCATGACATACAATCTGGACCAAATATTCCACTTCCTGAACCCCAAAGGAACACTTAGAAGGCTTGTCATATAGTTGTTGATTCTCCAATAATTTTAATACCATGTCAACATGTTGTACATTCTCTTCTAAATATTGGACATAGATTAATATATCATCAAAAAATACTAGTTTTCTTCCCAAGATTTGCTATATATTAGTATATCATAAAAAAATACTAACACAAATTTCTTGAGGAATGGTTTAAAAATAAAATTCATCAAGATTTGAAATGTGGAGTTGCATTGGTAAGGTCAAATGGCATCACCATAAATTCATAATAACCTTCATGTGTTTTAAAGGTTGTTTTTGGAATGTCTTCTTGCCTCATTTTGATTTTGATGATATCCTAAGTGGAGATCTAACTTGGTAAAGAAAATTGATCCCTTTAATTAATCCATTAGTTCATCAATGATAGGAATATGGAACTTATCTTTAATGATCATCTTGTTGAGCTCTCTATAATCTAGACACATACACCATGAACCTTCCTTTTTAAGAACCATAAGGACTGGTGCATAGAAGACAGTTTGGCTAGTGTGAATGATGCCAACATCTAACATTTCTTGAACCATATTCTCAATCTCACTATTTTGTGCATATGGGTACCTATAAGGTTTGATGTTAGGTGGTACACTTCAAAGCTGCAAGTGAATCACATAGTCATGATCTTGAGCAGGTGGAATACCTTTAGGAATATATCCAAATACCTTGGAATGACTGTCAAAAACTCTTTGGAGAACTACTAGAATAGAGGATATAGATGCTTGAACATCTAGTGAGTATAACTATGCAATTACACCATGGTGTCCCTTTTTTAGCAATTTTTCATGTTTTTGGAGCTTATCACTTTAGAGGGTTTCCCTGGAGTACCTTTGAGTTCAATTTACTTACCTTTTGAGAAACATCTCATGAAAAGTTCCTGAAAATTAAGAGTCACTTTTCCCAATGATTGTAACCATTGAACCCCTAATAGAACATCAACACCACCCATTTGGATTACAATTATTGGGCTATCCAATAAATACTCCCCCATATTAAGTTTAATACTGTGGCACTTCTCTGAATAATTTATGGTACCTTCATCTAACAATCATTATTTGAAACTCTGGTGCAAGATATATAAAGCAATTAAGAAGTTTGGCTAATTTGTAATTAATGAAGTTATGGGTACTACCAAAATTAATCAACATTGTTACTTTTTTCTTTTTGGTATATCCTTCTATCACAAGAGTTTGAGGGGCGCTAGCTAATGCATGACAAGAAATGGTTGGAGTAGTATCTTCTAGCTCAACCTCTTCATATCGTCCTAGTTTTGGATCTTCTTCCTCTCCACGATGTATGTAGGATAATTTCTTCTCGTTGGACTTATGCCCCTTACTATACTTGCTGCCGCAATTGAAACATAGTCTTTTTCTCTTATTTCCTCCACTTTGTGAGGTGTCAAACTAGTAGGCTAAGTTAGGTTAGGGGGAGGGACATTTCCCTCTATATAGATGTTAGTAGCAGCTCTTCTAATAGCCATATTTTTACTTTCAACTTTCCTTCTCAAACAAAAAGAAGTCTCCAATGATTTAGGTTCAAAGAGACGCATCTCATGCTACATGCTCTCCTTTAAAGTGCCCATAAAGAAATCCGACAAGTTATCCCTTGTAATATTGTTCACTCTAAGACTCAAATTTTGAAGATGTTTAATGTGCTATATAACTAGGCCTCTTTGCCTATGATTTATCAGTTGGTTAAAGAAGGCATTGCTCTTAATATCCTACAATGTGCTATCAATTCATCCATAAATGTAGACCAAGAGACAATAGAGTCCATATTACAGTCATAAAACCATTGGTACCACACAAATTGATTAGCTTCTAAATACAATGATGTTGTTGAATATCCTAATTACTCCTATTATATGTTATGAGTTAGTGTTTTACGTAGTCAAGAGTAATTATTTGGTTATGCATTTATTAATATAGTTAGTGGAGAAGACCTGTCAATAGAGAAGAAGTTAATGTTGAGACGAGTTGGAGGATGATCCATAGGGTTTGGTGTATTGCTTTGCATCTACTTTGAATCTTCACATGGTATCAAAGTAGGCCTAAGACTCTTTGAAGATAGGAAAGAAAAAATTAGAGATTTTCCACTCTAGAGAAACTAGGAAGATATGCATCGAGATCTGTGAAGTGAAGCTCATCGATTGAGAACAAACCACCACAAGAGCTATCAATTGGCTTTATGATCCATAGAAAGATAGAACCCCTGTCTCAAAAGAAAACAAGAAGGAAAACAAGTCACAAGAAGGTATTGTTGTCTTGTCGGTCATTGGGAGTGATAGAGAAGGACTATCATTGTTTATCCATGTAGAGGGAGCGATAGTATCGTTGTCCTGTAGTTTAAAGAGAGCAATAGATTCCCAAAAGGGTCCATCACAATCTCTCTACCACTGGGGAGTGATAGTCATGACTAAGCAGTTTTCGGGATAGCGATAGTTTTTCAATACACTGCACATTCTCCATTTTCCATTCCGGTCACAGACAGACGAACCAGAAAGGAAAGACACTCTTTTAAAAGGTAACTTTTCAGAGAAAAAAAAACACATGTTTTGGAAGAATAAAATGGCTTCAAGAAACCAAACCTTTTCCCAGATTCCTCGTCTCACCGGGAAGAACTATGAAATATGGTCGATCAAAATGATGACCTTGTTAAAGGCTCAAGATGTTTGGGAATATGCATCCCATGAGTATACAAAATTGAGAGATGAAGCAGTCGAACATACCATGACAAATAATCAAAGTACTCAGTTAAAAGAACACATAACCAAGGATGCAAAGGTGTTGCATCTCATTTAAAGTGCTTTGGATGAAACCATTTCCCCAAGATTTATCTTGTGAGATCCTCTAAAACCACCTAGGAGATATTGCAAAGCAACTATCAAGGCATCACCAAGGTGAAGACAGTGAAATTGCAAACCTTGATAAGGGACCTTGAAATCCTAGAAATGAAGTGGTTGGAGTCGATAGTTCAGTACATGAATTGAGTAACTACCACTATAAACAATTTGAAGATGTACGGCGAAGATATGACGGATAATAAGGTAGTCGAGAAGGTTCTCAGAACCCTATCCAAAAAGTTCGATTCAGTGATCGCGACAATTGAAGAAGAAAATGATATGTGTCATATTTTAGTAGATGAATTGACGGATCCCTTTTATCTCGCAATTTCATAAACAACAAGAATGATAATTCCTCACTTGAAAATGAATTTTAGACCCAGGCCTCCATTGTAGAGGTAGAAGAAGAGGTCAAGGAAATAGAAGGAGAGGTAGGAAAATTATAGATCTTTCTCCAGAAGGAGAGAGATCAACCCCATATTTGGGACGAGATCATGAACACTTTCATAACCAAAGGGGGAGAAACATAAATTTCAAAGAAAATCCTAGGATACAGTGTTTTTACTACAAGAAGTTTGGCCACTCTGAAAGTGAACGTAGGAAGAAGCAAGAAAATAGGAATAAGGGCATAACACATATTAGGAACAATGATGAAGGGACATCATAATCAATATTCCTTTCATGCCATATTACTCAAGAAACCATCCACAACAAAGATCTATGGTTGTTGGATAGTGGTCTCAACAACCACATGACAGGTAACAAAGTTTTGTTTCAAGATTGGATAGCTCTATCACATCTGAAATTAATCTAGGAGATTATTATCAAGTCAAATCCAAATGTAAAGGTGTAGTTTCAATATTAACTAAACAAGATGAAAAGAAGGGCATTTATGATGGTTTCTATGTACCTGGTGTGAAAAATAACTTGATGAGTGTAGGCCATATGAGTCAACATGGTTATGAGTTCATATTCAAAGGTCCCAATGGTATAATCCTAGATAAGCCACCTAGTAAGAGGCTCACATCACAATTACAAACAAAAAATAGGATGTTTCTCCTGATGTTGAAAAGTCTAAATCAGTCACTTCTATATGCACAAAATATCTCAAGCACTGATGAAACATGGTTGTGGCACCTTAGGTATGGTTAGTTACCCTTTACAAGTCTTAGCCTTTTGTATACAATGTGTATGGTCAAGGATCTACCCTTGATTAATGAATAACACAACTCTTTTGAAACTTGTATCTTAGCCAAACACCCAAGAGATAGCTTCCCAGTTGCTTCCTATAGAGAAAAAGAGCATCTTGAGGTGGTGCATACAAACTTTTGTGGTCCTATGCAAACCTAGTCCATAGGAGGAAGTATTTATTTCCTAACATTTATTGATGACTTTAGCAAAAAAAATTGGGTGTATTTTGTGAAGCACAAATCTTAGACTTTTGAAAACTTTAAAGAGTTCAAAGCCATGGTAGAGATATAGAGTGGAAAGTACATTAAAGTACTCAAGTCATATGGAGGAGGTGAATAGGACTCCAAAGAATTCACAGAACATTGCAAATAACAAGGGATTGAAAGGCAATTCACTACAAGGTACACTCCACAACATAATGGAGTAGCTGAAAGGGAGAACAAAACAATCATGAACATGGCCAGGAGTTTACTTAAGACAAAGAACTTGTCAAATGAGTATTGGGAAGAAGTTGTAGCATGTTCAATTTATATCTTGAATAGATATCCAACCTGCAATGTGAAAGACAAAGTCCCATAGGAAGCATGGAGTGACATGAAAGCTATGGTTTCACATTTTAGAGTTTTTGGATGTGTAGCTTATGCACATATTCCTAAACATTTGAGGAGGAAAATTGATGACAAAAGTGAAAGGTGCACTTTTATTGGCTACAATGAATAGTCCAAAGCCTACAAGTAGTATAATCCCATCACCAAGAAGTTCATTGTTAGTAGAGATGTTAAGTTCTAGGAATACAAGTCTTGGGAGGATCAAACAAATGGAACGATTGGAAACCATACTCCTTTGCCATGGGTGGATGAACATGTAGAACCTACAAGCTAGCAAAATATTCATCCTAGACCCCAAGGATGCAAGTACAAAGACAAGGGGAACAATTAGAGCATAGTTCTTATTCCAACAGTGATTCAGATCCAACTATAGCTTCTCTAACAAACTAGAAGGAAAGAAGATTGCAAGACATTTACGAACAACTTGATGATGAGGAAGCACATTTTGTTTTTTAGTCCTTTCAACTAGTATATTTTGAAGAATCAATGAAGGAAGAACAATGAGTTCAAGCAATGAATGAATAAAAATAAGTCTTTGAAAGAAACAACACATGGGATCTTGTACATCTACTAGTAGAAAATATCAACATTTGAGTTAAAAGGGTATATAATACAAAGTTGAATGAGAAAGACACAGTGGAGAAGCACAAATCCTAACTTGTAGCAAAAGGTTTTGCTCAGCAACCTGGTGTGGATTATGGAGAAACATTTTCTACACTAACATGTTTAGATACTATCAAAGCAGCTTCGGCAGTTGCAACCCAAAACATGTGGCCAGTTTGTCAAATGGAGGCTAAATTTGTTGGTTGTGGAGCCTTATCTTCCTTATTTAGAGGTCGTGTTTCAGCCGTGTCTGAATCCCAACCCATGATGGGGGGGGTTGGGGGGCTTGCGCCCCACAAATAGTCACCATGGGGGGTCCATGGGAGGCGACAACTAATTTGGGAGCCCCCCATGCAGGGGTTCTAGGGCAACGCCCCCGTAGTGAAAATTTTGGAAAAAATGCCTTGTAAAATGTTGTAATTTCATAGTCATGACTTGGTCAATAATGGATGATTTATGGGCCCATAGTATTGGGTGTTACATAGTATTTTCCCATGGTAATCGCTCTTTAAAAGGAATGCATTGTAATATGGCTGTGTATTGTAGCATTGTAAAGATATCTGATTGTGTGAGAGAGACTGTGAGAGAGTGAAGAGGAAGTTGCAGTGGATGTGCTGTAGGTTGTATCCCTTCATTTGTTGGATGGTATAATAATAAGGACTGGCAATTTTTGTGTGGACGTAGCCCATCTTGGGTGAACCACGTTATATTGGTGTCTTTCTTGTAATGTGTTTTATGTGATTTATGTTTGCATCTTGTTTATTGTTATTGCTCTGCGATCCTATTTTTCTAACAATTGGTATCATAGCCAAAGGTCTATTTGGAAGATAAACTCGTAGGAAAGAAGGGTTCCTGGTTTGAGTAGGAGCAATGGCGGAAGAAGGAAAGTTTAAGGTCGAGAAATTTAATGGACAAAACTACCAGTTATGGAAGATGCAAATGTAGGACTAACTGTACCAGAAGGATCTATTCCTACCGTTGGGAGGAAAAGCAAAACAATCGGAAACTATGAAGGATGAATAATGGGAGGTTCTTGACAGAAAGGCATTGGGAACAACATGGTTGTGCTTGGATTCATCGGTGGCTTTCAATATTTCAAAAGAAATGACAATGGAGGGGATGAGCACATTGGGTAAGCTATATGAAAAACACTCGATCTCCAACAAGGTATTTATAATGAAGCGTTTATTTAATATGAAGATGTCAGAAGATGGATATGTTTCTAATCATTTAAATGAATTTAATACGATTACAAATCAACTATATTTTGTAAAATTGAACTTTGATGGTGAGGTTAGGGATATTCTAATCTTGTGTTCATTGCCAGAAAGTTGGAATGGCTTGGTCATGGTTGTAAGCAACTCTGTATCTGGTTCAAACACTTTGAAATTTGATGATGTTGTTGGTGTTATTCTTAGCAAGGAAATGCGAAGGAAAAGCATAGGTGAGACATCAAGTAATGCATTGACCATGCAGAGCAAGGGAAGCCAAAGGGAGAGAGGAAAGATCCCAGTTAATCGCAACAAGTTCAGGAAGGGAAGATCCAAGTCCATATTGGGAAACATAGAGTGTTGGAACTGTGGAAAGAAAGGACATCTAAAGAAAGACTACAGATCTCTAAATAAGAAAGGAGATGGACATCAGGAGATTACTCAGGAAGCAAATGTAGCAGGTGATGTGTTGCAAGATGCTTTGATTTTTGCATTAGATAATACTAATGATTACTGGGTAGTAGATTGAGGGGCTTCATGTCATGCTACACCCCATAGGAAATTCTTTCATGATTATGTTCCAGGTGATTTTGTACATGTTTTATTGGGTGATGATGAACCATGTAAAATTGTTGGAATGGGTAAGGTACGGATAAAGTTAAAGAATAGTGAATGGGTGCTGAAATATGTAAGGCATATTCCTGCTATGAAAAGAAATATGATCTTAACATGACATTTGATAGATGGTGGTTGTTTATCTTCGTTTGGAGAAACATGGTGGAAGATCACTAAAGGATCAATGGTGATAGCAAAAGGAGACATGATATGTAAGTTGTATTTAAGTCCTCATAATACTAACTGTTCTATCTCTTTAGCTTCCACAGGAATAGATACAACATTGTGGCATCATAGGCTTAGCCACATGAGTGAGAAAGGGATGCAAATTCTCCACTCAAGGAAGTTGTTTCCAGATCTGAAGCAGGTAAGTTTGGAATTCTGTGAGAACTGCGTTTATGAAAAACAGAAGAGAGTCAGATTTCTCAAGGTTGGGAAACAAAAGAAGAGTGAAAAGTTAGAGCCTGTACATATAGATGTATGGGGACCGTATCATGTACAATCTCTTGGTGGCTCTCATTATGATGTTAGTTTTATTGATGATGCAACTAGAAAAACTTTGGTTTATTGCATTAGATAGAAATCTGATGTGTTTTCTACTTTTAAGAAATGGAAAGCTTTGGTTGAGAATGAGACAAGAAAAAGGTTGAAGTGTCCCAGATATGATAATGTAGGTTAATACTACGGAAATGAGTTTGATAGTTACTATTCATACCATGCGATTCGTAGAGAGAAGACAGTCCCAGGAACACCACAAGAAAATCGTGTGTCAGAAAGGATGAACAGAACATTCATGGAGTGTGCAAAGTGTGTAAGATTCCAAGTAGGGTTTCACTTACAGTTTTGGGTGGATGTTGTAGATATTGTTGTTTACTTAATAAACATAGGGCCTTCAAGTGATTTGGATGGTGGTATTCCAGAGGAGTCATGGACAGGTAAAAAGGTAAACTACTCTTTTCTGAGAACTTTTGGTTGTGAAGCATGTGTCCATATTGAGAAAGAAAATAGAACAAATCTTGAGGCTAAATCCAAGAAATGTACCTTTATTGGATACGGGGTTGATGATTTTGGTTATCGCTTATGGGATTATGAAAATAACAAAATAATTAGGAGTAGAGATGTGGTATTCAATGAAAATTTCATGTATAAAAATCAGTTACAGGGAAAGAAACAAGAAAAGGAAAAAACGGAGTACACAGTGCTTGATGAAATCAAAGAAAATGAAGTTCCGAAGGTGCCGGAAAATAAAAAACATCAGCAGTTACCTCAAACTCCTGCAAGTGTTAGAATATCTACCAGGTTAAGTAGACCCCCTGAACGATTGTCTCTTTCACTGTATTATTTATTGATGACTGATTCTGGTGAACCAGAATGTTGTGAAGAAGAAATGCAGGTTGAAACTAGAAATAAGTGGGAGCAAGGCATGAATGAGGATATGGACTCATTAGTAAGAAAACAAAATTGGTCCCTTGGAGTAAGGCCAAAAGCTTTGCCATATTGTTAGTTTCATGTCCTATCCCCCAAGAGAATGTTGCCTTTGTAGTTCCTCTAGGATTGAAAATAATCCCCCCCATGCCTATCACCCCTTACAACAACAATATTTACAAAAGTAACTTAGAAAGTAGAAAGTAGATGCATAATTAAAAATAAGTTTGTTTTTTGTTTTTTTGTCTTGTGCGAAATAAAAGCAAAATGGTAATAACGCGTGAAATAAGTTAATGAAGTAAATAAAATAGTTTTATATACTAAAAGAAAAAAATGAAAAAAGTTAAAAACATTTAAATACCAAAAATATAAGCATGCTAATAAATAAATAAAAATAACAATTACATAACATATGAAATGATAGAAATAATTTTTTAAATAAACATTTAGACTTAAAAATTAAACTAAAAAATGAAATAGGTAAGAGAATGAAGGTTTTCAACCCAATATTTTTTATATTTAATGAATAATAATCCCATATATCATCATCAATTGGATAAATGAAATATTGGAACAGGCATGACTCAAAATCATAGAAGATATTAATGAATCCATAAATTGTAATGTTACATGGAGAAAGAAGAAAGGTAAAGTCTGGACTTCAAAAAATGGATAATTTGTGTTGCACAATGACCTTTTCGTCGATACCTACTATCCATGAAATTGTTAGATCCATAGATAAACAATGTATGTGTTATCTCCTCAAATAAACATAGACTAGTTGTGTTTTCTAGGTGATAGGAGGTCTTTCAATTTTTCATTTTTAGATGCATTTGGGGTTCTTTTTCAAGAGTTTGAAGTGCGTAATGAAGTTTGAAATAACATTTGATGTTACTTTGTCTCCAAGAAATAATTTTTCGGTTTGAAGGGCCCCATTTATTAATTACATGCAACATGCCTAACATTTTATTTTCATAAATTAGTTTGAGTAAGTTTTTTTCCTTTAAGTTGGAAACTTTTGAAAGCAAGTGGCTTTCCTTCTTGCATTAAAATTGCACCAATTGCATTCCCCTAGTAATCAATTTCCACATTAGAATTATTTGTGAAGTTAGGTGTGGCTAATACAAGAGTTGTACACATAAAAACTTTAAGTTTTTCAAAATATTTGGTTGCTTCTTGAGTCCAATAAAATACCTCCTTTTTCAATAGAGACACTATAAGAGATGCTTCTATTTGACCATGATTCTTGACAAAATTGTTGTAATAGCATGTCAATCCTACGAATCCTTTAAGAATCTTCAAGGTTTTTGGAATTGGCCATTCCATTATAGCTTTAATTTTGTTAGGGTCCACTTTGATGTCATCATGACATACAATCTAGACCAAATATTCCACTTCCTAAACCCCAAAGGAAAACTTAGAAGGCTTGTCATATAATTGATGCTCCTCCAATAATTTTAATACCATGTCAACATGTTGTACATGCTCTTCCAAATATTGGACATAGATTAATATATCATCAGAAAATATTAGTTTTCTTCCCAAGATTTTCTATATATTAGTAAGGTCAAATGGCATCACCATAAATTCATAATAACCTTCATGTGTTTTAAAGGTTGTTTTTGGAATGTCTTCTTGCCTCATTTTGATTTTGATGATATCCTAAGTGGAGGTCTAACTTGGAAGAAAATTGATCCCTTTAATTAATCTAATAGTTCATCAATGATAGGAATATGAGACTTATCTTTAATTATCATCTTGTTGAGCTCTCTATAATCTAGACACATACACCATGAACCTTCCTTTTTAAGAACCATAAGGAATGGTGCATAGAACACAGTTTGGCTAGTGTGAATGATGCCAACATCTAACATTTCTTGAACCATACTCTCAATCTCACTCTTTTGTGCATATGGGTACCTATAAGGTTTGATGTTAGGTGGTACACTTCAGAGCTGCAAGTGAATCACATAGTCATGATCTTGAGCAGGTGGAATACCTTTAGGAATATATCCAAATACCTTGGAATGATGGTCAAAAACTCTTTGGAGAACCACTAGAATAGAGGGTATAGATGCTTGAACATCTAGTGAGCATAACTGTGCAATTACACCATGGTGCCCCTTTTTTAGCAATTTTTCATGTTTTTGGAGCTTATCACTTTAGAGGGTTTCCCTAGAGTACCTTTGAGTTCAATTTACTTACCTTTTGAGAAAAATCTCATGAAAAGTTCCTGAAAATTAAGAGTCACTTTTCCCAATGATTGTAACCATTGAACCCCTAATACAACATCAACACCACCCATTTGGATTACAATTATTGGGCTATCCAATAAATACTCCCCCATATTAAGTTTAATACTGTGGCACTTCTCTGAATAATTTATGGTACCTTCATCTAACAATCATTATTTGAAACTCTGGTGCAAGATATATAAAGCAATTAAGAAGTTTGGCTAATTTGCAATTAATGAAGCTATGGGTACTACCAAAATTAATCAACATTGTTACTTTTTTCTTTTTGGTATATCCTTCTATCATGAGAGTTTGAGGAGCGCTAGCTAATGCATGACAAGAAATGGTTGGAGTAGTATCTTCTAGTTCAACCTCTTCATATTGTCCTAGTTTTGGATCTTCTTCCTCTCCACGATGTATGTAGGATAATTTCTTCTCGCTGCACTTATTCCCCTTACTATACTTGCTGCCGCAATTGAAACATAGTCTTTTTCTCTTATTTCCTCCACTTTGTGAGGTGTCAAACTAGTAGGATAAGTTAGGTTAGGGGGAGGGACATTTCCCTCTATATAGGTGTTAGAAACAGCTCTTCTAATAGCCAAATTTTTACTTTCAACTTTCCTTCTCAAACAAAAAGAAGTCGCCAATGATTTAGGTTCAAAGAGACGCATCTCATGCTACATGCTCTCCTTTAAAGTGACCATAAAGAAATCCGACAACTTATCCCTTGTAATATTGTTCACTCTAAGACTCAAATTTTGAAGATGTTTAATGTGCTATATAACTAGGCCTCTTTGCCTAAGATTTATCAGTTGCCTAAAGAAGGCGTTGTTCTTAATATACAACAATGTGCTATCAATTCATCCATAAATATAGACCAAGAGACAATAGATTCCGTATTACAGTCACAAAACCATTAGTACCACACAAATTGATTAGGTTCTAAATACAATGATGTTGTTGAATATCCTAATTACTCCTATTATATGTTATGAGTTAGTGTTTTACGTAGTCAAGAGTAATTATTTGGTTATGCATTTATTAATATAGTTAGTGGAGAAGACCTATCAATAGAGAAGACGTGTCAAAAATATGTTTTGTATTTCCTATATTTAGAAGTTAATGTTGAGAAGAGTTGGAGGATGATCCATAGGGTTTGGTGTATTGCTTTGCATCTACTTTGAATCTTCACATGGTATCAAAGTAGGCCTAAGACTCTTTGAAGATAGGAAAGAAAAAATTAGAGATTTTCCACTCTACAGAAAATAGGAAGATGTGCATTGAGATCTGTGAAGTGAAGCTCATCGATTGAGAACAAACCACCACAAGACCTATCAATACGCTTTATGATCCATAGAAAGATAGAAACCCTGTCTCAAAAGAAAACAAGAAGGAAAACAAGTCACAAGAAGGTATTGTTGTCTTGTCGGTCATCGAGAGTGATAGAGAAGGACTATCATTGTTTATCCATGGAGAGGGAGCGATAGTATCGTTGTCCTATAGTTTGAAGAGAGCGATAGCTTCCCTAAAGAGTCCATCACCATCTCTCTACCACTGGGGAGTGATAGCCATGACTAAGCACTTTTCGGGATAGCGATAGTTTTTCGATACACTGCACATTCTCCATTTTCCATTCCAGTCATAGACAGATGGACCAGAAAGGAAAGACACTCTTTTAAAAGGTAACTTTTCAGAGAAAAAAACACATGTTTTGTAAGAATAAAATGGCTTCAAGCACCCAAACCTTTTCCTAGATTTCTCCTCTCACTGGGAAGAACTATGAAATATGGTCGATCAAAATAATGACCTTGTTAAAGGCTCAAGATGTTTGGGAATATGCATCCCATGAGTATACAAAATTGAGAGATGAAGCAGTCGAACATACCATGACAAATAATCAAAGGACTCAGTTAAAAGAACACATAACCAAGGATGCAAAGGCGTTGCATCTCATTCAAAGTGATTTGGATGAAAACATATTCCCCAAGATTTATCTTGTGAGATCCTCTAAAACCACCAAGGAGATATTGCAAAGAAACTATCAAGGCATCACCAAGGTGAAGACAGTGAAATTGCAAACCTTGATAAGGGACTTTGAAATCCTAGAAATGAAGTGGTTGGAGTCGATAGTTCAGTACATGAATTGAGTAACTACCACTATAAACAATTTGAAGATGTACGACGAAGATATGACGGATAATAAGGTAGTCGAGAAGGTTCTCAAAACCCTATCCAAAAAGTTCGATTCAGTGGTCGCAACAATTGAAGAAGAAAAAGATATGTGTCATATTTCAGTAGATGAATTGATGGATCCCTTTTATCCCATGATTCCATAAACAATAAGAATGATAATTCCTCACTTGAAAATGCATTTTAGACCCAGGCCTCCATTGTAGAGGTAGAAGAAGAGGTCAAGGAAATAGAAGCAGAGGTAGGAAAATTATATATCTTTCTCAAGCAGGAGAGAGATCAGCCCCATATTTGGGACGAGATTATGAACACTTTCATAACCAAAGGGGGAGAAACATAAATTTCAAAGAAAAGCCTAGGATCAGTGTTTTTACTACAAGAAGTTTGGCCACTCTGAAAGTGAATGTAGGAAGAAGCAAGCAAATAGGAATAAAGGCATAACACATATTAGGAACAATGATGAAGGGACATCATAATCAATGTTCCTTTCATGCCAGATTACTGAAGAAACCATCCACAACAAAGATCTATGGTTGTTGGATAGTGGTCTCAAAAACCACATGACTGGTAACAAAGTTTTGTTTCAAGTTTGGATAGCTCTATCACATCTGAAATTAAGCTAGGAGATTATTATCAAGTCAAATCCAACGGTAAAGGTGTAGTTTCAATATTAGCTAAACAAGATGAAAAGAAGGACATTTGTGATGGTTTCTATCTACCTGGTGTGAAAAATAACTTGATGAGTGTAGGCCATATGAGTCAACATGGTTATGAGTTCATATTCAAAGGTCCCACTTGTATAATCCTAGATAAGCCACTTAGTAAGAGGCTCACATCATAAGTACAAACAAAAAATAGGATGTTTCTCCCTGTGTTGAAAAGTCTAAATCAGTCACTTTTATATGCACAAAATATCTCAAGCACTGATGAAACATGGTTGTGGCACCTTAGGTATGGTTAGTTACCCTTTACTAGTCTTATCCTTTTGTATACAAAGTGTATGGTCAAGGATCTACCCCTGATTAATGAATAACACAACTCTTTTGAAACTTGTATCTTAGCCAAACACCCAAGAGATAGCTTCCTAGTTGCTTCCTATAGAGAAAAAGAGCATCTTGAGGTGGTGCATACAAACCTTTGTGGTCCTATGCAAACCTAGTCCATATGAGGAAGTTTTTAGTTCCTAACATTTATTGATGACTTTAGCAAAAAAAATTGGGTGTATTTTTTGAAGCACAAATCTTAGACTTTTGAAAACTTTAAAGAGTTCAAAGCCATGGTAGAGATATAGAGTGGAAAGTACATTAAAGTACTCAAGTCATATGGAGTAGGTGAATAGGACTCCAAAGAATTCACAGAACATTGCAAACAACAAGGGATTGAAAGTAAATTCACTACAAGGTACACTTCACAACATAATGGAGTATCTCAAAGGGAGAACAGAATAATCATGAACATAGCCAGGAGTTTGCTCAAGACGAAGACCTTGTCAAATGAGTATTGGGAAGAAGTTGTAGCATGTTCAATTTATATCTTGAATAGATATCCAACCTGCAGTGTGATAGACAAAGTTCCATAGGAAGCATGGAGTGACATGAAAGCTATTGTTTCACATTTTAGAGTTTTTGGATGTGTAGCTTATGCGCATATTTCTAAACATTTGAGGAGGAAGCTTGATGAAAAAAGTGAAAGGTGCACTTTTATTGGCTACAATGAATATTCCAAAGCCTATAGGTAGTATTGTTGAGATATTGTAACTTCAAAGAATATTATATTTGTACTTTATTATTTTGGAGATGTTTCATTCCTCCTTGAAGATCTTATTGTATATCCAGAGATGTTTATTCCTCCGTCGGAAGGTGGTAACTTGGGTTATTAGACTTACCTAGTGGGGGTCGGACCTGTATGTGTTATGTGGTTCAAAGGGTTATTAGACCACCCTAGAGGGGTCGGCCCAGTCAGTTGTAGTGGGGTATTTAACCCATTGGTTAAATACGAGCCTACATGTTTTGTGTAAAAGACAAGTCGGAGTAGTGTATAAATAGAGGAGGTGTATTCCTCATTTGACACACACTCACTCACTTGAGAGTGGTGCACTTGTGGAGGAGAGGCCTTCTATGGAGAAGGAGGAGCTTATGCTCAGGGTTACATCTTTGTATATTGTCGGTCATCTATATTGAGGGAGCTTTACTGGGTTTTCTACCCCATGAGGGTTTCCCAGGGACACTTGCTGGATACCTTCCGAGGGCATAGAACTCCAACCGTGCAACAAAAACGGGTTCAGGGGAGTCCTGCAGGTGTGTCTAAGCAGGTTCGGGCTGGGAACACTAGCCATACCATCCCGGTGGATGATTTTCCAAAGTTGACCCCCATGTGCAAAAATTGCACACTCCCACACTGAGCAAAACCCTAATTTCCAAAATGGACCTGCAAGGTGACACTTGGGCCATCGAGCCAGAGGGGAGGGGCACCCCTGGAACTATCCCGGTGTGTTGAATCCAACAGAGTTGACGATTCGTCGATCCGAGCCACGATCATCATTCTATGGCTCGTTCTGTCTCACATCCAAAAGGCCTTCAGGGACAATTGCTGGATACCTGTCGGGGGCATAGAATTCCAAACATGCAACAAAAGTGGGTTTCGGAGAGTCCTGCAGGTGTGTCTAGGTAGGTTCGGGCTGGGAACACGATCCATACCCGCCCGGTGGATGATTTTCCAAAGTTGACCCCCATGTGCAAAAATTGCACACTCCCACACGGAGCAAAACCCTAGTTTCCAAGATGGACCTACAAGTTGACACATGGGCCACTGGGCCAGAGGGGAGGGGCACCCCTAGCACTGTCCCAGCGTGCTGAATCCAATGGAGTCGACGGTTCGTCGATCTGATCCACGGTCATCATTCTATGGCTCGTTCCGTCTCGCATCCAAAAGGCCTTCAGGGACACTTGCTGGATACCTGTCAGGGGCATAGAACTCCAACCGTGCAACAAAACCGGGTTCCGAGGAGTCCTGTAGGTGTGTCTAGGCAGGTTCAGGCTGGGAACACTAGCCATACCCTCCCGGTGGATGAGTTTCCAAAGTTGACCCCCATGTGCAAAAATTGCACACTCCCACACTGAGCAAAACCCTAGTTTCCAAGATGGACCTGCAAGGTGACACATGGGCCACTGGGCTGGAGGGGAAGGGTACCCTTGGCACTATACCAGTGTGTTGAATCCAACGGAGTTGACGGATCGTCGATCCGAGCCACGGTCTTCAATCTATGGCTCGTCCCGTCTCACTGCCAGAAGGCCTTCAGGGACACCTGTTGGATACCTGCCGGGGGCATAGAACTCCAACCGTGCAACAAAATCGGGTTTCGGGGAGTCCTGCAGGTGTGTCTAGGTAGGTTCGGGTTGGGAACACTAGCCATACCCGCCCGGTGGATGATTTTCCAAAGTTGACCCCCGTGTGCAAAAATTGCACACTCCCACACTCAGTTTAACCTTAGTTTACGAAATGAATGCACAATGAAACCACTGGGCCATGGGGAGACGAGGGAGAGGGCCCCTTAGAGGTAATCACACGCCAGGAGACCAACAGAGTCGACGGTTCATCGATCCGACGTCCGGTTTCCGAGTTATGTCGAGTTGCAAGTCGCATGAAAATGTCGTTCAGGGACACTTGGTGAATTTCCGTCCGGGAGCCAAAAAGCAAGCGGAGCAGCAAGATTGCGTGCTATTGGCTCCTACAAGTGTGTGTGGGAAATGTCGACGTGGGAACACTTCCAACACTGGCTCGGGGGAGGATTTTGCAGAGTTGACCCACCAATCCGAGATTGCATGCAATTAAACTAAGCAAAACCCTAGTTTACGAAATGAATGCACAATGAAGCCGTCGGGCGATGGGGAGACGAGGGAGAGGGTCCCCTAGAGGTAATCGCATGCCAGGATACCAACGGAGTCGACAGTTCGTCGTTTCGACGTTCGGTTTACGAGTTATTTCGAGTTGCAAGTCGCATGAAAATGTTGTTTAGGGACACTTGGTGAATTTCCGCCCGGGATCCAAAAAGCAAACAGAGAAGGAAGATTGCATGCCGTTGGATCCTGCAAGTGTGTGTGGGAAATGCCGATGTGGGAACACTGCCAACACTGGCTCGAGGGAGGGTTTTGCAGAGTTGACCCACCAATGTGAGATTGCATGCAATTAAACTGAGCAAAACCCTAGTTTACGAAATGAATGCACAATGAAGCCACTGGGCCATGGGGAGATGAGGGAGAGGGCCCCCTAAAGGTAATCGCAGTCCAGGAGACCAACAGAGTCGACGGTTCATCGGTCCGACGTTCGATTTTTGAGTTATGTCGAGTTGCAAGTCGCATGAAAATGCCATTCAGGGACACTTGGTGAATTTCCGTCCAGGAGCCAAAAAGAAAATAGAGCAGGAAGATTGTGTGTTGTTGGCTCTTGCAAGTGTGTGTGGGCAATACCGATGTGGGAACACTACCAACACTAGGTTGGGGGAGGGTTTTGCAGAGTTGACCCACCAATGCGAGATTGCATGCAATTAAACTAAGCAAAACCCTAGTTTATGAAATGAATGCACAATGAAGCCATTGGGCCATGGGGAGATGAGGGAGAGGGCCCCCTAGAGGTAATCACATGCAAGGACACCAACGGAGTTGACGGTTCATTGGTCCGACGTCCGGTTTCCGAGTTATGTCGAGTTGCAAGTCACATGAAAATGTCGTTCAGGGACACTTGGTGAATTTCCGCCCAGGAGCCAAAAAGTAAACGGAGCAGGAAGATTGCATGCCGTTGGCTCCTGCAAGTGTGTGTGGGCAATGCCGACGTGGGAACACTGCCAACACTGGCTTGGGGGAGGGTTTTGCAGAGTTGACCCACCAATGCGAGATTGCATGCAATTAAACTGAGCAAAACCCTAGTTTACGAAATGAATGCACCATGAAGCCACTGGGCCATGGGGAGATGAGGGAGAGGGCCCCCTAGAGGTAATCGCACACCAAGAGACCATTGGAGTCAATGGTTCGTCGGTCCGACATCCGTTTTCCGAGTTATGTCGAGTTGCAAGTCGCATGAAAATTCCATTCAGGGACACTTGGTGAATTTCCGTCTGGGATCCAGAAAGCAAACAGAGCAGGAGGATTGCATGTCGTTGGCTCCTGCAAGTGTGTGTGGGCAGTGCCGACATGGGAACACTGCCAACACTGTCTCGGGGGAGGGTTTTGAAAAGTTGACCCACCAATGTGAGATTGCATGCAATTAAGCTGATCAAAACCCTAGTTTACGAAATGAATGCACAATGAAGCCACTAGGCCATGGGGAGACGAGGGAGAGGCCCCCCTAGAGGTAATCGCACACCAGGAGACCAACGGAGTCGACGGTTTGTCGGTCCGACGTCCGATTTCTGAGTTATGTCGAGTTGCAAGTCGCATGAAAATGTCGTTCATGGACACTTGGTGAATTTCCGCCCGTGAGCCCAAAAGCAAACGGAGCAGCAAGATTGCATGCCGTTGGCTCCTACAAGTGTGTGTGGGAAATTCCAACGTGGGAACACTGCCAACACTGGCTCGAGGGAGGGTTTTGCAGAGTTGACCCACCAATGTGAGATTGCATGCAATTAAACTGAGCAAAACCCTAGTTTACTTAATGAATGCACAATGAAGCCACTAGGCCATGGGGAGATGAGGGAGAGGGCTCCCTAGAGGTAATCGCACTCCAGGAGACCAATGGAGTCGACGGTTCATCGGTCCGATGTTCGGTTTCTGAGTTATGTCGAGTTGCAAATCGCATGAAAATGTCATTCAGGGACACTTGGTGAATTTCCGTCCAGGAGCCAAAAATAAAACGGAGCAGGAAGATTGTGTGTTGTTGGCTCCTGCAAGTGTGTGTGGGCAATACCGATGTGGGAACACTACCAACACTAGGTTGGGGGAGGGTTTTGCAGAGTTGACCCACCAATGCGAGATTGCATGCAATTAAACTAACCAAAACCCTAGTTTACGAAATGAATGCACAATGAAGCAACTGGGCCATGGGGAGACGAGGGAGAGGGCCCCGTAGAGTTAATCACATGCCAGGAGACCAACGGAGTTGACGGTTCGTCGGTCCGATGTCTGGTTTCCGAGTTATGTCGAGTTGCAAGTCACATGAAAATGTCGTTCAGGGACACTTGGTGAATTTCCGCCCAGGAGCCAAAAAGTAAACGGAGCAGGAAGATTGCGTGCCGTTGGCTCCTGCAAGTGTGTGTGGGAAATGCCGACGTGGCAACACTGCCAACACTGGCTTGGGGGAGGGTTTTGCAGAGTTGACCCACCAATGCGAGATTGCATGCAATTAAACTGAGCAAAACCCTAGTTTACGAAATGAATGCACCATGAAGCCATTGGGCCATGGGGAGACTAGGGAGAGGGCCCCCTAGAGGTAATCGTACGCCAAGAGACCAACGGAGTCGACGATTCATCGGTCTGACGTCCGTTTTCCGAGTTATGTCAAGTTGCAAGTCGCATGAAAATTCCATTCAGGGACACTTGGTGAATTTTCGTCCGGGAGCCAGAAAGCAAACAGAGTAGGAAGATTGCGTGTCGTTGGCTCCTGCAAGTGTGTGTGGGTAGTGCCGACATGGGAACACTGCCAACACTGGCTCGAGGGAGGGTTTTGAAAAGTTGACCCACCAATGTGAGATTGCATGCAATTAAACTGATCAAAACCCTAGTTTATGAAATGAATGCACAATGAAGCCACTGGGCCATGGGGAGACAAGGGAGAGGCCCCCCTAGAGATAATCGCACGCCAGGAGACCAACGGAGTCGACGGTTTGTCGGTCCGACGTCCGATTTCTGAGTTATGTCGAGTTGCAAGTCGCATGAAAATGTCGTTCAGGGACACTTGGTGAATTTCCGCCCGTGAGCCAAAAAGCAAACGGAGCAGCAAGATTGCATGCCGTTGGCTCCTGCAAGTGTGTGTGGGAAATGCCGACGTGGAAACTCTGCCAATACTGGCTCGGGGGATGTTTTGCAGAGTTGACCCACCAATGCGAGATTGCATGCAATTAAACTGAGCAAAACCCTAATTTACGAAATGAATGCATAATGAAGCCACTAGGCCATGGGGAGACGAGGGAGAGGGCTCCCTAGAGGTAATCGCACGCCAGGAGACCAACGGAGTCGACGGTTCGTCGGTCCGACGTACGGTTTCTGAGTTATGTCGAGTTGCAAGTCGCATGAAAATGTCGTTCAGGGACACTTGGTGAATTCCCGCTCAGGAGCCAAAAAGCAAACGGAGCAGCAAGATTACGTGTCGTTGGCTCCTGCAAGTGTGTGTGGGCAATGCCGACGTGGGAACACTGCCAACACTAGCTCGGGGGAGGGTTTTGCAGAGTTGGCCCACCAATGCGATATTGCATGCAATGAAATTGAGCAAAACCCTAGTTTACGAAATGAATGCACATTGAAGCCACGAGGCCATGGGGAGACGAGGGAGAGGGCCCCCTAGAGATAATTGCACGCCAGGAGACCAACGGAGTCGACGATTCGTCGGTCCAACGTCCGATTTCTAAGCTATGTCGAGCTGCAAGTCACATGAAAATGTTGTTCAGGGACAAGAGACACAACATTTTATCCTGGGAAACCCTCATGGGGAAGAAAACCTAGCAACCTTTCTTAGAATAATTATATGTTTATAAATCAAGTACAATGAAACCATGAACAAACCCTAACCCTGAAGGGTTTTACCACATGAAAACACCTTAGTTACTCATACGTAGTGTTGAATCTAATTGTACAATCAAATATTGGGCGTTGATGAAATGTGTAGCATGTATTGCACTTAGTTTTATTAAATTACACTTGAACATTGAATTAACTTGTAATTTAATCATCCAAACTCACAAATTTTAATTACACCTATCCAATTAGTGTGCATGAGTGAATTCATTGAAACCTTGAAAAACATTGTATTGCATTTAGTTTGATTAAATTACATGAGCAAGAACTTTGACATAACTTGTAATGATCATCCAAAATCACAAATTTTAATTAGATACCAATTAGTGCATGCATGTAGTGAGTTCGTTGAAACCTTTAAATATAATAGTTTGTTCTTTTGACATAGCGCATTCATGAGTAATAGATCATCCACACAAATCAACACATTAGATTGACACAAGAACACGTGGAAACCGAAGAACAAATACAAAGTGAAATGTATCATTCATTTATAAGTGAAATGTCAATGTGCATGTCTCCAAAAGTACATGTATCCAATGAAATCAATGTACATGTCTCCAAAAGTACATGCACAATAAAGTCAATGTACATGTCTCTAAAAGTGAATGTATCGAAAAGTACATATATATACAAAAGTATCCAAAAGCACATGTGTCCAAAACTATCCAAAACTATAAAAGCCACATGTACATGTATCTAAATGTACATATATCCCATAAGACACATCAAAACTCAAGCTTCCTCTTGTTCTTTCCCGACGTTGATGGTTGGTGGGATAGGGTAGTCCTTAGCATCAAGATCATGGAGCCAATCATTTCTTTGTTGCGGTTTGCAGACACGGACCAGCCCATCCTACGAGATTTCTATGAGGGGTGGGATTCCATGATTGAGTCCATGAGGACCATTGTTATGGAGAATGAGTGTGTCGAGTATGAGACATCGGCAAAGAACTTATGGTCCATCATATAGGGCATTCTTATCTCCAGGTGGGATAAGAATTGCACACCTTTGCATTACTTGGTCCACTCATTGAACCCCAGGTTCTACACTCAGGATTGGCTCAGTGGTGGGTCGGGGCCCTCATCCAGAGTCCCTCCTCACATGGATGGAGAGATCTCAAAGGGGAGGAAGATAGCATTTAGACGGCTACTTCAAGATAGAGACCACCTTGAGGTGGTGGAGGAGGAATTTTATGAGTTTTCTAGTGGCACTGGGAGATTTGGAGGATATGAGGTGGTTAGAGGCATGGGGGTTAAGAAACCCCTTGTTAGGTGGACAACTCATGGGGCAACATGCCCTCTTCTACAAAAGATAGCCTTGAGGGTCCTCTCTCAAGTTACTTCATCCTCTTGTTGTGAGAGGAATTGGAGCACATATGGGAACTTGTACAGTGTGAAGAAGAGCAGGCTTGAGCAGTCCAGGGCAGAGACGATGGTGTATGTGCACTCCAACCTTCCTCTTATTTACATGAAGAGGGAGGAGTGGGCAAAGGGAAAGACACGGATGTGGGATGTCTTGCCTGATGAGATGGGTTTGGACAACAGTACTGAGTTGGCATTAGCCAACATGGATCTTAATGATCCAGTGCCAGAGCCGGTCACTTTTAATGAGGGTGATCGTATGGAGGGGTCATCCTCCACACCAGCAGATGCAGTTACTCAGATTGGCAGAGAGGAGGAGGAGGAGGATCAGGGCAGTGATGAGTTTGTTGATTCAGGCATGGAGAAGGACTATTGAGTCATTGACAAATGGGATTCTTCCATCTTGATCCACCGCTTTTTTGTATTTACTATTAGACTATTAGACTATTAGTCTATTTGGCATTTGCCAGTGCCCAGTGGCATTCCAACATCTATGTAATACATTTTGATTTTGATGACTTAATGAGAAATATGGTTCTGAGTCTCTGACATGGATCTATGTGTCTCAATGTCTCGTTGTGATTTGCGATTGTGAATGACAAATGTGTTGTGATTTGTGACACCATATTTTTACTTTCAACTTTCCTTCTCAAACAAAAAGAAGTCTCCAATGATTTAGGTTCAAAGAGACGCATCTCATGCTACATGCTCTCCTTTAAAGTGCCCATAAAGAAATCCGACAAGTTATCCCTTGTAATATTGTTCACTCTAAGACTCAAATTTTGAAGATGTTTAATGTGCTATATAACTAGGCCTCTTTGCCTATGATTTATCAGTTGGTTAAAGAAGGCATTGCTCTTAATATCCTACAATGTGCTATCAATTCATCCATAAATGTAGACCAAGAGACAATAGAGTCCATATTACAGTCATAAAACCATTGGTACCACACAAATTGATTAGCTTCTAAATACAATGATGTTGTTGAATATCCTAATTACTCCTATTATATGTTATGAGTTAGTGTTTTACGTAGTCAAGAGTAATTATTTGGTTATGCATTTATTAATATAGTTAGTGGAGAAGACCTGTCAATAGAGAAGAAGTTAATGTTGAGACGAGTTGGAGGATGATCCATAGGGTTTGGTGTATTGCTTTGCATCTACTTTGAATCTTCACATGGTATCAAAGTAGGCCTAAGACTCTTTGAAGATAGGAAAGAAAAAATTAGAGATTTTCCACTCTAGAGAAAATAGGAAGATATGCATTGAGATCTATGAAGTGAAGCTCATCGATTGAGAACAAACCACCACAAGAGCTATCAATAGGCTTTATGATCCATAGAAAGATAGAAGCCCTGTCTCAAAAGAAAACAAGAAGGAAAACAAGTCACAAGAAGGTATTGTTGTCTTGTCGGTCATTGGGAGTGATAGAGAAGGACTATCATTGTTTATCCATGTAGAGGGAGCGATAGTATCGTTGTCCTGTAGTTTAAAGAGAGCAATAGATTCCCAAAAGGGTCCATCACAATCTCTCTACCACTGGGGAGTGATAGTCATGACTAAGCAGTTTTCGGGATAGCGATAGTTTTTCGATACACTGCACATTCTCCATTTTCCATTCCGGTCACAGACAGACGAACCAGAAAGGAAAGCCACTCTTTTAAAAGGTAACTTTTCAGAGAAAAAAAAACACATGTTTTGGAAGAATAAAATGGCTTCAAGAAACCAAACCTTTTCCCAGATTCCTCGTCTCACTGGGAAGAACTATGAAATATGGTCGATCAAAATGATGACCTTGTTAAAGGCTCAAGATGTTTGGGAATATGCATCCCATGAGTATACAAAATTGAGAGATGAAGCAGTCGAACATACCATGACAAATAATCAAAGTACTCAGTTAAAAGAACACATAACCAAGGATGCAAAGGTGTAGCATCTCATTTAAAGTGCTTTGGATGAAACCATCTTCCCCAAGATTTATCTTGTGAGATCCTCTAAAACCACCTAGGAGATATTGCAAAGCAACTATCAAGGCATCACCAAGGTGAAGACAGTGAAATTGCAAACCTTGATAAGGGACCTTGAAATCCTAGAAATGAAGTGGTTGGAGTCGATAGTTCAGTACATGAATTGAGTAACTACCACTATAAACAATTTGAAGATGTACGGCGAAGATATGACGGATAATAAGGTAGTCGAGAAGGTTCTCAAAACCCTATCCAAAAAGTTCGATTCAGTGGTCGCGACAATTGAAGAAGAAAATGATATGTGTCATATTTTAGTAGATGAATTGACGGATCCCTTTTATCTCGCAATTTCATAAACAACAAGAATGATAATTCCTCGCTTGAAAATGCATTTTAGACCCAGGCCTCCATTGTAGAGGTAGAAGAAGAGGTCAAGGAAATAGAAGGAGAGGTAGGAAAATTATAGATCTTTCTCAAGAAGGAGAGAGATCAACCCCATATTTGGGACGAGATCATGAACACTTTCATAACCAAAGGGGGAGAAACATAAATTTCAAAGAAAATCCTAGGATACAGTGTTTTTACTACAAGAAGTTTGGCCACTCTGAAAGTGAATGTAGGAAGAAGCAAGCAAATAGGAATAAGGGCATAACACATATTAGGAACAATGATGAAGGGACATCATAATCAATATAACTTTCATGCCATATTACTCAAGAAACCATCCACAACAAAGATCTATGGTTGTTGGATAGTGGTCTCAACAACCACATGACAGGTAACAAAGTTTTGTTTCAAGTTTGGATAGCTCTATCACATCTGAAATTAAGCTAGGAGATTATTATCAGGTCAAATCCAAATGTAAAGGTGTAGTTTCAATATTAACTAAACAAGATGAAAAGAAGGGCATTTGTGATGGTTTCTATGTACCTGGTGTGAAAAATAACTTGATGAGTGTAGGCCAGATGAGTCAACATGGTTATGAGTTCATATTCAAAGGTCCCACTTGTATAATCCTAGATAAGCCACCTAGTAAGAGGCTCACATCACAAGTACAAACCAAAAATAGGATGTTTCTCCTGATGTTGAAAAGTCTAAATCAGTCACTTTTATATGCACAAAATATCTCAAGCACTGATGAAACATGGTTGTGGCACCTTACGTATGGTTAGTTACCCTTTACAAGTCTTAGCCTTTTGTATACAAAGTGTATGGTCAAGGATCTACCCCTGATTAATGAATAACACAACTCTTTTGAAACTTGTATCTTAGCCAAACACCCAAGAGATAGCTTCCCAGTTGCTTCCTATAGAGAAAACGAGCATCTTGAGGTGGTGCATACAAACTTTTGTGGTCCTATGCAAACCTAGTCCATAGGAGGAAGTATTTATTTCCTAACATTTATTGATGACTTTAGCAAAAAAAATTGGGTGTATTTTGTGAAGCACAAATCTTAGACTTTTGAAAATTTTAAAGAGTTCAAAGCCATGGTAGAGATATAGAGTGGAAAGTACATTAAAGTACTCAAGTCATATGGAGGAGGTGAATAGGACTCCAAAGAATTCACAGAACATTGCAAACAACAAGGGATTGAAAGGCAATTCACTACAAGGTACACTCCACAACATAATGGAGTAGCTGAAAGGGAGAACAAAACAATCATGAACATGGCCAGGAGTTTGCTTAAGACAAAGAACTTGTCAAATGAGTATTGGGAAGAAGTTGTAGCATGTTCAATTTATATCTTGAATAGATATCCAACCTGCAATGTGAAAGACAAAGTCCCATAGGAAGCATGGAGTGACATGAAAGCTACGGTTTCACATTTTAGAGTTTTTGGATGTGTAGCTTATGCACATATTCCTAAACATTTGAGGAGGAAAATTGATGACAAAAGTGAAAGGTGCACTTTTATTGGCTACAATGAATAGTCCGAAGCCTACAAGTAGTATAATCCCATCACCAAGAAGTTCATTGTCAATAGAGATGTTAAGTTCTAGGAATACAAGTCTTGGGAGGATCAAACAAATGGAACGATTGGAAACCATACTCCTTTTCCATGGGTGGATGAACATGTAGAACCTACAAGCTAGCAAAATATTCATCCTAGACCCCGAGGATGCAAGTACAAAGACAAGGGGAACAATTAGAGCATAGTTCTTCTTCCAACAGTGATTCAGATCCAACTATAGCTTCTCTAAGAAACTAGAAGGAAAGAAGATTGCAAGACATTTACGAACAACTTGATGATGAGCAAGCACATTTTGTTTTTTAGTCCTTTCAACTAGTATATTTTGAAGAAGCAATGAAGGAAGAACAATGAGTTCAAGCAATGAATGAAGAAAAAAAAGTCTTTGAAAGAAACAACACATGGGATCTTGTAGATCTACTAGTAGAAAATATCAACATTTGAGTTAAAAGGGTATATAATACAAAGTTGAATGAGAAAGACACAGTGGAGAAGCACAAATCCTGACTTGTAGCAAAAGGTTTTGCTCAGCAACCTGGTGTGGATTATGGAGAAACATTTGCTACACTAACATGTTTAGATACTATCAAAGCAGCTTCGGCAGTTGCAACCCAAAACATGTGGCCAGTTTGTCAAATGGAGGCTAAATTTGTTGGTTGTGGAGCCCTATCTTCCTTATTTAGAGGTCGTGTTTCAGCCGTGTCTGAATCCCAACCCATGATTGGGGGGGGGGGGTTGGGGGCCTTTCCCCCCACAAATAGTCACCATGGGGGGTCCAGGGGAGGCGACAACTAATTTGGGAGCCCCCCATGCAGGGGTTCCAGGGCAACGCCCCCGTAGTGAAAATTTTGGAAAAAATGCCTTGTAAAATGTTGTAATTTCATAGTCATGACTTGGTCAATAATGGATGATTTATGGGCCCATAGTATTGGGTGTTACATAGTATTTTCCCATGGTAATCGCTCTTTAAAAGGAATGCATTGTAATATGGCTGTGTATTGTAGCATTGTAAAGATATCTGATTGTGTGAGAGAGTGAAGAGGAAGTTACAGTGGATGTGCTGTAGGTTGTATCCCTTCATTTGTTGGATGGTATAATAATAAAGACTGGCAATTTTTTTGTGGACGTAGCCCATCTTGGGTGAACCACGTTATATTGGTGTCTCTCTTGTAATGCGTTTTATGTGATTTATGTTTGCATCTTGTTTATTGTTATTGCTTTGCGATCCTATTTTTCTAACAATTGGTATCATAGCCAAAGGTCTATTTGGAAGATAAACTCTTAGGAAAGAAGGGTTCCTAGTTTGAGTAGGAGCAATGGCGGAAGAAGGAAAGTTTAAGGTCGAGAAATTTAATGGACAAAACTACCAGTTATGGAAGATGCAAATGCAGGACTAACTGTACCAGAAGGATCTATTCCTACCCTTGGGAGGAAAAGAAAAACACTCGGAAACTATGAAGGATGAATAATGGGAGGTTCTTGACAGAAAGGCATTGGGAACAACATGGTTGTGCTTGGATTCATCGGTGGCTTTCAATATTTCAAAAGAAACGACAATGGAGGGGATGAGCACATTGGGTAAGCTATATGAAAAACCCTCGGTCTCCAACAAGGTATTTCTAATGAAGCGTTTATTTAATATGAAGATGTCAGAAGATGGATATGTTTCTAATCATTTAAATGAATTTAATATGATTCCAAATCAGCTATGTTTTGTAAAATTGAACTTTGATGGTGAGGTTAGGGATATTCTAATCTTGTGTTCATTGCCAGAAAGTTGGAACAGCTTGGTCATGGTTGTAAGCAACTCTGTATCTGGTTCAAACACTTTGAAATTTGATGATGTTGTTGGTGTTATTCTTAGCAAGGAAATGCGAAGGAAAAGCATATGTGAGACATCAAGTAATGCATTGACCATGGAGAGCAAGGGAAGCCAAAGGGAGAGAGGAAAGATCCCAGTTAATCGCAACAAGTTCAGGAAGGGAAGAAGTCCATATTGGGAAACATAGAGTGTTGGAACTGTGGAAAGAAAGGACATATAAAGAAAGTCTGCATATCTCTAAAGAAGAAAGGAGATGGACATCAGGAGACTACTCAGGAAGCAAATGTAGCAGGTGATGTGTTGCAAGATGCTTTGATTTTTGCATTAGATAATACTAATGATTACTGTGTAGTAGATTGAGGGGCTTCATGTCATGCTACACCCCATAGGAAATTCTTTCATGATTATGTTCCAGGTGATTTTGTACATGTTTTATTGGGTGATGATGAACCATGTAAAATTGTTGGAATGGGTAAGGTATGGATAAAGTTAAAGAATAGTGAATGGGTGCTGAAATATGTAAGGCATATTCCTGCTATGAAAAGAAATATGATCTTAACAGGACATTTGATAGATGGTGGTTGTTTATCTACGTTTGGAGAAACATGGTGGAAGATCACTAAAGGATCAATGGTGATAGCAAAACGAGACATGATATGTAAGTTGTATTTAAGTCCTCATAATACTGACTGTTCTATCTCTTTAGCTTCCACAGGAATAGATACAACATTGTGGCATCATAGGCTTGGCCACATGAGTGAGAAAGGGATGCAAATTCTCCACTCAAGAAAGTTGTTTCCAGATCTGAAGCAGGTAAGTTTGGAATTCTGTGAGAACTGCGTTTATGAAAAACAGAAGAGAGTCAGATTTCTCAAGGTTGGGAAACAAAAGAAGAGTGAAAAGTTAGAGCCTGTACATATAGATGTATGGGGACCGTATCATGTACAATCTCTTGGTGGCTCTCATTATGATGTTAGTTTTATTGATGATGCAACTAGAAAAACTTTGGTTTATTGCATTAGATAGAAATCTGATGTGTTTGCTACTTTTAAGAAATGCAAAGCTTTGGTTGAGAATGAGACAAGAAAAAGGTTGAAGTGTCCCAGATATGATAATGTAGGTTAATACTACAGAAATGAGTTTGATAGTTACTATTCATACCATGTGATTCGTAGAGAGAAGACAGTCCCAGGAACACCACAAGAAAATCGTGTGTCAGAAAGGATGAACAGAACATTCATGGAGTGTGCAAAGTGTGTAAGATTGCAAGTAGGGTTTCACTTACAGTTTTGGGTGGATGTTGTAGATATTGTTGTTTTCTTAATAAACATAGGGCCTTCAAGTGATTTGGATGGTGGTATTCCAAAGGAGTCATGGACAGGTAAAAAGGTAAACTACTCTTTTCTGAGAACTTTTGGTTGTGAAGCATGTGTCCATATTGATAAAGAAAATAGAACAAATCTTGAGGCTAAATCCAAGAAATGTACCTTTATTGGATACGGGGTTGATGATTTTGGTTATCGCTTATGGGATTAGGAAAATAACAAAATAATTAGGAGTAGAGATGTGGTATTCAATGAAAAGTTCATGTATAAAGATCAGTTACAGGGAAAGAAACAAGAAAAGGAAAACACGGAGTACACAGTGCTTGATGAAATCAAAGAAAATGAAGTTCCGAAGGTGCCGGAAAATAAAAAACATCAGCAGTTACCTCAAACTCCTGCAAGTGCTAGAATATCTACCAGGTTAAGTAGACCCCCTGAACGATTGTCTCTTTCACTGTATTATTTATTGATGACTGATTCTGGTGAACCAGAATGTTGTGAAGAAGAAATGCAGGTGGAAACTAGAAAGAAGTGGGAGCAAGGCATGAATGAGGATATGGAATCATTAGTAAGAAAACAGAATTGGTCCATTGGAGTAAGGCCAAAAGCTTTGCCATATTGTTAATTTCATGTCCTAGCCCCCAAGAGAATGTTGCCTTTGTAGTTCCTCTAGGATTGAAAATAATCCCCCCCATGCCTATCACCCCTTAAAACAACAATATTTACAAAAGTAACTTAGAAAGTAGAAAGTAGATGCATAATTAAAAATAAGTTTGTTTTTTGTTTTTTTGTCTTGTGCGAAATAAAAGCAAAATGGTAATAACGCGTGAAGTAAGTTAATGAAGTAAATAAAATAGTTTTATATACTAAAAGAAAAAAATGAAAAAAGTTAAAAACATTTAAATACCAAAAATATAAGCATGCTAATAAATAAATAAAAATAACAATTACATAACATATGAAATTATAGAAATAACTTTTTAAATAAACATTTAGACTTAAAAATTAAACTAAAAAATGAAATAGGTAAGAGAATGAAGGTTTTCGACCCAATATTTTTTATATTTAATGAATAATAATCCCATATATCATCATCAATTGGATAAATGAAATATTGGAACAGGCATGACTCAAAATCATAGAAGATATTAATGAATCCATCAATTGTAATGTTACATGGAGAAAGGAGAAAGATAAAGTCTGGACTTCAAAAAATGGATAATTTGTGTTGCACAATGACCTTTTCGTCGATACCTACTATCCATGAAACTGTTAGATCCATAGATAAACAATGTATGTGTTATCTCCTCAAGTAAACATAGACTAGTTGTGTTTTCTAGGTGATAGGAGGTCTTTCAATTTTTCATTTTTAGGTGCATTTGGGGTTCTTTTTCGAGAGTTTGAAGTGCGTAATGAAGTTTGAAATAACATTTGATGTTACTTTGTCTCCAAGAAATAATTTTTCGGTTTGAAGGGCCCCATTTATTAATTACATGCAACATGCCTAACATTTTCTTCATAAATTAGTTTGAGTAAGTTTTTTCCCTTTAAGTTGGAAACTTTTGAATGCAAGTGGCTTTCCTTCTTGCATTAAAATTGCACCAATTGCATTCCCCTAGTAATCAATTTCCAAATTAGAATTATTTGTGAAGTTAGGTGTGGCTAATACAAGAGTTGTACACATAAAAACTTTAAGTTTTTCAAAATATTTGGTTGCTTCTTGAGTCCAATAAAATGCCTCCTTTTTCAATAGAGACACTATAAGAGATGCTTCTATTTGACCATGATTCTTGACAAAATTGTTGTAATAGCATGTCAATCCTACGAATCCTTTAAGAATCTTCAAGGTTTTTGGAATTGGCCATTCCATTATAGCTTTAATTTTGTTAGGGTCCACTTTGATGTCATCATGACATACAATCTGGACCAAATATTCCACTTCCTAAACCCCAAAGGAAAACTTAGAAGGCTTGTCATATAATTGATGCTCCTCCAATCATTTTAATACCATGTCAACATGTTGTACATGCTCTTCCAAATATTGGACATAGATTAATATATCATCAAAAAATATTAGTTTTCTTCCCAAGATTTTCTATATATTAGTAAGGTCAAATGGAATCACCATAAATTCATAATAACCTTCATGTGTTTTAAAGGTTGTTTTTGGAATGTCTTCTTGCCTCATTTTGATTTTGATGATATCCTAAGTGGAGATCTCACTTGGAAGAAAATTGATCCCTTTAATTAATCTAATAGTTCATCAATGATAGGAATATGAGACTTATCTTTAATTATCATCTTGTTGAGCTCTCTATAATCTAGACACATACACCATGAACCTTCCTTTTTAAGAACCATAAGGACTGGTGCATAGAACACAGTTTGGCTAGTGTAAATGATGCCAACATCTAACATTTCTTGAACCATACTCTCAATCTCACTCTTTTGTGCATATGGGTACCTATAAGGTTTGATGTTAGGTGGTACACTTCAGAGCTGCAAGTGAATCACATAGTCATGATCTTAAGCAGGTGGAATACCTTTAGGAATATATCCAAATACCTTGGAATGACTGTCAAAAACTCTTTGGAGAACCACTAGAATAGAGGGTATAGATGCTTGAACATCTAGTGAGCATAATTGTGCAATTACACCACGGTGTCCCTTTTTTAGCAATTTTTCATGTTTTTGGAGCTTACCACTTTAGAGGGTTTCCCTGGAGTACCTTTGAGTTCAGTTTACTTACCTTTTGAGAAAAATCTCATGAAAAGTTCCTGAAAATTAAGAGTCACTTTTCCCAATGATTGTAACCATTGAACCCCTAATACCACATCAACACCACCCATTTGGATTACAATTATTGGGCTATCCAATAAATACTCCCCCATATTAAGTTTAATACTGTGGCACTTCTCTGAATAATTTATGGTACCTTCATCTAACAATCATTATTTGAAACTCTGGTGCAAGATATATAAAGCAATTAAGAAATTTGGCTAATTTGCAATTAATGAAGCTATGGGTACTACCAAAATTAATCAACATTGCTACTTTTTTCTTTTTGGTATATCCTTCTATCATGAGAGTTTGAGGAGCGCTAGCTAATGCATGACAAGAAATGGTTGGAGTAGTATCTTCTAGTTCAACCTCTTCATATTGTCCTAGTTTTGGATCTTCTTCCTCTCCACGATGTATGTAGGATAATTTCTTCTCGCTGCACTTATTCCCCTTACTATACTTGCTGCCGTAATTGAAACATAGTCTTTTTCTCTTATTTCCTCCACTTTGTGAGGTGTCAAACTAGTAGGATAAGTTAGGTTAGGGGGAGGGACATTTGCCTCTATATAGGTGTTAGAAACAGCTCTTCTAATAGCCATATTTTTACTTCCAACTTTCCTTCTCAAACAAAAAGAAGTCGCCAATGATTTAGGTTCAAAGAGACGCATCTCATGCTACATGCTCTCCTTTAAAGTGACCATAAAGAAATCCGACAAATTATCCCTTGTAATATTGTTCACTCTAAGACTCAAATTTTGAAGATGTTTAATGTGCTATATAACTAGGCCTCTTTGCCTAAGATTTATCAGTTGCCTAAAGAAGGCGTTGCTCTTAATATACTACAATGTGCTATCAATTCATCCATAAATATAGACCAAGAGACAATAGATTCCATATTACAGTCACAAAACCATTAGTACCACACAAATTGATTAGGTTCTAAATACAATGATGTTGTTGAATATCCTAATTACTCCTATTATATGTTATGAGTTAGTGTTTTACGTAGTCAAGAGTAATTATTTGGTTATGCATTTATTAATATAGTTAGTGGAGAAGACCTATCAATAGAGAAGACATGTCAAAAATCAGTTTTGTATTTCCTATATTTAGAAGTTAATGTTGAGAAGAGTTGGAGGATGATCCATAGGGTTTGGTGTATTGCTTTGCATCTACTTTGAATCTTCACATGGTATCAAAGTAGGCCTAAGACTCTTTGAAGATAGGAAAGAAAAAATTAGAGATTTTCCACTCTACAGAAAATAGGAAGATGTGCATTGAGATCTGTGAAGTGAAGCTCATCGATTGAGAACAAACCACCACAAGACCTATCAATAAGCTTTATGATCCATAGAAAGATAGAAACCCTGTCTCAGAAGAAAACAAGAAGGAAAACAAGTCACAAGAAGGTATTGTTGTCTTGTCGGTCATCGGGAGTGATAGAGAAGGACTATCATTGTTTATCCATGCAGAGGGAGCGATAGTATCGTTGTCCTGTAGTTTGAAGAGAGTGATAGCTTCCCAAAAGAGTCCATCACCATCTCTCTACCACTGGGGAGTGATAGCCATGACTAAGCAGTTTTCGAGATAGCGATAGTTTTTTCGATACACTACACATTCTCCATTTTCCATTCCGGTCACAGACAGATGGACCAGAAAGGAAAGACACTCTTTTAAAAGGTAACTTTTCAGAGAAAAAAAACACATGTTTTGGAAGAATAAAATGGCTTCAAGCACCCAAACCTTTTCCTAGATTCCTTCTCTCACTGGGAAGAACTATGAAATATGGTCGATTAAAATTATGACCTTGTTAAAGACTCAAGATGTTTGGGAATATGCATCCCATGAGTATACAAAATTGAGAGATGAAGCAGTCGAACATACCATGACAAATAATCAAAGGACTCAGTTAAAAGAACACATAACCAAGGATTCAAAGGCGTTGCATCTCATTCAAAGTGATTTGGATGAAACCATATTCCCCAAGATTTATCTTGTCAGATCCTCTAAAACCACCTAGGAGATATTGCAAAGCAACTATCAAGGCATCACCAAGGTGAAGACATTGAAATTGCAAACCTTGATAAGGGACCTTGAAATCCTAGAAATGAAGTGGTTGGAGTCGATAGTTCAGTACATGAATTGAGTAACTACCACTATAAACAATTTGAAGATGTACGACGAAGATATGACGGATAATAAGGTAGTCGAGAAGGTTCTCAAAACCCTATCCAAAAAGTTCGATTCAGTGGTCGCAACAATTGAAGAAGAAAAAGATATGTGTCATATTACAGTAGATGAATTGATGGATCCCTTTTATCCCATGATTCCATAAACAATAAGAATGATAATTCCTCACTTGAAAATGCATTTTAGACCCAGGCCTCCATTGTAGAGGTAGAAGAAGAGGTCAAGGAAATAGAAGCAGAGTTAGGAAAATTATATATCTTTCTCAAGCAGGAGAGAGATCAACCCCATATTTGGGACAAGATTATGAACACTTTCATAACCAAAGGGGGAGAAACATAAATTTCAAAGAAAAGCCTAGGATATAGTGTTTTTACTACAAGAAGTTTGGCCACTCTGAAAGTGAATGTAGGAAGAAGCAAGCAAATAGGAATAAAGGCATAACACATATTAGGAACAATGATGAAGGGACATCATAATCAATGTTCCTTTCATGCCAGATTACTGAAGAAACCATCCACAACAAAGATCTATGGTTGTTGGATAGTGGTCTCAAAAACCACATGACTGGTAACAAACTTTTGTTTCAAGTTTGGATAGCTCTATCACATCTGAAATTAAGCTAGGAGATTATTATCAAGTCAAATCCAACGGTAAAGGTGTAGTTTCAATATTAACTAAACAAGATGAAAAGAAGGACATTTGTGATGGTTTCTATCTACCTGGTGTGAAAAATAACTTGATGAGTGTAGGCCAGATGAGTCAACATGGTTATGAGTTCATATTCAAAGGTCCCACTTGTATAATCCTAGATAAGCCACTTAGTAAGAGGCTCACATCATAAGTACAAACCAAAAATAGGATGTTTCTCCCTATGTTGAAAAGTCTAAATCAGTCACTTTTATATGCACAAAATATCTCAAGCACTGATGAAACATGGTTGTGGCACCTTAGGTATGGTTAGTTACCCTTTACTAGTCTTATCCTTTTGTATACAAAGTGTATGGTCAAGGATCTACCCCTGATTAATGAATAACACAACTCTTTTGAAACTTGTATCTTAGCCAAACACCCAAGAGATAGCTTCCTAGTTGCTTCCTATAGAGACAAAGAGCATCTTGAGGTGGTGCATACAAACCTTTGTGGTCCTATGCAAACCTAGTCCATATGAGGAAGTTTTTAGTTCCTAACATTTATTGATGACTTTAGCAAAAAAAATTGGGTGTATTTTTTGAAGCACAAATCTTAGACTTTTGAAAATTTTAAAGAGTTCAAAGCCATGGTAGAGATATAGAGTGGAAAGTACATTAAAGTACTCAAGTCATATGGAGGAGGTGAATAGGACTCCAAAGAATTCACAGAACATTGCAAACAACAAGGGATTGAAAGTAAATTCACTACAAGGTACACTCCACAACATAGTGGAGTATCTCAAAGGGAGAACAAAATAATCATGAACATAGCCAGGAGTTTGCTCAAGACGAAGACCTTGTCAAATGAGTATTGGGAAGAAGTTCTAGCATGTTCAATTTATATCTTGAATAGATATCCAACCTGCAGTGTGATAGACAAAGTCCCATAGGAAGCATGGAGTGACATGAAAGCTATTGTTTCACATTTTAAAGTTTTTGGATGTGTAGCTTATGCACATATTCCTAAACATTTGAGGAGGAAACTTGATGAAAAAAGTGAAAGGTGCACTTTTATTGGCTACAATGAATATTCCAAAGCCTACAGGTAGTATTGTTGAGATATTGTAACTTCAAAGAATATTATATTTGTACTTTATTATTTTGGAGATGTTTCATTCCTCCTTGAAGATCTTATTGTATATCCGGAGATGTTTATTCCTCCGTCGGAAGGTGGTAACTTGGGTTATTATACTTCCCTAGTGGGGGTCGGACCTGTATGTGTTATGTGGGTCAAAGGGTTATTAGACCACCCTAGAGGGGTCGGCCCAGTCAGTTGTAGTGGGGTATTTAACCCATTGGTTAAATACGAGCCTACATGTTTTGTGTAAAAGACAAGTCGGAGTAGTGTATAAATAGAGGGGGTGTATTCCTCATTTGACACACACTCACTCACTTGAGAGTGGCGCACTTGTGGAGGAGAGGCCTTCTATGGAGAAGGAGGAGCTTATGCTCAGGGTTACATCTTTGTATATTGTCGGTCATCTATATTGAGGAAGCTTTATTGGGGGGGGGCATAGAACTCCAACCGTGCAACAAAAACGGGTTCAGGGGAGTCCTGCAGGTGTGTCTAAGCAGTTCGGGCTAGGAACACTAGCCATGCCCGCCCGGTGGATGATTTTCCAAAGTTGACCCCCGTGTGCAAAAATTGCACACTCCCACACCGAGCAAAACCCTAATTTCCAAAATGGACCTGCAAGGTGACACATGGGCCATCGGGCCAAAAGGGAGGGGCACCCCTAGAACTATCCCGGCGTGCTGAATCCAACAGAGTCACCGATTCGTCGATCCGAGCCACGGTCATCATTCTATGGCTCGTTCCGTCTCACATTCAAAAGGCCTTCAGGGACACTTGCTGGATACCTGTCGGGGGACACTTGTTGTATACCTGTAGGGGGCATAGAACTCCAACCGTGCAACAAAAGTGGGTTTCGGAGAGTCCTGCAGGTGTGTCTAGGTAGGTTCGGGCTGGGAACACTATCCATACCCACCCGGTGGATGATTTTCCAAAGTTGACCCCCATGTGCAAAAATTGCACACACCCACATGGAGCAAAACCCTAGTTTCCAAGATGGACCTGCAAGGTGACACATGGGCCACTGGGCCAGAGGGGAGGGGCACCCCTGGCACTTTCCCAGTGTGCTGAATCCAATGGAGTCGACGGTTCGTCGATCTGAGCCACGGTCGTCATTCTATGGCTCGTTCTGTCTCGCATCCAAAAGGCCTTCAGGGACACTTGCTGGATACCTGTCGGGGGCATAGAACTCCAACCGTGCAACAAAATCGGGTTCCGAGGAGTCCTACAGGTGTGTCTAGGCCGTTTCAGGCTGGGAACACTAGCCATACCCTCCCGGTGGATGATTTTCCAAAGTTGACCCCCATGTGCAAAAATTGCACACTCCCACACTGAGTAAAACCCTAGTTTCCAAGATGGACCTGCAAGGTGACACATGGGCCACCAGGATGGAGGGGAGGGATACCCTTGGCACTATCCCGGTGTGCTGAATCCAACGAAGTTGACGGATCGTCGATCCGAGCCACGGTCTTCAATCTATGGCTCGTCCCGTCTCACTGCCAGAAGGCCTTCAGGGACACCTGCTGGATACCTGCCAGGGGCATAGAACTCCAACCGTGCAACAAAACTGGGTTCCGGGGAGTCCTGCAGGTGTGTCTAGGTAGGTTCGCACTGGAAACACTAGCCATACCCGCCCGGTGGATGATTTTCCAAAGTTGACCCCCGTGTGCAAAAATTGCACACTCCCACACTCAGGAAAACCCTAGTTTACGAAATGAATGCACAATGAAGCCACTAGGCCATGGGGAGACGAGGGAGAGGGCCCCTTAGAGGTAATTGCACGCCAGGAGACCAACAGAGTCGACGATTCGTCGATCCGATGTCCGTTTTCCGAGTTATTTCAAGTTGCAAGTCGCATGAAAATGTCGTTCAGGGACACTTAGTGAATTTCCGTCCGGGAGCCAAAAAGCATACGGAGCAGCAAGATTGCATGCTATTGGCTCCTGCAAGTGTGTGTGGGCAATGTCGACGTGGGAACACTGCCAACACTGGCGTGGGGGAGGATTTTGCAGAGTTGACCCACCAATGCGAGATTGCATGCAATTAAACTGAGCAAAACCCTAGTTTACGAAATGAATGCACAATGAAGCCACCGGGCCATGCGGAGACGAGGGAGAGGGCACCCTAGAGGTAATCGCATGTCAGGAGACCAATGGAGTCGACAGTTCGACGTTTCGACGTCCGGTTTACGAGTTATGTCGAGTTGCAAGTCGCATGAAAATGTTGTTTAGGGACACTTGGTGAATTTCCGCCCGGGAGCCAAAAAGAAAACAGAGTAGGAAGATTGCGTGCCGTTGGATCCTGCAAGTGTGTGTGGGAAATGCCGACGTGGGAACACTGCCAACACTGGCTCGAGGGAGGTTTTTGCAGAGTTGACCCACCAATGTGAGATTGCATGCAATTAAACTGAGCAAAACCCTAGTTTACGAAATGAATGCACAATGAAGCCACTGGGCCATGGGGAGATGAGGGAGAGGGCCCCCTAGAGGTAATCGCACTCCAGGAGACCAACAGAGTCGACGGTTCATTGGTCCGATGTTCGGTTTCTGAGTTATGTCGAGTTGCAAGTCGCATGAAAATGCCATTCAGGGACACTTGGTGAATTTTTGTCCGGGAGCCAAAAAGAAAACGGAGCAGGAAGATTGTGTGTTGTTGGCTCCTGCAAGTGTGTGTGGGCAATACCGATGTGGGAACACTACCAACACTAGGTTGGGGGAGGGTTTTGCAGAGTTGACCCACCAATGCGAGATTGCATGCAATTAAACTAAGCAAAACCCTAGTTTACGAAATGAATGCACAATGAAGCCACTGGGCCATGGGGAGACGAGGGAGAGGGCCCCCTAGAGGTAATCACATGCCAGGAGACCAACGGAGTTGACGATTCGTCGGTCCAACGTCTGGTTTCTGAGTTATGTCGAGTTGCAAGTCACATGAAAATGTCGTTCAGGGACACTTGGTGAATTTCCGCCCAGGAGCCAAAAAGTAAACGGAGCAGGAAGATTGCATGCCGTTGGCTCCTGCAAGTGTGTGTGGGAAATGCCGACGTGGGAACACTGCCAACACTGGCTTGGGGGAGGGTTTTGCAGAGTTGACCCACCAATGCGAGATTGCATGCAATTAAACTGAGCAAAACCCTAGTTTACGAAATGAATGCACCATGAAGCCACTGGGCCATGGGGAGACTAGGGAGAGGGCCCCCTAGAGGTAATCGCACGCCAAGAGACCAACGGAGTCAACGATTCATCGGTCCGACGTCCATTTTCCGAGTTATGTCAAGTTGCAAGTCGCATGAAAATTCCATTCAGGGACACTTGGTGAATTTTCGTCCGGAAGCCACTGGGCCATGGGGAGACGAGGGAGAGGCCCCCCTAGAGGTAATCGCACGCCAGGAGACCAACAGAGTCGACGGTTTGTCGGTCCGACGTCCGATTTCTGAGTTATGTCGAGTTGCAAGTCGCATGAAAATGTCGTTCAGGGACACTTGGTGAATTTCCGCCCGTGAGCCAAAAAGCAAACGGAGCAGCAAGATTGCATGCCGTTGGCTCCTGCAAGTGTGTGTGGGAAATGCCGACGTGGGAACACTGCCAACACTGGCTCGGGGGATGTTTTGCAAAGTTGACCCACCAATGCGAGATTGCATGCAATTAAACTGAGCAAAACCCTAATTTACGAAATGAATGCATAATGAAGCCACTAGGCCATGGGGAGACGAGGGAGAGGGCTCCCTAGAGGTAATCGCACGCCAGGAGACCAACGGAGTCGACGGTTCGTCGGTCCGACGTCCGGTTTCCGAGTTATGTCGAGTTGCAAGTCGCATGAAAATGTCGTTGAGGGACACTTGGTGAATTTCCGCCCGGGAGCCAAAAAGCAAACGGAGCAGCAATATTACGTGTCATTGGCTCCTGCAAGTGTGTGTGGGAAATGCCAACGTGGGAACACTGCCAACACTGGCTCGGGGGAGGGTTTTGCAGAGTTGGCCCACCAATGCGATATTGCATGCAATGAAATTGAGCAAAACCCTAGTTTACGAAATGAATGCACATTGAAGCCACGAGGCCATGGGGAGACGAGGGAGAGGGCCCCCTAGAGGTAATCGCACGCCAGGAGACCAACAGAGTCGACGATTCGTCGGTCCAACGTCTGATTTCTAGGCTATGTCGAGCTGCAAGTCACATGAAAATGTTGTTCAGGGACAAGAGACACAACATTTTATCCCGGGAAACCCTCATGGGGAAGAAAACCTAGCAACCTTTCTTAGAATAATTATATGTTTATAAATCAAGTACAATGAAACCATGAACAAACCCTAACCCTGAAGGGTTTTACCACATGAAAACACCTTAATGACACATGAAAACAAGAGTACTTATCTACATGAAGATGACCTCCAAGCCATAAGGATAACCAAGCATATCCTTCCCAACCAACATTAGAAGGCACTTTATTTCTCGAATCCCGAGGTAACGTTTGTTCCTTTCACCAATGTTGCTTTGAGCACTTGTACGTAGTTACTCATATGTAGTGTTGAATCTAATTATACAATCAAATATTGGGCGTTGATGAAATGTGTAGCATGTATTGCACTTAGTTTTATTAAATTACACTTGAACATTGACTTAACTTGTAATTTAATCATCCAAAATCACAAATTTTAATTACACCTATCCAATTAGTGTGCATGAGTGAGTTCATTGAAACCTTGAAAAACATTGTATTGCATTTAGTTTGATTAAATTACATGAGCAAGAACTTTGACATAACTTGTAATGATCATCCAAAATCACAAATTTTAATTAGATACCAATTAGTGCATGCATGTAGTGAGTTCGTTGAAACCTTTAAATATAATAGTTTGTTCTTTTGACATAGCGCATTCATGAGTAATAGATCATCCACACAAATCAACACATTAGATTGACACAAGAACACGTGGAAACCGAAGAACAAATACAAAGTGAAATGTATCATTCATTTATAAGTGAAATGTCAATGTGCATGTCTCCAAAAGTACATGTATCCAATGAAATCAATGTACATGTCTCCAAAAGTACATGCACAATAAAGTCAATGTACATGTCTCCAAAAGTGAATGTATCGAAAAGTACATATATATACAAAAGTATCCAAAAGCACATGTGTCCAAAACTATCCAAAACTATAAAAGCCACATGTACATGTATCCAAATGTACATATATCCCATAAGACACATCAAAACTCAAGCTTCCTCTTGTTCTTTCCCGACGTTGATGGTTGGTGGGATAGGGTAGTCCTTAGCATCAAGATCATGGAGCCAATCATTTCTTTGTTGCGGTTTGCAGACACGGACCAGCCCATCCTAGGAGATTTCTATGAGGGGTGGGATTCCATGATTGAGTCCATGAGGACCATTGTTATGGAGAATGAGTGTGTCGAGTATGAGACATCGGCAGAGAACTTATGGTCCATCATACAGGGCATTCTTATCTCCAGGTGGGATAAGAATTGCACACCTTTGCATTACTTGGTCCACTCATTGAACCCCAGGTTCTACACTCAGGATTGGCTCAGTGGTGGGTCGGGGCCCTCATCCAGAGTCCCTCCTCACATGGATGGAGAGATCTCAAAGGGGAGGAAGATAGCATTTAGACGGCTACTTCAGGATAGAGACCACCTTGAGGTGGTGGAGGAGGAATTTTATGAGTTTTCTAGTGGCACTGGGAGATTTGGAGCATATGAGGTGGTTAGAGACATGGGGGTTAAGAAACCCCTTGTTAGGTGGACAACTCATGGGGAAACATGCCCTCTTCTACAAAAGATAGCCTTGAGGGTCCTCTCTCAAGTTACTTCATCCTCTTGTTGTGAGAGGAATTGGATCACATATGGGAACTTGTACAGTGTGAAGAAGAGCAGGCTTGAGCAGTCCAGGGCAGAGACGATGGTGTATGTGCACTCCAACCTTCCTCTTATTTACATGAAGAGGGAGGAGTGGGCAAAGGGAAAGACACGGATGTGGGATGTCTTGCCTGATGAGATGGGTTTGGACAACAGTACTGAGTTGGCATTAGCCAACATGGATCTTAATGATCCAGTGCCGGAGCCGGTCACTTTTAATGAGGGTGATCGTATGGAGGGGTCATCCTCCACACCAGCAGATGCAGTTACTCAGATTGGCAGAGAGGAGGAGGAGGAGGATCAGGGTAGTGATGAGTTTGTTGATTCAGGCATGCAGAAGGACTATTGAGTCATTGACAAATGGGATTCTTCCATCTTGATCCACCCCTTTTTTGTATTTACTATTAGACTATTAGACTATTAGTCTATTTGGCATTTTCCAGTGCCCAGTGGCATTCCAACATCTATGTAATACATTTTGATTTTGATGACTTAATGAGAAATATGGTTCTGAGTCTCTGACATGCATCTATGTGTCTCAATGTCTCGTTGTGATTTGTGATTGTGAATGACAAATGTGTTGTGATTTGTGAATGATCTAATTTCTATTGAATATTTCATATTTGTAATTGTAAATGTAATTTCTATTGAATATTTGTAATTGTAAATGTTAAATTTTATTGAATCTATATGTCTATATTTTTAAATTTTAATCTATTTAAAAATATATATATATGTATATAAAACATGTCCTACGTGTCCTAATTCCGGGGGTCACCATGTCCCATGGGGACACTCGTGTCCCGTGTCCTCGTGTCAAGTGACTTAGATGGATACATTGTAGAAAGGGGGGAGTTCTATTTTTTTCAATTTTTGGTTGGATTAAGAATTTTTGAGTTTTTGAAAAGGGATCCATTTTAAGTATTCGCTCATCTTGGTTGAGGGAGATGTGAATTTAATTAGAGATTGGGTTATTACCAATTTTATCAATATTACAAAACTAGGTTCTTTTAAACAATAAAAAAATACTAATTTAGATTAAGAAATGACAAAAAAATGGTATGGGTGAATGAATTACCTGATTAGATGACAATCCACCGGTGAATTTGCCTCCCCTCCAGCTAAATCGAGCTCCACCGATACTCCAGGGCACACAAACCGTCCTCGTCCAACCTCTATTTCGCGTTTCTGATGTGTGAAGAGCGCCGCAGGTGGTCGGGACTGTGTTTTTAAATTGATTTTAGATTTCAATAATGCGTACATGTTTTGTAGTTCTATAACGCGTACGCGTTATGGTTACCTATCCTACATGTCCAATGACATGTCAGGTTCGGGTCTTACCATGGCAAGTGCTAAGTATTAGAAACGCGTTATGTTTTTATGTATCAGGAATGAGTTTTAAAAAAGTAGGATTGCATCTAAAGTGACCCTCATCTTCTTGCACACACCCGATGATCATTTTTATGCACGGAAAGTTGCATCAGGCTCCAATAACTGGGTGGAATATAATGGCCTTTTTCAGGCATTGAAGTTGGAAATAGAACTAGGTATCGAGTAGCTTCACGATTTTGGGGATTCCTCTTTTGATATTCAATGGATGAAGGAAAATATCCAAGTTCAAGACATTGGCTTGCATCATTTCTCACCTTAAAGAGATCATTGGATGATTTTAGAGAGCTTCATACACTTATTTATATATCGAGAACATAATGTTGAAGCTGAGTCACTTTCTAAACATGCCATGTCAAAGACCCTTGGTAGTATCCATGTTTCATGTTTCTGTCAAAAATCCTAGATAGTATTTGTGTTTTTGAATTTGATATCTACTTGAGTTTATCATTGTTAGAAGATTCTTATTGTTTTTCTATCTTAGACAATGCATATGTACGATTAAAGCTACTTCCTTAGTTAAGACATTAATCCATTTTTTTTGGATAGTGATGTCTAGTGGTTCGATGAATCACACTTGATCCCTCTTGTTTTTGTTTTGGTTACATGAAGATTGTATTTTTGTTAGAAAATATGTTTTTTTTTGTAAAAAAAATTTAAAATTTCAATGATAATTTTTTTATACCTTGTACTTCCACACATCTATATTATGTTATTTTGAAATTATAGTTTTATGTTTCTATGGTATTGTTTTATTTTTAAATGTTTTCTCTATATTTTATGATTTTATGTTTTGAAATGATTTACCATTTTTATAAATTATATTATGTTATTTTGAAATTATAGTTTTACATTTCTATGGTATTGTTTTATTTTTAAATGTTTTCTCTATATTTTATGATTTTATGTTTTGAAATGATTTACCATTTTTATAAATTTTATAGTTTTATGTTTTGAAATGAAAGAACCCATTTTCTTTTAACACTTTCTTTGTATTAAAGCTTTGGACATTTGTGTTTATTAATATTCCAAAACAACACATTTTCATGTAAAACAAAATAAAAAATTTAAACTTACGAAAGGAAGATATAATTTTGGAATGAATGGTTCATGTGTCTCTATGTACAACAGATCCTTCATTGGAATTTTCACACCATTACTTTTATGCATGTAGTGTCTTTTGGAACTTCATGTGGTGTCTTTAACTTGAGGACTCAATAGCAAAAGCCACGTAAGCTTATATTGTATAAGTTGCTGCAAGTTGCTACTTCAGGTTCAAATTATCTTAAAGTCATCCCTTAAGAAAACAAATGGATGAGAATGACATTACAGGAAACTTATTTTTGAAAGGCTAACAATATTTCTCAATGGATTTCCCACTAATATTGTTTCCAAAACGGCAAAGCATGGAAATACACGAAAAGTTCTGGCCAAGAGAAAATGTATGAAGAGATTAGCACCTGTGCCAATTCACAGGCTATAATGTAGATTGCTTACTCTTGCATTGCATTCTATTGCTACAGATCAAATTAACAAAGAAAGAATGGAGATAAGGGAGGATGCATCGTCAATACCACGAAGCTTTTTCCGGTACATAATATAACAGCTCTCGAGTGACAAGTACAAGAGGATATTTTCACTCTTGTTTTAATTTAAGTCTGCATTGAAGGTACCTCCCTGTAGCCAGTGATCACCAGCGAAAAAATTAACCACTGTGAAATTTTGAGCATCAGAAATGTTCATGGTGTGATACCCAGGCCATTGAACTCGCTCTGTAGTTCCTGCCCCAGGTCCCGAGTTCATATATTCACCATAATACAGCGTAGTCAAAGCAAAGTCCCCTGACCATTCTAGCCAACCTGCAGGATCGACCACATCATCTATATATGAATCGATATAAACTGTGCGAGAGTACTTTTTCCACGGCCTTCCCAAGAATGTTTGAAAAGTGCTCTTCACTGGAGCGAGATCAGGCGCAGCAGAGACGGTGCAGTTTTGAATAGAGATTCCAGTGTTTTGATTTGGATCATCTCTTCCTTGAGCCGTAAAACAATTCTTTTGACTATCCATCGGTTTTCTAGCCAGGAGATTGCAGTTTTGAAACACAGCTGCTGCATTGCCGAAGATAAAATCAACAGTGCCGTAAATGTCGCATTCCCTGTAGAATTGTCGAAGGGAATGTGCGTAGAGAGTGTCTTGGTAGCCTTTGAAGCTACAGCGGTAGAAAGCTGTTAGATCTGACCCAACCCGGAGGGCGACAGCCTGATGCTTCTCTGGCCCGGCCGTGTTCTCGAAGGTGATATCCCGAGCGAGAAAGCCTTGCCCAACTACAGCTGCAATCACAAATATCTCACGTATAAGCTCGACGAGAAAACAAAGATCTAGCCAAAGGGACTGTATAGCAACCGACAAAGCTACTCAAGTTGTATTTAATAAGGTAAAAGAACCTTCGACAGAGCCCTAATTTCAAATTCTTAATTGGATTCTAGAGGCGGCGAATTGAAATAAAGTTCTTTATATTACAGATATGATAAAAAAAGAGTAACCAAAACAGAAAACGCGGAAATGTTCGGAGAGAATAGTTGGATTCGAACATTATATATTGTTATATCGCAAGAGTTGGATAGATTAGTCAGATGTAGCAATACTTCTAGCGTTCAATGATTCATCTCAACATAAGACGAGGAATTCACCGAGAAGAGAAAAGAAAACTCGAAAACATGACCACGTAAACGAGTAAAGCAGCTTACCGACTGTTGCCGAGCGGTAAGTAGTCCATCCGTCCCCAACGCTTCTATTGCCAGTGATCACGGTGGCGTTTATGCCATCTCCCACCAACATAATATTTGTTTTGTGTTTGGACACCTCAACGGATTCCCGGTAGATTCCCTCTGTAACATGTATCACAAATCTATGTAAACTTTTGTTTGGAGCAGCATTCAGAGCGTCAGTGATTGTTGTATAATTACCACTACCATCTTGAGCCACCGTGACGAAATTGTCAGCTAAACCAACATCACCTTCTTTGGAGGTTTGAAGAAGCCTCCTTCGGTCTGAAGTAGACAACCATGAAGGGAACCCGTCATGGACGAATCCATAATGTAAAAGAAATTTAACGTCATCTTGATCGTGGCTCTCATGTCTCGTCGGATCGGAGAACAGGCGTCGGTTGTGCAGTACAGTAGGCCTCTTGGAACCTTTGCCAACGACAGAAATGTTCTTGACAAGAGCCAAAGAATTACTCACAACTCGCGACATATTAAGCACATTCTTTGTCAATATGTTTTGTAGGCTTCCGCTAGCCTCCTGGAGGCTTTGGATGCAGGTAGCCTGATTAGTAAGAGCTGCACTAAGCCAAGTCTGGATATCAACTGTCTGCCTCCATTGCAAAGAATTAGCAGTAACATTCGACAAACACTTGCTCAGGTCGTCCAACGTTAGATCGTACAACTGCATGCAATCTTCGAGAGCACCCAGTTGCTTTCCTTTGAATGCCCACCGTTTCATACGAGAAATTATATGAAACACTTTTCGTGCTTCGATAATGCTGAGCCTGAGAGCCATCCGTCCAAGATCTATGGAATTTGCCTGCAATGATCCCGGAAAGAGGCTCGACATTGTCGAAACACAGAATGGTGGATCCAATGTCCTGTCGCAGGCAGATTTCAGAGAATTGTGGTGCGGCTCTTTATCGCTTTCAACTTGGACAAACATGAGACACATCAAGAAAAGCAAAGCTATAAAACTAAATCTAAAAGCCATTTCAGAATGCACTCCTAGCCTTCTAACTGCACTAGATCAATAGAGTGTTGTCGCCCAGAGATATATATAGGAGGCGATGCTGGAAGAAATAACCTATTCGACCTTCACCAACTTCAGCCCAACTAGCCAGCTCAATTCGCGGTCCCGTTTAGTTGACGGTAGTAGACGCTTTGCAAACATGAGCTCAGACTTGACGGAGACTTCAGCTTTCAATATGAATAGGAGATATGATTACGGTAAGGGAAATCAATTATGATGTGGCAAAACTCTAACTTGTTGTAACTAACCACTCAATTCAAGATAACATAATCAATGCAAACAAATTATGAAGTGGCATTCTCAAAACCATAAACCACTAAAAACGATTGGGCATGGGATAACTGGCACTCAATTTTTCAGCTATTTCTTTTTTCGATTTGGCTATAAAAACTGGCGGAAGCGTAGTTCCACCAGTTTATTGCAGAACTATGCCATGGAACCGTGCCCCCAAGGATTTTGGGCCATTTTAAGACGACCCAGATCATCGAAATTCCAAACAAAAGACCAAAAAAAGGTGGAACTGTGCCTCGTCAGAAAACCACTCACCGAAATACCAGGACGATTTGAGTGCCCCATATCACGCGCCAAAAGATTGCCTTTGATGGATCAAGAGCAAGCCAATGGTGTAGAGCTTGAACAGTTTCTTGGGTTTTGTGGTACTTTTGATTCGAATCTTTCTCTTTCGCCGGTATCAGAATGCTATTATTTTTTGACACGATTCTAACCATTAAATTGCATGTCTTACTATATGTTAGTGACCTGACCTATCCTTTTGCAACATTTAGCAATAGAATTATTCCAAGCACGGTAGATACTCAAATCCAAATGGGATATGTTAGAGTCGAGGGTGCACAATTGTAATGTGTTAGTATATTTAGTCCATTATTTCTGGTCTGTATATATTCTCAAACATGTTTTGATAAAATTGTTGCAATCTTAAGCCGATTATTTTAACTGCAACTTGTTGGATCTTGAGAATCCACCTTTGTAGTCATTTTTCACTGAGTTAAAATATATATCTTGTTTCCTTCCCTTGGGACAAATGGCTTTTATCCAGTACTAAGTTTTTTTTGTTTCACACGCTGACTTAATAGGAAGCCCAGTGCTAATACCTGCAAATATAGAGACTACTGCATTGGGCGCAGCATACGCTGCAGGTCTGGCCATTGGTGTTTGGACTGAAGAGCAGATCTTTTCCTCTGGAGCCAAAAAGGAAGAACCTAAAGTATTTTACCCAAAAAAAGTTGGGGATTAGCACAGGAAAAAACGTTACGAATAATGGATATAAAATATTCCTTTCTCAATGGCATACTTGAAGAAGAAGTCTATGTAGACCAACCACCTAGTTATGTTAACAAAGGTCAAGAACACAAGGTATGTAAGCTAAAAAAGGCCTTGCATGGTCTAGAAAAGTGTTATAATTCCCGCACAATGTAGGCTTGATGTGGGTGTAATGAGCGGTTTTTAATGGCGTTGGAGGGGCGGAGGTGGGAAACACTCGCGAGGGTTTTTTCTCATTCATTTTTGGGGTTCTTTCTTCTGCCATTGCCTAGGAAGGGTTTTCACCGATGTGTTTGGTTCGTAGCTGGTTAGTAGGGTAGTGGTGGATTTATCAACTGTTCCAGGTGCTTTCGCATTTGTCATTATGGTGGTTATACTCAAACTTCTGGAGTTAATGACGGTGTAACACGTGTAAGCTTTCCCAAATGGGCTGTCAGGTGACAAACGCGGTTTAGAGAAAGCGGAGTTGTCGGGTCTCAAAAGCAGTTTAGAGGATTTTGCCTACGGTTTTGAAACAAGACCAAGTCACTTGCTCCATTGACGAGGGTTAGCTCTGTAATCTTCAATTCAGGCGATTGGGTAAAGTAATTTATGCATGTTCTTCGTTTTTACTGTAACAACCATATAGTGGCCAGCCTGCAACCTGAAAAGAGTTTTATTCACGCACTCAAGTACAAATTAATACCAGGTGATTAATTATTTCTTTTGCTATAATTGAAGTGAGGAAAATTCTCATTCATCTACTGACGTTCTTCTTTCCCACCAATGTTGCAGTTATAGTTTTGGGTTTTTATCGGGGATTTCGTTTAAAATACAAATTGCACAAAGTAGGCATAGCTCATACTTAGTTTGTTGTATTCTTACAGTTATATGTATAGGAATGAGCCTCTTCATCCAACTCATTGTTTGGACGTATATAAATTAGAAAGTATTTCATGCGAGGATTGTTTTTTTTATTATTTTTCTTTGATCCTGAATAACAAGTGATTTTTTACCAACTTTTAAAGCCACATTACAAAACTCAGATTTGGTGAAAATTCATAAAATATTTTGAGCATAATGAGGTATTTTCTCTAGTGTCTAAAGGGTCCCATGAGTTTTATTGATGGGTGGGTTAGAGTTCTGCTCATTGTTGGACTAAATCAGACGCATTTTTAACCTGAGCCAAGTTTGACCCGTGCGTCTCAAGCAAGTCCAATAACTTTCGTAAAGTTGGTTACCCTAGCAAAACTTCAACAAACTTGTTAATGATGTCAAGTTTATTCACATCAGTGAGAACTAGGCTTCCTCTTTAAGAATCTAGTATGTTACATCTACTGGTCTAGTTGAATTCAACACTTATATTTGCATATCTACTAAATTCCAAAATACACATAATTGTAGATACATAATATTTATACTATTAAATTAAAACAAATATACTTGTAATATTATTTAGCTATGTTAAGACATATATGAGATATAATTATAGGCTCATATTGGATATACACTTTAGAAAACATGGACATGATTAGTGTTTTATATGATACTTGTAGGGTTTCTAATGGTCACTGATATGGCAGTATAAATGATAGGCTTTGTTCATCTTACCTTAGCACTCTTGTTGGGTCATTATGCATCAATATTTTTTAAATAATTGATATAAACTATGTGTTTAAAACTATAAACAATTCCCAATTACAATCTCCAAATCGCAACTTTATGTGTTAGATTTTTTATTAAAATTTTTTATATCATAGCTTTTTCTTTATCATTTACAATGATAATTAAAATGATTCATTTTAATTTTTTTTATATCATAGCTTTTTCTTTATCATTTTCAATGATAATTAAAATGATTAAAATAAAGGGTATGATATGCTTAGTAAAAACTAACTAAAAAATCATTTGAATAAATTTGTTATTCAGTTTTTAAAAATTTCAAGTAATTATTGTAAATATATTCTTTAATTATTGTGGATATATTTTACAATTGTTAAACATCATATTTTATGTATTTTTTTTGTGTGTTTTTATTCCAATAATAATATTTTTTGGTTGTTTTTGTGTTTAAGTTTAAAAAAAAAATTTTATTTTTTTTCTTGTTATATAGTCTATGATACATAAACTAATTTTCAATTAAAAACAATAAGATTATTAGACGAAAAAAATACTTTACAAAACCAACATAACTAACACATAAAATTATAGGAAACAAATAGGTTAAAAAATTCAATGCATATATTATTTGTTAATACATATAAAAACTATTAACATCCCAATCCCTCACACCTTATACTCTTTGTCAAATGAAAAGTTATAAGACACAAATAAGCTAAAAAAAGTCTATACATGTATTATTTTTTCTTTGAAAGTAAAATTAATTTGGGCATAATATTTATCTATTAATTTTTACAATTTTTTTTTACCATGTTTTTTTTAAGAGATAGGTATTAAGCAGTGTTTCTCCTAATTTTACTTATTTAAAATGAATCATATTTGTTCATCCAAATTATGATTAATCTAAATAAAGTCCACATTTTTTAAAATGAATAATATTTATCTATCCAATTTATGATATATCGAAAAAAAAAAACATAAACAATATGATGAAAAATGGAATAACATTAATTCTTAAGTTTATGTTTTAATGATATAAAGTTCCCAATTTTGAATGATATAATAAGGGACCTTCTAAACAAGTTCTACCATTTGGAAAATGGAAAAATATTCGTCCTTCATTGAAATAAAGCTCCCGTTTTTTAAGAATATAACGAAGGGCCTTTTTAACCAAAGTTCTACCTTTTGTTAAATGGAATAATATTCCTCCCTAAAATTTATTATTTATTGACATATTAATTGAAATAATAAAAATTTGAATTTTGAACTATATAAACACGGGACATTCCAAAGGAGTTCCACCTTTTTTAAAACGAATAATATTTATCCCTCAAGTTTATGATTCAATGTTTCATTAATTGAAATAAAGCACACAATTTTAAATGATATAAGCAAGGGCACTTCCAAGCATGTTCCACCTTTTAAAGAAAAAACTAGTTTTTAGTTGGGGACATTAGTTTAGCTGTGATTGCCAAATTTTCAAGTTCGACTATAGTCTGAACATAGGAATATGAATTTTATTTTTAAAAACAATTTTTAAAATAACAATTAATTGAACTATGGTTGGTTGTTTGAGGCTGACGTATGCCTTGTTATGTGTTTCCCACCACGCGGAAACGAGCATACTTCATCCCGTTTTAATACTTTCTCTGGTGCAGGGATTGTACCTTTTCATTTTGCAGTGCTTTGTCTGTTGCACTGGTCCCTGGCACCTGCTCTGACATCTGCATAGTTGCTTGCACCATTTGCGATATCTGGCGCCTGCAGTGGACTCTACAGTCTGCATTCGATTGCTGGCTCTTGCCACCTACACGGCCATGCAACTGATTGTTCGCTTTTGCCACGTACATGGCCATGCAAATTTTCCAAAGGCCGATATAAACTACAATTTTGCTTCTTTCTGAACTCATGCCGGTGGTGGGCGGGGAAGGCATTGGCAGGATTTTTGTTTTCAATTGTGTTTGAACTCATGCCAGTGGCAAGTGGGGAAGGCATTGGCAGGATTTTGGTTTCAACGTTCCTTTCTTCACGTACTGTTGTGCCCGCTTTACCATTGCAGCTGGAGAGTTAGTGGACGAGCCAGTCATTGTCTCAAACACTGGTTTATTTTTTACCTTTTCATTGTTTTTCCTACAGCGCAGGTAAGTTTTGTATGTAGCTGTTTGGTTGAAAATAATCCCGTGCTTGTGTAGACCTGTAAAAATCTCTAAATTTGTGAAGGAGGAGGAAGCGTTTCTTTGCGCACATGTTTGACTGCAAATAATCAAGTGCTTTTGGAGGTCGGTAAAAAACTCTAAATTTGTATAGGAGGAAGCATTTCTTTGTGGAGGGTTAATGGGAATTCAATACTATTATGTTCGTTCCCAAAAGGGTGTTGTTCGACCTCTTGGACACTAGAAAGAAGCTCAGCAACATTAAGAGGTAATTAAAAAGGGTGATTCACTGACCATGAGAGAACAACGTACTCAGCGTGGAGTTAGAGTGAAATCGCGTTGTTATATTTGTGCAAATTATATATCCTTTGTTCTTTGCTTGATTAGTTTTTATTGCAGAGATTGTTGAATGCAATTGAAAAATTATCAGACTTATGGATTGTGGTTCGTTGTTTTCTCCTTTGCTGGAATGCCATTAATAATCCACCTTGCAATTATTTATCTCAAAGTTATCATTTTGGCTTAATGATTTTTTTATGGAAGAACATCTCTGTTCTGAGGCAGTCGACATCAATAAGAACAGGAAGAGCTTAAACCAGTTTTCAAATGTATCAACAATATTACAAAATAAATGGTATGAAGTTTAGTGGTAAATTCACTTAGTCATTGACAAAAAAAGTTAAGATCCCAAATTGCAGTCACATGTTGGCATCTTCCCTCTACCCATTTGTTCTTATAGGGAATTCTTATTGAGATCACGTTTTCCTAACCAAATGAAACAGGTACCGAATTTTATCTAATTTCTTCATCTTCTTCTTCAATCATACTAATTGAAACGATGGAATTTAATTTAGAGTATGGATTATTTGGATGAGTTTATGAATGAAGGTGGACAAAATATTATCATTGTAACTTGCCAAGAATGGATAAGACATTGACTACTTTCTAGACTACCTTGTAGAGATGTTAGAATCCAACATAATTACAACTAGAGTTTGATCATTTGTAGTTGTATTGATGCTTTTTGTATCATAAGTTGTAAATAAAAGTTTCTATCAATTAGATTATGGATATTACTAGCCTCATTGGCAAAGGAAAAGTTTGCATGTTATCTATGTGGGTTGACTGTTGATAGATGATGCTTGGGTGGTTTCCTCCTACAGTCAATTGTTTAGATTTGATAAAAACATATTAGTATGGTCTTCATAAAAGCAATTGTGGTTTCCAGTGTATTATAATGGTTTTTGGTTACTTTTTATATAGTTCTGGAACAATCATATGAAAATCATGCAAAACTAAAAACAATCCTCGTGAAGGGCCTAAACTCGTTATGCCTTTGAACCAAGTGTGATGGGTTGGTTATGCCAAGCTATTGTACTTAGATACATGGGTACTGCAAAACATATAACTGGAAAATACTGAAGTAGAACTATAGCTAGGATACCACCGGGTCGAAGGTAGGATTGAATCTATTTGAATTTTGAAAGTCGAGCACAGGGTTTATATGATAAGTTCCTTATGCTGAGTTTGTTAATGGTCAAGCGGAAGGGATTTGCAGGTTGATTACACCCAAACATAGGATGAGTCAAATTATATCATTATACGAGGTGTTTTGCAATAAAACTACAAAATATTTTAGCAGTTTTATTTCATTTGTGTGCTTTTTTGGAATTAGAGGCCCTTGTTTTGAGAGAGATTGAAATGTTATCAAGTTATATGTAGTTATATATTCATAAATACACACATATCTATATCTTCAATTTTATTGTCATTCCATGTAACAACTCTTCCTAACTTTTTTTTTCATTATTTATATTACCTCTTCTTAATTAATAAACAATTTACTTATAACACAATTAAAATAAAATAAATAAAACCACAATATAACAATTTACTTAACATAATTAAAATAAAATAAATAAAACCACAATACAGATAAAGTAACTTATCTATTTGTTTTAACTTGATATCATACTTTCAAAGTTTGGACATAATCTTTTATATGTGAAAAGATTCAAAGTTAAATTTTATTAACTTTTCAAATCCTTATTTTACACCTCAAGCATATTTAACAAAAACTGAAAATTAGTTTTAGGAGTATCTTTTAACCTCTAAACTAATATTATTTGGCTTCATAACAAGTGCAAAAAAAACAACTCCTTCAATAATTTTTCTATTGTAAAAAATCCCTTTTTGTAGTTAGCCACAAAGCTAGTGGCCAATGTCGAGGACATTGCCACCACATGGCTCAAGCAACCATTTAAGTGCTAATGCCCATATTTTGAATGGAATATTAAACTAGGTATGGAAGAAGTGCTAAAGGTTTCTTTAGTTTAAAAAGAAAGAGGAGGATGGCATTCCTATTGTCAAATGGACAGCAATTGCAAAACCTAAAGATCTTGGTGGGTGGGGCTTAAAAATATGCATGTGCTTGGACAATTGTTAGTAGCTGAAAGTCTTTGCATGCTTTCATTTGATCAAGGATTGTGGGGGAAAGTTATGAAATTGAAGTACATTGATAACGGTAATATTAAGGATTGGATTAGATATGTACGGAAATATTTTAAAGGAGCATCCAATGTTTGGAAAGAGTTGATAAATACTTATATATTCTTAGCTATTGGGTGGCCTAGAAAATTGCTAAAGGTAATAAATTGATCACTGGAGAGGATCCTTGGATAGGATGGAGTGGGAACTTAAAGCTGTCAAAGGCCATCATATAGTCTCTTAAGGATAAATATGTCTTTAGGTTGGAAGATGTTGTGGGGTTTTTGGTTCAAAGAGATGGAATTTAGTCCTGGAAGTTTATAGAGGACCTGGAGTTGCAATGTAACCAAGCTATTGAGTGGTCACCATACACTATTCCTTTTAAAACACAATGCAATTAGTCTCAGGGATTGCTATCATGATATGAAATGATCTTGGAACAAAGCTCATTTCCAAACTTCGTTATGATGTAAAAATTAGTGAAGGATCCAGGGAAGAGAGAAGGTGGTGGTGGAAACTTGTGTGGAAGATGAATAGTTCCCTTGAAACCAAAATTTTGCTTTGGTTGGATTTATCAAACAAAATACTAACGTAGGAAAATGGCCAAAAAAGGAAATGGGTCAGTCCTAATTGGTGTTATTTGTGCGAAGAGAAATTGAGGTTGTTAATGATCATGTTTTAGTTGCTTGTCCCTTTACAAAAGTTATCTTAAGGGATGTATGCCAAATTCTCAATATTCAACATTTATGGGATAAAGAAACATTATTGGAGTGCCATGTAGGCTAGATTCTTGGCAGTTTTGTAGTTGAGCACGTAGCTCTCCCATGCTTTGCTTCGTGGGGAATATGGTTATCTAGAAACAAGTCAATATTCGAAGGAAAGGAGGCTTATATGGATCGTTTATTGCATTACATCAGGCTATCCTATGGTAAAGGTAAGAAGGTTTCTTCTCAAAAAGTCCCAAGAAGATTGCAAGAATTGAGCATAAACTATTATAGCCATTGGAGATTCTTTGATGGATGTAGCCAATGGTCTCCTAGGAGATGTGGGGTAGGAGCTCTTATTTTCCTTTAAAATTTTCATTTTGTTTTGATGAAATATTGAGCAAGGTGTGGTTCAAACAATAGAGCAAAGTTCTTCACTACGTGGATCCTTTTATGTGTTGTTGCTGAATGAAACATAAAAGGCTTACATGTTTTTGGAGATTCAAAACTTCTCATGGATTGGGCCACAGGAAAATGTCAAATTACCAATTTAATCCTTGAGCCAATTATGGACAGAGTGATAGAAAAAAATATTTTTTGAGCATATTTCTTTTGCTCATATCTACATGGAAATCAATCATAAAATTGAGCATATGTCTAAGGAAGCGTTCCATTTACAAGAAGGAATTAAGGTCGAACAGGAAGTCAACGACAACAAGAAGTTGTCCAAAAGTATCTTTTTTGATGAAGTGTTTTTAAGTTTTTGTATAAACCAACACTAAGAATTGGAGTCTTTTGTTTTCAAATGTGCGAAGAGGACATGTGTTTTGTAATGTTTTTTGGTTATCAATTTTGTCTGTTTTTCTTCAAAGGTAGTTGGTATAGGCTTGAAGCAATATATCAGTACATAAACTAAGCCGAAACACCAACTAAAGCGTTCCATTTACAAGAAGGAATTAAGGTCGAACAGGAAGTCAAGGACAACAAGAAGTTGTCCAAAAGTATCTTTTTTGATGGAGTGTTTTTAAGTTTTTGTATAAACCAACACTAAGAATTGGAGTCTTTTGTTTTCAAATGTGCGAAGAGGACACGTCTTTTGTTTTGATGAAGCGTTCCATTTACAAGAAGGAATTAAGGTCGAACAGGAAGTCAAGGACAACAAGAAGTTGTCCAAAAGTATCTTTTTTGATGAAGTGTTTTTAAGTTTTTGTATAAACCAACACTAAGAATTGGAGTCTTTTGTTTTCAAATGTGCGAAGAGGACACGTGTTTTGTAATGTTTTTTGGTTATCAATTTTGTCTGTTTTTCTTCAAAGGTAGTTGGTATAGGCTTGAAGCAATATATCAGTACATAAACTAAGCCGAAACACCAACTAAAGTGTATTTTTATTTCATCTTGAAATATCAAATACAAATATTTTTTCATAAAAAAAAATCAAGAACCTTGAATGTCCTCCTATAGGTGAAGTGTGCAATTCCAAAAGGATCTTCTATTTGAGTTGGGAATTCTTACATAAATATAGGAAATCATGGTACCAAAGTGAAACATTCTTCCACACAAATGTATCTAATGCACTAGGATCCTCTTGCATTTGTTGAATTATCTTGCATTCCTTCTAATCCTACTTACATTCTATTCTTGCTTCTTCCACCCAATTAGATTGCATAATGCAAATAGTAAAAAGTAATCCCTCTACATCTTTTTCTTTCCTTTAATGTGCATCTTCCACTACATTTTGTTTTCATTTTTTGTAGATAATTTAAAAGTCATAACCTAACACATGTGTCACCATTTTTCTTGCTCTTCTGAAGATATTCCTTGTTCCAATAAGTACTTAACACTATCATGAGTTGTTATTACCTTGAAGTGTCTTCCTATTAGGTAAGGGCTCCATTTATTAATTACATGCAACATGCCTAACATTTTATTTTCATAAATTAGTTTGAGTAAGCTTTTTTTCCTTTAAGTTGGAAACTTTTGAATGCAAGTGGCTTTCCTTCTTGCATTAAAATTGCACCAATTGCATTCCCCTAGTAATCAATTTCCACATTAGAATTTTTTGTGAAGTCAGGTGTGGCTAATACAAGAGTTGTACACATAAAAAATTTAAGTTTTTCAAAATATTTGGTTGCTTCTTGAGTCCAATAAAATGCCTCCTTTTTCAATAGATACACTATAAGAGATGCCGCTATTTGACCATGATTCTTGACAAACTTGTTGTAATAGCATGTCAGTCCTACGAATCCTTTAAGAATCTTCAAGGTTTTTGGAATTGGCCATTCCATTATAGCTTTAATTTTGTTAGGGTCCACTTTGATTTCATCATGACATACAATCTGGACCAAATATTCCACTTCCTGAACCCCAAAGGAACACTTAGAAGTCTTGTCATATAGTTGTTGCTCCTCCAATAATTTTAATACCATGTCAACATGTTGTACATTCTCTTCCAAATATTGGACATAGATTAATATATCATCAAAAAATACTAGTTTTCTTCCCAAGATTTGCTATATATTAGTATATCATAAAAAAATACTAACACAAATTTCTTGAGGAATGGTTTAAAAATAAAATTCATCAAGATTTGAAATGTGGAGTTGCATTGGTAAGGTCAAATGGCATCACCATAAATTCATAATAACCTTCATGTGTTTTAAAGGTTGTTTTTGGAATGTCTTCTTGCCTCATTCTGATTTTGATGATATCCTAAGTGGAGATCTAACTTGGTAAAGAAAATTGATCCCTTTAATTAATCCATTAGTTCATCAATGATAGGAATATGGAACTTATCTTTAATGATCATCTTGTTGAGCTCTCTATAATCTAGACACATACACCATGAACCTTCATTTTTAAGAACCATAAGGACTGGTGCATAGAAGACAGTTTGGCTAGTGTGAATGATGCCAACATCTAACATTTCTTGAACCATATTCTCAATCTCACTATTTTGTGCATATGGGTACCTATAAGGTTTGATGTTAGGTGGTACACTTCAGAGCTGCAAGTGAATCACATAGTCATGATCTTGAGCAGGTGGAATACCTTTAGGAATATATCCAAATAACTTGGAATGACTGTCAAAAACTCTTTGGAGAACTACTAGAATAGAGGGTATAGATGCTTGAACATCTAGTGAGCATAACTATGCAATTACACCATGGTGTCCCTTTTTTAGCAATTTTTCATGTTTTTGGAGCTTATCACTTTAGAGGGTTTCCCTGGAGTACCTTTGAGTTCAATTTACTTACCTTTTAAGAAACATCTCATGAAAAGTTCCTGAAAATTAAGAGTCACTTTTCCCAATGATTGTAACCATTGAACCCCTAATACAACATCAACACCACCCATTTGGATTACAATTATTGGGCTATCCAATAAATACTCCCCCATATTAAGTTTAATACTGTGGCACTTCTCTGAATAATTTATGGTACCTTCATCTAACAATCATTATTTGAAACTCTGGTGCAAGATATATAAAGCAATTAAGAAGTTTGGCTAATTTGTAATTAATGAAGTTATGGGTACTACCAAAATTAATCAACATTGTTACTTTTTTCTCTTTGGTATATCCTTCTATCACAAGAGTTTGAGGGGCGCTAGCTAATGCATGACAAGAAATGGTTGGAGTAGTATCTTCTAGCTCAACCTCTTCATATTGTCCTAGTTTTGGATCTTCTTCCTCTCCTTGATGTATGTAGGATAATTTCTTCTCGTTGCACTTATGCCCCTTACTATACTTGCTGCCGCAATTGAAACATAGTCTTTTTCTCTTATTTCCTCCACTTTGTGAGGTGTCAAAATAGTAGGCTAAGTTAGGTTAGGGGGAGGGACATTTCACTGTATATAGGTGTTAGTAGCAGCTCTTCTAATAGCCATATTTTTACTTTCAACTTTCCTTCTCAAACAAAAAGAAGTCTCCAATGATTTAGGTTCAAAGAGACGCATCTCATGCTACACGCTCTCCTTTAAAGTGCCCATAAAGAAATCCGACAAGTTATCCCTTGTAATATTGTTCACTCTAAGACTCAAATTTTGAAGATGTTTAATGTGCTATATAACTAGGCCTCTTTGCCTAAGATTTATCAGTTGGCTAAAGAAGGCATTGCTCTTAATATCCTACAATGTGCTATCAATTCATCCATAAATATAGACCAAGAGACAATAGAGTCTATATTACAGTCATAAAACCATTGGTACCACACAAATTGATTAGCTTCTAAATACAATGATGTTGTTGAATATCCTAATTACTCCTATTATATGTTATGAGTTAGTGTTTTACGTAGTCAAGAGTAATTATTTGGTTATGCATTTATTAATATAGTTAGTGGAGAAGACCTGTCAATAGAGAAGACATGTCAAAAATCAGTTTTGTATTTCCTATATTTAGAAGTTAATGTTGAGACGAGTTGGAGGATGATCCATAGGGTTTGGTGTATTGCTTTGCATCTACTTTGAATCTTCACATGATATCAAAGTAGGCCTAAGACTCTTTGAAGATAGGAAAGAAAAAATTAGAGATTTTCCACTCTAGAGAAAATAGGAAGATATGCATTGAGATCTATGAAGTGAAGCTCATCGATTGAGAACAAACCACCACAAGAGCTATCAATAGGCTTTATGATCCATAGAAAGATAGAACCCCTGTCTCAAAAGAAAACAAGAAGGAAAACAAGTCACAAGAAGGTATTGTTGTCTTGTCGGTCATTGGGAGTGATAGAGAAGGACTATCATTTTTTACCCATGTAGAGGGAGCGATAGTATCGTTGTCCTGTAGTTTAAAGAGAGCAATAGATTCCCAAAAGGGTCCATCACAATATCTCTACCACTGGGGAGTGATAGTCATGACTAAGCAGTTTTCGGGATAGCGATAGTTTTTCGATACACTGCACATTCTCCATTTTCCATTCCGGTCACAGACAGACGAACCAGAAAGGAAAGACACTCTTTTAAAAGGTAACTTTTCAGAGAAAAAAAAACACATGTTTTGGAAGAATAAAATGGCTTCAAGAAACCAAACCTTTTCCCAGATTCCTCGTCTCACTGGGAAGAACTATGAAATATGGTCGATCAAAATGATGACCTTGTTAAAGGCTCAAGATGTTTGGGAATATGCATCCCATGAGTATACAAAATTGAGAGATGAAGCAGTCGAACATACCATGACAAATAATCAAAGTACTCAGTTAAAAGAACACATAACCAAGGATGCAAAGGTGTTGCATCTCATTTAAAGTGCTTTGGATGAAACCATCTTCCCCAAGATTTATCTTGTGAGATCCTCTAAAACCACCTAGGAGATATTGCAAAGCAACTATCAAGGCATCACCAAGGTGAAGACAGTGAAATTGCAAACCTTGATAAGGGACCTTGAAATCCTAGAAATGAAGTGGTTGGAGTCGATAGTTCAGTACATGAATTGAGTAACTACCACTATAAACAATTTGAAGATGTACGGCGAAGATATGACGGATAATAAGGTAGTCGAGAAGGTTCTCAGAACCCTATCCAAAAAGTTCGATTCAGTGGTCGCGACAATTGAAGAAGAAAATGATATGTGTCATATTTTAGTAGATGAATTGACGGATCCCTTTTATCTCGCAATTTCATAAACAACAAGAATGCTAATTCCTCGCTTGAAAATGCATTTTAGACCCAGGCCTCCATTGTAGAGGTAGAAGAAGAGGTCAAGGAAATAGAAGGAGAGGTAGGAAAATTATAGATCTTTCTCAAGAAGGAGAGAGATCAACCCCATATTTGGGACGAGATCATGAACACTTTCATAACCAAAGGGGGAGAAACATAAATTTCAAAGAAAATCCTAGGATACAGTGTTTTTACTACAAGAAGTTTGGCCACTCTGAAAGTGAATGTAGGAAGAAGCAAGCAAATAGGAATAAGGGCATAACACATATTAGGAACAATGATGAAGGGACATCATAATCAATATTCCTTTCATGCCATATTACTGAAGAAACCATCCACAACAAAGATCTATGGTTGTTGGATAGTGGTCTCAACAACCACATGACAGGTAACAAAGTTTTGTTTCAAGTTTGGATAGCTCTATCACATCTGAAATTAAGCTAGGAGATTATTATCAAGTCAAATCCAAATGTAAAGGTGTAGTTTCAATATTAACTAAACAAGATGAAAAGAAGGGCATTTGTGATGGTTTCTATGTACCTGGTGTGAAAAATAACTTGATGAGTGTAGGCCAGATGAGTCAACATGGTTATGAGTTCATATTCAAAGGTCCCACTTGTATAATCCTAGATAAGCCACCTAGTAAGAGGCTCACATCACAAGTACAAACCAAAAATAGGATGTTTCTCCTGATGTTGAAAAGTCTAAATCAGTCACTTTTATATGCACAAAATATCTCAAGCACTGATGAAACATGGTTGTGGCACCTTACGTATGGTTAGTTACCCTTTACAAGTCTTAGCCTTTTGTATACAAAGTGTATGGTCAAGGATCTACCCCTGATTAATGAATAACACAACTCTTTTGAAACTTGTATCTTAGCCAAACACCCAAGAGATAGCTTCCCAGTTGCTTCCTATAGAGAAAACGAGCATCTTGAGGTGGTGCATACAAACTTTTGTGGTCCTATGCAAACCTAGTCCATAGGAGGAAGTATTTATTTCCTAACATTTATTGATGACTTTAGCAAAAAAAATTGGGTGTATTTTGTGAAGCACAAATCTTAGACTTTTGAAAATTTTAAAGAGTTCAAAGCCATGGTAGAGATATAGAGTGGAAAGTACATTAAAGTACTCAAGTCATATGGAGGAGGTGAATAGGACTCCAAAGAATTCACAGAACATTGCAAACAACAAGGGATTGAAAGGCAATTCACTACAAGGTACACTCCACAACATAATGGAGTAGCTGAAAGGGAGAACAAAACAATCATGAACATGGCCAGGAGTTTGCTTAAGACAAGGAACTTGTCAAATGAGTATTGGGAAGAAGTTGTAGCATGTTCAATTTATATCTTGAATAGATATCCAACCTGCAATGTGAAAGACAAAGTCCCATAGGAAGCATGGAGTGACATGAAAGCTACGGTTTCACATTTTAGAGTTTTTGGATGTGTAGCTTATGCACATATTCCTAAACATTTGAGGAGGAAAATTGATGACAAAAGTGAAAGGTGCACTTTTATTGGCTACAATGAATAGTCCAAAGCCTACAAGTAGTATAATCCCATCACCAAGAAGTTCATTGTCAATAGAGATGTTAAGTTTAGGAATACAAGTCTTGGGAGGATCAAACAAATGGAACGATTGGAAACCATACTCCTTTTCCATGGGTGGATGAACATGTAGAACCTACAAGCTAGCAAAATATTCATCCTAGACCCCAAGGATGCAAGTACAAAGACAAGGGGAACAATTAGAGCATATTTCTTCTTCCAACAGTGATTCAGATCCAACTATAGCTTCTCTAAGAAACTAGAAGGAAAGAAGATTGCAAGACATTTACGAACAACTTGATGATGAGCAAGCACATTTTTTTTTTTAGTCCTTTCAACTAGTATATTTTGAAGAAGCAATGAAGGAAGAACAATTAGTTCAAGCAATGAATGAAGAAAAATAAGTCTTTGAAAGAAACAACACATGGGATCTTGTAGATCTACTAGTAGAAAATATCAACATTTGAGTTAAAAGGGTATATAATACAAAGTTGAATGAGAAAGACACAGTGGAGAAGCACAAATCCTGACTTGTAGCAAAAGGTTTTGCTCAGCAACCTGGTGTGGATTATGGAGAAACATTTGCTACACTAACATGTTTAGATACTATCAAAGCAGCTTCGGCAGTTGCAACCCAAAACATGTGGCCAGTTTGTCAAATGGAGGCTAAATTTGTTGGTTGTGGAGCCCTATCTTCCTTATTTAGAGGTCGTGTTTCAGCCGTGTCTGAATCCCAACCCATGATTGGGGGGGGGAGGGGTTGGGGGGCTTGCCCCCCACAAATAGTCACCATGGGGGGTCCAGGGGAGGCGACAACTAATTTGGGAGCCCCCCATGCAGGGGTTCCAGGGCAATGCCCCCGTAGTGAAAATTTTGGAAAAAATGCCTTGTAAAATGTTGTAATTTCATAGTCATGACTTGGTCAATAATGGATGATTTATGGGCCCATAGTATTGGGTGTTACATAGTATTTTCCCATGGTAATCGCTCTTTAAAAGGAATGCATTGTAATATGGCTGTGTATTGTAGCATTGTAAAGATATCTGATTGTGTGAGAGAGACTGTGAGAGAGTGAAGAGGAAGTTGCAGTGGATGTGCTGTAGGTTGTATCCCTTCATTTGTTGGATGGTATAATAATAAGGACTGGCAATTTTTGTGTGGACGTAGCCCATCTTGGGTGAACCACGTTATATTGGTGTCTCTCTTGTAATGCGTTTTATGTGATTTATGTTTGCATCTTGTTTATTGTTATTGCTCTGCGATCCTATTTTTCTAACAATTGGTATCATAGCCAAAGGTCTATTTGGAAGATAAACTCTTAGGAAAGAAGGGTTCCTCGTTTGAGTAGGAGCAATGGCGGAAGAAGGAAAGTTTAAGGTCGAGAAATTTAATGGACAAAACTACCAGTTATGGAAGATGCAAATGCAGGACTAACTGTACCAGAAGGATCTATTCCTACCGTTGGGAGGAAAAGCAAAACACTCGGAAACTATGAAGGATGAATAATGGGAGGTTCTTGACAGAAAGGCATTGGGAACAACATGGTTGTGCTTGGATTCATCGGTGGCTTTCAATATTTCAAAAGAAACGACAATGGAGGGGATGAGCACATTGGGTAAGCTATATGAAAAACCCTCGATCTCCAACAAGGTATTTCTAATGAAGCGTTTATTTAATATGAAGATGTCAGAAGATGGATATGTTTCTAATCATTTAAATGAATTTAATACGATTCCAAATCAGCTATGTTTTGTAAAATTGAACTTTGATGGTGAGGTTAGGGATATTCTAATCTTGTGTTCATTGCCAGAAAGTTGGAACAGCTTGGTCATGGTTGTAAGCAACTCTGTATCTGGTTCAAACACTTTGAAATTTGATGATGTTGTTGGTGTTATTCTTAGCAAGGAAATGCGAAGGAAAAGCATAGGTGAGACATCAAGTAATGCATTGACCATGGAGAGCAAGGGAAGCCAAAGGGAGAGAGGAAAGATCCCAGTTAATCGCAACAAGTTCAGGAGACATGATATGTAAGTTGTATCAATGGTGATAGAAAAAGGAGACATGATATGTAAGTTGTATTTAAGTCCTCATAATACTGACTGTTCTATCTCTTTAGCTTCCACAGGAATAGATACAACATTGTGGCATCATAGGCTTGGCCACATGAGTGAGAAAGGGATGCAAATTCTCCACTCAAGAAAGTTGTTTCCAGATCTGAAGCAGGTAAGTTTGGAATTCTGTGAGAACTGCGTTTATGAAAAACAGAAGAGAGTAAGATTTCTCAAGGTTGGGAAACAAAAGAAGAGTGAAAAGTTAGAGCCTGTACATATAGATGTATGGGGACCGTATCATGTACAATCTCTTGGTGGCTCTCATTATGATGTTAGTTTTATTGATGATGCAACTAGAAAAACTTTGGTTTATTGCATTAGATAGAAATCTGATGTGTTTGCTACTTTTAAGAAATGGAAAGCTTTGGTTGAGAATGAGACAAGAGAAAGGTTGAAGTGTCCCAGATATGATAATGTAGGTTAATACTACGGAAATGAGTTTGATAGTTACTATTCATACCATGTGATTCGTAGAGAGAAGACAGTCCCAGGAACACCACAAGAAAATCGTGTGTCAGAAAGGATGAACAGAACATTCATGGAGTGTGCAAAGTGTGTAAGATTGCAAGTAGGGTTTCACTTACAGTTTTGGGTGGATGTTGTAGATATTGTTGTTTTCTTAATAAACATAGGGCCTTCAAGTGATTTGGATGGTGGTATTCCAAAGGAGTCATGGACAGGTAAAAAGGTAAACTACTCTTTTCTGAGAACTTTTGGTTGTGAAGCATGTGTCCATATTGATAAAGAAAATAGAATAAATCTTGAGGCTAAATCCAAGAAATGTACCTTTATTGGATACGGGGTTGATGATTTTGGTTATCGCTTATGGGATTATGAAAATAACAAAATAATTAGGAGTAGAGATGTGGTATTCAATGAAAATTTCATGTATAAAGATCAGTTACAGGGAAAGAAACAAGAAAAGGAAAACACGGAGTACACAGTGCTTGATGAAATCAAAGAAAATGAAGTTCCGAAGGTGCCGGAAAATAAAAAACATCAGCAGTTACCTCAAACTCCTGCAAGTGCTAGAATATCTACCAGGTTAAGTAGACCCCCTGAACGATTGTCTCTTTCACTGTATTATTTATTGATGACTGATTCTGGTGAACCAGAATGTTGTGAAGAAGAAATGCAGGTGGAAACTAGAAAGAAGTGGGAGCAAGGCATGAATGAGGATATGGAATCATTAGTAAGAAAACAGAATTGGTCCGTTGGAGTAAGGCCAAAAGCTTTGCCATATTGTTAATTTCATGTCCTAGCCCCCAAAAGAATGTTGCCTTTGTAGTTCCTCTAGGATTGAAAATAATCCCCCCCATGCCTATCACCCCTTAAAACAACAATATTTACAAAAGTAACTTAGAAAGTAGAAAGTAGATGCATAATTAAAAATAAGTTTGTTTTTTGTTTTTTTGTCTTGTGCGAAATAAAAGCAAAATGGTAATAACGCGTGAAGTAAGTTAATGAAGTAAATAAAATAGTTTTATATACTAAAAGAAAAAAATGAAAAAAGTTAAAAACATTTAAATACCAAAAATATAAGCATGCTAATAAATAAATAAAAATAAAAATTACATAACATATGAAATGATAGAAATAATTTTTTAAATAAACATTTAGACTTAAAAATTAAACTAAAAAATGAAATAGGTAAGAGAATGAAGGTTTTCGACCCAATATTTTTTATCTTTAATGAATAATAATCCCATATATCACCATCAATTGGATAAATGAAATATTGGAACAGGCATGACTCAAAATCATAGAAGATATTAATGAATCCATCAATTGTAATGTTACATGGAGAAAGAAGAAAGATAAAGTCTGGACTTCAAAAAATGGATAATTTGTGTTGCACAATGACCTTTTCGTCGATACCTACTTACCATGAAACTGTTAGATCCATAGATAAACAATGTATGTGTTATCTCGTCAAGTAAACATAGACTAGTTGTGTTTTCTAGGTGATAGGAGGTCTTTCAATTTTTCATTTTTAGGTGCATTTGGGGTTCTTTTTCGAGAGTTTGAAGTGCGTAATGAAGTTTGAAATAACATTTGATGTTACTTTGTCTCCAAGAAATAATTTTTCGGTTTGAAGGGCCCCATTTATTAATTACATGCAACATGCCTAACATTTTATTTTCATAAATTAGTTTGAGTAAGTTTTTTTCCTTTAAGTTGGAAACTTTTGAATGCAAGTGGCTTTCCTTCTTGCATTAAAATTGCACCAATTGCATTCCCCTAGTAATCAATTTCCAAATTAGAATTATTTGTGAAGTTAGGTGTGGCTAATACAAGAGTTGTACACATAAAAACTTTAAGTTTTTCAAAATATTTGGTTGCTTCTTGAGTCCAATAAAATGCCTCCTTTTTCAATAGAGACACTATAAGAGATGCTTCTATTTGACCATGATTCTTGACAAAATTGTTGTAATAGCATGTCAATCCTACGAATCCTTTAAGAATCTTCAAGGTTTTTGGAATTGGCCATTCCATTATAGCTTTAATTTTGTTAGGGTCCACTTTGATGTCATCATGACATACAATATGGACCAAATATTCCACTTCCTAAACCCCAAAGGAAAACTTAGAAGGCTTGTCATATAATTGATGCTCCTCCAATCATTTTAATACCATGTCAACATGTTGTACATGCTCTTCCAAATATTGGACATAGATTAATATATCATTAGAAAATATTAGTTTTCTTCCCAAGATTTTCTATATATTAGTAAGGTCAAATGACATCACCATAAATTCATAATAACCTTCATGTGTTTTAAAGGTTGTTTTTGGAATGTCTTCTTGCCTCATTTTCATTTTGATGATATCCTAAGTGGAGATCTAACTTGGAAGAAAATTGATCCCTTTAATTAATCTAATAGTTCATCAACGATAGGAATATTAGACTTATCTTTAATTATCATCTTGTTGAGCTCTCTATAATCTAGACACATACAACATGAACCTTCCTTTTTAAGAACCATAAGGACTGGTGCATAGAACACAGTTTGGCTAGTGTGAATGATGCCAACATCTAACATTTCTTGAACCATACTCTTGTGAGGCACCTGCAACAATTAATTAACAAGAATGCGCGAAATAGCAGAAATGACAGAACTCAGAATCACTTTTGTATTGATCACGGGCCACTTCGAGGGGGCAACCTCCTTTGAGCAAGCTCAATACAAATAACTTCACGGTGCCTTCATAGGTCTCAACACACACTTATATACTAATTCTAGGCGCCAATACTATCGGTCGAAACCATGAGCCGTTACAAACTATGGATCAACAATACTACGGGCGACTTACAAAGCATATGCGCCAACAACAATAACACAAACTATTGATCACAAATACTACGGGACGACTTACAAAGCATATGCGTCCAACAACAACATACTAACAAAGTAAAGATATGGGTTCCTAACATCCCCTCCCCCTTAAAAAAAGCTTTGTCCTCAAAGCTTCAGATGTGGAAATTGTTGTTGAATCTGAAGGAGTGGTTCCCATGTAGCATCCTCTGGTTGCATGCCGTGCCACTGAATTAAGACCTCTGTGATAGAGCGAGAGCGAAGCTGACGTGTGTGCCGATTGAGGATGGCCTCTGGCTCCAAAAGGATGGATCCTTCATTATCCAGTTCGGGTAAAATCGTTTGGCCGCTGATGTTGGTGCCAAGAACTTTCTTCAAACAAGAGACATGAAAGACTGGATGAATGCGGAAAGAAGGAGGAAGTTCCAATTTATAAGCAACGGACCCAATCTTCTGAAGAATCCGATATGGCCCATAGAACTTTGGAGCAAGCTTATGACGCCCTTTGAGTTTCAAGGAGGATTGTTTGTACGGCTGGAGACGAAGAAAAACCATATCGCCGACTTGAAAAGTGCGCTCTGAACGGTGCTGATCCGCTTGTTGCTTCATGCGATTTCTTGCCATGTGAAGATTGTCCCGCAAAATGCGAAGAATCTGATCGCGGTTGCGAAGGACCGTGTCAACTTCCTGAACTGGTGAACTGGTGGGGGTGTATGGAAGAAGAGCTGGAGGTGCTTGACCATAGACTGCTTCATATGGGGTCATTTTAGAGGCAGTGTGGTAAGAGGTATTGTGCCACCATTCAGCAAGAGGGAGCCACTTTGCCCACTGATGTTGTTGTTCTGAGGTGAAGCAACGAAGATAAGTTTCCAAGCATTTATTGACAATTTCAGTCTGACCATCTGTTTGTGGGTGATACCCTGAACTCATCTTCAGTTTGGTGCCAGTGTGGCGAAATAGTTCTGTCCAAAAATGACTAGTGAAAGTCGCATCACGATCCGAGACAATGGAAGAAGGGATGCCATGAAGACGAAAGATCTGGTCCATAAAAATTTGAGCAACTGTGGAGGCTGTATAGGGATGACTGAGAGCAAAAAAATGACTATATTTGGAGAGGCGATCGACCACGACGAGAATCACTGTCTTCCCGCTAGATTTAGGGATCCCTTCAATGAAATCCATAGAAATATCTGTCCAAATCCGTGTAGGTATGGGTAGGGGTTCAAGCAATCCTGGAACGAGTGTTGTTTCCCCCTTATTGCGCTGGCAGGTATCACATTCAGCCACCATCTGTTGAATTGTCCTTTTCATGCCCTTCCAAAAGAAGTTACGTCGTGCTCGTTCATATGTTTTGAGGAACCCAGAGTGCCCGGCCGATGGAGAAGCATGGAGTTCATAGAAGACAGCTTGTTGAAGATTTGTGCTCTGGGGAAGCACCAGACGACCCTTGTATCGCAGAGAAGCACCATCCCAAGAGTAATGTGGTACAGCAGAAGGGTTGTTGGTCAAGCGTTGGATGATCTGAGATAAGGAAGAGTCATTGACATAACCCTGTTGAACAGATTGCAACCAATTTGGAACAGGCATAGAAATAGCTGAAAGAGAACCTTGGGCACCAAATGTGCGAGAAAGAGCATCTGCCACGATATTGTCTTTACCCTTCTTGTAAGTGATCTCATAGTCATAACCCATGAGTTTGCTAACCCATTTCTGTTGTGCCGGAGAGGAGACACGCTGGTCCAAGAAATATTTCAGACTCTGGTGATCAGTCTTGATGCAGAAATGATTCCCTAATAGGTATGGACGCCACTTCTGTACTGCATGCAAAATAGCCATCATTTCCTTCTCATAGGTAGAGGCAGCTAAATTCTTACCTGAAAGGGCTTTGCTGGTGAACGCAATGGGGTGTTCATCTTGAAGGAGAACAGCACCAAGTCCATTGCCGCAAGCATCACTCTCAATAGTGAAGGGCTTGGAAAAATCTGGCATAGCTAGCACAGGTGTAGGGCACATAGCTTGTTTGTGTTTGTCAAATGCACACTGAGCAGCAGGTGTCCATGTAAAAGCATCCTTTTTCAACAGAGCGGTTAAAGGAGCTGCAATCTTCCCATAATCCTTGACAAACTTGCGGTAGTAGCCAGTCAACCCCAAAAAACCACGAAGGTTCTTGAGTGTCTGAGGACATGGCCAATTGTTCATGGCGTCGATTTTGGCAGGATCCACGCGAACCCCTTGTGCTGAGATAATGTGCCCGAGATACTCAACTTCCTTTTGTCCAAAAGCACATTTAGACTGCTTGGCATGGAGATGATGGTCAGAGAAAAGTTGCATGACAAGATCCAGATGCTGGAGATGTTCATCCCATGTTTTACTATAGATGAGGATATCATCAAAGAATACCAGAATGAATTTCCGCAAGTAGGGTCGAAATATTTTATTCATTAAGGCCTGGAATGTGGAAGGAGCATTAGTGAGGCCAAAGGGCATGACCAAAAACTCATAATGGCCATCATGTGTGCGGAAAGCTGTTTTAGGAATATCATCTTCATGAACCCGAATTTGATGATACCCAGAACGAAGATCCAACTTGGAGAAAAAGTGAGCCCCATGAAGCTCGTCAAGAAGTTCATCAACAAAAGGAATTGGAAACTTATCCTTGATGGTGAGGTGATTAAGTGCTCGGAAGTCAATGCAGAGGCGCCATGACCCATATTTTTTGCGGACGAGAATAACTGGAGAAGAAAAGGAACTAGTGCTTGGGCGAATAATACCTTGCTTCAATAAGTCCCGAACGAGCATTTCAATCTCCATTTTTTGGTGGAATGGGTAGCGATAGGGCCGGATGTTGGGAGGAGCGCTGCCAGGAAGGAGCTGAATACGATGGTCTTCTGGTCTGGAAGGTGGTAATCCCACTGGTTCAGCAAAGACACCTGTATATCGATCCAGAATTTGTTGTAGATCCCAAGGAGTAGTGGAGACCGCTGATGGTTGCATCTGGATGGAATGGATCTGAGCGATGACACCATGTGAATTCTTCTTGAGGAGTTTTTCCATGCGATGATGCTGAGAGAACCTGGTTGTAATCCTGTCAATGTGTGTTTGTGTCCATTGAGGGAAAACTGCATCCAAAGTTCGGCAAAATCCCATAAGATAGGGCCGAGTGTGCGTAGCCATTGAGCGCCCAAAACCACATCACATCCGCCTAAGGGTAAGGCAAACATGTCAGAGCGTAAGGTATAATCTCCCATAGAGATACACACATTTCGACACTTCCCTTTGCAAGGTAAGGTACCCCCATTGGCAACCATGACTTCAAAGTTGGAGCAAGGATGGATAAAACAATCAGCTTGTTTGGCAATCCGAGGGTCAATGAAATTATGAGTGCTACCAGAATCAATGAGGATTGTAAGAGGAAGCTTCTTGAAGTAACCCCTGACCCGCATTGTTTGGGGGGTGGTGACTCCAGCTAAAGCATGGAGAGATATCTCTGGCTGGTCATCCTGAGACGGAGGGTCAATAGGTGGTTCCTGAATGTCGACCGGAGCATCGAGTGTTTCTGGATCTTCGTCACCCATTTCAGAGGCAGGTGGAGACTCCACATCTAGGAGATAGAGTTTTTGCTGAACACATCTATGCCCCCGAGTGAATTTCTCATCACAATTATAGCAAAGACCCTTTTCTCTGCGTGCTTGCATCTCTGTTTCCGACAAACGCTTGATAGGAGTCGGTCGAGGAGCCTGCGGTATAGGAGGTCGCTGAGACCCCATATTTCTGAAGGGAACAAAAGTGGGCTTGGAGCGTTGTTGGGCTGCAATCTTGTCTTCTGCCAATTTAGCCAACCCGAGTGCTTCCATCATTGTGTTGGGGCAGAACATTTTGACCTCGGAGTGGATGGCATCCTTTAGACCACTGATAAAACAACTCCGGTAAAATTCATCAGGTAATCCTTCGGTGTGGTTGGCTAGATTCTCAAATTCGGTTTGATACTCTCTCACAGTGCCAGTTTGGCGAAGTTTAGTGAGGGCTCCTGTGAAGTCATCAAAAGCACTAGGACCAAATCGTTGCAGAAGGAGCTGGCAAAAGTTTGGCCAGTTGGGCTCTGGATGAGCCTTGATGTACCAACGGTACCACTGAAGAGCTTCCTGTTCCAAATGAAAGGATGCCAACGGAACTTTGTTGACATCAAACGTATTATGCAGACTGAAATATTGTTCTGCACGATAGATCCATCCAGTTGGATCGGTACCATTGAAGTGAGGAAAATCAAGCTTTGGACCACGGAAATTGCTAGAAGAAGAGAACCCATTGTCTACTGAAGACTCGAACTGCCGTTTGTTGTTCATAGCTGAATGCTCAAGATGGAGACCAAGAAATTTTTCATCCAGATCCTGGAGTTTGGCTTGGATGGCTGCAAGGGCTTCCTCCATGGTTTTTGCTCCTACACGGGTGACAACCATAACCAGGGATTTTTTTTTTTTTTTGATTGGGTAGGAAAACAAAAACAGGAACTACTTCAGTAAAGGAAAATTTGGATTTGGGAAAAAATCAGAAGGGTAATTGGGGTTTGACTCATTTTTTGGACACTGTTGGATAGACAGAGAAGTAAAAATGAGGATTTCAGCAGCGGGGTGAAAGGATGGGAAAATTTGGCAGAAGGGAACAAAGAAGCAGAATTCAGAAAGGAACTCTGTGGTAAAAATTGAAGGTGATTGGGTGAAATCTGAGGAAGTTATGGCAAACCCTAAAAATAGACAAATGTGGGATTTCGGGCTGTAGAAAAGGGAATTGAGGATAGGGTCCTCAGGGATGAAATATGCAGAATGGAATGATAGGGGTTCCCTGAAATTTTCAAGGAAAACAGAGGTAAAACAAGGGACTGGAGCTCTACGGCTCGGTGTTTTTTTTGTTTTTTTTTTTTTTTTTTTTTACAGACTAGAGCGGCTACGGCTCTGCTTGCAGAATGGGATTTCCGGTTCGAAGGATTCTGGAACGACGCCGAACGGCTGGATCTGGAACGGTTTGCAAAATGAATCTGAAACGGTGCAGCAGTGATCGACAATAGTTCAGCTGAAAGTAGATATGGACCCCAGGTATGTGCGGCTTCCTAACAGTTCAGGGTTTTCACTCGGCCACCAATGCTGTCTGACGACTTGCGTATTGGGGCAGTACCCCTCACTCCACGGCTCAGGTAAAACTGATAACCGCTTTGCCACAAACGACAGCTCTTGGTTTACCTCAAGGGTGGGAACTAGTCAATCAGGTAGGGGTCGTTGCCCTTTTCGCCAGCAGGTCCTCTCAATGGGCCAGCTACTTCGGGGTTCCTGTGGTACTCCTCACAATGAGTTTTAGGGCTTATGCCCAAGTACTTCCCACAGTTAAGCGGATAGGGATTATTCCCAAATCCGAACCTGCAACAGATGTGAAAAAAAAATTTGGCAGAAATTTCACCCAGCGAGCCCAAGAAAGTGCTCTGATACCAGATGTGAGGCACCTGCAACAATTAATTAACAAGAATGCGCGAAATAGCAGAAATGACAGAACTCAGAATCACTTTTGTATTGATCACGGGCCACTTCGAGGGGGCAACCTCCTTTGAGCAAGCTCAATACAAATAACTTCACGGTGTCTTCATAGGTCTCAACACACACTTATATACTAATTCTAGGCGCCAATACTATGGGTCGAAACCATGGGCCGTTACAAACTATGGATCAACAATACTACAGGCGACTTACAAAGCATATGCGCCAACAACAATAACACAAACTATTGATCACAAATACTATGGGACGACTTACAAAGCATATGCGTCCAACAACAACATACTAACAAAGTAAAGATATGGGTTCCTAACAACTCTCAATCTCACTCTTTTGTGCATATGGGTACCTATAAGGTTTGATGTTAGGTGGTACACGTCAGAGCTGCAAGTGAATCACATAGTCATGATCTTCAGCAGGTGGAATACCTTTAGGAATATATCCAAATACCTTGGAATGATGGTCAAAAACTCTTTGGAGAACCACTAGAATAGAGGGTATAGATGCTTGAACATCTAGTGAGCATAATTGTGCAATTACACCATGGTGTCCCTTTTTTAGCAATTTTTCATGTTTTTGGAGCTTATCACTTTAGAGGGTTTCCCTGGAGTACCTTTGAGTTCAATTTACTTACCTTTTGAGAAAAATCTCATGAAAAGTTCCTGAAAATTAAGAGTCACTTTTCCCAATGATTGTAACCATTGAACCCCTAATACAACATCAACACCACCCATTTGGATTACAATTATTGGGCTATCCAATAAATACTCCCCCATATTAAGTTTAATACTGTGGCACTTCTCTGAATAATTTATGGTACCTTCATCTAACAATCATTATTTGAAACTCTGGTGCAAGATATATAAAGCAATTAAGAAATTTGGCTAATTTGCAATTAATGAAGCTATGGGTACTACCAAAATTAATCAACATTGCTACTTTTTTCTTTTTGGTATATCCTTCTATCATGAGAGTTTGAGGAGCGCTAGCTTATGCATGACAAGAAATGGTTGGAGTAGTATCTTCTAGTTCAACCTCTTCATATTGTCCTAGTTTTGGATCTTCTTCCTCTCCACGATGTATGTAGGATAATTTCTTCTCGCTGCACTTATTCCCCTTACTATACTTGCTGCCGTAATTGAAACATAGTCTTTTTCTCTTATTTCCTCCACTTTGTGAGGTGTCAAACTAGTAGGATAAGTTAGGTTAGGGGGAGGGACATTTCCCTCTATATAGGTGTTAGAAACAGCTCTTCCAATGGCCATATTTTTACTTTCAACTTTCCTTCTCAAACAAAAAGAAGTCGCCAATGATTTAGGTTCAAAGAGACGCATCTCATGCTACATGCTCTCCTTTAAAGTGACCATAAAGAAATCCGACAAATTATCCCTTGTAATATTGTTCACTCTAAGACTCAAATTTTGAAGATGTTTAATGTGCTATATAACTAGGCCTCTTTGCCTAAGATTTATCAGTTGCCTAAAGAAGGCGTTGCTCTTAATATACTACAATGTGCTATCAATTCATCCATAAATATAGACCAAGAGATAATAGATTCCATATTACAGTCACAAAACCATTAGTACCACACAAATTGATTAGGTTCTAAATACAATGATGTTGTTGAATATCCTAATTACTCCTATTATATGTTATGAGTTAGTGTTTTACGTAGTCAAGAGTAATTATTTGGTTATGCATTTATTAATATAGTTAGTGGAGAAGACCTATCAATAGAGAAGACATGTCAAAAATCAGTTTTGTATTTCCTATATTTAGAAGTTAATGTTGAGAAGAGTTGGAGGATGATCCATAGGGTTTGGTGTATTGCTTTGCATCTACTTTGAATCTTCACATGGTATCAAAGTAGGCCTAAGACTCTTTGAAGATAGGAAAGAAAAAATTAGAGATTTTCCACTCTACAGAAAATAGGAAGATGTGCATTGAGATCTGTGAAGTGAAGCTCATCGATTGAGAACAAACCACCACAAGACCTATCAATAAGATTTATGATCCATAGAAAGATAGAAACCCTGTCTCAGAAGAAAACAAGAAGGAAAACAAGTCACAAGAAGGTATTGTTGTCTTGTCGGTCAACGGGAGTGATAGAGAAGGACTATCATTGTTTATCCATACAAAGGGAGCGATAGTATCGTTGTCCTGTAGTTTGAAGAGAGTGATAGCTTCCCAAAAGAGTCCATCACCATCTCTCTACCACTGGGGAGTGATAGCCATGGCTAAGCAGTTTTCGGGATAGCGATAGTTTTTCGATACACTACACATTCTCCATTTTCCATTCCGGTCACAGACAGATGGACCAGAAAGGAAAGACACTCTTTTAAAAGGTAACTTTTCAGAGAAAAAAAACACATGTTTTGGAAGAATAAAATGGCTTCAAGCACCCAAACCTTTTCCTAGATTCCTCCTCTCACTGGGAAGAACTATGAAATATGGTCGATTAAAATTATGACCTTGTTAAAGACTCAAGATGTTTGGGAATATGCATCCCATGAGTATACAAAATTGAGAGATGAAGCAGTCGAACATACCATGACAAATAATCAAAGGACTCAGTTAAAAGAACACATAACCAAGGATGCAAAGGCGTTGCATCTCATTCAAAGTGATTTGGATGAAACCATATTCCCCAAGATTTATCTTGTGAGATCCTCTAAAACCACCTAGGAGATATTGCAAAGCAACTATCAAGGCATCACCAAGGTGAAGACAGTGAAATTGCAAACCTTGATAAGGGACCTTGAAATCCTAGAAATGAAGTGGTTGGAGTCGATAGTTCAGTACATGAATTGAGTAACTACCACTATAAACAATTTGAAGATGTACGACGAAGATATGACAGATAATAAGGTAGTCGAGAAGGTTCTCAAAACCCTATCCAAAAAGTTCGATTCAGTGGTCGCAACAATTGAAGAAGAAAAATACATGTGTCATATTACAGTAGATGAATTGATGGATCCCTTTTATCCCATGATTCCATAAACAATAAGAATGATAATTCCTCACTTGAAAATGCATTTTAGACCCAGGCCTCCATTGTAGAGGTAGAAGAAGAGGTCAAGGAAATAGAAGCAGAGGTAGGAAAATTATATATCTTTCTCAAGCAGGAGAGAGATCAACCCCATATTTGGGACAAGATTATGAACACTTTCATAACCAAAGCGGGAGAAACATAAATTTCAAAGAAAAGCCTAGGATATAGTGTTTTTACTACAAGAAGTTTGGCCACTCTGAAAGTGAATGTAGGAAGAAGCAAGCAAATAGGAATAAAGGCATAACACATATTAGGAACAATGATGAAGGGACATCATAATCAATGTTCCTTTCATGCCAGATTACTGAAGAAACCATCCACAACAAAGATCTATGGTTGTTGGATAGTGGTCTCAAAAACCACATGACTGGTAACAAAGTTTTGTTTCAAGTTTGGATAGCTCTATCACATCTGAAATTAAGCTAGGAGATTATTATCAAGTCAAATCCAACGGTAAAGGTGTAGTTTCAATATTAACTAAACAAGATGAAAAGAAGGACATTTGTGATGGTTTCTATCTACCTGGTGTGAAAAATAACTTGATGAGTGTAGGCCAGATGAGTCAACATGGTTATGAGTTCATATTCAAAGGTCCCACTTGTATAATCCTAGATAAGCCACTTAGTAAGAGGCTCACATCATAAGTACAAACCAAAAATAGGATGTTTCTCCCTATGTTGAAAAGTCTAAATCAGTCACTTTTATATGCACAAAATATCTCAAGCACTGATGAAACATGGTTGTGGCACCTTAGGTATGGTTAGTTACCCTTTACTAGTCTTATCCTTTTGTATACAAAGTGTATGGTCAAGGATCTACCCCTGATTAATGAATAACACAACTCTTTTGAAACTTGTATCTTAGCCAAACACCCAAGAGATAGCTTCCTAGTTGCTTCCTATAGAGAAAAAGAGCATCTTGAGGTGGTGCATACAAACCTTTGTGGTCCTATGCAAACCTAGTACATATGAGGAAGTTTTTAGTTCCTAACATTTATTGATGACTTTAGCAAAAAAAAATTGGGTGTATTTTTTGAAGCACAAATCTTAGACTTTTGAAAATTTTAAAGAGTTCAAAGCCATGGTAGAGATATAGAGTGGAAAGTACATTAAAGTACTCAAGTCATATGGAGGAGGTGAATAGGACTCCAAAGAATTCACAGAACGTTGCAAACAACAAGGGATTGAAAGTAAATTCACTACAAGGTACACTCCACAACATAATGGAGTATCTCAAAGGGAGAACAGAATAATCATGAACATAGCCAGGAGTTTGCTCAAGACGAAGACCTTGTCAAATGAGTATTGGGAAGAAGTTCTAGCATGTTCAATTTATATCTTGAATAGATATCCAACCTGCAGTGTGATAGAAAAAGTCCCATAGGAAGCATGGAGTGACATGAAAGCTATTGTTTCACATTTTAGAGTTTTTGGATGTGTAGCTTATGCACATATTCCTAAACATTTGAGGAGGAAACTTGATGAAAAAAGTGAAAGGTGCACTTTTATTGGCTACAATGAATATTCCAAAGCCTACAGGTAGTATTGTTGAGATATTGTAACTTCAAAGAATATTATATTTGTACTTTATTATTTTGGAGATGTTTCATTCCTCCTTGAAGATCTTATTGTATATCCGGAGATGTTTATTCCTCCGTCGGAAGGTGGTAACTTGGGTTATTAGACTTCCCTAGTGGGGGTCGGACCTGTATGTGTTATGTGGGTCAAAGGGTTATTAGACCACCCTAGAGGGGTCGGCCCAGTCAGTTGTAGTGGGGTATTTAACCCATTGGTTAAATACGAGCCTACATGTTTTGTGTAAAAGACAAGTCGGAGTAGTGTATAAATAGAGGGGGTGTATTCCTCATTTGACACACACTCACTCACTTGAGAGTGGCGCACTTGTGGAGGAGAGGCCTTCTATGGAGAAGGAGGAGCTTATGCTCAGGGTTACATCTTTGTATATTGCCGGTCATCTATATTGAGGAAGCTTTATTGGGTTTTCTACCCCATGAGGGTTTCCCAGGGACACTTGTTGGATACCTACCGGGGGCATAGAACTCCAACCGTGCAACAAAAACGGGTTCAGGGGAGTCCTGCAGGTGTGTCTAAGCAGGTTCGGGCTAGGAACACTAGCCATGCCCACCCGGTGGATGATTTTCCAAAGTTGACCCCCGTGTGCAAAAATTGCACACTCCCACACTGAGCAAAACCCTAATTTCCAAAATGGACCTGCAAGGTGACACATGGGCCATCGGGCCAGAAGGGAGGGGCACCCCTGGAACTATCCCGGCGTGCTGAATCCAACAGAGTCGAAAATTCGTCGATCCGAGCCACGATCATCATTCTATGGCTCGTTCCATCTCACATTCAAAAGGCCTTCAGGGACACTTGCTGGATACCTGTCGGGGGACACTTGCTGGATACCTGTCGGGGGCATAGAACTCCAACCGTGCAACAAAAGTGGGTTTCAGAGAGTCTTGCAGGTGTGTCTAGGTAGGTTCGGGCTGGGAACACTATCCATACCCACCCGGTGGATGATTTTCCAAAGTTGACCCCCATGTGCAAAAATTGCACACACCCATATGGAGCAAAACCCTAGTTTCCAAGATGGACCTGCAAGGTGACACATGGGCCACTGGTCCAGAGGGGAGGGGCACCCCTGGCACTGTCCCAGTGTGCTGAATCCAATGGAGTCGACGGTTCGTCGATCTGAGCCACGGTCGTCATTCTATGGCTCGTTCTGTCTCGCATCCAAAAGGCCTTCGGGGACACTTGCTGGATACCTGTCCGGGGCATAGAACTCCAACCGTGCAACAAAACCGGGTTTCGAGGAGTCCTACAGGTGTGTCTAGGCAGGTTCTGGCTGGGAACACTAGCCATACCCTCCCGGTGGATGATTTTCCAAAGTTGACCCCCATGTGCAAAAATTGCACACTCCCACACTGAGTAAAACCCTAGTTTCCAAGATGGACCTGCAAGGTGACACATGGGCCACCGGGATGGAGGGGATGGATACCCTTGGCACTATCCCGGTGTGCTGAATCCAACGAAGTTGACGGATCGTCCATCCGAGCCACGGTCTTCAATCTATGGCTCGTCCCGTCTCACTGCCAGAAGGCCTTCAGGGACACCTGCTGGATACCTGCCAGGGGCATAGAACTCCAACCGTGCAACAAAACTGGGTTCAGAGGAGTCCTGCAGGTGTGTCTAGGTAGGTTCGCACTAGAAACACTAGCCATACCCGCCCGGTGGATGATTTTCCAAAGTTGACCCCCGTGTGCAAAATTGCACACTCCCACACTCAGGAAAACCCTAGTTTACGAAATGAATGCACAATGAAGCCACTAGGCCATGGGGAGACGAGGGAGAGGGCCCCTTAGAGGTAATTGCACGCCAGGAGACCAATAGAGTCGACGATTCGTCGATCCGATGTCCGTTTTCCGAGTTATTTCAAGTTGCAAGTCGCATGAAAATGTCGTTCAGGGACACTTGGTGAATTTCCGTCCGGGAGCCAAAAAGCATACGGAGCAGCAAGATTGCATGCTATTGGCTCCTGCAAGTGTGTGTGGGAAATTTCGACGTGGGAACACTGCCAACACTGGCGTGGGGGAGGATTTTGCAGAGTTGACCCACCAATGCGAGATTGCATGCAATTAAACTGAGCAAAACCCTAGTTTACGAAATGAATGCACAATGAAGCCATCGGGCCATGGGGAGACGAGGGAGAGGGCACCCTAGAGGTAATTGCATGCCAGGAGACCAACGGAGTCGACGGTTCGACGTTTCGACGTCCCGTTTACGAGTTATGTCGAGTTGCAAGTCGCATGAAAATGTTGTTTAGGGACACTTGGTGAATTTCCGCCCGGGAGCCAAAAAGCAAATAGAGTAGGAAGATTGCGTGTCGTTGGATCCTGCAAGTGTGTGTGGGAAATGCCGACGTGGGAACACTGCCAACACTGGCTCGAGGGAGGGTTTTGCAGAGTTGACCCACCAATGTGAGATTGCATGCAATTAAACTGAGCAAAACCCTAGTTTACGAAATGAATGCACAATGAAGCCACTGGGCCATGGGGAGATGAGGGAGAGGGCCCCCTAGAGGTAATCGCACTCCAGGAGACCAACAGAGTCGACTGTTCATCGGTCCGATGTTCGGTTTCTGAGTTATGTCGGGTTGCAAGTCGCATGAAAATGCCATTCAGGGACACTTGGTGAATTTTCATCCGGGAGCCAAAAAGAAAACGGAGCAGGAAGATTGTGTGTTGTTGGCTCCTGCAAGTGTGTGTGGGCAATACCGATGTGGGAACACTACCAACACTAGGTTGGGGGAGGGTTTTGCAGAGTTGACCCACCAATGCGAGATTGCATGCAATTAAACTAAGCAAAACCCTAGTTTACGAAATGAATGCACAATGAAGCCACTGGGCCATGGGGAGACGAGGGAGAGGCCCCCCTAGAGGTAATCACATGCCAGGAGACCAACGGAGTTGACGATTCGTCGGTCCGACGTCTGGTTTCCGAGTTATGTCGAGTTGCAAGTCACATGAAAATGTCGTTCAGGGACACTTGGTGAATTTCCGCCCAGGAGCCAAAAAGTAAACGGAGCAGGAAGATTGCGTGCCGTTGGCTCCTGCAAGTGTGTGTGGGAAATGCCGACGTGGGAACACTGCCAACACTGGCTTGGGGGAGGGTTTTGCAGAGTTGACCCACCAATGCGAGATTGCATGCAATTAAACTGAGCAAAACCCTAGTTTACGAAATGAATGCACCATGAAGCCACTGGGCCATGGGGAGACTAGGGAGAGGGCCCCCTAGAGGTAATCGCACGCCAAGAGACCAACAAAGTCGACGATTCATCGGTCCGACGTCCATTTTCCGAGTTATGTCAAGTTGCAAGTCGCATGAAAATTCCATTCAGGGACACTTGGTGAATTTTCGTCCAGGAGCCAGAAAGCAAACAGAGCAGGAAGATTGCGTGTCGTTGGCTCCTGCAAGTGTGTGTGGGCAGTGCCGACATGGGAACACTGCCAACACTGGCTCGGGGGAGGGTTTTGAAAAGTTGACCCACCAATGTGAGATTGCATGCAATTAAACTGATCAAAACCCTAGTTTATGAAATGAATCCACTGGGCCATGGGGAGACAAGGGAGAGGCCCCCCTAGAGGTAATCGCACACCAGGAGACCAACGGAGTCGACGGTTTGTCGGTCCGACGTCCGATTTCTGAGTTATGTCGAGTTGCAAGTCGCATGAAAATGTCGTTCAGGGACACTTGGTGAATTTTCGCCCGTAAGCCAAAAAGCAAACGGAGCAGCAAGATTGCATGCCGTTGGCTCCTACAAGTGTGTGTGGGAAATGCCGACGTGGGAACACTGCCAACACTGGCTCGGGGGATGTTTTGCAAAGTTGACCCACCAATGCGAGATTGCATGCAATTAAACTGAGCAAAACCCTAATTTACGAAATGAATGCATAATGAAGCCACTAGGCCATGGGGAGACGAGGGAGAGGGCTCCCTAGAGGTAATCGCACGCCAGGATACCAACGGAGTCGACGGTTCGTCGGTTCGACGTCCAGTTTCCGAGTTATGTCGAGTTGCAAGTCGCATGAAAATGTCGTTCAGGGACACTTGGTGAATTTCCGCCCGGGAGCCAAAAAGCAAACGGAGCAGCAAGATTACGTGTCGTTGGCTCCTGCAAGTGTGTGTGGGCAATGCCAACGTGGGAACACTGCCAACACTGGCTCGGGGGAGGGTTTTGCAGAGTTGGCCCGCCAATGCGATATTGCATGCAATGAAATTGAGCAAAACCCTAGTTTACGAAATGAATGCACATTGAAGCCACGAGGCCATGGGGAGACGAGGGAGAGGGCCCCCTAGAGGTAATCGCACGCCAGGAGACCAACGGAGTCGACGATTCGTCGGTCCAACGTCCGATTTCTAGGCTATGTCGAGCTGCAAGTCACATGAAAATGTTGTTCAGGGACAAGAGACACAACATTTTATCCCGGGAAACCCTCATGGGGAAGAAAACCTAGCAACCTTTCTTAGAATAATTATATGTTTATAAATCAAGTACAATGAAACCATGAACAAACCCTAACCCTGAAGGGTTTTACCACATGAAAACACCTTAATGACACATGACAACAAGAGTACTTATCTACATGAAGATGACCTCCAAGCCATAAGGATAACCAAGCATATCCTTCCCAACCAACATTAGAAGGCACTTTATTTCTCGAATCCCGAGGTAACGTTTGTTCCTTTCACCAATGTTGCTTTGAGCACTTGTACGTAGTTACTCATATGTAGTGTTGAATCTAATTATACAATCAAATATTGGGCGTTGATGAAATGTGTAGCATGTATTGCACTTAGTTTTATTAAATTACACTTGAACATTGACTTAACTTGTAATTTAATCATCCAAACTCACAAATTTTAATTACACCTATCCAATTAGTGTGCATGAGTGAGTTCATTGAAACCTTGAAAAACATTGTATTGCATTTAGTTTGATTAAATTACATGAGCAAGAACTTTGACATAACTTGTAATGATCATCCAAAATCACAAATTTTAATTAGATACCAATTAGTGCATGCATGTAGTGAGTTCGTTGAAACCTTTAAATATAATAGTTTGTTCTTTTGACATAGCGCATTCATGAGTAATAGATCATCCACACAAATCAACACATTAGATTGACACAAGAACACGTGGAAACCGAAGAACAAATACAAAGTGAAATGTATCATTCATTTATAAGTGAAATGTCAATGTGCATGTCTCCAAAAGTACATGTATCCAATGAAATCAATGTACATGTCTCCAAAACTACATGCACAATAAAGTCAATGTACATGTCTCCAAAAGTGAATGTATCGAAAAGTACATATATATACAAAAGTATCCAAAAGCACATGTGTCCAAAACTATCCAAAACTATAAAAGCCACATGTACATGTATCCAAATGTACATATATCCCATAATACACATCAAAACTCAAGCTTCCTCTTGTTCTTTCCCGACGTTGATGGTTGGTGGGATAGGGTAGTCCTTAGCATCAAGATCATGGAGCCAATCATTTCTTTGTTGCGGTTTGCAGACACGGACCAGCCCATCCTAGGAGATTTCTATGAGGGGTGGGATTCCATGATTGAGTCCATGAGGACCATTGTTATGGAGAATGAGTGTGTCGAGTATGAGACATCGGCAGAGAACTTATGGTCCATCATACAGGGCATTCTTATCTCCAGGTGGGATAAGAATTGCACACCTTTGCATTACTTGGTCCACTCATTTAACCCCAGGTTCTACACTCAGGATTGGCTCAGTGGTGGGTCGGGGCCCTCATCCAGAGTCCCTCCTCACATGGATGGAGAGATCTCAAAGGGGAGGAAGATAGCATTTAGACGGCTACTTCAGGATAGAGACCACCTTAAGGTGGTGGAGGAGGAATTTTATGAGTTTTCTAGTGGCACTGGGAGATTTGGAGGATATGAGGTGGTTAGAGACATGGGGGTTAAGAAACCCCTTGTTAGGTGGACAACTCATGGGGCAACATGCCCTCTTCTACAAAAGATAGCCTTGAGGGTCCTCTCTCAAGTTACTTCATCCTCTTGTTGTGAGAGGAATTGGAGCACACATGGGAACTTGTACAGTGTGAAGAAGAGCAGGCTTGAGCAGTCCAGAGCAGAGACGATGGTGTATGTGCACTCCAACCTTCCTCTTATTTACATGAAGAGGGAGGAGTGGGCAAAGGGAAAGACACGGATGTGGGATGTCTTGCCTGATGAGATGGGTTTGGACAACAGCACTGAGTTGGCATTAGCCAACATGGATCTTAATGATCCAGTGCCGGAGCCGGTCACTTTTAATGAGGGTGATCGTATGGAGTGGTCATCCTCCACACCAGCAGATGCAGTTACTCAGATTGGCAGAGAGGAGGAGGAGGAGGATCAGGGCAGTGATGAGTTTGTTGATTCAGGCATGGAGAAGGACTATTGAGTCATTGACAAATGGGATTCTTCCATCTTGATCCACCCCTTTTTTGTATTTACTATTAGACTATTAGACTATTAGTCTATTTGGAATTTGCCAGTGCCCAGTGGCATTCCAACATCTATGTAATACATTTTGATTTTGATGACTTAATGAGAAATATGGTTCTGAGTCTCTGACATGCATCTATGTGTCTCAATGTCTCGTTGTGATTTGCGATTGTGAATGACAAATGTGTTGTGATTTGTGAATGATCTAATTTCTATTGAATATTTCATATTTGTAATTGTAAATGTAATTTCTATTGAATATTTGTAATTGTAAATGTTAAATTTTATTGGATCTATATGTCTATATTTTTAAATTTTAATCTATTTAAAAATATATATATATGTATATAAAACATGTCCTACGTGTCCTAATTCCGGGGGTCACCATGTCCCATGGGGACACTCGTGTCCCGTGTCCTCGTGTCAAGTGACTTAGATGGATACATTGTAGAAAGGGGGGAGTTCTATTTTTTTCAATTTTTGGTTGGATTAAGAATTTTTGAGTTTTTGAAAAGGGATCCATTTTAAGTATTCACTCATCTTGGTTGAGGGAGATGTGAATTTAATTAGAGATTGGGTTATTCCCAATTTTATCAATATTACAAAACTAGGTTCTTTTAAACAATAAAAAAATACTAATTTAGATTAAGAAATGACAAAAAAATGGTATGGGTGAATGAATTACCTGATTAGATGACAATCCACCGGTGAATTTGCCTCCCCTCCAGCTAAATCGAGCTCCACCGATACTCCAGGGCACACAAACCGTCCTCGTCCAACCTCTATTTCGCGTTTCTGATGCGTGAAGAGCGCCGCAGGTGGTCGGGGGTGGTCGGGACTGTGATTTTAAATTGATTTTAGATTTCAATAATGCGTACATGTTTTGTAGTTCTATAACGCGTACGCGTTATGGTTACCTATCCTACATGTCCAATGACATGTCAGGTTCGGGTCTTACCATGGCAAGTGCTAAGTATTAGAAACGCGTTATGTTTTTATGTATCAGGAATGAGTTTTAAAAAAGTAGGATTGCATCTAAAGTGACCCTCATCTTATTGCACACACCCGATGATCATTTTTATGCACGGAAAGTTGCATCAGGCTCCAATAACTGGGTGGAATATAATGGCCTTTTTCAGGCATTGAAGTTGGAAATAGAACTAGGTATCGAGTAGATTCACGATTTTGGGGATTCCTCTTTTGATATTCAATGGATGAAGGAAAATATCCAAGTTCAAGACATTGGCTTGCATCATTTCTCACCTTAAAGAGATCATTGGATGATTTTAGAGAGCTTCATACACTTATTTATATATCGAGAACATAATGTTGAAGCTGAGTCACTTTCTAAACATGCCATGTCAAAGACCCTTGGTAGTATCCATGTTTCATGTTTCTGTCAAAAATCCTAGATAGTATTTGTGTTTTTGAATTTGATATCTACTTGAGTTTATCATTGTTAGAAGATTCTTATTGTTTTTCTATCTTAGACAATGCATATGTACGATTAAAGCTACTTCCTTAGTTAAGACATTAATCCATTTTTTTTGGATAGTGATGTCTAGTGGTTCGATGAATCACACTTGATCCCTCTTGTTTTTGTTTTGGTTACATGAAGATTGTATTTTTGTTAGAAAATATGTTTTTTTTTGTAAAAAAAATTTAAAATTTCAATGATAATTTTTTTATACCTTGTACTTCCACACATCTATATTATGTTATTTTGAAATTATAGTTTTATGTTTCTATGGTATTGTTTTATTTTTAAATGTTTTCTCTATATTTTATGATTTTATGTTTTGAAATGATTTACCATTTTTATAAATTATATTATGTTATTTTGAAATTATAGTTTTACATTTCTATGGTATTGTTTTATTTTTAAATGTTTTCTCTATATTTTATGATTTTATGTTTTGAAATGATTTACCATTTTTATAAATTTTATAGTTTTATGTTTTGAAATGAAAGAACCCATTTTCTTTTAACACTTTCTTTGTATTAAAGCTTTGGACATTTGTGTTTATTAATATTCCAAAACAACACATTTTCATGTAAAACAAAATAAAAAATTTAAACTTACGAAAGGAAGATATAATTTTGGAATGAATGGTTCATGTGTCTCTATGTACAACAGATCCTTCATTGGAATTTTCACACCATTACTTTTATGCATGTAGTGTCTTTTGGAACTTCATGTGGTGTCTTTAACTTGAGGACTCAATAGCAAAAGCCACGTAAGCTTATCTTGTATAAGTTGCTGCAAGTTGCTACTTCAGGTTCAAATTATCTTAAAGTCATCCCTTAAGAAAACAAATGGATGAGAATGACATTACAGGAAACTTATTTTTGAAAGGCTAACAATATTTCTCAATGGATTTCCCACTAATATTGTTTCCAAAACGGCAAAGCATGGAAATACACGAAAAGTTCTGGCCAAGAGAAAATGTATGAAGAGATTAGCACCTGTGCCAATTCACAGGCTATAATGTAGATTGCTTACTCTTGCATTGCATTCTATTGCTACAGATCAAATTAACAAAGAAAGAATGGAGATAAGGGAGGATGCATCGTCAATACCACGAAGCTTTTTCCGGTACATAATATAACAGCTCTCGAGTGACAAGTACAAGAGGATATTTTCACTCTTGTTTTAATTTAAGTCTGCATTGAAGGTACCTCCCTGTAGCCAGTGATCACCAGCGAAAAAATTAACCACTGTGAAATTTTGAGCATCAGAAATGTTCATGGTGTGATACCCAGGCCATTGAACTCGCTCTGTAGTTCCTGCCCCAGGTCCCGAGTTCATATATTCACCATAATACAGCGTAGTCAAAGCAAAGTCCCCTGACCATTCTAGCCAACCTGCAGGATCGACCACATCATCTATATATGAATCGATATAAACTGTGCGAGAGTACTTTTTCCACGGCCTTCCCAAGAATGTTTGAAAAGTGCTCTTCACTGGAGCGAGATCAGGCGCAGCAGAGACGGTGCAGTTTTGAATAGAGATTCCAGTGTTTTGATTTGGATCATCTCTTCCTTGAGCCGTAAAACAATTCTTTTGACTATCCATCGGTTTTCTAGCCAGGAGATTGCAGTTTTGAAACACAGCTGCTGCATTGCCGAAGATAAAATCAACAGTGCCGTAAATGTCGCATTCCCTGTAGAATTGTCGAAGGGAATGTGCGTAGAGAGTGTCTTGGTAGCCTTTGAAGCTACAGCGGTAGAAAGCTGTTAGATCTGACCCAACCCGGAGGGCGACAGCCTGATGCTTCTCTGGCCCGGCCGTGTTCTCGAAGGTGATATCCCGAGCGAGAAAGCCTTGCCCAACTACAGCTGCAATCACAAATATCTCACGTATAAGCTCGACGAGAAAACAAAGATCTAGCCAAAGGGACTGTATAGCAACCGACAAAGCTACTCAAGTTGTATTTAATAAGGTAAAAGAACCTTCGACAGAGCCCTAATTTCAAATTCTTAATTGGATTCTAGAGGCGGCGAATTGAAATAAAGTTCTTTATATTACAGATATGATAAAAAAAGAGTAACCAAAACAGAAAACGCGGAAATGTTCGGAGAGAATAGTTGGATTCGAACATTATATATTGTTATATCGCAAGAGTTGGATAGATTAGTCAGATGTAGCAATACTTCTAGCGTTCAATGATTCATCTCAACATAAGACGAGGAATTCACCGAGAAGAGAAAAGAAAACTCGAAAACATGACCACGTAAACGAGTAAAGCAGCTTACCGACTGTTGCCGAGCGGTAAGTAGTCCATCCGTCCCCAACGCTTCTATTGCCAGTGATCACGGTGGCGTTTATGCCATCTCCCACCAACATAATATTTGTTTTGTGTTTGGACACCTCAACGGATTCCCGGTAGATTCCCTCTGTAACATGTATCACAAATCTATGTAAACTTTTGTTTGGAGCAGCATTCAGAGCGTCAGTGATTGTTGTATAATTACCACTACCATCTTGAGCCACCGTGACGAAATTGTCAGCTAAACCAACATCACCTTCTTTGGAGGTTTGAAGAAGCCTCCTTCGGTCTGAAGTAGACAACCATGAAGGGAACCCGTCATGGACGAATCCATAATGTAAAAGAAATTTAACGTCATCTTGATCGTGGCTCTCATGTCTCGTCGGATCGGAGAACAGGCGTCGGTTGTGCAGTACAGTAGGCCTCTTGGAACCTTTGCCAACGACAGAAATGTTCTTGACAAGAGCCAAAGAATTACTCACAACTCGCGACATATTAAGCACATTCTTTGTCAATATGTTTTGTAGGCTTCCGCTAGCCTCCTGGAGGCTTTGGATGCAGGTAGCCTGATTAGTAAGAGCTGCACTAAGCCAAGTCTGGATATCAACTGTCTGCCTCCATTGCAAAGAATTAGCAGTAACATTCGACAAACACTTGCTCAGGTCGTCCAACGTTAGATCGTACAACTGCATGCAATCTTCGAGAGCACCCAGTTGCTTTCCTTTGAATGCCCACCGTTTCATACGAGAAATTATATGAAACACTTTTCGTGCTTCGATAATGCTGAGCCTGAGAGCCATCCGTCCAAGATCTATGGAATTTGCCTGCAATGATCCCGGAAAGAGGCTCGACATTGTCGAAACACAGAATGGTGGATCCAATGTCCTGTCGCAGGCAGATTTCAGAGAATTGTGGTGCGGCTCTTTATCGCTTTCAACTTGGACAAACATGAGACACATCAAGAAAAGCAAAGCTATAAAACTAAATCTAAAAGCCATTTCAGAATGCACTCCTAGCCTTCTAACTGCACTAGATCAATAGAGTGTTGTCGCCCAGAGATATATATAGGAGGCGATGCTGGAAGAAATAACCTATTCGACCTTCACCAACTTCAGCCCAACTAGCCAGCTCAATTCGCGGTCCCGTTTAGTTGACGGTAGTAGACGCTTTGCAAACATGAGCTCAGACTTGACGGAGACTTCAGCTTTCAATATGAATAGGAGATATGATTACGGTAAGGGAAATCAATTATGATGTGGCAAAACTCTAACTTGTTGTAACTAACCACTCAATTCAAGATAACATAATCAATGCAAACAAATTATGAAGTGGCATTCTCAAAACCATAAACCACTAAAAACGATTGGGCATGGGATAACTGGCACTCAATTTTTCAGCTATTTCTTTTTTCGATTTGGCTATAAAAACTGGCGGAAGCGTAGTTCCACCAGTTTATTGCAGAACTATGCCATGGAACCGTGCCCCCAAGGATTTTGGGCCATTTTAAGACGACCCAGATCATCGAAATTCCAAACAAAAGACCAAAAAAAGGTGGAACTGTGCCTCGTCAGAAAACCACTCACCGAAATACCAGGACGATTTGAGTGCCCCATATCACGCGCCAAAAGATTGCCTTTGATGGATCAAGAGCAAGCCAATGGTGTAGAGCTTGAACAGTTTCTTGGGTTTTGTGGTACTTTTGATTCGAATCTTTCTCTTTCGCCGGTATCAGAATGCTATTATTTTTTGACACGATTCTAACCATTAAATTGCATGTCTTACTATATGTTAGTGACCTGACCTATCCTTTTGCAACATTTAGCAATAGAATTATTCCAAGCACGGTAGATACTCAAATCCAAATGGGATATGTTAGAGTCGAGGGTGCACAATTGTAATGTGTTAGTATATTTAGTCCATTATTTCTGGTCTGTATATATTCTCAAACATGTTTTGATAAAATTGTTGCAATCTTAAGCCGATTATTTTAACTGCAACTTGTTGGATCTTGAGAATCCACCTTTGTAGTCATTTTTCACTGAGTTAAAATATATATCTTGTTTCCTTCCCTTGGGACAAATGGCTTTTATCCAGTACTAAGTTTTTTTTGTTTCACACGCTGACTTAATAGGAAGCCCAGTGCTAATACCTGCAAATATAGAGACTACTGCATTGGGCGCAGCATACGCTGCAGGTCTGGCCATTGGTGTTTGGACTGAAGAGCAGATCTTTTCCTCTGGAGCCAAAAAGGAAGAACCTAAATAACAAGTGATTTTTTACCAACTTTTAAAAAAACTTATAAAAGCCACTTTTGAATGATATAAAGCCACTCTGGAGCGAGGATTGTTTTTTTTATTATTTTTCTTTGATCCTGAATAACAAGTGATTTTTTACCAACTTTTAAAGCCACATTACAAAACTCAGATTTGGTGAAAATTCATAAAATATTTTGAGCATAATGAGGTATTTTCTCTAGTGTCTAAAGGGTCCCATGAGTTTTATTGATGGGTGGGTTAGAGTTCTGCTCGTTGTTGGACTAAATCAGACCCATTTTTAACTTGAGCCAAGTTTGACCCGTGAGTCTCGAGCAAGTCCAATAACTTTCGTAAAGTTGGTTACGGTAGCAAAACTTCAACAAAATTGTTAATGATGTCAAGTTTATTCACATCAGTGAGAACTAGGCTTCCTCTTTAAGAATCTAGTATGTTACATCTACTGGTCTAGTTGAATTCAACACTTATATTTGCATATCTACTAAATTCCAAAATACACATAATTGTAGATACATAATATTTATACTATTAAATTAAAACAAATATACTTGTAATATTATTTAGCTATGTTAAGACATATATGAGATATAATTATAGGCTCATATTGGATATACACTTTAGAAAACATGGACATGATTAGTGTTTTATATGATACTTGTAGGGTTTCTAATGGTCACTGATATGGCAGTATAAATGATAGGCTTTGTTCATCTTACCTTAGCGCTCTTGTTGGGTCATTATGCATCAATATTTTTTAAATAATTGATATAAACTATGTGTTTAAAACTATAAACAATTCCCAATTACAATCTCCAAATCGCAACTTTATGTGTTAGATTTTTTATTAAAATTTTTTATATCATAGCTTTTTCTTTATCATTTTCAATGATAATTAAAATGATTAATTTTAATTTTTTTTATATCATAGCTTTTTCTTTATCATTTTCAATGATAATTAAAATGATTAAAATAGAGGGTATGATATGCTTAGTAAAAACTAACTAAAAAATCATTTGAATAAATTTGTTATTCAGTTTTTAAAAATTTCAAGTAATTATTGTAAATATATTCTTTAATTATTGTGGATATATTTTACAATTGTTAAACATCATATTTTATGTATTTTTTTTGTGTGTTTTTATTCCAATAATAATATTTTTTGGTTGTTTTTGTGTTTAAGTTTAAAATTTTTTTTTTATTTTTTTTCTTGTTATATAGTCTATGATACATAAACTAATTTTCAATTAAAAACAATAAGATTATTAGACGAAAAAAATACTTTACAAAACCAACATAACTAACACATAAAATTATAGGAAACAAATAGGTTAAAAAATTCAATGCATATATTATTTGTTAATACATATAAAAACTATTAACATCCCAATCCCTCACACCTTATACTCTTTGTCAAATGAAAAGTTATAAGACACAAATAAGCTAAAAAAAGTCTATACATGTATTATTTTTTCTTTGAAAGTAAAATTAATTTGGGCATAATATTTATCTATTAATTTTTACAATTTTTTTTTACCATGTTTTTTTTAAGAGATAGGTATTAAGCAGTGTTTCTCCTAATTTTACTTATTTAAAATGAATCATATTTGTTCATCCAAATTATGATTAATCTAAATAAAGTCCACATTTTTTAAAATGAATAATATTTATCTATCCAATTTATGATATATCGAAAAAAAAAACATAAACAATATGATGAAAAATGGAATAACATTAATTCTTAAGTTTATGTTTTAATGATATAAAGTTCCCAATTTTGAATGATATAATAAGGGACCTTCTAAACAAGTTCTACCATTTGGAAAATGGAAAAATATTCGTCCTTCATTGAAATAAAGCTCCCGTTTTTTAAGAATATAACGAAGGGCCTTTTTAACCAAAGTTCTACCTTTTGTTAAATGGAATAATATTCCTCCCTAAAATTTATTATTTATTGACATATTAATTGAAATAATAAAAATTTGAATTTTGAACTATATAAACACGGGACATTCCAAAGGAGTTCCACCTTTTTTAAAACGAATAATATTTATCCCTCAAGTTTATGATTCAATGTTTCATTAATTGAAATAAAGCACACAATTTTAAATGATATAAGCAAGGGCACTTCCAAGCATGTTCCACCTTTTAAAGAAAAAACTAGTTTTTAGTTGGGGACATTAGTTTAGCTGTGATTGCCAAATTTTCAAGTTCGACTATAGTCTGAACATAGGAATATGAATTTTATTTTTAAAAACAATTTTTAAAATAACAATTAATTGAACTATGGTTGGTTGTTTGAGGCTGACGTATGCCTTGTTATGTGTTTCCCACCACGCGGAAACGAGCATACTTCATCCCGTTTTAATACTTTCTCTGGTGCAGGGATTGTACCTTTTCATTTTGCAGTGCTTTGTCTGTTGCACTGGTCCCTGGCACCTGCTCTGACATCTGCATAGTTGCTTGCACCATTTGCGATATCTGGCGCCTGCAGTGGACTCTACAGTCTGCATTCGATTGCTGGCTCTTGCCACCTACACGGCCATGCAACTGATTGTTCGCTTTTGCCACGTACATGGCCATGCAAATTTTCCAAAGGCCGATATAAACTACAATTTTGCTTCTTTCTGAACTCATGCCGGTGGTGGGCGGGGAAGGCATTGGCAGGATTTTTGTTTTCAATTGTGTTTGAACTCATGCCAGTGGCAAGTGGGGAAGGCATTGGCAGGATTTTGGTTTCAACGTTCCTTTCTTCACGTACTGTTGTGCCCGCTTTACCATTGCAGCTGGAGAGTTAGTGGACGAGCCAGTCATTGTCTCAAACACTGGTTTATTTTTTACCTTTTCATTGTTTTTCCTACAGCGCAGGTAAGTTTTGTATGTAGCTGTTTGGTTGCAAATAATCCCGTGCTTGTGTAGACCTGTAAAAATCTCTAAATTTGTGAAGGAGGAGGAAGCGTTTCTTTGCGCACATGTTTGACTGCAAATAATCAAGTGCTTTTGGAGGTCGGTAAAAAACTCTAAATTTGTATAGGAGGAAGCATTTCTTTGTGGAGGGTTAATGGGAATTCAATACTATTATGTTCGTTCCCAAAAGGGTGTTGTTCGACCTCTTGGACACTAGAAAGAAGCTCAGCAACATTAAGAGGTAATTAAAAAGGGTGATTCACTGACCATGAGAGAACAACGTACTCAGCGTGGAGTTAGAGTGAAATCGCGTTGTTATATTTGTGCAAATTATATATCCTTTGTTCTTTGCTTGATTAGTTTTTATTGCAGAGATTGTTGAATGCAATTGAAAATTTATCAGACTTATGGATTGTGGTTCGTTGTTTTCTCCTTTGCTGGAATGCCATTAATAATCCACCTTGCAATTATTTATCTCAAAGTTATCATTTTGGCTTAATGATTTTTTTATGGAAGAACATCTCTGTTCTGAGGCAGTCGACATCAATAAGAACAGGAAGAGCTTAAACCAGTTTTCAAATGTATCAACAATATTACAAAATAAATGGTATGAAGTTTAGTGGTAAATTCACTTAGTCATTGACAAAAAAAGTTAAGATCCCAAATTGCAGTCACATGTTGGCATCTTCCCTCTACCCATTTGTTCTTATAGGGAATTCTTATTGAGATCACGTTTTCCTAACCAAATGAAACAGGTACCGAATTTTATCTAATTTCTTCATCTTCTTCTTCAATCATACTAATTGAAACGATGGAATTTAATTTAGAGTATGGATTATTTGGATGAGTTTATGAATGAAGGTGGACAAAATATTATCATTGTAACTTGCCAAGAATGGATAAGACATTGACTACTTTCTAGACTACCTTGTAGAGATGTTAGAATCCAACATAATTACAACTAGAGTTTGATCATTTGTAGTTGTATTGATGCTTTTTGTATCATAAGTTGTAAATAAAAGTTTCTATCAATTAGATTATGGATATTACTAGCCTCATTGGCAAAGGAAAAGTTTGCATGTTATCTATGTGGGTTGACTGTTGATAGATGATGCTTGGGTGGTTTCCTCCTACAGTCAATTGTTTAGATTTGATAAAAACATATTAGTATGGTCTTCATAAAAGCAATTGTGGTTTCCAGTGTATTATAATGGTTTTTGGTTACTTTTTATATAGTTCTGGAACAATCATATGAAAATCATGCAAAACTAAAAACAATCCTTGTGAAGGGCCTAAACTCGTTATGCCTTTGAACCAAGTGTGATGGGTTGGTTATGCCAAGCTATTGTACTTAGATACATGGGTACTGCAAAACATATAACTGGAAAATACTGAAGTAGAACTATAGCTAGGATACCACCGGGTCGAAGGTAGGATTGAATCTATTTGAATTTTGAAAGTCGAGCACAGGGTTTATATGATAAGTTCCTTATGCCGAGTTTGTTAATGGTCAAGCGGAAGGGATTTGCAGGTTGATTACACCCAAACATAGGATGAGTCAAATTATATCATTATACGAGGTGTTTTGCAATAAAACTACAAAATATTTTAGCAGTTTTATTTCATTTGTGTGCTTTTTTGGAATTAGAGGCCCTTGTTTTGAGAGAGATTGAAATGTTATCAAGTTATATGTAGTTATATATTCATAAATACACACATATCTATATCTTCAATTTTATTGTCATTCCATGTAACAACTCTTCCTAACTTTTTTTTTCATTATTTATATTACCTCTTCTTAATTAATAAACAATTTACTTTTCTTTCTTTTTTTTCCTTGGAAAAAGTCGTAATTTTATTTCAAAAAGATGAACAAAATTACATTCTGCACATGTATTAGAATCACAAAGATTCCTACATTGTCTCAAATATACTGTCCCAGAAGTCTGATATGACTAGTGACCCATTTAAACCCAATATACAGTTGGCTGTTCATACAGCACTCTTATAGATAACTATAACTGTCTCAAATAGTTCCATCAAACAGAAAATAAAGCCATACCAAATAGTCCATATGTTGCTAAACAAAAACAAAAACAGAACTGATGTTAATTCATGTCAACAGGAGCAGATCATGCTCCATCCGGTCCTCCGTAGCCTCATGGAAAGGCCGATGGTAATAACTGTATGTGCCAGCAGAAGAATGTATAGTAATCCGCCATGTACCGAAAGTCATATGTTGCTGCGACGCTTCTTTGGAAAGAAGATCGGCCATGCCATTTCTCTCCCTGTAAATATGTGTAAATGTAATATGATTAAAAGCCTGCTTTAACCGTAAAACATCTTCCAGTACAGGTAAGAGTACCATCACATTACATAGTGAATGCTCATTTGCCCAATCAATAACTATCAATGAGTCTCCAAATATCTGTAGTGAAAGACATCCCTGTTCAAGTGCAAATAACATCAACAGCCTAAGTGACATAATTTCAGCATATTTATTTGTACCGCTCCCCAAACCTGCCATGATGTGAAAATAATGGGAATCCGATTTGTATAGTACGCCCCCCCCCACCACATACCAATTGATGATCAAGTGATGCACCATCGAAGTATGCCCACGGTATTGTTTTATCAATCAATTCCTCGGTCACAGGTCGATTTCTATTCGCTTTGGGTGTTGTCTTGTAGTGTAATATAACAGCCACCGCATGTGCCACTACTTGCTCCATCGTGATCCTACAGTCCTGAAAAAATTATCTTGTTTCGGGTGATCCATATGCCCCATGCGAAAATACATGGAGCTGAACAGATGGAAGAGGTCTTTTGTTCTGACCACCAACAATAAAACGCTTCCGGAACATTCTCTCCCCACCATCTCACATTTAGACCCACATATCTGCAGATATTTGTCCAAACAACCTGTGTAAACCGGCAGTGAACAAATAGGTGAGAGATGGTCTCTTCCGCATCCCTACAGAGAGGACAGAAACCCGGTCCCTGTATGAATCGTTTCTTCAGGATGTCCCAGGTGGGTGCTTTATATTCCAATATCGCCCAGAATAGTAGTTTTGCTTTACCCGGGCATTTAAACTTCCACAGACAACTCCACCACCACACAAATGCCCTGTTAAGCACTTCCACATTTAACTGAGTATATCCATGTTTTGGTGTGTATATCCCAGAGGGATGGTGATCCCAGCGTAGTTCATCAGGCCTGTTTGTCAGGCGAATATTTGTGTATCTTAAGATTCGAATATAATCCTCCCATTCTCCGCGCATGTCATCAGGAACCTCAAGATGCTGAGCAGTGGTCCACCCCTGATGCCATAAAGTGGATGATCCCGGTTGTGCAATATCAGCCAGAAAATGACATCCTCTAGCTGCCAGATAAGTCCTTAATGCCACAGGAAGGACATGTCTCCCCCTACATCCTACCCAAGGATCCAGACCGATACGAAGTAAATGCCCGTTTCCGATTCGCCAAACTAACCCAGATCCAACCAGATGAAAATGCTGTACCACCGCTTTCCAAACCACAGAGCAATTTGCCCGCGACTTATTTCCCTGCCTAATCCAATCAAGAAGAGTTAAAGGAGCAATGTATTTATGGTATACCACGCGAGTCCAGAGGCTCCGTGTATGGATAATACGCCATGCCACCTTGGCCCCCAATGCTTTAGCAAATAGAAAAATATTCTTTAATCCCCATCCTCCCAATGATTTGGGGACCGCAATCATTTCCCATCTAACCCACACCAAAGCACGATTATCTCCCTTACCCTTCCAAAGAAAGGCAAAACACAATCGTTGGATCTGCTCCAAGACTCCTTTGGGAATCCAAGCAAGTGACATCCAATACACCGGAATTGCTTCCAAAACCGATTTAACCAGAACCAGTCTCCCTGCCCTCGAGAGCCATTTTTTACTCCAACCATGTAGTCGCAGTTCTAGTTTAGCAATTAACCAGTGCCAGTCCGCCTTCATATATGCATTGGGTTTCAAGTGAAATCCAAGGTATTTTAATCCATCATCGATATCCATAGTCCTGTAAGGTAGTCTGCTGGCCATTCTGTGAATCTCCTGATCGTTTAGATGCGAGCATGTGATTGTTGATTTATCAATATTCACTAACATACCCGCTGCATCTTGCAGAAGATTGAGACCTTCCACCACCTTATCAATCTCCTGTCGTGAGCCATCACAAAATATTAGAATATCATCAACGAATAGGAGATGTGTGATATACAATACCTGGGAGATGGATATGCCACGAAAGGATCCATAAGCTTTTGCCTTCATAATAAATCGGCTGAGGCCTTCAGCAACAAGGAGAAACAATAGCGGTGAAAGTGGGCAACCTTGTCGTAGCCCCCTGCCAGCATGGAAGAATGGACTAGCTGAACCATTGATCAGAACAGCAAAGCTTACCGTGGTGATGCAGGCCATGATCCATCGTATAAATTCATAGCAAAAGCCCAGGTGTGTTAGCAGCATCCGGATATAGAGCCAGCTAACCCTATCAAATGCTTTAGATAGGTCAATCTTTATCACTGCACCCTTCTGCTTCTGTACCTTCATAGTGTGTAAACCTTCCTGTGCAACCCCAATGGCCTCATGAATTTGAAGACCTTCTAAGAACCCAAATTGTTCACTTGATATATGTTGAGACAGTATATTCTTGAGTCTCCTCTCCATCACCTTAGAAATGATCTTATAAATGCAGTTGCAAAGTGAAATCGGTCTGAATTCATCAAAACTTTCAGGCTTGTCTGATTTAGGGATGAGAGCAATAAAGGTCGAATTAAATGGACCATGTACAAACCCAGCCTTTCTAGATTCTTCCACCACATCCAATAATTCCTCCCCGAATAAGTCATAGAAGCCCAAGAAAAATTCGATAGGCCAGCCATCGGGCCCCGGACTTTTATCTTTCTGGAAGGATTGCATAACCTGCGAGAGTTCGATCGGCAGCACCTCTGTCATCAACATTTTGTTCTCTTCCTCCCCTACAAAACGTGGGAAGAGTTGATCCATCCTGATAACTTCAGCTATAGAGGCCCCAGGTTGTGCGGTGAATAAATCTTCGAAGTGTCGAACACCCAACTCAGCCAAACCATCAAAACTGGAGACCTGTTCCCCTTCAGTAGAAGATAATTCCCAAATAGAGTTAGTGAATTTTCTCCCCTTTGCATATGCTTGAAAAAATTTGGTGTTCTCATCCCCACACTGTAACCATATCGCCCTGCTCTTCAATCTCCACATCTCTTCACGCTCACACAGTAACACATTCCTGCATCTTTCCCATTCCATCAGCTCACCTTTCTGCAGTTCATCCATATAACCCAAACCCTAACAATGGAGAAGTCGTTCAATATTTATCTCAGCAGCCCTCAGATTCTGATCATCTTTCACCCTTTTTTCATGAGCCCAGAGAATAGTGGCCTCTTTAATATGCTTGAGATTGTGTTGAAAGTGTGCGCCAGCATGCTCCTGTGACTCATTAGTTCGATGAACCCACTGATTTTGTACCATTTTATGAAAATCCTCCTCCTTCAACCAGCTAGGGTTGAACTTGAATGGACTAGGGGGTTTGTCTCTACCACCTCTTAACTCCAGGAGGATTGGGCAGTGGTCTGAAACCCCCCCTGACCCAACCCATTGCTTGACTACATCAACCCCCAGAGCCAACACATCAGCCACCAGAAACCTATCCAGTCGTTTAGCCACCCTTTGATCCCCTGTTCTCTTATTCCTCCAGGTAGGGGTTAACTTGGTTGGTAGGATGTCAAGTAAATCCTTCCTGGCGAAGGCTTGAATGAAATAGTTAGCTAAAGGATCTGGAGCAGCCCGAGGCCCCCAGACTTCAGAAGACCCCAGAGAAAGGTTGAGATCCCCACCCAATATCACATCTCTTCCGGCAAATAGATCCATACTTAGCAAGGAGTCCCAGAATCCAGCCCTATTTAAATAGGGTCCATAGATATTGAGAATCGTGATCTTCCTACCAATCGCAGCATCCCAAACTTCCAACCCAATACCAGAATGGATGCCCCAAGAACAATCATATCTGCAGCTCTTCACCTTCCACCCCATGGCCAGCCCTCCAGAGCGTCCACGAGCGTCCACTCCCACGAACTTCCAACCAGGTAGCAGATTTTCCAATACCCTAACAATCTCCACACTGTCACCCAATGTCTCTTGCAACAGTAAAATATCAGGTTGATTTAAATCCACCAACCTCCGAAGTGACGATTTTTTAATGGGGCTCGCCAACCCACGACAGTTGAATGACAGTATTTTCATATTAAACCCCCTTCCAGGGCTTTCGCTGCTCTAAGTGCCCATTTGATAGAGGATTGTGTACCCATTACCAAATCAACTTTTGCCCGGTCTTGTGCTTTTGACAGATGGGATTTACGTCCCCGACCCCTCCCCCCAGCACTGGCAGCCAGATCAGGAAGTCCCTTACCCCCCGATCCATCAGCAGAGAGCACCCTATTTCTAAGAGCATATCGGATACTATGTCCCGCAGAACTGGGAGAGGGTTTAGTGGATACAATAGACGGAGTGTAGACACTATCCGCCTCAGGTAACAGACAAGAAGCTACAGGGCATAGTAATACAGGGCTGACGGGAGGATGAGACCCAAGACTAACCCCCCCCAATTGATTAGAGACAGCAAATAAAGAGACAGTAGAAGAAAAATCGTGAGACATACCCGGGGAATTCGAGGATGAACCCCGACGAAAAATCGACTGCTCTTGTAGCTTTCTGGAGGCTGCGCGAGTCAGAGGTGTCGTGGTGCCCATTGTAGTCTCCATTACTTCCGGCCCCCAGCTCCTATTGACCAATCCCTCGTTCACCTTTGATGCCATAAGTGGCCCGGATCCGGGCATCCCACAAGGTGCAACCGGTACCACCGGTATCTGGTCCGCCCCTGTGTCAATTGTAGTCACCTTGCCAGCAACCTCCACCACCTGTGGGTTCCCTTTCAACGCTGGATCAGAGTCAGCTGCTGCCCGGGACAACCAAAGGTCGGCTACTCCTGAATGGTAACGGGCAACAAGCTACCAGGTGTCCATGAGCGTGGCAGCGGTGGCACCGAAACGGCACCCCCACGTAGTCCAGGATTTGTGTGAAGTCCCCATCCTTCGTTTGAATAACGATCTCAGCCGATAGCCCCAATCGAAGATCGATTTTGAACAAAATCTTTGCCACAGTAAATATGCCTATCTCGATATGGGAAAGATCAGAACACACATAGTCGCCAAGGAAATTACCAATCGCGGCAAAACGTGTTTCATTCCAGAGATGGATGGGGAGCCCAGGTAGCTTCACCCATATTGGTTCTCTGTCTATTTTTTCCGTTTTAGAGTCAAAGAAAGGTGTCCATCGTTTCAGCACAATGGGGACGCCCAACATCGACCAATGTCGTCCTAAAACAGCATCAACCTCCCCAAAATTCGACAGGATGAAAGAGAACCAACCTTTGGTCAATACGCTGATCTCAGGTGCAGTAGAAATCAATTCCCTCCAATGCTCGACCGCCCAACGCTGGAGGAAACCGCGACCGAGCCTCTTGCCACGAACATGGCCAACCACTGCGATGTGTGAGAAGTCCTCCGCTTCCTCCAACGATACATCCACGCCCAACACAAGCTTATCCTTCCTCTTCCGTTCCTTTACCTTTTTGGCAGTATTATTGTGTGATGCAGCCTTGGCAGAAACCCCTGCTCTTGGAGTTAGCAAGGATTCATTATCAGGGAGAATTTCTCCAACCCCAGGAACCGCCGCTGTAAGTCCACTGGATGAGGACCCCTGTCCACCGCTACCCTGACCCCAGTCCTCAGCTTCACGATATTCCACCGACCTTAACAAATTTCCAACTGAAAAAGACAATCCTCCACCCTGTTCTGTCAGCCGTATGTCATCCCCAGCCAGGGTTTCGAGCCTCTCCACACGCAAGGCATCCGAGCAAATGGGAAAGTTAGTGTATGTCCCCAATTGGGGTTGAAGTGTCCTTCCCAGAAGACCAGCCAGGTCGGGCCTGTCCCCAAATCCAACTGATGACCTAAATGTCTCCAATTCGGCCTCTAATCCCTCCATCCCTAAAGAGATGACCGGTGAATTTTCACTGGCAGATGTCGGTAGGGTTTTGTGATGCCCATCCAATTCCATCGCTTGCTCGGGCCCAGAGTGAGCCCCTATCCCCCCACTGGACAAGAATGGTTCAGACATTGCCCCCAACCCATACACCGTTGTATTGATAGCACCAATATCAAAAATCCCCCTCGCACAGTCACCATCCGAGGTGTAATCCACCTCCTGCACATATCCACTCGCCATTCCGCCCCAGATGAGCCCTCACAACAGCCAATGCCGAACCTCAGCCGCACAATCAGCAGTATCTGATAGTATGGAGACCCCAAATAGGGCCCGAGCCCCTATCCACCGACTCGAAAGGTACTGCAACCAGGATCTCCGCGTAACCCCAGCTCCCGTCACGCCCACAGGATTCAATAAGCATTTGCCAACCCCGTCAGATGCCACACCTCTGCTTGTATCTCAAAATATTTGTTGGGCCAGCCGAGCCACCGGAAAGTTGAGTCCTCCAGTGTTCAGAGGCCCATAACCCAGTCCGCCATCGCCCATATGCTGCTCACTCGACCTCAAAATACCAGGGTTTCTTGGAGCCCTCGTTCTTGGACCTCCCAAACCGCACTTCTTGCAGCCCTCAGCAATTCCTTTAAATCATGCAAAAGCAGGACATAAACTTCCACTTGTATTGTGGGAACGAATACAAATCACACAGTCAACTCTATCTACGGAGTTCACCCTTCTTCATTGGCATCACAAATCTCAGAAGCCAAACGCCGAACCAGATATTGTTGCACCGCTGCACAGCTCATCTTTCATGCTGCATTCACGGGGTTTTTTGTCATGGTGCAGGCAATGTCTCTGTTGTTGATCCAGTCGCTTACATTCTATTATAATGTTTATTGGAGATATTTGTCAATAAACAATTTACTTATAACACAATTAAAATAAAATAAATAAAACCACAATATAACAATTTACTTAACATAATTAAAATAAAATAAATAAAACCACAATACAGATAAAGTAACTTATCTATTTGTTTTAACTTGATATCATACTTTCAAAGTTTGGACATAATCTTTTATATGTGAAAAGATTCAAAGTTAAATTTTATTAACTTTTCAAATCCTTATTTTACACCTCAAGCATATTTAACAAAAACTGAAAATTAGTTTTAGGAGTATCTTTTAACCTCTAAACTAATATTATTTGGCTTCATAACAAGTGCAAAAAAAACAACTCCTTCAATAATTTTTCTATTGTAAAAAATCCCTTTTTGCAGTTAGCCACAAAGCTAGTGGCCAATGTCGAGGACATTGCCACCACATGGCTCAAGCAACCATTTAAGTGCTAATGCCCATATTTTGAATGGAATATTAAACTAGGTATGGAAGAAGTGCTAAAGGTTTCTTTAGTTTAAAAAGAAAGAGGAGGATGGCATTCCTATTGTCAAATGGACAGCAATTGCAAAACCTAAAGATCTTGGTGGGTGGGGCTTAAAAATATGCATGTGCTTGGACAATTGTTAGTAGCTGAAAGTCTTTGCATGCTTTCATTTGATCAAGGATTGTGGGGGAAAGTTATGAAATTGAAGTACATTGATAATGGTAATATTAAGGATTGGATTAGATATGTACGGAAATATTTTAAAGGAGCATCCAATGTTTGGAAAGAGTTGATAAATACTTATATATTCTTAGCTATTGGGTGGCCTAGAAAATTGCTAAAGGTAATAAATTGATCACTGGAGAGGATCCTTGGATAGGATGGAGTGGGAACCTAAAGCTGTCAAAGGCCATCATATAGTCTCTTAAGGATAAATATGTCTTTAGGTTGGAAGATGTTGTGGGGCTTATGGTTCAAAGGGATGGAATTTAGTCCTGGAAGTTTATAGAGGACCTGGAGTTGCAATGTAACCAAGCTATTGAGTGGTCACCATACACTATTCCTTTTAAAACACAATGCAATTAGTCTCAGGGATTGCTATCATGATATGAAATGATCTTGGAACAAAGCTCATTTCCAAACTTCGTTATGATGTAAAAATTAGTGAAGGATCCAGGGAAGAGAGAAGGTGGTGGTGGAAACTTGTGTGGAAGATGAATAGTTCCCTTGAAACCAAAATTTTGCTTTGGTTGGATTTATCAAACAAAATACTAACGTAGGAAAATGGCCAAAAAAGGAAATGGGTCAGTCCTAATTGGTGTTATTTGTGCGAAGATAAATTGAGGTTGTTAATGATCATGTTTTAGTTGCTTGTCCCTTTACAAAAGTTATCTTAAGGGATGTATGCCAAAGTCTCAATATTCAACATTTATGGGATAAAGAAACATTATTGGAGTGCCATGTAGGCTAGATTCTTGGCAGTTTTGTAGTTGAGCACGTAGCTCTCCCATGCTTTGCTTCGTGGGGAATATGGTTATCTAGAAACAAGTCAATATTCGAAGGAAAGGAGGCTTATATGGATCGTTTATTGCATTACATCAGGCTATCCTATGGTAAAGGTAAGAAGGTTTCTTCTCAAAAAGTCCCAAGAAGATTGCAAGAATTGAGCATAAACTATTATAGTCATTGGATATTCTTTGATAGATGTAGCCAATGGTCTCCTAGGAGATGTGGGGTAGGGGCTCTTCTTTTCCTTTAAAATTTTCATTTTGTTTTGATGAAATATTGAGCAAGGTGTGGTTCAAACAATAGAGCAAAGTTCTTCACTACGTGGATCCTTTTATGTGTTGTTGCTGAATGAAACATAAAAGGATTACATGTTTTTGGAGATTCAAAACTTCTCATGGATTGGGCCACAGGAAAATGTCAAATTACCAATTTAATCCTTGAGCCAATTATGGACAGAGTGATAGAAAAAAATATTTTTTGAGCATATTTCTTTTGCTCATATCTACATGGAAATCAATCATAAAATTGAGCATATGTCTAAGGAAGCGTTCCATTTACAAGAAGGAATTAAGGTCGAACAGGAAGTCAACGACAACAAGAAGTTGTCCAAAAGTATCTTTTTTGATGAAGTGTTTTTAAGTTTTTGTATAAACCAACACTAAGAATTGGAGTCTTTTGTTTTCAAATGTGCGAAGAGGACATGTGTTTTGTAATGTTTTTTGGTTATCAATTTTGTCTGTTTTTCTTCAAAGGTAGTTGGTATAGGCTTGAAGCAATATATCAGTACATAAACTAAGCCGAAACACCAACTAAAGCGTTCCATTTACAAGAAGGAATTAAGGTCGAACAGGAAGTCAAGGAAAACAAGAAGTTGTCCAAAAGTATCTTTTTTGATGGAGTGTTTTTAAGTTTTTGTATAAACCAACACTAAGAATTGGAGTCTTTTGTTTTCAAATGTGCGAAGAGGACACGTCTCTTGTTTTGATGAAGCGTTCCATTTACAAGAAGGAATTAAGGTCGAACAGGAAGTCAAGGACAACAAGTAGTTGTCCAAAAGTATCTTTTTTGATGAAGTGTTTTTAAGTTTTTGTATAAACCAACACTAAGAATTGGAGTCTTTTGTTTTCAAATGTGCGAAGAGGACACGTGTTTTGTAATGTTTTTTGGTTATCAATTTTGTCTGTTTTTCTTCAAAGGTAGTTGGTATAGGCTTGAAGCAATATATCAGTACATAAACTAAGCCGAAACACCAACTAAAGTGTATTTTTATTTCATCTTGAAATATCAAATACAAATATTTTTTCATAAAAAAAAATCAAGAACCTTGAATGTCCTCCTATAGGTGAAGTGTGCAATTCCAAAAGGATCTTCTATTTGAGTTGGGAATTCTTACATAAATATAGGAAATCATGGTACCAAAGTGAAACATTCTTCCACACAAATGTATCTAATGCACTAGGATCCTCTTGCATTTGTTGAATTATCTTGCATTCCTTCTAATCCTACTTACATTCTATTCTTGCTTCTTCCACCCAATTAGATTGCATAATGGAAATAGTAAAAAGTAATCCCTCTACATCTTTTTCTTTCCTTTAATGTGCATCTTCCACTACATTTTGTTTTCATTTTTTGTAGATAATTTAAAAGTCATAACCTAACACATGTGTCACCCATTTTTCTTGCTCTTCTGAAGATATTCCTTGTTCCAAGAAGTACTTAACACTATCATGAGTTGTTATTACCTTGAAGTGTCTTCCTATTAGGTAAGGGCTCCATTTATTAATTACATGCAACATGCCTAACATTTTATTTTCATAAATTAGTTTGAGTAAGCTTTTTTTCCTTTAAGTTGGAAACTTTTGAATGCAAGTGGCTTTCCTTCTTGCATTAAAATTGCACCAATTGCATTCCCCTAGTAATCAATTTCCACATTAGAATTTTTTGTGAAGTCAGGTGTGGCTAATACAAGAGTTGTACACATAAAAAATTTAAGTTTTTCAAAATATTTGGTAGCTTCTTGAGTCCAATAAAATGCCTCCTTTTTCAATAGAGACACTATAAGAGATGCCGCTATTTGACCATGATTCTTGACAAACTTGTTGTAATAGCATGTCAATCCTACGAATCCTTTAAGAATCTTCAAGGTTTTTGGAATTGGCCATTCCATTATAGCTTTAATTTTGTTAGGGTCCACTTTGATTTCATCATGACATACAATCTGGACCAAATATTCCACTTCCTGAACCCCAAAGGAACACTTAGAAGGCTTGTCATATAGTTGTTGCTCCTCCAATAATTTTAATACCATGTCAACATGTTGTACATTCTCTTCCAAATATTGGACATAGATTAATATATCATCAAAAAATACTAGTTTTCTTCCCAAGATTTGCTATATATTAGTATATCATAAAAAAATACTAACACAAATTTCTTGAGGAATGGTTTAAAAATAAAATTCATCAAGATTTGAAATGTGGAGTTGCATTGGTAAGGTCAAATGGCATCACCATAAATTCATAATAAACTTCATGTGTTTTAAAGGTTGTTTTTGGAATGTCTTCTTGCCTCATTCTGATTTTGATGATATCTTAAGTGGAGATCTAACTTGGTAAAGAAAATTGATCCCTTTAATTAATCCATTAGTTCATCAATGATAGGAATATGGAACTTATCTTTAATGATCATCTTGTTGAGCTCTCTATAATCTAGACACATACACCATGAACCTTCCTTTTTAAGAACCATAAGGACTGGTGCATAGAAGACAGTTTGGCTAGTGTGAATGATGCCAACATCTAACATTTCTTGAACCATATTCTCAATCTCACTATTTTGTGCATATGGGTACCTATAAGGTTTGATGTTAGGTGGTACACTTCAGAGCTGCAAGTGAATCACATAGTCATGATCTTGAGCAGGTGGAATACCTTTAGGAATATATCCAAATACCTTGGAATGACTGTCAAAAACTCTTTGGAGAACTACTAGAATAGAGGGTATAGATGCTTGAACATCTAGTGAGCATAACTATGCAATTACACCATGGTGTCCCTTTTATAGCAATTTTTCATGTTTTTGGAGCTTATCACTTTAGAGGGTTTCCCTGGAGTACCTTTGAGTTCAATTTACTTACCTTTTGAGAAACATCTCATGAAAAGTTCCTGAAAATTAAGAGTCACTTTTCCCAATGATTGTAACCATTGAACCCCTAATACAACATCAACACCACCCATTTGGATTACAATTATTGGGCTATCCAATAAATACTCCCCCATATTAAGTTTAATACTGTGGCACTTCTCTGAATAATTTATGGTACCTTCATCTAACAATCATTATTTGAAACTCTGGTGCAAGATATATAAAGCAATTAAGAAGTTTGGCTAATTTGTAATTAATGAAGTTATGGGTACTACCAAAATTAATCAACATTGTTACTTTTTTCTTTTTGGTATATCCTTCTATCACAAGAGTTTGAGGGGCGCTAGCTAATGCATGACAAGAAATGGTTGGAGTAGTATCTTCTAGCTCAACCTCTTCATATTGTCCTAGTTTTGGATCTTCTTCCTCTCCACGATGTATGTAGGATAATTTCTTCTCGTTGCACTTATGCCCCTTACTATACTTGCTGCCGCAATTGAAACATAGTCTTTTTCTCTTATTTCCTCCACTTTGTGAGGTGTCAAACTAGTAGGCTAAGTTAGGTTAGGGGGAGGGACATTTCCCTCTATATAGGTGTTAGTAGCAGCTCTTCTAATAGCCATATTTTTACTTTCAACTTTCCTTCTCAAACAAAAAGAAGTCTCCAATGATTTAGGTTCAAAGAGACGCATCTCATGCTACATGCTCTCCTTTAAAGTGCCCATAAAGAAATCTGACAAGTTATCCCTTGTAATATTGTTCACTCTAAGACTCAAATTTTGAAGATGTTTAATGTGCTATATAACTAGACCTCTTTGCCTAAGATTTATCAGTTGGCTAAAGAAGGCATTGCTCTTAATATCCTACAATGTGCTATCAATTCATCCATAAATATAGACCAAGAGACAATAGAGTCCATATTACAGTCATAAAACCATTGGTACCACACAAATTGATTAGCTTCTAAATACAATGATGTTGTTGAATATCCTAATTACTCCTATTATATGTTATGAGTTAGTGTTTTACGTAGTCAAGAGTAATTATTTGGTTATGCATTTATTAATATAGTTAGTGGAGAAGACCTGTCAATAGAGAAGACATGTCAAAAATCAGTTTTGTATTTCCTATATTTAGAAGTTAATGTTGAGACGAGTTGGAGGATGATCCATAGGGTTTGGTGTATTGCTTTGCATCTACTTTGAATCTTCACATGGTATCAAAGTAGGCCTAAGACTCTTTGAAGATAGGAAAGAAAAAATTAGAGATTTTCCACTCTAGAGAAGATAGGAAGATATGCATTGAGATCTATGAAGTGAAGCTCATCGATTGAGAACAAACCACCACAAGATCTATCAATAGGCTTTATGATCCATAGAAAGATAGAACCCCTGTCTCAAAAGAAAACAAGAAGGAAAACAAGTCACAAGAAGGTATTGTTGTCTTGTCGGTCATTGGGAGTGATAGAGAAGGACTATCATTGTTTATCCATGTAGAGGGAGCGATAGTATCGTTGTCCTGTAGTTTAAAGAGAGAAATAGATTCCCAAAAGGGTCCATCACAATCTCTCTACCACTGGGGAGTGATAGTCATTACTAAGCAGTTTTCGGGATAGCGATAGTTTTTCGATACACTGCACATTCTCCATTTTCCATTCTGGTCACAGACAGACGAACCAGAAAGGAAAGACACTCTTTTAAAAGGTAACTTTTCAGAGAAAAAAAACACATGTTTTGGAAGAATAAAATGGCTTCAAGAAACCAAACCTTTTCCCAGATTCCTCGTCTCACTGGGAAGAACTATGAAATATGGTCGATCAAAATGATGACCTTGTTAAAGGCTCAAGATGTTTGGGAATATGCATCCCATGAGTATACAAAATTGAGAGATGAAGCAGTCGAACATACCATGACAAATAATCAAAGTACTCAGTTAAAAGAACACATAACCAAGGATGCAAAGGTGTTGCATCTCATTTAAAGTTCTTTGGATGAAACCATCTTCCCCAAGATTTATCTTGTGAGATCCTCTAAAACCACCTAGGAGATATTGCAAAGCAACTATCAAGGCATCACCAAGGTGAAGACAGTGAAATTGCAAACCTTGATAAGGGACCTTGAAATCCTAGAAATGAAGTGGTTGGAGTCGATAGTTCAGTACATGAATTGAGTAACTACCACTATAAACAATTTGAAGATGTACGGCGAAGATATGACGGATAATAAGGTAGTCGAGAAGGTTCTCAGAACCCTATCCAAAAAGTTCGATTCAATGGTCGCGACAATTGAAGAAGAAAATGATATGTGTCATATTTTAGTAGATGAATTGACGGATCCCTTTTATCTCGCAATTTCATAAACAACAAGAATGATAATTCCTCGCTTGAAAATGCATTTTAGACCCAGGCCTCCATTGTAGAGGTAGAAGAAGAGGTCAAGGAAATAGAAGGAGAGGTAGGAAAATTATAGATCTTTCTCAAGAAGGAGAGAGATCAACCCCATATTTGGGACGAGATCACGAACACATTCATAACCAAAGGGGGAGAAACATAAATTTCAAAGAAAATCCTAGGATACAGTGTTTTTACTACAAGAAGTTTGGCCACTCTGAAAGTGAATGTAGGAAGAAGCAAGCAAATAGGAATAAGGGCATAACACATATTAGGAAAAATGATGAAGGGACATCATAATCAATATTCCTTTCATGCCATATTACTGAAGAAACCATCCACAACAAAGATCTATGGTTGTTGGATAGTGGTCTCACCAACCACATGACAGGTAACAAAGTTTTGTTTCAAGTTTGGATAGCTCTATCACATCTGAAATTAAGCTAGGAGATTATTATCAAGTCAAATCCAAATGTAAAGGTGTAGTTTCAATATTAACTAAACAAGATGAAAAGAAGGGCATTTGTGATGGTTTCTATGTACCTGGTGTGAAAAATAACTTGATGAGTGTAGGGAAGATGAGTCAACATGGTTATGAGTTCATATTCAAAGGTCCCACTTGTATAATCCTAGATAAGCCACCTAGTAAGAGGCTCACATCACAAGTACAAACCAAAAATAGGATGTTTCTCCTGATGTTGAAAAGTCTAAATCAGTCACTTTTATATGCACAAAATATCTCAAGCACTGATGAAACATGGTTGTGGCACCTTACGTATGGTTAGTTACCCTTTACAAGTCTTAGCCTTTTGTATACAAAGTGTATGGTCAAGGATCTACCCCTGATTAATGAATAACACAACTCTTTTGAAACTTGTATCTTAGCCAAACACCCAAGAGATAGCTTCCCAGTTGCTTCCTATAGAGAAAATGAGCATCTTGAGGTGGTGCATACAAACTTTTGTGGTCCTATGCAAACCTAGTCCATAGGAGGAAGTATTTATTTCCTAACATTTATTGATGACTTTAGCAAAAAAAATTGGGTGTATTTTGTGAAGCACAAATCTTAGACTTTTGAAAATTTTAAAGAGTTCAAAGCCATGGTAGAGATATAGAGTGGAAAGTACATTAAAGTACTCAAGTCATATGGAGGAGGTGAATAGGACTCCAAAGAATTCACAGAACATTGCAAACAACAAGGGATTGAAAGTAAATTCACTACAAGGTACACTCCACAACATAATGGAGTATCTCAAAGGGAGAACAGAATAATCATGAACATAGCCAGGAGTTTGATCAAGACGAAGACCTTGTCAAATGAGTATTGGGAAGAAGTTCTAGCATGTTCAATTTATATCTTGAATAGATATCCAACCTGCAGTGTGATAGACAAAGTCCCATAGGAAGCATGGAGTGACATGAAAGCTATTGTTTCACATTTTAGAGTTTTTGGATGTGTAGCTTATGCACATATTCCTAAACATTTGAGGAGGAAACTTGATGAAAAAAGTGAAAGGTGCACTTTTATTGGCTACAATGAATATTCCAAAGCCTACAGGTAGTATTGTTGAGATATTGTAACTTCAAAGAATATTATATTTGTACTTTATTATTTTGGAGATGTTTCATTCCTCCTTGAAGATCTTATTGTATATCCGGAGATGTTTATTCCTCCGTCGGAAGGTGGTAACTTGGGTTATTAGACTTCCCTAGTGGGGGCAGACCTGTATGTGTTATGTGGGTCAAAGGGTTATTAGACCACCCTAGAGGGGTCGGCCCAGTCAGTTGTAGTGGGGTATTTAACCCATTGGTTAAATACGAGCCTACATGTTTTGTGTAAAAGACAAGTAGGAGTAGTGTATAAATAGAGGGGGTGTATTCCTCATTTGACACACACTCACTCACTTGAGAGTGGCGCACTTGTGGAGGAGAGGCCTTCTATGGAGAAGGAGGAGCTTATGCTCAGGGTTACATCTTTGTATATTTCCGGTCATCTATATTGAGGAAGCTTTATTGGGTTTTCTACCCCATGAGGGTTTCCCAGGGACACTTGTTGGATACCTACCGGGGGCATAGAACTCCAACCGTGCAACAAAAATGGGTTCAGGGGAGTCCTGCAGGTGTGTCTAAGCAGGTTCGGGCTAGGAACACTAGCCATGCCCGCCCGGTGGATGATTTTCCAAAGTTGACCCCCGTGTGCAAAAATTGCACACTCCCACACTGAGCAAAACCCTAATTTCCAAAATGGACCTGCAAGGTGACACATGGGCCATCGGGCCAGAAGGGAGGGGCACCCCTGGAACTATCCCGGCGTGCTGAATCCAATAGAGTCGATGATTCGTCGATCCGAGCCACGGTCATCATTCTATGGCTCGTTCCGTCTCACATTCAAAAGGCCTTCAGGGACACTTGCTGGATACCTGTCGGGGGACACTTGCTGGATACCTGTCGGGGGCATAGAACTCCAACCGTGCAACAAAAGTGGGTTTTGGAGAGTCCTGCAGGTGTGTCTAGGTAGGTTCGGGCAGGGAACACTATCCATACCCACCCGGTGGATGATTTTCCAAAGTTGACCCCCATGTGCAAAAATTGCACACACCCACATGGAGCAAAACCCTAGTTTCCAAGATGGACCTGCAAGGTGACACATGGGCCACTGGGCCAGAGGGGAGGGGCACCCCTGGCACTGTCCCAGTGTGCTGAATCCAATGGAGTCGACGGTTCGTCGATCTGAGCCACGGTTGTCATTCTATGGCTCGTTCTGTCTCGCATCCAAAAGGCCTTCAGGGACACTTGCTGGATACCTGTCGGGGGCATAGAACTCCAACCGTGCAACAAAAACGGGTTCCGAGGAGTCCTGCAGGTGTGTCTAGGTAGGTTCAGGCTGGGAACACTAGCCATACCCTCCCGGTGGATGATTTTCCAAAGTTGACCCCCATGTGCAAAAATTGCACACTCCCACACTGAGTAAAACCCTAGTTTCCAAGATGGACCTGCAAGGTGACACATGGGCCACCGGGCTGGAGGGGAGGGATACCCTTGGCACTATCCCGGTGTGCTGAATCCAACGAAGTTGACAGATCATCGATCCGAGCCACAGTGTTCAATCTATGGCTCGTCTCGTCTCACTGCCAGAAGGCCTTCAGGGACACCTGCTGGATACCTGCCAGGGGCATAGAACTCCAACCGTGCAACAAAACTGGGTTCCGGGGAGTCCTACAGGTGTGTCTAGGTAGGTTCACACTGGAAACACTAGCCATACCCGCCCGGTGGATGATTTTCCAAAGTTGACCCCCGTGTGCAAAAATTGCACACTCCCACACTCAGGAAAACCCTAGTTTACGAAATGAATGCACAATGAAGCCACTAGGCCATGGGGAGACGAGGGAGAGGGCCCCTTAGAGGTAATTTCACGCCAGGAGACCAACAGAGTCGACGATTCGTCGATCCGATGTCCATTTTCCGAGTTATGTCAAGTTGCAAGTCGCATGAAAATGTCGTTCAGGGACACTTGGTGAATTTCCGTCCGGGAGCCAAAAAGCAAACGGAGTAGCAAGATTGCATGCTATTGGCTCTTGCAAGTGTGTGTGGGCAATGTCGACGTGGGAACACTGCCAACACTGGCGTGGGGGAGGATTTTGCAGAGTTGACCCACCAATGCGAGATTGCATGCAATTAAACTGAGCAAAACCCTAGTTTACGAAATGAATGCACAATGAAGCCACCGCGCCATGGGGAGACGAGGGAGAGGGCACCCTAGAGGTAATCGCATGCCAACGGAGTCGAGGGTTTGACGTTTGGACGTCCGGTTTACGAGTTATGTCGAGTTGCAAGTCGCATGAAAATGTTGTTTAGGGACACTTGGTGAATTTCCGCCCGGGAGCCAAAAAGCAAACAGAGTAGGAAGATTGCGTGCCGTTGGATCCTGCAAGTGTGTGTTGGAAATGCCGACGTGGGAACACTGCCAACACTGGCTCGAGGGAGGGTTTTGCAGAGTTGACCCACCAATGTGAGATTGCATGCAATTAAACTGAGCAAAACCCTAGTTTACGAAATGAATGCACAATGAAGCCGCTGGGCCATGGGGAGATGAGGGAGAGGGCCCCCTAGAGGTAATCGCACTCCAGGAGACCAACAGAGTCGACGGTTCATCGGTCCGATGTTCGATTTCTGAGTTATGTCGAGTTGCAAGTCGCATGAAAATGCCATTCAGGGACACTTGGTGAATTTCCGTCCAGGAGCCAAAAAGAAAACGGAGCAGGAAGATTGTGTGTTGTTGGCTCCTGCAAGTGTGTGTGGGAAATACCGATGTGGGAACACTACCAACACTAGGTTGGGGGAGGGTTTTGCAGAGTTGACCCACCAATGCGAGATTGCATGCAATTAAACTAAGCAAAACCCTAGTTTACAAAATGAATGCACAATGAAGCCACTGGGCAATGGGGAGACGAGGGAGAGGGCCCCCTAGAGGTAATCACATGCCAGGAGACCAACGGAGTTGACGGTTCATCGGTCCGACATCTGGTTTCCGAGTTATGTCGAGTTGCAAGTCACATGAAAATGTCATTCAGGGACACTTGGTGAATTTCCGCCCAGGAGCCAAAAAGTAAACGGAGCAGGAAGATTGCGTGTCGTTGGCTCCTGCAAGTGTGTGTGGGAAATGCCGACGTGGGAACACTGCCAACACTGGCTTGGGGGAGGGTTTTGCAGAGTTGACCCACCAATGCAAGATTGCATGCAATTAAACTGAGCAAAACCCTAGTTTACGAAATGAATGCACCATGAAGCCACTGGGCCATGGGGAGACTAGGGAGAGGGCCCCCTAGAGGTAATCGCGCACCAAGAGACCAACGGAGTCGACGATTCATCGGTCCGACGTCCGTTTTCCGAGTTATGTCAAGTTGCAAGTCGCATGAAAATTCCATTCAGGGACACTTGGTGAATTTTCGTCCGGGAGCCAGAAAGCAAACAGAGCAGGAAGATTGCGTGTCGTTGCCTCCTGCAAGTGTGTGTGGGCAGTGCCGACATGGGAACACTACCAACACTGGCTCGGGGGAGGGTTTTGAAAAGTTGACCCACCAATGTGAGATTGCATGCAATTAAACTGATCAAAACCCTAGTTTACGAAATGAATGCACAATGAAGCCACTGGGCCATGGGGAGACGAGGGAGAGGCCCCCCTAGAGGTAATCGCATGCCAGGAGACCAACGGAGTCGACGGTTTGTCGGTCCGACGTCCGATTTCTGAGTTATGTCGAGTTGCAAGTCACATGAAAATGTCGTTCAGGGACACTTGGTGAATTTCCGCCCATGAGCCAAAAAGCAAACGGAGCAGCAAGATTGCATGCCGTTGGCTCCTGCAAGTGTGTGTGGGAAATGCCGACGTGGGAACACTGCCAACACTGGCTCGGGGGATGTTTTGCAGAGTTGACCCACCAATGCGAGATTGCATGCAATTAAACTGAGCAAAACCCTAATTTACGAAATGAATGCATAATGAAGCCACTAGGCCATGCGGAGACGAGGAAGAGGGCTCCCTAGAGGTAATCGCACGCCAGGAGACCAACGGAGTCGACGGTTCGTCGGTCCGACGTCCGGTTTCCGAGTTATGTCGAGTTGCAAGTCGCATGAAAATGTCGTTCAAGGACACTTGGTGAATTTCCGCCCAGGAGCCAAAAAGCAAATGGAGCAGCAAGATTACGTGTCGTTGGCTCCTGCAAGTGTGTGTGGGCAATGCCAACGTGGGAACACTGCCAACACTGGCTCGGGGGAGGGTTTTGCAGAGTTGGCCCACCAATGCGATATTGCATGCAATGAAATTGAGCAAAACCCTAGTTTACAAAATGAATGCACATTGAAGCCACGAGGCCATGGGGAGACGAGGGAGAGGGCCCCCTAGAGGTAATCGCATGCCAGGAGACCAACGGAGTCGACGATTCGTCGGTCCAACGTCCGATTTCTAGGCTATGTTGAGCTGCAAGTCACATGAAAATGTTGTTCAGGGACAAGAGACACAACATTTTATCCCGAGAAACCCTCATGGGGAAGAAAACCTAGCAACCTTTCTTAGAATAATTATATGTTTATAAATCAAGTACAATGAAACCATGAACAAACCCTAACCCTGAAGGGTTTTACCACATGAAAACACCTTAATGACACATGACAACAAGAGTACTTATCTACATGAAGATGACCTCCAAGCCATAAGTATAACCAAGCATATCCTTCCCAACCAACATTAGAAGGTACTTTATTTCTCGAATCCCGAGGTAACATTTGTTCCTTTCACCAATGTTGCTTTGAGCACTTGTACGTAGTTACTCATATGTAGTGTTGAATCTAACTATACAATCAAATATTGGGCGTTGATGAAATGTGTAGCATGTATTGCACTTAGTTTTATTAAATTGCACTTGAACATTGACTTAACTTGTAATTTAATCATCCAAACTCACAAATTTTAATTACACCTATCCAATTAGTGTGCATGAGTGAGTTCATTGAAACCTTGAAAAACATTGTATTGCATTTAGTTTGATTAAATTACATGAGCAAGAACTTTGACATAACTTGTAATGATCATCCAAAATCACAAATTTTAATTAGATACCAATTAGTGCATGCATGTAGTGAGTTCGTTGAAACCTTTAAATATAATAGTTTGTTCTTTTGACATAGCGCATTCATGAGTAATAGATCATCCACACAAATCAACACATTAGATTGACACAAGAACACGTGGAAACCGAAGAACAAATACAAAGTGAAATGTATCATTCATTTATAAGTGAAATGTCAATGTGCATGTCTCCAAAAGTACATCTATCCAATGAAATCAATGTACATGTCTCCAAAAGTACATGCACAATAAAGTCAATGTACATGTCTCCAAAAGTGAATGTATCGAAAAGTACATATATATACAAAAGTATCCAAAAGCACATGTGTCCAAAACTATCCAAAACTATAAAAGCCACATGTACATGTATCCAAATGTACATATATCCCATAAGACACATCAAAACTCAAGCTTCCTCTTGTTCTTTCCCGACGTTGATGGTTGGTGGGATAGGGTAGTCCTTAGCATCAAGATTATGGAGCCAATCATTTCTTTGTTGGGGTTTGCATACACGGACCAGCCCATCCTAGGAGATTTCTATGAGGGGTGGGATTCCATGATTGAGTCCATGAGGACCATTGTTATGGAGAATGAGTGTGTCGAGTATGAGACATCGGCAGAGAACTTATGGTCCATCATACAGGGCATTCTTATCTCCAGGTGGGATAAGAATTGCACACCTTTGCATTACTTGGTCCACTCATTGAACCCCAAGTTCTACACTCAGGATTGGCTCAGTGGTGGGTCGGAGCCCTCATCCAGAGTCCCTCCTCACATGGATGGAGAGATCTCAAAGGGGAGGAAGATAGCATTTAGACGGCTACTTCAGGATAGAGACCACCTTGAGGTGGTGGAGGAGGAATTTTATGAGTTTTCTAGTGGCACTGGGAGATTTGGAGGATATGAGGTGGTTAGAGACATGGGGGTTAAGAAACCCCTTGTTAGGTGGACAACTCATGGGGCAACATGCCCTCTTCTACAAAAGATAGCCTTGAGGGTCCTCTCTCAAGTTACTTCATCCTCTTGTTGTGAGAGGAATTGGAGCACATATGGGAACTTGTACAGTGTGAAGAAGAGCAGGCTTGAGCAGTCCAGGGCAGAGACGATGGTGTATGTGCACTCCAACCTTCCTCTTATTTGCATGAAGAGGGAGGAGTGGGCAAAGGGAAAGACACGGATGTGGGATGTCTTGCCTGATGAGATGGGTTTGGACAACAGTACTGAGTTGGCATTAGCCAACATGGATCTTAATGATCCAGTGCCGGAGCCGGTCACTTTTAATGAGGGTGATCGTATGGAAGGGTCATCCTCCACACCAGCAGATGCAGTTACTCAGATTGGCAGAGAGGAGGAGGAGGAGGATCAGGGCAGTGATGAGTTTGTTGATTCAGGCATGGAGAAGGACTATTGAGTCATTGACAAATGGGATTCTTCCATCTTGATCCACCCCTTTTTTGTATTTACTATTAGACTATTAGACTATTAGTCTATTTGGCATTTGCCAGTGCCCAGTGGCATTCCAACATCTATGTAATACATTTTGATTTTGATGACTTAATGAGAAATATGGTTCTGAGTCTCTGACATGCATCTATGTGTCTCAATGTCTCGTTGTGATTTGTGATTATGAATGACAAATGTGTTGTGATTTGTGAATGATCTAATTTCTATTGAATATTTCATATTTGTAATTGTAAATGTAATTTCTATTGAATATTTGTAATTGTAAATGTTAAATTTTATTGGATCTATATGTCTATATTTTTAAATTTTAATCTATTTAAAAATATATATATATGTATATAAAACATGTCCTACGTGTCCTAATTCCGGGGGTCACCATGTCCCATGGGGACACTCGTGTCCCGTGTCCTCGTGTCAAGTGACTTAGATGGATACATTGTAGAAAGGGGGGAGTTCTATTTTTTTCAATTTTTGGTTGGATTAAGAATTTTTGAGTTTTTGAAAAGGGATCCATTTTAAGTATTCACTCATCTTGGTTGAGGGAGATGTGAATTTAATTAGAGATTGGGTTATTCCCAATTTTATCAATATTACAAAACTAGGTTCTTTTAAACAATAAAAAAATACTAATTTAGATTAAGAAATGACAAAAAAATGGTATGGGTGAATGAATTACCTGATTAGATGACAATCCACCGGTGAATTTGCCTCCCCTCCAGCTAAATCGAGCTCCACCGATACTCCAGGGCACACAAACCGTCCTCGTCCAACCTCTATTTCGCGTTTCTGATGCGTGAAGAGCGCCGCAGGTGGTCGGGGGTGGTCGGGACTGTGTTTTTAAATTGATTTTAGATTTCAATAATGCGTACATGTTTTGTAGTTCTATAACGCGTACGCGTTATGGTTACCTATCCTACATGTCCAATGACATGTCAGGTTCGGGTCTTACCATGGCAAGTGCTAAGTATTAGAAACGCGTTATGTTTTTATGTATCAGGAATGAGTTTTAAAAAAGTAGGATTGCATCTAAAGTGACCCTCATCTTATTGCACACACCCGATGATCATTTTTATGCACGGAAAGTTGCATCAGGCTCCAATAACTGGGTGGAATATAATGGCCTTTTTCAGGCATTGAAGTTGGAAATAGAACTAGGTATCGAGTAGATTCACGATTTTGGGGATTCCTCTTTTGATATTCAATGGATGAAGGAAAATATCCAAGTTCAAGACATTGGCTTGCATCATTTCTCACCTTAAAGAGATCATTGGATGATTTTAGAGAGCTTCATACACTTATTTATATATCGAGAACATAATGTTGAAGCTGAGTCACTTTCTAAACATGCCATGTCAAAGACCCTTGGTAGTATCCATGTTTCATGTTTCTGTCAAAAATCCTAGATAGTATTTGTGTTTTTGAATTTGATATCTACTTGAGTTTATCATTGTTAGAAGATTCTTATTGTTTTTCTATCTTAGACAATGCATATGTACGATTAAAGCTACTTCCTTAGTTAAGACATTAATCCATTTTTTTTGGATAGTGATGTCTAGTGGTTCGATGAATCACACTTGATCCCTCTTGTTTTTGTTTTGGTTACATGAAGATTGTATTTTTGTTAGAAAATATGTTTTTTTTTGTAAAAAAAATTTAAAATTTCAATGATAATTTTTTTATACCTTGTACTTCCACACATCTATATTATGTTATTTTGAAATTATAGTTTTATGTTTCTATGGTATTGTTTTATTTTTAAATGTTTTCTCTATATTTTATGATTTTATGTTTTGAAATGATTTACCATTTTTATAAATTATATTATGTTATTTTGAAATTATAGTTTTACATTTCTATGGTATTGTTTTATTTTTAAATGTTTTCTCTATATTTTATGATTTTATGTTTTGAAATGATTTACCATTTTTATAAATTTTATAGTTTTATGTTTTGAAATGAAAGAACCCATTTTCTTTTAACACTTTCTTTGTATTAAAGCTTTGGACATTTGTGTTTATTAATATTCCAAAACAACACATTTTCATGTAAAACAAAATAAAAAATTTAAACTTACGAAAGGAAGATATAATTTTGGAATGAATGGTTCATGTGTCTCTATGTACAACAGATCCTTCATTGGAATTTTCACACCATTACTTTTATGCATGTAGTGTCTTTTGGAACTTCATGTGGTGTCTTTAACTTGAGGACTCAATAGCAAAAGCCACGTAAGCTTATCTTGTATAAGTTGCTGCAAGTTGCTACTTCAGGTTCAAATTATCTTAAAGTCATCCCTTAAGAAAACAAATGGATGAGAATGACATTACAGGAAACTTATTTTTGAAAGGCTAACAATATTTCTCAATGGATTTCCCACTAATATTGTTTCCAAAACGGCAAAGCATGGAAATACACGAAAAGTTCTGGCCAAGAGAAAATGTATGAAGAGATTAGCACCTGTGCCAATTCACAGGCTATAATGTAGATTGCTTACTCTTGCATTGCATTCTATTGCTACAGATCAAATTAACAAAGAAAGAATGGAGATAAGGGAGGATGCATCGTCAATACCACGAAGCTTTTTCCGGTACATAATATAACAGCTCTCGAGTGACAAGTACAAGAGGATATTTTCACTCTTGTTTTAATTTAAGTCTGCATTGAAGGTACCTCCCTGTAGCCAGTGATCACCAGCGAAAAAATTAACCACTGTGAAATTTTGAGCATCAGAAATGTTCATGGTGTGATACCCAGGCCATTGAACTCGCTCTGTAGTTCCTGCCCCAGGTCCCGAGTTCATATATTCACCATAATACAGCGTAGTCAAAGCAAAGTCCCCTGACCATTCTAGCCAACCTGCAGGATCGACCACATCATCTATATATGAATCGATATAAACTGTGCGAGAGTACTTTTTCCACGGCCTTCCCAAGAATGTTTGAAAAGTGCTCTTCACTGGAGCGAGATCAGGCGCAGCAGAGACGGTGCAGTTTTGAATAGAGATTCCAGTGTTTTGATTTGGATCATCTCTTCCTTGAGCCGTAAAACAATTCTTTTGACTATCCATCGGTTTTCTAGCCAGGAGATTGCAGTTTTGAAACACAGCTGCTGCATTGCCGAAGATAAAATCAACAGTGCCGTAAATGTCGCATTCCCTGTAGAATTGTCGAAGGGAATGTGCGTAGAGAGTGTCTTGGTAGCCTTTGAAGCTACAGCGGTAGAAAGCTGTTAGATCTGACCCAACCCGGAGGGCGACAGCCTGATGCTTCTCTGGCCCGGCCGTGTTCTCGAAGGTGATATCCCGAGCGAGAAAGCCTTGCCCAACTACAGCTGCAATCACAAATATCTCACGTATAAGCTCGACGAGAAAACAAAGATCTAGCCAAAGGGACTGTATAGCAACCGACAAAGCTACTCAAGTTGTATTTAATAAGGTAAAAGAACCTTCGACAGAGCCCTAATTTCAAATTCTTAATTGGATTCTAGAGGCGGCGAATTGAAATAAAGTTCTTTATATTACAGATATGATAAAAAAAGAGTAACCAAAACAGAAAACGCGGAAATGTTCGGAGAGAATAGTTGGATTCGAACATTATATATTGTTATATCGCAAGAGTTGGATAGATTAGTCAGATGTAGCAATACTTCTAGCGTTCAATGATTCATCTCAACATAAGACGAGGAATTCACCGAGAAGAGAAAAGAAAACTCGAAAACATGACCACGTAAACGAGTAAAGCAGCTTACCGACTGTTGCCGAGCGGTAAGTAGTCCATCCGTCCCCAACGCTTCTATTGCCAGTGATCACGGTGGCGTTTATGCCATCTCCCACCAACATAATATTTGTTTTGTGTTTGGACACCTCAACGGATTCCCGGTAGATTCCCTCTGTAACATGTATCACAAATCTATGTAAACTTTTGTTTGGAGCAGCATTCAGAGCGTCAGTGATTGTTGTATAATTACCACTACCATCTTGAGCCACCGTGACGAAATTGTCAGCTAAACCAACATCACCTTCTTTGGAGGTTTGAAGAAGCCTCCTTCGGTCTGAAGTAGACAACCATGAAGGGAACCCGTCATGGACGAATCCATAATGTAAAAGAAATTTAACGTCATCTTGATCGTGGCTCTCATGTCTCGTCGGATCGGAGAACAGGCGTCGGTTGTGCAGTACAGTAGGCCTCTTGGAACCTTTGCCAACGACAGAAATGTTCTTGACAAGAGCCAAAGAATTACTCACAACTCGCGACATATTAAGCACATTCTTTGTCAATATGTTTTGTAGGCTTCCGCTAGCCTCCTGGAGGCTTTGGATGCAGGTAGCCTGATTAGTAAGAGCTGCACTAAGCCAAGTCTGGATATCAACTGTCTGCCTCCATTGCAAAGAATTAGCAGTAACATTCGACAAACACTTGCTCAGGTCGTCCAACGTTAGATCGTACAACTGCATGCAATCTTCGAGAGCACCCAGTTGCTTTCCTTTGAATGCCCACCGTTTCATACGAGAAATTATATGAAACACTTTTCGTGCTTCGATAATGCTGAGCCTGAGAGCCATCCGTCCAAGATCTATGGAATTTGCCTGCAATGATCCCGGAAAGAGGCTCGACATTGTCGAAACACAGAATGGTGGATCCAATGTCCTGTCGCAGGCAGATTTCAGAGAATTGTGGTGCGGCTCTCACTACAAGAAAAAGGGCATTTTAGCCTCACATTAGCACCACTATTTGTAAAGGATTTGGGAATTCCTCAATTTTCAAATAGTGGTGATAATGTGGAGATACGCAAGTGGTGCTAAGATTTATGGTGCAAATATGGTGTTTGTAAAAAAGTTGATTTTGGTGTTAAATGAATATGTGGCATTCCATGGTGTATGGTGCAAACCACCAAAACCAATCCTAGGTGGATTGATATTTTGTGGTGTAAAACACCAAAACCAATCCAACATGGATTGAGACTTTCTGGTACAAAACACAAAAATAATGATAATAATAATTAATTAATAGACACAAACTTGTATATGGTGCAAAGCACCATAAAATAACAAGTGGTGCAAAGCACCATAAAATAATAAATAGTGCAAAAAAAATATAATTCACATATAATATATATATATATATATATATAATATATATATATATATATGATTTAGATATTTATATATTTTTTATACCCTATATATATATTAATTACACAAATGTCGATTATCCATTAATATTATAGAATACATAGCATAAAACATATTAATCTCTACAACATTTTCACATTAATTTCCTATAAATTAGCATTAAACATGAAATGGGATGAACGGGTTTGATATTTTGTGCAAGAGGAAGAGATGCTTCTATTCTCATAAGGAACTTTGTATATATATTATCAAGATATTGCATTAGCATATAAAATTACATAAAGATCCAGTTAGTTTCTGGAACTCTCTCATCTTATCCAACAACTCTTACATGCAAACTGTCAACGAAACCTATCAGTCACTCCTCATTCTGACCAAGTCTTCTTAATAGAAATATCAAGTTTTGTATTAAATGTTTTGAAGTTGAATTGTGTATCAATTTTGAAACAACTCAATATTGCTACAAAGTCTATAAACATGTGTAACATGTTTTCATTTTTGAGACTTTCTGTATTTCTCAATCAATCCTACAAAATTTCTAACAAAAAACTAATTTAATCAAATAAATAGATATATTATTTGTGTTAAAATTTTTGAAGTTGAGTTGTGTATCAATTTTGAAACAACTCAATTTTTGTGGACACTCCAGAGAAACCAATTAAAGAAACTTAAAATATATTCTTAAGCAAAACAATATACCTATAAGATCACACTATTCATTTTATTACATGTATTAATAGTGTGGACACTCCAGAGAAACCAATTAAAGAAACTTAAAATATATTTTGAAGCAAAACTATATACCTGTAAGATCACACTATTCATTTTATTCCGTGTATTAACAGGATATTACAGATCACATTATTTATTTGGAATCCCATTTATGTCTTTCAAAAATGGCACCCACAATATAGAACCTTTAACAACATCGCACCCCAAAAATAACTCCGCAAGAGGAAACCTATGTAATCCATGGTTTTGAGAAAAACAAAATACCTCTACGGTCAAACACTATTTTAATTCCAAGCATTGAGGATATAGGAATTTTGTTATATCAAGATGCCAATTCTTGTATTTCAAGAATGACAGTTCATCTTGTCTCTTCTACAATATGGACCCACAAAGATAACTCCCCAAAAAGGGACCATCCTCTGTTATGAAATTAAAAGTTCTGTCAGAAGTAGTTTGTAGATAATAAAGCACGTAATTTATCCCGGTTAAAATTAAATAAAACTCATATCACAAATGATTGTGATCAAATCCTTGTCAAAGCCCCAATGTTGAAACAAATGATATACATCCAGAATTATCTAAAATACTTAACAAACATGCTACATCCAGAAATTAGTTGAACGATAAACAAGCAAGTTACTACGTAAATGCCTTCATTTGAAGGGGATACTGAGGAATATATAGATATCTAATCAAATCTAGTATTTACAGATTCTGGAAATACAATTAAAGAATCAGAAAACAACTTGGTATTCTGGAAGAAATTGAAGATCTAAAATACAGTGGAGTAGGTTTCGTGCTGAATTGAACCATTTGTACACTCAAATGTTTGCTCCCAGTGACACTGAGAAAAAGCATTCATGATACTAGCTGCGGCCGCCACATGGTCTTTTGTTCACATAGCCGGATCCCTTCCTGATCTTGAGAATATGTCATTTGAATTTGCCACTGTAGCAATTTTATCATGTTTTCCAATTCATTCAGCGTCTCCACCATGTCATGGAAGATGATTGAGCCCCCTGGCTTTAATATGCGATCAACCTCTGCCATTACAGGAACTAGGCTGCACCTGGAGCATCCAATCACATTATCAATTCTCTGTCTCTGTCTTATAGGCTAGTCAGCAAAACTTGGTCGAAAAATATGACAATTGCAAAATTAGCTGTCAAATGACCATATTGAACATTATCTAATATCTAAGAATAAAAAGAAGAAAGTACTCAATATATTTTATCATAGGTGTGCATTCCCACCTTTTCTTCAGCTTAGATAACAGTTTCCCGACGTGCAAAAGATCATATGTTCTGGGGTAAGAACTAAAAGACTCGCACCAGTCATGATATATACCAAATAGACCACGCTCATAGATAATTGGAAGTGTGTTTGGTTCATCAATTGGCACAACGTTCATAACCCAAGCTGGCTGTGATGCTAGAGCTGTTGCAAATCTGCCACATGCATAACATGAGGGTCAAGTCTAAATGATTATTGTACAAATGCTACAATTTTCACATGAGGTTCGGTTTGCTGTAAATCCTTGAGGATCCATTACACTCTCATTACAAAATGATTATTTGTTATCCGTATATGAGAGTGTAATGGATTTCTAGGGATTTCTAGAGCTGTTATACATAAATTAACCATGTAGAGCTGTTATACATAAATTAACCGTGATCTACAAGATTTTCAAAAACTCCCAGAAATTGGGAAGTGATAAAGAATCTAAAATACTTATACTAAAAATGTCAAGCAAAAGGGGAAAACTATTCTCAGATTCAACCTTGTTTTGCAAAATAAGGAGGAACTTCAATAAAATGTGAATCAATACAGGAAGATGGCATGTAATTCCTTTTTGAACATATGAAATACATGAGAAATGGACACAACTTGTTAAGATCTTCATTCAATAAAAGAATACGAGATAAATAACTAAAGGGCCGCAACAGCATATGGTTTTATAGATTGCGTCAAGCTTCTTCTAGATTATGGAGCAGATGCCAATAGCAAGGGTATATTCTCTCCTCTCAATGTACTCGTTGGTTGTTTTCTCAATCAAAGATATATATCTGAATATAAACATTTATTTTGAAAATATTTATAAAGCTCAGTGAATTCAACAAGTTTTCAAATTTTAAACTATCCTTCTGTTATTTACCAAAATGAACTTGACCATAGTAATCTATATCTTTTCATAAATTAATAGATAAAGAAGGAAGTGTTCCTCTTTGGGAAGCAATTCTATGTCGACATGAACCGATTACCAGATTACTTTGGAACTATGGTGCAAAGCTAGGGTCTGATAATGTTGGCAGTTTCCTATGTACTGTTGCACAAAATGGGGATTTGGATAAGTTGTATGCTTTACTAAGTTATGGAGCAGATATAAATGCAACAAATGGAGATGGGAACACAGCCCTCCATGTTGTCATTAGCGATGGATCGACAGAGGTGGTGAAATATCTTTTGGGTCATGGAGCAGACATGAATAAAAGAGATAGGAGTAGCTGGACACCAAGGGATTTGGCAGAGCATCAAGGGCATGAAGAAATACTGGAATTACTCCGAGAAAAAACTCAGCCACTAGATTCACATTTATGCTTACCTATTGAAGATTTATCTGTACCATGGAGCCTACAAGAGAAAAATCATCGGGAGATTACTAACCTTTCAGGATCTGTAGAAGAAAACGGCATTCATCACTCTGTAAATACAATTTCCACTCCATCTACTGGAATGCAAAGGAGAAAAAGAGCGAACAATTTTGAAAATTCTCTTTTTGGTATAGTCAGAATGCATTTTGTTCAAATAGCTATAGCACTTGATGCCATTTTGTTTAGAAGAGGAAAATTTCATGTGTGTGCCAAAAGGGGCGTTCATTCACTGGTAATATTGGTGGTTTGTTAAAACGCCCACAAGGGTTCAATTCTTGGCATGGTCTACTGACAAAAATGTCATGATCTCCAAACGGACGAGTCCCAAGAAAATTGGGAAGAATAGTTACAGATCAAGAACCTGAGCATAAGAAAATCCACTCAAAAGAAGAAAAAAATGAAAACATATTAAATAAGAAAAAATTAAGAGCGGGCCTGAGGGTTTGGGTATGAAAAAAAACAAAGGCAGATAATGCACCTGTAAAATCTCATCTATGTGTATAACGCAGGGCAGAGTCTTATCTCGAGGCAAAATCCTAGTGTGTGCCTTGGCCTCCTCCTTGATTTGATGGATGATCCTCCCGCCCTTGCCTAGTAAACAACCAACTTGACTGTTCCGCACAACCATACAAGTGGTAATCAAATTTTTAGCGTCATTTTCATCGGCAATATCCTCAAAAATACTTCCATGAACCCTAAATAGATCCTCCTAGGCAGGAGAAACTTTCCCCATATCTCCTCCATTATTCCCACTATCTTGTGGAGCAGAAATAACAATAACCCTCTCTTCGCAACCCTTGACAGTCTCCTACATGGTGACTCGAGCGCCTGTCTCCTACCTAATCTCTGAAACAATGACACTGCCCTTCCCTATGACTCCCCTGACCTTGGCCTCCGGGTAGAGGATTCAAAACACAGTGTCGCCCAGCCCCGCTGAGGGCGGCTGCAGACACTTTACTCGCTTGTGAATGTGACTAACATCTTCACCCAGTGACTCGAAATACGGAAGCTTCGAACAGGGCCGAGAATATGCGCCATCCATGGAAGCTGCAACAATGATCCGGGCCATCAATTCGAGGTGAACGAGCCCTAAAAATTCCTGAAAGAGCCAGTCATTGAACTAAACATACAAATTTAAAAGAGAGAAAAACACCGGGACTTCCAGGTTTAGGATTCGAAACTTTGAGAGTTACGAATACTGTGTGTTTAAGGGACACAATAGGTTTGTAGGCTTTACGGGGTGTTGTTTACAGGTTTTTTTAGGTCTCGGTCGCCATGACTTCGAAGGACTTCATTCTCCAAGTTTCGCCTCAAATTCAAATTATTGGAGGGATCGAGCGGTTCAAGTGGGGACCATGAGAGCTGTGTTAAATTTAAATTTAATTTCGAATTAAATATTATTGAGTTGGTTTAGTGGGGAAAGTAATCAATGTTGATCAAGTTTGCAATATAAATCATGATTTAGTCTTTCAACAATTGTTTATAGTGGGATCTTTGAGTGTTCGGAAATAAGTCTCCATGGACATTTCGATGGTCACACAACCCTAGATTTAGATTTGGATACTTTGTATAACTATTTATTGTGAGTATAAACTACATGTTATAGTTTACATGTCAATTAAATTCAAAAACTTGTTAATCTATTTTTGAATCATAATATTGTGGCCAAGAATGACCGTTAAACAAGAATCATTTAGAATGAATTTTAGACATATTATCAATTATTTTTAGGAATTGCAAAAAAAATCATTCAATTTGAATTAGAACTTGATAACTATGATCCACATGCATGCTAGTTAAACCAATACATAACTTTCTCCTAAAATTGTGAAGTGTGGCAAATATGTTAATATGTACAAAGTTGATCAAGTTTCTAATAAAATGCAAAAATGTGAAAGAGTGGTTCTTTTAGAATAAGACTCTTCAACATCTCCCTATTTACAAAAAACCGTAAGTTCTTTTTGTTAAAGATGGACTAGACAACCACTCGGTTTGAGTGGGTAAAGTGTCTTTGTAGCCCACCAAGTAAGTGGCCATTTAATGATTCCTAGTCGATATGGTGCAAACATTAAGAAGAGTGTCTTTAGAAAGAGGATGATAGAACTCTAAAATTTTGACTCCTATGGGTGAGGTAGCTAAAATAACTCCAACTCATTGGCATTCACCATAACATATATGGCAAATTGAGATAGAAGTCCAACTTGAAGGCCTTGTGACCCATTTGTTGTGTGATTATATAAGGACCATATTGAATTGACTTGAGCTTACAATGCCATGGATTTTGAAATGTTGCCTATCCAAATGCAACAAAACTAGATTATCAACCTAAAAATGTGGAGCATCTCAATGTCAATCATGGCATGCATTATACTTGACCTTTGTTTAATGAAGGATTACATGAACTTGTTGTGGATCTTGGCCAAGTTTTCTAAAAGTAAACCATTGTCTCAATCCTTCTATTTGTGGGATGTGGATGGGGATAGGAGAGAAACTAGAATTTCACAAGGATCAAGATGTTGAAAGCCAAAACATAGCTCAAAATGAGAGTGCCCTATATAGGCATGAGTGGATTTTTGTAGTTGTGCTACAACATTTGCAATTATTCAACCCATTGATTGTTAAGTTGGTGGTGGATGTGAAGAGCATGGACCAAATTTCTATGCATGAACTCATACTAGGTCATTATTTTGTGGATGAAATGCAACAAATAACTAGGGTTGACCACCTAAAAGCTTTCACTAAGATTTCCAAAAGTCACTAAGCCATAATTGAAATGATGTTCAAGTAATAAAAATGGGTCCAAACATGAAGGAAGAGGAGTGTTGTGTCTATGAGAGTATTCATATGTTTGTTGCATGGTATGAAAACTACCATGTTGGAAAATCTAGAATCACAATTAGAAATGATTGTCATTGGTAATAAAAATAGCTCCAAACATGATAGAAAAAAATTGCTTCATCTATATGAGCATTAATAGTGAAAGTGAAATTTGGAGTTACAACTAAAAGCAATGGTCAATGGTGATTAAAAGATGGTTTCAACATATTGGAAGAAAAGTGTTGCATCTATTACAAGCACTAATAGTTCTATTGCATGATATGGAAATGGCCATTTGGGAAAATATCCATAGTATGGTCACAAAGGTACAATCATGTCTCCCCTAAATGGGTAGAGATCACTGATGAAATCCATGGAGATGGATTCAAAAGGCCTAAATGGAATTGGCATTGTTGATACAACCCAAGTTTTGTGTTAGTGAGTTTACTTTCACTACAACTTGAACATCCATTGATGTAATCTTCCTCTTGTTTCCACATGGAGACTAAAAGGGTACCCTACAACTGGAGTAATTTTTTTACACACCAAAAGTTTCTCTGTGGGAGAACAATGGACCTCCTTAATAAAAAGAAGGGAACTTGATCTAGCTAGAACAAACAACTAATTCGACTTGTAAAGAAAATCATCTTGGACCAGTAGTCTACGAATGGGGGTTTAATTAACCACCATGGGTCGTTTGATGTTCTATATGACTAGATTAAAGGAAGGGTTTGTAGCATATTGGAATAGGATCATGTCCACGAGGATTTTGACAGGCCACTAATTCAAAAGATTTGGAAATAAAAGAGGACTTTGGTGTGAGATCTTGGGAGAAGGATTTAGGGCATGTCTCACCTCTTTGGAAAGATGGCACTACTATGGTTTAGACTCTGTTGGGTTCAAAGGAAGTGGAGGAGGTTGGACTATATGTGGTTGAAGGTCAAGGGGAAGTATATTTGAATATAGGGGACTTGTTGGTCCCTTTGTTGGACTGCTTGTTTGAACATCGATTTTGCCTATCTAAAAGGGGTGGTAGGGTCTAGTCCTATTGGAGATACTTCTCTGGTAAAGGAAGTGCAAGATATTATTCAGGATCTTGGGGGGGTTCTTTTAGAAGATAAGGATGTTGTTTTTATCAAAAATTTGTTCTTAGTCAAGGTGGGATGTAGAGACAAATTTGGAGGGGGTTGATGTAAATTTCAAGGCCACTTCTTCGTGACTTCTTCAAGGGGAGGTGGACGTTATTCTTTAAGACCTATTAAAATTTCCTCTTATAGGGGTGCTTCTTTTTAGGAGTCCTAGTTTAATATTTACAAAAGGATACAGGCTTGGGATTGGCAGGTAGAAAGTCTGCTCTCAAATTAGCTTAGGATAAAGTTATGAAGAACATTAATTAAGGAAAGAAAAGACTCGTTACTAGTTCCCTTAGAGAAGGGTTGGTTTCTTTCATAGGTTCTCAATGAAAGTCCTCTCTTTAAATATTAGAGGGTTGGGAGGTCCAAGCTAAGAAATTGGATTTGAAGAGGTTGGTTGACCTTAATAATCCCGATGTTATTCTTATGCAAGAAACTATGGGAAAGGATGACTCCATTGTTTCTTATCTTAGGAAGTGGTTGGCAGGGTGGCATTTTTTTGCACTAGATACATAAGGTTTCTCAAGGGGTTTGATCAATAGTTGGAATAACAATATTTTGCTAATTAATTATTTTGCTTTTCACTCAGGATTTGGCACAGAATTTTTTAGCAAGGAACTAGGAGAGGGGGGGGGATGGGTGAGGAAGTGAGAGGGGCAGAGGAGGGATAGATAGAAAAATAGAAAGGGAGAGATATTGAGAAAGAGAGGTGGATGAGAGAGAGAGAGAGAGAGATGGGGAAAGGATGATATAGAGAGAGGGGGAATAGGGAAATGGAGAGAGAGTTAAAAAGAGGGATAAGGAGAGGGGGGGAGATATAAAGGTCCCTAAATGATATTCCTAGTGTTAAACCTCATAATGATAATGATATACCCATAGCTTGTAGGCTAGAGACATTCTTTAGAGATCATGAGTGGTGGTTCAAGGTGTTATTTATCCTTGGATACCTAGAATATTCTTTTAGTTGTCATTGATTTGGTTTCCATCCATGAACATGTCAAGGCACGAAGATCCATACCTAATGATGCAAACTTTCTATAACTAACATCCCCACTTGGAGGGAAGGATTTTGATGGAGGTCAAGTGTGGTGCTTCAATGCATCATTTAGGAATTAGATGTATGAAAAAATCCTTTATGATATTAGACATGGGATTCATACCTTAATCATCTCTAGGGCCCCAATAATTATACCTACTATTAAAAACCACCTAATGCCATACATATACCCACACAGAGGCCATGTGTCCTAGTTTGAGGTGTCATTATTTGGATTAGATGCCTAGGATCTTTCTTTGGGGATTAAGGCCCAAGTTTCCTACCCCAACCATACCTAGAGCTCAAAAAGTGCTAATGGAATCCATATCACCACTAAAATGCAAATGCATTCATCAAGAGGTCATGTGTGGTATTTAAATTCATTGTTCTTGGACATAGATGACCATAAATTTCCTTTAGGGAATGAGCCTTTGGTTTCTTACACATGCCATGGGCCTTCAGTCTGATTATTAGTGTTTAAAATCCCTTAATGGCATGAATATCCCTTGATGCAATAATGGTTTCTTTAGGGCCAAAGGAATGGTCTTCTTCCCTGGAAATCCATTCCCAATTCCCTAAGCCACGTATATATTTCTCAAAATCACCTAATGTAAAAAACATCATCAATCATAGGCCACTGATACCCTCAGGAGACAAATTGTTATTAGTGGAGGAAACCTTCTTAGCCCTATATGGTTAGAAGATACCTTTAGGGATTGAGTTGCACGTGTCCTCCATTATCATGTCCAGGGTCCTAAGACCACAAGACCTAGATACATAGCACCATGGATACCCATGCAAAGTCATGTGTAGTTATTTGAGGCATTGTCCATGGCTTTATATGCTTAAATGGTTTCTTTAGAGCCAAAGGTATGGTTTTCATCCCTATAATTCCATTCCAAAGGCTCTAGGACACTTTCATAATTCTTAAACCACCTAATGGCACCAACATCCGAAATCATAGGCCAATGATACCTTCAATAAGCCATGTGTGGTCGGTGGAGGAAACCTACTTAGTTCTAGATGCCTAGAAAATCCATTTAGAGAATGAGGTTTAGGCCTCCTCCACTAACCATGTCTAAGGCCCTAAGGCCACAAGATCCAAATGCATATCACTATAGATACCACTCCAAAGTTGTGCATGGTGGTTTGAGGCAATGTTCATGGCTTTGAATGCCTTGACATTTTCTTTAGGGCCAAAAGCATGGTCTTCTTCCCTGGAACATCATTCCCAAGGCCCTAACACACTATATACTACTCAAAATAACTTGTTGTCACTAACATCCTAAATCATAGGCTAATAATACACTCAAGTGGCCATGTGTGGTTGGTGGAGACCACCTCCTTAACCTTAGATGGCTAAAATATTCCTTTAGGGATTGAGGATCAAGTTTCCTCTACTGACCATGTCCAAGGCCCAAAGGTAAAAAACCTAGATACATAGTGCCATGGATACCCCTACGAAGTTATGCATGATGCCTTGACACATTTTTCATGGCTCTAAATGCCATAAGAATTAATTTAGGACCAAACGCATAGTCTTCTTCGTTAGAATATCATTCACAAGGCCTTGACACAAGTAGATATTACTCAAAATATCTAATTGTACTAAGATCCTCAATTATAATCCAATGCTATATTTAAGAGGCTATGTGTGGTTGGTTGAGGTATCATTCTTATGCTTGGATGGATAAAAGATTCTTGTAGAGCCTGAGGTTTAGGTCTCCTCCCTTGACCATGTCCAATGCCCCAAGTCTTAATGACATAGATGCATAGTGCCATGGATACCTTCTGAAGCCATGTGTGGTGCTTTCTGGCATTATTCATGGTTATGTATGCCTAAATGGTTTCTTTAGGGCCAAATTCATGGTCCTCTTCTATAGAGTGTCGTTCCCAAGGCCCCAAGACATGTGTCTAATGCTCAAAACTAACTATTGGTGTTAAAATCACCAATCATAGACCAATGATACCCTCAAGAGACCATCTGTGGTTGGTGAAGGAATCCTTCTTAGACACAGATGGATAGAAGCTTCCTTTAGGGCCCTATTTTTAGGTCTCTTTCATTGACCATGTCGAATTCCCTAAGGCCACAAGACCTAGATACATAGTGCTATGGATAGCCCTACAAAGTCATGTGTGGTTCTTCGAGGCATTGTTCGTGGTTGTGGAATCCTCAATGATTTCTTTAGGTCCAAAAGATGATATTCCTCCCTAGAACTTCATTCCCAACACCCTCAGACATGTACATACTCCTCAAAGCACCCTAATGTCACTAACATCCTCAATCACAGGCCAATGACCCTTGAAAGAAAATGTGTTGTTGGTCGATAGAACCTTCTTATCCTTAGATGGCTAGAAGATTCCCTTAGAGCTTGGGCTTCATGCCTCCTCCCATGACCATTTCCAATCCACCAAGTCTCCAAGACTTGGATACATGGTGCTATGGATAGCCTTGCAAAGTCACACATGGTGCTTTAAGGCATTATTCATGGTTTTGGATGCCTTAATGGTTTCTTTAGGGACAAAGGAATGGTCTTTCCCCTAGAATGGCATTCTCAAGGCATTGAGACACATACATATTTTTAAAACCCACCTACTATAATTGTTATCCTTAATCATAGGCCAATGATACCCTCAAGAGGCCATGTTTGGTTGTTGGAGGAAACCTTCTTAGTCTTGGATGGATAAAAGATTTATTTAAGGCCTAAGTTTCAAATTTCTTCCAATGACCATGTCCAAGACCTCAAGGAACTAAGGCGTAGATACAAAGATCAATGGATACCCTTTCAAAGCCATGCATGGTGATTTGAGGCATTGTTCAAGGCTCTAGATTCCTTAGTGGTCTATTTAGGGCCAAAGGCACGGTATTATTCTCTATAGTATCATTCTTGAGGTCCTAAGACACCTACATACTTCTCAAAATCACATAATGGTGTTAATATCCTCAATCATATGACAATGATACCCTCAAGAGGTCATGTGTGGTTGTTTGAGGAAATCTTCTTAGCCTTCGATGGATATAAGATTCCTCTATGGATAGAGGTTCAAGTCTCCTCCCTTTACCATGTCCAAGGCCCCAAGGCCCCAAGACGTGGATACATAGTGGAATGGATATCCATGCAAGGTCATGCATGGTGCTCTAGGCATTTTTAATCACTCTAGATGCCCCAATTGTTTCTTTAAGGCCAAAGGCATGGTTTTTTTTTCCCTATAACATCATTCCCAAGGCCCTAAGACATGCATATATTACTCAAAACCACCTTATGGAAATGACATAATCAATCATAGGCCAATGATACCCTCAAGAGGCCGTTTGTTTTTAATGGAGGAAATCTTCTTAGCCTTAGATGGATAGAATAATCATTTAGAGCTCAAGATTGAGGTATCCTCCACTCACCCTCCACTAACCATGTGTAAGGCCCCAAGGCCACAATACATAGATACATAGTGCCATAGATACCCCTCCGAAGTAATCAATGTTGCTTTTAGGTAGTATTCATGGCTCTAAATGCATCAATGATTTATTTAGGGCCAAAAACATAGTCTTCTTCCATGGAACATAGTTCCCAAGGGCTTAATACATGTGCATGCTACTCACCACCACCTAAATATAACAACATCCTCAATCATAGGCCAATTATACAATTAGGAGGTTGTGTATGGTTGGTAGAGGAAAACTTCTTATCCCTGGATAGTTACAAGCTTCCTTTAGGGGTGAAGGTTAAGGTATCCTCCATTAACCATGTCGAAGGCCCTAAGGCCACAAGACTTAGATATATAGTACAATGGATACCCCTATGAATTCATGCATGGTGGTGTGAGGCATTATAATTCAAGTATTTGGATGCCCAAACCATTTCTTTAGGGATAAAGGCATGGTATTCTTCGCTAGAAATTCACTCTCAAGGCCTCAAGACATGCACATACTGCTCAAAACCACCTAATGACACCAACATCCTCAATCATATGCTAATGATACTCTCAAGAGGCCATGTGTTGTTGGTGGAGGAAACCTTCTTAGCCATGTATGGCTAGAAGATTCCTTTCGTGGTCGATATTCAGGTCTCCTCCATTGATCTTATCTAAGGGTAAAAGGCCATAAGACCTAGATACATAGTGTCTCAATGGATTCGGATGCCTTAATGGTTTCTTTAGGGATAAATTCATGGTCATCTTCTATATCATATCATTACGAAGGCCTTGTGACACCTACATAAGGCTCTTGCTTTACTTTTATGAATCCAATCAAGGACTTGAGATCCATCCCTCTATGCAAAAACTCTTGATTATGCTCATATCCAACTATTATGTCAAATATCAACTTTAAATGGTGTATGTTATGGTTCATGGTCTTGATCATTGCCCATTACCTCAATAATATTATGTTAGGGTATACTTCTTTGAATTTATTCCCCAACTATTTACTTAGACCCATCGCTAGTACGCAAAACCACACATTTCCACCCATATCCCACTTTGAGAATAATGATATCCTATACATTGCATGATCTGCTAGGTGATAGTTTGAGTCATTGCTATTAGCCCGATATGACTAAAACCGTCCTTTAGGGCCTAGTTCCTGTAATTCCTCTCATGACTATGTCTAAGGTTTGCATACCTAGTGTCACTTATATGAATGCTCAAATGCCATGGATAGTGTTTGGAGTTCATGGGTGCGGTTTAAAGCTTCCCTTAGGGTTTAAGGCCTGAGTTTCCTCCTATGACATTATACAAAAACCTAAGACCCGTGCATACTAGCAAGAAACTCATAATGGTGTTGATTTCCTCACTTAGAGGTAAATAAAAACCCCAATATGTCATGTGTCATGGTTTGAGCTGTTGTATTTTTCCTTGGATGCACAAAATATTTTACTAGGGAATAAGCACGAAATAAGGCCTACGTTTCCTCTCTCAAACATGTTAAGGGCCTAAACACCCATATATAGGGCTTAAAAAAAACCTCTTACTTACATTAATACCCCCAATATTAGGCCAAGGATACCCTTATGAGGCCTTATGTGGTGTTTCAAGGTATACTTGTTAATGTTATATGCCTAGAGGTTTCCTCTAATGTCCAAGGCCTGGGGTTCCTTCCTTAATCATCTCTATTCCCTAAAGACTTATACCTAGTTTTAGTTCCTCCAACTCCCCCCATTATCCCTATTATAAGGCCATCGATATTCTCAAAAATTCATTTGTGTTGGTGTGACAAATCATTATTATATCTACATTCCTAGAAGTTTCATTTAGGCTAAGGCCTAGGTTTCTTCTCTTAACTAGGTCGAGGGCCAATATACCTACCACTAGTGATCAAAACCTTAGAATTGAATCAATATCCACACATAGATGTTAAGAATATTCTTAGGAATATATGTGTTTTGACCATATTTCTTGGTCCTAGATTCCTAAAAGATTCATTTAGGGCCCAAGGAAGAGGTTTCCTCCCCAGAACATCTCGAAGGATTTGAGACCCATGCCTTGTGCACAAATCCTAGTAATGATATTAATATCCATTAACAAATTTAATAATATCAATACAATTATACCCTATCAAATAATGAAATCTCAATTCAAATCACTTTTATGAATATTTTATAATAGTAATAAATAAAAAATGGTTGTCTTTAATTATTTGTCAAATTTAAGAATCATGGGTATTTATTTTCTTGAATAATATTGGAAATGAATAGTCCACTTGAGCTATTTAGAAAATAATTATTTGTGAACTTGTTGTGTTTGTGGTTCAAAACCTCATAAATGAATCATGTGAGCTTATTGGTTTAATAGTGAAATTAATCATGAGCATTTATTTGAATGAAAAAAATTGAATTAAGTTCTTACAAAATAATTATTTGTGATGTTGTTGTGTTTATGGTGTAAATCATCATAATTAAATACTTTGTTTACATGTCCATGTGACAAATATGAGCTTAGCACCACTATATGGTACTTGACAACATGACATTTGTCTATGCTTAGGGATTCCTTTAGGCTAAGGCCTATGATTGTTTGCTAAACAATGTTGCGGCCATTGGACCTATCACTAGTGATTAAAAATTTATAATAGTGTGAATTCCCATACTTAGAGGCTAAGAATACTCTTAGGAATATGCGTGGGGACCTTTGTGGTGTCTTTCTTGGTCCTAGATTCCTAAAAGCTTCTTTTAGGGCATTAGGTAGAGGTTTTATCCATTGACCATCTAGATGTATCTAAGACCCATGTCTGTGTTAAAAACCTAATAATAATACTAATTTCCATCAAATAATTTAAGAAGACTAAAATATCTCAAATGAATAATCAAATTTAAATTCAAATAACTCTATTACTACTTTATAATAGTAATAAATAAAAAATAGTTGTAATTATTTATTTGTTTAAATAATATAAAAAATGAATAAATGAATTGAACTATTTTCCAAATATTTTTTTTGAACTTGTCGTGCTTGTGTTGTAAAGCATTGTAAATGAAGTGAATTTATTTGCTTAAATATTCTAAATATAAATATTTGAACTTCTTATAAGTATGGTGCAAAAACTCATAAATTAATCTTTGATCATTTATTTTAATTGATGAAAAAATAAATAAATATTGAATTGAGTTATTTTCAAAATAATTATTTGTGAATTTGTTTTGGTGCAAATCCACATAATTAAATCCTACTTGTACATGTCTATGTGGAAAATAATAGCTTAGCACCACTTTATGGTACTTTCCAACATGGAATTTCTCATAAAGGTAAAACTCAATTTCCAATAAAAATAACAAATATAACACCATATTAACACCACAAAATATAAGTGGTGCTAATACCACCACTCTAACACCACAAAATATAAATGGTGCTAATAACACCACTTTAACACCACAAAAATGTAAGTGGTGCCAATACCACCACATTTACACCACAAAATATAAGTGGTGCTAACTTGTGGTGCTAAAACATGGGTTTTCTTGTTGTGTCTTTATCGCTTTCAACTTGGACAAACATGAGACACATCAAGAAAAGCAAAGATATAAAACTAAATCTAAAAGCCATTTCAGAATGCACTCCTAGCCTTCTAACTGCACTAGATCAATAGAGTGTTGTCGCCCAGAGATATATATAGGAGGCGATGCTGGAAGAAATAACCTATTCGACCTTCACCAACTTCAGCCCAACTAGCCAGCTCAATTCGCGGTCCCGTTTAGTTGACGGTAGTAGACGCTTTGCAAACATGAGCTCAGACTTGACGGAGACTTCAGCTTTCAATATGAATAGGAGATATGATTACGGTAAGGGAAATCAATTATGATGTGGCAAAACTCTAACTTGTTGTAACTAACCACTCAATTCAAGATAACATAATCAATGCAAACAAATTATGAAGTGGCATTCTCAAAACCATAAACCACTAAAAACGATTGGGCATGGGATAACTGGCACTCAATTTTTCAGCTATTTCTTTTTTCGATTTGGCTATAAAAACTGGCGGAAGCGTAGTTCCACCAGTTTATTGCAGAACTATGCCATGGAACCGTGCCCCCAAGGATTTTGGGCCATTTTAAGACGACCCAGATCATCGAAATTCCAAACAAAAGACCAAAAAAAGGTGGAACTGTGCCTCGTCAGAAAACCACTCACCGAAATACCAGGACGATTTGAGTGCCCCATATCACGCGCCAAAAGATTGCCTTTGATGGATCAAGAGCAAGCCAATGGTGTAGAGCTTGAACAGTTTCTTGGGTTTTGTGGTACTTTTGATTCGAATCTTTCTCTTTCGCCGGTATCAGAATGCTATTATTTTTTGACACGATTCTAACCATTAAATTGCATGTCTTACTATATGTTAGTGACCTGACCTATCCTTTTGCAACATTTAGCAATAGAATTATTCCAAGCACGGTAGATACTCAAATCCAAATGGGATATGTTAGAGTCGAGGGTGCACAATTGTAATGTGTTAGTATATTTAGTCCATTATTTCTGGTCTGTATATATTCTCAAACATGTTTTGATAAAATTGTTGCAATCTTAAGCCGATTATTTTAACTGCAACTTGTTGGATCTTGAGAATCCACCTTTGTAGTCATTTTTCACTGAGTTAAAATATATATCTTGTTTCCTTCCCTCGGGACAAATGGCTTTTATCCAGTACTAAGTTTTTTTTTGTTTCACACGCTGACTTAATAGGAAGCCCAGTGCTAATACCTGCAAATATAGAGACTACTGCATTGGGAGCAGCATACGCTGCAGGTCTGGCCACTGGTGTTTGGACTGAAGAGCAGATCTTTTCCTCTGGAGCCAAAAAGGAAGAACCTAAAGTATTTTACCCAAAAAAAGTTGGGGATTAGCACAGGAAAAAACGTTACGAATAATGGATATAAAATATTCCTTTCTCAATGGCATACTTGAAGAAGAAGTCTATGTAGACCAACCACCTAGTTATGTTAACAAAGGTCAAGAACACAAGGTATGTAAGCTAAAAAAGGCCTTGCATGGTCTAGAAAAGTGTTATAATTCCTGCACAATGTAGGCTTGATGTGGGTGTAATGAGCGGTTTTTAATGGCGTTGGAGGGGCGGCGGTGGGAAACACTCGCGAGGGTTTTTTCTCATTCATTTTTGGGGTTCTTTCTTCTGCCATTGCCTAGGAAGGGTTTTCACCGATGTGTTTGGTTCGTAGCTAGTCAGGAGGGTAGTGGTGGATTTATCAACTGTTCCAGGTGCTTTCGCATTTGTCATTATGGTGGTTATACTCAAACTTCTGGAGTTAATGACGGTGTAACACGTGTAAGCTTTCCCAAATGGGCTGTCAGGTGACAAACGCGGTTTAGAGAAAGCGGAGTTGTCGGGTCTCAAAAGCAGTTTAGAGGATTTTGCCTACGGTTTTGAAACAAGACCAAGTCACTTGCTCCATTGACGAGGGTTAGCTCTGTAATCTTCAATTCAGGCGATTGGGTAAAGTAATTTATGCATGTTCTTCGTTTTTACTGTAACAACCATATAGTGGCCAGCCTGCAACCTGAAAAGAGTTTTATTCACGCACTCAAGTACAAATTAATACCAGGTGATTAATTATTTCTTTTGCTATAATTGAAGTCAGGAAAATTCTCATTCATCTACTGACGTTCTTCTTTCCCACCAATGTTGCAGTTATAGTTTTGGGTTTTTATCGCGGATTTCGTTTAAAACACAAATTGCACAAAGTAGGCATAGCTCATACTTAGTTTGTTGTATTCTTACAGTTATATGTATAGGAATGAGCCTCTTCATCCAACTCATTGTTTGGACGTATATAAATTAGAAAGTATTTCATGCGAGGATTGTTTTTTTTATTATTTTTCTTTGATCCTGAATAACAAGTGATTTTTTACCAACTTTTAAAGCCACATTACAAAACTCAGATTTGGTGAAAATTCATAAAATATTTTGAGCATAATGAGGTATTTTCTCTAGTGTCTAAAGGGTCCCATGAGTTTTATTGATGGGTGGGTTAGAGTTCTGCTCGTTGTTGGACTAAATCAGACGCATTTTTAACCTGAGCCAAGTTTGACCCGTGAGTCTCGAGCAAGTCCAATAACTTTCGTAAAGTTGGTTACGGTAGCAAAACTTCAACAAAATTGTTAATGATGTCAAGTTTATTCACATCAGTGAGAACTAGGCTTCCTCTTTAAGAATCTAGTATGTTACATCTACTGGTCTAGTTGAATTCAACACTTATATTTGCATATCTACTAAATTCCAAAATACACATAATTGTAGATACATAATATTTATACTATTAAATTAAAACAAATATACTTGTAATATTATTTAGCTATGTTAAGACATATATGAGATATAATTATAGGCTCATATTGGATATACACTTTAGAAAACATGGACATGATTAGTGTTTTATATGATACTTGTAGGGTTTCTAATGGTCACTGATATGGCAGTATAAATGATAGGCTTTGTTCATTTTACCTTAGCGCTCTTGTTGGGTCATTATGCATCAATATTTTTTAAATAATTGATATAAACTATGTGTTTAAAACTATAAACAATTCCCAATTACAATCTCCAAATCGCAACTTTATGTGTTAGATTTTTTATTAAAATTTTTTATATCATAGCTTTTTCTTTATCATTTTCAATGATAATTAAAATGATTAATTTTAAGTTTTTTTTATATCATAGCTTTTTCTTTATCATTTTCAATGATAATTAAAATGATTAAAATAGAGGGTATGATATGCTTAGTAAAAACTAACTAAAAAATCATTTGAATAAATTTGTTATTCAGTTTTTAAAAATTTCAAGTAATTATTGTAAATATATTCTTTAATTATTGTGGATATATTTTACAATTGTTAAACATCATATTTTATGTATTTTTTTTGTGTGTTTTTATTCCAATAATAATATTTTTTGGTTGTTTTTGTGTTTAAGTTTAAAAAAAAAATTTATTTTTTTTCTTGTTATATAGTCTATGATACATAAACTAATTTTCAATTAAAAATAATAAGATTATTAGACGAAATTAAGGTCGAACAGGAAGTCAAGGACAACAAGAAGTTGACCAAAAGTATCTTTTTTGATGGAGTGTTTTTAAGTTTTTGTATAAACCAACACTAAGAATTGGAGTCTTTTGTTTTCAAATGTGCGAAGAGGACACGTCTTTTGTTTTGAAGAAGCGTTCCATTTACAAGAAGGAATTAAGGTCAAACAGGAAGTCAAGGACAACAAGAAGTTGTCCAAAAGTATCTTTTTTGATGAAGTGTTTTTAAGTTTTTGTATAAACCAACACTAAGAATTGGAGTCTTTTGTTTTCAAATGTGCGAAGAGGACACGTGTTTTGTAATGTTTTTTAGTTATCAATTTTGTCTGTTTTTCTTCAAAGGTAGTTGGTATAGGCTTGAAGCAATATATCAGTACATAAACTAAGCCGAAACACCAACTAAAGTGTATTTTTATTTCATCTTGAAATATCAAATACAAATATTTTTTCATAAAAAAAAATCAAGAACCTTGAATGTCCTCCTATAGGTGAAGTGTGCAATTCCAAAAGGATCTTCTATTTGAGTTGGGAATTCTTACATAAATATAGGAAATCATGGTACCAAAGTGAAACATTCTTCCACACAAATGTATCTAATGCACTAGGATCCTCTTGCATTTGTTGAATTATCTTGCATTCCTTCTAATCCTACTTACATTCTATTCTTGCTTCTTCCACCCAATTAGATTGCATAATGGAAATAGTAAAAAGTAATCCCTCTACATCTTTTTATTTCCTTTAATGTGCATCTTCCACTACATTTTGTTTTCATTTTTTGTAGATAATTTAAAAGTCATAACCTAACACATGTGTCACCCATTTTTCTTGCTCTTCTGAAGATATTCCTTGTTCCAAGAAGTACTTAACACTATCATGAGTTGTTATTACCTTGAAGTGTCTTCCTATTAGGTAAGGGCTCCATTTATTAATTACATGCAACATGCCTAACATTTTATTTTCATAAATTAGTTTGAGTAAGCTTTTTTTCCTTTAAGTTGGAAACTTTTGAATGCAAGTGGCTTTCCTTCTTGCATTAAAATTGCACCAATTGCATTCCCCTAGTAATCAATTTCCAAATTAGAATTTTTTGTGAAGTCAGGTGTGGCTAATACAAGAGTTGTACACATAAAAAATTTAAGTTTTTCAAAATATTTGGTTGCTTCTTGAGTCCAATAAAATGCCTCCTTTTTCAATAGAGACACTATAAGAAATGCTGCTATTTGACCATGATTCTTGACAAACTTGTTGTAATAGCATGTCAATCCTACGAATCCTTTAAGAATCTTCAAGGTTTTTGGAATTGGCCATTCCATTATAGCTTTAATTTTGTTAGGGTCCACTTTGATTTCATCATGACATACAATCTGGACCAAATATTCCACTTCCTGAACCCCAAAGGAACACTTAGAAGGCTTGTCATATAGTTGTTGCTCCTCCAATAATTTTAATACCATGTCAACATGTTGTACATTCTCTTCTAAATATTGGACATAGATTAATATATCATCAAAAAATACTAGTTTTCTTCCCAAGATTTGCTATATATTAGTATATCATAAAAAAATACTAACACAAATTTCTTGAGGAATGGTTTAAAAATAAAATTCATCAAGATTTGAAATGTGGAGTTGCATTGGTAAGGTCAAATGGCATCACCATAAATTCATAATAACCTTCATGTGTTTTAAAGGTTGTTTTTGGAATGTCTTCTTGCCTCATTTTGATTTTGATGATATCCTAAGTGGAGATCTAACTTGGTAAAGAAAATTGATCCCTTTAATTAATCCATTAGTTCATCAATGATAGGAATATGGAACTTATCTTTAATGATCATCTTGTTGAGCTCTCTATAATCTAGACACATACACCATGAACCTTCCTTTTTAAGAACCATAAGGACTGGTGCATAGAAGACAGTTTGGCTAGTGTGAATGATGCCAACATCTAACATTTCTTGAACCATATTCTCAATCTCACTATTTTGTGCATATGGGTACCTATAAGGTTTGATGTTAGGTGGTACACTTCAAAGCTGCAAGTGAATCACATAGTCATGATCTTGAGCAGCTGGAATACCTTTAGGAATATATCCAAATACCTTGGAATGACTGTCAAAGACTCTTTGGAGAACTACTAGAATAGAGGGTATAGATGCTTGAACATCTAGTGAGCATAACTATGCAATTACACCATGGTGTCCCTTTTTTAGAAATTTTTCATGTTTTTGGAGCTTATCACTTTAGAGGGTTTCCCTGGAGTACCTTTGAGTTCAATTTACTTACCTTTTGAGAAACATCTCATGAAAAGTTCCTGAAAATTAAGAGTCACTTTTCCCAATGATTGTAACCATTGAACCCCTAATACAACATCAACACCACCCATTTGGATTACAATTATTGGGCTATCCAATAAATACTCCCCCATATTAAGTTTAATACTGTGGCACTTCTCTGAATAATTTATGGTACCTTCATCTAACAATCATTATTTGAAACTCTGGTGCAAGATATATAAAGCAATTAAGAAGTTTGGCTAATTTGTAATTAATGAAGTTATGGGTACTACCAAAATTAATCAACATTGTTACTTTTTTCTTTTTGGTATATCCTTCTATCACAAGAGTTTGAGGGGCGCTAGCTAATGCATGACAAGAAATGGTTGGAGTAGTATCTTCTAGCTCAACCTCTTCATATTGTCCTAGTTTTGGATCTTCTTCCTCTCCACGATGTATGTAGGATAATTTCTTCTCGTTGCACTTATGCCCCTTACTATACTTGCTGCCGCAATTGAAACATAGTCTTTTTCTCTTATTTCCTCCACTTTGTGAGGTGTCAAACTAGTAGGCTAAGTTAGGTTAGGGGGAGGGACATTTCCCTCTATATAGGTGTTAGTAGCAGCTCTTCTAATAGCCATATTTTTACTTTCAACTTTCCTTCTCAAACAAAAAGAAGTCTCCAATGATTTAGGTTCAAAGAGACGCATCTCATGCTACATGCTCTCCTTTAAAGTGCCCATAAAGAAATCCGACAAGTTATCCCTTGTAATATTGTTCACTCTAAGAATCAAATTTTGAAGATGTTTAATGTGCTATATAACTAGGCCTCTTTGCCTATGATTTATCAGTTGGTTAAAGAAGGCATTGCTCTTAATATCCTACAATGTGCTATCAATTCATCCATAAATGTAGACCAAGAGACAATAGAGTCCATATTACAGTCATAAAACCATTGGTACCACACAAATTGATTAGCTTCTAAATACAATGATGTTGTTGAATATCCTAATTACTCCTATTATATGTTATGAGTTAGTGTTTTATGTAGTCAAGAGTAATTATTTGGTTATGCATTTATTAATATAGTTAGTGGAGAAGACCTGTCAATAGAGAAGACATGTCAAAAATCAGTTTTGTATTTCCTATATTTAGAAGTTAATGTTGAGACAAGTTGGAGGATGATCCATAGGGTTTGGTGTATTGCTTTGCATCTACTTTGAATCTTCACATGGTATCAAAGTAGGCCTAAGACTCTTTGAAGATAGGAAAGAAAAAATTAGAGATTTTCCACTCTAGAGAAACTAGGAAGATATGCATCGAGATCTGTGAAGTGAAGCTCATCGATTGAGAACAAACCACCACAAGAGCTATCAATAGGCTTTATGATCCATAGAAAGATAGAACCCCTGTCTCAAAAGAAAACAAGAAGGAAAACAAGTCACAAGAAGGTATTGTTGTCTTGTCGGTCATTGGGAGTGATAGAGAAGGACTATCATTGTTTATCCATGTAGAGGGAGCGATAGTATCGTTGTCCTGTAGTTTAAAGAGAGCAATAGATTCCCAAAAGGGTCCATCACAATCTCTCTACCACTGGGGAGTGATAGTCATGACTAAGCAGTTTTCGGGATAGCGATAGTTTTTCAATACACTGCACATTCTCCATTTTCCATTCCGGTCACAGTCAGACGAACCAGAAAGGAAAGACACTCTTTTAAAAGGTAACTTTTTAGAGAAAAAAAAACACATGTTTTGGAAGAATAAAATGGCTTCAAGAAACCAAACCTTTTCCCAGATTCCTCGTCTCACTAGGAAGAACTATGAAATATGGTCGATCAAAATGATGACCTTGTTAAAGGCTCAAGATGTTTGGGAATATGCATCCCATGAGTATACAAAATTGAGAGATGAAGCAGTCGAACATACCATGACAAATAATCAAAGTACTCAGTTAAAAGAACACATAACCAAGGATGCAAAGGTGTTGCATCTCATTTAAAGTGCTTTGGATGAAACCATTTCCCCAAGATTTATCTTGTGAGATCCTCTAAAACCACCTAGGAGATATTGCAAAGCAACTATCAAGGCATCACCAAGGTGAAGACAGTGAAATTGCAAACCTTGATAAGGGACCTTGAAATCCTAGAAATGAAGTGGTTGGAGTCGATAGTTCAGTACATGAATTGAGTAACTACCACTATAAACAATTTGAAGATGTACGGCGAAGATATGACGGATAATAAGGTAGTCGAGAAGGTTCTCAGAACCCTATCCAAAAAGTTCGATTCAGTGATCGCGACAATTGAAGAAGAAAATGATATGTGTCATATTTTAGTAGATGAATTGACGGATCCCTTTTATCTCACAATTTCATAAACAACAAAGAATGATAATTCCTCACTTGAAAATGCATTTTAGACCCAGGCCTCCATTGTAGAGGTAGAAGAAGAGGTCAAGGAAATAGAAGGAGAGGTAGGAAAATTATAGATCTTTCTCCAGAAGGAGAGAGATCAACCCCATATTTGGGACGAGATCATGAACACTTTCATAACCAAAGGGGGAGAAACATAAATTTCAAAGAAAATCCTAGGATACAGTGTTTTTACTACAAGAAGTTTGGCCACTCTGAAAGTGAACGTAGGAAGAAGCAAGAAAATAGGAATAAGGGCATAACACATATTAGGAACAATGATGAAGGGACATCATAATCAATATTCCTTTCATGCCATATTACTGAAGAAACCATCCACAACAAAGATCTATGGTTGTTGGATAGTGGTCTCAACAACCACATGACAGGTAACAAAGTTTTGTTTCAAGTTTGGATAGCTCTATCACATCTGAAATTAAGCTAGGAGATTATTATCAAGTCAAATCCAAATGTAAAGGTGTAGTTTCAATATTAACTAAACAAGATGAAAAGAAGGGCATTTATGATGGTTTCTATGTACCTGGTGTGAAAAATAACTTGATGAGTGTAGGCCATATGAGTCAACATGGTTATGAGTTCATATTCAAAGGTCCCAATGGTATAATCCTAGATAAGCCACCTAGTAAGAGGCTCACATCACAATTACAAACAAAAAATAGGATGTTTCTCTTGATGTTGAAAAGTCTAAATCAGTTACTTCTATATGCACAAAATATCTCAAGCACTGATGAAACATGGTTGTGGCACCTTAGGTATGGTTAGTTACCCTTTACAAGTCTTAGCCTTTTGTATACAATGTGTATGGTCAAGGATCTACCCTTGATTAATGAATAACACAACTCTTTTGAAACTTGTATCTTAGCCAAACACCCAAGAGATAGCTTCCCAGTTGCTTCCTATAGAGAAAAAGAGCATCTTGAGGTGGTGCATACAAACTTTTGTGGTCCTATGCAAACATAGTCCATAGGAGGAAGTATTTATTTCCTAACATTTATTGATGACTTTAGCAAAAAAAATTGGGTGTATTTTGTGAAGCACAAATCTTAGACTTTTGAAAACTTTAAAGAGTTCAAAGCCATGGTAGAGATATAGAGTGGAAAGTACATTAAAGTACTCAAGTCATATGGAGGAGGTGAATAGGACTCCAAAGAATTCACAGAACATTGCAAATAACAAGGGATTGAAAGGCAATTCACTACAAGGTACACTCCACAACATAATGGAGTAGCTGAAAGGGAGAACAAAACAATCATGAACATGGCCAGGAGTTTACTTAAGACAAAGAACTTGTCAAATGAGTATTGGGAAGAAGTTGTAGCATGTTCAATTTATATCTTGAATAGATATCCAACCTGCAATGTGAAAGACAAAGTCCCATAGGAAGCATGGAGTGACATGAAAGCTATGGTTTCACATTTTAGAGTTTTTGGATGTGTAGCTTATGCACATATTCCTAAACATTTGAGGAGGAAAATTGATGACAAAAGTGAAAGGTGCACTTTTATTGGCTACAATGAATTGTCCAAAGCCTACAAGTAGTATAATCCCATCACCAAGAAGTTCATTGTTAGTAGAGATGTTAAGTTCTAGGAATACAAGTCTTGGGAGGATCAAACAAATGGAACGATTGGAAACCATACTCCTTTGCCATGGGTGGATGAACATGTAGAACCTACAAGCTAGCAAAATATTCATCCTAGACCCCAAGGATGCAAGTACAAAGACAAGGGGAACAATTAGAGCATAGTTCTTATTCCAACAGTGATTCAGATCCAACTATAGCTTCTCTAACAAACTAGAAGGAAAGAAGATTGCAAGACATTTACGAACAACTTGATGATGAGCAAGCACATTTTGTTTTTTAGTCCTTTCAACTGGTATATTTTGAAGAAGCAATGAAGGAAGAACAATGAGTTCAAGCAATGAATGAATAAAAATAAGTGTTTGAAAGAAACAACACATGGGATCTTGTACATCTACTAGTAGAAAATATCAACATTTGAGTTAAAAGGGTATATAATACAAAGTTGAATGAGAAAGACACAGTGGAGAAGCACAAATCCTAACTTGTAGCAAAAGGTTTTGCTCAGCAACCTGGTGTGGATTATGGAGAAACATTTTCTACACTAACATGTTTAGATACTATCAAAGCAGCTTCGGCAGTTGCAACCCAAAACATGTGGCCAGTTTGTCAAATGGAGGCTAAATTTGTTGGTTGTGGAGCCTTATCTTCCTTATTTAGAGGTTGTGTTTCAGCCGTGTCTGAATCCCAACCCATGATGGGGGGGGTTGGGGGGCTTTCCCCCCACAAATAGTCACCATGGGGGGTCCAGGGGAGGCGACAACTAATTTGGGAGCCCCCCATGCAGGGGTTCTAGGGCAACGCCCCCGTAGTGAAAATTTTGGAAATAATGCCTTGTAAAATGTTGTAATTTCATAGTCATGACTTGGTCAATAATGGATGATTTATGGGCCCATAGTATTGGGTGTTACATAGTATTTTCCCATGGTAATCGCTCTTTAAAAGGAATGCATTGTAATATGGCTGTGTATTGTAGCATTGTAAAGATATCTGATTGTGTGAGAGAGACTGTGAGAGAGTGAAGAGGAAGTCGCAGTGGATGTGCTGTAGGTTGTATCCCTTCATTTGTTGGATGGTATAATAATAAGGACTGGCAATTTTTGTGTGGACGTAGCCCATCTTGGGTGAAGCACGTTATATTGGTGTCTCTCTTGTAATGTGTTTTATGTGATTTATATTTGCATCTTGTTTATTGTTATTGCTCTGCGATCCTATTTTTCTAACAATTGGTATCATAGCCAAAGGTCTATTTGGAAGATAAACTCGTAGGAAAGAAGGGTTCCTGGTTTGAGTAGGAGCAATGGCGGAAGAAGGAAAGTTTAAGGTCGAGAAATTTAATGGACAAAACTACCAGTTATGGAAGATGCAAATGTAGGACTAACTGTACCAGAAGGATCTATTCCTACCGTTGGGAGGAAAAGCAAAACAATCGGAAACTATGAAGGATGAATAATGGGAGGTTCTTGACAGAAAGGCATTGGGAACAACATGGTTGTGCTTAGATTCATCGGTGGCTTTCAATATTTCAAAAGAAATGACAATGGAGGGGATGAGCACATTGGGTAAGCTATATGAAAAACCCTCGATCTCCAACAAGGTATTTATAATGAAGCGTTTATTTAATATGAAGATGTCAGAAGATAGATATGTTTCTAATCATTTAAATGAATTTAATACGATTACAAATCAACTATGTTTTGTAAAATTGAACTTTGATGGTGAGGTTAGGGATATTCTAATCTTGTGTTCATTGCCAGAAAGTTGGAATGGCTTGGTCATGGTTGTAAGCAACTCTGTATCTGGTTCAAACACTTTGAAATTTGATGATGTTGTTGGTGTTATTCTTAGCAAGGAAATGCGAAGGAAAAGCATAGGTGAGACATCAAGTAATGCATTGACCATGCAGAGCAAGGGAAGCCAAAGGGAGAGAGGAAAGATCCCAGTTAATCGCAACAAGTTCAGGAAGGGAAGATCCAAGTCCATATTGGGAAACATAGAGTGTTGGAACTGTGGAAAGAAAGGACATCTAAAGAAAGACTGCAGATCTCTAAATAAGAAAGGAGATGGACATCAGGAGATTACTCAGGAAGCAAATGTAGCAGGTGATGTGTTGCAAGATGCTTTGATTTTTGCATTAGATAATACTAATGATTACTGGGTAGTAGATTGAGGGGCTTCATGTCATGCTACACCCCATAGGAAATTCTTTCATGATTATGTTCCAGGTGATTTTGTACATGTTTTATTGGGTGATGATGAACCATGTAAAATTGTTGGAATGGGTAAGGTACGGATAAAGTTAAAGAATAGTGAATGGGTGCTGAAATATGTAAGGCATATTCCTGCTATGAAAAGAAATATGATCTTAACATGACATTTGATAGATGGTGGTTGTTTATCTACGTTTGGAGAAACATGGTGGAAGATCACTAAAGGATCAATGGTGATAGCAAAAGGAGACATGATATGTAAGTTGTATTTAAGTCCTCATAATACTAACTGTTCTATCTCTTTAGCTTCCACAGGAATAGATACAACATTGTGGCATCATAGGCTTAGCCACATGAGTGAGAAAGGGATGCAAATTCTCCACTCAAGGAAGTTGTTTCCAGATCTGAAGCAGGTAAGTTTGGAATTCTGTGAGAACTGCGTTTATGAAAAACAGAAGAGAGTCGGATTTCTCAAGGTTGGGAAACAAAAGAAGAGTGAAAAGTTAGAGCCTGTACATATAGATGTATGGGGACCGTATCATGTACAATCTCTTGGTGGCTCTCATTATGATGTTAGTTTTATTGATGATGCAACTAGAAAAACTTTGGTTTATTGCATTAGATAGAAATCTGATGTGTTTTCTACTTTTAAGAAATGGAAAGCTTTGGTTGAGAATGAGACAAGAAAAAGGTTGAAGTGTCCCAGATATGATAATGTAGGTTAATACTACGGAAATGAGTTTGATAGTTACTATTCATACCATGCGATTCGTAGAGAGAAGACAGTCCCAGGAACACCACAAGAAAATCGTGTGTCAGAAAGGATGAACAGAACATTCATGGAGTGTGCAAAGTGTGTAAGATTCCAAGTAGGGTTTCACTTACAGTTTTGGGTGGATGTTGTAGATATTGTTGTTTACTTAATAAACATAGGGCCTTCAAGTGCTTTGGATGGTGGTATTCCAGAGGAGTCATGGACAGGTAAAAAGGTAAACTACTCTTTTCTGAGAACTTTTGGTTGTGAAGCATGTGTCCATATTGAGAAAGAAAATAGAACAAATCTTGAGGCTAAATCCAAGAAATGTACCTTTATTGGATACGGGGTTGATGATTTTGGTTATCGCTTATGGGATTATGAAAATAACAAAATAATTAGGAGTAGAGATGTGGTATTCAATGAAAAGTTCATGTATGAAAATCAGTTACAGGGAAAGAAACAAGAAAAGGAAAACACGGAGTACACAGTGCTTGATGAAATCAAAGAAAATGAAGTTCCGAAGGTGCCGAAAAATAAAAAACATCAGCAGTTACCTCAAACTCCTGCAAGTGTTAGAATATCTACCAGGTTAAGTAGACCCCCTGAACGATTGTCTCTTTCACTGTATTATTTATTGATGACTGATTCTGGTGAACCAGAATGTTGTGAAGAAGAAATGCAGGTGGAAACTAGAAATAAGTGGGAGCAAGGCATGAATGAGGATATGGACTCATTAGTAAGAAAACAAAATTGGTCCCTTGGAGTAAGGCCAAAAGCTTTGCCATATTGTTAGTTTCATGTCCTAGCCCCCAAGAGAATGTTTCCTTTGTAGTTCCTCTAGGATTGAAAATAATCCCCCCCATGCCTATCACCCCTTACAACAACAATATTTACAAAAGTAACTTAGAAAGTAGAAAGTAGATGCATAATTAAAAATAAGTTTTTTTTTGTTTTTTTGTCTTGTGCGAAATAAAAGCAAAATGGTAATAACGCGTGAAATAAGTTAATGAAGTAAATAAAATAGTTTTATATACTAAAAGAAAAAAATGAAAAAAGTTAAAAACATTTAAATACCAAAAATATAAGCATGCTAATAAATAAATAAAAATAACAATTACATAACATATGAAATGATAGAAATAATTTTTTAAATTAACATTTAGACTTAAAAATTAAACTAAAAAATGAAATAGGTAAGAGAATGAAGGTTTTCAACCCAATATTTTTTATATTTAATGAATAATAATCCCATATATCATCATCAATTGGATAAATGAAATATTGGAACAGGCATGACTCAAAATCATAGAAGATATTAATGAATCCATCAATTGTAATGTTACATGGAGAAAGAAGAAAGGTAAAGTCTCGACTTCAAAAAATGGATAATTTGTGTTGCACAATGACCTTTTCGTCGATACCTACTATCCATGAAATTGTTAGATCCATAGATAAACAATGTATGTGTTATCTCCTCAAATAAACATAGACTAGTTGTGTTTTCTAGGTGATAGGAGGTCTTTCAATTTTTCATTTTTAGATGCATTTGGGGTTCTTTTTCAAGAGTTTGAAGTGCGTAATGAAGTTTGAAATAACATTTGATGTTACTTTGTCTCCAAGAAATAATTTTTCGGTTTGAAGGGCCCCATTTATTAATTACATGCAACATGCCTAACATTTTATTTTCATAAATTAGTTTGAGTAAGTTTTTTTCCTTTAAGTTGGAAACTTTTGAAAGCAAGTGGCTTTCCTTCTTGCATTAAAATTGCACCAATTGCATTCCCCTAGTAATCAATTTCCACATTAGAATTATTTGTGAAGTTAGGTGTGGCTAATACAAGAGTTGTACACATAAAAACTTTAAGTTTTTCAAAATATTTGGTTGCTTCTTGAGTCCAATAAAATACCTCCTTTTTCAATAGAGACACTATAAGAGATGCTTCTATTTGACCATGATTCTTGACAAAATTGTTGTAATAGCATGTCAATCCTACGAATCCTTTAAGAATCTTCAAGGTTTTTGGACTTGGCCATTCCATTATAGCTTTAATTTTGTTAGGGTCCACTTTGATGTCATCATGACATACAATCTAGACCAAATATTCCACTTCCTAAACCCCAAAGGAAAACTTAGAAGGCTTGTCATATAATTGATGCTCCTCCAATAATTTTAATACCATGTCAACATGTTGTACATGCTCTTCCAAATATTGGACATAGATTAATATATCATCAGAAAATATTAGTTTTCTTCCCAAGATTTTCTATATATTAGTAAGGTCAAATGGCATCACCATAAATTCATAATAACCTTCATGTGTTTTAAAGGTTGTTTTTGGAATGTCTTCTTGCCTCATTTTGATTTTGATGATATTCTAAGTGGAGATCTAACTTGGAAGAAAATTGATCCCTTTAATTAATCTAATAGTTCATCAATGATAGGAATATGAGACTTATCTTTAATTATCATCTTGTTGAGCTCTCTATAATCTAGACACATACACCATGAACCTTCCTTTTTAAGAACCATAAGGACTGGTGCATAGAACACAGTTTGGCTAGTGTGAATGATGCCAACATCTAACATTTCTTGAACCATACTCTCAATCTCACTCTTTTGTGCATATGGGTACCTATAAGGTTTGATGTTAGGTGGTACACTTCAGAGCTGCAAGTGAATCACGTAGTCATGATCTTGAGCAGGTGGAATACCTTTAGGAATATATCCAAATACCTTGGAATGATGGTCAAAAACTCTTTGGAGAACCACTAGAATAGAGGGTATAGATGCTTGAACATCTAGTGAGCATAACTGTGCAATTACACCATGGTGCCCCTTTTTAAGCAATTTTTCATGTTTTTGGAGCTTATCACTTTAGAGGGTTTCCCTAGAGTACCTTTGAGTTCAATTTACTTACCTTTTGAGAAACATCTCATGAAAAGTTCCTGAAAATTAAGAGTCACTTTTCCCAATGATTGTAACCATTGAACCCCTAATACAACATCAACACCACCCATTTGGATTACAATTATTGGGCTATCCAATAAATACTCCCCCATATTAAGTTTAATACTGTGGCACTTCTCTGAATAATTTATGGTACCTTCATCTAACAATCATTATTTGAAACTCTGGTGCAAGATATATAAAGCAATTAAGAAGTTTGGCTAATTTGCAATTAATGAAGCTATGGGTACTACCAAAATTAATCAACATTGTTACTTTTTTCTTTTTGGTATATCCTTCTATCATGAGAGTTTGAGGAGCGCTAGCTAATGCATGACAAGAAATGGTTGGAGTAGTATCTTCTAGTTCAACCTCTTCATATTGTCCTAGTTTTGGATCTTCTTCCTCTCCACGATGTATGTAGGATAATTTCTTCTCGCTGCACTTATTCCCCTTACTATACTTGCTGCCGCAATTGAAACATAGTCTTTTTCTCTTATTTCCTCCACTTTGTGAGGTGTCAAACTAGTAGGATAAGTTTGGTTAGGGGGAGGGACATTTCCCTCTATATAGGTGTTAGAAACAGCTCTTCTAATAGCCATATTTTTACTTTCAACTTTCCTTCTCAAACAAAAAGAAGTCGCCAATGATTTAGGTTCAAAGAGACGCATCTCATGCTACATGCTCTCCTTTAAAGTGACCATAAAGAAATCCGACAAATTATCCCTTGTAATATTGTTCACTCTAAGACTCAAATTTTGAAGATGTTTAATGTGCTATATAACTAGGCCTCTTTGCCTAAGATTTATCAGTTGCCTAAAGAAGGCGTTGTTCTTAATATACAACAATGTGCTATCAATTCATCCATAAATATAGACCAAGAGACAATAGATTCCGTATTACAGTCACAAAACCATTAGTACCACACAAATTGATTAGGTTCTAAATACAATGATGTTGTTGAATATCCTAATTACTCCTATTATATGTTATGAGTTAGTGTTTTACGTAGTCAAGAGTAATTATTTGGTTATGCATTTATTAATATAGTTAGTGGAGAAGACCTATCAATAGAGAAGACGTGTCAAAAATCAGTTTTGTATTTCCTATATTTAGAAGTTAATGTTGAGAAGAGTTGGAGGATGATCCATAGGGTTTGGTGTATTGCTTTGCATCTACTTTGAATCTTCACATGGTATCAAAGTAGGCCTAAGACACTTTGAAGATAGGAAAGAAAAAATTAGAGATTTTCCACTCTACAGAAAATAGGAAGATGTGCATTGAGATCTGTGAAGTGAAGCTCATCGATTGAGAACAAACCACCACAAGACCTATCAATACGCTTTATGATCCATAGAAAGATAGAAACCCTGTCTCAAAAGAAAACAAGAAGGAAAACAAGTCACAAGAAGGTATTGTTGTCTTGTCGGTCATCGAGAGTGATAGAGAAGGACTATCATTGTTTATCCATGGAGAGGGAGCGATAGTATCGTTGTCCTGTAGTTTGAAGAGAGCGATAGCTTCCCTAAAGAGTCCATCACCATCTCTCTACCACTGGGGAGTGATAGCCATGACTAAGCACTTTTCGGGATAGCGATAGTTTTTCGATACACTGCACATTCTCCATTTTCCATTCCAGTCATAGACAGATGGACCAGAAAGGAAAGACACTCTTTTAAAAGGTAACTTTTCAGAGAAAAAAACACATGTTTTGTAAGAATAAAATGGCTTCAAGCACCCAAACCTTTTCCTAGATTTCTCCTCTCACTGGGAAGAACTATGAAATATGGTCGATCAAAATAATGACCTTGTTAAAGGCTCAAAATGTTTGGGAATATGCATCCCATGAGTATACAAAATTGAGAGATGAAGCAGTCGAACATACCATGACAAATAATCAAAGGACTCAGTTAAAAGAACACATAACCAAGGATGCAAAGGCGTTGCATCTCATTCAAAGTGATTTGGATGAAAACATATTCCCCAAGATTTATCTTGTGAGATCCTCTAAAACCACCAAGGAGATATTGCAAAGCAACTATCAAGGCATCACCAAGGTGAAGACAATGAAATTGCAAACCTTGATAAGGGACTTTGAAATCCTAGAAATGAAGTGGTTGGAGTCGATAGTTCAGTACATGAATTGAGTAACTACCACTATAAACAATTTGAAGATGTACGACGAAGATATGACAGATAATAAGGTAGTCGAGAAGGTTCTCAAAACCCTATCAAAAAAGTTCGATTCAGTGGTCGCAACAATTGAAGAAGAAAATGATATGTGTCATATTTTAGTAGATGAATTGACGGATCCCTTTTATCTCGCAATTTCATAAACAACAAGAATGATAATTCCTCACTTGAAAATGCATTTTAGACCCAGGCCTCCATTGTAGAGGTAGAAGAAGAGGTCAAGGAAATAGAAGCAGAGGTAGGAAAATTATATATCTTTCTCAAGCAGGAGAGAGATCAGCCCCATATTTGGGACGAGATTATGAACACTTTCATAACCAAAGGGGGAGAAACATAAATTTCAAATAAAAGCCTAGGATACAGTGTTTTTACTACAAGAAGTTTGGCCACTCTAAAATTGAATGTAGGAAGAAGCAAGCAAATAGGAATAAAGGCATAACACATATTAGGAACAATGATGAAGGGACATCATAATCAATGTTCCTTTCATGCCAGATTACTGAAGAAACCATCCACAACAAAGATCTATGGTTGTTGGATAGTGGTCTCAAAAACCACATGACTGGTAACAAATTTTTGTTTCAAGTTTGGATAGCTCTATCACATCTGAAATTAAGCTAGGAGATTATTATCAAGTCAAATCCAACGGTAAAGGTGTAGTTTCAATATTAGCTAAACAAGATGAAAAGAAGGACATTTGTGATGGTTTCGATCTACCTGGTGTGAAAAATAACTTGATGAGTGTAGGCCATATGAGTCAACATGGTTATGAGTTCATATTCAAAGGTCCCACTTGTATAATCCTAGATAAGCCACTTAGTAAGAGGCTCACATCATAAGTACAAACAAAAAATAGGATGTTTCTCCCTATGTTGAAAAGTCTAAATCAATCACTTTTATATGCACAAAATATCTCAAGCACTGATGAAACATGGTTGTGGCACCTTAGGTATGGTTAGTTACCCTTTACTAGTCTTATCCTTTTGTATACAAAGTGTATGGTCAAGGATCTACCCCTGATTAATGAATAACACAACTCTTTTGAAACTTGTATCTTAGCCAAACACCCAAGAGATAGCTTCCTAGTTGCTTCCTATAGAGAAAAAGAGCATATTGAGGTGGTGCATACAAACCTTTGTGGTCCTATGCAAACCTAGTCCATATGAGGAAGTTTTTAGTTCCTAACATTTATTGATGACTTTAGCAAAAAAAATTGGGTGTATTTTTTGAAGCACAAATCTTAGACTTTTGAAAACTTTAAAGAGTTCAAAGCCATGGTAGAGATATAGAGTGGAAAGTACATTAAAGTACTCAAGTCATATGGAGGAGGTGAATAGGACTCCAAAGAATTCACAGAACATTGCAAACAACAAGGGATTGAAAGTAAATTCACTACAAGGTACACTCCACAACATAATGGAGTATCTCAAAGGGAGAACAGAATAATCATGAACATAGCCAGGAGTTTGCTCAAGACGAAGACCTTGTCAAATGAGTATTGGGAAGAAGTTGTAGCATGTTCAATTTATATCTTGAATAGATATCCAACCTGCAGTGTGATAGACAAAGTCCCATAGGAAGCATGGAGTGACATGAAAGCTATTGTTTCACATTTTAGAGTTTTTGGATGTGTAGCTTATGCGCATATTCCTAAACATTTGAGGAGGAAGCTTGATGAAAAAAGTGAAAGGTGCACTTTTATTGGCTACAATGAATATTCCAAAGCCTACAGGTAGTATTGTTGAGATATTGTAACTTCAAAGAATATTATATTTGTACTTTATTATTTTGGAGATGTTTCATTCCTCCTTGAAGATCTTATTGTATATCCAGAGATGTTTATTCCTCCGTCGGAAGGTGGTAACTTGGGTTATTAGACTTACCTAGTGGGGGTCGGACCTGTATGTGTTATGTGGGTCAAAGGGTTATTAGACCACCCTAGAGGGGTCGGCCCAGTCAGTTGTAGTGGGGTATTTAACCCATTGGTTAAATACGAGCCTACATGTTTTGTGTAAAAGACAAGTCGGAGTAGTGTATAAATAGAGGAGGTGTATTCCTCATTTGACACACACTCACTCACTTGAGAGTGGCGCACTTGTGGAGGAGAGGCCTTCTATGGAGGAGGAGCTTATGCTCAGGGTTACATCTTTGTATATTGTCGGTCATCTATATTGAGGGAGCTTTACTGGGTTTTCTACCCCATGAGGGTTTCCCAGGGACACTTGCTGGATACCTGCCGGGGGCATAGAACTCCAACCGTGCAACAAAAACGGGTTCAGGGGAGTCCTGCAGGTGTGTCTAAGCAGGTTCGGGCTGGGAACACTAGCCATATCAGCCCGGTGGATGATTTTCCAAAGTAGACCCCCATGTGCAAAAATTGCACACTCCCACACTGAGCAAAACCCTAATTTCCAAAATGGACCTGCAAGGTGACACTTGGGCCATCGAGCCAGAGGGGAGGGGCACCCCTGGAACTATCCCAGTGTGTTGAATCCAACAGAGTCGACGATTCGTCGATCCGAGCCACGATCATCATTCTATGGCTCGTTCTGTCTCACATCCAAAAGGCCTTCAGGGACACTTGCTGGATACCTGTCGGGGGCATAGAACTCCAACCATGCAACAAAAGTGGGTTTCGGAGAGTCCTGCAGGTGTGTCTAGGCAGGTTCGGGCTGGGAACACGATCCATACCCGCCCGGTGGATGATTTTCCAAAGTTGACCCCCATGTGCAAAAATTGCACACTCCCACACGGAGCAAAACCCTAGTTTCCAAGATGGACCTGCAAGTTGACACATGGGCCACTCGGCCAGAGGGGAGGGGCACCCCTAGCACTGTCCCAGCGTGCTGAATCCATTGGAGTCGACGGTTCGTCGATCTGAGCCACGGTCATCATTCTATGGCTCGTTCCGTCTCGCATCCAAAAGGCCTTCAGGGACACTTGCTGGATACCTGTCAGGGGCATAGAACTCCAACCGTGCAACAAAACTGGGTTCCGAGGAGTCCTGTAGGTGTGTCTAGGCAGGTTCAGGCTGGGAACACTAGCCATACCCTCCCGGTGGATGATTTTCCAAAGTTGACCCCCATGTGCAAAAATTGCACACTCCCACACTGAGCAAAACCCTAGTTTCCAAGATGGACCTGCAAGGTGACACATGGGCCACTGGGCTGGAGGGGAAGGGTACCCTTGGCACTATACCAGTGTGTTGAATTCAACAGAGTTGACGGATCGTCGATCCGAGCCACGGTCTTCAATCTATGGCTCGTCCCGTCTCACTGCCAGAAGGCCTTCAGGGACACCTGTTGGATACCTGCCGGGGGCATAGAACTCCAACCGTGCAACAAAATCGGGTTTCGGGGAGTCCTGCAGGTGTGTCTAGGTAGGTTCGGGTTGGGAACACTAGCCATACCCGCCCGGTGGATGATTTTCCAAAGTTGACCCCCGTGTGCAAAAATTGCACACTCCCACACTCAGGAAAACCTTAGTTTACGAAATGAATGCACAATGAAACCACTGGGCCATGGGGAGACGAGGGAGAGGGCCCCTTAGAGGTAATCACACGCCAGGAGACCAACAGAGTCGACGGTTCATCGATCCGACGTCCGGTTTCCGAGTTATGTCGAGTTGCAAGTCGCATGAAAATGTCGTTCAGGGACACTTGGTGAATTTCCGTCCGGGAGCCGAAAAGCAAGCGGAGCAGCAAGATTGCGTGCTATTGGCTCCTACAAGTGTGTGTGGTAAATGTCGACGTGGGAACACTTCCAACACTGGCTCGGGGGAGGATTTTGCAGAGTTGACCCACCAATGCGAGATTGCATGCAATTAAACTGAGCAAAACCCTAGTTTACGAAATGAATGCACAATGAAGCCGTCGGGCCATGGGGAGACGAGGGAGAGGGTCCCCTAGAGGTAATCGCATGCCAGGATACCAACGGAGTCGACAGTTCGTCGTTTCGACGTTCGGTTTACGAGTTATGTCGAGTTGCAAGTCGCATGAAAATGTTGTTTAGGGACACTTGGTGAATTTCTGCCCAGGATCCAAAAAGCAAACAGAGAAGGAAGATTGCGTGCCGTTGGATCCTGCAAGTGTGTGTGGGAAATGCCGATGTGGGAACACTGCCAACACTGGCTCGAGGGAGGGTTTTGCAGAGTTGACCCACCAATGTGAGATTGCATGCAATTAAACTGAGCAAAACCCTAGTTTACGAAATGAATGCACAATGAAGCCACTGGGCCATGGGGAGATGAGGGAGAGGGCCCCCTAAAGGTAATCGCAGTCCAGGAGACCAACAGAGTCGACGGTTCATCGGTCCGACGTTCGATTTTTGAGTTATGTCGAGTTGCAAGTCGCATGAAAATGCCATGCAGGGACACTTGGTGAATTTCCGTCCAGGAGCCAAAAAGAAAACAGAGCAGGAAGATTGTGTGTTGTTGGCTCTTGCAAGTGTGTGTGGGAAATACCGATGTGGGAACACTACCAACACTAGGTTGGGGGAGGGTTTTGCAGAGTTGACCCACCAATGCGAGATTGCATGCAATTAAACTAAGCAAAACCCTAGTTTACGAAATGAATGCACAATGAAGCCATTGGGCCAAGGGGAGACGAGGGAGAGGGCCCCCTAGAGGTAATCACATGCAAGGACACCAACGGAGTTGACGGTTCATTGGTCCGACGTCTGGTTTCCGAGTTATGTCGAGTTGCAAGTCACATGAAAATGTCGTTCAGGGACACTTGGTGAATTTCCGCCCAGGAGCCAAAAAGTAAACGGAGCAGGAAGATTGCATGCCGTTGGCTCCTGCAAGTGTGTGTGGGCAATGCCGACGTGGGAACACTGCCAACACTGGCTTGGGGGAGGGTTTTGCAGAGTTGACCCACCAATGCGAGATTGCATGCAATTAAACTGAGCAAAACCCTAGTTTACGAAATGAATGCACCATGAAGCCACTGGGCCATGGGGAGATGAGGGAGAGGGCCCCCTAGAGGTAATCGCACACCAAGAGACCAATGGAGTCAACAGTTCGTCGGTCCGACATCCGTTTTCCGAGTTATGTCGAGTTGCAAGTCGCATGAAAATTCCATTCAGGGACACTTGGTGAATTTCCGTCCGGGATCCAGAAAGCAAACAGAGCAGGAGGATTGCATGTCGTTGGCTCCTGCAAGTGTGTGTGGGCAGTGCCGACATGGGAACACTGCCAACACTGGCTCGGGGGAGGGTTTTGAAAAGTTGACCCACCAATGTGAGATTGCATGCAATTAAACTGATCAAAACCCTAGTTTACGAAATGAATGCACAATGAAGCCACTAGGCCATGGGGAGACGAGGGAGAGGCCCCCCTAGAGGTAATCGCACACCAGGAGACCAACGGAGTCGACGGTTTGTCGGTCCGACGTCCGATTTCTGAGTTATGTCGAGTTGCAAGTCGCATGAAAATGTCGTTCATGGACACTTGGTGAATTTCCGCCCGTGAGCCAAAAAGCAAACGGAGCAGCAAGATTGCATGCCGTTGGCTCCTGCAAGTGTGTGTGGGAAATGCCAACGTGGGAACACTGCCAACACTGGCTCGAGGGAGGGTTTTGCAGAGTTGACCCACCAATGTGAGATTGCATGCAATTAAACTGAGCAAAACCCTAGTTTACTTAATGAATGCACAATGAAGCCACTAGGCCATGGGGAGACGAGGGAGAGGGCTCCTTAGAGGTAATCGCACTCCAGGAGACCAATGGAGTCGACGGTTCATCGGTCCGATGTTCGGTTTCTGAGTTATGTCGAGTTGCAACTCGCATGAAAATGTCATTCAGGGACACTTGGTGAATTTCCGTCCAGGAGCCAAAAAGAAAACGGAGCAGGAAGATTGTGTGTTGTTGGCTCCTGCAAGTGTGTGTGGGCAATACCGATGTGGGAACACTACCAACACTAGGTTGGGGGAGGGTTTTGCAGAGTTGACCCACCAATGCGAGATTGCATGCAATTAAACTAAGCAAAACCCTAGTTTACGAAATGAATGCACAATGAAGCCACTGGGCCATGGGGAGACGAGGAAGAGGGCCCCCTAGAGGTAATCACATGCCAGGAGACCAACGGAGTTGACGGTTCGTCGGTCCGATGTCTGGTTTCCGAGTTATGTCGAGTAGCAAGTCACATGAAAATGTCGTTCAGGGACACTTGGTGAATTTCCGCACAGGAGCCAAAAAGTAAACGGAGCAGGAAGATTGCGTGCCGTTGGCTCCTGCAAGTGTGTGTGGGAAATGCCGACGTGGCAACACTGCCAACACTGGCTTGGGGGAGGGTTTTGCAGAGTTGACCCACCAATGCGAGATTGCATGCAATTAAACTGAGCAAAACCCTAGTTTACGAAATGAATGCACCATGAAGCCATTGGGCCATGGGGAGACTAGGGAGAGGGACCCCTAGAGGTAATCGTACGCCAAGAGACCAACGGAGTCGACGATTCATCGGTCTGACGTCCGTTTTCTGAGTTATGTCAAGTTGCAAGTCGCATGAAAATTCCATTCAGGGACACTTGGTGAATTTTCGTCCGGGAGCCAGAAAGCAAAAAGAGCAGGAAGATTGCGTGTCGTTGGCTCCTGCAAGTGTGTGTGGGTAGTGCCGACATGGGAACACTGCCAACACTGGCTCGGGGGAGGGTTTTGAAAAGTTGACCCACCAATGTGAGATTGCATGCAATTAAACTGATCAAAACCCTAGTTTATGAAATGAATGCACAATGAAGCCACTGGGCCATGGGGAGACAAGGGAGAGGCCCCCCTAGAGGTAATCGCACGCCAGGAGACCAACGGAGTCGACAGTTTGTCGGTCCGACGTCCGATTTCTGAGTTATGTCGAGTTGCAAGTCGCATGAAAATGTCGTTCAGGGACACTTGGTGAATTTCCGCCCGTGAGCCAAAAAGCAAACGGAGCAGCAAGATTGCATGCCGTTGGCTCCTGCAAGTGTGTGTGGGAAATGCCGACGTGGGAACACTGCCAATACTGGCTCGGGGGATGTTTTGCAGAGTTGACCCACCAATGCGAGATTGCATGCAATTAAACTGAGCAAAACCCTAATTTACGAAATGAATGCATAGTGAAGCCACTAGGCCATGGGGAGACGAGGGAGAGGGCTCCCTAGAGGTAATCGCACGCCAGGAGACCAACGGAGTTGACGGTTCGTCGGTCCGACGTACGGTTTCTGAGTTATGTCGAGTTGCAAGTCGCATGAAAACGTCGTTCAGGGACACTTGGTGAATTCCCGCCCAGGAGCCAAAAAGCAAACGGAGCAGCAAGATTACGTGTCGTTGGCTCCTGCAAGTGTGTGTGGGCAAAGCCGACGTGGGAACACTGCCAACACTGGCTCGGGGGAGGGTTTTGCAGAGTTGGCCCACCAATGCGATATTGCATGCAATGAAATTGAGCAAAACCCTAGTTTACGAAATGAATGCACATTGAAGCCACGAGGCCATGGGGAGACGAGGGAGAGGGCCCCCTAGAGGTAATTGCACGCCAGGAGACCAACGAAGTCGACGATTCGCCGGTCCAACGTCCGATTTCTAAGCTATGTCGAGCTGCAAGTCACATGAAAATGTTGTTCAGGGACAAGAGACACAACATTTTATCCTAGGAAACCCTCATGGGGAAGAAAACCTAGCAACCTTTCTTAGAATAATTATATGTTTATAAATCAAGTACAATGAAACCATGAACAAACCCTAACCCTGAAGGGTTTTACCACATGAAAACACCTTAGTTACTCATACGTAGTGTTGAATCTAATTGTACAATCAAATATTGGGCGTTGATGAAATGTGTAGCATGTATTGCACTTAGTTTTATTAAATTACACTTGAACATTGACTTAACTTGTAATTTAATCATCCAAACTCACAAATTTTAATTACACCTATCCAATTAGTGTGCATGAGTGAATTCGTTGAAACCTTGAAAAACATTGTATTGCATTTAGTTTGATTAAATTACATGAGCAAGAACTTTGACATAACTTGTAATGATCATCCAAAATCACAAATTTTAATTAGATACCAATTAGTGCATGCATGTAGTGAGTTCGTTGAAACCTTTAAATATAATAGTTTGTTCTTTTGACATAGCGCATTCATGAGTAATAGATCATCCACACAAATCAACACATTAGATTGACACAAGAACACGTGGAAACCGAAGAACAAATACAAAGTGAAATGTATCATTCATTTATAAGTGAAATGTCAATGTGCATGTCTCCAAAAGTACATGTATCCAATGAAATCAATGTACATGTCTCCAAAAGTACATGCACAATAAAGTCAATGTACATGTCTCCAAAAGTGAATGTATCGAAAAGTACATATATATACAAAAGTATCCAAAAGCACATGTGTCCAAAACTATCCAAAACTATAAAAGCCACATGTACATGTATCCAAATGTACATATATCCCATAAGACACATCAAAACTCAAGCTTCCTCTTGTTCTTTCCCGAGTCCCCCTAGAGGTAATCGCACGCCAGGATACCAACGGAGTCGACGGTTCGTCGGTTCGACGTCCAGTTTCCGAGTTATGTCGAGTTGCAAGTCGCATGAAAATGTCGTTCAGGGACACTTGGTGAATTTCCGCCCGGGAGCCAAAAAGCAAACGGAGCAGCAAGATTACGTGTCGTTGGCTCCTGCAAGTGTGTGTGGGCAATGCCAACGTGGGAACACTGCCAACACTGGCTCGGGGGAGGGTTTTGCAGAGTTGGCCCACCAATGCGATATTGCATGCAATGAAATTGAGCAAAACCCTAGTTTACGAAATGAATGCACATTGAAGCCACGAGGCCATGGGGAGACGAGGGAGAGGGCCCCCTAGAGGTAATCGCACGCCAGGAGACCAACGGATTCGACGATTCGTCGGTCCAACGTCCGATTTCTAGGCTATGTCGAGCTGCAAGTCACATGAAAATGTTGTTCAGGGACAAGAGACACAACATTTTATCCCGGGAAACCCTCATGGGGAAGAAAACCTAGCAACCTTTCTTAGAATAATTATATGTTTATAAATCAAGTACAATGAAACCATGAACAAACCCTAACCCTGAAGGGTTTTACCACATGAAAACACCTTAATGACACATGACAACAAGAGTACTTATCTACATGAAGATGACCTCCAAGCCATAAGGATAACCAAGCATATCCTTCCCAACCAACATTAGAAGGCACTTTATTTCTCGAATCCCGAGGTAACGTTTGTTCCTTTCACCAATGTTGCTTTGAGCACTTGTACGTAGTTACTCATAGGTAGTGTTGAATCTAATTATACAATCAAATATTGGGCGTTGATGAAATGTGTAGCATGTATTGCACTTAGTTTTATTAAATTACACTTGAACATTGACTTAACTTGTAATTTAATCATCCAAACTCACAAATTTTAATTACACCTATCCAATTAGTGTGCATGAGTGAGTTCATTGAAACCTTGAAAAACATTGTATTGCATTTAGTTTGATTAAATTACATGAGCAAGAACTTTGACATAACTTGTAATGATCATCCAAAATCACAAATTTTAATTAGATACCAATTAGTGCATGCATGTAGTGAGTTCGTTGAAACCTTTAAATATAATAGTTTGTTCTTTTGACATAGCGCATTCATGAGTAATAGATCATCCACACAAATCAACACATTAGATTGACACAAGAACACGTGGAAACCGAAGAACAAATACAAAGTGAAATGTATCATTCATTTATAAGTGAAATGTCAATGTGCATGTCTCCAAAAGTACATGTATCCAATGAAATCAATGTACATGTCTCCAAAACTACATGCACAATAAAGTCAATGTACATGTCTCCAAAAGTGAATGTATCGAAAAGTACATATATATACAAAAGTATCCAAAAGCACATGTGTCCAAAACTATCCAAAACTATAAAAGCCACATGTACATGTATCCAAATGTACATATATCCCATAATACACATCAAAACTCAAGCTTCCTCTTGTTCTTTCCCGACGTTGATGGTTGGTGGGATAGGGTAGTCCTTAGCATCAAGATCATGGAGCCAATCATTTCTTTGTTGCGGTTTGCAGACACGGACCAGCCCATCCTAGGAGATTTCTATGAGGGGTGGGATTCCATGATTGAGTCCATGAGGACCATTGTTATGGAGAATGAGTGTGTCGAGTATGAGACATCGGCAGAGAACTTATGGTCCATCATACAGGGCATTCTTATCTCCAGGTGGGATAAGAATTGCACACCTTTGCATTACTTGGTCCACTCATTTAACCCCAGGTTCTACACTCAGGATTGGCTCAGTGGTGGGTCGGGGCCCTCATCCAGAGTCCCTCCTCACATGGATGGAGAGATATCAAAGGGGAGGAAGATAGCATTTAGACGGCTACTTCAGGATAGAGACCACCTTGAGGTGGTGGAGGAGGAATTTTATGAGTTTTCTAGTGGCACTGGGAGATTTGGAGGATATGAGGTGGTTAGAGACATGGGGGTTAAGAAACCCCTTGTTAGGTGGACAACTCATGGGGCAACATGCCCTCTTCTACAAAATATAGCCTTGAGGGTCCTCTCTCAAGTTACTTCATCCTCTTGTTGTGAGAGGAATTGGAGCACATATGGGAACTTGTACAGTGTGAAGAAGAGCAGGCTTGAGCAGTCCAGAGCAGAGACGATGGTGTATGTGCACTCCAACCTTCCTCTTATTTACATGAAGAGGGAGGAGTGGGCAAAGGGAAAGACACGGATGTGGGATGTCTTGCCTGATGAGATGGGTTTGGACAACAGCACTGAGTTGGCATTAGCCAACATGGATCTTAATGATCCAGTGCCGGAGCCGGTCACTTTTAATGAGGGTGATCGTATGGAGGGGTCATCCTCCACACCAGCAGATGCAGTTACTCAGATTGGCAGAGAGGAGGAGGAGGAGGATCAGGGCAGTGATGAGTTTGTTGATTCAGGCATGGAGAAGGACTATTGAGTCATTGACAAATGGGATTCTTCCATCTTGATCCACCCCTTTTTTGTATTTACTATTAGACTATTAGACTATTAGTCTATTTGGCATTTTCCAGTGCCCAGTGGCATTCCAACATCTATGTAATACATTTTGATTTTGATGACTTAATGAGAAATATGGTTCTGAGTCTCTGACATGCATCTATGTGTCTCAATGTCTCGTTGTGATTTGCGATTGTGAATGACAAATGTGTTGTGATTTGTGAATGATCTAATTTCTATTGAATATTTCATATTTGTAATTGTAAATGTAATTTCTATTGAATATTTGTAATTGTAAATGTTAAATTTTATTGGATCTATATGTCTATATTTTTAAATTTTAATCTATTTAAAAATATATATATATGTATATAAAACATGTCCTACGTGTCCTAATTCCGGGGGTCACCATGTCCCATGGGGACACTCGTGTCCCGTGTCCTCGTGTCAAGTGACTTAGATGGATACATTGTAGAAAGGGGGGAGTTCTATTTTTTTCAATTTTTGGTTGGATTAAGAATTTTTGAGTTTTTGAAAAGGGATCCATTTTAAGTATTCACTCATCTTGGTTGAGGGAGATGTGAATTTAATTAGAGATTGGGTTATTCCCAATTTTATCAATATTACAAAACTAGGTTCTTTTAAACAATAAAAAAATACTAATTTAGATTAAGAAATGACAAAAAAATGGTATGGGTGAATGAATTACCTGATTAGATGACAATCCACCGGTGAATTTGCCTCCCCTCCAGCTAAATCGAGCTCCACCGATACTCCAGGGCACACAAACCGTCCTCGTCCAACCTCTATTTCGCGTTTCTGATGCGTGAAGAGCGCCGCAGGTGGTCGGGGGTGGTCGGGACTGTGTTTTTAAATTGATTTTAGATTTCAATAATGCGTACATGTTTTGTAGTTCTATAACGCGTACGCGTTATGGTTACCTATCCTACATGTCCAATGACATGTCAGGTTCGGGTCTTACCATGGCAAGTGCTAAGTATTAGAAACGCGTTATGTTTTTATGTATCAGGAATGAGTTTTAAAAAAGTAGGATTGCATCTAAAGTGACCCTCATCTTATTGCACACACCCGATGATCATTTTTATGCACGGAAAGTTGCATCAGGCTCCAATAACTGGGTGGAATATAATGGCCTTTTTCAGGCATTGAAGTTGGAAATAGAACTAGGTATCGAGTAGATTCACGATTTTGGGGATTCCTCTTTTGATATTCAATGGATGAAGGAAAATATCCAAGTTCAAGACATTGGCTTGCATCATTTCTCACCTTAAAGAGATCATTGGATGATTTTAGAGAGCTTCATACACTTATTTATATATCGAGAACATAATGTTGAAGCTGAGTCACTTTCTAAACATGCCATGTCAAAGACCCTTGGTAGTATCCATGTTTCATGTTTCTGTCAAAAATCCTAGATAGTATTTGTGTTTTTGAATTTGATATCTACTTGAGTTTATCATTGTTAGAAGATTCTTATTGTTTTTCTATCTTAGACAATGCATATGTACGATTAAAGCTACTTCCTTAGTTAAGACATTAATCCATTTTTTTTGGATAGTGATGTCTAGTGGTTCGATGAATCACACTTGATCCCTCTTGTTTTTGTTTTGGTTACATGAAGATTGTATTTTTGTTAGAAAATATGTTTTTTTTTGTAAAAAAAATTTAAAATTTCAATGATAATTTTTTTATACCTTGTACTTCCACACATCTATATTATGTTATTTTGAAATTATAGTTTTATGTTTCTATGGTATTGTTTTATTTTTAAATGTTTTCTCTATATTTTATGATTTTATGTTTTGAAATGATTTACCATTTTTATAAATTATATTATGTTATTTTGAAATTATAGTTTTACATTTCTATGGTATTGTTTTATTTTTAAATGTTTTCTCTATATTTTATGATTTTATGTTTTGAAATGATTTACCATTTTTATAAATTTTATAGTTTTATGTTTTGAAATGAAAGAACCCATTTTCTTTTAACACTTTCTTTGTATTAAAGCTTTGGACATTTGTGTTTATTAATATTCCAAAACAACACATTTTCATGTAAAACAAAATAAAAAATTTAAACTTACGAAAGGAAGATATAATTTTGGAATGAATGGTTCATGTGTCTCTATGTACAACAGATCCTTCATTGGAATTTTCACACCATTACTTTTATGCATGTAGTGTCTTTTGGAACTTCATGTGGTGTCTTTAACTTGAGGACTCAATAGCAAAAGCCACGTAAGCTTATCTTGTATAAGTTGCTGCAAGTTGCTACTTCAGGTTCAAATTATCTTAAAGTCATCCCTTAAGAAAACAAATGGATGAGAATGACATTACAGGAAACTTATTTTTGAAAGGCTAACAATATTTCTCAATGGATTTCCCACTAATATTGTTTCCAAAACGGCAAAGCATGGAAATACACGAAAAGTTCTGGCCAAGAGAAAATGTATGAAGAGATTAGCACCTGTGCCAATTCACAGGCTATAATGTAGATTGCTTACTCTTGCATTGCATTCTATTGCTACAGATCAAATTAACAAAGAAAGAATGGAGATAAGGGAGGATGCATCGTCAATACCACGAAGCTTTTTCCGGTACATAATATAACAGCTCTCGAGTGACAAGTACAAGAGGATATTTTCACTCTTGTTTTAATTTAAGTCTGCATTGAAGGTACCTCCCTGTAGCCAGTGATCACCAGCGAAAAAATTAACCACTGTGAAATTTTGAGCATCAGAAATGTTCATGGTGTGATACCCAGGCCATTGAACTCGCTCTGTAGTTCCTGCCCCAGGTCCCGAGTTCATATATTCACCATAATACAGCGTAGTCAAAGCAAAGTCCCCTGACCATTCTAGCCAACCTGCAGGATCGACCACATCATCTATATATGAATCGATATAAACTGTGCGAGAGTACTTTTTCCACGGCCTTCCCAAGAATGTTTGAAAAGTGCTCTTCACTGGAGCGAGATCAGGCGCAGCAGAGACGGTGCAGTTTTGAATAGAGATTCCAGTGTTTTGATTTGGATCATCTCTTCCTTGAGCCGTAAAACAATTCTTTTGACTATCCATCGGTTTTCTAGCCAGGAGATTGCAGTTTTGAAACACAGCTGCTGCATTGCCGAAGATAAAATCAACAGTGCCGTAAATGTCGCATTCCCTGTAGAATTGTCGAAGGGAATGTGCGTAGAGAGTGTCTTGGTAGCCTTTGAAGCTACAGCGGTAGAAAGCTGTTAGATCTGACCCAACCCGGAGGGCGACAGCCTGATGCTTCTCTGGCCCGGCCGTGTTCTCGAAGGTGATATCCCGAGCGAGAAAGCCTTGCCCAACTACAGCTGCAATCACAAATATCTCACGTATAAGCTCGACGAGAAAACAAAGATCTAGCCAAAGGGACTGTATAGCAACCGACAAAGCTACTCAAGTTGTATTTAATAAGGTAAAAGAACCTTCGACAGAGCCCTAATTTCAAATTCTTAATTGGATTCTAGAGGCGGCGAATTGAAATAAAGTTCTTTATATTACAGATATGATAAAAAAAGAGTAACCAAAACAGAAAACGCGGAAATGTTCGGAGAGAATAGTTGGATTCGAACATTATATATTGTTATATCGCAAGAGTTGGATAGATTAGTCAGATGTAGCAATACTTCTAGCGTTCAATGATTCATCTCAACATAAGACGAGGAATTCACCGAGAAGAGAAAAGAAAACTCGAAAACATGACCACGTAAACGAGTAAAGCAGCTTACCGACTGTTGCCGAGCGGTAAGTAGTCCATCCGTCCCCAACGCTTCTATTGCCAGTGATCACGGTGGCGTTTATGCCATCTCCCACCAACATAATATTTGTTTTGTGTTTGGACACCTCAACGGATTCCCGGTAGATTCCCTCTGTAACATGTATCACAAATCTATGTAAACTTTTGTTTGGAGCAGCATTCAGAGCGTCAGTGATTGTTGTATAATTACCACTACCATCTTGAGCCACCGTGACGAAATTGTCAGCTAAACCAACATCACCTTCTTTGGAGGTTTGAAGAAGCCTCCTTCGGTCTGAAGTAGACAACCATGAAGGGAACCCGTCATGGACGAATCCATAATGTAAAAGAAATTTAACGTCATCTTGATCGTGGCTCTCATGTCTCGTCGGATCGGAGAACAGGCGTCGGTTGTGCAGTACAGTAGGCCTCTTGGAACCTTTGCCAACGACAGAAATGTTCTTGACAAGAGCCAAAGAATTACTCACAACTCGCGACATATTAAGCACATTCTTTGAATTAAGAATTGGGAAGGAGGAAGTGCAGAGCCAAAGGCTCGCACACACACGGGAGGAGTAGCACTCAACTCAAATTATATTATGAATAATGTTTACATATATAGTTGAGATAGATCTCAACAAACCCAACCTCAGATCCTAAAACCATGGATCTCAAACCACTCATGCTATCTTGAGTAAACCACAATCTATCATTTCTACATTATCTCTAACATCCTCCCTTAATGTAGAAATGGAACACAATACTAAATATGCCTGTAGTTTCAGGTTACAAATCAGCAAAGCAAATTAAGGATCTAAAGCTCCAAGCCTTGAACTCTACAGTGCTCCTTCTTCTTCATTTTGACCTTAGTTGCCATCGAATCGTACTTCTTTTTCTTCTTAGGTTTCCTCCGCCAGATCTTGAAATCTCCAGACCTTGTTGTATTGTCCATTTTAACATAAAATTCTTCAAAGTTTACATTCAAAGTTGGCCTCCATGGTTGAAGACAAATGAGTATTTTTACACTTGCCAAAATTTCATCATAGTTTTGCTTGCCATCCTTGTTTTCATCTTTTGCAGTCTCGATGCAATCTGCAAAAATCTTAGGCTTGGCTATCCATTCTTCAATAAACCTCAGTTCTGCATCAAAGTCATTTATTTTTGCTTCAGTTGTTCTCACTCCTACCAACAAATTATTTATTACAATAATTTCCAAATTAATTAAAATTTGTTCTTCTATTGTAAGATATTCTTCATCATATTTAGGCTGAACGTCAAATTTTAATGCAGCGTTGCACATCATATCATAAGACATTTCTTCACTCAGACAGCTGGGCAAGCCAGTAGCCACACTAGTTGGCTTTCTTCTCTTCACACAGGCAGCTGGAAAAGGATATGTTCTCCATCTGCACCATTTAGCAATCAAATGCTATAATAGATCCAGCTCAAACCACCAGATTCACCTTGCTAAATTTTCTCCACATGATTCCAGATTCTTCAGTCGACTCCAGATCTGCGGCCTCCACCAGGCGACTCGCGGTAGTGCTGTATTACCGCGCCCCTGAAGTGTCGAGGGGCACAGTTGTCGACTCGCGGTATTGTGGTGTTGCCGCACGCTCTGAACGATTTCTCCCTCTTAGCTGCTCAGGTTGGCAACGATCTTGCCACAGACGTCGGATTTTTGCTCACGTTGGCTGCTATTTCTCCCATAGTTAATTATAGCGCAGACTGATGGCAACTCCACGCAGCAGGCAGGGTTTCATGTTTTCAGCAGCAGACCATTGGCAACTCCAAGCGTGAGTTGATAGTCAGACAGTCAATCGATTGGTAGCTCCACGATTTCTCCAAGGCTAATGATCTGATGGCATTTAGCAGCAATTTTCACCATGCGAGGGAGAGAAAAAAAATTTACCAGCAATTAAGGCTCTCAGGTATCCACACTCACGCCCAGCACTGCTGTCAGCTCTCCCTTCAAGATTTCAATGACGGCTCTCTAGTACAACAACGATCACGTATGGAAGTTCTCCTTTGTGGGCAGCGAGTCTCTCCTTTCTTCACACAGCAAACAACTGAATGATGACCTCTCCTTCCAGGAAGACGACTTCTCATGCACATCGATTTCCGGTTCCTTCTTTTTGTTTGCTAGCAGCTCGTGGGTCCTCTCACACAGGATGCACAGATCTCACTGCCCAGCAGAGATAAACACTTGCCCTTCTTTCACCACGTGGGCTCCTCCTCTTACACACTCAACGGTTGTTTCTAGTGGCTGGACACGATCTCCTTCTTGGCAGCTTTCCTTCACGCGAGATCCCACAACGACTTCTTAAATGCACGATAGGCGTTCTGCAATGATTTTTTGACAGGTGGCACGGGATCCAGTATCCCAACACTCATTCAACCTTCAGCATGGATCTGCAACGATCTTGACAGGCCATCTCCACAGGCTCTTCTCTGGCTACAACATCTCCACAGGCCTCTTCACACAACGGCGGCTTCCTTCAACGAGGATCTGAGCTCTCACAGCAGGCCACAAGGGCTCTTCACACCAACATGCCACTATGGGCTCTGATACCAAATTAAGAATTGGGAAGGAGGAAGTGCAGAGCCAAAGGCTCGCACACACACGGGAGGAGTAGCACTCAACTCAAATTATATTATGAATAATGTTTACATATATAGTTGAGATAGATCTCAACAAACCCAACCTCAGATCCTAAAACCATGGATCTCAAACCACTCATGCTATCTTGAGTAAACCACAATCTATCATTTCTACATTATCTCTAACACTTTGTCAATATGTTTTGTAGGCTTCCGCTAGCCTCCTGGAGGCTTTGGATGCAGGTAGCCTGATTAGTAAGAGCTGCACTAAGCCAAGTCTGGATATCAACTGTCTGCCTCCATTGCAAAGAATTAGCAGTAACATTCGACAAACACTTGCTCAGGTCGTCCAACGTTAGATCGTACAACTGCATGCAATCTTCGAGAGCACCCAGTTGCTTTCCTTTGAATGCCCACCGTTTCATACGAGAAATTATATGAAACACTTTTCGTGCTTCGATAATGCTGAGCCTGAGAGCCATCCGTCCAAGATCTATGGAATTTGCCTGCAATGATCCCGGAAAGAGGCTCGACATTGTCGAAACACAGAATGGTGGATCCAATGTCCTGTCGCAGGCAGATTTCAGAGAATTGTGGTGCGGCTCTTTATCGCTTTCAACTTGGACAAACATGAGACACATCAAGAAAAGCAAAGCTATAAAACTAAATCTAAAAGCCATTTCAGAATGCACTCCTAGCCTTCTAACTGCACTAGATCAATAGAGTGTTGTCGCCCAGAGATATATATAGGAGGCGATGCTGGAAGAAATAACCTATTCGACCTTCACCAACTTCAGCCCAACTAGCCAGCTCAATTCGCGGTCCCGTTTAGTTGACGGTAGTAGACGCTTTGCAAACATGAGCTCAGAATTTACGGAGACTTCAGCTTTCAATATGAATAGGAGATATGATTACGGTAAGGGAAATCAATTATGATGTGGCAAAACTCTAACTTGTTGTAACTAACCACTCAATTCAAGATAACATAATCAATGCAAACAAATTATGAAGTGGCATTCTCAAAACCATAAACCACTAAAAACGATTGGGCATGGGATAACTGGCACTCAATTTTTCAGCTATTTCTTTTTTCGATTTGGCTATAAAAACTGGCAGAAGCATAGTTCCACCAGTTTATTGCAGAACTATGCCATGGAACCGTGCCCCCAAGGATTTTGGGCCATTTTAAGACGACCCAGATCATCGAAATTCCAAACAAAAGACCAAAAAAAGGTGGAACTATGCCTCGTCAGAAAACCACTCACCGAAATACCAGGACGATTTGAGTGCCCCATATCACGCGCCAAAAGATTGCCTTTGATGGATCAAGAGCAAGCCAATGGTGTAGAGCTTGAACAGTTTCTTGGGTTTTGTGGTACTTTTGATTCGAATCTTTCTCTTTCGCCGGTATCAGAATGCTATTATTTTTTGACACGATTCTAACCATTAAATTGCATGTCTTACTATATGTTAGTGACCTGACCTATCCTTTTGCAACATTTAGCAATAGAATTATTCCAAGCACGGTAGATACTCAAATCCAAATGGGATATGTTAGAGTCGAGGGTGCACAATTGTAATGTGTTAGTATATTTAGTCCATTATTTCTGGTCTGTATATATTCTCAAACATGTTTTGATAAAATTGTTGCAATCTTAAGCTGATTATTTTAACTGCAACTTGTTGGATCTTGAGAATCCACCTTTGCAGTCATTTTTCACTGAGTTAAAATATATATCTTGTTTCCTTCCCTCGGGACAAATGGCTTTTATCCAGTACTAAGTTTTTTTTGTTTCACACGCTGACTTAATAGGAAGCCCAGTGCTAATACCTGCAAATATAGAGACTACTGCATTGGGCGCAGCATACGCTGCAGGTCTGGCCACTGGTGTTTGGACTGAAGAGCAGATCTTTTCCTCTGGAGCCAAAAAGGAAGAACCTAAAGTATTTTACCCAAAAAAAGTTGGGGATTAGCACAGGAAAAAACGTTACAAATAATGGATATAAAATATTCCTTTCTCAATGGCATACTTGAAGAAGAAGTCTATGTAGACCAACCACCTAGTTATGTTAACAAAGGTCAAGAACACAAGGTATGTAAGCTAAAAAAGGCCTTGCATGGTCTAGAAAAGTGTTATAATTCCCGCACAATGTAGGCTTGATGTGGGTGTAATGAGCGGTTTTTAATGGCGTTGGAGGGGCGGCGGTGGGAAACACTCGCGAGGGTTTTTTCTCATTCATTTTTGGGGTTCTTTCTTCTGCCATTGCCTAGGAAGGGTTTTCACCGATGTGTTTGGTTCGTAGCTGGTCAGTAGGGTAGTGGTGGATTTATCAACTGTTCCAGCTGCTTTCGCATTTGTCATTATGGTGGTTATACTCAAACTTCTGGAGTTAATGACGGTGTAACACGTGTAAGCTTTCCCAAATGGGCTATCAGGTGACAAACGCGGTTTAGAGAAAGCGGAGTTGTCGGGTCTCAAAAGCAGTTTAGAGGATTTTGCCTACGGTTTTGAAACAAGACCAAGTCACTTGCTCCATTGACGAGGGTTAGCTCTGTAATCTTCAATTCAGGCGATTGGGTAAAGTAATTTATGCATGTTCTTCATTTTTACTGTAACAACCATATAGTGGCCAGCCTGCAACCTGAAAAGAGTTTTATTCACGCACTCAAGTACAAATTAATACCAGGTGATTAATTATTTCTTTTGCTATAATTGAAGTCAGGAAAATTCTCATTCATCTACTGACGTTCTTCTTTCCCACCAATGTTGCAGTTATAGTTTTGGGTTTTTATCGGGGATTTCGTTTAAAATACAAATTGCACAAAGTAGGCATAGCTCATACTAGTTTGTTGTATTCTTACAGTTATATGTATAGGAATGAGCCTCTTCATCCAACTCATTGTTTGGACGTATATAAATTAGAAATTATTTCATGCGAGGATTGTTTTTTTTATTATTTTTCTTTGATCCTGAATAACAAGTGATTTTTTACCAACTTTTAAAGCCACATTACAAAACTCAGATTTGGTGAAAATTCATAAAATATTTTGAGCATGAGGTATTTTCTCTAGTGTCTAAAGGGTCCCATGAGTTTTATTGATGGGTGGGTTAGAGTTCTGCTCGTTGTTGGACTAAATCAGACGCATTTTTAAGCTGAGCCAAGTTTGACCCGTGAGTCTCGAGCAAGTCCAATAACTTTCGTAAAGTTGGTTACGGTAGCAAAACTTCAACAAACTTGTTAATGATGTCAAGTTTATTCACATCAGTGAGAACTAGGCTTCCTCTTTAGGAGTCTAGTATGTTACATCTACTGATCTAGTTGAATTCAACACTTATAATTGCATATCTACTAAATTCCAAAATACACATAATTGTAGATACATAATATTTATACTATTAAATTAAAACAAATATACTTGTAATATTATTTAGCTATGTTAAGACATATATGAGATATAATTATAGGCTCATATTGGATATACACTTTAGAAAACATGGACATGATTAGTGTTTTATATGATACTTGTAGGGTTTCTAATGGTCACTGATATGGCAGTATAAATGATAGGCTTTGTTCATCTTACCTTAGCGCTCTTGTTGGGTCATTATGCATCAATATTTTTTAAATAATTGATATAAACGATGTGTGCAAAACTATAAACAATTCCCAATTACAATCTCCAAATCGCAACTTTATGTGTTAGATTTTTTTTTTTAATTTTTTATATCATAGCTTTTTCTTTATCATTTTCAATGATAATTAAAATGATTAATTTTAATTTTTTTTATATCATAGCTTTTCCTTTATCATTTTCAATGATAATTAAAATGATTAAAATAAAGGGTATGATATGCTTAGTAAAAACTAACTAAAAAATCATTTGAATAAATTTGTTATTAAGTTTTTAAAATTTTCAAGTAATTATTGTAAATATATTCTTTAATTATTGTGGATATATTTTACAATCGTTAAACATCATATTTTATGTATTTTTTTTTTGTGTGTTTTTATTCCAATAATAATATTTTTTGGTTTTTTTTGTGTTTAAGTTTAGAATTTTTTTTTTTATTTTTTTCTTGTTATATAGTCTATGATACATAAACTAATTTTCAAATAAAAACAATAAGATTATTAGACGAAAAAAATACTTTACAAAACCAACATAACTAACACATAAAATTATAGGAAACAAATAGGTTAAAAAATTCAATGCATATATTATTTGTTAATACATATAAAAACTATTAACATCCCAATCCCTCACACCTTATACTCTTTGTCAAATGAAAAGTTATAAGACACAAATAAGCTAAAAAAAGTCTATACATGTATTATTTTTTCTTTGAAAGTAAAATTAATTTGGGCATAATATTTATCTATTAATTTTTACAATTTTTTTTTATCATGTTTTTTTTAAGAGATAGGTATTAAGCAGTGTTTCTCCTAATTTTACTTATTTAAAATGAATCATATTTGTTCATCCAAATTATGATTAATCTAAATAAAGTCCACATTTTTTAAAATGAATAATATTTATCTATCCAATTTATGATATATCGAAAAAAAAACATAAACAATATGATGAAAAATGGAATAACATTAATTCTTAAATTTATGTTTTAATGATATAAAGTTCCCAATTTTGAATGATATAATAAGGGACCTTCTAAACAAGTTCTACCATTTGGAAAATGGAAAAATATTCGTCCTTCATTGAAATAAAGCTCCCGTTTTTTAAGAATATAACTAAGGGCCCTTTTAACCAAAGTTCTACCTTTTGTTAAATGGAATAATATTCCTCCCTAAAATTTATTATTTATTGACATATAAATTGAAATAATAAAAATTTGAATTTTGAACTATATAAACACGGGACATTCCAAAGGAGTTCCACCTTTTTTAAAACGAATAATATTTATCCCTCAAGTTTATGATTCAATGTTTCATTAATTGAAATAAAGCACACAATTTTAAATGATATAAGCAAGGGCACTTCCAAGCATGTTCCACCTTTTAAAGAAAAAACTAGTTTTTAGTTGGGGACATTAGTTTAGCTGTGATTGCCAAATTTTCAAGTTCGACTATAGTCTGAACATAGGAATATGAATTTTATTTTTAAAAACAATTTTTAAAATAACAATTAATTGAACTATGGTTGGTTGTTTGAGGCTGACGTATGCCTTGTTATGTGTTTCCCACCACGCGGAAACGAGCATACTTCATCCCGTTTTAATACTTTCTCTGGTGCAGGGATTGTACCTTTTCATTTTGCAGTGCTTTGTCTGTTGCACTGGTCCCTGGCACCTGCTCTGACATCTGCATAGTTGCTTGCACCATTTGCGATATCTGGCGCCTGCAGTGGACTCTACAGTCTGCATTCGATTGCTGGCTCTTGCCACCTACACGGCCATGCAATTGATTGTTCGCTTTTTCCACGTACATGGCCATGCAAATTTTCCAAAGGCCGATATAAACTACAATTTTGCTTCTTTCTGAACTCATGCCGGTGGTGGGCGGGGAAGGCATTGGAAGGATTTTTGTTTTCAATTGTGTTTGAACTCATGCCAGTGGCAAGTGGGGAAGGCATTGGAAGGATTTTGGTTTCAACGTTCCTTTCTTCACGTACTGTTGTGCCCGCTTTACCATTGCAGCTGGAGAGTTAGTGGACGAGCCAGTCATTGTCTCAAACACTGGTTTATTTTTTACCTTTTCATTGTTTTTCCTACAGCGCAGGTAAGTTTTGTATGTAGCTGTTTGGTTGCAAATAATCCCGTGCTTGTGTAGACCTGTAAAAATCTCTAAATTTGTGAAGGAGGAGGAAGCGTTTCTTTGCGCACATGTTTGACTGCAAATAATCAAGTGCTTTTGGAGGTCGGTAAAAAACTCTAAATTTGTATAGGAGGAAGCATTTCTTTGTGGAGGGTTAATGGGAATTCAATACTATTATGTTCGTTCCCAAAAGGGTGTTGTTCAACCTCTTGGACACTAGAAAGAAGCTCAGCAACATTAAGAGGTAATTAAAAAGGGTGATTCACTGACCATGAGAGAACAACGTACTCAGCGTGGAGTTAGAGTGAAATCGCGTTGTTATATTTGTGCAAATTATATATCCTTTGTTCTTTGCTTGATTAGTTTTTATTGCAGAGATTGTTGAATGCAATTGAAAAATTATCAGACTTATGGATTGTGGTTCGTTGTTTTCTCCTTTGCTGGAATGCCATTAATAATCCACCTTGCAATTATTTATCTCAAAGTTATCATTTTGGCTTAATGATTTTTTTATGGAAGAACATCTCTGTTCTGAGGCAGTCGACATCAATAAGAACAGGAAGAGCTTAAACCAGTTTTCAAATGTATCAACAATATTACAAAATAAATGGTATGAAGTTTAGTGGTAAATTCACTTAGTCATTGACAAAAAAAGTTAAGATCCCAAATTGCAGTCACATGTTGGCGTCTTCCCTCTACCCATTTGTTCTTATAGGGATTGCTTATTGAGATCACTTTTTCCTAACCAAATGAAACAGGTACCGAATTTTATCTAATTTCTTCATCTTCTTCTTCAATCATACTAATTGAAACGATGGAATTTAATTTAGAGTATGGATTATTTGGATGAGTTTATGAATGAAGGTGGACAAAATATTATCATTGTAACTTGCCAAGAATGGATAAGACATTGACTACTTTCTAGACTACCTTGTAGAGATGTTAGAATCCAACATAATTACAACTAGAGTTTGATCATTTGTAGTTGTATTGATGCTTTTTGTATCATAAGTTGTAAATAAAAGTTTCTATCAATTAGATTATGGATATTACTAGCCTCATTGGCAAAGGAAAAGTTTGCATGTTATCTATGTGGGTTGACTGTTGATAGATGATGCTTGGGTGGTTTCCTCCTACAGTCAATTGTTTAGATTTGATAAAAACATATTAGTATGGTCTTCATAAAAGCAATTGTGGTTTCCAGTGTATTATAATGGTTTTTGGTTACTTTTTATATAGTTCTGGAACAATCATATGAAAATCATGCAAAACTAAAAACAATCCTTGTGAAGGGCCTAAACTCGTTATGCCTTTGAACCAAGTTTGATGGGTTGGTTATGCCAAGCTATTGTACTTAGATACATGGGTACTGCAAAACATATAACTGGAAAATACTGAAGTAGAACTATAGCTAGGATACCACCGGGTCGAAGGTAGGATTGAATCTATTTGAATTTTGAAAGTCGAGCACAGGGTTTATATGATAAGTTCCTTATTCCGAGTTTGTTAATGGTCAAGCAGAAGGGATTTGCAGGTTGATTACACCCAAACATAGGATGAGTCAAATTATATCATTATACGAGGTGTTTTGCAATAAAACTACAAAATATTTTAGCAGTTTTATTTCATTTGTGTGCTTTTTTGGAATTAGAGGCCCTTGTTTTGAGAGAGATTGAAATGTTATCAAGTTATATGTAGTTATATATTCATAAATACACACATATCTATATCTTCAATTTTATTGTCATTCCAGGTAACACCTCTTCCTAACTTTTTTTTTCATTATTTATATTACCTCTTCTTAATTAATAAACAATTTACTTATAACACAATTAAAATAAAATAAATAAAACCACAATATAACAATTTACTTAACATAATTAAAATAAAATAAATAAAACCACAATACAGATAAAGTAACTTATCTATTTTTTTTAACTTGATATCATACTTTCAAAGTTTGGACATAATCTTGTATATGTGAAAAGATTCAAAGTTAAATTTTATTAACTTTTCAAATCCTTATTTTACACCTCAAGCATATTTAACAAAAACTGAAAATTAGTTTTAGGAGTATCTTTTAACCTCTAAACTAATATTATTTGGCTTCATAACAAGTGCAAAAAAAACAACTCCTTCAATAATTTTTCTATTGTAAAAAATCCCTTTTTGTAGTTAGCCACAAAGCTACTGGCAATGTCGAGGACATTGCCACCACATGGCTCAAGCAACCATTTAAGTGCTAATGCCCATATTTTGAATGGAATATTAAACTAGGTATGGAAGTAGTGCTAAAGGTTTCTTTAGTATAAAAAGAAAGAGGAGGATGGCATTCCTATTGTCAAATGGACAACAATTGCAAAACCTAAAGATCTTGGTGGGTGGGGCTTAAAAATATGCATGTGCTTGGACAATTGTTAGTAGCTGAAAGTCTTTGCATGCTTTCATTTGATCAAGGATTGTGGGGGAAAGTTATGAAATTGAAGTACATTGATAACGGTAATATTAAGGATTGGATTAGATATGTACGGAAATATTTTAAAGGAGCATCCAATGTTTGGAAAGAGTTGATAAATACTTATATATTCTTAGCTATTGGGTGGCCCAGAAAATTGCTAAAGGTAATAAATTGTTCACTGGAGAGGATCCTTGGATAGGATGGAGTGGGAACTTAAAGCTGTCAAAGGCCATCATATAGTCTCTTAAGGATAAATATGTCTTTAGGTTGGAAGATGTTGTGGGGTTTTTGGTTCAAAGGGATGGAATTTAGTCCTGGAATTTTATAGAGGACCTGGAGTTGCAATGTAACCAAGCTATTGAGTGGTCACCATACACTATTCCTTTTAAAACACAATGCAATTAGTCTCAGGGATTGCTATCATGATATGAAATGATCTTGGAACAAAGCTTATGGGGTCCTCATTTCCAAACTTCGTTATGATGTAAAAATCAGTGAAGGCTCCAGGGAAGAGAGAAGGTGGTGGTGGAAACTTGTGTGGAAGATGAATAGTTCCCTTGAAACCAAAATTTTGCTTTGGTTGGATTTATCAAACAAAATACTAACGTAGGAAAATGGCCAAAAAAGGAAATGGGTCAGTCCTAATTGGTGTTATTTGTGCGAAGAGAAATTGAGGTTGTTAATGATCATGTTTTAGTTGCTTGTCCCTTTACAAAAGTTATCTTAAGGGATGTATGCCAAAGTCTCAATATTCAACATTTATGGGATAAAGAAACATCATTGGAGTGCCATGTAGGCTAGATTCTTGGCAGTTTTGTAGTTGAGCACGTAGCTCTCCCATGCTTTGCTTCGTGGGGAATATGGTTATCTAGAAACAAGTCAATATTCGAAGGAAAGGAGGCTTATATGGATCGTTTATTGCATTACATCAGGCTATCCTATGGTAAAGGTAAGAAGGTTTCTTCTCAAAAAGTCCCAAGAAGATTGCAAGAATTGAGCATAAACTATTATAGCCATTGGAGATTCTTTGATGGATGTAGCCAATGGTCTCCTAGGAGATGTGGGGTAGGGGCTCTTCTTTTCCATTAAAATTTTCATTTTGTTTTGATGAAATATTGAGCAAGGTGTGGTTCAAACAATAGAGCAAAGTTCTTCACTACGTGGATCTTTTTATGTGTTGTTGCTGAATGAAACATAAAAGGCTTACATGTTTTTGGAGATTCAAAACTTCTCATGGATTGGGCCACAGGAAAATGTCAAATTACCAATTTAATCCTTGAGCCAATTGTGGACAGAGTGATAGAAAAAAATATTTTTTGAGCATATTTCTTTTGCTCATATCTACATGGAAATCAATCATAAAATTAAGCATATGTCTAAGGAAGCGTTCCATTTACAAGAAGGAATTAAGGTCGAACAGGAAGTCAACGAAAACAAGAAGTTGTCCAAAAGTATCTTTTTTGATGAAGTGTTTTTAAGTTTTTGTATAAACCAACACTAAGAATTGGAGTCTTTTGTTTTCAAATGTGCGAAGAGGACATGTGTTTTGTAATGTTTTTTGGTTATCAATTTTGTCTGTTTTTCTTCAAAGGTAGTTGGTATAGGCTTGAAGCAATATATCAGTACATAAACTAAGCCGAAACACCAACTAAAGCGTTCCATTTACAAGAAGGAATTAAGGTCGAACAGGAAGTCAAGGACAACAAGAAGTTGTCCAAAAGTATCTTTTTTGATGGAGTGTTTTTAAGTTTTTGTATAAACCAACACTAAGAATTGGAGTCTTTTGTTTTCAAATGTGCGAAGAGGACACGTCTTTTGTTTTGATGAAGCGTTCCATTTACAAGAAGGAATTAAGGTCGAACAGGAAGTCAAGGACAACAAGAAGTTGTCCAAAAGTATCTTTTTTGATGAAGTGTTTTTAAGTTTTTGTATAAACCAACACTAAGAATTGGAGTCTTTTGTTTTCAAATGTGCGAAGAGGACACGTGTTTTGTAATGTTTTTTAGTTATCAATTTTGTCTGTTTTTCTTCAAAGGTAGTTGGTATAGGCTTGAAGCAATATATCAGTACATAAACTAAGCCGAAACACCAACTAAAGTGTATTTTTATTTCATCTTGAAATATCAAATACAAATATTTTTTCATAAAAAAAAATCAAGAACCTTGAATGTCCTCCTATAGGTGAAGTGTGCAATTCCAAAAGGATCTTCTATTTGAGTTGGGAATTCTTACATAAATATAGGAAATCATGGTACCAAAGTGAAACATTCTTCCACACAAATGTATCTAATGCACTAGGATCCTCTTGCATTTGTTGAATTATCTTGCATTCCTTCTAATCCTGCTTACATTCTATTCTTGCTTCTTCCACCCAATTAGATTGCATAATGGAAATAGTAAAAAGTAATCCCTCTACATCTTTTTCTTTCCTTTAATGTGCATCTTCCACTACATTTTGTTTTCATTTTTTGTAGATAATTTAAAAGTCATAAGCTAACACATGTGTCACCCATTTTTCTTGCTCTTCTGAAGATATTCCTTGTTCCAAGAAGTACTTAACACTATCATGAGTTGTTATTACCTTGAAGTGTCTTCCTATTAGGTAAGGGCTCCATTTATTAATTACATGCAACATGCCTAACATTTTATTTTCATAAATTAGTTTGAGTAAGCTTTTTTTCCTTTAAGTTGGAAACTTTTGAATGCAAGTGGCTTTCCTTCTTGCATTAAAATTGCACCAATTGCATTCCCCTAGTAATCAATTTCCACATTAGAATTTTTTGTGAAGTCAGGTGTGGCTAATACAAGAGTTGTACACATAAAAAATTTAAGTTTTTCAAAATATTTGGTTGCTTCTTGAGTCCAATAAAATGCCTCCTTTTTCAATAGAGACACTATAAGAGATGCTGCTATTTGACCATGATTCTTGACAAACTTGTTGTAATAGCATGTCAATCCTACGAATCCTTTAAGAATCTTCAAGGTTTTTGGAATTGGCCATTCCATTGTAGCTTTAATTTTGTTAGGGTCCACTTTGATTTCATCATGACATACAATCCGGAACAAATATTCCACTTCCTGAACCCCAAAGGAACACTTAGAAGGCTTGTCATATAGTTGTTGCTCCTCCAATAATTTTAATACCATGTCAACATGTTGTACATTCTCTTCTAAATATTGGACATAGATTAATATATCATCAAAAAATACTAGTTTTCTTCCCAAGATTTGCTATATATTAGTATATCATAAAAAAATACTAACACAAATTTCTTGAGGAATGGTTTAAAAATAAAATTCATCAAGATTTGAAATGTGGAGTTGCATTGGTAAGGTCAAATGGCATCACCATAAATTCATAATAACCTTCATGTGTTTTAAAGGTTGTTTTTGGAATGTCTTCTTGCCTCATTTTGATTTTGATGATATCCTAAGTGGAGATCTAACTTGGTAAAGAAAATTGATCCCTTTAATTAATCCATTAGTTCATCAATGATAGGAATATGGAACTTATCTTTAATGATCATCTTGTTGAGCTCTCTATAATCTAGACACATACACCATGAACCTTCCTTTTTAAGAACCATAAGGACTGGTGCATAGAAGACAGTTTGGCTAGTGTGAATGATGCCAACATCTAACATTTATTGAACCATATTCTCAATCTCACTATTTTGTGCATATGGGTACCTATAAGGTTTGATGTTAGGTGGTACACTTCAGAGCTGCAAGTGAATCACATAGTCATGATCTTGAGCAGGTGGAATACCTTTAGGAATATATCCAAATACCTTGGAATGACTGTCAAAAACTCTTTGGAGAACTACTAGAATAGAGGGTATAGATGCTTGAACATCTAGTGAGCATAACTATGCAATTACACCATGGTGTCCCATTTTTAGCAATTTTTCATGTTTTTGGAGCTTATCACTTTAGAGGGTTTCCCTGGAGTACCTTTGAGTTCAATTTACTTACCTTTTGAGAAACATCTCATGAAAAGTTCCTGAAAATTAAGAGTCACTTTTCCCAATGATTGTAACCATTGAACCCCTAATACAACATCAACACCACCCATTTGGATTACAATTATTGGGCTATCCAATAAATACTCCCCCATATTAAGTTTAATACTGTGGCACTTCTCTGAATAATTTATGGTACCTTCATCTAACAATCATTATTTGAAACTCTGGTGCAAGATATATAAAGCATTTAAGAATTTTGGCTAATTTGTAATTAATGAAGTTATGGGTACTACCAAAATTAATCAACATTGTTACTTTTTTCTTTTTGGTATATCCTTCTATCACAAGAGTTTGAGGGGCGCTAGCTAATGCATGACAAGAAATGGTTGGAGTAGTATCTTCTAGCTCAACCTCTTCATATTGTCCTAGTTTTGGATCTTCTTCCTCTCCACGATGTATGTAGGATAATTTCTTCTCGTTGCACTTATGCCCCTTACTATACTTGCTGCCGCAATTGAAACATAGTCTTTTTCTCTTATTTCCTCCACTTTGTGAGGTGTCAAACTAGTAGGCTAAGTTAGGTTAGGGGGAGGGACATTTCCCTCTATATAGGTGTTAGTAGCAGCTCTTCTAATAGCCATATTTTTACTTTCAACTTTCCTTCTCAAACAAAAAGAAGTCTCCAATGATTTAGGTTCAAAGAGACGCATCTCATGCTACATGCTCTCCTTTAAAGTGCCCATAAAGAAATCCGACAAGTTATCCCTTGTAATATTGTTCACTCTAAGACTCAAATTTTGAAGATGTTTAATGTGCTATATAACTAGGCCTCTTTGCCTAAGATTTATCAGTTGGTTAAAGAAGGCATTGCTCTTAATATCCTACAATGTGCTATCAATTCATCCAAAAATGTAGACCAAGAGACAATAGAGTCCATATTACAGTCATAAAACCATTGGTACCACACAAATTGATTAGCTTCTAAATACAATGATGTTGTTGAATATCCTAATTACTCCTATTATATGTTATGAGTTAGTGTTTTACGTAGTCAAGAGTAATTATTTGGTTATGCATTTATTAATATAGTTAGTGGAGAAGACCTGTCAATAGAGAAGACATGTCAAAAATCAGTTTTGTATTTCCTATATTTAGAAGTTAATGTTGAGACGAGTTGGAGGATGATCCATAGGGTTTGGTGTATTGCTTTGCATCTACTTTGAATCTTCACATGGTATCAAAGTAGGCCTAAGACTCTTTGAAGATAGGAAAGAAAAAATTAGAGATTTTCCACTCTAGATAAAATAGGAAGATATGCATCGAGATCTGTGAAGTGAAGCTCATCGATTGAGAACAAACCACCACAAGAGCTATCAATAGGCTTTATGATCCATAGAAAGATAGAACCACTGTCTCAAAAGAAAACAAGAAGGAAAACAAGTCACAAGAAGGTATTGTTGTCTTGTCGGTCATTGGGAGTGATAGAGAAGGACTATCATTGTTTATCCATGTAGAGGGAGCGATAGTATCGTTGTCCTGTAGTTTAAAGAGAGCAATAGATTCCCAAAAGGGTCCATCACAATCTCTCTACCACTGGGGAGTGATAGTCATGACTAAGCAGTTTTCGGGATAGCGATAGTTTTTCAATACACTGCACATTCTCCATTTTCCATTCCGGTCACAGACAGACGAACCAGAAAGGAAAGACACTCTTTTAAAAGGTAACTTTTCAGAGAAAAAAAAACACATGTTTTGGAAGAATAAAATGGCTTCAAGAAACCAAACCTTTTCCCAGATTCCTCGTCTCACTGGGAAGAACTATGAAATATGGTCGATCAAAATGATGACCTTGTTAAAGGCTCAAGATGTTTGGGAATATGCATCCCATTAGTATACAAAATTGAGAGATGAAGCAGTCTAACATACCATGACAAATAATCAAAGTACTCAGTTAAAAGAACACATAACCAAGGATGCAAAGGTATTGCATCTCATTTAAAGTGCTTTGGATGAAACCATTTCCCCAAGATTTATCTTGTGAGATCCTCTAAAACCACCTAGGAGATATTGCAAAGCAACTATCAAGGCATCACCAAGGTGAAGACAGTGAAATTGCAAACCTTGATAAGGGACCTTGAAATCCTAGAAATGAAGTGGTTGGAGTCGATAGTTCAGTACATGAATTGAGTAACTACCACTATAAACAATTTGAAGATGTACGGCGAAGATATGACGGATAATAAGGTAGTCGAGAAGGTTCTCAGAACCCTATCCAAAAAGTTCGATTCAGTGATCGCGACAATTGAATAAGAAAATGATATGTGTCATATTTTAGTAGATGAATTGACGGATCCCTTTTATCTCGCAATTTCATAAACAACAAGAATGATAATTCCTCACTTGAAAATGCATTTTAGACCCAGGCCTCCATTGTAGAGGTAGAAGAAGAGGTCAAGGAAATAGAAGGAGAGGTAGGAAAATTATAGATCTTTCTCCAGAAGGAGAGAGATCAACCCCATATTTGGGACGAGATCATGAACACTTTCATAACCAAAGGGGGAGAAACATAAATTTCAAAGAAAATCCTAGGATACAGTGTTTTTACTACAAGAAGTTTGGCCACTCTGAAAGTGAATGTAGGAAGAAGCAAGCAAATAGGAATAAGGGCATAACACATATTAGGAACAATGATGAAGGGACATCATAATCAATATTCCTTTCATGCCATATTACTGAAGAAACCATCCACAACAAAGATCTATGGTTGTTGGATAGTGGTCTCAACAACCACATGACAGGTAACAAAGTTTTGTTTCAAGTTTGGATAGCTCTATCACATCTGAAATTAAGCTAGGAGATTATTATCAAGTCAAATCCAAATGTAAAGGTGTAGTTTCAATATTAACTAAACAAGATGAAAAGAAGGGCATTTATGATGGTTTCTATGTACCTGGAGTGAAAAATAACTTGATGAGTGTAGGCCAGATGAGTCAACATGGTTATGAGTTCATATTCAAAGGTCCCAATGGTATAATCCTAGATAAGCCACCTAGTAAGAGGCTCACATCACAATTACAAACAAAAAATAGGATGTTTCTCCTGATGTTGAAAAGTCTAAATCAGTCACTTCTATATGCATAAAATATCTCAAGCACTGATGAAACATGGTTGTGGCACCTTAGGTATGGTTAGTTACCCTTTACAAGTCTTATCCTTTTGTATACAATGTGTATGGTCAAGGATCTACCCTTGATTAATGAATAACACAACTCTTTTGAAACTTGTATCTTAGCCAAACACCCAAGAGATAGCTTCCCAGTTGCTTCCTATAGAGAAAAAGAGCATCTTGAGGTGGTGCATACAAAATTTTGTGGTCCTATGCAAACCTAGTCCATAGGAGGAAGTATTTATTTCCTAACATTTATTGATGACTTTAGCAAAAAAAATTGGGTGTATTTTGTGAAGCACAAATCTTAGACTTTTGAAAACTTTAAAGAGTTCAAAGCCATGGTAGAGATATAGAGTGGAAAGTACATTAAAGTACTCAAGTCATATGGAGGAGGTGAATAGGACTCCAAAGAATTCACAGAACATTGCAAATAACAAGGGATTGAAAGGCAATTCACTACAAGGTACACTCCACAACATAATGGAGTAGCTGAAAGGGAGAACAAAACAATCATGAACATGGCCAGGAGTTTGCTTAAGACAAAGAACTTGTCAAATGAGTATTGGGAAGAAGTTGTAGCATGTTCAATTTATATCTTGAATAGATATCCAACCTGCAATGTGAAAGACAAAGTCCCATAGGAAGCATGGAGTGACATGAAAGCTATGGTTTCACATTTTAGAGTTTTTGGATGTGTAGCTTATGCACATATTCCTAAACATTTGAGGAGGAAAATTGATGACAAAAGTGAAAGGTGCACTTTTATTGGCTAAAAAGAATAGTCCAAAGCCTACAAGTAGTATAATCCCATCACCAAGAAGTTCATTGTTAGTAGAGATGTTAAGTTCTAGGAATACAAGTCTTGGGAGGATCAAACAAATGGAACGATTGGAAACCATACTCCTTTGCCATGGGTGGATGAACATGTAGAACCTACAAGCTAGCAAAATATTCATCCTAGACCCCAAGGATGCAAGTACAAAGACAAGGGGAACAATTAGAGCATAGTTCTTATTCCAACAGTGATTCAGATCCAACTATAGCTTCTCTAACAAACTAGAAGGAAAGAAGATTGCAAGACATTTACGAACAACTTGATGATGAGCAAGCACATTTTGTTTTTTAGTCCTTTCAACTAGTATATTTTGCAGAAGCAATGAAGGAAGAACAATGAGTTCAAGCAATGAATGAAGAAAAATAAGTCTTTGAAAGAAACAACACATGGGATCTTGTACATCTGCTAGTAGAAAATATCAACATTTGAGTTAAAAGGGTATATAATACAAAGTTGAATGAGAAAGACACAGTGGAGAAGCACAAATCCTAACTTGTAGCAAAAGGTTTTGCTCAGCAACCTGGTGTGGATTATGGAGAAACATTTTCTACACTAACATGTTTAGATACTATCAAAGCAGCTTCGGCAGTTGCAACCCAAAACATGTGGCCAGTTTGTCAAATGGAGGCTAAATTTGTTGGTTGTGGAGCCTTATCTTCCTTATTTAGAGGTCGTGTTTCAGCCGTGTCTGAATCCCAACCCATGATGGGGGGGATTGGGGGGCTTGCCCCCCACAAATAGTCACCATGGGGGGTCCAGGGGAGGCGACAACTAATTTGGGAGCCCCCCATGCAGGGGTTCTAGGGAAACGCCCCCGTAGTGAAAATTTTGGAAAAAATGCCTTGTAAAATGTTGTAATTTCATTGTCATGACTTGGTCAATAATGGATGATTTATGGGCCCATAGTATTGGGTGTTACATAGTATTTTTCCATGGTAATCGCTCTTTAAAAGGAATGCATTGTAATATGGCTGTGTATTGTAGCATTGTAAAGATATCTGATTGTGTGAGAGAGACTGTGAGAGAGTGAAGAGGAAGTGGCATTGGATGTGTTGTAGGTTGTATGCCTTCATTTGTTGGATGGTATAATAATAAGGACTGGCAATTTTTGTGTGGACGTAGCCCATCTTGGGTGAAGCACGTTATATTGGTGTCTCTCTTGTAATGTGTTTTATGTGATTTATGTTTGCATCTTGTTTATTGTTATTGCTCTGCGATCCTATTTTTCTAACAATTGGTATCATAGCCAAAGGTCTATTTGGAAGATAAACTCGTAGGAAAGAAGGGTTCCTGGTTTGAGTAGGAGCAATGGCGGAAGAAGGAAATTTTAAGGTCGAGAAATTTAATGGACAAAACTACCAGTTATGGAAGATGCAAATGTAGGACTAACTGTACCAGAAGGACCTATTCCTACCGTTGGGAGGAAAAGAAAAACAATCGGAAACTATGAAGGATGAATAATGGGAGGTTCTTGACAGAAAGGCATTGGGAACAACATGGTTGTGCTTGGATTCATCGGTGGCTTTCAATATTTCAAAAGAAATGACAATGTTTCAATATTATAAATATTTCAATATTTATAATGAAGCGTTTATTTAATATGAAGATGTCAGAAGATAGATATGTTTCTAATCATTTAAATGAATTTAATACGATTACAAATCAACTATGTTTTGTAAAATTGAACTTTGATGGTGAGGTTAGGGATATTCTAATCTTGTGTTCATTGCCAGAAAGTTGGAATGGCTTGGTCATGGTTGTAAGCAACTCTGTATTTGGTTCAAACACTTTGAAATTTGATGATGTTGTTGGTGTTATTCTTAGAAGGGAAATGCGAAGGAAAAGCATAGGTGAGACATCAAGTAATGCATTGACCATGCAAAGCAAGGGAAGCCAAAGGGAGAGAGGAAAGATCCCAGTTAATCGCAACAAGTTCAGGAAGGGAAGATCCAAGTCCATATTGGGAAACATAGAGTGTTGGAACTGTGGAAATAAAGGACATCTAAAGAAAGACTGCAGATCTCTAAATAAGAAAGGAGATGGACATCAGGAGATTACTCAGGAAGCAAATGTAGCAGGTGATGTGTTGCAAGATGCTTTGATTTTTGCATTAGATAATACTAATGATTACTGGGTAGTAGATTGAGGGGCTTCATGTCATGCTACACCCCATAGGAAAGTCTTTCATGATTATGTTCCAGGTGATTTTGTACATGTTTTATTGGGTGATGATGAACCATGTAAAATTGTTGGAATGGGTAAGGTACGGATAAAGTTAAAGAATAGTGAATGGGTGCTGAAATATGTAAGGCATATTCCTGCTATGAAAAGAAATATGATCTTAACATGACATTTGATAGATGGTGGTTGTTTATCTACGTTTGGAGAAACATGGTGGAACATCACTAAAGGATCAATGGTGATAGCAAAAGGAGACATGATATGTAAGTTGTATTTAAGTCCTCATAATACTAACTATTCTATCTCTTTAGCTTCCACAGGAATAGATACAACATTGTGGCATCATAGGCTTAGCCACATGAGTGAGAAAGGGATGCAAATTCTCCACTCAAGGAAGTTGTTTCCAGATCTGAAGCAGGTAAGTTTGGAATTCTGTGAGAACTGCGTTTATGAAAAACAGAAGAGAGTCAGATTTCTCAAGGTTGGGAAACAAAAGAAGAGTGAAAAGTTAGAGCCTGTACATATAGATGTATGGGGACCGTATCATGTACAATCTCTTGGTGGCTCTCATTATGATGTTAGTTTTATTGATGATGCAACTAGAAAAACTTTGGTTTATTGCATTAGATAGAAATCTGATGTGTTTTCTACTTTTAAGAAATGGAAAGCTTTGGTTGAGAATGAGACAAGAAAAAGGTTGAAGTGTCCCAGATATGATAATGTAGGTTAATACTACGGAAATGAGTTTGATAGTTACTATTCATACCATGCGATTCGTAGAGAGAAGACAGTCCCAGGAACACCACAAGAAAATCGTGTGTCAGAAAGGATGAACAGAACATTCATGGAGTGTGCAAAGTGTGTAAGATTCCAAGTAGGGTTTCACTTACAGTTTTGGGTGGATGTTGTAGATATTGTTGTTTACTTAATAAACATAGGGCCTTCAAGTGCTTTGGATGGTGGTATTCCAGAGGAGTCATGGACAGGTAAAAAGGTAAACTACTCTTTTCTGAGAACTTTTGGTTGTGAAGCATGTGTCCATATTGAGAAAGAAAATAGAACAAATCTTGAGGCTAAATCCAAGAAATGTACCTTTATTGGATACGGGGTTGATGATTTTGGTTATCGCTTATGGGATTATGAAAATAACAAAATAATTAGGAGTAGAGATGTGGTATTCAATGAAAAGTTCATGTATAAAAATCAGTTACAGGGAAAGAAACAAGAAAAGGAAAACACGGAGTACACAGTGCTTGATGAAATCAAAGAAAATGAAGTTCCGAAGGTGCCGGAAAATAAAAAACATCAGCAGTTACCTCAAACCCCTGCAAGTGTTAGAATATCTACCAGGTTAAGTAGACCCCCTGAACGATTGTCTCTTTCACTGTATTATTTATTGATGACTGATTCTGGTGAACCAGAATGTTGTGAAGAAGAAATGCAGGTGGAAACTAGAAATAAGTGGGAGCAAGGCATGAATGAGGATATGGACTCATTAGTAAGAAAACAAAATTGGTCCCTTGGAGTAAGGCCAAAAGCTTTGCCATATTGTTAGTTTCATGTCCTAGCCCCCAAGAGAATTTTGCCTTTGTAGTTCCTCTAGGATTGAAAATAATCCCCCCCATGCCTATCACCCCTTACAACAACAATATTTACAAAAGTAACTTAGAAAGTAGAAAGTAGATGCATAATTAAAAATAAGTTTGTTTTTTGTTTTTTTGTCTTGTGCGAAATAAAAGCAAAATGGTAATAACGCGTGAAATAAGTTAATGAAGTACATAAAATAGTTTTATATACTAAAAGAAAAAAATGAAAAAAGTTAAAAACATTTAAATACCAAAAATATAAGCATGCTAATAAATAAATAAAAATAACAATTACATAACATATGAAATGATAGAAATAATTTTTTAAATAAACATTTAGACTTAAAAATTAAACTAAAAAATGAAATAGGTAAGAGAATGAAGGTTTTCAACCCAATATTTTTTATATTTAATGAATAATAATCCCATATATCATCATCAATTGGATAAATGAAATATTGGAACAGGCATGACTCAAAATCATAGAAGATATTAATGAATCCATCAATTGTAATGTTACATGGAGAAAGAAGAAAGGTAAAGTCTCGACTTCAAAAAATGGATAATTTGTGTTGCACAATGACCTTTTCGTCGATACCTACTATCCATGAAATTGTTAGATCCATAGATAAACAATGTATGTGTTATCTCCTCAAATAAACATAGACTAGTTGTGTTTTCTAGGTGATAGGAGGTCTTTCAATTTTTCATTTGTAGATGCATTTGGGGTTCTTTTTCAAGAGTTTGAAGTGCGTAATGAAGTTTGAAATAACATTTGATGTTACTTTGTCTCCAAGAAATAATTTTTCGGTTTGAAGGGCCCCATTTATTAATTACATGCAACATGCCTAACATTTTATTTTCATAAATTAGTTTGAGTAAGTTTTTTTCCTTTAAGTTGGAAACTTTTGAAAGCAAGTGGCTTTCCTTCTTGCATTAAAATTGCACCAATTGCATTCCCCTAGTAATCAATTTCCACATTAGAATTATTTGTGAAGTTAGGTGTGGCTAATACAAGAGTTGTACACATAAAAACTTTAAGTTTTTCAAAATATTTGGTTGCTTCTTGAGTCCAATAAAATACCTCCTTTTTCAATAGAGACACTATAAGAGATGCTTCTATTTGACCATGATTCTTGACAAAATTGTTGTAATAGCATGTCAATCCTACAAATCCTTTAAGAATCTTCAAGGTTTTTGGACTTGGCCATTCCATTATAGCTTTAATTTTGTTAGGGTCCACTTTGATGTCATCATGACATACAATCTAGACCAAATATTCCACTTCCTAAACCCCAAAGGAAAACTTAGAAGGCTTGTCATATAATTGATGCTCCTCCAATAATTTTAATACCATGTCAACATGTTGTACATGCTCTTCCAAATATTGGACATAGATTAATATATCATCAGAAAATATTAGTTTTCTTCCCAAGATTTTCTATATATTAGTAAGGTCAAATGGCATCACCATAAATTCATAATAACCTTCATGTGTTTTAAAGGTTGTTTTTGGAATGTCTTCTTGCCTCATTTTGATTTTGATGATATCCTAAGTGGAGATCTAACTTGGAAGAAAATTGATCCCTTTAATTAATCTAATAGTTCATCAATGATAGGAATATGAGACTTATCTTTAATTATCATCTTGTTGAGCTCTCTATAATCTAGACACATACACCATGAACCTTCCTTTTTAAGAACCATAAGGACTGGTGCATAGAACACAGTTTGGCTAGTGTGAATGATGCCAACATCTAACATTTCTTGAACCATACTCTCAATCTCACTCTTTTGTGCATATGGGTACCTATAAGGTTTGATGTTAGGTGGTACACTTCAGAGCTGCAAGTGAATCACATAGTCATGATCTTGAGCAGGTGGAATACCTTTAGGAATATATCCAAATACCTTGGAATGATGGTCAAAAACTCTTTGGAGAACCACTAGAATAGAGGGTATAGATGCTTGAACATCTAGTGAGCATAACTGTGCAATTACACCATGGTGCCCCTTTTTTAGCAATTTTTCATGTTTTTGGAGCTTATCACTTTAGAGGGTTTCCCTAGAGTACCTTTGAGTTCAATTTACTTACCTTTTGAGAAAAATCTCATGAAAAGTTCCTGAAAATTAAGAGTCACTTTTCCCAATGATTGTAACCATTGAACCCCTAATACAACATCAACACCACCCATTTGGATTACAATTATTGGGCTATCCAATAAATACTCCCCCATATTAAGTTTAATACTGTGGCACTTCTCTGAATAATTTATGGTACCTTCATCTAACAATCATTATTTGAAACTCTGGTGCAAGATATATAAAGCAATTAAGAAGTTTGGCTAATTTGCAATTAATGAAGCTATGGGTACTACCAAAATTAATCAACATTGTTACCTTTTTCTTTTTGGTATATCCTTCTATCATGAGAGTTTGAGGAGCGCTAGCTAATGCATGACAAGAAATGGTTGGAGTAGTATCTTCTAGTTCAACCTCTTCATATTGTCCTAGTTTTGGATCTTCTTCCTCTCCACGATGTATGTAGGATAATTTCTTCTCGCTGCACTTATTCCCCTTACTATACTTGCTGCCGCAATTGAAACATAGTCTTTTTCTCTTATTTCCTCCACTTTGTGAGGTGTCAAACTAGTAGGATAAGTTAGGTTAGGGGGAGGGACATTTCCCTCTATATAGGTGTTAGAAACAGCTCTTCTAATAGCCATATTTTTACTTTCAACTTTCCTTCTCAAACAAAAAGAAGTCGCCAATGATTTAGGTTCAAAGAGACGCATCTCATGCTACATGCTCTCCTTTAAAGTGACAATAAAGAAATCCGACAAATTATCCCTTGTAATATTGTTCACTCTAAGACTCAAATTTTGAAGATGTTTAATGTGCTATATAACTAGGCCTCTTTGCCTAAGATTTATCAGTTGCCTAAAGAAGGCGTTGTTCTTAATATACAACAATGTGCTATCAATTCATCCATAAATATAGACCAAGAGACAATAGATTCCGTATTACAGTCACAAAACCATTAGTACCACACAAATTGATTAGGTTCTAAATACAATGATGTTGTTGAATATCCTAATTACTCCTATTATATGTTATGAGTTAGTGTTTTACGTAGTCAAGAGTAATTATTTGGTTATGCATTTATTAATATAGTTAGTGGAGAAGACCTATCAATAGAGAAGACGTGTCAAAAATCAGTTTTGTATTTCCTATATTTAGAAGTTAATGTTGAGAAGAGTTGGAGGATGATCCATAGGGTTTGGTGTATTGCTTTGCATCTACTTTGAATCTTCACATGGTATCAAAGTAGGCCTAAGACTCTTTGAAGATAGGAAAGAAAAAATTAGAGATTTTCCACTCTACAGAAAATAGGAAGATGTGCATTGAGATCTGTGAAGTGAAGCTCATCGATTGAGAACAAACCACCACAAGACCTATCAATACGCTTTATGATCCATAGAAAGATAGAAACCCTGTCTCAAAAGAAAACAAGAAGGAAAACAAGTCACAAGAAGGTATTGTTGTCTTGTCGGTCATCGAGAGTGATAGAGAAGGAATATCATTGTTTATCCATGGAGAGGGAGCGATAGTATCGTTGTCCTGTAGTTTGAAGAGAGCGATAGCTTCCCTAAAGAGTCCATCACCATCTCTCTACCACTGGGGAGTGATAGCCATGACTAAGCACTTTTCGGGATAGCGATAGTTTTTCGATACATTGCACATTCTCCATTTTCCATTCCAGTCATAGACAGATGGACCAGAAAGGAAATACACTCTTTTAAAAGGTAACTTTTCAGAGAAAAAAACACATGTTTTGTAAGAATAAAATGGCTTCAAGCACCCAAACCTTTTCCTAGATTTCTCCTCTCACTGGGAAGAACTATGAAATATGGTCAATCAAAATAATGACCTTGTTAAAGGCTCAAGATGTTTGGGAATATGCATCCCATGAGTATACAAAATTGAGAGATGAAGCAGTCGAACATACCATGACAAATAATCAAAGGACTCAGTTAAAAGAACACATAACCAGGGATGCAAAGGCATTGCATCTCATTCAAAGTGATTTGGATGAAAACATATTCCCCAAGATTTATCTTGTGAGATCCTCTAAAACCACCAAGGAGATATTGCAAAGCAACTATCAAGGCATCACCAAGGTGAAGACAATGAAATTGCAAACCTTGATAAGGGACTTTGAAATCCTAGAAATGAAGTGGTTGGAGTCGATAGTTCAGTACATGAATTGAGTAACTACCACTATAAACAATTTGAAGATGTACGATGAAGATATGACGGATAATAAGGTAGTCGAGAAGGTTCTCAAAACCCTATCCAAAAAGTTCGATTCAGTGGTCGCAACAATTGAAGAAGAAAAAGATATGTGTCATATTTCAGTAGATGAATTGATGGATCCCTTTTATCCCATGATTCCATAAACAATAAGAATGATAATTCCTCACTTGAAAATGCATTTTAGACCCAGGCCTCCATTGTAGAGGTAGAAGAAGAGGTCAAGGAAATAGAAGCAGAGGTAGGAAAATTATATATCTTTCTCAAGCAGGAGAGAGATCAGCCCCATATTTGGGACGAGATTATGAACACTTTCATAACCAAAGGGGGAGAAACATAAATTTCAAAGAAAAGCCTAGGATACAGTGTTTTTACTACAAGAAGTTTGGCCACTCTGAAATTGAATGTAGGAAGAAGCAAGCAAATAGGAATAAAGGCATAACACATATTAGGAACAATGATGAAGGGACATCATAATCAATGTTCCTTTCATGCCAGATTACTGAAGAAACCATCCACAACAAAGATCTATGGTTGTTGGATAGTGGTCTCAAAAACCACATGACTGGTAACAAAGTTTTGTTTCAAGTTTGGATAGCTCTATCACATCTGAAATTAAGCTAGGAGATTATTATCAAGTCAAATCCAACGGTAAAGGTGTAGTTTCAATATTAGCTAAACAAGATGAAAAGAAGGACATTTGTGATGGTTTCGATCTACCTGGTGTGAAAAATAACTTGATGAGTGTAGGCCATATGAGTCAACATGGTTATGAGTTCATATTCAAAGGTCCCACTTGTATAATCCTAGATAAGCCACTTAGTAAGAGGCTCACATCATAAGTACAAACAAAAAATAGGATGTTTCTCCCTATGTTGAAAAGTCTAAATCAATCACTTTTATATGCACAAAATATCTCAAGCACTGATGAAACATGGTTGTGGCACCTTAGGTATGGTTAGTTACCCTTTACTAGTCTTATCCTTTTGTATACAAAGTGTATGGTCAAGGATCTACCCCTGATTAATGAATAACACAACTCTTTTGAAACTTGTATCTTAGCCAAACACCCAAGAGATAGCTTCCTAGTTGCTTCCTATAGAGAAAAAGAGCATCTTGAGGTGGTGCATACAAACCTTTGTGGTCCTATGCAAACCTAGTCCATATGAGGAAGTTTTTAGTTCCTAACATTTATTGATGACTTTAGCAAAAAAAATTGGGTGTATTTTTTGAAGCACAAATCTTAGACTTTTGAAAACTTTAAAGAGTTCAAAGCCATGGTAAAGATATAGAGTGGAAAGTACATTAAAGTACTCAAGTCATATGGAGGAGGTGAATAGGACTCCAAAGAATTCACAGAACATTGCAAACAACAAGGGATTGAAAGTAAATTCACTACAAGGTACACTCCACAACATAATGGAGTATCTCAAAGGGAGAACAGAATAATCATGAACATAGCCAGGAGTTTGCTCAAGACGAAGACCTTGTCAAATGAGTATTGGGAAGAAGTTGCAGCATGTTCAATTTATATCTTGAATAGATATCCAACCTGCAGTGTGATAGACAAAGTCCCATAGGAAGCATGGAGTGACATGAAAGCTATTGTTTCACATTTTAGAGTTTTTGGATGTGTAGCTTATGCGCATATTCCTAAACATTTGAGGAGGAAGCTTGATGAAAAAAGTGAAAGGTGCACTTTTATTGGCTACAATGAATATTCCAAAGCCTACAGGTAGTATTGTTGAGATATTGTAACTTCAAAGAATATTATATTTGTACTTTATTATTTTGGAGATGTTTCATTCCTCCTTGAAGATCTTATTGTATATCCAGAGATGTTTATTCCTCCGTCGGAAGGTGGTAACTTGGGTTATTAGACTTACCTAGTGGGGGTCGGACCTGTATGTGTTATGTGGGTCAAAGGGTTATTAGACCACCCTAGAGGGGTCGGCCCAGTCAGTTGTAGTGGGGTATTTAACCCATTGGTTAAATACGAGCCTACATGTTTTGTGTAAAAGACAAGTCGGAGTAGTGTATAAATAGAGGAGGTGTATTCCTCATTTGACACACACTCACTCACTTGAGAGTGGCGCACTTGTGGAGGAGAGGCCTTCTATGGAGGAGGAGCTTATGCTCAGGGTTACATCTTTGTATATTGTCGGTCATCTATATTGAGGGAGCTTTACTGGGTTTTCTACCCCATTAGGGTTTCCCAGGGACACTTGCTGGATACCTGCCGGGGGCATAGAACTCCAACCATGCAAAAAAATTGGTTCAGGGGAGTCCTGCAGGTGTGTCTAAGCAGGTTCGGGCTGGGAACACTAGCCATACCAGCCCGGTGGATGATTTTACAAAGTTGACCCCCATGTGCAAAAATTGCACACTCCCACACTGAGCAAAACCCTAATTTCCAAAATGGACCTGCAAGGTGACACTTGGGCCATCGAGCCAGAGGGGAGGGGCACCCCTGGAACTATCCCGGCGTGTTGAATCCAACAGAGCCGACGATTCGTCGATCCGAGCCACGATCATCATTCTATGGCTCGTTCTGTCTCACATCCAAAAGGCCTTCAGGGACACTTGCTGGATACCTGTCGGGGGCATAGAACTCCAACCATGCAACAAAAGTGGGTTTCGGAGAGTCCTGCAGGTGTGTCTAGGAAGGTTCGGGCTGGGAACACGATCCATACCCGCCCGGTGGATGATTTTCCAAAGTTGACCCCCATGTGCAAAAATTGCACACTCCCACACGGAGCAAAACCCTAGTTTCCAAGATGGACCTGCAAGTTGACACATGGGCCACTGGGCCAGAGGGGAGGGGCACCCCTAGCACTGTCCCAGCGTGCTGAATCCAATGGAGTCGACGGTTCGTCGATCTGAGCCACGGTCATCATTCTATGGCTCGTTCCGTCTCGCATCCAAAAGGCCTTCAGGGACACTTGCTGGATACCTGTCAGGGGCATAGAACTCCAACCGTGCAACAAAATCGGGTTCCGAGGAGTCCTGTAGGTGTGTCTAGGCAGGTTCAGGCTGGGAACACTAGGCATACCCTCTCGGTGGATGATTTTCCAAAGTTGACCCCCATGTGCAAAAATTGCACACTCCCACACTGAGCAAAACCCTAGTTTCCAAGATGAACCTGCAAGGTTACACATGGGCCACTGGGATGGAGGGGAAGGGTACCCTTGGCACTATACCAGTGTGTTGAATCCAATGGAGTTGACGGATCGTCGATCCGAGCCACGGTCTTCAATCTATGGCTCGTCCCGTCTCACTGCCAGAAGGCCTTCAGGGACACCTGTTGGATACCTGTCGGGGGCATAGAACTCCAACCGTGCAACAAAATCGGGTTTCGGGGAGTCCTGCAGGTGTGTCTAGGTAGGTTCGGGTTGGGAACACTAGCCATACCCGCCCGGTGGATGATTTTCCAAAGTTGACCCCCGTGTGCAAAAATTGCACACTCCCACACTCAGGAAAACCTTAGTTTACGAAATGAATGCACAATGAAACCACTGGGCCATGGGGAGACGAGGGAGAGGGCCCCTTAGAGGTAATCACACGCCAGGAGACCAACAGAGTCGACGGTTCATCGATCCGACGTCCGGTTTCCGAGTTATGTGGAGTTGCAAGTCGCATGAAAATGTCGTTCAGGGACACTTGGTGAATTTCCGTCCGGGAGCCAAAAAGCAAGCGGAGCAGCAAGATTGCGTGCTATTGGCTCCTACAAGTGTGTGTGGGAAATGTCGACGTGGGAACACTTCCAACACTGGCTCGGGGGAGGATTTTGCAGAGTTGACCCACCAATGCGAGATTGCATGCAATTAAACTGAGCAAAACCCTAGTTTACGAAATGAATGCACAATGAAACCGTCGGGCCATGGGGAGACGAGGGAGAGGGTCCCCTAGAGGTAATCGCATGCCAGGATACCAACGGAGTCGACAGTTCGTCGTTTCAACGTTCGGTTTACGAGTTATGTCGAGTTGCAAGTCGCATGAAAATGTTGTTTAGGGACACTTGGTGAATTTCCGCCCGGGATCCAAAAAGCAAACAGAGAAGGAAGATTGCGTGCCGTTGGATCCTGCAAGTGTGTGTGGGAAATGCCGATGTGGGAACACTGCCAACACTGGCTCGAGGGAGGGTTTTGCAGAGTTGACCCACCAATGTGAGATTGCATGCAATTAAACTGAGCAAAACCCTAGTTTACGAAATGAATGCACAATGAAGCCACTGGGCCATGGGGAGATGAGGGAGAGGGCCCCATAAAGGTAATCGCAGTCCAGGAGACCAACAGAGTCGACGGTTCATCGGTCCGACGTTCGATTTTTGAGTTATGTCGAGTTGCAAGTCGCATGAAAATGCCATGCAGGGACACTTGGTGAATTTCCGTCCAGGAGCCAAAAAGAAAACAGAGCAGGAAGATTGTGTGTTGTTGGCTCTTGCAAGTGTGTGTGGGCAATACCGATGTGGGAACACTACCAACACTAGGTTGGGGGAGGGTTTTGCAGAGTTGACCCACCAATGCGAGATTGCATGCAATTAAACTAAGCAAAACCCTAGTTTACGAAATGAATGCACAATGAAGCCATTGTGCCATGGGGAGACGAGGGAGAGGGCCCCCTAGAGGTAATCACATGCAAGGACACCAACGGAATTGACGGTTCATTGGTCCGACGTCTGGTTTCCGAGTTATGTCGAGTTGCAAGTCACATGAAAATGTCGTTCAGGGACACTTGGTGAATTTCCGCCCAGGAGCCAAAAAGTAAACGGAGCAGGAAGATTGCATGCCGTTGGCTCCTGCAAGTGTGTGTGGGCAATGCCGACGTGGGAACACTGCCAACACTGGCTTGGGGGAGGGTTTTGCAGAGTTGACCCACCAATGCGAGATTGCATGCGAGATTGCATGCAATTAAACTGAGCAAAACCCTAGTTTACGAAATGAATGCACCATGAAGCCACTGGGCCATGGGGAGATGAGGGAGAGGGCCCCCTAGAGGTAATCGCACACCAAGAGACCAATGGAGTCAACGGTTCGTCGGTCCGACATCCGTTTTCCAAGTTATGTCGAGTTGCAAGTCGCATGAAAATTCCATTCAGGGACACTTGGTGAATTTCCGTCCGGGATCCAGAAAGCAAACAGAGCAGGAGGATTGCATGTCGTTGGCTCCTGCAAGTGTGTGTGGGCAGTGCCGACATGGGAACACTGCCAACACTGGCTCGGGGGAGGGTTTTGAAAAGTTGACCCACCAATGTGAGATTGCATGCAATTAAACTGATCAAAACCCTAGTTTACGAAATGAATGCACAATGAATCCACTACGCCATGGGGAGACGAGGGAGAGGCCCCCCTAGAGGTAATCGCACACCAGGAGACCAACGGAGTCGACGGTTTGTCGGTCCGACGTCCGATTTCTGAGTTATGTCGAGTTGCAAGTCGCATGAAAATGTCGTTCATGGACACTTGGTGAATTTTCGCCCGTGAGCCAAAAAGCAAACGGAGCAGCAAGATTGCATGTCGTTGGCTCCTGCAAGTGTGTGTGGGAAATGCCAACGTGGGAACACTGCCAACACTGGCTCGAGGGAGGGTTTTGCAGAGTTGACCCACCAATGTGAGATTGCATGCAATTAAACTGAGCAAAACCCTAGTTTACTTAATGAATGCACAATGAAGCCACTAGGCCATGGGGAGACGAGGGAGAGGGCTCCCTAGAGGTAATCGCACTCCAGGAGACCAATGGAGTCGACGGTTCATCGGTTCGATGTTCGGTTTCTGAGTTATGTCGAGTTGCAACTCACATGAAAATGTCATTCAGGGACACTTGGTGAATTTCCGTCCAGGAGCCAAAAAGAAAACGGAGCAGGAAGATTGTGTGTTGTTGGCTCCTGCAAGTGTGTGTGGGCAATACCGATGTGGGAACACTACCAACACTAGGTTGGGGGAGGGTTTTGCAGAGTTGACCCACCAATGCGAGATTGCATGCAATTAAACTAAGCAAAACCCTAGTTTACGAAATGAATGCACAATGAAGCCATTGGGCCATGGGGAGACGAGGGAGAGGGCCCCCTAGAGGTAATCACATGCTAGGAGACCAACGGAGATGACGGTTCATCGGTCCGATGTCTGGTTTCCGAGTTATGTCGAGTTGCAAGTCACATGAAAATGTCGTTCAGGGACACTTGGTGAATTTCCGCCCAGGAGCCAAAAAGTAAACGGAGCAGGAAGATTGCGTGTCGTTGGCTCCTGTAAGTGTGTGTGGGAAATGCCGACGTGGCAACACTGCCAACACTGGCTTGGGGGAGGGTTTTGCAGAGTTGACCCACCAATGCGAGATTGCATGCAATTAAACTGAGCAAAACCCTAGTTTACGAAATGAATGCACCATGAAGCCATTGGGCCATGGGGAGACTAGGGAGAGGGCCCCCTAGAGGTAATCGTACGCCAAGAGACCAACGGAGTCGACGATTCATCGGTCTGACGTCCGTTTTCCGAGTTATGTCAAGTTGCAAGTCGCATGAAAATTCCATTCAGGGACACTTGGTGAATTTTCGTCCGGGAGCCAGAAAGCAAACAGAGCAGGAAGATTGCGTGTCGTTGGCTCCTGCAAGTGTGTGTGGGTAGTGCCGACATGGGAACACTGCCAACACTGGCTCGGGGGAGGGTTTTGAAAAGTTGACCCACCAATGTGAGATTGCATGCAATTAAACTGATCAAAACCCTAGTTTATGAAATGAATGCACAATGAAGCCACTGGGCCATGGGGAGACAAGGGAGAGGCCCCCCTAGAGGTAATCGCACGCCAGGAGACCAACGGAGTCGACGGTTTGTCGGTCCGACGTCCGATTTCTGAGTTATGTCGAGTTGCAAGTCGCATGAAAATGTCGTTCAGGGACACTTGGTGAATTTCCGCCCGTGAGCCAAAAAGCAAACGGAGCAGCAAGATTGCATGCCGTTGGCTCCTGCAAGTGTGTGTGGGAAATGCCGACGTGGGAACACTGCCAATACTGGCTCGGGGGATGTTTTGCAGAGTTGACCCACCAATGCGAGATTGCATGCAATTAAACTGAGCAAAACCCTAATTTACCAAATGAATGCATAATGAAGCCACTAGGCCATGGGGAGACGAGGGAGAGGGCTCCCTAGAGGTAATCGCACGCCAGGATACCAACGGAGTCGACGGTTCGTCGGTCCAACGTACGGTTTCTGAGTTATGTCGAGTTGCAAGTCGCATGAAAATGTCGTTCAGGGACACTTGGTGAATTCCCGCCCAGGAGCCAAAAAGCAAACGGAGCAGCAAGATTACATGTCGTTGGCTCCTGCAAGTGTGTGTGGGAAATGCCGACGTGGGAACACTGCCAACACTGGCTCGGGGGAGGGTTTTGAAGAGTTGGCCCACCAATGCGATATTGCATGCAATGAAATTGAGCAAAACCCTAGTTTACGAAATGAATGCACATTGAAGCCACGAGGCCATGGGGAGACGAGGGAGAGGGCCCCCTAGAGGTAATTGCACGCCAGGAGACCAACGGAGTCGATGATTCGCCGGTCCAACGTCCGATTTCTAAGCTATGTCGAGCTGCAAGTCACATGAAAATGTTGTTCAGGGACAAGAGACACAACATTTTATCCTAGGAAACCCTCATGGGGAAGAAAACCTAGCAACCTTTCTTAGAATAATTATATGTTTATAAATCAAGTACAATGAAACCATGAACAAACCCTAACCCTGAAGGGTTTTACCACATGAAAACACCTTAGTTACTCATACGTAGTGTTGAATCTAATTGTACAATCAAATATTGGGCGTTGATGAAATGTGTAGCATGTATTGCACTTAGTTTTATTAAATTACACTTGAACATTGACTTAACTTGTAATTTAATCATCCAAACTCATAAATTTTAATTACACCTATCCAATTAGTGTGCATGAGTGAATTCGTTGAAACCTTGAAAAACATTGTATTGCATTTAGTTTGATTAAATTACATGAGCAAGAACTTTGACATAACTTGTAATGATCATCCAAAATCACAAATTTTAATTAGATACCAATTAGTGCATGCATGTAGTGAGTTCGTTGAAACCTTTAAATATAATAGTTTGTTCTTTTGACATAGCGCATTCATGAGTAATAGATCATCCACACAAATCAACACATTAGATTGACACAAGAACACGTGGAAACCGAAGAACAAATACAAAGTGAAATGTATCATTCATTTATAAGTGAAATGTCAATGTGCATGTCTCCAAAAGTACATGTATCCAATGAAATCAATGTACATGTCTCCAAAAGTACATGCACAATAAAGTCAATGTACATGTCTCCAAAAGTGAATGTATCGAAAAGTACATATATATACAAAAGTATCCAAAAGCACATGTGTCCAAAACTATCCAAAACTATAAAAGCCACATGTACATGTATCCAAATGTACATATATCCCATAAGACACATCAAAACTCAAGCTTCCTCTTGTTCTTTCCCGACGTTGATGGTTGGTGGGATAGGGTAGTCCTTAGCATCAAGATCATGGAGCCAATCATTTCTTTGTTGCGGTTTGCAGACACGGACCAGCCCATCCTAGGAGATTTCTATGAGGGGTGGGATTCCATGATTGAGTCCATGAGGACCATTGTTATGGAGAATTAGTGTGTCGAGTATGAGACATCGGCAAAGAACTTATGGTCCATCATATAGGGCATTCTTATCTCCAGGTGGGATAAGAATTGCACACCTTTGCATTACTTGGTCCACTCATTGAACCCCAGGTTCTACACTCAGGATTGGCTCAGTGGTGGGTCGGGGCCCTCATCCAGAGTCCCTCCTCACATGGATGGAGAGATCTCAAAGGGGAGGAAGATAGCATTTAGACGGCTACTTCAAGATAGAGACCACCTTGAGGTGGTGGAGGAGGAATTTTATGAGTTTTCTAGTGGCACTGGGAGATTTGGAGGATATGAGGTGGTTAGAGGCATGGGGGTTAAGAAACCCCTTGTTAGGTGGACAACTCATGGGGCAACATGCCCTCTTCTACAAAAGATAGCCTTGAGGGTCCTCTCTCAAGTTACTTCATCCTCTTGTTGTGAGAGGAATTGGAGCACATATGGGAACTTGTACAGTGTGAAGAAGAGCAGGCTTGAGCAGTCCAGGGCAGAGACGATGGTGTATGTGCACTCCAACCTTCCTCTTATTTACATGAAGAGGGAGGAGTGGGCAAAGGGAAAGACATGGATGTGGGATGTCTTGCCTGATGAGATGGGTTTGGACAACAGTACTGAGTTGGCATTAGCCAACATGGATCTTAATGATCCAGTGCCAGAGCCGGTCACTTTTAATGAGGGTGATCGTATGGAGGGGTCATCCTCCACACCAGCAGATGCAGTTACTCAGATTGGCAGAGAGGAGGAGGAGGAGGATCAGGGCAGTGATGAGTTTGTTGATTCAGGCATGGAGAAGGACTATTGAGTCATTGACAAATGGGATTCTTCCATCTTGATCCACCGCTTTTTTGTATTTACTATTAGACTATTAGACTATTAGTCTATTTGGCATTTGCCAGTGCCCAGTGGCATTCCAACATCTATGTAATACATTTTGATTTTGATGACTTAATGAGAAATATGGTTCTGAGTCTCTGACATGCATCTATGTGTCTCAATGTCTCGTTGTGATTTGCGATTGTGAATGACAAATGTGTTGTGATTTGTGAATGATCTAATTTCTATTGAATATTTCATATTTGTAATTGTAAATGTAATTTCTATTGAATATTTGTAATTGTAAATGTTAAATTTTATTGGATCTATATGTCTATATTTTTAAATTTTAATCTATTTAAAAATATATATATATGTATATAAAACATGTCCTACGTGTCCTAATTCCGGGGGTCACCATGTCCCATGGGGACACTCGTGTCCCGTGTCCTCGTGTCAAGTGACTTAGATGGATACATTGTAGAAAGGGGGGAGTTCTATTTTTTTCAATTTTTTGTTGGATTAAGAATTTTTGAGTTTTTGAAAAGGGATCCATTTTAAGTATTCACTCATCTTGGTTGAGGGAGATGTGAATTTAATTAGAGATTGGGTTATTCCCAATTTTATCAATATTACAAAACTAGGTTCTTTTAAACAATAAAAAAATACTAATTTAGATTAAGAAATGACAAAAAAATGGTATGGGTGAATGAATTACCTGATTAGATGACAATCCACCGGTGAATTTGCCTCCCCTCCAGCTAAATCGAGCTCCACCGATACTCCAGGGCACACAAACCGTCCTCGTCCAACCTCTATTTCGCGTTTCTGATGCGTGAAGAGCGCCGCAGGTGGTCGGGGGTGGTCGGGACTGTGTTTTTAAATTGATTTTAGATTTCAATAATGCGTACATGTTTTGTAGTTCTATAACGCGTACGCGTTATGGTTACCTATCCTACATGTCCAATGACATGTCAAGTTCGGGTCTTACCATGGAAAGTGCTAAGTATTAGAAACGCGTTATGTTTTTATGTATCAGGAATGAGTTTTAAAAAAGTAGGATTGCATCTAAAGTGACCCTCATCTTCTTGCACACACCCGATGATCATTTTTATGCACGGAAAGTTGCATCAGGCTCCAATAACTGGGTGGAATATAATGGCCTTTTTCAGGCATTGAAGTTGGAAATAGAACTAGGTATCGAGTAGCTTCACGATTTTGGGGATTCCTCTTTTGATATTCAATGGATGAAGGAAAATATCCAAGTTCAAGACATTGGCTTGCATCATTTCTCACCTTAAAGAGATCATTGGATGATTTTAGAGAGCTTCATACACTTATTTATATATCGAGAACATAATGTTGAAGCTGAGTCACTTTCTAAACATGCCATGTCAAAGACCCTTGGTAGTATCCATGTTTCATGTTTCTGTCAAAAATCCTAGATAGTATTTGTGTTTTTGAATTTGATATCTACTTGAGTTTATCATTGTTAGAAGATTCTTATTGTTTTTCTATCTTAGACAATGCATATGTACGATTAAAGCTACTTCCTTAGTTAAGACATTAATCCATTTTTTTTGGATAGTTATGTCTAGTGGTTCGATGAATCACACTTGATCCCTCTTGTTTTTGTTTTGGTTACATGAACATTGTATTTTTGTTAGAAAATATGTTTTTTTTTTTTTTTTTTTTAATTTAAAATTTCAATGATAATTTTTTTATACCTTGTACTACCACACATCTATATTATGTTATTTTGAAATTATAGTTTTATGTTTCTATGGTATTGTTTTATTTTTAAATGTTTTCTCTATATTTTATGATTTTATGTTTTGAAATGATTTACCATTTTTATAAATTATATTATGTTATTTTGAAATTATAGTTTTACATTTCTATGGTATTGTTTTATTTTTAAATGTTTTCTCTATATTTTATGATTTTATGTTTTGAAATGATTTACCATTTTTATAAATTTTATAGTTTTATGTTTTGAAATGAAAGAACCCATTTTCTTTTAACACTTTCTTTGTATTAAAGCTTTGGACATTTGTGTTTATTAATATTCCAAAACAACACATTTTCATGTAAAACAAAATAAAAAATTTAAACTTACGAAAGGAAGATATAATTTTGGAATGAATGGTTCATGTGTCTCTATGTACAACAGATCCTTCATTGGAATTTTCACACCATTACTTTTATGCATGTAGTGTCTTTTGGAACTTCATGTGGTGTCTTTAACTTGAGGACTCAATAGCAAAAGCCACGTAAGCTTATCTTGTATAAGTTGCTGCAAGTTGCTACTTCAGGTTCAAATTATCTTAAAGTCATCCCTTAAGAAAACAAATGGATGAGAATGACATTACAGGAAACTTATTTTTGAAAGGCTAACAATATTTCTCAATGGATTTCCCACTAATATTGTTTCCAAAACGGCAAAGCATGGAAATACACGAAAAGTTCTGGCCAAGAGAAAATGTATGAAGAGATTAGCACCTGTGCCAATTCACAGGCTATAATGTAGATTGCTTACTCTTGCATTGCATTCTATTGCTACAGATCAAATTAACAAAGAAAGAATGGAGATAAGGGAGGATGCATCGTCAATACCACGAAGCTTTTTCCGGTACATAATATAACAGCTCTCGAGTGACAAGTACAAGAGGATATTTTCACTCTTGTTTTAATTTAAGTCTGCATTGAAGGTACCTCCCTGTAGCCAGTGATCACCAGCGAAAAAATTAACCACTGTGAAATTTTGAGCATCAGAAATGTTCATGGTGTGATACCCAGGCCATTGAACTCGCTCTGTAGTTCCTGCCCCAGGTCCCGAGTTCATATATTCACCATAATACAGCGTAGTCAAAGCAAAGTCCCCTGACCATAATACAGCGTAGTCAAAGCAAAGTCCCCTGACCATTCTAGCCAACCTGCAGGATCGACCACATCATCTATATATGAATCGATATAAACTGTGCGAGAGTACTTTTTCCACGGCCTTCCCAAGAATGTTTGAAAAGTGCTCTTCACTGGAGCGAGATCAGGCGCAGCAGAGACGGTGCAGTTTTGAATAGAGATTCCAGTGTTTTGATTTGGATCATCTCTTCCTTGAGCCGTAAAACAATTCTTTTGACTATCCATCGGTTTTCTAGCCAGGAGATTGCAGTTTTGAAACACAGCTGCTGCATTGCCGAAGATAAAATCAACAGTGCCGTAAATGACGCATTCCCTGTAGAATTGTCGAAGGGAATGTGCGTAGAGAGTGTCTTGGTAGCCTTTGAAGCTACAGCGGTAGAAAGCTGTTAGATCTGACCCAACCCGGAGGGCGACAGCCTGATGCTTCTCTGGCCCGGCCGTGTTCTCGAAGGTGATATCCCGAGCGAGAAAGCCTTGCCCAACTACAGCTGCAATCACAAATATCTCACGTATAAGCTCGACGAGAAAACATAGATCTAGCCAAAGGGACTGTATAGCAACCGACAAAGCTACTCAAGTTGTATTTAATAAGGTAAAAGAACCTTCGACAGAGCCCTAATTTCAAATTCTTAATTGGATTCTAGAGGCGGCGAATTGAAATAAAGTTCTTTATATTACAGATATGATAAAAAAAGAGTAACAAAAACAGAAAACGCGGAAATGTTCGGAGAGAATAGTTGGATTCGAACATTATATATTGTTATATCGCAAGAGTTGGATAGATTAGTCAGATGTAGCAATACTTCTAGCGTTCAATGATTCATCTCAACATAAGACGAGGAATTCACCGAGAAGAGAAAAGAAAACTCGAAAACATGACCACGTAAACGAGTAAAGCAGCTTACCGACTGTTGCCGAGCGGTAAGTAGTCCATCCGTCCCCAACGCTTCTATTGCCAGTGATCACGGTGGCGTTTATGCCATCTCCCACCAACATAATATTTGTTTTGTGTTTGGACACCTCAACGGATTCCCGGTAGATTCCCTCTGTAACATGTATCACAAATCTATGTAAACTTTTGTTTGGAGCAGCATTCAGAGCGTCAGTGATTGTTGTATAATTACCACTACCATCTTGAGCCACCGTGACGAAATTGTCAGCTAAACCAACATCACCTTCTTTGGAGGTTTGAAGAAGCCTCCTTCGGTCTGAAGTAGACAACCATGAAGGGAACCCGTCATGGACGAATCCATAATGTAAAAGAAATTTAACGTCATCTTGATCGTGGCTCTCATGTCTCGTCGGATCGGAGAACAGGCGTCGGTTGTGCAGTACAGTAGGCCTCTTGGAACCTTTGCCAACGACAGAAATGTTCTTGACAAGAGCCAAAGAATTACTCACAACTCGCGACATATTAAGCACATTCTTTGTCAATATGTTTTGTAGGCTTCCGCTAGCCTCCTGGAGGCTTTGGATGCAGGTAGCCTGATTAGTAAGAGCTGCACTAAGCCAAGTCTGGATATCAACTGTCTGCCTCCATTGCAAAGAATTAGCAGTAACATTCGACAAACACTGGCTCAGGTCGTCCAACGTTAGATCGTACAACTGCATGCAATCTTCGAGAGCACCCAGTTGCTTTCCTTTGAATGCCCACCGTTTCATACGAGAAATTATATGAAACACTTTTCGTGCTTCGATAATGCTGAGCCTGAGAGCCATCCGTCCAAGATCTATGGAATTTGCCTGCAATGATCCCGGAAAGAGGCTCGACATTGTCGAAACACAGAATGGTGGATCCAATGTCCTGTCGCAGGCAGATTTCAGAGAATTGTGGTGCGGCTCTTTATCGCTTTCAACTTGGACAAACATGAGACACATCAAGAAAAGCAAAGCTATAAAACTAAATCTAAAAGCCATTTCTGGCCACTGGTGTTTGGACTGAAGAGCAGATCTTTTCCTCTGGAGCCAAAAAGGAAGAACCTAAAGTATTTTACCCAAAAAAAGTTGGGGATTAGCACAGGAAAAAACGTTACGAATAATGGATATAAAATATTCCTTTCTCAATGGCATACTTGAAGAAGAAGTCTATGTAGACCAACCACCTAGTTATGTTAACAAAGGTCAAGAACACAAGGTATGTAAGCTAAAAAAGGCCTTGCATGGTCTAGAAAAGTGTTATAATTCCCGCACAATGTAGGCTTGATGTGGGTGTAATGAGCGGTTTTTAATGGCGTTGGAGGGGCGGTGGTGGGAAACACTCGCGAGGGTTTTTTCTCATTCATTTTTGGGGTTCTTTCTTCTGCCATTGCCTAGGAAGGGTTTTCACCGATGTGTTTGGTTCGTAGCTGGTCAGTAGGGTAGTGGTGGATTTATCAACTGTTCCAGCTGCTTTCGCATTTGTCATTATGGTGGTTATACTCAAACTTCTGGAGTTAATGACGGTGTAACACGTGTAAGCTTTCCCAAATGGGCTGTCAGGTGACAAACGCGGTTTAGAGAAAGCGGAGTTGTCGTGTCTCAAAAGCAGTTTAGAGGATTTTGCCTACGGTTTTGAAACAAGACCAAGTCACTTGCTCCATTGACGAGGGTTAGCTCTGTAATCTTCAATTCAGGCGATTGGGTAAAGTAATTTATGCATGTTCTTCGTTTTTACTGTAACAACCATATAGTGGCCAGCCTGCAACCTGAAAAGAGTTTTATTCACGCACTCAAGTACAAATTAATACCAGGTGATTAATTATTTCTTTTGCTATAATTGAAGTCAGGAAAATTCTCATTCATCTACTGACGTTCTTCTTTCCCAGTAATGTTGCAGTTATAGTTTTGGGTTTTTATCAGGGATTTCGTTTAAAATACAAATTGCACAAAGTAGGCATAGCTCATACTTAGTTTGTTGTATTCTTACAGTTATATGTATAGGAATGAGCCTCTTCATCCAACTCATTGTTTGGACGTATATAAATTAGAAAGTATTTCATGCGAGGATTGTTTTTTTTATTATTTTTCTTTGATCCTGAATAACAAGTGATTTTTTACCAACTTTTAAAGCCACATTACAAAACTCAGATTTGGTGAAAATTCATAAAATATTTTGAGCATGAGGTATTTTCTCTAGTGTCTAAAGGGTCCCATGAGTTTTATTGATGGGTGGGTTAGAGTTCTGCTCGTTGTTGGACTAAATCAGACGCATTTTTAAGCTGAGCCAAGTTTGACCCGTGAGTCTCGAGCAAGTCCAATAACTTTCGTAAAGTTGGTTACGGTAGCAAAACTTCAACAAACTTGTTAATGATGTCAAGTTTATTCACATCAGTGAGAACTAGGCTTCCTCTTTAGGAGTCTAGTATGTTACATCTACTGATCTAGTTGAATTCAACACTTATAATTGCATATCTACTAAATTCCAAAATACACATAATTGTAGATACATAATATTTATACTATTAAATTAAAACAAATATACTTGTAATATTATTTAGCTATGTTAAGACATATATGAGATATAATTATAGGCTCATATTGGATATACACTTTAGAAAACATGGACATGATTAGTGTTTTATATGATACTTGTAGGGTTTCTAATGGTCACTGATATGGCAGTATAAATGATAGGCTTTGTTCATCTTACCTTAGCGCTCTTGTTGGGTCATTATGCATCAATATTTTTTAAATAATTGATATAAACTATGTGTGCAAAACTATAAACAATTCCCAATTACAATCTCCAAATCGCAACTTTATGTGTTAGATTTTTTTTTTTAATTTTTTATATCATAGCTTTTTCTTTATCATTTTCAATGATAATTAAAATGATTAATTTTAATTTTTTTTATATCATAGCTTTTCCTTTATCATTTTCAATGATAATTAAAATGATTAAAATAAAGGGTATGATATGCTTAGTAAAAACTAACTAAAAAATCATTTGAATAAATTTGTTATTAAGTTTTTAAAATTTTCAAGTAATTATTGTAAATATATTCTTTAATTATTGTGGATATATTTTACAATTGTTAAACATCATATTTTATGTATTTTTTTTGTGTGTGTTTTTATTCCAATAATAATATTTTTTGGTTTTTTTTGTGTTTAAGTTTAGAATTTTTTTTTTATTTTTTTCTTGTTATATAGTCTATGATACATAAACTAATTTTCAAATAAAAACAATAAGATTATTAGACGAAAAAAATACTTTACAAAACCAACATAACTAACACATAAAATTATAGGAAACAAATAGGTTAAAAAATTCAATGCATATATTATTTGTTAATACATATAAAAACTATTAACATCCCAATCCCTCACACCTTATACTCTTTGTCAAATGAAAAGTTATAAGACACAAATAAGCTAAAAAAAGTCTATACATGTATTATTTTTTCTTTGAAAGTAAAATTAATTTGGGCATAATATTTATCTATTAATTTTTACAATTTTTTTTATCATGTTTTTTTTAAGAGATAGGTATTAAGCAGTGTTTCTCCTAATTTTACTTATTTAAAATGAATCATATTTGTTCATCCAAATTATGATTAATCTAAATAAAGTCCACATTTTTTAAAATGAATAATATTTATCTATCCAATTTATGATATATCGAAAAAAAAACATAAACAATATGATGAAAAATGGAATAACATTAATTCTTAAATTTATGTTTTAATGATATAAAGTTCCCAATTTTGAATGATATAATAAGGGACCTTCTAAACAAGTTCTACCATTTGGAAAATGGAAAAATATTCGTCCTTCATTGAAATAAAGCTCCCGTTTTTTAAGAATATAACTAAGGGCCCTTTTAACCAAAGTTCTACCTTTTGTTAAATGGAATAATATTCCTCCCTAAAATTTATTATTTATTGACATATTAATTGAAATAATAAAAATTTGAATTTTGAACTATATAAACACGGGACATTCCAAAGGAGTTCCACCTTTTTTAAAACGAATAATATTTATCCCTCAAGTTTATGATTCAATGTTTCATTAATTGAAATAAAGCACACAATTTTAAATGATATAAGCAAGGGCACTTCCAAGCATGTTCCACCTTTTAAAGAAAAAACTAGTTTTTAGTTGGGGACATTAGTTTAGCTGTGATTGCCAAATTTTCAAGTTCGACTATAGTCTGAACATAGGAATATGAATTTTATTTTTAAAAACAATTTTTAAAATAACAATTAATTGAACTATGGTTGGTTGTTTGAGGCTGACGTATGCCTTGTTATGTGTTTCCCACCACGCGGAAACGAGCATACTTCATCCCGTTTTAATACTTTCTCTGGTGCAGGGATTGTACCTTTTCATTTTGCAGTGCTTTGTCTGTTGCACTGGTCCCTGGCACCTGCTCTGACATCTGCATAGTTGCTTGCACCATTTGCGATATCTGGCGCCTGCAGTGGACTCTACAGTCTGCATTCGATTGCTGGCTCTTGCCACCTACACGGCCATGCAATTGATTGTTCGCTTTTGCCACGTACATGGCCATGCAAATTTTCCAAAGGCCGATATAAACTACAATTTTGCTTCTTTCTGAACTCATGCCGGTGGTGGGCGGGGAAGGCATTGGAAGGATTTTTGTTTTCAATTGTGTTTGAACTCATGCCAGTGGCAAGTGGGGAAGGCATTGGAAGGATTTTGGTTTCAACGTTCCTTTCTTCACGTACTGTTGTGCCCGCTTTACCATTGCAGCTGGAGAGTTAGTGGACGAGCCAGTCATTGTCTCAAACACTGGTTTATTTTTTACCTTTTCATTGTTTTTCCTACAGCGCAGGTAAGTTTTGTATGTAGCTGTTTGGTTGCAAATAATCCCGTGCTTGTGTAGACCTGTAAAAATCTCTAAATTTGTGAAGGAGGAGGAAGCGTTTCTTTGCGCACATGTTTGACTGCAAATAATCAAGTGCTTTTGGAGGTCGGTAAAAAACTCTAAATTTGTATAGGAGGAAGCATTTCTTTGTGGAGGGTTAATGGGAATTCAATACTATTATGTTCGTTCCCAAAAGGGTGTTGTTCAACCTCTTGGACACTAGAAAGAAGCTCAGCAACATTAAGAGGTAATTAAAAAGGGTGATTCACTGACCATGAGAGAACAACGTACTCAGCGTGGAGTTAGAGTGAAATCGCGTTGTTATATTTGTGCAAATTATATATCCTTTGTTCTTTGCTTGATTAGTTTTTATTGCAGAGATTGTTGAATGCAATTGAAAAATTATCAGACTTATGGATTGTGGTTCGTTGTTTTCTCCTTTGCTGGAATGCCATTAATAATCCACCTTGCAATTATTTATCTCAAAGTTATCATTTTGGCTTAATGATTTTTTTATGGAAGAACATCTCTGTTCTGAGGCAGTCGACATCAATAAGAACAGGAAGAGCTTAAACCAGTTTTCAAATGTATCAACAATATTACAAAATAAATGGTATGAAGTTTAGTGGTAAATTAACTTAGTCATTGACAAAAAAAGTTAAGATCCCAAATTGCAGTCACATGTTGGCGTCTTCCATCTACCCATTTGTTCTTATAGGGATTGCTTATTGAGATCACTTTTTCCTAACCAAATGAAACAGGTACCGAATTTTATCTAATTTCTTCATCTTCTTCTTCAATCATACTAATTGAAACGATGGAATTTAATTTAGAGTATGGATTATTTGGATGAGTTTATGAATGAAGGTGGACAAAATATTATCATTGTAACTTGCCAAGAATGGATAAGACATTGACTACTTTCTAGACTACCTTGTAGAGATGTTAGAATCCAACATAATTACAACTAGAGTTTGATCATTTGTAGTTGTATTGATGCTTTTTGTATCATAAGTTGTAAATAAAAGTTTCTATCAATTAGATTATGGATATTACTAGCCTCATTGGCAAAGGAAAAGTTTGCATGTTATCTATGTGGGTTGACTGTTGATAGATGATGCTTGGGTGGTTTCCTCCTACAGTCAATTGTTTAGATTTCATAAAAACATATTAGTATGGTCTTCATAAAAGCAATTGTGGTTTCCAGTGTATTATAATGGTTTTTGGTTACTTTTTATATAGTTCTGGAACAATCATATGAAAATCATGCAAAACTAAAAATAATCCTTGTGAAGGGCCTAAACTCGTTATGCCTTTGAACCAAGTTTGATGGGTTGGTTATGCCAAGCTATTGTACTTAGATACATGGGTACTGCAAAACATATAACTGGAAAATACTGAAGTAGAACTATAGCTAGGATACCATCGGGTCGAAGGTAGGATTGAATCTATTTGAATTTTGAAAGTCGAGCACAGGGTTTATATGATAAGTTCCTTATGCCGAGTTTGTTAATGGTCAAGCGGAAGGGATTTGCAGGTTGATTACAACCAAACATAGGATGAGTCAAATTATATCATTATACGAGGTGTTTTGCAATAAAACTACAAAATATTTTAGCAGTTTTATTTCATTTGTGTGCTTTTTTTGAATTAGAGGCCCTTGTTTTGAGAGAGATTGAAATGTTATCAAGTTATATGTAGTTATATATTCATAAATACACACATATCTATATCTTCAATTTTATTGTCATTCCATGTAACACCTCTTCCTAACTTTTTTTTTCATTATTTATATTACCTCTTCTTAATTAATAAACAATTTACTTATAACACAATTAAAATAAAATAAATAAAACCACAATATAACAATTTACTTAACATAATTAAAATAAAATAAATAAAACCACAATACAGATAAAGTAACTTATCTATTTGTTTTAACTTGATATCATACTATCAAAAGTTTGGACATAATCTTTTATATGTGAAAAGATTCAAAGTTAAATTTTATTAACTTTTCAAATCCTTATTTTACACCTCAAACATATTTAACAAAAACTGAAAATTAGTTTTAGGAGTATCTTTTAACCTCTAAACTAATATTATTTGGCTTCATAACAAGTGCAAAAAAAAACAACTCCTTCAATAATTTTTCTATTGTAAAAAATCCCTTTTTGTAGTTAGCCGCAAAGCCGAGGACATTGCCACCACGTGGCTCAAGCAACCATTTAAGTGCTAATGCCCATATTTTGAATGGAATATTAAACTAGGTATGGAAGAAGTGCTAAAGGTTTCTTTAGTCTACAAAGAAAGAGGAGGATGGCATTCCTATTGTCAAATGGACAACAATTGCAAAACCTAAAGATCTTGGTGGGTGGGGCTTAAAAATATGCATGTGCTTAGACAATTGTTAGTAGCTGAAAGTCTTTGCATGCTTTCATTTGATCAAGGATTGTGGGGGAAAGTTATGAAATTGAAGTACATTGATAACGGTAATATTAAGGATTGGGTTAGATATGTACGGAAATATTTTAAAGGAGCATCCAATGTTTGGAAAGAGTTGATAAATACTTATATATTCTTAGCTATTGGGTGGCCTAGAAAATTGGAAAAGGTAATAAATTGATCACTGGAGAGGATCCTTGGATAGGATGGAGTGGGAACTTAAAGCTGTCAAAGGCCATCATATAGTCTCTTAAGGATAAATATGTCTTTAGGTTGGAAGATGTTGTGGGGTTTTTGGTTCAAAGGGATGGAATTTAGTCCTGGAAGTTTATAGAGGACCTAGAGTTGCGATGTAACCAAGCTATTGAGTGGTCACCATACACTATTCCTTTTAAAAGACAATGCAATTAGTCTCAGGGATTGCTATCATGATATGAAATGATCTTGGAACAAATCTTATGGGGTCCTCATTTCCAAACTTCGTTATGATGTAAAAATTAGTGAAGGATCCAGGGAAGAGAGAAGGTGGTGGTGGAAACTTGTGTGGAAGATGAATATTTCCCTTGAAACCAAAATTTTGCTTTGGTTGGATTTATCAAACAAAATACTAACGTAGGAAAATGGCCAAAAAAGTAAATGGATCAGTCCTAATTGGTGTTATTTGTGCAAAGAGAAATTGAGTTTGTTAATGATCATGTTTTAGTTGCTTGTCCCTTTACAAAAGTTATCTTAAGGGATGTATGCCAAAGTCTCAATATTCAACATTTATGGGATAAAGAAACATTATTGGAGTGCCATGTAGGCTAGATTCTTGGCAGTTTTGTAGTTGAGCACGTAGCTCTCCCATGCTTTGCTTCGTGGGGAATATGGTTATCTAGAAACAAGTCAATATTCGAAGGAAAGGAGGCTTATATGGATCGTTTATTGCATTACATCAGGCTATCCTATGGTAAAGGTAAGAAGGTTTCTTCTCAAAAAGTCCCAAGAAGATTGCAAGAATTGAGCATAAACTATTATAGTCATTGGAGATTCTTTGATGGATGTAGCCAATGGTCTCCTAGGAGATGTGGGGTAGGGGCTCTTCTTTTCCTTTAAAATTTTCATTTTGTTTTGATGAAATATTGAGCAAGGTGTGGTTCAAACAATAGAGCAAAGTTCTTCACTACGTGGATCCTTTTATGTGTTGTTGCTGAATGAAACATAAAAGGCTTACATGTTTTTGGAGATTCAAAACTTCTCATGGGTTGGGCCACAGGAAAATGTCAAATTACCAATTTAATCCTTGAGCCAATTATAGACAGAGTGATAGAAAAAAATATTTTTTGAGCATATTTCTTTTGCTCATATCTACATGGAAATCAATCATAAAATTGAGCATATGTCTAAGGAAGCGTTCCATTTACAAGAAGGAATTAAGGTCGAACAGGAAGTCAACGACAACAAGAAGTTGTCCAAAAGTATCTTTTTTGATGAAGTGTTTTTAAGTTTTTGTATAAACCAACACTAAGAATTGGAGTCTTTTGTTTTCAAATGTGCGAAGAGGACATGTGTTTTGTAATGTTTTTTGGTTATCAATTTTGTCTGTTTTTCTTCAAAGGTAGTTGGTATAGGCTTGAAGCAATATATCAGTACATAAACTAAGCCGAAACACCAACTAAAGCGTTCCATTTACAAGAAGGAATTAAGGTCGAATAGGAAGTCAAGGACAACAAGAAGTTGTCCAAAAGTATCTTTTTTGATGAAGTGTTTTTAAGTTTTTGTATAAACCAACACTAAGAATTGGAGTCTTTTGTTTTCAAATGTGCGAAGAGGACACGTCTTTTGTTTTGATGAAGCGTTTCATTTACAAGAAGGAATTAAGGTCGAACAGGAAGTCAAGGACAACAAGAAGTTGTCCAAAAGTATCTTTTTTGATGAAGTGTTTTTAAGTTTTTGTATAAACCAACACTAAGAATTGGAGTCTTTTGTTTTCAAATGTGCGAAGAGGACACGTGTTTTATAATGTTTTTTGGTTATCAATTTTGTCTGTTTTTCTTCAAAGGTAGTTGGTATAGGCTTGAAGCAATATATCAATACATAAACTAAGCCGAAACACCAACTAAAGTGTATTTTTATTTCATCTTGAAATATCAAATACAAATATTTTTTCATAAAAAAAAAAAATCAAGAACCTTAAATGTCCTCCTATAGGTGAAGTGTGCAATTCCAAAAGGATCTTCTATTTGAGTTGGGAATTCTTACATAAATATAGGAAATCATGGTACCAAAGTGAGACATTCTTCCACACAAATTTATCTAATGCACTAGGATCCTCTTGCATTTGTTGAATTATCTTGCATTCCTTCTAATCCTACTTACATTCTATTCTTGCTTCTTCCACCCAATTAGATTGCATAATGGAAATAGTAAAAATTAATCCCTCTACATCTTTTCCTTTCCTTTAATGTGCATCTTCCACTACATTTTGTTTTCATTTTTTGTAGATAATTTAAAAGTCATAACCTAACACATGTGTCACCCATTTTTCTTGCTCTTCTGAAGATATTCCTTGTTCCAAGAAGTACTTAACACTATCATGAGTTGTTATTACCTTGAAGTGTCTTCCTATTAGGTAAGAGCTCCATTTATTAATTACATGCAACATGCCTAACATTTTATTTTCATAAATTAGTTTGAGTAAGTTTTTTTTCCTTTAAGTTGGAAACTTTTGAATGCAAGTGGCTTTCCTTCTCGCATTAAAATTGCACCAATTGCATTCCCCTAGTAATCAATTTCCACATTAGAATTTTTTGTGAAGTCAGGTGTGGCTAATACAAGAGTTGTACACATAAAAAATTTAAGTTTTTCAAAATATTTGGTTGCTTCTTGAGTCCAAGAAAATGCCTCCTTTTTCAATAGAGACACTATAAGAGATGCTACTATTTGACCATGATTCTTGACAAACTTTTTGTAATAGCATGTCAATCCTACGAATCCTTTAAGAATATTCAAGGTTTTTGGAATTGGCCATTCCATTATAGCTTTAATTTTGTTAGGGTCCACTTTGATTTCACGATGACATACAATCTGGACCAAATATTCCACTTCCTGAACCCCAAAGGAACACTTAGAAGGCTTGTCATATAGTTGTTGCTCCTCCAATAATTTTAATACCATGTCAACATGTTGTACATTCTCTTCCAAATATTGGACATAGATTAATATATCATCAAAAAATACTAGTTTTCTTCCCAAGATTTGCTATATATTAGTATATCATAAAAAAATACTAACACAAATTTCTTGAGGAATGGTTTAAAAATAAAATTCATCAAGATTTGAAATGTGGAGTTAAATTGGTAAGGTAAAATGGCATCACCATAAATTCATAATAACCTTCATGTGTTTTAAAGGTTGTTTTTGGAATGTCTTCTTGCCTCATTCTGATTTTGATGATATCCTAAGTGGAGATCTAACTTGGTAAAGAAAATTGATCCCTTTAATTAATCCAATAGTTCATCAATGATAGGAATATGGAACTTATCTTTAATGATCATCTTGTTGAGCTCTCTATAATCTAGACACATACACCATGAACCTTCCTTTTTAAGAACCATAAGGACTGGTGCATAGAAGACAGTTTGGCTAGTGTGAATGATGCCAACATCTAACATTTCTTGAACCATATTCTCAATCTCACTATTTTGTGCATATGGGTACCTATAAGGTTTGATGTTAGGTGGTACACTTCAGAGCTGCAAGTGAATCACATAGTCATGATCTTGAGCGGGTGGAATACCTTTAGGAATCTATCCAAATACCTTGGAATGACTGTCAAAAACTCTTTGGAGAACTACTAGAATAGAGGGTATAGATGCTTGAACATCTAGTGAGCATAACTATGCAATTACACCATGGTGTCCCTTTTTTAGAAATTTTTCATGTTTTTGGAGCTTATCACTTTAGAGGGCTTCCTCTGGTGCAAGATATATAAAGCAATTAAGAAGTTTGGCTAATTTGCAATTAATGAAGTTATGGGTACTACCAAAATTAATCAACATTGTTACTTTTTTCTTTTTGGTATATCCTTCTATCACAAGAGTTTGAGGGGCGCTAGCTAATGCATGACAAGAAATGGTTGGAGTAGTATCTTCTAGCTCAACCTCTTCATATTGTCCTAGTTTTGGATCTTCTTCCTCTCCACGATGTATGTAGGATAATTTCTTCTCGCTGCACTTATGCCCCTTACTATACTTGCTGCCGCAATTGAAACATAGTCTTTTTCTCTTATTTCCTCCACTTTGTGAGGTGTCAAACTAGTAGGCTAAGTTAGGTTAGGGGGAGGGACATTTCCCTCTATATAGGTGTTAGTAGCAGCTCTTTTAATATCCATATTTTTACTTTCAACTTTCCTTCTCAAACAAAAAGAAGTCTCCAATGATTTAGGTTCAAAGAGACGCATCTCATGCTACATGCTCTCCTTTAAAGTGCCCATAAAGAAATCCGACAAATTATCCCTTGTAATATTGTTCACTCTAAGACTCAAATTTTGAAGATGTTTAATGTGCTATATAACTAGGCCTCTTTGCCTAAGATTTATCAGTTGGCTAAAGAAGGCATTGCTCTTAATATTCTACAATGTGCTATCAATTCATCCATAAATATAGACCAAGAGACAATAGAGTCCATATTACAGTCATAAAACCATTGGTACCACACAAATTGATTAGCTTCTAAATACAATGATGTTGTTGAATATCCTAATTACTCCTATTATATGTTATGAGTTAGTGTTTTACGTAGTCAAGAGTAATTATTTGGTTATGCATTTATTAATATAGTTAGTGGATAAGACCTGTCAATAGAGAAGACATGTCAAAAATACGTTTTGTATTTCCTATATTTAGAAGTTAATGTTGAGACGAGTTGGAGGATGATCCATAGGGTTTGGTGTATTGCTTTGCATCTACTTTGAATCTTCACATGGTATCAAAGTAGGCCTAAGACTCTTTGAAGATAGGAAAGAAAAAATTAGAGATTTTCCACTCTAGAGAAAATAGGAAGATATGCATTGAGATCTGTGAAGTGAAGCTCAGCGATTGAGAACAAACCACCACAAGAGCTATCAATAGGCTTTATGGTCCATATAAAGATAGAACCCCTGTCTCAAAAGAAAACAAGAAGGAAAACAAGTCACAAGAAGGTATTGTTGTCTTGTCGGTCATCGGGAGTGATAGAGAAGGACTATCATTGTTTATCCATGTAGAGGGAGCGATAGTATCGTTGTCATGTAGTTTGAAGAGAGCAATAGCTTCCCAAAAGGGTCCATCACAATCTCTCTACCACTGGGGAGTGATAGTCATGACTAAGCAGTTTTCGGGATAGCGATAGTTTTTCGATACACTGCACATTCTCCATTTTCCACTCCGGTCACAGACAGACGAACCAGAAAGGAAAGACACTCTTTTAAAAGGTAACTTTTCAGAGAAAAAAAGACATGTTTTGAAAGAATAAAATGGCTTCAAGAAACCAAACCTTTTCCCAGATTCCTCATCTCACTCGGAAGAACTATGAAATATGGTCGATCAAAATGATGACCTTGTTAAAGGCTCAAGATGTTTGGGAATATGCATCCCATGAGTATACAAAATTGAGAGATGAAGCAGTCGAACATACCATGACAAATAATCAAAGGACTCAGTTAAAAGAACACATAACCAAGGATGCAAAGGTGTTGCATCTCATTCAAAGTACTTTGGATGAAACCATCTTCCCCAAGATTTATCTTGTGAGATCCTCTAAAACCACCTAGGAGATATTGCAAAGCAACTATCAAGGCATCACCAAGGTGAAGACAATGAAATTGCAAACCTTGATAAGGGACCTTGAAATCCTAGAAATGAAGTGGTTGGAGTCGATAGTTCAGTACATGAATTGAGTAACTACCACTATAAACAATTTGAAGATGTATGGCGAAGATATGACGGATAATAAGGTAGTCGAGAAGGTTCTCAGAACCCTATCCAAAAAGTTCGATTCAGTGGTCGCCACAATTGAAGAAGAAAATGATATGTGTCATATTTTAGTAGATGAATTGATGGATCCCTTTTATCTCGCAATTCCATAAACAACAAGAATGATAATTCCTCACTTGAAATTGCATTTTAGACCCAGGCCTCCATTGTAGAGGTAGAAGAAGAGGTCAAGGAAATAGAAGGAGAGGTAGGAAAATTATAGATCTTTCTCAAGCAGGAGAGAGATCAACCCCATATTTGGGACGAGATCATGAACACTTTCATAACCAAAGGGGGAGAAACATAAATTTCAAAGAAAATCCTAGGATACAGTGTTTTTACTACAAGAAGTTTGGCCACTCTGAAAGTGAATGTAGGAAGAAGCAAGCAAATAGGAATAAGGGCATAACACATATTAGGAACAATGATGAAGAGACATCATAATCAATATTCCTTTCATGCCATATTACTGAAGAAACCATCCACAACAAAGATCTATGGTTGTTGGATAGTGGTCTCAACAACCACATGACAGGTAACAAAGTTTTGTTTCAAGTTTGGATAGCTCTATCACATCTGAAATTAAGCTAGGAGATTATTATCAGGTCAAATCCAAATGTAAAGGTGTAGTTTCAATATTAACTAAACAAGATGAAAAGAAGGGCATTTGTGATGGTTTCTATGTACCTGGTGTGAAAAATAACTTGATGAGTGTAGGCCAGATGAGTCAACATGGTTATGAGTTCATATTCAAAGGTCCTGTTATCTCTAGGGTTGTTCGTCCTGCTTATTTTTAAATTTTTTATTATGATTGGTTTTTATTGGTTTTTATTTTGCTTTGTTTATATTTTACGATTGATTGATTGTCTTTTTGGTTCCTTTTGTTACCTGAAATCATCAAACTTTTTATTCATTAACTATAAACCCAGATATGTGCAAGGGAGAATATGTTATATGGTGGATTCTCACAACTGGCAGCATATTGATTTCTAATGGCAGAAGGTCCAAATGAGTGGATTCTTCTGCTCTTATCAATAACAACAGAGATAAAAAGGAGGATCCAAAGATATTGAAGCATTATGTATTGATACCCAACAATGAAGATGGCCCAGCGCTTCTGCATCCTTGTCCTACTTCCACGACTTAAGGAAGACATCAATAAAAATAAGCGACTTCATTTTGCATTATACCAAGCCTTGAAAAAGTCATTGTATAAGCCACCGGCCTTCTTCAAAGGCATTCTCTTGCCTCTCTGTCAGTCACGTACTTGCAATCTGCGGGAAGCTGTCATTATCGGAAGTGTCATTCAGAAAGTCTCGATTCCTTCACTTCATTCTAGTGCCGGTCTAATGAAAATAGCAAAGATGGAATGAAAAGCTGCGTCCATGTGCTGAGGTTGTATATCTTACTATGTTCGAGAAGTGTTGCCAGGTCATGGCTCCTCTTATTGTTGAGATCCTTAAGCAAGTGACTCCTAATTGTCTGCCAATGGAAACTTATGTTTTGCCAGATATTCTGCTCAAGGATGCTGTGTATTTTGCTGTTGGATTCTCTCATTACGAGCTGTCCAATTATTTAAGCTTTAAATCATGATAAAGGATGACATCGAGGTTCCAACATATGTTGCCTTACTCACGTTGCTTCGAGATAATGACCTTGCTGTGAAACTCGCAGCTTGCAAATCATTGTGTGTTCTTATCGAGGATGTCCATCTCAATCAGGAATATTATGTAGAGTTCGTTCCATCATTCCTCAAAATTTGCTTCCAATCTGTACAAGTTCTTCAAGAATTTGATTCAAAGATCCAGATCTTATATTTGTTGTCTGTCTGATTGATCAACTTGGTGAGAGGATTCTTCCGTTTGCCCAGCATTTGATACATTTCTTCCTTGAAGTCGGGGATGAATCAACTTGTGAAAATCTCATGAGAATTCAAATGCTAATTGCCGTGAGAAATTTTGTGCATGCTCTTGGTCCTCGGTCACCAATGTGCTATAATATGTTGTTACCTATACTGCAGACAAGTATTGATGTAAACAGTCCAGAAGAACTCAACTTGCTTGAGAACGGAGTGCTGTTATGGGAGACAACTGTTAATCATGCTTTCTTAATGATTCCTCAATTACTGGAACTTTTCCACTACCTTGTAGCTATGATGGAGAAGAGCTTTGATCACCTACCAATCGCAGGTTGCCAAATTGGAACAATTGCGTGGAGGAGACTTATATGTTGTTTAGAACAAAAAGAAAGGGTTTGTCAAGCTTATTCATCAAACTAAACTCCAAATTAAATAAGAATTACAAGAATCAAAATCCTTCAGTGAATAGGTGGCGATTGACAGATCAATAACAAATCCATATTCTTAGGCATTGAGCACCAATGAATGAGGAATCAACTGGCAGTTAACAGAGTCCTTCCAGATTTGTAGTGATTTGGGGCAGAAGATCGACTTTCAGATTTCCAGTCAAAAGGATCATTTCCAGAATTTCAAGGCATGAGTACAGGGTATCCAATGAACATGTGGCAGCAGGAGGAATTTATTGAAGGAACAAATACATAAATATTGATTCCTTTTCTTGGATTCAGTTACAGAATTTGCAGCTGGCGATTATCTTCAGGATGGATTTGTATGAATCAAAGGAATAAAGTAAATGCAAAGTCAATATAATTTGTAACTATTGTTGAAAGATTCAAGCCTGAAATTGGGGATCTCAAAAAATTGTTTTGAGAATTCAGTTCGTCTATGGGGCATATATATATTGTGAAGAGGCCCGAGCTCGAGACAGAGAGCAGAGGTCCCAGCTAAGGGCTCGAGAGCATCGGGAGAGAGTTCTTCCTTTCAGGAGAACGCAGAGGACTGGTGTTGGCAATTATTGGAGTATGCAAGCTCTGCTTTGAGCACTGCCTGTATGACATAGATTTGATGCAGTTTCTGTACAGATTCTAGTTTTGAATGAAACATGATGATGATTTGCTTATGTATGTTATGAATTGTTCTTTCTGATAATTTTGTTATGTATATGGTCATTCATATTCCATTGCACTAATTCTTATCGTGAGAGACAATTATCTTTATATTTTTATAGACAGTGGCAGTTTCACTGCTTGTCTTCAGGATCATAGTAACCTTGCTATTGAATTCTGTATTTTATCTTATGTTATACAGTTTTTCAGGATTATCTTGCAGCTCTGACTTCATACCAACCTTCTCTTCAATGCTTTGATCTTCTTATAAATACTTGTATTGTACCAATCTGTGACATATACTAGCTTTGTTTATTGTAAATTCTGTGATGTTTTTTAAAGCTTTTGATTTCATACCAGAATTGTGTGATCTGTACAAACAAATTTTGATTTAAATTATCCTAGTTCTTTATAAGTTCTGTGAAGTCCCATTAGCCCTGGTTTTTACCAGCTCATGTTTTCAGTTTGATTTTATTTGATTTATACATTTTTGAACAAAGATTTCCTTAAGCTTGAATCCCGTAGTCTAGGTTCAACTTTAGGGATAACAGGTCCCACTTGTATAATCCTAGATAAGCCACCTAGTAAGAGGCTCACATCACAAGTACAAACCAAAAATAGGATGTTTCTCCTGATGTTGAAAAGTCTAAATCAGTCACTTTTATATGCACAAAATATCTCAAGCACTGATGAAACATGGTTGTGGCACCTTAGGTATGGTTAGTTACCCTTTACTAGTCTTAGCCTTTTGTATACAAAGTGTATGGTCAAGGATCTACCCCTGATTAATGAATAACACAACTCTTTTGAAACTTGTATCTTAGCCAAACACCCAAGAGATAGCTTCCTAGTTGCTTCCTATAGAGAAAAAGAGCATCTTGAGGTGGTGCATACAAACTTGTGTGGTCCTATGCAAACCTAGTCCATAGGAGGAAGTATTTATTTCCTAACATTTATTGATGACTTTAGCAAAAAAAATTGGGTGTATTTTGTGAAGCACAAATCTTAGACTTTTGAAAATTTTAAAGAGTTCAAAGCCATGGTAGAGATATAGAGTGGAAAGTACATTAAAGTACTCAAGTCATATGGAGGAGGTGAATAGGAATCCAAAGAATTCATAGAACATTGCAAACAACAAGGGATTGAAAGGCAATTCACTACAAGGTACACTCCACAACATAATGGAGTAGCTGAAAGGGAGAACAAAACAATCATGAACATGGCCAGGAGTTTGCTTAAGACAAAGAACTTGTCAAATGAGTATTGGGAAGAAGTTGTAGCATGTTCAATTTATATCTTGAATAGATATCCAACCTGCAATGTGAAAGACAAAGTCCCATAGGAAGCATGGAGTGACATGAAAGCTATGGTTTCACATTTTAGAGTTTTTGGATGTGTAGCTTATGCACATATTCCTAAACATTTGAGGAGGAAAATTGATGACAAAAGTGAAAGGTGCACTTTTATTGGCTACAATGAATAGTCCAAAGCCTACAAGTAGTATAATCCCATCACCAAGAAGTTCATTGTCAGTAGAGATGTTAAGTTATAGGAATACAAGTCTTGGGAGGATCAAACAAATGGAACGATTGGAAACCATACTCCTTTTCCATGGGTGGATGAACATGTAGAACCTACAAGCTAGCAAAATATTCATCCTAGACCCCAAGGATGCAAGTACAAAGACAAGGAGAACAATTAGAGCATAGTTCTTCTTCCAACAGTGATTCAGATCCAACTATAGCTTCTCTAAGAAACTAGAAGGAAAGAAGATTGCAAGACATTTACGAACAACTTGATGATGAGCAAGCACATTTTGTTTTTTAGTCCTTTCAACTAGTATATTTTGAAGAAGCAATGAAGGAAGAACAATGGGTTCAAGCAATGAATGAAGAAAAATAAGTCTTTGAAAGAAACAACACATGGGATCTTGTAGATCTACTAGTAGAAAATATCGACATTTGAGTTAAAAGGGTATATAATACAAAGTTGAATGAGAAAGACACAGTGGAGAAGCACAAATCCTGACTTGTAGCAAAAGGTTTTGCTCAGCAACCTGGTGTGGATTATGGAGAAACATTTGCTACACTAACATGTTTAGATACTATCAAAGCAGCGTCGGCAGTTGCAATCCAAAACATGTGGCCAGTTTGTCAAATGGATGCTAAATTTGTTGGTTGTGGAGCCCTATCTTCCTTATTTAGAGGTTGTGTTTCAGCCGTGTCTGAATCCCGAACCATGATTTGGGGGAGGGGGGGTTGGGAGGCTTTCCCCCCACAAATAGTCACCATGGGGGGTCCAGGGGAGGCGACAACTAATTTGGGAGCCCCCCATGCAGGGGTTCGAGGGCAATGCCCCCGTAGTGAAAATTTTGGAAAAAATGCCTTGTAAAATGTTGTAATTTCATAGTCATGACTTGGTCAATAATGGATGATTTATGGGCCCATAGTAGTGGGTGTTACATAGTATTTTCCCATGGTAATCGCTCTTTAAAAGGAATGCATTGTAATATGGTTGTGTATTGTAGCATTGTAAAGATATCTGATTGTGTGAGAGAGACTGTGAGAGAGTGAAGAGGAAGTTGCAGTGGATGTGTTGTAGGTTGTATCCCTTCATTTGTTGGATGGTATAATAATAAGGACTGGCAATTTTTGTGTGGACGTAGCCCATCTTGGGTGAACCACGTTATATTGGTGTCTCTCGTGTAATGCGTTTTATGTGATTTATGTTTGCATCTTGTTTATTGTTATTGCTCTGCAATCCTATTTTTCTAACAATTGGTATCATAGCCAAAGGTCTATTTGGAAGATAAACTCGTAGGAAAGAAGGGTTCCTGGTTTGAGTGGCAGCAATGGCGGAAGAAGGAAAGTTTAAGGTCGAGAAATTTAATGGACAAAACTACCAGTTATGGAAGATGCAAATGCAGGACTAACTGTACCAGAAGGATCTATTCCTACCGTTGGGAGGAAAAGAAAAACAATCGAAAACTATGAAGGATGAATAATGGGAGGTTCTTGACAGAAAGGCATTGGGAACAACATGGTTGTGCTTGGATTCATCGGTGGCTTTCAATATTTCAAAAGAAAGGACAATGGAGGGGATGAGCACATTGGGTAAGCTATATGAAAAACCCTCGATCTCCAACAAGGTATTTCTAATGAAGCGTTTATTTAATATGAAGATGTCAGAAGATGGATATGTTTCTAATCATTTAAATGAATTTAATACGATTACAAATCAGCTATGTTTTGTAAAATTGAACTTTGATGGTGAGGTTAGGGATATTCTAATCTTGTATTCATTGCCAGAAAGTGGGAACGGCTTGGTCATGGTTGTAAGCAACTCTATATCTGGTTCAAACACTTTGAAATTTGATGATGTTGTTGGTGTTATTCTTAGCAAGGAAATGCAAAGGAAAAGCATAGGTGAGACATCAAGTAATGCATTGACCATGGAGACCAAGGGAAGCCAAAGGGAGAGAGGAAAGATCCCAGTTAATCGCAACAAGTTCAGGAAGGGAAGATCCAAGTCCATATTGGGAAACATAGAGTGTTGGAACTGTGGAAAGAAAGGACATCTGAAGAAAGACTGCAGATCTCTAAAGAAGAAAGGAGATGGACATCAGGAGACTACTCAGGAAGCAAATGTAGCAGGTGATGTGTTGCAAGATGCTTTGATTTTTGCATTAGATAATACTAATGATTACTAGGTAGTAGATTGAGGGGTTTCATGTCATGCTACACCCCATAGGAAATTCTTTCATGATTATGTTCCAGGTGATTTTGTACATGTTTTATTGGGTGATGATGAACCATGTAAAATTGTTGGAATGGGTAAGGTACGGATAAAGTTAAAGAATAGTGAATGGGTGCTGAAATATGTAAGGCATATTCCTGCTATAAAAAGAAATATGATCTTAACAGGACATTTGATAGATGGTGGTTGTTTATCTACGTTTGGAGAAACATGGTGGAAGATCACTAAAGGATCAATGGTGATAGCAAAAGGAGACATGATATGTAAGTTGTATTTAAGTCCTCATAATACTGACTGTTCTATCTCTTTAGCTTCCACAGGAATAGATACAACATTGTGGCATCATAGGCTTGGCCACATGAGTGAGAAAGGGATGCAAATTCTCCACTCAAGGAAGTTGTTTCTAGATCTGAAGCAAGTAAGTTTGGAATTCTGTGAGAACTGCGTTTATGAAAAACAGAAGAGAGTCAAATTTCTCAAGGTTGGGAAACAAAAGAAGAGTGAAAAGTTAGAGCCTGTACATATAGATGTATGGGGACCGTATCATGTACAATCTCTTGGTGGCTCTCATTATGATGTTAATTTTATTGATGATGCAACTAGAAAAACTTTGGTTTATTGCATTAGACAGAAATATGATGTGTTTGCTACTTTTAAGAAATGGAAAGCTTTAGTTGAGAATGAGACAAGAAAAAGGTTGAAGTGTCCCAGATATGATAATGTAGGTTAATACTGCGGAAATGAGTTTGATAGTTACTATTCATACCATGCGATTCGTAGAGAGAAGACAGTCCCAGGAACACCACAAGAAAATCGTGTGTCAGAAAGGATGAACAGAACATTCATGGAGTGTGCAAAGTGTGTAAGATTGCAAGTAGGGTTTCACTTACAGTTTTGGGTGGATGTTGTAGATATTGTTGTTTACTTAATAAATAGAGGGCCTTCAAGTGCTTTGGATGGTGGTATTCCAGAGGAGTCATGGACAGATAAAAAGGTAAACTACTCTTTTCTGAGAACTTTTGGTTGTGAAGCATGTGTCCATATTGATAAAGAAAATAGAACAAATCTTGAGGCTAAATCCAAGAAATGTACCTTTATTGGATACGGGGTTGATGATTTTGGTTATCGCTTATGGGATTATGAAAATAACAAAATAATTAGGAGTAGAGATGTGGTATTCAATGAAAATTTCATGTATAAAGATCAGTTACAGGGAAAGAAACAAGAAAAGGAAAACACGGAGTACACAGTGCTTGATGAAATAAAAGAAAATGAAGTTCCGAAGGTGCCGAAAAATAAAAAACATCACCAGTTACCTCAAACTCTTGCAAGTGTTAGAATATCTACCAGATTAAGTAGACCCCCTGAACGATTGTCTCTTTCACTGTATTATTTATTGATGACTGATTATGGTGAACCAGAATGTTGTGAAGAAGAAATGCAGGTGGAAACTAGAAAGAAGTGGGAGCAAGGCATGAATGAGGATATGGACTCATTAGTAAGAAAACAGACTTGGGATTTGGTTCAGTTTCCTGCAGGTAAAAGAGCATTGCAGAATAAATGGGTTTACAGGGTGAAGGAAGAAGATGGAGGAAAGAAGCGGTACAAGGCCAGGCTTATTGTAAAGGGGTTTGCATAGAAGAAAGGTATAGATTTTGATGAAATATTTTCTCTTGTTGTTAAAATGTTTTCAATTATAACTAGTCTAGTGGCAGTAGAAGATTTGCATCTTGAACAATTAGATGTAAAAATAACCTTTCTCCATGGAGATTTGGAGGAAGATATTTATATGTAGCAACCATAGGGGTATGAGGTCAAAGGGAAGGAGAATTTGGTATGCAGGTTGAAGAAGAGCTTGTATGGCCTGAAGCAAACTCCAAGGCAGTGGTATTTTAAATTTGACAGGTTTATGAGAGAAAATGTTATTGTAGATGTCATTTTGACCACTGTGTTTATTTCAAAAGGCTAGATAATGGAAGATATATTATCTTGTTATTGTATGTGGATGACATGCTTATTGCGGGGTCTAACATGCAGGATATAAATGTTCTCAAAAGGAAGTTAGCTAATTCATTTGCGATGAAGGATTTGGGTGCTGCAAAGCAAATCCTTGGTGTGAGAATAACAAGAGACAGGAAAAATCGCAAATTGTCATTGTCTCAGGGTGAGTACATACAAAAGGTGTTGGAGAGGTTTAGAATGCATAATGCAAAACCAATTAGTACACCTTTGGCCATCCATTTCAAACTAAGGAGATGTGACCCAAGACATAGGAAGAGATAGATTACATGTCCAGGGTTCCCTATTCATCAGCAGTTGGCAGCTTGATGTATGCCATGGTGTGCACAAGACCAAATATTGCACATGCAATGGGAGTTGTGAGCAGGTATATGAACAATCCAGGTAAAGAACATTGAAAGGCAGTACAGTGGATTCTCAGGTATTTGAGAGGTACTACCACTCATGCATTATGTTTTGGAGGTTTAGACACTGTTCTATAGGGATATGTTGATGCAGATATAGATAGTAAGAGGAGCACCACATGGTATGTCTTTATTGTAGGCGGAACAACAATAAGTTGGATTTCGAAACTACAAAAGGTTGTTGCACTTTCAACAACGGAAGCAGAGTATGTTGTTGCTACAGAGACTAGTAAAGAGATGATTTGGTTACAAAGATTCGTGGAGGAATTAGGTAAGAAGCAGGAGAATAGCAGGTTGTACAGTGACATACAAAGTGCCATTCATCTTGAAAAGAACTCGGCCTTCCATTCTAAGACTAAACATATACAACTCAAGTACCATTTAATACGGTATGTTCTGAAAGATGAACCGCTGAAGCTAGAAAAGATACACACTTTCCAGAATCCTACAGACATGTTGACAAAGGTAGTAACTAGAGAGAAACTAATTTCCTGCTCAGTTTTAGTTGGCCTTCAATCATGAAGTTGAAGATTAGAAATTTGCCAGATCCAAGGTTCAGAGCATAATCCAGCAAGTGTAGCAGCGATGGAGTTGTTGTGATCAGTCTCCAAGTGGGAGTTTGTTGGTTGTGTGGCCTTATTCAGAGGTCTTGTTTCAGCCGTGTCTGGATCCCATCCCATGAAAAGGGTTTTAGGGGGGATTCCCCCCCTAAAATAGTCGCCATGGGGGTCCAGGGGGGCGGTGACTAATTTGGGAGCCCCCCCCCTCGGGTTTCAGGGGCAGGGCCCCCGTAGTGGAAATTTCGGAAGAAAAAAAAAATGCCTTGTAAAATGTTTTAATTTCATAGTCATGACTTGGTCAATAATGAGTGATTTATAGGCCCATGGTATTGGGTTTTCCATAGTATTTTCCCATGGTATTGGGTTTTCCATAGTATTTTCCCATGGTAATCGCTCTTTAAAAGGGAGGCATTCTAATACGGCTGTGTATTATAACATTGCAAAGATCTCTGATTGCATGAGAGAGACTGTGAGAGAGTGAAGAGGAAGTTGCAGCGGATGTGCTGCAAGTTGTATCCCTTCATTTGTTGGATGGTATAGTAATAAGGACTAGCAATTTCCGTGTAGACGTAGCCCATCTTGGGTGAACCACGTTATATTGGTGTCTCTCTTGTAATGTGTTTTATGTGATTTATATTTGCATCTTGTTTATTGTTATTACTCTGTGATCCTTTTTTTCTAACAAAATCAACATTCCTGAATGGCATCCTAGAAGAGGAATTTTATGTAGATAAGCCACTGAGATTTGAAATCAAAGGACAAGAGCAACAAAAGGAATTTTATGTTGATTAAGAGGATTGAATGCCTCAAAATCAACAACTTCAACCTTAAGATTGGCTAAATCGAAGGAATGGAAATAAAATCCAATTTATAACTAAACCACAAAATTAACTCTTCATATGTACCTTCATGAATAATCTAGTAAGGTATATAAACACTCTCATTGATTTTCAAATTATTTGATTTTTATTTATTTATTTCTTGTTTTATGTTTTTTTTAATCTTAAAACCCAAAAGATATGTAAGAAAATTAAATTAAATGAATAAAACACATAACCTAAAAAAACGTATAGACTATATTTAACTTAAAAAATAAATTTTTTTTAAAAAATGAATAACTAAGAAGTGATTTTTTAAATCTTTTAAGTGAAAATAAATGCTAAAAAACTATAGTAAAATAAATTTATTTACAAAATAAAGCAAAATGAACGAAAAATAAGGAATTGTGTGAGTAGTAAAACACAACAACAATATTTACAAAAGTAACATAGAAAGTAGATGTAGAGTTAAAAATAAGTTTATTTTTGTGTTTTTTGTATTCTGCAAATTAAAAGTAAAAATGATTATAGTAAATAAAAGAAAAAGACATATAAACTAAATATGAACAACAACAACAAAAAGATTTAAGCTGGAAGTAAGTTAATGAAGTAAATAAAAAAGTTTTATATATTAAATGAAAAAATAAAAGTTAAAAAGATTTAAATATGGAAAATCTAAACATGCTAATAAATAAATAAATAAGGGAAATAACTGCAAAGGAGCTAGTCCCTGCCATATAATTTTATAAAGTGTGATTAATGAATAAATAAATAAATAAATTATTAAAAACTAGTAAATACCTAAGTAAAGTTATACAAAATAATGTATAAATTTGGAATAGATTTTTTTTTCAAAATAGTAAATATTTAACATTTATACGACTTAGTTGTTTCTAATACATAAATATCTCCATGTCTCTATTGGAAATGAAAACCTTCATATCATTAAGTGATGTGAATAGAGTATGTACTTCAAATGCATCCTATTCAAATGCATCCTATTGATACAATCATTAGCACTACTACCTAAATTGAAGAGGCACTCTAAGGTATTCTGTTATGAAATTGGCTTAGATTATGAAGTGATCTAGTTTTAGAATTGTTACATAAATTTTCTTTTAAAATTAGGAGAATTTTTTGAGAATGTGATTAACATATATATGTTCCTTTATTTATGTGTTGTTGGAATTATGATTATATAATGATTTTTCTCAATAAAAATAAATAATATTAATTTATTTCTAATATAAAAATATAACATATATTTTTTTGTATCATTAATGAGTAAAGAAATGAAATTGATACAATCACATTTAATCCTATATTTATATCAAAATTTGATTAATGTATAGCATTTACAATATTAGTGAAGTGATCATTTGTTTTTTATTATATATACATATAAAGAAATGAAATTGAAATAATTTTATATTTATATCAATATATTAGTGAAGTGATAATTGTTTTAAAAAAATCATATATTTTATATTAAAAACATGTAATATTGCAACTATCATTGTAAAATGTTATTTTTATTAATTTTAAAAATATAAATAAATTATTAAATCATAAAGTTAAAATAAATTCTTAAATTATTTGTTATATAATTATTAATTACTTTATGTTGTATTATTTTAAAAAAAAAGAATTTGTTAATTTTTGTAACACTAAGAAGTGGAAGATAAATATCACTTTATTCTAATTTTATCTTAATTAACTTTGTACATATATTATTGAGAAGTTATGAGTTCTTTTTTAAGAATATATATATATAATTTAAAATGAGGGGAGCGATGGCGGCGTCGGAGCGATGGGTTTCTGCAGAGTTGTTTATGGTGTTGGATCTCTGCTGATTGGGTTTGTAGGCCTCCGTTGTTCTAATGGAGGTTTATTTTCCCCGTTTTTTGCCTACTGTCTTCTGGTTAGGTGTAGCCCCGGAAGCTTAGTTCTTTTATTACCCTATTTGTTACTAGGGTTAATAGGTAGGGTTTGGTCGTTAGTGGATTCCAGGTGGCTGTAAGTCTCCTCCTTCAGGGTTTGCATAGGACAAGTGTGATTTTTTACGGATCCAAGTGGCTGTGGGACATTTACTTTCCCGGTTTGGTAGGACAGGTGTGGGTGTTCTTGTTTTATCCAGTTGTGGGCCCTTATGGCTCCTTCTCCTTTCCAGTTTCTCACTGTTCCTCGTCCTCCTGTAGCTTCTCAATGTGCTGCATCTGAGACTTTGGGGTTGAGCTCGCCGGGGGTTGGAAATCCTAAACTCTTTGGTGAGAAGGCTAGGGTTCACCACAGACTGAAGGCTTACAAAGCAAGGTCTGCTCTTTCTAGGTTCGTGATTGCAGAAGATACTAATCTTGACAGGGTGGCTATGTTGGCCGAACGAGCACTTGTTGGTCGTCTCGAATTCACTTCTGCTTCGAAAGAGGAATTATTAGAATGGGTTAGAGCTAACTAGGTATCGGATTCTGGCTTGGCTCCGAGGGTTAATATACTGTTGAATCGCTGGATTTTGTTTTTTTTTTTGGATACTGCTCTGATGTCGAAGGTTTTGAAGGGCATCTGGCTCTTTAAAGAGGGCTCTTTAATCCTGAAGCGCTGGCATCTTGCATTTGACCCACTTTTAGAGAAACAGCGTTTTCGTCACCTTTGGATGCTGATTCCAGGATTGCCGATTGAACTTTGGACGGAGGCGATTGTTGTCGTCCTGGCTAACTCTGTGGGGCGTTTCATTCGCATTGACAGAAAGTCTCTTTTTGGGATGGACCGTAGATATGCAAAGGTCATGGTGGAGATTGATATGGATGCTGGTCTGCCGACAGAAATTGAGATAGCTTGGGGTAATAGATGCTGGAAACAATGTCTGGATTTTTTCAGAATTCCTTTTCGTTGTTTTGTCTGTAAGGAAGTTGGGCACATATCTACAAAATGTCCTCTCAGTTCGAAGAATGACCCCATTTTGACTGATTCTTTGGACCCTATAATTCCGCCGAAGGCTCCTGGTAAGTTTGTCTCTACACCTGATTCTGTGTATTCTGATGTTTTAAAGGAGGACATTGTTTTGTTGGAAGTAACAAAGAGAGATTTGGATGCTCGTATTGCATCCGGGGATATCATTTTGAGGCATGGTATTCATCCTCCTGTTGTTGGGTGTCAGTCTTTGTCTGGTGAACTTTCGAAACCCTCAGTTGTGCGTAACCTTGCTTCTGATTTAGCCTCGGTGGATGATAGGGTTGTTGAGGGTTTGGAATCTTCGGGGGATTTTGTTGTTGGTGAGGAGGCTAGGGGTTCCAAGCCTCTTTCTCCTTCTGTTTCTTATGGTTTATCTGAGCATCCATCTAATATGCAGTCTACTGATGAACCTGGGTTTAACGATACTTGTGATCTTAGAATTGATGGGGTATTAAAAACCCTTGCTCCGGTTCCTACCTTCTCTAAATCTCCTTCTACTGGCTTAGGTGTTCTTCCTTTACATGAAGTTAAATTTCAGAATGTCACAATCAGGAGGGGTAAAAAGAAAATGGATGGTGGTCGGGATTTTGTTGGTTCAGGACTTCATGGGGGAATTGAGAATGGGTCTTCTAGGGTTTCATTAAACTTGATTACCGAGGGTCTTAGAGCAAAGTCTCCCTCGAGCACTGTTTTGTGATGTCTATCCTTTCCTTGAATATACGTGGGTTGGGAAAGGTTTCGCGGGCAAAGGCCTTCTCCAAGCTTTTTGCAACTATTTGTCCTGGTATTGTACTTCTTCAAGAAACCATGTGTTTAAGTTCTGTGGCGGTGGCGAAGTTAGGTGATCTTCTGCCAAAGTGGGAAGTTGCGGCTTGCTGTGCAAATGGTCTTTCAGGTGGTCTGGCTGTGGCATGGGATCCTTCTCTCTTTGCTTTTAAAGTATTTTCTACACCGTGGGGTCTCTTGATGAGAGGTCTGTGTTTAGGTTTGAATTTACAGTTTCATGTCTTAAACTGTTATGCTCCATACAAAGGTCATCGAATTTTCTGGGAGGAACTGGTTGACTCTGGGGTTCTAAACCTTCCTCACCTTGTGATTGCTGGAGATTTAAATTTCACAAAATCTGTCTCTGAGATTTGGGGTGATGGGGCTCAGATGGACCCACTGGCAGATTTCTTTGTGGATTTTCTTGGTCATTTTGACCTGGTTGATTTGGAGCCTGCTAAACTTATTCCGACCTGGACCAATGGCAGACAGGGGGGTGCTGGTGTTCACAAACAACTTGATCATTTTCTAGTGAAGTCCTCCTTTTTTGGTATTTTTCAGCAGTCACGTTCGTGGGTACACGAAGTGAAATTTTCTGATCATTGGCCTATTGTTCTACAGTTTGAAGAATTTGGCCCAAGGGTTTGTTATCCTTTTAAGTTTAATTGTTCTTGGCTTGAGGAGAAGGATTTTTGTGATATGGTGAGAGATTTCTGGTTACAGTCAGACGTTGAAAATCTAAATCCTGTGGATTTATTTTGTCATAAAATGTTGCAGCTAAAAAAGGAAGTCATAGATTGGATTAAGGTAAGAAAAAAGGCGGACGCAGCAGAACTTAAAAGATTGGAAAGCAATATTCAATATGCTTTCATACAAAATTTGGATGGGTCTTTGAATCAGGAAGAATTTGAAACTCTGAAAAGTTATGAGAAAAAGAAAGAGGATTTGTTATTAATGGAAGAAAGAGAATGGAGGTTGAAAAGCAGAGCGTTGTGGATTAATCATGGGGATAGAAACACTAGATTTTTCCATGCATTTGCTTCTGCAAGGAGGAATTCAAAAATGATTTGGGATATCTCTGATTCTAATGGAAACACTATCAAGGGTTTGGATTCATTGAGTTCAAAAGTTGTTAGGTTTTTCGGCAATATCTATAAGGAGGACGGTGACCGTGACCTATTGGAACAGATTAGATTGGCAAAACTGTATCCTAGATGTATTAATATGGATGATGCTGAGGCTTTAGGCAAGGAGGTTTCTTTAGAAGAGATAGAGCAGACGTTAAAATCCTTTGCTAGGGACAAAATCCCTGGACCTGATGGCTGGCCTATGGAATTCTATGTGCATTTCTTTGATATTCTCGGAAATGATATTCAGAGGCTAGTGGAATACACTAGAATTCATGGTTTTATTACAGGTTCTTTAAATTCCACTTTCCTCACACTTATTCCGAAATGTAACAAACCTGTTTCATTCGGGGAATACCGGCCCATAGCTCTCTGCAACTTAATTTATAAACTGGTTTCTAAAATTATAGCTGTGAGATTGAAAGATGTTTTATCCATAGCTATTTCTCCTGAACAGTTCGGTTTTTTGAAGGACAGACAAATACATGATTATATTGACCTCACACAGGAGATGCTCCATTCTATAAAATCAAAGAAGTTGAAGGCGATGGTATTAAAGATGGATTTAGAGAAGGCCTATGATCGAGTTAATTGGGCTTTTCTTAGATTGATCCTGATTCAAATTGGAACTCCTCCTTTGGTGTTAAACTGGATAATGGCTTGTGTGACTACTCCTTGCATTGTTGTTTTGGTAAATGGCAATCCTTCTTCTTTTTTTCAATGTTCCAGAGGCATTAGACAGGGATGTCCTCTGTCTCCCCTGTTATTTATCCTGATTATGGATGGTCTTAGCAAGCTCATTCATCAAGCAAAAGAATGGGGTTTGATAAAAGGTATAAAGATGGGTGAAGATTGTTTTCTGTCACACTTACTTTTTGTTGATGATGTCCTACTTGCGGGCATTGACTCGGTTTCTGAGTGGAAGGTGTTTTCAAATATCATTAATTTCTTCTGCAAGGTGTCGGGTATGAAAGTTAGTATTTCCAAGTCCTGTTTTTATCAGCATCTGGTGGAAGCAGATAGAAGGGATGAAATTGTTTCAATTTTACCTTACAGTTGCCTTGATTTGGTGGATGGGCTGAAATATCTAGGTTTTATGCTAAAACCTAACTCATATAAGGCAAATGATTGGCGGTGGATTATACACAAGTTTGAAAAGAGGATAGACCATTGGTCTTTCCGGTTACTATCAACAGGTGGAAGACTGGTTCTTGTAAAAGCAGTGCTCTCCAGTATTCTGGTTTTCTGGCTATCTTTGTTGGAGATCCTGTGCTATGTAATTAATAGGCTCAGAAGGCTTATATTCAACTTTCTCTGGTCTGGCAGACATGAAGGATCAAATTTGGTAATGGTTAAATGGAATGTTCTTGCTCGGCCACTAAAATTCGGTGGGTGGGGTATCAAAGACCTCAGTATATTCAGCAAAGCACTTAGGATGAAAATTTTATGGCATGGCCTGTTCTGTAAGTCTCTTTGGTCGAAGGTTCTCCATCTCAAATATATCAAATATAATTTAATCTGCTGGATGAGGAAGCCGAAGAGGTTTTCTGGCTCTTTGTCTCCTGTGTGGAGAGGTTTTCTAAAAGTATATGATTGGCTTGCGAAGGATCTATGATGGCAGGTAGGCAATGGTAGCAGTGTACTTATTGGGGTAGATCCTGTGCTCGGATTGGAGGAAAATTATTGTTTATCTGATGACTTGATTTCTTGGTTAAACCTACAGGGTTATAAAACCCTTTATGATATATATGATTTGAATCAATTTCATAATTCTGGTTCTAGGTGGTTATCTGAGATGGTTTGGCAGAATCCGGAACATGCTCTGGAATGGGATATATATATTCGGGCTCTGCGATATGCAGGTATTGTTCTTACGAGATCCCCTGACAAGATAATATGGGCTGGCAATAAAAAAGTTGGTTATGTTTCAGCTAAATCTGCATATGATAGGATTATTCAGAAACAATGTATTTATCCTTTCCATTGGTGGTATTCGAAAATATGGAATTGGTCATTACCTTTGAAGGTGAAGTGTTTTCTTTGGCATGCTCTCAATGGCAGTCTTAAGACATGGGAAAATTTACTTAAACGATGCTGGTGTGGTCCTAGCTGGTGTTGTTTGTGCAATTCATCTTCTGAGTCTGCTGATCACCTTTTGATGAAGTGTTCTTTTTTTCAAAAAATATGGGATCTCTGTTGTTTTGAGCTAAATCTGCAGCTGGATTGGGATGATTTGGATTTTGGTATGGGCATGCTAAATTGGGTCCGAAATTTTAAAAAGCCTCTTTTCCTTCCTATTTTTATTTCGTGGATTATATGGTATACAAGGAATAAGGTGATTTTTCAGAATTTGAAACCGGATGCAGTGCAGTGTGTAAAGTCAGTATGCTATTTATTACAGAACTACTCAGAAGATGAACAAGGTAAGCATGTTGTGAGAGATGATACCTTTTCCTTTGTTGTCTCTCAACCGGTTTTATTTTTTGATGGGGCTACAAAAGATGGTTTGTGTGCTACTGGTGGTGTTATCTACATCAATGAAAGTCATTACTTTGCTCTACGACTTAATGGTGGCAGGGGTTCAAATATGAAAGCTGAAATCTTGGCTCTTTGGGTTGTTTTAAAGGTGGCTAACTCCTTTGGATTGGTGAATCCTAATGTCTTTGGAGACTCTCGTGTTGTTATTAAATGGGCAAACAATGAATATTCCATAAATGTTATGGAACTTGGAAGTTGGTGTGATCGGACTCGTCAGGAGATTACAAAGATGGAACAGATTTCTTTTAATCATATTTATAGATCACACAACTCCCTTGCAGATCAATTTTCAAAAGATGCTTTTGATGGTCCTATTGGTGTCCTTTTTTGGGAAGAGTGGTTGGAGACCTGTCTGGTTGACAGGGGTAACTTATATCTATTTTAAGATATTGTAAATTTTGGATGAAATAGTCTTTTTGTATGTTTTATTGGGGCAGTCGATGATATTTATGTATAGCTGACACTCTGAAGGTGTTTTGTGAGAATAGTGTTCTGAACTGAATATCTTGAGTCAAGATATTATTAACATCTTTGTACTATTTGATTCTATGGAATAGCAATAGTACGATTTTTTTCTACTGAAAAAAATATATATATATAATTTAAAACATGGGCATATTAAAACTAGCTTTGCCTATACATATTAAAAAAATCAAAACTTAACTTAAGTAAAATTGGTTAGAAACACTTTAAGCCATAAAACTATTTAGAAATAATATTATTAATAAATTTTAAAATAGTAATAACTATTTTCAAAACAACAACAATTAATTTAAAAACATCATTATTATAAACATCATTATTATATTTGATGAAATTTAATGAAATAAGAACTCCTTTAAAATAACATTTGCAAATAAAATCATAAATTTTAAAGTTGTAAAAATTACATTAAAAATAACACACCATTGAAGTTCTTGGACAAAGAACTTATGTCTTGACTATATTAATTTCTAGTTATATAGCTCACTAATTTAGTATATATGGTCACATGTTGTTATAGGGGCTCACGATTGACTGAAAGGCCAATGACACTCTCTCTCTCTCTCTCTCTCTCTCTCTCTCAGGAATATGAATATGGTTAATTAATGATGACAACTTCATAATAAGAGCTCATATATATATATATATATATATATATATATGATTGAATAATGATGACAACTTCATAATAAGGGTCCCTATCGTAAGTAGTGCCTTAAGTACCTTTTCATTATTTAAGGGTAATGTCTCTTGGTTAGTTATTAACTTTATTATATTCTTCATTATCTTTCTTATTTAATATATTATTTAATTATTTATATTTATTATTAGATTTATTATTTATTATTTATATTTATTAATATTTACTATGTATATAGCCTGAGTGGGTCTAATGGTATAGCAATTAAATAGCAATCTCGCTTGGCGGTGACCTTAAAAATAGATTATTATTATTATTATTATATAACACTTTCCTCCACAAGAATCTTTAGCAATTCCATATGAGCATTTTGAGTTTTCTCAATCCCTATTTGTAACTTAGGAAGTTATCTTTTATTATTACACTTATATTCTTTATTATTTATCGTTTCTTTCTTAATGTTTTAGATTTTTTAGAGTTACTTTCTCAAGTGAACCTTGTATTGAGAGTTAAGGTCTATGTTATTCAATGTACCTAATCCTTTTAATTTGAAAATTTTATTTAGGTGTTTTTTTTGTTTCCATTGATTCCCCTTTATATTTAAATATAAAAATATATACTTAAAACATTCTTTCATATACTTTTCACGCACATATTTTGAGGCACCATAGAGCCTAAGACCAAATGGAAACTCTAATGTGTTAATTATTCAATGTAACTAATAATGTTAGTGCAAAAGTTGCCCTTCTTTAGGGGTGGAATTGGTAGATTTAAATTATTTATCTTAGCAATGACCCATTATTGAAAGCTTAAAGGTGGTCGTTTGAAAGTTGTAGGTAAGACTTACCTCTCTTTCCAGTATGTCAATGCGCCTCTCTCCTTTAAAAAGGTTGAAGGGAATGCACTATAGAGGCCCGAAGCTATGGGGTGGAAAGACATACTACAACTAGTCCAGTCGGCCCAGAGATAGTTCTATTTTTTTGGGCAAGAAGAGCGACCCTAGTATTCACCTACTCTCGATATTGAAATGATGAAATAGGATCTGTGGCCTGCGCCTCTACCATCAGTGGGTTCGAGTCAACTGATAGAAGAAAAGTCAAGCATTTATTTCATGAAACCTAATAAAATGGTCATAAATTTATGTATCAATAAAAGGCAATTTCATATCTACAATGCAATAAATGGCCATCCTCAGCAGAAAAACACAACAATTATTAGTACATCCTCAAAACACAACCATTGTTAATACATCCTTAAACACATTTGTAAAATTTCTCAGTCACATGAACAATAAAATTTCTCAGTCACCTAAGCAAGGAACTACCTAATATTTGTATATTGTTTCGAAACTGAAAGCATATGTGAATTATATGCCCATGTAAACTTTTTATTTTTATTAACCGAAGACTGAGCTCTATCAAACCGAGACTTAGAAAAGTAATAACTTTATCTTTAACTTTAAGATGTAGTGAAATTACATTTTTTCAAATACTTGGTAATCCATCGAAATTCAGTCATACTTTGAAAGTTGGGTTAGAATTAAAAAGCTCACCACCAGACCAACTTGAACATCTATCCAAACCTATTAAACTATTTGAGTAACTGTTCAAGAAGAATGTATTTTACATTACTAAATCAACTTCAACCAGTAATACCTAATAAAAAATATGATAGGTTGGAGTTATTTAGATTTCTAGCGGGTATTTTACATTACAAGGAGATATTTAGATTTCCAGTGGGTATTTTACATTACAAGAACCAGATGTAATCGTGAAATACTTTATTCCAAAAATCATCGGCCTGTATTGTGTAAATGGAAAGGAAGACACATGCTTTATGCCACAATGAATTAAGTTTCTTCTAAAGTCTTAATGAACATTTTTAACTATATTTGGATTAGAGAAGGATCATTTCCAATCTGACCCGAGGTCTAGAGTTTGAACCTTGTGAGCTCCAAACCAGTTTTCCTTTCTCGTCCGGATGCCCATTCGCCACTCAAAAAAACCACCACACAATCCTTTGACATCGAAATGGAAAAACAAACGTTCCAGAGTTTGAACCTTGTGAGCTCCAAGCCGAGCCGGTTTTCCTTTCTAGTCCGGATGCCCATTCGCCACTCAAAAAAACCACCACACAATCCTTTGACATCGAAATGGAAAAAAAAACATTCCTCTCGAGAAACTCTATCCCGAAATTGCAAACCTCCTGCAAGTCACCCCGTTCTACATGAAATTCTCAAACTGAAGCTTCCCATTTCTGAGTGACCACATTTATCACTGTCCTATTAATTAAAAGACACTTGTAATTTGCAAATGATATCTTACTTACATTTTCCAGCAAACTTGCAAGTTCAGTGAATCCCAAATGGACGTGGAGGGCGTTAAGTTTTAGTAACAACAGAGCCTTGAAATTACGTAACATCTGGTCCATGACCGAAATTAGATGTAAACTCGTGGCCATCCAATAAACAATGACACTAATAATTAAGTGTCATTCCTTTACCGCTTTCAAAACCTTCCACTGCTATGAACTTATGTGTTGAAAGTGAAATACTATATGAAATGTTGTTTCATCCCAGGTTGAAGAGGGATGCCAAGCGTGGAGAACTGGTCTACCTTTGATTGATTTTGCCAAAGACATCTCAGAGCGGTTTGACAAGGAAGAATTTCTCCAAATCCTTGATTTCAACTGTCAGCAAATATGGAAGCCACTGAAGGAAGCACTTTCCACTCGGTCTTATCCTTCACAAACCCAAGCGTCAGTTGTGGAGGTCGAGCAACTTCTTTAGTACCACTGGAAAGAGGGAATTCCACCATGGTCGGGTGATTTATGGGAGGTTATGCTAGGAGGCGTTTGAGATAAGCGTAGGGCATGAATATTATCAGTAAAGTCTCTCTAAACAGAGGGATGAGTCACTTTGTCCTTGTTGTGTACAGGCAGGTCGTAGCTACAGTTGTCCTTGCTCCTTTTGCCTTCATCCTTGAAAGGTATATTTCATGCAAGTCCTAACATTTCATGTCTTTACATATGTTTTGCCAGTTTTGCACAAGAGTCTACATAATAGGAACTGTTGGATCGTTGAAGGTTTCAAACCGACTATTATGTTTGGCGAGTTTTGGGCAAGATTCTGCATAATGCTTTATGTTTTTGGAAAGGAAATAGTATTTATAATACAGACTTGTATATAGAATCATGAAAGTGCAGATTGAAACCATGAACAAATAGACTGTTCATGGTTTTATTAGTTCTGAACATAAGTTTTGTAAGGTTTCTTTAATCTTTAGGACTGTGGTTTCTTAGTTGGGACTGGGTACAATCATGGTAACAGTTCGAATAAAAACTTAGGTCATTATAGAACAATTATTTGTATAGAACAAACACAGATCAACAAAAAAATGTTAGCTTTTCTCTCTGTATGTAGATTTACAACTAACACACAATGCTTTGCAGGAATGTGTGACCCAAGCTCACATTTAACATCTTCTGCCAACATCATTACAATAATGAAGCAGATGTCAGAGTTTTCGAATGAACCGAGCATAAAATCATGTTAGATTTTTTCAATGAAGAGAGCATAAAATAGAGAGCCTAGATTGAGTTTTTAATGCAGTTGGAAGCAATTTTTAATCCATGTCATATTTTTTCAATGAAGTGAACATAAAATCGAGAGCCTAGATTGAGTTTTTAATGTAGTTGGAAGCAATTTTTAATGCAGGTAGAGATGTGTCTATTTTAAGTTTTTTTTAATTTTTATTTGATTTTATTAATATTATTTTTAAAATAAATGTCACCTCCCACCAGGGGTATCAAACCTCTCGGCCAATCAAAAAACTATAATTTTTAATTTTTAAAATTTAAAATTTATTTTTATTTTTAAAAAAATATAATTAATAAATATTTTTCTAAAACTTAGAAAATAACTTTAAAACTTATAAAATAACTTTAAAGAGAAAGAGAAATATTAAAAGTCAACTCGGTTTGGGAGACCAACCGATCGCGCAGGGACTAATAAATAAAAATAACAATTATATAACATATGAAATGATAAACATATTTTTTTAAAGAAACACTTAGATTTGAATAATAATAATAAAAATGAAATAGGTAAGAGAACAAAGGTTACAATCAAAAAAATTTATTATTTAGCTGAATACTGGACAGGCATGACTCAAAATGAGAGAAGATGTTAATGAATTAATCAATTGTAATCATTAATATAAGTGAAAATTGGATTTGGATTTAAATCCAAGGAATGACATAATTGGATTTGGATTTAAATCCAAGGAATGACATAATTGGATTTGGATTTAAATCCAAGGAATGACATATAGAAATATGCTATGCACAAAACTGTTAGATCCATAGATAAACAATGTATGGAATGTGACATCCACAGCAGATCATAGAGCTTGAGAATACTTCACAAAGAAGTTTGAGAATACCTCACAAAGAAAGAATTCACAGAAAAGATGAATTATAGTAAAAATTGCAGTGAAATGAGAAGTAAAATTAATCATGCATTGGAACTCAGATGTGCACAGAAATGTGTGTCACTATCCATTAATTAGTATAGTCAAAAGATATGTTACAATGGAGAGAATTCAATTATCCAAGGAGAATTTGAATCCCAGACAGTCTACCTAGTCTAACATAGGAAATATCACTATTGGAGTGCTCTGAGGCTAGCAAACTCAACTAAGACTCAGTGAACTGAATCTATTGTCAGTTAACTGACCAAGGAGGGTGCATTTGTGAGTTTGGCATGCAAAATAGGCTAGATATGGCGCATTAGATCACAATCAGTTGCAATCGGAGCTCAAACCCCCCAATAGAGTCAGGAACTCAGGTGGAACTTAGTTGAACTGAACCAAATCATTGAGTTAGCTCCTAAAATGTAGGGAATTGACTCCGGTGGTCCTAAAATCATGTATGCAGGGGGCATCAAGTGGCTAATGGGACCTAGATGACATCTGCACACCACTAGGGGGCTAACAACATCAGCAACTACTAGGAAAAGGTAAATAATGCTAAGGTGGACAGGGTTGGAGTATTAATTATCCTAACACATTGAATATCAAGAAATTAAAAAAAAAACCTAACTTAAGCCCTAACTAAACTCTAGTTGACTTGAGTACTTCCACCATATTAGGAAAATCCAAGAAACTAGTGAAAACATTATACTAATTCATAATTAAATGGATTTTATATTCACAAGGAGAAATTTTCTCCAACTTCTCACAGGACTCAAAATATTTTCTTAAGAAATCCTCATTTGCATTATTTGGAAAATATCCAACAAATGCAATTTTTGTCTTGTAATTGCCTTAGTATATTTTTGCACATCTATCCCATTACAATATTCATTGAATTTTTTTTGTTTTGTTGTATGTCAATGCATATCCCACATTGAATAGTGAAACTACACTTGTGCTTATTCATATATGGACTTGTTTCATAATTTTTGGTGTGTGATGCACATATAACTCTTCAAAAGAGTTGGCTTGGGCTCAAATCTTCGCTTTGGTGGCTTGATATGATAAAGATGCTTGGTGGATTTGGTTTGGGATGGGCCTTAGTGGATAATTTTGCAACAAGAAGTAATTATAAATGGGTTAAAGTTTTAAAACACGGTAACATCCTTTTTTTTATATGAAAAATGTAAACCCTTTTATGATTATGATTATAAAGCACATAATGATTTTGTTTTATTGGAGCATGGTTTATGTGTTGCATCAAGTGACTAAAGGCATACATAATGGACATGGTGGGGGGGGGGGTAAGATGGAATGAGGGCCAAAGGAATTTGTAATGCGAAAGAGGCATCAAGAGAAAGGGAGTAAGAAGCACAAGAGGACCAATTCCAAGTCAGGTTTTCATTTTCTTTTTAAAATATCTGGCAAATAACCCACATCAATTTCACTGAATGACAATCTGAATATATTTCAAGTGATCTTTGAAAAAATATGTAACCTATGAACCTATACCCTTATCGTGTGCAAAATTTAACAATAACCATCAAGCATTAGTGATTAGTCCAATATTTCATCAAATTCACAGACTTCTTAAGTGGTGGAAACCCCAAGATGACATCAAGCCAACTAGAGACTTAGGCTAGGATCTAAAACTCAGTGTTGAAGAAGACTTCTTAGCGAGGGATATTTTTGAATTATCCCAAAAATTTTGATTCATGGGAAATCCTCGCAACTCTTTCTCAGCTAATATTTGTTGACCAAAAATGTGGTTAACAAATTCCCAACCAACAAAGGTGCGCCGCATACAATGGCGTGCAAGATAAAAATAGCTCTGGTTTCACATATTATAGTTGTGAGATATATGGAAATCAAGAAAGATATGAGGCTGGAACAATGAAGGATCAAAAAGGTCTTGAAGGTTGATCAAAGAACTTAGATTAGATCAAAATCTTATTTTTCATCATGGACGTGTGTAGAAAGAAGTCTTTAACAACATTGGACATCCATGCCATGCATGCAAGAGATCAAAATTGAGCAGATGAAGCAAGGGAAAAGGAAAAGAAGGGGAAATATTACAATTTGTTTCATGCGAGGATCTCCTTTCGGTGAATAGAGAGTTGAAAATGGTGAAGTATTGAAAACACAAACAAGGCAATTTAGTTCATTTGTATGCTTGTATGCCTATATCCACCAAAGTTTAATCCAAGTGAAAATCACCGAATGCTATTCACTCATGGTTTTGTTGTATCCCATGGTATTTAAAAAGAACTAGAACAAATAAATAAAATAATCAAAAGACATAAACAGAGAGACATGACTCTTAGAAGGACCCCGCAAATACTATATATATGGGCCTCATTTCTAAAAGAGCATCCATCCATCCATTCGCAATGTAGTTTTTAGGAATTTTTTCCATTTAATAAAGAGTCGATTTACTTACTATATTATTCTCTTTATTTTTCTACATTTATTTTCTTATTTTCCATTGTGTTCCTTTCATAATCCAAATCAGTGGTATCAAAGCAAGATGCTCCTAGTTATTCTCAGTGCATGTCCCCAACGTGGTCAAGGTATAGAGAGTTAGGTCTCGAGCTATCTTCTCTTGAGGACAACCACTCTCACCAATCTAAGCAACCTCCTATGGTGGAAGAAAAGAGAGATGATCGAGTAGGGGATCCTTTCAAGATGTTGCTCAAGGAATCCCTCATGCGATAGAGGAACAAGATGATGGATAAATTCTCTCAAATACTTCGACGAATATTGATGGTGGCCGAGGCATCTTCATCAAACATCCATTTTGGAGGTACGATGCCCTTCAAGGTACAATTCAATTTTGATATCCCCTTATTTGAAGGCCAGATAGATGCGGATGCTCTAGAAAAATGGTTGAATATGCTTGAAGGTTATTATTCTATCCAAAAAATTTCCGACGATGAAAATATCACCTTCGTGCTCCTTAAAGCCCTTCCCCATGCCAGAGCTTGGTGGGAAGGTTACTAGGAGAGGTACACCATGGATGAGTCTATGCCATTCGAGAGAGAACACACCTGGGGAGCCTTTATTGATGCCCTCGAGGAGGATTTCTATCATGTTGGAAACTATGATGGACAATACATGAGATATATGACTCTGTGACAGGGAAGAGACCATATGGTTCCATAGTACACCAACATATTTCATACCTTGCACTCAAATTTGTGTATCAAAGACTCCAAGCGGAACCTAGTTTTGAAGTAGCACAATGGTCTACACAAGTACATTCAAACAAAGATGGATTTCTTGGACATATCCTCTCTTTTTTCAGAGGAAAAAATCGTACTTTTGTTATTCAAGAGGAGAATAAAAAAGTACATGATGAGACTTCAAGAAAATCAAGAAAAATATCTAAAACATCAAAGGATATTCAGTTCATGTCGGACATGACTAAGCTATACAAAAAACAGCATATCTATAACTAGAGATAGCTTCGAAGATAGTCAAAAATAGGACCAACATAATAGATCTGGCAAAACAACGTTAAAGCATATCTTCAAAAATCAAGTATGTTCCAACATTAAGGAGAAGAGTATCTTGATGTTCTTCCCAAGAGAGGAGCCCTTCTTTTCCAGCTAGAGCCAGTTTAGAGAGCTCGCCAACTGCAGAATTTTGTTCTCTGTATATATGATTGAATTCAATCCGACGAAAGGTCTTGATGAGATTCCTTAATATGTCACACCAGTGAGTGAGCGTAATAACATTTAGGTTGTATAATCCCTAATCCCATTTAATAGTAACCCTTGAGTCTCCAAAGCAAAGAAGGTTCCCAATGCCAAACCAAGTTGCCATATTACATAGCAACCAAAGAGAAAGAACCTCAGCTTTCATATTGGTTCCTCCACCATAATGTAGTTAATTAAAAGTAAACCTGTGAGATAAATTTAAATATAGAACTGCACCAGCTACACAAAAGCCATCTTTGTCCGCTCCATCACAGAAACCTATGGCTCCACAGAAACGATGAATTATCTTTGGGATTCTTGGATTTTTTTTAGAAATCTTATCTGAGCTAAGCTCTTTAATCAACTTTATGATACTATGACAGACAGTTTCATGATCAAGAAACTGATTTTCAAAAATACACACATTCCTAACATACCAGATTTTCCAGGAGATGATAGATGGAATATAAATTTGTCTCTTGCAATTTTTGTGCCACTGATAGCAATTCGGATCAAAAGTAATATTGTCCCATTTCTGATCAATATCTAATGCTGAGAGAATTTTGCTCCAAATAACAAAAGAGTAGCTACAATTGACCAGGATGTGGTCTCTGGTCTCTGAATAAATTTTGCACAGATGACAAAAGATGGGACCATGCCATCCCCTTCTGATCAAATTTTCCCAGGTTTTAAAGTAATTATGTAAAGCAAACCACATGAAACATTTTACTTTCACCGGGATATTCCATTTCCATAACCCTGCAAACCACCAGTTTTCCACAACCGTGCAATTTTCTCGAATAATAGCAAGGTAGGATGACTTTGCTGTAATAGAACCTGAAGCATAATTTGATAACCAAATAATAGAATCCTCCTCCTTATTCAATCTGCAGCCATAGTAATTTAATATGGAAATATAGGTCTCCCATTCAATTGCAAGGTCTCCACTTATACCTAAATCCTTTGCATTGTACTAGTAATAGGTAGCAGAATTATTTCCTTATGGTTTTCTATCTTGCTTAGGGTATTATATCCAATATCAGCTAGGTATTCAACAATGTCATCTAAGAGCTGAAAATATCCTTCTAATCCGAGGATGGGATCGATGCCCACCATCACCTCTTTCCCATTACCAACTTTCCATGATAAATCTTTCCCAAAACTATGATATAATTTGAGGAAGCCTTTCCACATCGATGAAGCATTATTATAATTTTTCTTTGGGTTCCAAATCCACAAGATGAGATTATGTTTTATGTATTTACCCCTTATGACAGATGTCCAATTTTTTTTCCAAAGATACTCCTCCATAAACTCTTGAGCCTTAGTGCAGAATTGAACCATAAAATATTTTTTATCCCCCAACCACCCCACTCCTTTGGTAAGGATAATTTCTCACAGCTTTCCATAATCAGTTTTCCTTTATGCTTACCTCCAGTCCAGAGAAAATTAAAGATATCCTCACTAGGAGTTGCTTATCAATATTATGTCAAGATAAAGAAAAAAATTAAAGTAGAAGAAGAATTGAGGCTTTGGGTTTGCAAATCGGCCGAAACAAGAGCATGGAAAAGGAAACCCTAACTCATATAACAAATTACAAAGCACAAAGAGTTAATCCCAAGAAAATCATTCCAAGTTGCCAGATAAGAAGGATGATGGGAATTCGAAGAAGGACACCAAACAGTGGTGTGAGTTCCACAAAATCCCTTATGACAACACTGATTAATGTCAATCGAAATATTCATTGGTGGTTGAGCTCAAAGAAAATGAATCATAACATGGCTTGGGTTCTGATTTAGAGCACAATAACATACCAACACTGCAGATCCCAATGCTACAATCATAGCCACAAAAATCCAACCAGGAGAACTAGAGGAGCCTAAGGAGCAGGAGCACCTATTTCATTCATAAATGTGGGTTAAGGGGACCCCACTTCATTTCATAATTAACAACAGGAATCAAAATAACCTAATATCAGCTAAGGTTTTCAAAAGAATGAATTTGCCGACAATGCCATGCCCCCAACCGTACACCATCAGTTGGATGAGCCAAGGAGGAGACATCCACATCATCCAGTAATGTTGCATGTCCTACGATATCAAGCCTTTTTAGAGATGAGGTATTGTGTGATGTTTCTCCACTTGAATTTTGTAATGTTCTTTTAGGACAACCATATATGTGGAAACATCATATTGTTTATGAGTCTTGACCTCGCATTGTCACTATTACTATGGAAGGTCATCTCTACAAGGTACCAGAGGTAGTTTTGACTATTTCCACTTCATTGATCTTGGAAAAATTGTGTTGCAAAGTAATCTCTCGAACCACAAAGTTTAGCCTCTTCACAATTTGGTTAGAAGGTGAACGGAAAGTCACTACGACTAGTATAGCCCCGGCACAAGACGTTTCTATACAGCACAATCAGGTCGACAAGGTAGTAGTCGAGAACAAAAATACTTTTATTCACCTACGGGGGTGCCTCTGTATTGACACATCAAGAATTTCATTGACTTCATGCCTGATGCTCCCTTACCCAATGGTCTAATCTACAAATGCTCCCTTCCAGAGAATGAGGAAATAAAGTTTCAAACCAAGGCAGATTGTGCACTCAAATTTATTAAAAGGATTTTGCACAACCACCAACATGTCCATGGAATCTTGCAAAAATCCCATGCCAAGTACAAACATTGACATCGCCAACATCTAGTTCCACACAAGTTTAAGGTTGGTGATAAGATATGGTTGCATTTGTAGAACGAGCACCTCACTGGACCCCATCGGAAGCTTCAATCACTTCGATATGGACCTTACACCATCACCAAGGCTGTAGGTGAGAATGCTTTTGAATTAAGTATTCCCCCATTCCTTGGCCTGCATCCAGTCTTCAATGTGGAGCTCCTTCGCCCATATTTTTCACCTTTACTGACACCTTTGAGGTAGTTGAGTAGTTGGACCCTAAAGAACTCAACTCCGATTGCCTTAAGAAGGCTACAGTTGATTGAATCATGGATACAAAAATGGAAGGAACCCTCCAACAAGTCATCAAAGCAATACAACTTCTTCACCAAGACAAATGGTTCACCTAGAGCCTAATTCAGTAGTAGTTTCCCCATTTGATGAAGGCACTTGATGCAATGGGGACCCATACTGCTTCCTGAGGGAGGATTGATCCAAGTGAAAAATCACCAAATCACCCATGGAGCCCATGGTTTTGATAAAACCATGGTATATACCCATGGTTTTTTGGTGAAAAAAATATCAAAATAATAATAATAGTGAGAAAAGCCATATCCATGGATTTTTGCTACCCATGGTTTTGTTATATCCCTGCATGGTATTTACCCATGGTATTTAAAAAGAACTAAATAAAATGAATGAAATAAATAAAATAATCGAAAGACATAAATGGATATACATGACTCTTAGGAGGACCCCGTAAATATTATATATGCAGGCCCCATTTGTAAAAGAGCATTCATCCATCCATTCACAATGTAGTTTTTAGGAATTTTTCCATTTAATAAAGAGTTTTTTTTTTTTCAATGGAAAAAAGTGTACTAATGTTATTCATCCCGAATCAAATAGTACAATGATGTTCATGTTCTATCGAACATATTAGCTTCAGAAATCTTACAAAAATACACCATTCATATCTAGACGATTATCCAATCATTTTAGCTACTATTGAAAAAGTAGAAAAACCAAAAAAAGAAACATGATCCCATAACTAAAAAGTATTAGTCAAAGAAACAAGTCACTACCATGTCCTGAACATGAGAATCCAGAATTTTTACCCAAGTTAAGTAGCCTTCCTCCCCTTCCAAAGCTTGTTATGAGAGCTTGCCGGCCAGGGAATTATGTTCCCTATAGATGTGTTCAAAGGGTATTTTGTTACTCACCCTGATTTCAGCTCTAGTCTGATTGCACCAATGAAGAAGCGAAGTTGCCTTTAAATGATAGTCTCCACATGCCCATTTTATAGTGACACGTGAATCACCAAAAACTTTAAGATTCATTAGACCAAATATGTTGACCACCCTAAGAACACACCAAAGTGCCATTAATTATGACTTCATGTTGGTACCTAGTCCACAGTTTAGACGTAGAGAAAAATAATGATCTTGATTCAAATAAATCACTCGGCCAGCAGCACAAAGACCATTTAATGCAGCCCCATCAAAGAAAAGGATTGGACAATTAAAAATAGGAGAAAATAAACTGACTCTAGTGGATTTATGTGTCTCCTTCTCATCCTTGTAAACAAAATATACTTTAAATGCCATCACACCAACCAAATGGATATTTGGATTCATGTCATGGAACACAACACATTTTCTGGCATGCCATATTGACCAAGCAATAAATACTGGAATTATAGGGTGTGATTTACGGATTCTAAACCAGTTAATCAAATTAATATCAAAATTCTTAGAACCCCAATTATGTTCTAATTTTAGCACTGTGCAACATAACTTCCTAACACCTTTCATGAAATCGTAGTCCACAAGAAGATGTTTAGTGGTTTTAACATTCTTCATACACAGACTACATCTGCTAGGACCAATCCAGCCTTTCTTCAAAATATTTTCCCATGTCTTGAGACTCCCCTGAAGCATAAACCAAACAAAACATTTGAATTTTAAAGGAATCTGCCAATTCCACAGTCTCTTATACCACCAATGATTCGGGTAGATGCAGTTATCCTGAATAATCCTTTTGTGTGTTTTCTTTATAGTCACAATACCTGTAATCGAATTTCCAGGCCAAATAATCTTGTCTCTATCACGGGAAATTCTACAGCCAGCAGAATTTAGAGACCGGATATACAAATCCCATTCCTGTGCAATGCCACCAATAAACCCAAGATCCTTTGAATTCATCCAATAGTCATTCATTTGATCGAATCTTCCTCTTTTCTTAACCCTGTTCAGGGTAGTATAATCATACCCTTTTAAAATATCGAGCAACCCATCTAATAGCTGATATGTATCCTCTAATCCTAAAATTGGTTCAACACCAATTAGGATTTCCTTTCCCGTTCCAACTTGCCAAATAATATCCTTAGCCAACCAGTTGTAAATCTTAAGAAATCCCCTCCAGATCGGAGAGACATTTCTAGTAGTTTTTCTAGGATTCCTGAACCAATTAATAACATCTGATTTTATATATTTTGCTTGCAAAACTTTTGACCACAAAGTATTCCCAAACATCCCCCTCCATAAACTTTTTAACCTCAATGTTGCACTGAAGGTGTTCAGATATTTAATACCCCAACCGCCATTGTTTTCAGGTAATGATAACTTCTCCCAACCAACCATAACCAGGCTAGAACGTCCTAAACCACCGGTCCACAAAAAATTGAAGAATAATTTCCTCAGAGAGTTAATGATAAAGCTAGGAACTTGTAACAAAGAAAACCAATATACAAGGATACCTTTCAATACTGCTTTCACCAGGGTAAGTTTCCCACCGATAGATAAGAGTTTGAAATTCCAATGAGAAATCCTTGCTTCAACTTTCTTAAGAAGCCAAAACCAATCCCTAATGAGATAACCATTGGGATTCAGATAGAACCCCAAATACTTAAATCCTTCCTCTAGACAATAGCATTTATAGGGAAAAATCCCCGGAATTTCCCCAATCCTTGTATCATCAATCCGATTATGAAAAAAACTGGATTTTGAAGAACTGACTAGCATTCCAGAGGCGTCACAAAAGACTTTAATGATTTCCTTATATTTACCCCATTCGTCCACAGTGTCATTTCTAAGCAATAATACATCATCTACAAAAAGTAGATGTGAAAGAAATAAGCCACGGGAAATTTGTATGCCTTTAATCAAACCTTCACTTTTTGCTTCGGCTATTAATATGCTTAGACCATCAATCACCAACAGGAAGAGCAGAGGAGATAGGGGAAAACCCTGTCGAATTCCTCTCGAGCTCTTAAAAAAACCTAAAGGTGCACCATTAAATAACACAGCAATATTCATTGACAAAATGCAAGCCATTATCTAGTTTAAAACAAGAGGAGGAATACCAATTTGTATCAAAATTAATCTTAAAAACACCCAATTAACTTTGTCATAAGATTTCTCCAAGTCCATCTTCAGCAAAAATTCCTTAAGCTTCCTTTTTTTGATAGAGTGCAATAGTTCCTGTGAGATCCCGACAACATCATGATTTTGGCGATTGTGAAAGAACCCAAACTGTTCAGCCTAAATGTGGTTTGAGAGAGCGAGCTTCAGGTGCATAGCAATGATTTTAGAGATTATCTTGTACGCCAGATTGCATAAAGCAATTGGCCGAAAGTCTCCAAAAGTATTAGGCTTACTACATTTGGGGATCAAGGTAATAAACGTCGAGTTCAAAGCACCTGAGATGTAACCACATGTTCTAGTATACTCCACCATTCTCAAGACATCCTCCCCCATTATGTCAAAAAAATGTATAAACAACTCCACAGTCCATCCATCGGGCCCCGGGCTCTTCTCCTTCGCAAAGAACTTTAACGTTTGTTCAATTTCTTCCAGCGTAACCTCTTTACCCAAATCCCTGGCCTCATGATCATAAAAAAAATGCGGGTAAAGTATAGCCACCTTAAGCTGTGCACTCGAGTCACAATTACCCGGATCCTTATAAATATTGTCAAAGAAACTATTTGCCTCAACCTGGAAATTTTCCAATCTTGTAATCAAATTACCATGATTATCATTGATATCCCTAATAGTGTTAATATTTCTTCTTAAAGAAGCATAGGAATGAAAAAACTTAGTGTTTTTATCACCAAGATCTATCCACAAAGCTCGGCTTTTAAGCCTCCTCTCCATTTCCTCCTGTTGTAATAGGTTCTCCTTTTTCTGCTCAAGATATTTTAAATTTTCAAAGGCATCACCTTCCAATAAACCTTCAAAATTCATAGAATGCATATTCTGAATTTGTTCTTCCAACATCTTAATTTCCCTTGTAGCCTTGATCTTCTAATCTTTAATCCACTTAGAAACAATATCTTTTAGTTTTCTCAGCTTCAAACAAAAAATATTCAGAGGATTCAAATCCTCCTGATCATTTTTAAGCTAGAAGTCCCGAATTAGAGAACAGAACTCATTGTTCTTCAGCCATGAACAATTGAATTTAAAGGGATATTTTATAGAACATACTGAATCATCCAATTGCAAATAAATTGGCCAGTGATCTGAAATCTTAGTCCCCCCCACGTAGGTCCTGTATTTCTGAACTGATTGAAGAAGGGTTGACTTCACCAAAAATCTGTCCAGCCTCTTATGAATACCATCAACACCAAACCTCTCGTTTGTCCAAGTAGGTGATATGACATTAGGAATTACATCCACTAGATCGAAATTATCAATCATATTTGAAAAAAAGTCCGCCATCTCATCCATCTTGGCATAAGAACCCCAGATCTCCGATGCAAATCAGGAAAAATTTAGATCACCTACAACAATTAGATTATCATTGCATAAAATTCCTGAATTCATAAGAGAATCCCAAAATCCCAACTGATATTTATACGGACCACAACAATTCAAAATTGAGAGCTTTAAATTTAATAATTTTCTCCAACCATCCAATAGAATGCCACATTGTGTTCTATAAACACAAAAAGAGTAGAGTTGAGGGTTCCAAGCCACCAACAATCCCCTAGATAGACCAACATAACTAAGATCCGAAACCTCCCATCCAGGAAGGATGCCAACAACTTTACTCACAGTGATAGAGTCCTCACACATAGTTTCCTGCAGAAGTATAACACCTGGGTTAGTAGAGTGGAAAAGATTAGATAAGGCCCTAGCCCGAGAAACCTTACCCAACCCCCTAACATTTAAGGACAAAAAAGACATTAATGTCCATCCAAATGGGGATTCACCGCTCTAATATACCTAGGAGAAACAGACTTACATCTTTCCATCTCAGCAGCCTCCAATCTTTTAGAAATGGATTTATACGAAGAAGCCCCCTCTGACTCTTTTGAAACCATAGATTTCTTCCTATTTATTCTAATAGTAACATTCTGAAACCGGTCTGAATGTAATGGAAGAAATTCTGTATTTGATGAAGGATTCTTCGAAAAAACAGGCAATGGAGAAAGACATTGAGCCACCACCTTAGACTTATAACCACTCAAAGAAAGAATTTCATTTACCTCTGAAGTGAAAACCCCCGAATAATTAGCAGTACCTAGAACCCTATCCTTTCCCAAACTTAAGGAAATGTCAGGACTACTAACTAACAAGAGTCCCTCCTTAGACTCATTATCCGAAGATGGGGGATCAATGGACAAAGGCCGAGGCTGAACCCCATCCATACCAACCTCCTCAAACCCTTTCAATAAGTCCTTTTTTATCAATACATTTTCAGCCCCCCTTATTTACTTACTATATTAATCTCTTTATTTTGCTACATTTATTTTCTTATTGTCCATTGCGTTCCTTTCACAATCCGAATCATAATTGGATTCATTAATAAATAAGTATATAAAGTTATTTAATCCACAAATTATCGATCCCTTCAAGTCCGACTACCTATGACAAAGTGATTAAAGAGGTTTGAAACAAAAATGATTAAAACATTAAATGAAAATAAATTAACCAAAGACAACAAATGAAATGACTCATGGAATTCAAACAACTCAAATTCAAAAATAAAAACAATACAAAAGCTAAGGCATGCCAAAAAAACAACACTTACCAAATATTTTTGTTTTCATTTATGTACATGGGAAAAATGTTGCATGCATTAATTTAAGGTGGATCAAATTTCAAATACATAAATGCATCATTGATCTTACATGTAAGGTTGTTGGTATGAAAGACATCATGGAAACATCACCAAGCAATTTTCCAACCAATAAAATTATGCGAGATATGACAGATGCTTTTCAGGATCTAAAAACTTTGGTCTCCATCTCGCATAATTTTCCAACCAACAAAATTGCCATCATATTTCAAATCAATAGCATCATGATGATTGGGGTTTTGAATTGAGGCTCCAATGGGAATCATGTGAGTAGGTTTATGCTTGGAATGGAAAGGGACATCAAAGATATTTTTGTCATTAGGGATAACCCAATCCAACTCCATGGGTTCACTCATTTGGTCAATAATAAACTCTATGATTTCTTTACCCAAAAATAGGACCATCATCCTCAAAAGAATGAGATTGCGGTTGAGACAAAAGGTCTAAGAATACATGGATATTTTTAATGTCATCCTCCTTAAGGAAATACATTGAACATGTATGAGATACATGATTACAGCAATAATCATCATTAATTTCAAAAACAATCATCTTTATAAAGAGATGCCTCATACTCCTCGGGAATATACTTGCTAAAGATTGGGTCTAAATCAATGTCAATGTGTTGATCATGAAGTGGAATTTTGAAGATAGGTTCGTGGGAAAATGATAGAGCTTCATGATCAAACTTATCATGAAAGGTATCAAACTTACCTTCTTTATATCCCTAGTCAACATTATTAGGTAGAGTTGAACCTTCATTTTGAATAGTATTGAGAAAAAGATCTTCGACTATGTATTCAATGTGAAGCTCAGAACGAAACCCATGAATTCCTAAATCTTTACCCTCGTCGAGAAAAAATATTGACATTCAAACAGCCATCAAAAGGAGGATAGTTGAAGTGGCATCATGATTTGAAATCAAAACCTTTTCCTCATAGGTTCCATCCCCAAACAATGTTTGATTAGGTAAAGTATGTAGGAAGGGACCATTAAGATAAACATCAACAACCTGAAAATGTGAACTATGAGGTGAAGATCCAGAGTCAATGAAGATTGGTTTATGCAAAAAAGGTTTGGAGTCATGTGTCACATTGGCCTTAAAAAATTCATCTTGGAAAGGGAATCATCATGAAGGATCACATTAGAACATAACTCTTTGGAAATCTAGAATATTTGGGTAGTGAATCACAAGATACATCCTTATCATCTGAATTTGTATGAAGGATACTTGGTTCCACATGGTTTTGTTGATGAACTTCTAAAGGTGGCCATAAGTCGATTGATGATGAGATTGATTAACAAAATCAAATTGAGGAAGGATATGAACAATCTCAGGTAAAATTCCAAGGTATTTGGGAAAAAAAGAGAGGGGAAAGTCAGTGATAAACTTTGTGAATATTCCCCCACACAAAATATTACAAGTAGGCGGTATAGACCTATACCAAGATGTCGCTTCTCCACGAAGCGTGATCATGAACAAACAAGAAAAGGTAGGGGCATCATGAACACATGCATATTGGAAAAGTTGAATAAATTTATCAAGGAGATCATGCATAGATTCCAAATGATGACCTTCAAAAATAGGACAACCTACCATAGAGGGGTCAACAATCACATCATAATTTGGTTGGCTCATGATGATGCAAGATTCATGAAATGGCAATGTTTAAATAAAAATAGAAAAAATTAAAACAAACTGGAGAAAAACCATTGAATGGTTCTCCCCAGTATGGTCGCCAAAAACATGTTAATTAAGAGAATTGGATGTCTATAAATTGACAACTTCAACGTTACGATTGGCTAGATCGAAGGAATGTAAATAAAATCCAATTTATAGTCAGACCACAAATTAACTCTTCACATGTACCTTCATGAATGATCTAGTAGGCTTATCATAAACAAATAAATTATAAGCTCGCATTTAAAAAGTTCCTTTGATTTTCATGTGTTTCTTGTTTTATGTTTTTTTTAAATCTTATAACCCAAAAGAAATGTTAGAAATTAAATGACCAAATTAAATTAAATGAATAAAACACATAACCTAAAATAATGTATAAACTACCACAACATAAATAAAATCTAATTTGGAAAATAAAATAAAAAAGTTTAAAAAAAAAAAATAGTTAAAAAGTGATTTTTTTAAATCTTTTAAGTTAAAGTAAATGCTAAAAAAAGCTATAGTAAAATAACTTTATTTACAAAACAAAGGAAGGAGCTAAAAATAAGGAAATGTGTGCACATTAAATCACAACAACAATATTTACAAAAGTAAATTACAACAACAATAGTTGTTTTTTTAACAAGAACGGGTAGAATTTTTTATATTAAAAGGAGGGAAGGAACCCTCATGAATACATAAGATCAGAGTACAAAAATAGGCCTCTGTTATGCAATTTCAAAACATATCTTAACTTTAACTGCCTTAACCTAATTGAGATCTGACTATTCCTAAGCTTCATAAGTTTAAACCGAAAAATATAAATCCTAATAAACTAACCTAATGACAATCGACAGTGACATAACATAAAGGAGCTTAGTAGAATTTATAGGGAACCTGGGCTTCAAACTTCACTGGAGGCTAGTGAGAGGAGGATTCGTTAGCGACCTCTTTGTCCCGTAGCTTCAACTACAATTCTTTCACTATCTTCTCCAACTCTATAATTTTGGCCTCGAGTTTGATAATATGGACTTATTGTTGATCGAAATTGGCACCCAGGATTGTTAGTTGGAATTGGACATCCCCGTAGTTTACAACTCGAACTTGATCCTATTCCTCCAGCCATGCTTCCAAATTTCGATCTCGACGCTGCATGTCATGTCAAAATATGCGAACTTTTCTGTTGAGACATTTGTGGCTCCCTAACAGCCTTCGGATTCCATGCCCACCAGAGTAGTCCTCCTCGTTAGCCCAACTATCACTATCCATCAGGACACTAAAGAAAGGAGAGCAAGAAAAAAACAGATAATTGTCACTCATCCAAAGCACCACCTTCCTTTTATTCTTTCCAAACTTGGAATACTAGTGTAGAAATGATCCCTTGCTTCTGCTTGGGATGCATAAATTGAAGTTTCTAACTTTGGCTCCATGAGTGCATGGATTTATAGACCAATGTCCATCATGATGGAAAAATAATGCTAGAGCAACTAATGCTTGAGAATAGCACCTGTGCCTATGTCCAAATCCAGACTCATCCTTCCTACTTGATTCACCACCCTTGGAAATCAAAACTGAGTGATTCCATGAAGATGGGTAACTCTTTTTTGCCAAATATGGCGATGAAAAATGGAAATTTTACTCATATATTAAATTGAAGCCCTCAAAACCCATATTTTCCATATGAATTTCGACATGCAATTAAAAAACAAAATGTAGAGAATTATGTTGGCTTTTCAATGATATTTTTTTTAAAATATACCAATGTCATTTATTGTGTTAAATTTTCATTTAATGAAATGTGTGTCCTTAAAAATTTGAAGAGCAAATAACAAGTGGCTCGTGTGTGTGAAAAATAATTTAATGTTAAAGTAATAATTTTAAAAAATGAAATATGTGAACATGATCTAGACAAAATGCACTAGTGCGTACATATTTTTCTTTTAATTTTCCTCGAAAAATTATAATTATTATTATTTTTCGAAAATGACCGGTGAATATTTCAGTCGCATTTTGCGCACATGTGCATGTGTGCGCAAAATATTTTGATTGTTTACATAATTTTCAAAACTAAAAATACCATTTTGAAGAGGACGCACTGATGTAGTGATTGTATATTTTTTCAAAAATTTTGGATGTGTATTTTGAATGTTGTTGATTTATCTTTGAGCTCATTTGAAGTTGTCGGCGGGGTTTTCTAGAGTAAGCTTTAGCAGAAATTAAAAAAAAAATGACATACGGAGATAAAAATTCTTAATTATATGTATATGGATAAAGGATTCATTGACGAATCCAACGGTATCAAGTCCACCCATTAATGTGCATTTAATGACATACTTTAAGCTTGTGAAAGACAGACCAATTTATTTGTTTCTACAGTGAATGTTGGAATATTTTATATTCCTTGAAAGGTAATAATGTCTTTGTATTATGTCAAAAGATATCCACAATCTTATGTAAAAGAGTAATACATTATATCCCATATTCATTATGGTAAAATATACTCTTGATATTCATTATTATATAAAGAGATGTTATTATGGAGAATTATATTATCCCAGATGTAATATGTGAGAGTAATTCCTCCTCATCTCTTGGTATATAATAGATTCAAGCGAGTCTTTCACATTCATCCATTGTGGATCATATCAATCATGATCTTACTTATTCACACAAGTATTGCTATATTGTATTGGGGTTATTGGAATTGCTCTCTTGTAAGCTTGAGGGGATATTATGGAGATAATAGAATACTACATTCCCGTGGACGTATTCCAATTGGGTGAACCACGTATATCTGGTGTACTCTTTTCTCTTATTCTCTTTTTGTACTTATTGTTGATATATTATTGTTTTGCATAGATAGGTAAGCTAGTTTAGTTAAATCCATATCTCTGACATGGTATCAGAGTTGGTTGCTATGATCTAGCCCCTTCTATAGCTTTCTAACAATATTTTATTATTTGGGCATTGTTTATCTTGTAGATTTGCTTTCTATCTGGTAGCCATTAGGCTTCTCTTCATACCTGGGCATGTTTCTAATGTTTTTTTTCTAACCCTAACCTTGTTGTGAAGTTCTATGCATAAATTTTTCAAGAGTTTATTGATGTTATTTGTGTAGATCTATATGATTTTCTATTTCTCCTCAAGGAGACCTATCTTCCAATTGTCAAAACGACAGTTTTCGTCCAAGTTTGGTAGACTTTGTGCAAGTTTTCGTCTTCGGCAGATTCGACACTATTTTCGGCCTTAAACTGGACACTCGCGACTTTTCTTCGCAGAACTCGTGGTTAACCGCAACTGTTCCTACTCCGAACCCGCGAGTATACTGCAGACCTGCAACTTCCAGTGAGCAGACCCGCGTGTGCTACGTCATACTCGCAACTGTTCTCACTACTAACGCGCGCTTTCTTCAGTGTACTCGCTACCCTACTGTGTAGAGACCCGCGAGTGCCTCGACATCACCGCGACTTTGCTGTGCAGAACTCGCGAGTAGTCGCGACTTCACTACACTGCAACCCACAAGTATCAGTGTTTATTCGCTAGTTTTCTGTTGGCAGACCCACGAGTGGATTTTCTTGGCACTTTTCTTCAAAGGGTTGTAAGTAAAAGTTTCTCCTTTTCCTTTACTATTTTTTCTAACTGTGTTTTTTTTGTAGATTCAAATCAGTACGGTAAAGTATTTCAGTTAGGTTTTGCTTCTAATTATGTTTATTAAAAGATTATTTCTTGTTCTTGGTATATATTTGTCTCACATTTCTATATGGAAGCATTGGCATTTTTCAAGGGCATGGATCTCTAGTATTTTGTCATGATGATATCTACAAACCATCTAATGCTTAATATTTTTAACAAGATACTTAATAACTAATTTGTTCTTTTCTTTGTTTAATCATGTTGATTTATAATCATGTCATGTTTATAAAATCAATTATATAAGAACAATATCATATATCTTGTGATCATTATTTGTTTTATTTATATGTTATTGCTGACTTTTGTGTAAAAACAATTTCATTATTTTTATAAGCAATCTTTTTATGATCATTATATGCTCTTGCTAATTATTTTCTTGAGTAAAATCATTTTTTTTAATCTATGTGATATCATATTTTTTGGCTTGTCATAAGTTCTTTAATTGGAATATAGTTTCTTTTTTATGTATCGCAGATATTATATCTAGTTCTTGTGTTGTTTGTCTCTAACATTCCTATATGAAAGCATTGACATTTCTAGGTCATTTCATCTCTTGCATATTTACATAAGTGTTAACAAGAAATAAACCCATGATTAAGACCATTAGTGACTTGTCATTTCATAAAAAAATTTATAAGTGATATCATGAGTTGATCATAATTTGCTATATGTTGATCATATTAAACATTTTGATTTATTTTCATATATATCATGTCATGTTTATTTCGATCATCTTTACTCAATACTTATATGGCTTTGAGCAATCTTATAATCTTGAAATATTTGTCATGAGCACATTGTTCTTGTTGCAATGGGATTTCTATTCTTATGATTGCAAAGGTTATATTGTTCCTACTTGTCTCTAACGTTCCTATATGGAAGCATTGACATGTGTTTCTTGCCTCTAACGTTCATATATGGAAGCATTGACATTTTCAGGGCATTCATCTCTTGCATATTAACATAATGCTAATAAGAAATGCACCTATGCTTAATATTAGTTGCTTGATGACTAAATTTTTTCATATATTTAAGTGAAATCTTGGCTCATTGTTCTATCTTGTGTGAACTATTTTATTGCTCACTATTTATATGTTATGGTTGACACTTAATGTGTAAAAGTAACTTCATTTTCCTTAATGAGCAAGTTAATATTTTATTTGATCATATTATGTTGCCATCTTTTTATATGATGTTTGCTAACCTTTGGTATATAAGCATTTTCATTTCTGTATGAGCATTGTTGTTTTTATGATCTTCATATGCTTTAATCTTGAAAGTTCTTGTGCAGATAAGTTCTTTGTTTAGGCTTTCACCTTATTCCGAAAATAATGAAGCACCATCTTCTACTGTTAAAGTCATGATGTTCATCTGTATGATATCATTTTCGATGTACAGACCATTGGGGTCTTGTTTCTTCGATGTTTGAGGTCTTCTACAGATATTTATATTGCACCTTGATTGGAAGAATGTCTGCTATCCACATGTGTATTGGCCATCTGGGTATTTTTGTACACTATTGTGGTGTTCTTAGCCACATGTTATGTTGTATCAGCCATCATAAGGTATATGTACATTGGTGTGGATGTTCTATCATAATTCTTCAGCTATCAGTTATGGTTGTGATGATTCTTGTGGTGATCTAGGCATCTTGTGGATCTAGTAGCCATGACGGCTTCTCTTTAGATCTGGGCACCTTGTTGTTGGATTGTGTCACATGTTCTCGACATCTGTTGGATCTAGTAGCCATAAAGGCTTCTCTTTAGATCTGGGCATCTTGTTGGTATTTCATCGTACAACCTGGTTCGTGTGCACTTTCATGATCTAGTGAGAAGCGGTTGTTCTTCATCAAATTCCATCAACCGAAGTGTTCTTCTTATTTGTAGCTTTGGTTCTTCTGGAAGTTGTCATCAAGGGGAGTAGTAATGACTCCTTCCTTCCTTTGTTAGTAGGTTTTTCTCCCAGCCATTATTAAGGGGGAGTGTTGAAATATTTTATATTCCTTGGAAGGTAATAATGTCTTTGTATTATGTCGGAAGATATCCACAATCTTATGTAAAAGAGTAATACATTATATCCCATATTAATTATGGTAAAATATACTCTTTATATTCATTAATATATAAAGAGATGTTATTATGGAGAATTATATTATCCCACATGTAATATGTGAGAGTAATTCCTCCTCATCTATCGGTATATAATAGAGTCAAGGGAGTCTTTCACATTCATCCATTGTGGATCATATCAATCATGATCTTACTTATTCACACAAGTATTGCTATATTGTATTAGGGTTATTGGCATTGCTCTCTTGTAAGCTTGGGGGGGATATTCTGGAGATAATAGAAGACTACCTTCCCGTGGACGTAACCCAATTAGGTGAACCACATATATTTGGTGTACTCTTTTCTCTTGTTCTCTTTCTGTACTTATTGTTGATATATTATTGTTGCGCATAGATAGGTAAGCTAGTTTAGTTAGATCCATATATCTGACAGTGAAAAGGGCTTTCGGCCTGTTTTTAGGCCCTCGGTCGAGCAAATCTATTTGCTCGATCGAGGGATAAAACGAACCTCGATCGAGGTTTTAGAGAGACCTCGATTGAGGTCACGTAAAGCCCTCGATCGAGGTTAGTTGCTTGATTGGGGTTTTAGAAAAAGGCCTCGATCGAGGATTTGTGTGTGTAAATAAAACATAAAAAAGAACGCGGCAAAGGAGTTGGACAATTAATGTTTCCAACCACCACCATTCTCACTCAAAATTAACAAGAAACCTCTATATAATCACTTAACAATTTCCAAACAATACTTATGTAATTCATTGTTAATTTACTTTCAAGTAGAGCTATGTGAATTTGAAGTTGTTCAATTAAAGTTAATTAGAAGAAGTATTATTATTTTTCAATTAGAATTCATTAGACATGTAAAAGTATTATTGTTATTCAATTTCATATTACATATTGTTGTTTGTTATAACAATATGAAAAATTATTTGTTTGTTTTCATTGCAGTTTGATGGGGAACAAAAGAAAACGACAAAGGAAGCATGCTCGTCAACAAAACGAACATGAAGAGCATGAGAAGAATGGAGAAAGCATGAGACAACAAAGAGCAAAATTGAGAGAAGAAGAAGATGCACCTTTGGTGCAACAAATTCCAATGGAGGACAACCAAGGTAAAATTTTGAATTATATGCTACCTAATTTAAATTACATATATATTTCTCTAATAATTTGTTATATATATACTTTTTTTTTTTTCATTTTAGCCTTACTATATTTTGTTTGCAATAAGATTTTTATCAATTTGTTATTTAGACTACAAAATTAGTAACAATTTTAAAAAAAACAACTATTTCACAATCAAATTTATTTAATATATTTGTTTGTAATGATATTCTTATTTATTTCATAACTTTGTTATTTGTATTTCAAAATTTGTAACAATTTTCATGCTAAATGAATAATTTGTCAAGTTACTAACAATTTTCAATGTTATTGGAACAATTTTCAATTAAATGTACACTTGGACACTATTTTCAAGTTAAAATGTACATATTTAACTAATTGCAATTTAAGTTACTAACAATTTCAAATTAAATGTAATTTCAATTTTTGTTTTGTTATTTGTTAAAAAAATATAAATATATAGCCTCATGTGAGTTCCAAGTCTCAACATTTGTTGATTGAAATAATTAATAATGTCTAAATTTAACTTACCCTCATTTTATTTGAAATGAACATTATTATAGTTATGTATTAGTTAGAAAATTCAATTTGAAAACAAATGAAATGAATATTTTGATAGTTATATAATAGATGTAAAATTCAATGACAACAAATAAAATGAACATTGTGAAATTTGTAACAATTTTCAAGTTAAATGGATAATTTTCAAGTTAATGATAGTTATGTATTAGTTGAAAAATTCAATTCACATGCTCAATTTTCAATTTGTCAATTTCCACATCAAATTTCAAGTTATTAGCAATTTTAAAGTTCAATGCACAACTATCAAATTATTAATAATTATCAAGTTAAATATATATACTTGATTTTCAAACTTTACTAGCAATTCTCAAACTAAATGTACAATTTCAAGTTACATACATATTTAGTTATTTTGAAATTAAGTTGCAAACGTTTTTCTTGTTTTTAATGTAAATTTTCAATACTTGTACCGAATTTTTCTCAAGTCACTAGCAATTTTCAATTTGTTAATTTACATGTAACAAATTTCAAGTTACTAGCAATTTTAAAGTTAAATGTACAAGTTACTAGCAATTTCAAGTTACAAGCAATTTCAAACTTTACTTAGAACAATGTTCTCAAGTAATTACTAGCAATTTCAAGTTACAAGCAATTTCAAATTTCAAGTTACTAGCAATTTCTAATTTTACTTAGAACAATTCTCAAGCTAAATGTATTAGTTGGAAATGTTTTCTCAAGTCACTAGCAATTTTCAATTTGTTAATTTACATGTAACAAATTTCAAGTTACTAGAAATTTTAAAGTTAAATGTACAAATTACTAGCAATTTCATACTTTAATTAGAACAATTCTCAAATAATTACTAGCAGTTTCAAGTTACAAGCAATTTCAAACTTTACTAGCAAGTTCAAATTTCAAGTTACTAACAATTTCAAATTTTAAGTTACTAGCAATTTCAAACTTTACTTAGAACAATTATCAAGCTAAATGTACAACTTCAATTTAAATGTGTAGATATTTAGTTATTTTGAATTCAAGTTACAAACATTTTTCTTGTTTTAAAAGTATTTTCAATTCGTGTACCAATGCATTTCAAAACACTTCAATTTGGTACTTTAAAATTAACCTCCTTGTACAGTGCATTTCTGATTGAAATTCCCTTCACATGAATTTTGATTATGTAGGGAGAGATTATGGTCAACCATCACATCATGGTGATCAAGAAACACATGACCCTGTGCCCCCTCGTGATCTTGGTCAGCCATCACATGACACCTTGCCCTCTCACATTTCAAGTATAATTGGGAGTTGCAGTGGGGTTGGAAGGGGTAGAAATTGTCTAGAGGATTGTGCAGTTGTTTCTGCACAAGAAGAGATTGGGAACTTGATCCATACTTGGACAGTTAGAGAACATGTCAATAACATAATTAAGTCATATTTTGAACAACATTCAATGATGGCACAAGCTCAAATGCTACATGGGTTGATAAAACACAAGAAACTGAAACGTGCTCCAAAGTTGTTGGGTTTTCAAGATGCTAAAAAAAAAAGACATGCGAGAATGCAATAGAAAATGTAAGAACTGCATTATCTTCGTTTGGAAAATCAAGAAATAATGATATCTGAGTTGCTCGTAGGGAAATTACAACGGCTATTGTGGCACAAAGCACCTCAAGAAATCGAATGGTATCAACAATGGTATCATTGCTCAAAGTTTCAAAAAGAACATTGTTCAAATATACTAAATTCAGGGTCCGGATAGATGAAAATGATGAAATTGCTTGTTGGGATCTTATTTGTAGGGAACCCTATCGAGGCAGGATGACAGTGGGCATGTTAGGATATTTAGACACTTAGGAGATAGTTAAGATCAACTTGTGTAATATATCCGTTAGGGATAGTGTGTTTCTTTAGTATGCATTTGTAAATACTTAATCCGACGGTCACGATATGTTCCCGACATAGAGTGATCCGACGGCTCAACTTCTCTTAGATCAAACATAACCTTGATCTGTGGCTTAACACCCAATTGGTCCATGATCTCTATTTAAAGAGCATGGAGGGTCATTTTTTAGTTGATCGATTATAAGAATCTCATTTGTAACTTTCTTTCTTTGCATAATAAATTGTCCCGTAGAAGCTATTTGGCCGGGGCCGTGGAGTGTTTCCCTCAAGAGGGTTTAAACCACGTCAAAACATCGGTGTGTTGATCTGTGACCTATTTGTGTGAAGTGGTTGCTCTTGGTGTTCGGTCCTTTGGTAGTACCCTATGTACCCAAACATGGTATCAAAGCTTTTATGAAGTGCTGCTTCCAGTTATGATCTAGATCTTGAACTGTTATTGCCGAAATTCGAAAGGGTTTCTAGTTCTGGTATTTCTGTGCATTTCTGGGCTGTGGGAGCTGTTCCATTGCGTCCGGAGCGTCATTTCCATTGAGAATTAGTTTTCGTTTGATCGAAAACGGTTCCCGGTTGCTCCAGAAACGCGTATTTCATCAGATCTAAAGGTATAATGTTACAGTGACGCATTTTTTTTATTTCGTTTTTTAAAAAGAAAAAATCTCATATTTCATCTTTTTTACAGTTAGTTTTTTTTTGGGTTCGGATTGTTGTTTTCCCGTCTGCGTATGCTTTTTGTCGTGCACCTTGAGCGATCTCGGCAAATCAGAAACAAAAAGGGAAAGGGTTTTTCTTGGCTGCGTATGCTCTTTGCCGTGCACCTTGCGCGATCTCGGCAAATCAGAAACAGAGAGAAAACATAGACTTTCCGGGCAAGCTAACAAGATCTAACTCCACAAGTGTGGAAAAGTTTTTTTGTTTCGATCTGTGGTTTGTTTTGCAGGAAAAAGGGCAAGCACGCAAACCGAGCAAGAAGAGTAAAAAAAAAACCCTTCCTCAATCCCATATTTTACATACATTTTAATCTAGCTCACTTGGTTCAAAGTTGTTTTATTCCTTAATAGGTCTTGAGTTCAAGTCTTAGGAAGTTACTTTTAAAAGAAAAGTGCATGCAATTTCTAATTTCAAGTTACTTTATTGTAAAGTGCATCTCACTTAAATAATAAAAAAAATAAAAAATACAAGTGAGTCACTTAAATTTTTTATTGTTGCACTATTTAAAAGTAATATCATTGTAAAAGTGAAATCACTTATTTTACAAAAGTGGTTCACTTAAAGCAACTTTGTTGTAAAGTGATTGTCAAAAGGTTCATCTTGGGAAGAGGGGGGTTCTTTTTTTGCTGGACATTCTCTAGCTGCCATGTCACTATTGGGGTCATCTTCAACAGTTTCTTTGTTCAAGCATAACTTCATCATACAGAGTCAGTTTTCAGTGCCATTTTTTTTTAAACCGCCTATTTTTTCGAGCTCTTCACATCCATACTATTGGTTTCTGCTTTTACAGCCATTAATTTAAAAATATGGCTGCCCCTTGTGATATTCTACTTAACAGTTCCAATTATTTCTCATGGAAATCTCGTATGGAGGATGTTCTACGACGTAGGGGACTTTTCAGAATTACCTCAGGGAAAGAAAAAGAACCCACTGATGATGATAAGAAAATAAAATGGGCAAATAGATGTGATGAAGCTCGTGGATTGATTGGGATGTCAATCTCTACTGATTTGTGATTCCACATATCTGGAATTGATGAACCTAATGCTGCTTGGGACAAGTTGGAATCTGTGTTTGGTAAACACAATGAAATTCGAGGTCATCAACTCGAAAATGAGTTGATTTCTTTAAATCCAAGTGACTTTTCATGCATTCAAGATTATTTATCTAAGTACAAAACTCTTAAACTCTTATGTGCAGAATGTAAGATTGAGAGGGAAGACAAACAATGCATTTATCATATTCTTTCCAAACTTGGACCTGCATATTCTGTTTTTGTATCTACATTTTACTCCATGAAAGCATCCTTGAATGCAACTAGCTATCAAGAGCCTAGTCTTGAATCCTTTTGTGATTCCTTGATTAGGGAACAAGATAAAGTCATTCATCTTGGAATAATCAACAATGCAGATACATCTGGGAAAGCCTTATTGTCCCAACAGAAATAAAAGTCCAAGCCTCCCAAGAAACAAAATTTTCGCAATAATAAGACAAACAAGGGTCCAAAACCCTCTCAATCAGCTCCTTCTTTAAAAAATGACAAAGAATCCAAGCCAAAAGGTAAGAAGACTGAGCGTCATTGCAACTATTGCGGGAAAGATAGTCATGATGAATCTAAGTGTTTCAAAAAGATGACAGCCTTGGAAGCAGCAATGAGGAAGCAGCGCATCAACCTAGATTCGCCTTCAGAATCTACCTCTCATGGACATGCACTTTGTGCTTCTGGTTATTCTTATAATGCATCTTCTTCTACTACTTCAAATGAATGGCTCATTGATTCTGGAGCATCTTATCATATGGCTAAGGATCAAGCCATCTTTTCTACTATGCATGAATGTAACACCAAACAAATATTTGTTGATGATGATAGATCTCTAAGTGTTGTAGGAGCTGGAACAGTTCCAGTAGATAATGGTCATTTTAGTGATATACTATGTGTTCCAAGAATTTCCTGCAATTTGTTATCAGTCTATCAGATCACTCATTCTGGTGAAGGTAAAACTGTGACCTTTACACCTCACCAAGTTGTAATCAAGGATTTTAAAGCTCCTTAACAGTTCCTAGCTACCGGAATTGTTGATGATATTATTAGGTTGTACAAGTTTAACAACTTTGGGTCATCACCTTTCCCTTCAGTTTTTGTTGCTCATAGTGATAACTTGAGCAAACTTTGGCATGAGCGATTTGGTCACTTAAATTATCGCTCATTGCAACAACTATGTAAAGAAAATATGGTGACAGGTCTTCCGGTGGTATCTTGCAGAGATGGTGTTTGCTCTGGTTGTGTACTCGGAAAACATCATCGGGACAGTTTTGACAAACGTGCCTCTTGGCACGCCTCGGTTCCCTTGGAGCTTGTGCATAGTGACTTGTGTGGTCCTCTTCCATCTGCTTCCTTTTTTGGTTTCAAATATTTCTTAACTTTCATTGATGATTACACCAGACGCACTTGGGATTATTTCCTAAAACTTAAGAGCGAAGTATTTAACATGTTCTTGGCCTACAAGGCCCTTGTTGAAAAACAATCTGGTCATCAAATTATTAAGTTAAGATCTGACAATGGAGAAGAATATGTTAACAAACAGTTCACTACTTTCTGCACTGAATAAGGCATCCAATAACAGCACACTGTTCCATATACACCACAACAAAATGGTGTAGCTGAGCGGAAGAACCGCACTTTAAAAGAAATGGCTAATTGTATGATTCGATCTAAGGGACTAAGTCTTCAATTTTGGGCTGAAGCCATTAATTGTGCAAATTACATAGTTAATCGCACCCCCACTAAAGAATTACAAGGTATAACACCGGAAGAAGCATGGAGTAAAACTAAACCTGATGTAAGTCACTTTCGTGTGTTTGGTAGTGAAGCATGGGCTCACATTCCGGATGAAAAACGGAAAGCATTGCAGCCTAAAAGTGAAAAGTGCATATTTGTTGGATATTCTGAAGATGTAAAAGGTTATAGACTTCTTCAACCACATTCTCATGATGTAATCATTAGAAGAGATGTTAAATTTGATGAAAATCTCTTGGCCTGCGAGCCTAACTCGGCGATTGTGCCATCTTTGGCCTGCAAGCCTGATTCGGCGTTTGTGCCTTCTTCTTCTTCTTCCAACTTCCTTGACAGGTTTCCAACTCCAGTTTTTGATGATGACAGTGAGGATGAAAATCCACCTCCGCATGTTCATGTTCCTCTAGTTGCACCAGCACAAGTGCTTCCTCGATGGGTCCGTTCAACATGTGAAGCAACTGGTAATCTTGTCGGTGATCCTAGAGATCAACGTCAAACATGTTCTCAGTTTCAGCGAGCCTCTTCTCTTTTGGCTCAAGTTTCTGAGCATCATGATCCAGAAACTTTTGCAAAAGCTTTAGGGAATCCAGATTGGGATGCAGCCATGGATGAAGAATATCGTTCCTTATTGGCGAACGATATTTGGGATCTTGTACCTCTTCCAAAAGGAAGAAAACTTGTCAGATGTAAATGGGTCTACAGAACTAAGTATGCATCAGATGGAAGTGTTGAAAGACTTAAGGCAAGGTTAGTTGCCAAAGGTTTTTCCCAAGTTGAAGGGATTGACTACAATGAAACATTTTCTCCTGTCGCAAAAATGAACTACATCTGCCTTGTTCTTTCCCTTGCAGCCTTACACAATTGGGAAGTCCATCAAATGGATGTCAAGTCTGCCTTCTTACATGGTGATTTACAGGAGGAAATTTACATGGAACAACCTCCTGGCTATGTTCAGAATAACTCTAGCCTTGTCTGTCGCCTTAAGAAATCCTTATATGGCCTTAAGCAAGCTCCTAGAGCTTGGTATGACAAAATGGATAACTTTCTCCTTGACACTGGTTTTTCTAGATGTCATTCTGCCCCAATGTCTATACCAAGAAAGTAGGAAACCATCTCATCATACTTGTTCTATATGTTGATGACCTCATTCTTACTGGTAGTGACCCTAAGCTTATAACCCATGTGAAATTCAGTCTTAAAAAAAATTTTGAAATGTCAGACTTAGGCCATTTGCATTATTTTCTTGGTCTCCAAGTCCTGCAAACCAAAGAAGGAATCTTTCTATCTTAGTCTAAGTATGCTTGTGACCTTCTTCGTCGCTTTCACATGGAAGATTGTACACTAGCCCCTTCTCCCTTCCATTCTGGAGTCAAACTTTCTGCCACTTGTACTTCACCTGAAGTCGATGCCACCTTGTATCGTTAGCTTGTTGGTAGTCTCTTATACTTGACTCATTTCCGTCCTGACCTTTCCTTTGTCGTTGGTCATGTTGCCCGTTATATGCAGACACCTCATGAAAGTCACTGAAAAGCAGCTAAAAGAATACTTCGATATATTCGAGGTACAGTTCAGTTTGGGATTCATTACAGTACAGGGGGGGAACCTTTGTTGGTTGGTTTCACTGATTCAGATTGGGCCGGCGATCCTGATGATCGAAAGTCTACTGCAGGTTATGTTTTCAGTTTGGGATCTGGACCTATTACTTGGGCTTGTAAGAAACAACAAGCTCTTGCTCTTTCTTCAGCAGAGGCAGAATATCGAGCAACAGTTAATGCCAGTCAGGAAGTTTTATGGCTTCGACAAATCCTTTCAGATTTTGGATTCAAGCAGCAGCAACCTACTCCACTTTGGTGCGACAATCAAAGTGCCATCAAGCTTGCCAAAAATCCAGTTCTACATCAACACAGCAAACACATTGAGCTACATATGCACTTCATCAGAAATCTTATTCATGATCGTATTCTTGAAGTGCTCTTTCGCCCTACAGATGATCAAGTTGCAGACATCTTCACCAAGTCTCTTACAGAAGCGAAGTTTTCTAAACTTTGATCTATGTTAGGAGTTCAGGAACTTGTCATTAAGGGGGGATAGGCTCTAATGCCTCCTTCCTTCTCCTAATAGTGTCACTTTTGTAAATCCTTCAATCATATCCCAAGTTGTTCTTAAGGGGGGATGTTAGGATATTTAGACACTTAGGAAATAGTTAAGATCAACTTGTGTAATATATCCGTTAGGGATAGTGTGTTTCTTTAGTATGCATTAGTATGCATTTGTAAATACTTAATCCGACAGTCACGATATGTTCCCGACATAGAGTGATCCGACGGCTCAACTTCTCTTAGATCAAACCTAACCTTGATCCGTGGCTTAACACCCGATTGGTCCATGATCTCTATTTAAAGAGCATGGAGGGTCATTGTTTAGTTGATCGATTATGAGAAGCTCATTTGTAACTTTCTTTCTTTGCATAATAAATTGTCCCGTAGAATCTATTTGGACGGGGCCGTGGAGTGTTTCCCTCAAGATGGTTTAAACCACGTCAAAACATCGGTGTGTTGATCTGTGATCTGTTTGTGTGAAGTGGTTTCTCTTGGTGTTCGGTCCTTTGGTAGTACCATGTGTACCCAAACAGGGCATTAAAGAGAAGGTGATAGAGTTTTGGGATAGCCATTCTCGTGCTATTCCAGATCGAAAGCATGTCCTGCGACAACGTTTATCCATAAGCATTTATCAGGAGCACTGTAAGAATGTGATGGAGATGACGGGAGTTTCACTTTACGAGGAATTCCAAGAAACCAATCCTAGTGTTCAAATATCATTTAGCATGTTCAACAAATTGAAACCGTGGTATATTAGGCCAAATACGATTCGCGGCACTTGTTGTTGCCGGTACCACGTTGAATTTCAACTATACTATGACACATTTATGGATTTAGGCAAAAGGCATTGGAACGGTGAACTATCACCTCACATAGTGCGAGTTTTTATTTGTATGATACTATGCAAAAGGAATCATGAACAAGTGTTTTTCCATAAGAGGTGTGTAGGTGGAAGAATATGCCCTGAATGCAGTGATTTGACATTGTTCCATAGGAAATTTCCTATCGATCCAACACACCCTGGATTGTCAGATATCACAGTTATGTGGAAGAGGTACGAGTATGTCTCCATGAATCCATCATCTTCTTCATCTGTGCCATCAAATAGGATCGACTTGCTCGAGGATGAGATTCCTGTTTCAGATTCCATGGAAAAGTTTCAAAGTCAGATTTATAAATACATAAAGCACTCCCATAGGTCCAGGTGGCAAGCTTCAGAATTCAAACATTCTCGTGAGGTATTTGAGCCAGGCACAATCTTATCAGTGGTAGACTTTGCTGAGAACTACATATTTGCTCCTCATAGAAAGATACAGAGTGAGTACTATCACTCCGACCAGGTGTCTATCTTCGTACATGTATTGTACAGACATGCTCAGGAAAGCATTGATGGTAGGGATAGCACTCCTCAATCACGTGAAGTGATCAATGAGTAACACTTTTATGTCAGTGATGATCGTGAGCATGACACATTGTTCGTTCAACACTGCTTTGGGTTGATTTATGATTCATTCAGGAAGAGAGGCATATCATTTACTAAACACTGGATTTGGTCAAATGGGTGTGCAGGGAAATTCAAATCGGCACGCTCTTTTTATTGGTTGAGTTTCCTACATAAAGAGATAGGAGTCCAACACACCTGGAGCTTTTTTGAAACAGGGAATGGAAAGGGTGAACACGATGGCGCAGGTGCATGTGTGAAACGAGCACTTCGGAGGTACCAGATGAGTCATGGTGCAACCCGACTCAAATGCTCTGTGGAAGTAGTTGATTGGTGCACACGTCATTTGGGACATCAAGGTCGCGAACAAGCAAGGCAGGTGTGCAGGTAATAAACTCCAATCTCAATTAATAATCTAATAACATTCAATATCATCATTTCAAAAAAAACACCTACTTAGTAGGAATTTATATATGAAAATTTTAATTCCATGCAGATTCTTTTGGGATGTTTCCCTTGGTGATGTGAATAGATCCATGCCGTGGTATTGTGAGACCATACCTGGTACGATGGAATTACATTATGTTCGGAGTAAAGACATGGGTGACATATTTTCCATTGAAACGAGGAAGTATGCTTGTTTTTGTGATTTTTGCATTGATGCAAATGGATGCGGCCTTCATCACTGTGGAAATGATGTATATGTGAAACCATGGAAATATGTCCCTCTTAATCCAAAGGGCCCACATCCAATTCCAACATGGAAAGAGATGCACACAGACGAGGCAATGGTCTCACTTGATCATGATCGAGTTTCTGATGTGGTTAGGGAAGGTACAATACTTCATTAATTAGTTCACTATATATAGTTAATTAGTTCATTATATATTACACATACACATTTGAATAATATTTGTAATTTATCTCATAGGTGATGTATTCGTTGTTATTGCACCCCCCGACAATCAAGAAAATGTGGCATATTATTTGATGCGGTGCACACAAATTAAAAGCAGGTTGGTGTGACCCTATCAGGATGGAGAGTTCAAGTACCAACTTGGAGACCTGGTTCTAATTGGACACTTTTTTGAAAGAGTGAAAAAACAGGGTGCTTGTATTATTTACACAGATTTTATGCCTAAATATATATCATGCCAATACAGTCATTTGGTGGTGGCAGCTCGGATACATCTAACAGAAATCAAGGTGAAGAGAAGTGAACCAAAGAGATGGAAGATGACAGAAGCTAACCATGATCGTATTATGGAGACTTGCATTCCTATAACCCATTGGCCAGATGAATGAGTTACATGTATGCCATTTGCATCATTGACATATATGTCATGTTGTCTTGTTGAAGATTTTGTTGGAGATTTTTGTGGAGGTTGTTTTTTCCTCGTTTATATAGGGTTTGTTTTGCAAGGTGACCAATTTAGTTTTATAAACATGTATTTTTTTTAGATGCTTTAATGTCAAGATTAAAAATACTAGATGGGAGGTTTTTTTTTAAATTGGGTCGTGCTGCTCCAATGTGACAAGCACATTGATACTTTGAATACACTTGAATGTATGGTCAGTGCTCCATGAACTTCCTCAATATCTAGGATAAACATGTGTTAAATAGTCATAATCCCTAAAAACCAAGAATTATTATTTGATACAGTTCCACCTAACCTTATAAAACAAGTAAATTTTACTTGATTGTAGTTCTAGGAAACAATTTTTTATTTAAATTTTATGTGGATGGATAGAAACTAAATCATCCAAGGAAGATCCCATAATGTAATTTTAAATTGTAAATTATAACTGAATTGGAATGTGTAAATTGTAATTGAATTGTAATGCATAGACACCATAATGTAATTGTAATTTCAACTTTGAATTGTAATGTACAATTGAATTCTAAATTTTGAATTTGTGATTGCAATTTGTAGTCGAAATTGAACTTTTAAATTGTAACTACACATCGAATTTTCAATTGAAATTACACATTAAATTTGAAATTTTAATTTTAGATTTTAAATTGTAATTGAATTGGAATGTGTAAATTGCAATTGAATTGTAATGCGTAGACAACATAATGTAATTGTAAAAAAAAAAACCCTAGCGCCTCCTCCATGAGCCTGGCGTGAACCCTCTACAGATCCCTCGCGGGGTCCCCCTGCGATGGCCAACTCGGCCCCCCCCATCCCCTTCCCCTGAGGAATGCAAGCTCCTCCTTGACGTCGCCTTTCGAGCCCTGGTTTCCTCTACCCCCCCTGCCTCCTCTCCCTCGGACCCTTCAAACGTCAATTTCATCAAGCGGGCTACTGCCCACGCATTCAGATCCAGTCAATAGCTTCAAAGCTCAAAGCCATAGTGTTAAATGAAAGAGGGTTTATTGGACAATTCACTGGAATCTGGCCATCTCTGAAAACCATGGAAGCTTGGATCAACAAAAACTGGATGCCTCTGATCTCTGGCGGCCTGCAACATTCTTTTTGTGGTAAGAGTTTTTTCACTTTCCTCTTTGAAAACAAAGCAGATCGGGATCTCATTTTTCGTAGTGGTCCTTATTTTATGGGTCCTCGAGGCCTCTACCTAAATCGATGGAGATTATCCTTTGTAATGTCCCCTTTTGACCCCCTTTGTATTAAATCGTAAATGATGTAAATATTGTAATTTGATCATGGTGAGGAGCTCAAGGCCAAGGCCCCACCATTGATTTAGCATTTTATGTATCGGCAATTAAAAATAGATGCCTATGGTTCTTGTGCGAGATGGGCACAATGTAAATAAGACACCATGTAAATACGAATTTTAATGGAAAAACCCACAACTGGCTATGCAATGCAACAAAGAGATGGGGCATGATTTTACAAGGAATAGGGAGGGAAATTATTCAAACCCTTGAGCCAATGGTGTCAGCCCATGTGTCAATAAGAAAACCCATGAACTCTTAACTACCCATTTTGTCCCATGCACCCAATCATTTAATTTTTCCAAAGATTGGTTGGGGCAGTTAATGTCTTGGGATTGGAGAAGTATGGCAGTCATATTTTCGTGCATGGGCAAGCCATCAACCTGGAAATCGTATTTTTGGCTTGCTGGGAAAGAAAAACCCCCACGAAATGCTGCCTAAGGCAATTCTTCATCCATGATGTTCTTCCTCTCACGCAGACTGAGCTCACTGAAATTTATCCTCACGTTTTTCACCATAACCCTGCGTTTTTCCATGCCTAGGAACTCATTTTGGTATTGTGCAACAGCTGGGGAAGGAGGGATGCGAATTGGGACTGAGGGAGAGGTCGTTTTTGCCCCTGGGGCATTTTTCTGGAATGGCTTTTGCTCTCCCAGTCGAATTTTACAAGTGCCAATACGTTTTGAGTCTACCCACGTTTTTCTGAAGCTCAGGAAACCCCATCTCATGCATCCCATTGTGGAAACGTTTTTTCTCATGCTCAACAAGTGTAGTTTGTTGTTATGTGCATCCTTGTTTTGAAGTGAACCTGTGAGCAAGAAACTAGAGTGGTAGTGGACAAAATTGGCTTGATAAGCCTAGTGTAGGGAGTAACCTCTCAAGAAAATCAAGAGGGCTAGCTACTTTTCTATGCACACCCTAAGAGCACTAGAGAGGAAGGTATGGCTTGAGGGACTGTGTGGCAGTGAAGAGAATACTTTCTTGTGTTGGGTGTGTAGGCATTGTGAGTGCCAAGCTGAATAGATCTGGGAGGGGTACCCATAGCTCTGTGGTTGAGCTCACTAGCTTAGCAATTCTTCCCTTCCATGTCCTAGCAGCCTGATAAACCCAATTGTAGATTGGCTTGGCTCATCTTGGTGTATGCTTGGCTATGTGTGAGTCTGCTGTTCCCTGGTTCCTTGTAGAGATCATGCCCAGCTCGGGGGGTGGCAGTTGTATCAAGAGGTTGATAAGCACAACTGACCTATGGTTGGGTGGAACGTTGCAATTGCATAGCCAGTTGCTTGGGACTATTTTGTCAAGATAAGTATTCTCTTGTGTTTTTAACTTTGCAATTATTCCTTTGATGAATAGCTTGAATGTATCATGGATGTGCTAATGAATTTACTTCCGCTGTGTATTCAAATGATTATGCATTTCCATATGATCTTTTATAATTCTGCAAAGGTCCTTATTTAATGGTTGTCACAGAAATCTTGAATGTATGTTAGATATCAACAGGATTTATTTAAGATCTGTTGTGTTTCTATAGCATGCACATATACATGTCTTTGTATCAATAAGTTTAATTAATGGATATGGGGCTAATTGCCCGGATTGAGCACCATGTCCTCTCTATCCTGCTGGTATGGTAGGAGAGGACATTACATTTTGGTATCAGAGCTGCTGGTTGCAGCATTGGACCTCTATGGGCCAAATCCAATCATCACTGAAAGAAGGGAAGATTTTGAATTTTCCTAAGAGTTTTTGAAAAAAATTTGGTTTAAGTCTGTTTCCGCAAGTTGTTCCGCAACGTGGAAAAATTTTCTAAGTGTCGGCGTCGAAAGGAAATTTTTCGGAAAGAATTCTCTTCCGAAATTGCGAAAGGATTCCGCGAATCGTTCCGAAATGCGGCAGAGTTCGGCGAGTCGTTCCGAAGTTGCGGAAGACTTCGGCGAATCAGTTCGCAACTGCGGAAGACTTTGCCGAATCGTTCCGCAACTGCGGAAGACTTCGCCGAATCATCCCGCAACTGCGGAAGACTCCGGCGAATTGTTCCGCAATTGCGGAAGGCTTCCACGAACCTCTCCGAAATTTTGGAAGCGTTCGGCGAACCGCCCCGCAACGGAGGCAAGCCGCGAACCGCCCCGAAACTGCGAGAGCCTTCGCCGAATGGCTCCGCAACTGCGGGAGCCCTCGCCGAATGGCTCCACAACTGCGGGAGCCTTCGCCGAATGGCCCCGCAATTATGGAAGGCTTCAGCCAACCGCCCCGCAATTGCGGGAGCAATCAGTGAACCACCCGTTGCAGCAGGATTCAGCGAACCGCCCGATGCGACATGATTCCTAAAAAAATAAAAAAATAAAAAACGAGGGCGCTGCCCTCGACCCACCCTGCAGTGGCGGAAGCCACAAGGGGGCAAGCCCCCTTGACCCCCTTTTTATTTTTTCCCCTCGTATTTCGTTGGTTGTAAGAGAATTCTATGATTTGAAATATTGTCAATGTAATATTTTTCCACGTGCATGAAGTAATTTGTGAATTCTGAGAATGTAATGCAGCTAACAATTGTGTTGATGATCACATTTCACAGAGTCACAGTTACAGCAGGGTAGCACTCTAGATAATACAGTCAAAGAGTTTTTGAATCTTGGTTGGGCCAAGGAAATCAACATCATGGATGATGCACAGGATCCCTATGAGCCCGAGACAGATGCCATGGGGGAGAAAATACATGTTGAAAATGCTGAAACAAAATCTAATGGGAGAAGAAATCAAGAGACTCCTCCAGGTATTGCAGCCACCATGAGAAGCCTCAGGGTGGAGTTGCAAAGCTGTAGGGAAGATAATGAAAGGATGATTAAAGCTCAGGAAGAACAAAATCAGCTAAATGCAGCCATGCTGCAAAGTTTAACAGACATCCAAAGGCAAATAAACTCTGGGCATCAGACATCAAATCTAGAAAGGGGTGGGAGTAGTTCTAGAAGGAATTCCCGTAAGAGGGCCAGTAGCCCAAGAAGAGTTTCTATAGACAGAACATATACTCCAGAAATCTCTTCTAATGAATCATCTGACTCTGAAGAATCCATTGAGGGTTCAAGCTCTTCATCTCGCATGAGTAAGAGGAAGAAGCACTACAAGAACAATTCACATGGGGAATTTAAGAAGGCAAAACCTCCTACATTTGATGGAGAGATAAAGTCCGGTCAAGAAGCTGAGGCTTGGATTCTTGGGATGAGAAAGTATTTCCAAGTCCAAGACTACTCGGGAAATATGAAGGCAAGGGTAGCCATCTTCAACTTGAAGGAAAGAGCATCTATATGGTGGGAACACACCAGGCAAGTGAAGAAGATCAATGAAAGAAAGATTGTGTGGAAGCAGTTCAAGAAATACTTCAAGCAGAAGTACCTCTCTGATAGGTACTATGATGATAAGATCAAAGAGTTCCATGAGTTGAGATTGGGACAATCGACCATGGAAGAATATGCAAACAAGTTCTTGGAGTTGCTAAGGTATGTCAAGTATATTCGAGATGATAAGGTCAAAATTCAGCGTTTCCTAAGTGGACTGCCCCAGTCATATAAAGACAGAATTGAGTTTGATGAACTTCGAACTCTAGAGGAGGCCATAAGAAAGGCCAAGTATTGCTTTGATCAGAACAGAAGTAAACCGGAATTCCATAAGGCATGGAAGGATAGGAAAAACAAAAAGTTTGATCAAAGGAAGAAGGGGTTCAAGCCTCTTCAATTCCGGAATCAACAAAGGCAACCATCACAGGTGGTGACTAAGCCAACCAGGATGATGGGAGACAAGCCAAGAGATCCAAAAGAACCAAGAGAACCACTTCAATGTTGGGGTTGTGGAGGAGACCACATGCTTAGGAACTATTCACATCGGAATGGGAATGTAAATCAAGTTCACAACATCCAAGGAGCTGGAACTGTGGGTCAAGTGGCGAGGACAATCCCTAGAATCTATGCAGCTCTAGACGATCGCCAAGCAGATCATCAGTCAACTGTGGTTGAAGTTGAAGGTAAGATTGCTAAGCAATCTGTTTCTATTTTGATTGATCCTGGATCTACTCACAGTTATGTCACTCCTAGAATTGTTGAGATTTCTGCTTTCAAGAAATTAAAGCATAGTAAATCGTGGTTAGTTCAACTAGCCACTGGAACCAAGAGAAAAGTTAGTGAAATAGTAGAGAAATGTCCATTAGAGATGGATGGGCTATTCACCTATGCAGATCTGAATATTTTTCCACTAGGTTCCTACGATATTCTCATTGGAATGGATTGGTTAGAAGCGCACAGGGTTAAACTTGACTGCTACAACAAGACGTTTGAATGCATGGACGAAGAAGGAAACCCGAGGTTTGTAAAAGGCATTCCAAAGATGAATTCTATTAGACAGGTTTCAGCCATGCAGCTGAAGAAGTTCTGTAGGAAGGGATGTCAACTGTATGCAGCTCACGTTTTAGAGGCAGCAGAGAGTGAAACTCTTAGATTGGAGGACTATCAAGTATTGCAAGAATTCAGGGATGTTTTTCCTGATGAGATTCCAAGACTTCCTCCAAAGAGAGACATTGACTTTACAATTGAACTTGTGCCAGGAGCGGCACCAGTGTCTAAGACACCTTACAGGATGAGTACACCGGAATTGCTAGAATTGAAGATGCAATTGCAAGAGTTGCTGGAAAAGAAATATATTAGGCCAAGTGTGTCCCCGTGGGGAGCACCTGTTCTATTTGTGAAAAAGAAAGATGGAACACTCAGGTTATGTATTGACTATAGGTAGTTGAACAAAGTCACTGTGAAGAACAAACACCCATTGCCCCGAATTTATGACCTTTTTGACCAAATGAGAGGAGCAAAGATATTTTCAAAGATTGACTTGAGGTCTGGTTACCATCAGGCAAGAATTAAAGAAGAATATATTCATAAGATAGCCTTTAGAACGAGGTATGGACACTATGAGTTTGTAGTGGTACCATTCGGTCTCACCAATGCACCAGCTACATTCATGTGTCTCATGAATAATGTTTTTAGCAAATATTTGGACAAGTTTGTTCTTGTATTCCTAGACGACATACTCATCTATTCTAAGAATGAAGAAGAGAATGAAGAACATTTGAGAATGACAATGCAATTACTAAGGGAGCATAAGCTGTATGCAAAGTTGAGCAAATGTGACTTTTATAAAGATAGAATTCATTATTTGGGTCACATCATCTCCGACGAAGGAATATCTGTAGACCCTGAGAAGATTGAAGCCATTATGAATTGGCCAACTCTAAGGAATGTGACTGATGTGAGATCTTTTATGGGCCTTGCTGGTTACTACAGGAGGTTTATCGAAGGATTCTCCAAGGTTGCAAACCCGATCACTTCTTTGCAAAAGAAGGGGATAAAGTTTGAATGGTCACCAAGATGTGAGGAAAGTTTTCAACGGTTGAAGAATCTTCTTACAAGTGCACCTATTTTAAAGATTGCAGACCCAGAAAAAGACTTTGTGGTGTGTACCGATGCATGCAATCAAGGACTTGGAGGAGTTCTTATGCAAGACAACCACGTGATATGCTATGAGTCAAGAAAGTTGAAGGAGCATGAGAAGAACTATGCTACTCATGATATAGAACTTGCAGCCATAGTGCATGCCTTAAAGATGTGGAGGCATTACTTAATGGGAAGAAAATTTGAGTTAAGGACAGACCATTGTGGTCTGAAATACTTGTTTGATCAGCCAACTTTAAATGCTAGGCAAGCTAGATGGTTGGAATTTTTGTGTGAATTTGATTTCAAAATCAAACACATAAAAGGGAAAGAAAACAAAGTGGCTGATGCACTCAGCAGGAAGGTGCATGAAATGCATGTGGCAGCGCTTAGTACTTGCCAACCAGATTTGAGGCAACAGATTGTGAACCATATGGGTGAGGATGAAGTGTACGTGCAGATAAGGGACAAATTGCAGCAACAAAACCTTGAAAAGAAATATGAGGGCTATCATTTGGAAGAAGGCGTACTTCTTACTTATAAGAATAGAGTCTATGTTCCAAATGCGGCAGATTTAAGGAGAACTGTTATGGATGAAATCCATAAAGCTCCATACTCTGGTCACCCAGGATATCAGAAAACAATTGCTACAGCAAGGAAATATTATTTCTGGCCAGGCATGAAGAAGGATGTCGCTGAATACATTTCTAAGTGCATGGAATGTCAACAGGTGAAGAGTGAACACCAACATCCAGCAGGTTTATTGCTTCCAATGCCAATTCCAGAATGGAAATGGGAAGTAATATCCATGGATTTTATTACAGGATTGCCAATGACTAAGAGACAACATGATTCCATCATGGTTGTGGTGGACAAGTTAACAAAGGAAGCACATTTCATACCGGTTAAATCCACACATAAAGCCGATGCCATTGCAAATATTTTCATGAAGGAAATTTTCAGATTACATGGGCTGCCTAAGGTAATAATTTCTGACAGGGATACCAAGTTCACTTCCAATTTTTGGAAAGGTCTCTTTGCAGATTTGGGTACACAGCTAAGCTTTAGTACCGCATACTATCCTCAAACAGATGGTCAAACCGAAAGAGTAAATCGGGTGCTTGAAGACATGCTCCGCATGTATGTAATGGACAAACCATCCAAGTGGGAGGATTATCTACACTTGGTAGAATTTGCATATAACAATGGGCAACAAGCATCATTGGGAATGAGTCCTTATGAGGCTTTGTATGGCAGAAGGTGTACGACACCAGTGACTTGGGACAATCCAGTGAACAGAATTGTACTTGGGCCAGAATTGCTTAAGGAAATGGAACAAGAGGTTGCAAAGATCCGACAAAATTTAAAAGCAGCCCAGGATAGACAAAAAAGCTATGCAAATAAACATAGAGTGCATAGGAAATTCAATGTTGGGAATCATGTGTATCTTAGAGTGAGATCAAGGAAGAGTTCCTTGAAGCTTGGGAGTTGTGCCAAGCTATCACCTAGATATTGTGGGCCATTTGAAGTGCTTGAAAGAATAGGACCAGTTGCATATAGACTTGCATTGCCTGCTAGCACTAAAGCTCATAATTTTTTTCATGTCTCTTTGCTTAAGAAATATGTACATGATCCTAACCATGTGATTAATTGGGATGTGATCCAGGTGGAACGCGAGGGAGAATTCCAAACCGATCCATTGTGCATCCTAGACAAGAAAGTAACATTGCTCCGGAACCGAGCCATCGGACAGGTAAAGGTGCAATGGAAGCACTACGGTCCCGATGAGGATACATGGGAGCTGGAGGATGCCATGAGGGTGGCATATCCATTTTTGTTCAATTTTGATGAGCACTAAGGACAGTGCTAATGTAAGGGGAGGGGAATGTAATGTCCCCATTTTGACCCCCTTTGTATTAAATCGTAAATGATGTAAATATTGTAATTTGATCATGGTGAGGAGCTCAAGGCCAAGGCCCCACCATTGATTTAGCATTTTATGTATCGGCAATTAAAAATAGATGCCTATGGTTCTTGTGCGAGATGGGCACAATGTAAATAAGACACCATGTAAATACGAATTTTAATGGAAAAACCCACAACTAGCTATGCAATGCAACAAAGAGATGGGGCATGATTCTAAAAGGAATAGGGAGGGAAATTATTCAAACCCTTGAGCCAATGGTGTCAGCCCATGTGTCAATAAGAAAACCCATGAACTCTTAACTACCCATTTTGTCCCATGCACCCAATCATTTAATTCTTCCAAAGATTGGTTGGGGCAGTTAATGTCTTGGGATTGGAGAAGTATGGCAATCAGATTTTCGTGCATGGGCAAGCCATCAACCTGGAAATCGTATTTTTGGCTTGCTTGGCAAGAAAACCCCCACGAAATGCTGCCTAAGGAAATTCTTCATCCATGATGTTCTTCCTCTCACGCAGACTGAGCTCACTGAAATTTATCCTCATGTTTTTCACCATAACCCTGCGTTTTTCCATGCCTAGGAACTCGTTTTGGTATTGTGCAACAGTTGGGGAAGGAGGGACGCGAATTGGGACTGAGGGAGAGGTCGTTTTTGCCCCTGGGGCATTTTTCTGGAATGGCTTTTGCTCTCCCAGTCGAATTTTCCAAGTGCCAATACGTTTTGAGTCTACCCACGTTTTTCTGAAGCTCAGGAAACCCCATCTCATGCATCCCACTGTGGAAACGTTTTTTCTCATGCTCAGCAAGTGTAATTTGTTGTTATGTGCATCCTTGTTTTGAAGTGAACCTGTGAGCAAGAAACTGGAGTGGTAGTGGACAGAATTGGCTTGATAAGCCTAGTGTAGGGAGTAACCTCTCAAGAAGATCAAGAGGGCTAGCTACTTTTCTATGCACACCCTGAGAGCACTAGAGAGGAAGGTATGGCTTGAGGGACTGTGTGGCAGTGAAGAGAATACTTCCTTGTGTTGGGTGTGTAGGAATTGTGAGTGCCAAGCTGAATAGATCTGGGAGGGGTACCCATAGCTCTGTGGTTGAGCTCACTAGCTTAGCAATTCTTCCCTTCCATGTCCTAGCAGCCTGATAAACCCAATTGCAGATTGGCTTGGTTCATCTTGGGGTATGCTTGGCTATGTCTGAGTCTGTTGTTCCCTGGTTCCTTGTAGAGATCATGCCCAGCTCGGGGGTGGCAGTTTTATCAAGAGGTTGATAAGCACAACTGACCTATGGTTGGGTGGAACGTTGCAGTTGCATAGCCAGTTGCTTGGGACTATTTTGTCAAGATAAGTATTCTCTTGTGTTTTTAACTTTGCAATTATTCCTTTGATGAATAGCTTGAATGTATCATGGATGTGCTAATGAATTTACTTCCGCTATGTATTCAAATGATTATGCATTTCCATATGATCTTTTATAATTCTGCAAAGGTCATTATTTAATGGTTGTCACAGAAATCTTGAATGTATGTTAGATATCGACAGGATTTATTTAAGATCCGTTGTGTTTCTATAGCATGCACATATACATGTCTTTGTATCAATAAGTTTAATTAATGGATATGGGGCTAATTGCCCGGATTGAGCACCGCATCCTCTCTATCCTACTGGTATGGTAGGAGGGGACATTACATCCTTCGACCCAGAGAAGGATGTTCCATAGGCTGTGCCTGTCTGGGTCTGCCTCCCCCATCTTCCTCTCCACTGTTGGAACAATGATACTCTTCAAGCCATTGGAAACTCACTTGGGAAATACATTGATAAGGCAGAGCCCAAAGCTCCTCTCTTTTCCTGTGCCAGAATTTGTGTAGAAGTTGATCTGGAGAAAGGTTTGCCAGAGGAAGTAAATCTCTTCATGGACGGATGGGAACATTTGCAAAAAGTGGATTACGAACAGTTGCCCTTCAAATGTAAAAAATGTCATGAGCATGGTCATTTCGTGAAAAACTGTCCCAAAGTAGTTTAAGAAATACCTAAGAAAGGACAAGAGGAGGGATGGCAACAAGTTAAAAATGGAAAAAAAACAGCCACTACCTCCCAGCCTGTGAAGGAAAGCCAAGCAAAAAATATTCCTAGCTCTGTGCAGCTACCAAGAGAACCCAAAACACTTAATAAATTCCAGGAATTACCCATCGAAGAAGGAGAGATTAACATTATGGATGACACTGCTGCAAGTCGGGAAAGGGAAGAAATTTTGGCGCAGTCTTCACTCAATCCTGACCTAGGGATAAAAGACTTTGATGGGGGCACCATCACTACTGGCGGCTCTTGGGCTGACAAGGTTAAAATCAAATTTGTGCCATCTTCCTCTTCCATTGATCTAACTTTGGAATCTTTGGAAGAGCCGGGGGAGGTGCAGCCGCCCAATACCAGAGGAAGAAAAACACAAAAAATATCATAGGGAGCTTGAAACAGAGAGGGAGCTAGAACTAGGAAGGAAAAAAAGTCTTGAAGACATGAAAGTGATGCAGACCTCAAAAAACCAGATCGGGGGTAAGGAAGGCAGATCCTGAGCAGGATCTCAAGCAACTAAGAAGTAATGTTAATCGTCTCTTGGAACTACAGGAGTCTGGGCGGAAAGAACAAAATAGAAGCTGTAAAAAGTTTGATCAAAACAGAAAAACCTGATCTCATGCTCATCCAAGAGACAAAGATGCAAGGTGACAAGGTATTGGCACTATCTCGACACCTTTGGAAAGACTGCCATGGTTCCTCGATTAGCGCTAGAGGAGCCTCTGTAGGTATTGCAACTCAGATCTCCCCCAACTTCTCTATCATTTCCTCCTTAAGAAACCGGCATTGGCTGCTAACAGAAGTCAAAGATAGGAATAGCAGCGACTCTCTTCATATTTGCAATGTGTATGGACCCAATCACTTCAGGGATAAAACAAGCTTCTGGACAGACCTGATAAATCTCAAAGACAGTATGCAGGGAAAAAGACTTATTATTGCAGGGGATTTTAACGTCACCAAGTCTCAGCAAGAGAAGAGATTTGGCAGCATTGTGCGTGACCCTTTTGGAGAAAAGCTAGAGGACCTTCTTACTGAACTGGATCTAATGGACATTCCACTCAAAAATGCAAAGTTCACCTAGAACAACAGAAGATGTGGGCCAGGGCATATAGCGGCTCATCTGGATTGTTTCTTGTTATGTTCTTTTTTCTTTAGCCTGGATTTAGTGATTTGTGCCTTCTCCATCCCGTGCGCCTCCTCTGATCACAAGCCCATCTGCCTCTCCATCTCCCCCCCAGAAAAACTTGGCCCAATCCCCTTCCGTTTTAACCCCCTCTGGATCAGTCACCCTGACTTCTCGGGCTTGGTCTTCGACCTTCATTGGCTCCCCCAACTTCATTTGGGAGTCTAAGCTCAGAGCCATCAAATTTGCTCTCAAATTCTAGGCCAAGACCTCTTTAAATAATCCCAGCAGTGTAAAGCTAAGCTGTCAATCAAACCTCGCCACTCTCCAACTCAGGATGGAAGCCGAAGAAGTGTCCCCAACTATGCTCAATCAAGAGAAAGATCTGGAAATTGAAATCATTAGAGAAGCTAGACAGGAAGAAGAGACTTGGAGAATCAAGTCTAGGCAGTTATGGCTTAGAGGGGGAGATAGCAATTCTAAGTATTTCCATAATCAGGCTAAGGCTCGTCAGAGCCATAACGCCATCGTTGAACTGAAAGATGCCAATGGGGATAAAATTAGAGGACAGGACAATCTTCAGCTTTTGGCCTTTAACCACTTCAGGAATCTTTTCACGGATAGTGGTCAAACTGATCTGGAAGCTCAAGCTGGCTTTATAGAAGGTATCCCTAAGTTGATTCAGAAAGCACCAACAAAGAACTTTATAAGCCAATTCTGGAGCACGAAATCGAAAATGCTATTTGGTCGCTTCAAATAGACAAAGCCCCTGGCACGAATGGTTTTACCATTAATTTCTACAAAGCTGCTTAGGATTTTATAAAAGACGATCTAAGAAGAATGCTCAATTAGACAAGGGAAAAAGAGAAAGTTGGGGGAGCAACCAACTCCTCCTTTCTCGCTCTCATTCCTAAAGACAAGGACCCGGGTTCCATCGACAGATTTAGGCCTATCTCTCTTTGCAACTCTTCGTATAAGATACTCACCAAAATACTAGCCACTAGAATGAAAAAAATAATGGGAAAAATCATCTCAGAAACTCAAGGGGGATTCCTAGCTGGCCGCCAAATTCTGGATAACATTATAATGGTTCAGGAAGCTATTCACACCGACACTGAAAAAAATCATCAAGGAATGGCCATCAAGCTAGATATGGCCAATGCTTTTGACAGAGTTAACCATAAGTTCCTCTTCGACATAATGCTCCAATTTGGCTTCTCTAGAAATTTTGTGAGATGGATTAAAGCCTGAATCCACAACCCTTGGAATGCCCCTCTGATCAATGGAAGACCCACGGACTTCTTTTCAGCTTCAAGAGGATTGCGGCAGGGATGCCCCTTATCCCCCTACCTCTATCTCCTCATTGTCGACTCTTTGAGCAGGAGGCTTCTTTCTCTTCAAGTAGCAGGTGAATTAAAAGGAATTAAAATTGTTCACGGAGTCAAACCGATAAACCATGCACAATTTGCAGATGATACAATCTTGCTTGGCGGTGCATCCTTGATTATTGTTGAGAGGTTTAGCCTTGTTCTCTCCTCCTTTCTTCGAGCCTCGGATGGGAAAATCAACTTTGACAAATCCAAAATTTATGTATGGAACTGCTCCTCGGGAACCTTGGCAAGAATCTCCCGAATCTTGGGATTCGAGGGAATCCAAGAGTGAACTCCTTCAGCTATCTTGGCATCCCTATCTTCAAAGGTAAAAATAGAGTAGCTGACTGGGCTGGTCTAGGGGAAAAAATCAAAAAGAAAATCTGCTCCTGGGGAGCCAGATGGCTTCATCAGGCTGGCAAATTGGCAAATCCATCCTTTCTGCCTATCCCCTTTATGTCTGCTCTATCTCTCTGGCCCTAAGTCCGTGATGAATGACATAACTAAAGAAATCCGAAAGTTTCTTTGGCAAGGAGGAAGAAGCAGCAACACCAAAAAGTTTCACTTGGTTGACTGGAATACTGTTTGCAGACCAAAAAATTATGGAGGAACATGGATAAAGGATCCGCTACAGATGAATCTAGCACTTGGAGCCAAAATAATCTGGAGAATTGTCTCCAGCAAGACAGCTTGGTGGAAGGAAATCATATACAAAAAATATATGAGCGGCACAAGGAAACTTTGTGTAGATAACATTAATTATGATACAAATGGCATAGCCATCTGGAACCTATGCAAGAAAGCAGCCTTCATCATCTGAAACAATCTCTTTTGGATTCCAGGCAATGGGAAGCAGATCAAGATATGGAGGGACAATTTTTGCAGCAATCCTCCTGCGAATTTCCTTCATGAGCTGGAATATTTAAAAATGTGGATGGACCAAGCAAGCCTTCACACGGTCCATGACATCTCCTCTTAGAACGATCAAGGAAGCTGGATTGGCTGGCGTGCCCTGGACCTCCTGGAAAATCTTGGTCAGGAATACAATATCCTCCTCTCTTTATTACATGGATCCCTTCCCATTCACCTCTCCATTAAAGATATGTGCGAATGGGGAAAAGCTGGCTCATACTCGGTTAAAGAGGGATATTGCTACTTGGACTCTCTCAACTCACAAGGGAATTTGGACAAAAAATGGAAAAGAATATGGGACAGGAACGGACTCCCCAAAATCAACTTCTTCAATTGGTTGTTGGCTCATAAAAAGATCCTCACTGTGGACAACCTCAAGAAAAGAGGAATAGCAAGCCCAGCAAGGTGTATTCTTTGCAAAGCTGCGGAGGAAACTATGGAGCATCTCTTCCTGGAATGTAATTTCTCCAAAGAAGTTTGGCACAGGGCTTATTAAGGAATCCAACCGAACTTAATTCTTCCTACTCAGTGGAATGATCTTTTTGCTAACTAGCACCAGTACTACTCAAACACGATGATAAAAAAGCCATGCTTCAAGTGAGCCTAGATTGCATTTCCAAAGTATGTTTGTTGGAAACTTTGAAACCCTAGAAACCTTGAAATATTTGAAGGGGTTCAGACCTCACCAGAAAAAGTGGTCTCGTCGGCTAATAATCTATGGGTCGAGACCCTCGCCTTGAGAGATATGAACAATCTACGAAAGGAACAGTTAAGTGTTGAAGAGAAACTCTGGGTTGCTGACATCATGCTCTACAATAACCCGGTACCTTCTCACCTCGGGAGAAATCAAAAGCAAATCCAATGGCAGCTCCGGATGGAACCCAAAAAGTTTCATTCTTGGCTAAGAGAACGAGATAAGTATATTCTTCTTTTTTATGGCGCCTCTAAAGGAAATCTAGGGTTGGCAGGTGCGGGGGGGGTCCTCCTTGACCCCGAAGGAAACAAAAAGACAGACTATGCTTGGGGTCTTGGAAGGCATACGAATAATGAGGCTAAGTAGCTAGCCTTGATTAAAGGAATGAATATCGTTAAGGAAAACAATATCCAGAGTGTGTCGATGATCGGAGATTCTTTGATGGTAATCAAAGAAGCTCGGGCCCTCATCAAGAAGCACCACCCCCCTTCTTCTAAATTTCACATTATCTTCCTCAACTTGACGAAATATATTGCCTCCCTTTCCCTCTACCACATTCTAAGACACAATAACCAAATGGCGGATACCATGGCTAACATAGGAGCCAAGTTAAATTGTGGGAACCTCTTGTGCAATGGCAATCTTGTTTCTAATGTTTAGGTGCCATAGATTTGACCAAATCCCAAGGCATTTAATGGGCTTCGTAATCGGCTGGGCCACCTCTACCCTGATAAAAAATGAAATCTCCACTGGATCCTCAATCCATCTCCCTAGGCCATTTCGACGGCACCTGCAGAACGTTCACCCCTGGCTCGCATGCGTGGGTTTAATGCGGACAAGTTGCAGGGGAGGTTGTGGCTATATGAATCAGCAGGGTGGTGTTCAAAACAACATTCTCCTCTCCAGTATCCTCTAGCATTTGGATATCTTCTGGTTTAGGTACAATAGCCTCAGGCTCAACATGGATTGTGGTAGCAATTCGGGGTTTTGCCCCCAGTTGTTGAAGTGCAAGCGGTGCAAAGACAATATTGGACAGAAGCGTTATTCCTCCACCATTGAAATAATGCAGGGTGACAGTGGTAAGGACTCTCTCCACCCCCCTGGATTTTCGATGAAGCATGTTCGCAGAAACTTCAATGATGAAAATGGCCATTTCTAGAATCAACAGGAAGTGGGTCTGCGAGGACATCCTGCAACTCCGGTCCAGTCTGAATTTTTGTTTGATGGTGATCGAAATTGGCGTCCCTCTGAGGTTGGTTCTTAGAACCCTGGGGGATTACAGTGTCATGGCTCGGTGCAAGATGTTTTAATGCAGAATGGCACTCTACGTAACAGTCCAGGCGAGGCTGGGAAAGTCTGGAAGGTGGTGGGAGATAGTTTGGGGATTGTGAACTTGGACTCTCCAGTCGTTCGGGAAAGCCCCTCCCCAGGGGTGCTCTCGCATCTCCAAGACATCGAATCCTAAGTAAATTGGTTAAAAGGGGAAAACAAGGAGCTCAAGAAGGCGCTCTCCCACATGTCCACCCTCGCCCAAATCACAAACTCGGAGGCTAGAGGCAGCAACAACAAAATGAAGGAGTACTTTGAAAAGATGGCGGGGAAAATGGACTCTATGCATAGCTGTCTGAGAATTGTGGAAGCAAAGGTAGACTGTGTTCGCACCAGCAAAGAAAACAGTCCATCTGCGATCACAGGATTGAAGGATAAGGAGGACACAGACGCTGCCAACATAAAGAAGTCCCGCCACCCTGAAATCAACTGAGCTTGGGTCACCTTTCAAGTCTATGTTTTTGTTTAGTAGCGGCTATTATTGCAGTATGTAGTATGCTTATGTTTAGTTCTGTCATCTTAGACTTTCTGATAAATTTTGAACTCTTGAAGACTGGTTTGAGGTGCCTATTTCCCTCATTTTTTTTGTGGGTTTAGTCTCCCCACCTTGATGTAACCCTCCTTTTTTTAATACAATGCTTATAATCATTTCTATAAAAAAAAAACATAATGTAATTGTAATTTCAATTTTAAATTGTAATGTACAATTGAATTCTAAATTTTGAATTTGCAATTGTAATTTGTAGTCGAAATTGAACTTTTAAATTGTAACTACACATCGAATTTTCAATTGAAATTACACATTAAATTTGAAATTTTAATTTTAGATTTTAAATTGGAATTGAATTGGAATGTGTAAATTGTAATTGAATTGTAATGCATAGACAACATAATGTAATTGTAATTTCAATTTTAAATTGTAATGCATAGACAACATAATGTAATTGTAATTTCAATTTTAAATTGTAATGTACAATTGAATTCTAAATTTTGAATTTGCAATTGTAGTTTGTAGTCGAAATTGAACTTTTAAATTGTAACTACACATCGAATTTTCAATTGAAATTACACATTAAATTTTAAATTTTGAATTTGCAATTGTAATGTAATTAAGATTGAACTTTTATATTGTAATCACTATACATTAAATTTGCAATTGAAACAACAAAACATAAATGTAACTGTAATAACTATATCTAGATGTAAAATAAAAGATGATCAACTTCATTTAATCAAGATACAAAATGCACATGAAGACATCAATATGATGAAATATATGTAAAATATATAACAAAATATATGGAAAAGTCCATATGCAAAACATGTTCAAATATCCAAAATATGAAAATATCCAAAACATGGAAATGTATACATCATCAACTTATTGGCCGCTACCCCCATGAGGTCCTTGATTGGCCCTATGACCGCCTTCACCTGTAGTATCCCATCCTGGCCTTGAGACGGTAAACTATGAAAGAAGGCCTCGATCTCAACATACTGTAAAAGTTAAAATTGTGAACTTTGTAAGTTATTTATATTTTGACCAATGCATAATATTCAACAAGAAGTGAAAATTTTTAATGGATGGATGCGAAAATCACCTAAGCTGAGTCAATGGTGATATTGATCCGAATTTTAGGGGGCATATGGTCTAAATTCGGATATATAAGCCATAAAAGCATTAATGGAGAGGCCACCCTCTCCATCCATGGTATTTAGTAGCACATAGTTTTGGTCCATGGTATGGCCTCAAGACACATTGTAATAATGCTATATAAAGGCTTAGCAAGCCTTCTCATAATAACAAGTTACTCATTTGGTTTCTATCCTACATTTCTCTTATTTAATTGAGTTATTATTGGGGTATTGGTTCTGAGTGTCTTTCTTAGTATAGTTTGAGAGGTGAGGCTCAAAGAACCCTCTTTGAACCTCACCTCTCCATGTGGCATATTTATTCTATGTTTGTCCATCTATGTTATTCATAGCCCAGATCTCTCTACTTTGTCTTTCTCACAGCTGGTTCATTGTTCGCTTCAATTTTGAAACTATCTCTTCTCCTCCTCTCTCGACATTCAAGTCTTCCGGGTCTCAGCCCCCAAGATCTAGATCAGTGGTATCAAAACAGGTACACTCTCCATTGGAACAAGGGTTTCAAGCATTCTACGGGTTTCAAATATTTGCAGTAATCACCAACTTCCTTTTGGTACGATCAGAATCCATTTGTTGGGCCATACATGGATCTGGATCTACTACATCCATACATGGATATGGATTCACTACATCCACACATGGATCTGGATCTGCTACATCCACACATGGATCTGGATTCACTACATCCATGCATGGATATGGATCTGCTACATCCATACATGGATCCACTACATCCATTGGTTTGCAACATTTTCATCCACTTTAAACAGACTTTCTGGACTCTACGGGATGTTTCAGAGGGTCTATCATCGCTCATCTCGAATAATTTTTCGTCATCTCAAATGGGTATTTTACGGATTTTCATTTCGTTTCTCGGTTTGTGAGATATGCTTGTTTGAAGTAGCACATGTTTTTACACATTGCGGCCGCACGTACAGTCAACTTTGAACAAGTTCCACGGACTCTACAAGATGTTTCAGAAGATCCACCATAGCTCACTGGAAATCTCTTTTCATCAACTAAAATGGGTATTTCGTGGAATCTCATTTCGTTGTCTGGTTTATGAGATATCGTTGTTTGAAGTAGCACATGCCTGTAACCAGCGTGGCGGCACGTCCTTCAAATTCGGCCTACTTTTTCTCACTCCATGAACCACCTCAGAACATGTACCATATATTAACGGAAGGATATATTCAGTAGCTCAAATGGGTCTTCAACGGAATTGGATTTCATCGCCTGCAACAGAAGTTATGAATAAATTTGCAAAATGATGTTTAAAACCCCCAAAGTCATGATTATTCCATTTTATTTATTTATTTTTATTTTTTTGGCTTTTCTTAAAAATATATATATATATATATATATATATATATATATATAAATAAATTAATGTAAATGGTTATGGGTCAACCACACAAAACCCTTCTCTTCATTGGCAACTAGCACATTGTAATCATGTGTCTCTTTTTAGTATGAAATGATGGGGACCATCATTTTCTAAAGGGGGAGGAATGATCCGAATTTTAGGGGGCATATGGTCTAAATTCGGATGTATAAGCCATAAAAGCATTAAATGGAGAGGCCACCCTCTCCATCCATGGTATTTGGTAGCACATAGTTTTGGCCCATGGTATGGCCTCAAGACACATTGTAATAATGCTATATAAAGGCTTAGCAAGCCTTCTCATAATAACAAGTTACTCATTTGGTTTCTATCCTACATTTCTCTTATTTTATTGCGTTATTATTGGGGTATTGGTTCTAAGTGTCTTTCTTAGTATAGTTTGAGAGGTGAGGCTCAAAGAACCCTCTTTGAGCCTCACCTCTCCATGTGGCATATTTATTCTATGTTTGTCCATCTATGTTATTCATAGCCCAGATCTCTCTACTTTGTCTTTCTCACCGCTAGTTCATTGTTCGCTTCAGTTTTGAAGCTATCTCTTCTCCTCCTTTCTTGGCATTCAATTCTTCTGGGTCTTAGCCCCCAAGATCCGGATCATATATTTGGCATCTGGGTCGGAATATGGGTAGATGGGCCCTCATCAGGACCATGTGGTCGAGCTGTATCCCAATCATCTGAGAAAGTGATTGCAGCATCGACACCCACCTGTAGTGATGCCTATGTAAGATGCCATTACATTACAAATAAGTTAGATTTATTAAAAATTATTTAACTAAAACATAAAAGTTATAATTCAAAAATTAAAACATAAAGTATAAAATGAAATTTCTAAATGTAAAATGAATTGGAACATAAATTAAAACTCACCTCAGTGTCTAGGCCTGGCAAGTCAAGACCTTCACGGTCCTCATGTGTATCATCTTGAGCAACGGCCTTGCCTTTGTCCTGTACAATTTGAAATTCAAAGTTAGGCTCTAAAACATAATGTCTCAAACTAAGAATTAAAACATAAATTATTTAAACTGAGATTAATAAACACAAATTCAATTGGAACATAAATTATAACTTACCTCGACTACTGTGTCTCACCGGTGGGGACGAGCGGATGGACCAACTGATGGCTCACTATTAAAGAGCTCATCCATGTATGTGGTCCTCTACATGGAGCAATAAAATACACCCCTTAAGTATTATTGAGCATTCAATTTACGACATATAATATGATGCAACATGAAAGCATATATACATAATTGTACAAAAATATACCTGTCTCGAAGCGTAGTGTGTACGATACAGCCGGAAGTATGCATCTCGAGTTGACCGAGCATACGCCCGTATGTCATGATCATCTAATAAATTGAGCAGGTCATCGTCGACCCACTCTATCTCTAGATGTACAGGTGTAGGGGGTGGTCTAGACGCCTCTCCCTGCAAAGCAACAACAACACTGCCCATGGCAATGAACAACGAGTCTGCTTTCCCCTACCTAGCCTCTGTACCAAGCTGGGATGACTGTGTCACATCCCCTTCCCTGATGACCACCCTCTCTGGAATAGGTACCAACCTCGAAGGGGGTGGCACGAAAGCGGGGTCTCTACGAGCCCCGGGACGCTGGTAGGAACGTCCCCTATCAGCACCAAATAACTCAGATCCCGTGCTGGTGTAGTTCGGGTGCATGTCTATAACAAACTCTGCATATATGTGTTTTTCAAAGTACAAAGGGACCTGGTCATGGTGGGGGAACATGCCCCACTCTTCGATGAATCTATCGTATACATATGGTGTTGCGGCCTCGAGCTTAAACTCCTTGAGTCTAAGCAGTTGACCGGCAGGGCGGTCATGAGGGATGTCGAACAAAGTACCCTTTATGTCATGCCCTCTTGTGGCACCTTTGACATCTTCCCATTTATGGGGGCCCATGACATCCTGTCTTCTCCTTTGGCATGTAAAACACCAAATGTCACTAAGAGCTGCCACTCTTCTGTAGAGGTCCAACATATCATCAACTGTCGATATCATCATGAATAATGAGCATCTAGTGGGAGAATCCTCCCTAAGTTTGCACACGCACGATTGCACCCACTCTCACTGGGTGGTAATATCAGCAAGAGTTATGCATGCAACCTCATCATCATATGAGCCCCCCGATGCACCTGCGATCCAAACCAAAACACAAATGTTAGTGAAAATATATATTATAACTTGCAAGTGAAATTCAATACATTCTATATTAAAAATTTACTGAAAGCGTATCTAATAAAAAATATGCACATCATGTACCTATGTCCTGCCGCACCTCCTCCTCCGCAGGATCAATATGTACATTGTCGGGATGAACTGACGCACTATCTCTCCTGTTGATGCCTCCAACGGAAACTGACCCCGATGTGGCCTCGCTCCTTGGTGAACGAGAGTGCTGCCGATGGCCACCCTGTTGGGTGACGTCGGATGCTCTCATGCTCCGCTGAGCACGAAGCAATGAAGTTCTCTCTTGAGAACTCTCTACATCACATTTCAATTTCAATTCAATTTCAATTCTATTTCCATTTCAATTTCAAATTCTATTTCAATTTCAAATTTCAGATTTAAAATTTCAATCTCAATTTCAAAGTTCAAAGTTCAATTTCAAATTCAATTCCAAATTCAGTTTCAATTTCAATTTCAAAATCCAAATTCCAAAATCAAATTTCAAAGTCAATTTCAAATTTCATCTTCAATTTCACATAAAATTCCAATGTCAATTTCATCTTCAGTTTTCATTTTGAAATTTCAAATTTCAATTTCAATTTCTATTTCAATTTCCAAATCCAATTCTAATTCTAATTCTAATTCCAATTCTATTTCTCAAATTCAATTTCGATTTCAATTTACATTTCAATTTCAATTTTCAATTTTCAATTTCAAATTCAAATTCAATTTGGTTTTCATTTTCATTTTCAATTTTGAAATTTCAAATTGTAATTGTGATCGGTGAACGCCAATAAGTCACAAGTCAAATTTCAAATTGCAATTTTCAAATTTTAAATTTCCACTTCCAATTTCAATTTCAGTTCCATTTACATTTCCATTTCCAGTTTCCAATACCCATTTCAATTTCAAATGTCAATTTTCAATTTCAATTTCAATTGCAAATCCAATTGCAATTTGCAAATTCATCAAATTGAAAATGAAATTGGAAATTACAATTCAAATTGAAATTGCAATTAAAATTTCAATTTCAATTTCAAAGGTTTTCAAATTTCGATTTCCAATTTTAATTTCATTTCCAATTCTCAATTTTCATTTCCATTTCCATTTCAATTTTTAATTTCAATTTCATTTCAAATTTCAAATTTCATTTCAATATCAATTTAAAGTTCGAATTTCGAATTTCAATTTAAATTTCCAATTTCAATTGCAATTCCAATTGCAATTCCACTTGCAATTTCAATTACAAATTTCAATTGCAATTGAAATCTGTAATTAGCATTTCAATTTCAATTTTAATTTAACATTTCAATTTCGATTTTTAATTTAAAATTTCAATTTTAATTTTAATTTAAAAAATCAATTTCAATTTCAAAGGTTTTCAAATGTTTCTTTTTATAATGTTAATGGTTTTTGTTACATGGTTATATGACCGTATATTGGAAAAAAAACAAGAACGTTTAACCGGCAACGTTTATGTTACCGGTTTTATTTTGAAATATATATATTTTTTTTCAATCCTCCTGGCATTCTTAGAGGATTGAAAAAAAATGGGCAGCATTTCTGCTTAAATAAGATAATTTACTAGAAAGGAAAGGAGGATTGATATCCAATGCTTTGTCAACAATTTGAAGAAGAAGGTTCCCTCATTTCCCTCTCCCTCATCATCACAGATTGGTTGAATGCCATATGTAATGAATGTTTGATAGATCACATTCTTGCTACCATGCTCCAACAAATTTACCATGAAATCTATGCACATCTAAGCTGGACACATGGCATAATGATGAAGTTTGTTATAAAGGACATCTATATTTGCACAATTATTCATCATTGAAGTCATGAGTGTTATTTGAGTTCCATTAATTCCCCATAGATGGTAATTTAGGATTTCATAAAACATAACTATCACTTTTATAGGAAGGCATGAAGAAAGGAATCCACACATTTTTGGTCGAACGTGACAATTGCCAAAGACATAAAGCTGAGACATTAAATTCTCTAGGTGAACTTCAACCACTTCCAATTCCAACTACAGTATGGGCTAACATTTATATGGATTTCATTTTGGGGTTACCAAAATCTAGTAATAATTTTGTAATCAAGTTTTTAGTTGATCTCCTTTCCAAATATGCTCCTTTTGGTGCCCTACAACACCCTTTCAAGGAATCTATTGTAGCTCAATCCTTCATGGATAATATTTTCAAATTCCATGATATGCCACAAACTATTGTCGTGGACTCGACCCCACCTTCATTACTAAGTTTTTACAAGAATTATTTTGGTTCCAGGGAACTCAACTCACTCTTAGTACCATCTAACACCCCAAAATTGATGGTCAAACTGAATCTGTGGAAGCTCAAGATCGAGGATTTGCTCGTAGATCGATACATATGGATTTTAGTATCTAGAACCAAACCCATTGGTATGGATTACTAATAGTGGGAAATTTTGGAGAGGAAGGCAAGAAGGATTATAATGATATGTTTGCCCAATTCAATTTTATTGAATGTTTTAGAAGGAAAAACTGTAACAACTCTTTAAAAGAAGTTGAGGGATTTGGACCAGGCAAAATACTTAACTAATAATGTTTTGTATAAAAAAGAATGTTCAACTTGAGAATATGTGATGGTGGTTTTGTAGTCAATCATCTAAATGCATTTAATACTATTTTGATCAATTTTATCTTAGTTGGAATGAATATGGATGAAAAGGATCATTGTACGACCCATTTGTGTTATTATCTATATTCATGGGACAACCTAGTGAATTCCATTGGAAGCACTATAAAGAAATTAGATCTTGATGAGGTTTTGGTTGCTTTAATCTCATAGGAGGTGAGGTAGAAATATTCTAAATCCAATAATGATGCCTTGGCTATTCATGGAAGGTCAAATGAGAAACACTAAAATATGGAAAAATGGTAGATCCATATCTTGTAGAAAACCTAAGTCTCTTGGAAATTCCAAGGAAAAATGTTGGAACTACAAAAAGGTCAAACATTTTAGAAGAGACTACAAGGAAGATAAAAAAAGGAATAAGAAGAAAAATAATGATTTTGATGATAAGTAAAAAATTTATTTTGAAGAGGATGGCAGAAATGCCTTTGTTCTAGCTTTTCGAACCCATACATGCCAACTACGTGGTTAATATATTTTGGATATTTGTTTCATATGACATCCCATCAAAATTGGTTTTTAGTGTATGAGAAATGTGATGGTGGGTTGGCATACCTCGATAATGATTCTCCTCTCAACATAATTGGTTTTGGTTAAGTCTTGATCAGTTTCTCTCGTGGTGGAGTGAAGGAGATCAATGGAGTTTTGCACATTACATGTTTTTCAAGGAACCTATTATCAATTATAAAACTTAATAAGGCCGGTGTAAAAATTGTTTTCTTTGACAAAGGGTGTAAGATAGTTTAAAGAGCTATGGTGCTCACTAAGGGTGTTTGTGTGGGAACTCAGTTCTATTTTGATGTGCGCACCATTCAATACAATAATTATTCAATTTATGGAATGAATATATTTGTAGAATATGTACCTTCACAATCATAAAATGTATATATTTCTGATGGTCATGCTTTCTCAGTACTTAAATGAGTTTTTTGTTTAGAAAAAAAGTTGCCTAAAAAATACAATGTTATGGCACCAAAGATTAAGTCATATAAATAAAAAAAGAAACAAATTTATTATTAAAGAATTAAATGATTAACAACCTAATCAATTCTAACATAAAGGAATAACATATGCGTAACACATTTATTGTTATAATAGACCCTTAGTGTACTTTAACTTATTAAAATTTAAATCTATATCTTTGAAAATTCAATACCCAATCAAGCAAATACACATTTTAAAATAAAACCGGTAGCGTTTCCTGTAGCATAAACGCTACCGGGAACGTTTAATCGGCAACGTTTATGTTTCCGGTTTTATTTTGAAATATGTATATGTTTTTTTCAATCTTCCTGGCATTCTCAAAGGATTGAAAAAAAATGGGCAGCATTTCTGCTTGCCAATACACATTTTAAAATAAAACCAGTAGCATAAACGCTACCGATTGATATAAACAAAAATATTAATAATTTGAAAAAATAAATACCAGCTAAATTTAAAATTTAAAACATAAAACATAAATTTAAAATTGCTACACGTGTTTTCAATGAGTTTTCAAATTTATTGAAAAAAAAAAACCATAACCAGCAACATTTATTAAATGTTGTCGGTTTTATTTCCAAATGTGTAATTCGACAACATTTCTGCTTGCCAATACACATTTAGAAATAAAATCGACGGTTGATACAAATTTTATACAAACAAAAAACACAAGAAATTAAATTTAATTTTAAAAATAAATTGGAGGTTTATGGTCCACTTACCTGGTGGAGTGGACAACATCGTGGCGCGGCGTGGTGGGCGGCATGGCGTGGCGTGGTGGTCTCGGGGCCTCGGTCGAGCTCACATCCTCGATCAAGATAGTTTGATGGGTCGCTGTCATTGGAACAGTGTCGGTCGGCCGGCCGCGGCCGGTTTTTATTTTTTTCACTGTCTCATAAGCTCGATCAAGCGTTTAAATAAGCCCTCGATCGAGGTATTTTAAAACCCTTGATCGAGGTTTCAATAGCTCGATCGAGGGCTTTAAAATACCTCGATCAAGGGTTCACGGTGCAAATTTTTCCCACTCTGCTTGCCAAAAATCATGAACCACCTTCATGGATTCAGCCAACTGAGTGCAACTTAATGAGAGCCTCCAAAATTCTAGGCTCGTTGGAGGGGTGAGAGCCCATGATTCCAGCTGCTCCTATGTCCTACCAAGTTAATTTCCCACCAAAATCAATCATGTTAGCGAGCGAGGGAGGGTACGACCTTGCGGGAGATTTAATTACAAAGATCCATGAGACTACATGATGCAACCACCACAGCTTGTCCACTTTCCCCTTCGTGGAACCAAACATGATGACCACGTGCCAACTCGAATGGCCAGCTCAAGCCTTTTATCCTGGTCTTGAGAAAGTGAGCGAGATCCTAGTTTCAAGCCCAATGGGCTTAAGGTGTCTTCCTATCGAAATCCCAATTGGGATTGAAGATCTAAGGACTAGGTTCGTGTTCAGTTCTGCCATTGAGCAACTGAATAGATCCTTCGGGCCGACCTGTAGCTTGGTTTCCAACTTGTCTTCCTCTGCATTATTTCCTCTGAGAAAGTGGAAGAAGTCCTTTTTCTCCATTGTTCTTAGGTTCTTCCTTATTTTGACTAAAATATGGTCATTTTAATGTTCTGGAGCGATCGATTAGAGACTAAGGCACTTATTATGAGCCTTGAGTCTCCAATTATAATAGCCTCCTTGATCCCATCTTTGATGACAAAATTGGTCCCTGGAGTAAGGCCAAAAGCTCTGCCATATTGTTAGTTTCATGTCCTAGCCCCCAAGAGAATGTCGCCTTTGTAGTTCCTCTAGGATTGAAAATAATCCCCCCCCCCCATGCCTATCACCCCTTACAACAACAATATTTACAAAAGTAACTTAGAAAGTAGAAAGTAGATGCATAATTAAAAATAAGTTTGTTTTTGTTTTTTGTCTTGTGCGAAATAAAAGCAAAATGGTAATAACACGTGAAGTTAATGAAGTAAATAAAATAGTTTTATATACTAAAAGAAAAAAATGAAAAAAGTTAAAAACATTTAAATACCAAAAATATAAGCATGCTAATAAATAAATAAAAATAACAATTACATAACATATGAAATGATAGAAATAATTTTTTAAATAAACATTTAGACTTAAAAATTAAACTAAAAAATGAAATAGGTAAGAGAATGAAGGTTTTCGACCCAATATTTTTTATATTTAATGAATAATAATCCCATATATCATCATCAATTGGATAAATGAAATATTGGAACAGGCATGACTCAAAATCATAGAAGATATTAATGAATCCATCAATTGTAATGTTACATGGAGAAAGAAGAAAGGTAAAGTCTGGACTTCAAAAAATGGATAATTTGTGTTGCACAATGACCTTTTTGTCGATACCTACTATCCATGAAACTGTTAGATCCATAGATAAACAATGTATGTGTTATCTCCTCAAATAAACATAGACTAGTTGTGTTTTCTAGGTGATAGGAGGTCTTTCAATTTTTCATTTTTAGATGCATTTGGGGTTCTTTTTCAAGAGTTTGAAGTGCGTAATGAAGTTTGAAATAACATTTAATGTTACTTTGTCTCCAAGAAATAATTTTTCGGTTTCGATAGCTTAGGCGAACAGGGCAATTGTTCATTAGCTACCAAAAACCCAGCTTTCGGCAGCTCACAGCGTAAAGGTAAAATTACTTAAAGCTACCAAAAGGGAAGGCACATATCATGTATCGTGGAGCAGTTTTCGGTGGCTTAGGCGGATACGACAATTGTTCATTAGCCACCGAGAAGGGCAGGTTTCTGGCAGCTTATAGTTCAAAGGCAAAATCGTCCACAGCCACCGAAAGCAGGGGCATTTGTAATGACTTTTACGGGAGCTTACGAGGTCAAAGGCGAAATCATCGGCTACCGAAATTAAGTCGGCGTCGAACGGTGGAGACATCTAATCAAGGGTTTAGTCATGAATTAAAGGGGATCCATCCTTGCTTAACCGCTGAAAGAATCACTTCCAGCAAATACACAATCTTCCCCAAGGTAAAGCATGCTGCCATCATAATCTCGCCCTAGCCGATTGAACCTTATACCTCTCTGTCCACCAATTTTCTAAAGACTATACCTCCAGTGTAATCATGCGACAGTAACACGTCATTAAACCCTCATGATTAACCCTCTGGTTCACATCCCTCGAGGTTAGTTTCTGTAAACCGTGCCACCCCTCCTCCTTCACTCTTACCACGTCGTCGAGCTCACCTTTTCCTCGATTTCGCATCGTTCCCTCAAACCCGATTTTTCAACAGCAGGTGTCAGGAAGCAGCTTACAGTATGAAGAAAAGTGGAGGAGTGGTCCTCAGGAAAGAATTAAATGACATTTGCTACCTGGAATCACACCCCGAGGTGTGTCGACTCTTCAAAGATGCTGGATGTTATAATTTTTGTAAAAAATTGCAGGGGTCTCATCAGCAAGTAGCCGAAATGTTTGCTTTCACATTTGAAAGCAGAAGGGCAATAATTGGCAAGGAGGAATTCTAGGTAGACGAATCCCTCATAGCCGAGGTGACAGAGCTCCCAACGACTGGATAAAATTGGTTCAAGACCACTGTTACAAAAGATTTCGAATTCCGATCCTATCTGAAACCTGAGCATAGAAATCTGGTATGGAAGAAGGATATTCCTATGTCCTATCTCAAGGATAAATGGCAGCATCTGTTGAAGTCGATTATGGTTTACATAATCTATGAAGGTAGATACAATAAGGTGTTAATTTATAATTTTAGATTAATGAATCATTTCACTGGCAGGAACCCCCTTAATCTCCCTTTTTATATCTACAAAAGCCTGACTAAAATGGCTCATCAAGTCAGAGCCCAGCCAACCAAAATCGCAGGTAGGCTATACCACCATGGTTTGATCAAGCTCATAGTTTCTGAGTTGCTGCAAAGGAGAAACATGAACTGGGTGTTTTTCCTTTTTTGGAATGAGTTCGAGATGGAATTACAACCAGAAGGTGAAAAGAAGTCTTCCACTCCTAGAAGTGGGAAAAGGAGGAGGAGAGCTATCTCCCCAATTGCAGCCGACCCCCTTTTCTCAGCTCTCAAAATGCAGAAGGCAAAAAAGAAATTAGAGTTCAAGAGTAAGATAGAGGAAGAGGGAGATGGTTCAGAAGGCAAGAATATCCTCAACCTACCATACTCAGATTCTGAAGAGGATGAATAGCCAAAAGCTGAGGTAGGATGTGAAAATTTGTTTTCACCTACGCCTGAGGAAGAGCCAAATCAAAAAATTGTTGAAACATCAACCAGCCAATCAAAGAAGTCCTGATCTCAGAATATTAATCAACTGTTAAGATAGGTGTACGAGCTCGAACTACTTCAGAGGGTGATCAAGGAGAAGAATGAAAGGTTAGATAAAAGAAATAATGAGTTGTATACCTCCTTTCAAAGGTTAACCAAAAAGCATAACAAGTTGAAAGGGAGAAATATAAGACTGATAAGAGACAATATCAGATTGAGTAGGAAGGTTGAGCTCATGGAGAATAAGGAAATGATTCTGAAACCCCAGCCTAAGGTACACTCAAACCTTGACACCTTAGCAACAGCAGTAGTTGGTTTTGCTGACACTCCGATTTTGGCCCAGGATGAAGAGAAATCCAAGCAGCAAGAAGATGAGTAGAAGAAGTCAGAAAACACAGTTTTGTCCAAAGTTTTGCAGGCTAGATCAAACGCAGTTTTCGGTGGCTTAGGCAAACATGGAAATTGTTCATTAGCTACCAAAAGATCCAATTTTCGACGGCCTATAATATAAAGTTAGGACTATTCTGATTACCGAAAAGAGAGGCCGACTCCAAACATCTAAAGGTGCCTCGGTGGCTTAGGCGAACACGCTAAATTGTTCATTAGCCACCGAAAGCAGGGCTTTCAGTAGCTAATAAATTTTAAACCCATCCTTTCTAGCTACCGAAAACTCAGAATAACGCAGAAGGCTGTTTTTTGCACCAAACCTGACTCTGGCCGGTCCAAACAACTCGAGGACGTTTTCTAATGATGGATAAACGTTTAAAAGCATCGTGGTCAATTTCTGTTACAGACTGAAGGGCGCCAACAAGGTGAGAAGAGGAATCTTCTTGTCTATTTTGGGAAAAGACGGCCTACAGATTCTCCAGGCAGCAGTTTCAACCTCACTCACCAGCCTCCAAAGGCCCATTACAACTATCGAAGATAGGAGGACTGGCAAGATGGTGGTTACTTTTTTTAATATAAGACTCTTTCATGATTTTCAGAAAGTTGTTTTTTTAGCTATTTTTAGCATATTCGATCCAGTTTTTCAGGATCTTGAATGTTTTTGTAAAGGCTATAAAGCCTGTGACTGATGTAGAACCGAGGTTCGATTTTGGAGACTTTTTCACATGTTGTAAGCTCAAACTTCTTATGTTATATTAGTAAAACAAGCTTCTTTCTCCATTAGTTATTCAGATTTACATCTTCTATCTATTCTGTGCTTGCATTTTAATGCTATATTCATGTTGTTATGTTTATTTACGCCTGAGGACTGTCATCTTATCTATGTATTCATAAGCTTAACTCTAAAAGTATTCTGTAATTATTGTAATCTGCCATTCATATATCCCTTTATGTATGATTCTGCTAGTATGATAGTTACTTCTCCACACATTCATTTATTTACAAACCCTTTGAGCATTAGTGATTGAAAGCCTTGTCCATCTGAGCGCATTTAGATATGTTTTGAGTGAATGAGAATTGACTGATTCATCCAACTTGGTCCACCTTTTTATATTATTGAGATATTGGTTAAGTTACCAGGCTCTTTCGATTGGAACCTAGAAAGACTCTTGGAGTGCTAACATTTTGCGCCGTTGCCGGGGAGAGGAAGTTTAAACTAGTTTCCCTGGGAGAACGACATAAGATCCAACTTTGATGATAGATAAAGTGTGGATGGTATTTTGGTTGTAATCATCTATCTAGCGACTCGATTGGAACGAAGTGGCTTCGAGAAGACCAAGTACCAGAGCAAATCCTCAAAGGCCACTAGTGACACCTGTTTCAAATCCCGAACAGATTATAAGGAGAGGAAGAGCTTCACAAAGACAAATTTCCAGATCTACAAGGGGAACCACCTTAGGTACTTCTAGAGGTACTGCTTCTCTTTTATCAAATGAAACTCCCTTTAAATTTTTGCCTACCGAAGCAGCTAATTCACATAAAATTATAAGTAAATCATAAGATTTGGAAGTTGAAGGATTCTCGACTAGTTCTACTGTTGAAGATCCTATTTTTGAATCTGTTACCCAAGCTAACTTAGGAAAAGAAACCCTAGAATCCATCAAAGAAGAGGGCTCTTCTTCCTACCTGAATCCCTTAGCAACTGAGCTTGAAGAGAGCAATCCTTTTGTTCATACCAATGTAATTTCCATTGAAAAGCACGAAGAAAGATCGGCCTTGTTGCTTGCACAGTCCTATAAGGATTGCTATTGTCCCAACCAGCCCACAAATCTTTTCACCTCAACTCTTGGCGACTCCATTGGGTCAAACCCACCACTTCCATCACCACCTATACCTCCTCAGCTATCCCACACACCAACGATATCTTCTGCTACCCCTTCCATACCCACATCCACTATGGTTGTCCCTCTGACTAAGATGGAAAAGATCCTTGTTGCCAGATATGCCCCTCTAAATTTGCCTAACCCCCTTTCTGCTATGCCTACTGGAGATTACCAAAAATACATGCCTAAGTTTACTAGAGAGGGGGACTTTACAGCTGAAGAGCATTTAGAGGCATTCTATAGTTATGCTGAGAACATAAATATTAAGCATGAAGATGTATGGACTAGGGTTTTTGTGCAAAGTTTGGATGGTCAAGCTAGGAAATGGTTCAAAGAGTTACCTGTTGGATCAATAGTTGACATCGAAGCCCTAGATGACTTGTTTTTGAAGCACTGGGGAGAAAGAAGGGACCACTTTTATTACCTCACAAAATTTGGTAATTTGAAGAGAGAAAATGGCGAGTCTGTGTCAATTTTCACAAAGAGATTTAATAAAATGTTTGGCAAGATACCTGCTGAGATCAAACCTACAGATACTTCAGCCAGAATCACTTATGCAAATGCTTTTGATCCTGATTTCTGTCTTCATCTTGGAGAAAGAAGATCTGCGTCTTTATTACTCATGCAAGATGCTGCTCTTGAATTTGATTCCAATATTGCTACATCTGAGATTCTTAAGGGAAAAATGGACAGAAAGAGACAAACTCCAGACTCTTCCTCCTCGTCAGAAACAAAAATGGAAAAGTTGGCTAAGACGTTGGATAGCTTAACCTCTGAAATGTCTAAAATGAAGGTTCAAGGTCAACAACCTGCAAGAGGTAAAGGGCCAAATGAGTTTGTCCCTAGAAACCCTAACACTCTCCCTTACAAAAGAAACAACCCACGAGCTCAGATCCTCCAAAGAGATAGGAATCCTGCTGATGAACAAAGGATCAAAGCTCCTTTCCAGCATGCTGTATTAGAAGAAGAATAAGAGCTTATTCCAGGAGAAGAAGAAGAAGACGACAATATCAACTGTATGGAGGATAAAGTTGACTCCTCTTTCCTGACACAATCTGATTATGAGGAATCCCTCATGAACGAACATATCATTGAAGAATAATTGTATCAGGCAGATGATCAAGGAGGTTATAATTTGAGGTCTAGGATTGCTGCTAAAAAACCTGTGACCATTGCTCCTGGAAAGAAGAATCTTGTCCCTACAAAGCAGCCTGCTTCTCCTGCAAAAAAGATTGTTGCTCCTGCAAAAAAGACTGTTGCCCCTTCAAAACAGCAGCAAAGGCCATTACCACTTTTTGTCCCTAATCAGATTCAGCTTAGAGCCCCAGCACAAGAGGTAAGGACTTCTGAAAAATTGTCTTACTCTTTTAATCTCGAATCAGAAATTCAAAAGCTGAAAATTTCTTTCCCACTAATTGAGCTTATGAAAAATGATTCCTTCAAGTCATCTATACTGCAATCCCTTCAACCAAAAATACCCATAGATGCTGATTTTGTGAATTTGCAAGATGATAGGCCCCTGGTAACCCTAGGCCCTATGGTTGAAGAACTGGATGGGTCCTGTCCACCTTTCTACATATCCCTGAAAATTCATGACAAAATTCTTCACAATTGTTTGCTAGACTCGGGAGCATCCCACAATCTTATGCCGAAAGCAGTAATGGATGAACTGGGACTTAGCATCACAAAACCCTACCATGATCTCTTCTCTTTTGACTCCAGGAAAGTCAAATGCCTGGGCCTCATAAAAGATCTAGTCATAATCCTGTCTCAGCTGCCTTCAAAAAGCATGGTAATGGATGTAGTAGTTTCTGATATCACACCCAAGTTTGTAATTCTCTTGTCCCGTTCATGGAGTAAACGACTAGGGGGCACCTTACAAATGGACATGAATTATGCTACAATCCCGATGTTTGGGGGTGAAACTAAAAGACTCTATAGAGAAAACCAACTTTCCTACATCATCAGTAATGAAAAGAATTCTGTAAATCATCCCATTTATGCATTGGATACAGACTTTGGAGCATGTATCCTGCAAATAGATGATGATCAGCCAGCGCCTTTGCAGCTCACAAAGCCTACTTATCAACAATCTGAAGAAGTAACCACTTCTGTTTGGAGCATGTTTTTCGATGGTGCCAGTACCCAAGCTTCAGCAGGTGCAGGTGTAGTTTTAATCTCTCCTTCGAAGGATGTTATGCATTTGTCTTATAAATTGGATTTCAAAACTACTAACAATATAGCAGAGTATGAGGCTTTGTTGTTGGGAGTCAAGGCTGCCAAAGAAATGGGAATCATGTGCTTGAAGATATTTGGAGATGCAGAGCTCATCATACAACAGGTGAACGGAAATTTTCAAGCAAAAAATGTCAGGCTGAAGGCATACAGAGACGAGGTATGGAAACTTAGAGATTCTTTTATGATTTTCGACATCTCTTATTTACCTAGAGCTATGAACCACCTAGTTGATTCCCTGGTTGTCTCTGCCAGTACGTTCATTCCTCCTATGCCTCCTAAATTGAACTATGAAATCCAAGTCAGGTATAGGCCGTCCTTACCTGATAATGTCAAATTTTGGAAAGTTTTTGAGGATGATGATGAACTTGGTAGATTTCTCCAGGTTGTTGATGAATTTTCTGATATGCATATTGACCAAGAAAACCTAAATGTAGAGGAAACCCAGAAGTATAAGTTGAAAGGGAAAATGGGTCAACATGATATTGTTCAGTTGCCAAGCAATCATATACCTTGAGGTTTAGTACCTCTTGAAAGGATTTTTGACCATAATGATGTTCCCTTCAAACCTGTGGAAAAGGAGAACGACCCTGCAGTCCATGAGCAGCCAAAATCATCCTAAATTCGTAAATTTGTCTACTGAATTGATAGCTAATCAGAGGTCAGAATATTGCAGCCTTATAAAAGAATTTGCTGATGTTTTTGCTTGGGAATACAATGATCTGAAAACCTATGACGAAGATACCATTCAACATAGAATTCCTCTGGAAAAGGACACCATCCCTTTCAAGCAGAAGTTAAGGCCCATCAACCCTCTCCTGTTACCTGTGATTGAGAAAGAAATCAAGAAGCTCCTTGATGCTAAAATCATAATCCCACTGAGATATTCTAAATGGCTCGCAAATTTAGTAGTAGTGAGGAAGAAAAGTGTTGAGGTCAGGTTATGTGTCGATTTTAGAAACCTAAACAAGTGCTCCAAAAAAGGCAACTATCCCCTGCCCAAGATGGAGCATTTACTGCAAAGAGTTTCAGGAGCTAGTGTCATGTCATTCCTAGATGGCTTCTCAGGATACAATCAAATTTCTGTACACCCTAATGATCAGGAGAAGACAACCTTTACCACTCCTTGGGGTACCTTCATGTACGCTAAGATGCCGTTTTGGATGATGAATGCCGGGGCCACCTTTCAGAGGGCCATGGACATAGCTTTTGTGGGATTAAAAGATAAGTTTGTCCTCATTTACCTTGATGATATCAATGTATACTCAAACAGTCACGAAGAACATTTGCAGCATCTAAAAGGGTTTTTTTTGAAATGTAGACAATTTGGAATTTCTCCGAATCCTAAGAAGTCTCAGTTTGCTCTCTGGGAGGGAAAGCTCCTGGGCCACATAGTTTCAGCACAGGGTGTAAAGATTGATCCAGTTCGGGTTGAAGCAATTCCGAGGGTGTCTATACCAAGGTCAAAAAAATATATTCAATCCTTCCTTGGTAAGATAAATTTTGTCAGGAGGTTTATTCCAAATTTTTCTAAGTTAGTGAAGCATATAACTTCCATGCTGAAAAAGGGATCCGAAATTAAATGGACAGAAAACGCAAGGAACTCTTTCGAAGCCATCAAGCGGGCTATCATGGAAGCTCCTACTTTGATTAGTCCAGATTACACCCAGGTTTTCTATATTTTCTCTTTTGCTTCGCATGACACGATGGCAGCAGTCTTGTTGCAGAAAGATGATGAAGGTCGTGATCACCCAATTGCCTTCTTCAACAAAACATTGAGGGATGCTGAACTAATATACGATCCCATAGAAAAACAGGCCTATGCTCTAATCAAGTCATTGAAGGCATTCAGAATTTTTATCCTACATACAAAGGTCATAGCCTATGTCCCTTCAACTTCCATGAAAGATGTTTTAACTCAACCTGACATTGATGGCAAGAGAGCCAAGTGGATCGCTAAGCTGATCGAATTTGATATAGAGGTGAAGCCCACCAGGTTAGTAAAAGGTAAAGGCTTAGCTAAGCTTATGGCTGAAGAAAATTGCAAACTATTAGACATGAATTTCATTGGAATAAGTTCAGCAAGTTTGCAGATAGAAGTGGCAGCAGCAGAGCAACATAATAGTCAGCAGGTGGCTAAGAATTTGTTTTCATGCGAGTGGTATTCAGGTATTATTCATTTTCTGCAGCATTTAGAAGTTCCTCCTGGACTCAGCACAACCCAAGCACGAGCTCTTAAACTTAAATCTGTTAAATTTTGCATAAGTAACAATCTGTTGTATTGGAAAGGTCATGCTGGTGTTCTGCTAAGATGTCTAGATAAAGAAGAGTCAGGTCAAGTCATGCATCACATCCATTCAAGCATATGTGGAGGCCATCATTACTAGAAAACTACAGCTCATGAGATTCTAAGGGATGGATACTATTGGCCTGTTCTTTTCTCTGATGTATACACTTTTGTGAAATCTTGTGACAAATGCCAAAGATTCACAGGAAAACAGCAGCTGAAATCCTTGCCACTGAAACCTATTATGGTTAACAGTCCCTTACAGCAATGGGGCCTTGATTTTATAGGAGATGTTAATCCTTCATCCATTGGTCAACATAGATGGATCCTAGTAGCCACTGATTATTTTACCAAGTGGATAGAGGCAATTCCCACAAGGAAAGCTAATCATCAAGTCATCATGAACTTTCTCTATGAAAACATCCTTATCAGGTTTGGTTGCCCAAAAAGGATGGTAACTGATAATGCACCAGCTTTTAAGGATAAAGCATTAGTTCACATGTGTGAGTCAATGGGCATTCAGTTGGTACACTCTACTCCCTACTACCCTCAAGGCAATGGCCTCGCCGAGTCATCCAATAAAAGTCTAGTCAGAATCATCAGAAAGCTATTGGAAGAAAATCAAAAGAGTTGGGATTCCAAACTAAAGTTTGCTCTTTGGGCCGACCGAGTGACAGATAAAAAATCCATAAGGACTTCCCCCTTTAGATTGGTTTATGGTACTGATGCCATTTTCCCAATTCAGCTAATCCTGCCAGTAACTAAGTTTTTTCGAGAGGAACAGGATGAGCCAAATGACATGGTGAGAAGAATGCTCGACTTGGTTGAATTGCAGCAGACTAGAGAACAGTTGGTGGAAAAGTCAAAAGCTCACCAGAAGAGGATAAAAGATACTTTTGACAAGAAGGCAAAGGTGGAAAGTTTTTAGGTTAGGGATTGGGTTCTAAAATGGGATGCCCCCAGGCAGGACAAGGGCAAGCATTGCAAATTTGATTCTCTATGGACAGGTCCTTTCGTGATAACTCAAGTACAACAAAACAACACTTTCAAATTGCAAAGTCTAGAAGGTGAAGAGATGTTTGGTGGCCCAGTCAACGGGCAATTTCTGAAACTCTATTTCATCTGAGGCTTCACAGCTTGGTCATTGTAAATATCATTTTGTTTTCGGTTTTTGCAAATAACTCCATGCCCAATGGAACACTAGAAGATAGGGTTATATTTTTGTTTAACAGGACAAGCATTTGATCTGTGGTTCTTGGAACCTCACCAGGAGGTTTCCATCCCCGAGTAGGAGCCAGATGTTATCTCCTCAAATAAACATAGACTAGTTGTGTTTTCTAGGTGATAGGAGGTCTTTCAATTTTTCATTTTTAGATGCATTTGGGGTTCTTTTTCAAGAGTTTGAAGTGCGTAATGAAGTTTGAAATAACATTTGATGTTACTTTGTCTCCAAGAAATAATTTTTTGGTTTCGATAGCTTAAGCGGACAGGGGAATTGTTCATTAGCTACCGAAAACCCAGCTTTCGGCAGCTCACAGCGTAAAGGTAAAATTACTTAAAGCTACCAAAAGGGAAGGCACGTATCATGTATCGTGGAGCAGTTTTCGGTGGCTTAGGCGGATACGACAGTTGTTCATTAGCCACCGAGAAGGGCAAGTTTCTGGCAGCTTACAGTTCAAAGGCAAAATCGTCCACAGCCACCGAAAGCAGGGGCATTTGTAATCACTTTTACGGGAGCTTACGAGGTCAAAGGCGAAATCATCGGCTACCGAAATTAAGTCGGCGTCAAACGGTGGAGACTTCTAATCAAGGGTTTAGTCATGAATTAAAGGGGATCCATCATTGCTTAACCGCTGAAAGAGTCACTTCCAACAAATACACGATCTTCCCCAAGGTAATGCCTGCTGCCATCATAATCTCGCCCTGGCCGGTTGAACCTTATACCTCTCCGTCCACTAATTTTCTAAAGACTGTACCTCCAGTGTAATCATGCGACAGTAACACGTCATTAAACCCTCATGAATAACCCTCCAGTTCACATCCCTCGAGGTTAGTTTCTGTAAACCACGCCACCCCTCCTCCTTCACTCTTACCACGTCATCGAGCTCACCTTTTCCCCGATTTCCAATCGTTCCCTCAAGCCCAATTTTTCAACAGCAGGTGTCAGGAAGCAGCTTACAGTATGAAGAAAAGTGGAGGAGTGGTCCTCAGGAAAGAATTAAATGACATCTGCTACCTGGAATCGCACCCCGAGGTGTGTCGACTCTTCAAAGACGCTAACTATTATAATTTTTGTAAAAAATTGCAGGGCTCTCATCAGCAAGTAGCCGAAACTTTTTCTCTCACATTTGATGGCAGAAGGGAAATAATTGGCAAGGAGGAATTCCAGGTAGACAAAGCCCTCATAGCCGAGGTGACAGAGCTCCCAACGACTGGAGAAAATTGGTTCAAGACCACTGTTACAAAATATTTCAAATTCGGATCCTATCTGAAACCTGAGCATAGAAATCTGGTATGGAAGAAGGATATTCCTATGTCCTATCTCGGGGATAAATGGCAGCATCTGTTGAAGTCGATTCTGGTTTACATAACCTATGAAGGTAGATACAATAGGGTGTTAATTTATCATTTTAAATTAATGAATCATTTCACTGGCAGGAACCCCCTTAATCTCCCTTTTTATCTCTACAAAAGCCTGACTAAAATGGCTCATCAAGTCAGAGCCCGGCCAACCAAAATCGCAGGTAGGCTATACCACCATGGTTTGATCAAGCTCATAGTTTCTGAGTTGCTGCAAAGGAGAAACATGAACTGGGCGTTTTTCCTTTTCTGGAATGAGTTCGAGACGGAATTACAACCAGAAGGTGAAAAGAAGTCTTCCACTCCTAGAAGTGGGAAAAGGAGGAGGAGAGCTATCTCCCCAATTGCAGCTGACCCCCTTTCCTCAGTTCTCAAAATGCAGAAGGATAAAAAGAAATTAGAGTTCAGGAGTAAGATAGAGGAAGAGGGAACTGGTTCAGAAGGCAAGAATATCCTCAACCTGCCATACTCAGATTCCGAAGAGGATGAACAACCAAAAGCTAGGTAGGATGTGAAAATTTGTTTTCACCTACGCCTGAGGAAGAGCTAAATCAACAAATTGCTAAAGCATCAACCAGCCAATCAAAGAAGTCCTCATCTCAGAAGATTAATCAACTGTTAAGACAGGTGTACAAGCTCGAACTACTTCAGAGGGTGATCAAGGAGAAGAATGAAAGGTAAGCTGAAACAAATAATGAGTTGTATACCTCTTTTCAAGGGTTAACCAAAAAGCATAACAAGTTGAAAGGGAGAAATATAAGACTGATAAGAGATAATATCAGATTGAGTAGGAAGGTTGAGCTCCTGGAGAATAAGGAAATGATTCTGAAACCCCAGCCTAAGGTATACTCAAACCTTGACACCTTAGCAGCAGCAGTAGTCGGTTTTGCTGACACTCCGATTTTGGCCCAGGATGAAGAGAAATCCAAGCAGCAATAAGATGAGTAGAAGAAGTCAGAAAACACAGTTTTGTCCAAAGTTTTGCAGGCTAGATCAAACGCAGTTTTTGGTGGCTTAGGCGAACATGGAAATTGTTCATTAGCTACCAAAAGATCCAATTTCCGGTAGCTTATAATATAAAGTTAGGACTATTCTGGTTACCGAAAAGAGAGGCCGACTCCAAACATCTAAAGGTGCCTCGGTGGCTTAGGCGAACATGCTAAATTGTTCATTAGCCACTGAAAGCAGGGCTTTCAGTAGCTAATAAATTTTAAACCCAACCTTTCTAGCTACCAAAAACACAGAATAACGTAGAAGGTTATTTTTAGCACCAAACCTGACTCTGGCCGGTCCAAACAACTCGAGGGCGTTTTCTAATGATGGATAAACGTTTAAAAGCATCATGGTCAATTTCTGTTACAGATTGAAGGGCACCAGCAAGGTGAGAAGAGGAATCTTCTTATCTATTTTGGGAAAAGACGGCCTGCAGATTCTCCAGGCAGCAGTTTCAGCCTCACTCACCAGCCTCTGAAGGCCCATTACAACTGTCGAAGATAGGAGGACTGGCAAGATGGCAGTTACTTTTTTTAATATAAGACTCTTTCATGATTTTCAGAAAGCTATTTTTTTAGCTATTTTTAGCAGATTCGATCTAGTTTTTCAGGATCTTGAACGTTTTTGTAAAGGCTATAAAGCTTGTGACTAATGTAGAACCGAGGTTCGATTTTGGAGACTTTTTCACATGTTGTAAGCTCAGACTTCTTATGTTATATCAGTAAAACAAGCTTCTTTCGCCATTAGTTGTTCAGATTTCCATCTTCTATCTATTCTGTGCTTGCATTTGAATGCTATATTCATGTTGTTATGTTTATTTACCAATGTATTCATAAGCTTAACTCTACAAGTATTCTGTAATTATTGTAATCTACCATTCATGTATCCCTTTATGTATGATTCTGCTGGTATGATAGTTACTTATGCACGCATTCATTTATTTACAAACCCTCTGAGCATTAGTGGTTGAAAGCCTTGTCCGTCTGAGCGCATTTAGATATGTTTTGAGTGAATGAGGATTGACTGAGTCATCCAACTTGATCCACCTTTTTATATTATTGAGATATTGGTTAAGTTACCAGGCTCTTTCGATTGCAACCTAGAAAGACTCCTGGAGTGCTAACAATATGGAATGTGAGAGCAATTAAAGAAAATAATATAGAAAATATTGCTCAAGCCTGTGGATGGCTTGCATACAGAACCCCATTGAATTTGTTTTTGCCTCCTTTTAAAATATATACTGACAATTAAAATAGTTATGAGAATATCGAGCAGATTTGAAAAAACCCTAACTTAGGCTCTAACTAAACTCTAGTTGAGTTGAGTACTTCCACCATATTAGGTAAATCCAAGAAATAAGTGAAAACATTAAACTAATTCATAGTGAAATGGATTTTATATTCACGAGAAGAAATTTTCTCCAACTTCTTAAAGGGCAGAGTATTTTCTTAAGAAATCCTCATTTGTATTATTTGGAATATATCGAATAAATGCAATTTTTATTTAATACCCCAATTTTGACCCTTGTGAAATATTGGCTTTTAATGTAAATATTGTATACATGTGATGTATGTTTCCCTAGCGTGGAGCTCAAGGCCAAGGCCCTGCTAGTGTATGCTCGGATTTTATTTAAATGGACAAGTAGTTGATATTTTGATACCCGTGTGCTATTAAGCCATGGAATATTGTAATTGATGTAAATATTTGATATTCCAATAAAATACCAAAACTGGCTATGGGAGCAACGAATGAGAAGAGGCCATGTGTATCCACTAGGGAGTGGTGAGGGGGTTGTGGGGATGAACCATATGCTGCAAAATGTCATCTTGTGAACCCATTTGACTTTCCTTGCTGACATTTAATTCTGTTGTAAGGAAGTTGTTGAAGATTTCAGTCCATGGCTTCAATGGAGCATGGGTAGCCCAGAAATTCGTATGGCAGAGTATGGGCTCTGTTTTCTTGTACCACAAGTCACCCTACCTCATGGTTGTTGCTTCTTTCTCATTCCCATTCCATGGTGGAAGAGAGAGCTCATTTTGCATCCAAAAATGAATTGCCAGCAGTGAGCAAAACCAAAAATCGCAACTTTGCAAGAACCCACGTTTTGAAGAGCCATAAACATCCAAAATTGGTATTTGACAGTAAAATCCAATGGGGGATCTATAAATATGAACCTTGGGGCGAATTTGAGAGTATTAGATACCCCAAAATTTATTGGAAAACCCAGTTTTTACAGCCTAGAAATCAAGTGACGGGATTGAGTTATTGGTTGACATAATTGTGAGAAACCCAAGTGTGAATGACTGAGCAGAGGTTGGGTTTGCTTGATAAACCCAGTGAAGGCTAGAATCTCAAGGAATTAGCAGCTAGACCTTTCTATGCCTATCTTGAAGAGCACTAGAGGGAAGGAACACCCGAGGAACTGTGTAGCAAAGAAGGGGACCTTCCTTGTGTTGGATGGGTAGGTAATGTGGGTGCCTTAACCGTTGAATTAACTTGAGATGCCTGTAGCTCTGTGAATGAGCTCACTGGCTTAACATCCTCCTCATTTGTCATTTGTATGCTTGATAAATCCAACTGTGTGTTGGCTTAGCATAGTTGTTGAGTGAAACCATGGTTGTGAGTGAGCCCAATTAGTTCCTCCTTAGTGGATACACAACCCAGCTCGGGGGTGATCTCTCAAATGAAAGAATATAGGTTGGACAGAGATCTATGGTTGGGTGGAACGTTGCTCTCACATAGCAAATTTTTTGGACAGCTTCAGCTCAAAGATAAGTGTTCTCTGTGGTTTAAATTATATGCATTCTGTGTTATGCAATGTGTTAATTCTGAATGTTAATTATTCATGTTAATAAACTGAAATGATTATCTTAATGAAATTGATATGGAATCTGTGAATGGAATGAGAACGGGATTGATTATACGTGTGATTGATTCATCATCTTCCTAGGTTAAATATGCTAATGCATTCCATTCTATCTGTGTGTTCATATCTTTAATTCCGCTGTATAATTTAATTGTGCATTTTATTTTAATTAAGAATTTTAGTCGTATGGCTTTGGGAAAGAATCAGACACCCCTATGTTACAATCATGTTCCCTCTGTGGTTTGGAATGATGGGAGGGGACGTGACAAAGTGGTATCAGAGCCCATTTTGCAGCACTGGGGTTGCTTGGGCCAAACTCTGAGTTACAGGCAGGTAACAGAATGTTTTAATGTGGTATTGGTGAAGTTTTGGGCTTCATTTTGATATGAAAAAATGGCAGGATGAGAGTTCTCAGATGTAGCAGAGGATTACACCATTGCATAGAGATCTCCAAGAGCTTTCCAATGGTACCAAACTTGCCTTATTTGGTTAAGGGACGAGGGAGATAGGAGCCCCACAAGCACACAGATTGCGCGCAGGTTGCGCACAGATTGCGTGCGGATTGCACACAGGTTACGCACAAATTGCACGCGGGTTGCACGCAAATTGCACACAGATGGAGTGCAGGTTGTGCACAGATTGCGTGCAGGTTGCGCACAGATTACGCGCAGGTTGTGCAAAAATTGCGCACAAATTGCACTCAGGTTGCACGCAGGCAAGTTGCACACAGGTTGTGCGCAGGTGGCGCGTAGGTTGCGCACAGGTTGTGCGCAAGTTGCGCACAGGTTGCAGAGGGGTTAAAAAAAAATAAAAAATAAAAATTGAAAAGTAGTCAAACCCAGAAATTCATAAAAGATGGATGGCGCATTAGAACAGAGATCCGCAAGTTGCTGAGTGTTCCTTGTTATATGGACTAACTTCGCCCGGTAAAAAAGTTTACTAATTTATTCTAGATTTACTTCTACAAGTGGCTAAAGTTGGTCTTCCATGATGTTTTACAACTGTGTAAAAATGCAGAATTTTGGTAAAAGTTGTCATTTTTGAAGTAATGTAGCTTCCACACCCGATGTCGGAACGGAGCACGGGGATAGGCATTGGAAAGCTTATCCAGCAGGGAATAAGGGCACATAACTATAATTTGAATGGGGCTATCATACAACATAGATATTTAAAGCTGAAAAGTGCTAGTGACTGTTTTGTCAAATTGTTGACAAAATGGGCAATTTCCAGAATTGCATGAATGTGCAAAAGAAATGAATACATAACAGCTATGTGAATGATTCCATGAGTTTGATTATGTTAAATATTGATTGTTTATGTTTCTACATGCATTCTTATGATGTCTAACAAATATTTTCATAATGCACAATGCTTGCAGCTCATAAGATTTAATAGTGTAGCAGAAGTAACATACAGGGAAGAGAGTCTCCAAAGAAAAAAAATGGTGACCATAAACGATGCTCAGGATTCTTATGAGCATGAAGAAGATGTTCTAGGAGAGAATGTACAAGAAGATAATGCTGAGACTGAATCCAATGGGAGAAGGGAGCAACTAACACCTTAGAATTTGGTCGAAACCATGGTGAGCTTCAATGAAAGGTTGATGAAGGCTCAAAAAGAACAAAACCAACTCAATGCTGCTATTTTGCAAAGCCTCACTGATATGCAGCAGAAGATAAACCTTGGGTCCAACCCAAGCAATGTAGGCGAAGAAGAAAGAGATGCAAAGAGCCGCTCTAGAGGTCGTTCAAAGAAGAGGACTCCAAGCCCAAGGAAGAGCTCTGTGAGCAAGAAGCATAGAACACCTTCCTCTAGATCTTCTTCTAGCAAATCATGTGACTCCAAAGGTTCTCAAAGAAGTCCAAGGCATATGCCTAGGATATTTGATGGAAGAAAGAAGTTCAAAGGCACCCCACAGGGAGAATTCAGGAAGGTAAGACCTCCCACATTTGATGGAGAAGGCAAGCCTGGCCAGGAGGCAGGGGCATGGCTTCTTGGAATGAAGAAATACTTCAGAATTCAGGACTACTCAGGGAATGAAAAGACCAGAATTTCCATTTACAATCTAAATGGAAGAGCTTCAATTTGGTGGGACAACCTCTTGCAAGTGAAAGGAATCAGTGAAAAGAAGATCAGTTGGGAAATATTTAAGAAGTACTTAAAGGAAAAATACCTTTCTGCTAGGTATTATGACAGTAAAAGAAAAGAGTTCAATGAACTCAGGTTGGGGCAAAAGTCTATGGAAGAACATGTCCATAAATTTTTGGAATTATTGAGGTATGTAGATTACATTAAAGATGAGACTATAAAGATCCAATGCTTCCTTGGAAGCCTACTTCAAAGTTTCAAAGATAGAATTGAGTTTGTTAATCCACCAAGTCTTGATGAAGCCATCAGGATGGCAATGCATTGCTATGAGTAGAATAGAGAAAAATCAAAGGTAAACCCAAGATGGAAAGGAAAGCCAAGAGGGAGGTTTGACCAAAAGAAAAGTGGCTTCAAGCCACCATTCAAGAGTCAACCCAGGAACCTCCCATAGGGGCAGCAAGCAAGGAGTGGATTCAAGCCAACAGTGGCAGCAGACAAAGCATCCAAAGGACCACTTCAGTGTTGGGGATGTGGAGAAAATCACATGCTTAAGGATTGTCCACATCGAAGGGAGAATCCCCGAAACTTACACAACTTAAAGAGAGCAGCTATAGTGGAAGACATGGCAAGGGCAACGCCTCGAATTTATGCAGCGTTGGATAATCATTAGGCAGATCATCAATCATCAGTGGTGAAAATTGAAGGTAAGATTGGCTTTTAATGTGAATATTGTATACATGCGATGTATGTTTCTCTAGCATGGAGCTCAAGGCCAAGGCCCCGCTAGTGTATGCTCGGATTTTATTTAAATGGACAAGTAGTTGATATTTTGATACCCATGTGCTATTAAACCATGAAATATTGTAATTGATGTAAATATTTGATATTCCAATAAAATATCAAAACTGGCTATGGGAGCAACGAATGAGAAGGAGCCATGTGTATCCATTAGGGAGTGGTGAGGGGTTGTGGGGATGAACCATATGCTGCAAAATGTCATCTTGTGAACCCATTTGACTTTCCTTGCTGACATTTAATTTTGTTGTAAGGAAGTTGTTGAAGATTTTAGTCCATGGCTTCAATGGAGCATGGGTAGCCCAGAAATTCGTATGGCAGAGTATAGGCTCTGTTTTCTTGTACCATAAGTCACCCTACCTCATGGTTGTTGCTTCTTTTTCATTCCCATTCCATGGTGGAAGAGAGAGCATCATTTTGCATCCAAAAACGAATTGCCAGCAGTGAGCAAAACCAGAAATCGCAACTTTGCAAGAACCCACGTTTTGAAGAGCCATAAACACCAAAAAATGGTATTTGACAGTAAAATCCAATGGGGGATCCATAGATATGAACCTTGGGGCAAATTTGAGAGTATTAGATACCCCGAAATCTGTTAGGATATTTAGACACTTAGGAGTTAGTTAAGATCAACTTGTGTAATATATCCGTTAGGGATAGTGTGTTTCTTTAGTATGCATTAGTATGCATTTGTAAATACTAAATCCGACGATCACGATATGTTCCCGACATAGAGTGATCCGACGGTCACGATATGTTCCCGACATAGAGTGATCCGACGGCTCAACTTCTCTTAGATCAAACCTAACCTTGATCCGTGGCTTAGCACCCGATTGGTCCATGATCTCTATTTAAAGAGCATGGAGGGTCATTGTTTAGTTGATCGATTATGAGAAGCTCATTTGTAACTTTCTTTCTTTGCATAATAAATTATCCCGTAGAAGCTATTTGGGCGGGGCCGTGGAGTGTTTCCCTCAAGAGGGTTCAAACCACGTCAAAACATCGGTGTGTTGATATGTGATCTGTTTGTGTGAAGTGGTTGCTCTTGGTGTTCGGTCCTTTGGTAGTACCCTGTGTACCCGAACATGGTATCAGAGCTTTTATGAAGTGTCGCTTCCGGTTATGATCTAGATATTGAACTGCTGTTGCCGAAACTCGAAAGGGTTTCTAGTTTTGGTATTTCTATGCATTTCTAGGGTGTGGGAGGTGTTCCATTGCGTCCGGAGTGTCGTTTCCATTGGTAAATAGTTTTCATTTGATCGAAAACGGTTCCCGGTTGCTCCAAAAACGCATATTTCATCATATCTGAAGGTATAATGTTACAGTGACGCATTTTTTTTTCTGTTTTAAAAGAAAAAAATCTCATATTTTATCATTTTTTACTGTTAGATTTTTTTTTTGGTTCGGATTGTTGCTTTCCCGTCTGCGTATGCTCTTTGCCATGCACCTTGAGCGATCTCGGCAAATCAGAAACAGAAAGAGAAAGGGTTTTTCTCGGCTGCGTATGCTCTTTGCCGTGCACCTTGCGCGATCTCGGCAAATCAGAAATAGAGAGAAAACGTAGACTTTCCGGGCAAGCTAACGAGATCTAACTCCACAAGTGTGGAAAAATTTTTTTGTTTCGATTTATGGTGTGTTTTGCAGGAAAAAGGGCAAGCATACAAACCGAGGAAGAAGAGTTAAAAAAAAAAAAAAAACCTTCCTCATTCCCATATTTTACATACCTTTTAATCTAGTTCACTTGGTTCAAAGTTGCGTTATTCCTTAATAGGTCTTGAGTTCAAGTCTTCGGAAGTTACTTTTAAAAGAAAAAGTGCATGCAATTTCTATTTTCAAGTTATTTTATTGTAAAAGTGCATCTCACTTAAATAATAAAAAATAAAAATACAAGTGAGACACTTAATTTTTTTTATTGTTGTACTATTTAAAAGTAATATCATTGTAAAAGTGAAATCAATTATTTTACAAAAGTGGTTCACTTAAAGCAAATTTCTTGTAAAGTGATTGTCAAAAGGTTCATCTTGAGAAGAGGGGGGTTCTCTTTTTGCTGGACATTCTCTAGCTATCACGTCACTATTGGGGACATCTTCAACAGTTTCTTTATTCAAGCATAACTTCATCATACAGAGTCAGTTTTCAGTGCCGTTTTTTTTTAAATCGTCTATTTTTTCGAGCTCTTCACATCCAGACTATTGGTTTCTGTTTTTACATCCATTAATTATAAATATGGCCACCCCTTGTGATATTCTACTTAACAGTTCCAACTATTTCTCATGGAAATCTCGTATGGAGGATGTTCTAAGAAGTAGGGGACTTTTCAGAATTACCTCAGGGAAAGAAAAAGAACCCACTGATGATGATAAGAAAATAAAATGGGCAAATAGATGTGATGAAGTTCGTGGATTGATTGGGATGTCAATCTCTACTGATTTGCGATTCCACATATCTGGAATTGATGAACCTAATGCTGTTTGGGACAAGTTGGAATCTGTGTTTGGTAAACACAATGAAATTCGAGGTCACCAACTCGAAAATGAGTTGATTTCTTTAAATCCAAGTGACTTTTCGTGCATTCAAGATTATTTATCTAAGTATAAAACTCTTATGTGCAGAATATAAGATTGAGAGGGAAGACAAATAATGCATTTATCATATTCTTTCCAAACTCGAACCTGTATATTCTGTTTTTGTATCTACATTTTACTCCATGAAAGCATCCTTGAATGCAGCTAGCTATCAAAAGCCTAGTCTTGAATCCTTTTGTGATTCCTTTATTAGAGAACAAGATAAACTCATTCATCTTGGAATAATCAACAATGCAGATACATCTGGGAAAACCTTATTGTCCCAACAGAAAGAAAAGTCCAAGCCTCCCAAGAAATAAAATTTTCGCAATAATAAGTCAAACAAGGGTCCCAAACCCTCTCAGTCGGCTCCTTCTTTAAAAAATGACAAAGGATCCAAGCCAAAAGGCAAGAAGATTGAGCGTCATTGCAACTATTGCAGGAAAGATAATCATGATGAATCTAAGTGTTTCAAGAAGATGGCAGCCTTGGAAGCAGCAATGAAGAAGCACCACATTAGCCTAGATTCGCCTTCAGAATCTACCTCTCATGGACATGCACTTTGTGCTTCTGGTTATTCTTATAATGCATCTTCTTCTTCTACTTCAAATGAATGGCTCATTGATTCTGGAGCATCTTATCATATGGCTAAGGATCAAGCCACCTTTTCTACTATGCATGAATGTAACACCAAACAAATATTTGTTGGTGATGATAGATCTCTGAGTGTTGTAGGAGTTGGAACAGTTCCAGTAGATAATGGTCATTTTAGTGATATACTATGTGTTCCAAGAATTTCCTGCAATTTGTTATCAGTTTATCAAATCACTAATTCTGGTGAAGGTAAAACTATGACCTTTACATCTCACCAAGTTGTAATCAAGGATTTTAAAGATCCTCAACAGGTCCTAGCTACCGAAATGGTTGATGATATTACCAGATTGTACAAGTTTAACAACTTTGGGTCATCACCTTTCCCCTCAGTTTTTGTTGCTCATAGTGATAACTTGAGCAAACTTTGGCATGAGCGATTTGGTCACTTAAATTATCGCTCATTGCAACAACTATGTAAAGAAAATATGGTGACAGGTCTTCTGATGGTATCTTGCAGAGATGGTGTTTGTTCCGGTTGTGTACTCAGAAAACATCATCGGGGCAATTTTGACAAACGTGCCTCTTGGCACGCCTCGGTTCCTTTGGAGCTTGTGCATAGTGACTTGTGTGGTCCTCTTCCATATGCTTCATTTTCTGGTTTCATATATTTGTTAACTTTCATTGATGATTACACCAGACGCACTTGGGTTTATTTTCTAAAACTTAAGAGTGAAGTATTTAACATGTTCTTGGCCTACAAGGCCCTTGTTGAAAAACAATCTGGTCATCAAATTATTAAGTTAAGATCTGATAATGGAGGAGAATATATTAACAAAAAGTTCACTACTTTCTGCACTGAACAAGGCATCCAACAACAACACACTGTTCCATATACACCACAACAAAATGGTGTAGCTGAGCGGAAAAACCGCGCTTTAAAAGAAATGGCTAATTGTATGATCCAATCTAAGGGACCAAGTCTTCAATTTTGGGCTGAAGCCATTAATTGTGCAAATTACATAGTAAATCGCACCCCCACTAAAGCATTACAAGGTATAACACCAGAAGAAGCATGGAGTAAAACTAAACCTGATGTAAGTCACTTCCGTGTGTTTGGTAGTGAAGCATGGGCTCACATTCCGGATGAAAAACGGAAAGCATTGCAGCCTAAAAGTGAAAAGTGCATATTTTCTTGGATATTCTGAAGATGTAAAAGGTTATAGACTTCTTCAACCACATTCTCATGATATAATCATTAGAAGAGATGTTAAATTTGATGAAAATCTCTTGGCCTGCGAGCCTAACTCGGCGATTGTGTCATCTGTGGTCTGCGAGCTTGATTCGAGGTTTGTGCCTTCTTCTTCTTCTTCCAACTTCCTTGACAGGTTTCCAACTCCAGTTTCTGATAATGACAGTGAGGATGAAAATCCACCTCCGCCTGCTCATGTTCCTCTAGTTGCACCAGCACAAGTGCTTCCTCGATGGGTTCGTTCAACATGTGAAGTAGCTGGTGATCTTGCCGATGATCCTAGAGATCAACGTCGAACACGTTCTCAGTTTCAGCGAGCCTCTTCTCTTTTGGCTCAAGTTTCTGAGAATCATGATCCAGAAACTTTTGCAGAAGCTTTAGGGAATCCAGATTGGGATGCATCCATGGATGAAGAATATCGATCCTTAATGGCGAACGATACTTGGGATCTTATACCTCTTCCAAAATGAATAAAACTTGTCAGATGTAAATGGGTCTACAGAACTAAGTATGCATCAGATGGAAGTGTTGAAAGACTTAAGGCAAGGTTAGTTGCCAAAGGTTTTTCCCAAGTTGAAGGGATTGACTACAATGAAACCTTTGCTCCCGTCACAAAAATGAACTCCATCCGCCTTGTTCTTTCCCTTGCAGCCTTACACAACTGAGAATTCCATCAAATGGATGTCAAGTCTACCTTCTTACATGGTGATTTACATGAGGAAATTTACATGGAACAACCTCCTGGCTATGTTCAGAATAACTCTAGCCTTGTCTGCCGCCTTAAGAAATCCTTATATGGCCTTAAGCAAGCTCCTAGAGCTTGGTATGCCAAAATGGATAACTTTCTCCTTGACACTGGTTTTTCTAGATGCCATTCTGACCCCAATGTCTATACCAAGAACGTAGGAAAACATCTCATCATACTTGTTCTATATGTTGATGACCTTATTCTTACTGGTAGTGACCCTAAGCTTATAACCGATGTGAAATCCAGTCTTAAACAAAATTTTGAAATGTCAGACTTAGGACATTTGCATTATTTTCTTGGTCTCCAAGTCTTGCAAACCAAAGAAGGAATCTTTCTTTCTTAGTCTAAGTATGCTTGTGACCTTCTTCATCGCTTTCACATGGAAGATTGTACACCAGCCCCTTCTCCCTTCCAGTCTGGAGTCAAACTTTCTGCCACTTGTACTTCACCTGAAGTCGATGCCACCTTGTATCGTCAGCTTGTTGGTAGTCTCTTATACTTGACTCATTCCCGTCCTGACCTTTCCTTTGTCGTTGGTCATGTTGCCCGTTATATGCAGACACCTCATGAAAGTCACTGGAAAGCAGCTAAAAGAATACTTCGATATATTCGAGGTACAGTTCAGTTTGGGATTCATTACAGTACAGGGGGGAAACCTTTGTTGGTTGGTTTCACTGATTCAGATTGGGCCGACGATCCTGATGATGGAAAGTCTACTGCAGGTTATGTTTTCAGTCTGGGATCTAGACCTATTACTTGGGCTTGTAAGAAACAACAGGCTCTTGCTCTTTCTTCAGCAGAGGCAGAATATCGAGCATCAGTTAATGCCAGTCAGGAAGCTTTATGGCTTCGACAGATCCTTTCAGAGTTTGGATTCGAGCAGCAGCAGCCTACTCCACTTTGGTGTGACAATCAAAGTGCCATCAATCTTGCCAAAGATCCAGTTCTACATCAACGCAACAAACACATTGAGCTACATATGCACTTCATCAGAAATCTTGTTCATGATCGTGTTCTTGAAGTGCTCTTTTGCCCTACAGATGATCAAGTTGCAGACATCTTCACCAAGTCTCTTACAGAAGCGAATTTTTCTAAACTTCGATCTATGTTAGGAGTTTAGGAACTTGTCATTAAGGGGGGATAGGCTCTAATGCCTCCTTCCTTCTCCTAATAGTTTCACTTTTGTAAATCCTTCAATCCTATCCCAAGTTGTTCTTAAGGGGAGATGTTAGGATATTTAGACACTTAGGAGTTAGTTAAGATCAACTTGTGTATTATATCCGTTAGGGATAGTGTGTTTCTTTAGTATGCATTTGTAAATACTAAATCCAACGATCACGATATGTTCTCGACATAGAGTGATCCGATGGCTCAACTTCTCTTAGATCAAACCTAACCTTGATCTGTGGCTTAACACCCGATTGGTCCATGATCTCTATTTAAAGAGCATGGAGGGTCATTGTTTAGTTGATCGATTATGAGAAGCTCATTTGTAACTTTCTTTCTTTGCATAATAAATTGTCCCGTAGAAGCTATTTGGCCGGGGCTGTGGAGTGTTTCCCTCAAGAGGGTTTAAACCATGTCAAAACATCGGTGTGTTGATTTGTGATCTGTTTGTGTGAAGTGGTTTCTCTTGGTGTTTGATCCTTTGGTAGTACCCTGTGTACCCGAACAAAATCCATTGGAAAACCCAGTTTTTACAGCCCATAAATCAAGTGACGGGATTGACTTATTGGTTGACAGAATTGTGAGAAACCCAAGTGTGAATGACTGAGCAAAGGTTGGGTTTGCTTGAAAAACCCAGTGAATGCTAGAATCTCAAGGAATTAGCAGCTGGACCTTTCTATGCCCATCCTGAAGAGCAATGGAGGGAAGGGATGCCTGAGGGACTGTGCAGCAGAGAAGGGGACCTTCCTTGTGCTGGATGGGTAGGTAATGTGGGTGCCTTGACAGTTGAATTAACTCGAGATGCCTGTAGCTTTGTGGATGAGCTCACTGACTTAGCATCCTCCTCATTTGTCATTTGTATGCTTGATAAACCCAACTGTGTGTTGGCTTAACATAGTTGTTGAGTGAAACCATGGCTGTGAGTGAGCCCAATTAGTTCCTCCTTAGTGGATATACAACCCAACTCAGGGGTGATCTCTTAGCTGAAAGAATATAGGTTGGATAGAGATATATGGTTGAGTGGAAGATTGCTCTCACATAGCCAATTGTTTGGACAACTTCAACTCAAAGATAAGTGTTCTCTGTGGTTTAAATTATATGCATTTTGTGTTCTGCAATGTGTTAATTCTGAATGTTAATTATTCATGTTAATAAACTGAAATTATTATCTTAATGAAATTGATATGGAATCTGTGAATGGCATGAGAATGGGATTGATTCTGCGTGTGATTGATTCATCATCTGCCTGGGTTAAATATGCTAATGCATTCCATTCTATCTGTGTGTTAATATGTTTAATTCCGCTGTATAATTTAATTGTGCATTTTATTCTAATTAAGAATTTTAGTCGTATGGCTTTGGGAAAGAATCAGACACCCCTGTGTTACAGTCATGTTCCCTCTGTGGTTTGGAATGATGGGAGGGGACGTGACATTTTATCTTTGCCATTGCCTTAGGATATTTTTGCACATCTATCCCATTACAATATTCAATGATACTTTTTTGTTTTGTTGTATAATGCATATCCCACATTGAATAGTGAAACTGTACTTGTGCATATTCATATATGACTTTGTTTCATATGTTCTTTGAGATGTGATGCACATATAACTCTTCAAAAGACTTGGCTCGGGCTTGAATCTTGGATTTGGTGGCTTGGTATGACAAAGATGCTTGGTGGATTTGGTTTGGGTTGGGCCATAGTCCATAATTTTGCAACAAGAAGTAATTATAAATGGTTTAAGGTTTTAAAACAAGGTAACCCCCTTTTTTAATATGAAAATGTAAACCCTTTTATGATTATGATTATAAAGAGGATAATGATTTTGTTTTATTGGAGCATGGTATATGTGTTTCCTAAAGTGACTAAAGGCATACACAATGGAAATGGTGGGGGAGGGGGTATGATGGCATGAGGGCCAAAGAAATTTGTAATGTGAAAGAGGCATCAAGAGAAAGGGAGTAAGAAGTACAAGAGGACTAAGTTAGGTTTTCTTTTCCTTTTTAAAATATCTGGCAAATAACCCATGCCAATTTTAGTGAATGACAATCTGAATATATTTCAAGTGATCTCGAATAAATATGTGACATTTCAACCTATACATCATCGTGTGCAAACTTGAACAAGAACCGTCAACCATCAATGATTAGTTTGATATTTCATCAAATTCATAGACTTCTTAATTGGTGGAGAACCCAAGACGACATTAAGACAACTCGAGATTTAGGCTAGGATATCAAACTCAGTGTTTGAAGAAGACTTCTCAGCAAGGGGTATTTTTGAATTATCCCAAAAATTTCGATTCATGGGAAAGCCTAGCAACTTTTTGTCGGCTAATGTCTATTGACCAAAAATATGGTCAATAGAGCATAAGGTGCATAGGTTGAAGAAATCATTGTATGGTTTGAAGCAAGCTCCAAGAGCTTGGTATAGCTATATTGACTCCTATTTGCTCAACCATGGGTTCAACAGGAAATAGTGAGTCCACACTTTACACCAAAAGAGATCAACAAGGTAATATCCTAATAGTTTGTCTTTATTTTGATGATATGAAATATACCGGTAACTTGTTGTTGAATGAATTTCAAATAAACAAGAACGAAGGGTTTAGGATGACTGATCTTGGTTTAATGAAGTATTTCCATGGGATAGATGTAGAGTAATCTACACTAGGCATATTTATTTGTTAGTAGAAATATTCTGTAGATATTTTGAAGAGATTAAAAATGGACAAGTGTAAACCAACAAACACATCTATTACAATAGGTAAAAAGTTGAGAAAACGTGATAACGGAGCATAAGTTAATTCCACATTGTATAAGAGACTAGTAGGTAGCATCATTTATCTTACAACTACCTAGCCAGGTATTATGTATGCAGTAAGTCTCATTTCTAGATTTATGGAGTCTCCCAAAAACTCTTATTTTGAAGGTTGGAAAGAGAATTTTGAGGTACATTGTAGGTACAATCGATTCTAGTATTTGGTATTCCAATTTTGAACATAACTCACTTGTTGGATATACAGATAGTAATTTTGCAGGCAACATTGATGGTAATAAAAGTACTTCCTGGTATGCATTTCATTTGGTCACAAGTTTGATCTCATGGGCATCCAAGAAACAACCCATTGTTACAATATCTTCAGTAGAAGCATAATATGTGGCAACAAATTGAGCATCATGTCAAGCAATTTGGTTGAGAAGATTGTTGAGTGATCTTGCACATGAAGAGAAGGGGCCAACTCCTATATTTTGTGACAACAACTCTGCCATTGCCTTATTCGAGAATCATGTGTTTTACCACAAAAGTAAACACATTGACACTCGCTATTACTTCATATGTGAGCTTGTGAACAATGGACACATCAACTTACAGTTTTGTGGATCTAAGTACTAGTTAGCAGACATCTTCACCAAGCCATTAGAAAGTAATAGTTTTGAATTTCAGAGACAACACTTAGGCATTACTTGTGCTAATGTTTGTAATGGTCGTAATTAAGGGGGAGTGTTGAATATCCTAATTACTCCCATTAGATGTTATGAGTTGGTGTTTGACGTAGTTAGTTGGTTATGCATTTATTAGTATAATTAGTGGAGAAGACCTATCAACATAGAAGACATGTCAAAATTTAGTTTTTGTATTGACCACATTCATAAGTTAATATTGAGAAGAGTTGGAGGACGCTCCATAGGGTTTGGTGTGTATTGCTTTGCCTCTGCTTTGAATCTTCACATATGCAATATTTACCTTATGTAAAGTTGGAACTTGGTGAAGATCAAATAATTGTTCCATCTAGAATATCCATGTTATTGGATCATTGTCATTAAACTTTCCCATATTAATATTGAAAATGAAGTCATATTTCCTTGGTTTTGAGTTGAACCCATGCTTCTATGGATTATAGAGTTATGAATGATTAGTTGTCTAGGACTCAATGATATTGTTCATTGAGTATGGTAGAATTTTATCCTGAGGTGAATTTGAATCCACTAGCTTGTCCTCCTTATTCTCTACTTGAGGAATTGACTTTTGGGTAAGTAGACCGCTTATATCCTTCACAAGTTCTACCCTGATGTTTTCAAGGTTCTTTTGGATATCACCTTTCAATGTGTGGAATTCAAATTGGATATCTCCTTTGAATGTCTGGAATTCATTTTTATTCACCATATTCATGACGTACACATTTCTTATCATTGTAGTTTCAATGTTCTCTTCTCTTTCAATAATCTTGGATAGCCCAAAGTCCACATTGTCATCTTCGTCTTATGTCATGGATGAGCCATAAGGAGTTTTAGTGTACAAATAAATTTTTGTTCCTCCTCTTTCCATTTGATCCCACTAATGTTTACTAGAGTTCTTCTCTATTTCCTCTTTATCATATCTTTTAAATCACCCAAAACAGATATTACAATCAAAATTTATGCAAGTTTCAAGTTAGTATACCTTTAAAAACCCTGGTTTGTAGGCTATCTTGTTGGCCAACATTTCTCATGAATTATCTATGAAATTTTGGCCCCTCAAAGTTTAACATTTTTGTTTGTAATATCTTGATGTGTCTTCTCTCTAATGCCATAGTTTTGGTCAAATATTGATGTGCTAAGAGAAATTTATGGCGACTTTCCCAAAATTTGTTGTTTTTGTCCCTTTAAGGAGAGTGAACTTGTACGATCTGTCATGTGTCCATTTTTTTGGATTTTCTCTTGAAATTTTTACAAAAAATATATTGTCTGTTTTCTTTCTAATGCAATTGTTGGAACTTAGTTTAGAGCTTTCAAGGTTCAGATATACAGTTTTACCCAAAACACTCGTTTTAGACTAATTTTTGGACAAGTAAAAACCCCAACTTCCATAGGATGTGCACCAAGACCTAAATTTTTTAGCATAGGTACTTTGAAAAGTCTCCTAAAACCATGATAAACACGATAGAACCTTCTGTTGAAAACAACCAAAGCTTCTTCCTCTTCTCTTTTTATAGCATAAAATTCAACGAGATACAAATCAAGAGATTTGTTCTCACCCCAATGCTTCAAAAAGGAATTAGATAACTCGATCCAAGAGCCAATAGAATCATCTCTCAGACCTTTAAACCATACACCAGCATCTCTGACCAGAGTTTTGGAAAACAATCTCATGATCACATCATCATGAACAATCTCAAATCGATCAAGAAAGCTCTCAAAGGATTGCAAGTGCGTCTCAGCTGAAACTTGGTTCTCTCCAGAAAATCGGGGAAGATATTCAAAGCAGTCAAGTGGATAATGATGAAGAATATAGGGCAGCCTCAAAGGATTGAACATTCTTATTCCGACTTTAACTTGAAAAGCAGTGGGTTGATCATATATGGGCTAAACTTTAGAGTTAACAGCTTGATGACAGGATTCATTAGTAATGCCAAAAGGTATTGATTTCTGGATAGGTTTGGAATCAATTTCAATCTGCTCAAGGTTAAATGGCTGATAAGATTCATAAGGAGTTTGAATACCGTGATCATCTTTATGAATAGGTTGAGGTAAAGCTGCTAAATCGACATCTATAATACAAGCAGGCTGCAAATCTTCTTCTAAAGATGGAAATATGAAAGAAGGATGATGATTTTCTGAGTATACAAAACATAAAATGATTCTCTTTACGTGCGAAGGAAAAAGCAAGAAAAAGCTGATAAAGAAATACAACAGTTCATGAAGCAGACTAATGAACTGATACCTGGATTTGAAATTCAGCCTCTTCATCTTTTTGGTAACCAGATCCTCCCTAGTGGAGTCTTTAAATGTGGAGTCGCCAGATAGATGCTTACAACCAATATAATGCCCATCCTTTGTCTATCATCAAAAGATGAAACTATGTCATCCCCTAGGGAAGCTTGCTTTGAACTCATTTCCCAGGCAACGGCGCCAATTTGTTAGCACTCCAGGAGTCCTTCTAGGTTGTAGGTCAAAGGAGCTTGGTAACTTGCAAATTTTCTTAATGATTTGTGAAATGGATCAAGTTGGATTACTTAATGAAACTCACTCGCTCAAAACATGCCCAAGCATACTCAAATAGATGAGGCTTTTAACCACGTTGTTCATAAAGTTTATAAAAGGTAGATGTAGGTAGAAATCCTATTATGCTAGCAGACTCATACAAAAACATATATGAATGGCTAATCACAACAGATAAATGATACTTGACATTCAATTTATCAACACAAAGATAGGATGACAACTATCAAGCATAGATAAATAGAACATACATGAAATAAACACTTCACTACAAGTACAGAAAGATAGAAAAGGAAAACTAAATATAAATGGCAAAAGAAGCTCTTATAACCAAGATGCAGTGAGAAGTCTGATAGTAATATTATAAAAAAGGTCTCCAAATTTGAACCCTTTCTTGCTCTCAAGTTCTAGGATTTATAGCCTCTACAACATCTTCCCCCAGATCCTAAGGAGTTGGGTCGAAATCACTAAAAACAGAAAATCAAAACTGTTTCGAATAAACCAAGAAAAAAATCCTCTTTAATTTGGCCAAACTGCTAAAAAAAAGGGGCTCAGAGATGGATTCGATTCTCCCAATTTGTGACACCTGTAGGAAAACTGAGAGAGGTTATTGTTCTCTGTCGTGTCAGGCACAAAAATATCCACCCGTTTCACAGAATGATTCTCCAGTCGCTCAGAATCATCATTTTAAAATGATGACTTGGCACAGTAAAAACGCCATTTTTGTTGAAACTGCTGAAAAAGAGGCTTAGAGATGGGTTCAGTTCTCCAGATATGTGACACCTGTGTATAAACTGAAAGAGGTTATTATACATTGATTTTTTGTGAGCAAAAACCTCTCTCAGAACTTCGAAATTCGTCTTCATTTGCCTGAGATCTGCATTTCAAAAACATGTGTCAAACAGGTAGATTCTGGGATCCAAAAATTGAGGCTCAGTGACGGATTCGATTCTCTCAATCTGCAACACCTGCAGGAAATTAGAGAGAGGTTATTGTTCTATGACATGTTAGGAACAAAAACCTTCAAGAGTTTTGAAAAATGATTCTCCAGTCGCTCAGAATCATCATTTGAAAATGATGACCTTTCACAGTAAAAACGCCATTAATTTCAGTAAATATCCTTGCCTCCACCTTGCTGGCACCTTTAAATCTGGAACAGAACCTTGATCACGATGCCTTTAATTATTATATAACATTATAAACTGCCCTTGAGGTTTAAATCAAATCTGTGCAAAAATGGTAACATTCTGTCTATTTTTTTAGCTTTCGGTAGCTAGGAAAGCCAAAGTCTGAATCTGTAAGCTACCGAAAGCTCTATTTTCGGTAGCTAATGAACCATCGCCTTGTCCGCCTAAGCCACCTAAACTGTTCCACGATACCTGACACGTGCCTTTCCTTTTGGTAGCTGAAGATTTTTGTCTTCCATTCTGTAAGTTGCCGAAAGCCGGATTTTCGGTAGTTAATGAACCATCGCTTGGTTCACCTAAGCTACCGAAACCTGAATTTTCTTTTGAAGAAAAAATGATATCCAATGTTGTTGCAAACGTTATTACATGCCTCAAATGTTTATAAAAATGAAGAAATTAAAGACTTCCTATCACTACATAAAATAGATTTGACAAATTTTATTGGGGAGATAACACCAAACATCCTTGAAAAAATGCTATAGTGAACATGGCTCTGATAGTCTCCTAGAGCTCCTCAAAATTTCACTTCCTAAACATCCTAAAAAAATGTTATAGTGAAAATGGCTTTGATACCAAGTGTTAGCACCAAATTCCGAAAATAGCATAAAAATACAAAGAAAGAGTAACCCAACACCTTTAAAATGGAATTAAAATATGAATAAGAGGGCTCTTACAATGTATTAGATGCACAAGATGAGATGATCCTAAAAGTAGATCCCTTTGGTCTATATATAGGATACCAATGGTACAATTACAATTAAGGTCCTAGCTAACAAATAAAGAAAATACTAATATAATAATAGAAATGCAATGTCACAATATATAGGGATTAACATTAAACAACCATTTTCTACCAACAATTTTTCTTCTAGGTGACAACTAAATTAGATCCCACACTTATTTTTATTATCAAAGGCATCCATTTCTTCAACCATAATATTCTTCGAGAGTTTATTGTCCTCTAAATCCATTGCTTCCTTAACAATTCTAAGATAATAATTGGTAATAGATAAAGCAGAACTAGAATGAAAAATCAGGTGGGGGATACCTTTATGGTCGCCTTATTTCCCAAGAGGATCTCCTCAAAAATTGAGTATGAGGCTCTTGTTCTTTTGATTCATCTTCTTCTACTGAGTCAAATTCTCTAGTTCTTTTTCTCTTGGTAGGACTCCCTATTTTGGAACATCTTTAATCTCCCTAAAAACAACATCCTAACTATAAACAATCTTCTTAGTTACTGGGTTCCATAGTTTAAAACCTTTCAAAACATCTTTGCAATCAATAAAGATGCCTTTTGGCATCTGGCGCCTCATGCCCTCTCCTTTAATCATCCACTAAACTATAGGTTCCTCCTCTTTAGAAATCAACCCTTATTGGTCTTTAGTTGAAAGGTAAGTTATAGTGACTCTGGGTGTATTTGTAATTGTGATTCCTTTGTGCCCTGTGATATTGGTTTGGTGTGGAGTTTTTATTGGATCCATGTGTAGATTGAAGATGTCGAAGAAGGGAATTGAAATTCCGTGTAATTGTAATTCCTTTGTGCCTTATGGTATTGGTTTGGTGTGGAGTGTGGCCTAAAGGTGTTGAAGAAGGAAATTGGGATTATGTGTGCAATTATGATTCCTCTATGCTATTTGATTTTAGTTTGATGTGGAGCTTTGATTGGGTCTTAGTGTAGACTAAAGGTGTTGAAGAAGGAAATTGAGAATCATTTCTTTGGAATCTCTAGAGAATGGATAGCATGGACAACCATTCCCATCCTAGGTATTGCCCATTTTGTGAAATCCTTGACATCAATTTGCATAGGTAGGAGGATCTTTTTTTCTTTCTTTTTCCTAGAAAAAAAGAGTAATTTTATTTCATCTTTCGAGTACAAAATTACATTTGATAAGATTCACTCTTGAAGAGTATAATTACTGTTAGGAAATACCAGAAACGGACCAGAATCTGTGTCCCTGAGAAAGATCGGTATAAAAACCAGTACATTAAAAGTATCATAACATTCAGACCAACCATGAAAGATAAAGCCCTAAATCGGATCAGCCAAGATTGGCTCAACAAAACAATAGAAAAAACCAGGTCATAATGAGCAAAACAAAAAAAAGAAACCAGAATGTAAATGACGCCGCATGAAGAAGAAAAATAAAACTGAAACGCCTGGTGTGTATAGGGCCACCAGTTCCGAAGCGTGAACGCCTGACCAAGGATCAGTCGGCAAGGTTTGTAGATGCTGCCGTCAATGGATATGAGGTCCGTAGGTTTCAACAGCCGCCCCATTACCGCCGCAAATTCTGCGTAGTGTCGACGCACGCCATCTTTGTCGCGCCCTGGAGCAGCCATCCGCTCGCCGTCGCGCTGTCGATGCCGTGCCAGGCCACATTGCCGACTACCTTTGCCGTCGTGGAAACACACTGTAACCGCCGCCGCCACCACTAGAACTCCTTGCTCGCAGCTCCAATGGGTCGCTGCGTAAAGGTTGCCCTCTCTCCAAGCTTAGGAATCCGTCATGCTCCAACGTTCGTAAGGGACAAGTAGCTACACGGGGAAGAAAGAGAGGAGGCGGCCATGGAAGGAACCATGGCCGCCGAAGTATTGTGCTGCAGACTCTCAAAACCTAGAAAAAGTCAGAAACTCTAATCTCTCTCTCGTTAGGTAGGAGGGTCTTATAACATACAACATGATTTCCATTTTCTCAATCGCAGGGAAAAAATTTTCCTAGGAGGAAATTCACAACAATGGGTATGCAATTTTAATGGAGGTATTGCTTTCGCCAAATAGACAAATTTAAGCCTTAGAGGTTGAGTGCAATGTGCTTCATCATCTAGTTTCAAATCTAGCTAGGGGCTCATATTTTGCTACCTCCAATTACAAATTGTCAATGGGTTGGGGATCTTAAAGAAGAAGAGATGGTTCATCGACTACCTGAAAATGTAAACATGGTTGGTATGAATTATAATTCCTAGCATTCGGTTGCAGATCAAGAGGAAGCTCACAATAAACAACTTTTTCACCAATCTCAGGCTATCATGCTTTGCAAAGTAGGTATGGCTTTAAGTGTTTGTTTAGGCTTTATACTAGCAAAAATGTTTGGACATCCTATGCAAAGGATATCAATGCCTTTTTTTTAGTCAATTTTCAAGTTTTTGGACAAATTATAATTTAAATATTATGAGACGATCCTACTCTTTTTGTATTATTAAGTTGACCATCGAGTCCGCAACAACTTTCTAATACTAAAATCAACCATTTTTTTTAAATCCCATCAGTCTACACCTTTTCATCCTCATTAACAGACCACATAGAAAAAATCCACACAGCTTTCACTCACATACAACAATATTTTTCCATTCTCCTCTTAGGTCTCTAAACATGAAGTAAGCTAATATTGTAAGCTAATATTATAATATATTAGATGGCTCCACTATGGAGTAAGCTAATATTGTAATAAATAAACATTTTTTCCAATGAAAAATTTGATAAGAATTCAACATAAATTTAAAGCATGAGCAAAGTTCTATCATGAATCATGATCCAAGATCCATGCATGGTGGGGTAATGTCATTAGGGGTTTTTACCACTTTTGAAAAAAATGATTAAAATTTGAGATTATATGGTCCAACCATTGGAGGAAAGTTTGCTACAAGATTATATGATCCCATCATTCTAAATCTCTTGTTGACTCAGTTCTCACAAGGACTTGTAGCTAGGATTTTATAGTTATGTGGGACCTTGCACACCCTTAATATTTTTTATATGTAATAATAATACTACTAAAAATAATAATCTCATTTAAAATCACAACTTGGCAAGAAGTTAAATTGTGTCTTGTTTAATGTTGCTACTTTATTTATTTTTAGAACAAAATAAAATCATTTCTCTTGAATTTGTTTGTTTTTTATTATTAAATGAAGTAAGAAAATGCCTCCATTACTTAGGACTATATCATAGTTTTTAATGATACAATTTCAATACTTCAAGAGGGTGTTATACTATTGCCTATAAACAAAGCCTAGCCACTTAAAATAACTTGCTAATGGTCCATAATAAGTCATACTTCCATTATTGCCACACGGGCATCCCCTTGTTTCATAAACCTTTTAAAATCATACTCTAAGACAAAAAGAAGTTTCAACATATGTATTATTGCAAAACAAAGAATATACCTCATTGTCATTGAGGTTATTACAATGGCGTCATGTACCTTGAAGTAACATTTAGCCTTAATCCTAGTCCCAATACTATTCTACTTGCTTACAGGGGAAAGATTTCATTCTCTGTTTATCATTTTAAATTTTTTATTTACCGTTAAAAAAACAAAGGACGTGGTTGTAGACTAAGCGTCGCTAATTTACACTCGAGCTTGGAACCTATTACAAACGAGGAAACTTCCCAGCTGTCAACGCTCTAGCCACGTCACTCGTGGATCGCGCTCCCCTCATTTACTACATATGCAGGTCAGCCATGAATCGAAGAAATCGCTATTGCCATTATCAATGGGGACGCCTCAGCAACAACAAGGATTGATAATGTGGTCTACGATGGAGCATCATACGCTGGTGATTACGGTAGCCATTGCCTTTGTTTCTGTCTTAATGTCCTATTATATAATTTTCAGCAGGTGGAAACACAGATCCGACGAATTACGGGGAATGCAAACCAAAAGTTTTGAGAAATTAGCAGACAACAATGGCATTGCCATCGAAGCTGCTGAAGGAGGGACGGATGTTATCATTGTGGGAGCAGGGGTCGCAGGTTCGGCTCTCGCTTACACACTTGGCAAGGTAAGCCATATCAAGTAGTGGTTTTTTCTTTTCTGTATATTTATTTTCTAAATGATGTTTTTGATCTAATTGAATTTCATGGATTTAGTAGTCAGTAGACGGAAACTATGAAACCCTTGTCATACCACTTGGCGAATTTAAATAATCCCTTAAAAATAAGACTGCTGGACAATATTTCCGCTTGATTTGCTCATTAAATGTTAACAATTTGGAAAACAAATAGTATTTTCAGGATAGTCAATGGGAAACATTAACAGTCTGAGAGTTGTATCATGCCAACTGCGGCAATGGACGCTTACATATTGCATTATGCCAATGTTTTAAAACTCGGACTCGGAGTGAAATAGGTCATGAATCGGTAATGACTCGGACGATTTGAATTTGAATTTAATGACTAAAAAATGATATTTTAAAGATTCTAATCCATGATTACAAAGCATTAGAGACAAAATATCCAAAGTATACCATATAAAGGTGAATATATTAAAATGGCACGAAGTGTAACTGTACTGTGCAACAGTGCAATATATATCTGGAACAAAATACATAATCAATGAGGCCTAAATGGGCCGTCTAGTCCAAAAAAAATATGCTATGTTGCTACTACAGCAAACATCATACATGTCATTGATCAACATGATCAATCATCAAACTCATCACCACTGCTAGAACTAGAAGTAGAACTAGAATCAGGACTAGCAATGGCATCATCATCTGGCTCAAGCTCGGACTCTTCAAGGTCATCTACAACTGCAGTAATAGTAGTAGCTGAACGCCTAGAAGCACGAGGTTAGTGTTCATCTCATAGCTTTAGGATTAGGGTTAGATTCTAAGTTGCACGAAATGAGGAAACTGAGACGAGTTTCCGAAACGGGGTTGCTTTGGAAACGTGAGCCCCCAAATTTTTGAAAACGGGGAACCACGATATTTATATATGTGTGTGTGTGTGTGTGTGCATTTTAAATTAATAAATGAACAAGGATGTATGTATGTATGTATGTATTTTAAATTAATAAATGAACAAGGACATCTAAAAAAGTGAATGTGAAACATAAATCATACATGTTGACGAATCATTGCCTTAGGCCTATATTGGAATTGTATTCATCAATAACACCTTATACCTCCCTCCTCTACGCTGTAGCCCTTGCCTCTATCTTGAATCTCAAAGTTGATCCTCCAAGGACATTAGTCAACGACTCAACACCCTACAATTTTGATGAAACTTCGTAATCCAATTGTTAAAATAAGATAGAAAAAGCTTCCCATGCTTAATAAGTGATTTTGTTTGAGTGAAAAGTACATTTTTGTTAAGGTCCTGACAGACGAGTTCAACAATCAACACCACCAACATCAAGGTATATAGAGGGGTTGATGTGCTTGATTAAATGCCAATCCCATACCCTCGTACTGTTGTTGTTGTAGATATGCGAGGCATCCTCACTAGCCTAGCCGACCTAAAGAAACAAACAAACATTAAATGTATTTTTTATATTGCAAAAGGACAAGTCGGCCCAGTGAGGGAATTTTCCAAAAAATAATGTATAAATAGAAGTGCTGCTCATATCATTTCATCATTCAACTCAAGCAAGTTCGTACAAGAGAAGAAGTTTGCACTCCCTGGGTAGTAGAAGACTTTTGTAGTTGATTTCTTGGGCATCTATTCTTATTGTACTTTTTTATATTCATTGTGCTAAATCTTAGAGTAAGAAAGGGTGGCTGGGTTTTTCCCGAGTTTGGGTTTTCTCAGGGCAAACTGTTGTGTCTATTGTTTTCTGTGCATGGTTGTTCTTTCAGTGATCCTTTTATTGCTTATTATACTGCTATAAGTAAAAACATTAACATGTAATCAGAGCAATACTGAAAGTGACTATTGCCAAGAACTAGGGTTTGGAGTTTCTTCAACTTCCAACCATCAAAGTGGTTCGATCTTACCTTCATTTAGCTTGCCTCAGTAAGGTGAATTTTCTTGTGCAAACAGAATTTTATTCTGACAATTTTCCTTTTTTGACCTAATTACTGTAGTTGCTGCAGCTAGTCAAGAATTAGGGTTTGCTGGTTCTCAGTGTTCTAACCACAGATCAAGAAGAAAAGAAGGTTGATTCAACTTGCCCTAGGAGGGCGAATTCATCTGTGGAAGTGGCTTTCCAAGAATCCAAAATTGAAATTTGACCTAGCTCTTGCTAGGGTTTTTGATCTAGACTACAGATCTACTACCTGGTCAAAATGTCAAGCATCAAGGTTGGAGATAGGCTTGATGGAGGTTCAAATTACTACTCATGGAAGTCTAGAGTGCTTATTACTCTAGAAGAAAATGATCTATTGAATTTTGCTACAAAAGGAGTGTCAGAACTTGAAGGAGATTCAGAGAAGACTCAATGGAAGAAGAATGATGCCAAGGAAAGGAGGATCCTAATAGATTTAGTTAAGGATCATTTGATTCCTCAGATTTCTCAGAAGAAGACGACAAAGGCAATGTTTGACTTATTGAAGAAATTGTTTGAAAATACAAACATTAATAGGGCTCTTGACCTAATGAAACAACTCTTAAGCATCAAGATGTCTAGATCAGACACAATAGCTTCGTATTTCATGAAGATCACAGAGATTAAAGATAAATTGGCAACAATTGGTGAAATTATTGCAGATAGAGAATTGGTCATGATAACTTTGAATGGTGTCCCTCAATCTTGGGAACCTTTCATCTGAAGCATATCGTGAAGATCAGAACTACCAAATTTTGAAAGGCTATGGGCAGACTGTACACAAGAAGAAACCAGACTTGCGGTTAGAGGCAAAATACAAGCCCCTCATGAAGAAGATCAAGCCCTCATTACACATACCAAGAAGAAAGGAAAGAGGAACTTCGGACAAAAAGACAAAGTCAGAAGATCAAGTCCTGATCCTGATCAAAGGAAGAAGAAGGACATGTCAAAGGTTCAATGCTACAAGTTCATAAAGTTTCGTCACTACAAGAATCAATGCAGTTCACAAAAAAGGAAAGAACATGCCTCAGCAGCTGATGTAGATCAAGAAACTCAACCAAAGAAATCGAAGAAGACAGAAGATTTCTTCTTCATCTCAGCTTTATCAGGTACTATTCCTACTGATAATAATGTTTGGTTGTTAGACAGTGGTGCTTCCAAACATATGACAGGTTATAAGGAGTTTCTCTCAAACCTAGATGAGAAAGATTCACATCTAAGAGTGGTTCTTAGAGACGATGCTAGATATACAGTGAAAGGAACTGGGACAACCTCCTTTTAGTTAGATTCTGGTGAATCTTTGCATTTGGGAGAAGTATTATATGTGCCAGGAATGAAAATAAATCTTCTCTCTATCTCGGCACTAGAAGACAAGGGTTATAAAGTTGCATTCTCAGATGGGAAGGTTCTTGCATGGCACAAGAATTCCACTATTGATTCTACAAGAATAATTGGTGTTCGTGAAGAAAGTTTATACAGATTGACGGTGCAACCAGTTCAGGCTCTAGTACACGACTCTATTAGTTTGAGTGAGCTATGGCATAGGAGACTTGCTCACCTACACTATAGAGTTCTTCCTCCTCTCAGGAAGATGGTTACAAGACTTCCCGAATTTTTGGTGGAACACAATGGCATCTTCAAAGGATGTGCACTTGGCAAGAATGTTAAGGGATATTTTCCTAAAAGTGACACCAGATCCAAAGGAATATTAGAGTTGGTACACTCAAACTTGTGTGGACCTATGTCAGTTACATCATTGGGAGGATTTTTGTACTATGTGACCTTCATAGATGATTTTTCCCGAAAGACATGGATCTATTTCTTGAAGTACAAAGAATCCGAAGAAGTTCTGAACAAGTTCAAGGAATTCAAGGCCCAGGTTGGGAACCTATTCAGGAAGAGGATAAAGATTCTAAGGTCCGATAATGGAGGAGAGTACACCTCCTCAAAATTCAGTAATTTCTGTAAGGAAGCGGGAATTAAGAAGGAATATACAGTTCCTTACAACCCTCAACAAAATGGGGTTGTAGACAGGAAGAACAGATCTATAGTTGAGGCAGTCAAAGCCACGATCCATGATCAAAATCTACCGATGTTTTTATGGGCAGAGGCCTCCAGCATTGCTGTATATGTTCAGAACAGAAGTCCACACAAGATACTAAAGAATATGACTCCAGAAGAAGCTTTCATAGGTGTGAAGCCAGAAGTTGGTCATCTACGTATATTTGGTTGTCCAGTATACATTCATGTACCCAAGGAAAAGAGAACAAAGCTGGAACCTTCAGGAAATAAGGGTACATTTGTTGGGTATAGTGAATCCTCGAAGGCATACCGAATCTACATCCTAGGTTAGAGACAAATTGAAATCAGCAGGGATGTTTCCTTTGAAGAGGAGATTGCCTTCAGAAAGGCTAGGAGACCATCCTCAGATAGTGAGGAGCAAGAAGCTCCAAAAGAAACAGAGTCATTACCCCCTCCCTCTTCAAAAGTTCAGAGGGAGCCGACATATCCAATAGGTTCTGTAGATCCGATGGATATAGTTAATCCAGAAGAGCCCACAAATGTTCCTAGAGATGTTGCTATTGGGAGGAAGAGGCCTATTTGGGCTCGACAGACTTTAGAGGATGCAGAAAAGCATGCTACTCCCCCAGGTACATTCAGGGAGAACAAGAAACCTCGAAGATATTTAGGATACGTAGCCCTGATGTCCCACATTATTGATTCTCATCCTTCCAGTTACTAGGAGGCTGCCAACTAGCAGGTTTGGAAAGATGCCATGATGGAAGAATATCAATCCATCATCAAGAATGATGTATGGGAATTTGTGCAGAGACCTGAAGGGAAGTCAGTGGCGACTTCCAAGTGGATCTACAAGATTAAACATGCAATAGATGGGAGCATTGAGAAGCACAAAGCATATTTGTGGCTAGAGGGTTCTCTCAGAAAGAGGAAGTCGATTATGATGAGACATTTGCTCAAGTTGCACGATACACGACCATCAGATCAATCATAGCTCTAGCTTCAACTATGGGATGGAAGTTGCATCAGATGGATGTTAAAACTGCTTTCCTCAACGGAGTAATTGAGGAAGAAGTCTACATCGAACAGTTAGAGGGTTTCGAGATTCATGGGAAGGAATCCCATGTGTGCAGATTGAAGAAGGCCCTATATGGCCTCAAGCAGGGACCACGAGCATGGTATGCCAGGATTGATGGATACTTGGTGAGCTTGGGATTCACCAAGAGTGAGGAAGACTCTAACCTTTACTACAAGGTTGAGGATGGCAGACCATTGATGCTAGTACTGTATGTTAATGATTTGTTTCTCACAAGAGATGAGAAACTTACCAAGTGGTGCAAGAAGATGCTAGCCTCTAAGTTCAAGATGAAGGATCTTGGTCCGATGCTAAGCTGCAGGGAATCGCTCTAGAGCCCTCCGCTTCGCTCCCAATTCGCGATCCCGGAATTGCGATTCCTCATCGATTCCTCCCGGGATTGATTTCTCAATTCGCGATGCCTTGGAGAAAAAAACGCTCCCTGGAATTTTAGGAATCAATCCGGAATCGACACTTCCAGATTGATTCCTGAGCGATCTTGGGCAAAAAAAATCACTCCCGAAAACGCTTCTTGAGCGATTCCTCTTTTTTTCTTTTCGGGATTGGCTAGGGTTAATTTGGGCAAATAAAGTCTATTGGACTCCATTTGGACTCATTCTCTGTCCTCAGTGGTAAACAGTTTGATGTGCCCCCCATGGTAAACAATTTAAAACTTTGATGTGCCCCAGGTTGGCAAAGAGTAGTTTCACAGATGATAAATGCATTTTCTGCCCCAAGATGAAGCTGTCAAATGCATTCTTTGGGAGTGTCGGTTTTCTTGTCAATGTTGGAAATTAGCACAGCAGAGGTTCTTTGAAATGATCTAGGGTACCATTCATTGGGGAGAAGCTGTTCTTGGGGACTAACTCTTTCATCAGTCACCTTATCAAGGCTTGTGGCATTGTATCCATATTGCTGTTATGTTCTCTTTATGGAAATTGTGCTGTAAGTGTGTTTTTGAGGACTCTAGTGGCACTGTTCTTCCTTTCAAGGGCTGTGGATGGATGAGCTTTGTGCCCAACTCAAGGGTGAAGGGTTTTTGCTCATTAGAGATGAAAAAAGTGAATTGATAACTCCATATTCAGAATTTGTTGCAGCTGTAACTGCAATAAGATAGCTGCTACAATGTCTGAATATTCTTATCTTTTCTTGTACAGATTTTGTTCTCCTTGTACATAACTGTTTTGTGAGTAAAATAAGAAGTATATTTGAAATAAAACACTTTTACAGGAGTTTCAAAAAGGTCTATCCCATTATTTGTCAAAACCCTGGCCTTGGGTTTACCTTCACATCATATATCAGACAATGACATTATAGAAATTGGACAAATAAATAAGGAAAATTTGGCAGTACACTGGTAAAGGGGCCTTTTCAGAAGCACCTTTGCAATATTAATAAAGTTCATATTCTATTTGGAAGGGATAAAAGTATAAAATAGAAAACCGTCTGCATGTTAATTTTAATCAAATTCTAATTAATACAGTTTGGTTATATGAGAAAAATGGTATTGACATATGAGGGTCAAATACATGCAGGATTGTCTTAAAGTCGATGCCATCAGCTACACATTTGTACTTCCCTTACAAAAATTCAACTTCTGTTACAAAAATTCAGTCATAGAGTTTGTTTGATAAAGTAAATCTTAACAATAACTTAATATCTTTGCAAGTTTGATATTGGATTTAAAGACATCACTTGCAAATGGTCATTGCCATAGTTATGTCATTCCAAAAAATCTTCTGAGATGTCCTAGATGATTGATGTTATATCATTGTGTACTAAATGGTTATATGAATATCTATGTTTTCATGTTTTCTATAGCTAATTTGGCATAATACATGTTTTTTTTAATATATATGCATAAAAATATATTAAAATATATATTATATAAAAAATGCTCCCGAAACGCTCCCAAAATGGAAGCTTTTGAAAATTTCGCTTTTCGCTCCCACTCCCTCTCCCCGCTTCGCTCCTCGCTCCCAACAGCGTAGGTCCGATGCATTACTTCTTAGGTTTGGAGGTGTGGCAGAGACAGGATGAAATTTTCATGATCCAAGGAAAATATACCATTGATATCTTGAAAAGATTTGGTATGATGGACTGTAAATCCATGAATACACCAATGGAGATAAACCTTAAGAAGTTGAGTGATTCAGCTTCCAAGTCAGAATTGATAGATCCTACCATGTACATACAACTGATCGGTTCACTGATGTATCTAGTTAACAGTAGACCAAATATCTGCTCTGCAGTAAGTGCTCTCAGTAAGTTTATGTGTGAACCAAGACAGGTACATTGGGTTGCTGCGAAGCATGTGCTAAGATATTTACATGGGACTGTGAAATATGGACTGAGATATGCTTCTAGGAGTGACATGAGATTGTATGGATTTACAGATTCAGATTGGGCAGGAAGTGTTGTAGACAGGAAGAGCACCTCCAGGTGTTGCTTCAGTTTGGGTTCTACAGTGATTTCCTGGTGCAGCAGGAAGCAGCCCTCAGTAGCATTGAGCACTGTAGAAGCAGAGTATATTGCAGCAAGTGTGGCAACACGAGAAGCAATATGGCTTTGGAAGCTCTTTGCAGGATTGTCCGGGAAGACACTTGAGCCTATCGTGATTCACTGTGACAATCAAAGCTGTGTGAAGCTTTTAGTGAATCCTGTATCTCATGATAGATTGAAGCATGTGGAAATCAAGTACCACTATATCAGAGATATGGTACAGAGAGGAGCAATTCAGCTCTAGTATATCCTGACAGATGAACATATTGCAGACATTCTCACCAAGCCTCTTTCCAGAGTGAAGCTTGCGTACTTCCGTGAAAGACTTGGAGTATTGGAGAATGATTCCCCGAGTGAAAGGGAGTGCTCATAGTCCAGGTAGGACAGGGGGTCCTTGTAGACCGACAATGAACTCTGTTCAGGATAGGCAGTCCTTGTAGACTGACAATGAACTCTGTTAAGGACATGCGGTCCTTTGTAGACCGAAAATGAACTTAGTCCAGTTAGGACAGGCGGTCCTTGTAGACCGATAATGAGTTCAATCCAGTTAGAACAGGCGGTCCTCGTAGACCGAAAAAGAGTTTTGTCCAGTTAGAACAGGCGGTCCTCGTAGACCGACAAGGAGTTCAGTCCAATTAGGGTAGGTGGTCCTTGTAGACCATAATGAGCTTAGTCCAGTTAGGATTGTTGTTCCTATGAGGAAACTTCTCCAGTATGGAGAGGACTCTTGTATAGAGTATATTTGGATCCCTGTATGGGATATCGTCCTGTATTGACGATGTTGACCCTTTTCTTATGATGAAGAGATGTACGAGTCCAACCGTGACGATCAGAAGATGTACTAGTCCAGTCGTGATGTTCAGATGATGCCAAGATGTATGAGTCCAGTCGTGACGTTCAGATGATGCCCAGATGTACAAGTCCAGTTGTGATAATCAGATGATGCTTGATGCGTTCTAGCGTGATGATACCTCTCTAGCTAAGAGGGAGTGTTGTAGCTATGTGAGGCATCCTCACTAGCCCAGCCGACCTAAAGAAACAAACAAACATTAAATGTATTTTTTATATTGCAAAAGGACAAGTCGGCCCAGTAAGGGAATTTTCCAAAAAGTAATGTATAAATAGAAGTGCTGCTCATCTCATTTCATCATTCAACTCAAGCAAGTTCGTACAAGAGAAGAAGTTCGCATTCTCTGGGTAGTAGAAGACTTTTGTAGCTGATTTCTCGGGCATCTATTCTTATTGTACTTTTTAATCTTCATTGTACTAAATCTCCGAGTAAGAAAGGGTTGCTGGGTTTTTCCCGAATTTGGGTTTTCCCAGGGTAAACTATTGTCTATTGTTTTATGTGCATGGTTGTTCTTTTAGTGATCCTTTTATTGCTTATTATACTGCTATAAGTAAAAACATTAACACGTACATGATAGGATTTGGTGGAAACTTTGCAATCCTGAAATCCTAAAAACTATAAGTCTATTGAATTCCGAATGGGATCTAAAATTCTACTTTTTGCATGTGAAGTCTAATGAGGTTGGAACCGCTCTCAAACATCCAAAAACAATTAATGGTAATATTAAAAATTTATGTAAAAGGATAGAAAATGAAAGGTAAGGAGAATGTCACATTTATTTTTAAGGATTTAGTATTACCAAATACTACTGGGTAACTGAACATAGTGTATTTTTTATTACAGTCAACTTGGCCGATTTAGGTCGAGATTCGGCCGAGTTGAGCGGTTCGGTACCAAACCGGCTGAGTTGGACACCAACTTGGCTGGTTTGGTACTGAATCGCTCAATCGATCTGGTTTGAAGGTCGAGTTGGCTCGGTGGAGGGTCAACTTGGTCAACTCGCCCGAGTCCGTGTCCGAGTTAATCGATTTTTAAAACAGGGCATTAGGGCCGAAGTGTGTGTAGAAGAAATGGGACTCCAAAATTATGGAACACATGGCTAGTTTTTTCTAAATGATTTATAGTGTTTTTTAAAGCTGCTTTGTTACTTCTCATAAAGTTTTAACTTGTACATTGGGAACTATCCCCAGTAGGGGGAACTCACCTCCATGTTTTTGGTATCAGAGACCAATCTCGAGAGAAGATGCATGGCTATACATTGAGTGTGTTGTTCACTTCCATAGACCATTTTTGGATGTTCTTTCATTGCATCAAATACATTCACATGGGATGTCCTCTATCCCTCCAAAAGGAAGAAAACTGCAAAAATTCAAAGAAATATGGTGAGGATGACCCACCGAAAACTAACCTTAAACTGCTCGAAACCCCATACCACTAAACATCACCTGCGTTTGCACTTGAATCGCATCAACACCCACAAATATTGGAGACAGATGCTAGCAACCTTGCTTGAGGCATGTTAGAAACATTAGACCTTTTGAAGTTTAGGTAACAGAGATAGAGGCACATTTAACATTGCGGTTGTCAAAATAATGCCAAGAGAGGAGCATGTTTGCATACTTAAGGCCAAGGTATAGATCGCATGCTAAAAAGTTTGAATAATAAATAGTTTTAGAGTAGTTAACACACGAGTTTGATTGGACACCCTACACTTCAAGTATGAATCTCACTCAGTTGGCACATCTATTGTGTTGAAAACCATGTTTTTTTCCATGGTTGATTTAATTATGTCAAATTGAAGTATATTTGTTTTCAAATACGAGGCCTTTGAAGCCTGCCTCAATCTGTAAACAGTCATATAAAATTGAACACCTTACACTTCAAGTATGAAATGAATCTCACTCAATTGGCACATCTATTGTGTTAAAAGCCATGTTCTTAGTTTTTCCATGGTTGATTTAATTATATTGAATTGAAGTATATTTGTTTTCAAATCCGAGGCCTTTGAAGCCTGCCTCAATCTGTAAACAGTCATATCCACGAAATATTTCTTACCTGAAAACATACTTCTTGTGGCTGATTTCTACACATACCACCCTTTACTTACAACCTGAAAATCGACTAGCCAGATTGTGTTACCATGGTCGGAACTAACTTGGATATATGCAGCTTTGCTGTAAAGGAAGGCATTCCTTTAATCACCGTGAGTGCTTTCTTCTACACATCCATGCCCTTTTCCTTTTTATGATACCAAGGTTCAAAAGGTATTATAACAATAGACACCAAAGCAAAATAAACCTGTTGTACACCTTCTTTACCTCCTCTTTTTGGTCTTTTCCTTGGCCATTCTTCTCTAATTTAGAGTTGTACCACTTTGGTAAACACTTAGCCTTTCCATCAGTCAAATCAGTTCCATCCCTTACTTCTTTTGGAGAAATTTCAGCCTCTTCACCCTCATGTGCTCTTTTCACACCATCTTCCAATGACTACCCTCCATCCTGCAATTGTTTTCCTGGCACTGATGTATTTTCCAGCCTCAAACTAGCGATTTATATTGGATTTTAAATCTGAATCAGACAGATGTAAACCTGATTTATAATCGATAATGACATCCTAATGCGGGGGACCACCACTTATGCCATCTGTGATAGAAACTCTTCAACATCACATGTAGCAGAACTCAGGCTCTATATGCCTTGATTCAACAGTCTTCAATGACATCTACACTTTCTCAGCAGCTTGTGGGTCAGTGGCTCACAATTTTCACAACTCTGCATTGAATCTACATAACATGGTTAGTTTGACAACCAATCATAAATGAATTCCTTCTTGTTAGGCAGAACATGGTTAGTGTGACAACCAATTATACAGGAATTCCTTCTTGTTAGGCTTAGTTACGTCTCTCCACTCTCACTCATATTTGTTGGACTTAGGCATTCTTGACATCATCAGTCTGTCGTGTTCATTTACATCATGGTGCCTTTGCTATGGTTTTATACATGTTTACGAGGTACCTTTCTTTATTGTTACTCTATTGTTACTTTATCTTAGTTTTGATTCCAGCATTATATAGGAGTTGCATTTGCACTCCCACATTGCACTCATACTGGTTGTACCCTTCTAGTTCCATGGACCTACTTTTGTGGTCATTCGTTGGACATTAATAGAATTATCTTATCTTATCTTTCCTGATGTGCTCTGGCTCTTCTCTTATTTGCTTGCTTTGCTGAGCTGTGCTTGACCTTTCTATCTTGTCTGTCTTTATGCTTTGTCAAAACCCTAATCTCCTTAATCCTAACCACCACCTATCTCAATCTTGGGATGTATGGCTAAGGTTAAATCTTGTCTAAGTCATTACTGTATTAAATATATTTCATTTAGGCCCCTAAAACTAAGTTGACTTCAAAACATGAGACCTTCACTTTTTCAAGTGAAATTACAAAATAGAATTATTTTCCATTTTTCTCAAGTGGTCACTTTACAAAATGTGGGAGGGTCTTCATGGGACAATTCTATTAAGATTATATGTTACTAAAGACTAACTTCTAACTTCATGAACATTCAATACATTTTCACAATAGCAGCATAACAAGGATCTCTGAAAGATACACAACAATTTATGCTTGGAAACCCTCAAGGGGAAGAAAACCCAGCAAGAACTTCCTCAATATAGATTACCAAAGTACAATGCCCAAAAATAAGTTTCACAAATAAGAGAGACAAAAATCAAACTCTAGAGCCAAGCACAATCCTCCTCCTCCTTCGCAAACTTCCTCTCTCCTCTAACGTGCAATGCTTGAGTGAGTGAATGGTACAAATGAGAGAAAGACACTCTCTATTTATACTTTACTTTTACTTGACTAGGCCAACCTCTCTAGGGAGACTCAAAATAATAATAATAATAAACTCTTTTGGGTACTATCGACCCGACTTACAATGGAGGTTTTACCTCATGACTTTTACAGGACCTTTTACATTAATAACATCTCCTGAAGGAGGAATAATACAAGTAGAATATTCTTCGAAGTTACATTAATTCAACACTCCCCCTTAACAAGAAGGGTATTCTACTGACAATAACAACAATAGGTGTGGCTCTACACAACATCATCGGAAGGAGGGAGGAGGAGGCATCATCAACAACATCATCTGGAACATTGGTTGGTACATCTATAAATCATTGGAAGTTCTTCAACAACATCAATATCAGCAACTGGAACAACTTGCTGTAACATCATCATCATCTGCAGCACAGAGCTGGAACATCATCTTCGGCTCGAAGCTGGAACATCATCATCATCTTCAGTACAGAACTGAAGCATAATCATCTGCAGCACGAGGCTGGAACATCATCATCTGCAACACGAGGCTGGAACATCATCATCCGCAGCACAAAGCATCATCATCTGCAATACTGGAACATCATCATCTTCAGTATTGGAGCATCATCATCTTCAGCGCTGGAACATCATCTTCTACAGCACTGGAACACCATCATCTGCAGCACACATGATCCTTCCTTTCGGAATTACGGGATTGAGTTCAACATGGGTGATCCTTCCTTTCGGAATTACGGGATCATGGATAGTCCTTCCTTTCGGAATTACGGGACCCAGTCCATCAACTCTGGTGATCCTTCCTTTCGGAATTACAGGATCATGGACAGTCCTTCCTTTCGGAATTACGGGACTCTAGTCCAACAACTTTGGTGATCCTTCCTTTCGGAATTACGAGATCATGGACAGTCCTTCCTTTCGGAATTATGTGACTCTAGTCCAACAACTCTAGTGGTGCTCAGACAATCCTTCCTTTCGGAATTACGGGACCCAGTCTTTACGAAGCTAACACACTCGGACAATCCTTCCTTTCGGAATTACAGGATCATTGTCCACTACTCACATCTTAGACAATCCTTCATTTTGGAATTATGGGATTTTAGTCTAAGGATCAACATTTAAGACTATCCTTCCTTTCGGAATTATGAGATCACTGTCTAGGGATGATCAATCCCAACTGCACCACCATAGTATCATCAACACTACTCCCCCTTTCGAGGGAGGTCCTTATGGACTACACCAAGCATGTCACGGAAGTGCTCAAGTTTCACACGAGACAGAGGCTTAGTCAACACATCTGCAACCTGTTCATAAGTGCTCACATATTGGAGCTTTATAGCTCCCTTCTGCACCATATCACGGATGTAGAGATACTGGATTTCTATGTGCTTCAAATTATCATGGAACACGGGCTTCTCTGTCATCTTTATACAACCCTGGTTATCACATAGAATCACTGTGGTATCTAACTCCAGATCAAATAGACCTGATAACAACTTCTGAAGCCATATGGCTTCACAAATGGCAGAACAGGCTACAATATATTTTGCTTCTGCAGTGCTGAGAGCAACACTGGACTGCTTCCTGCTTAGCCATGAGATCATGGCTGACTCCAGACTGTAACATCCCCCTGAAGTGCTCTTTTTGTCTGAGACACTTCCTGCCCAATCTAAATCTGTATAACCAAATAGTCTGAATTCATGATCTCTAGTATAACTGAGACCATAGTCTATCGTACCTTTTAGGTACCTCATCACATGCTTTGCAACTACAAGGTGAACACGTTTAGTCTCAACCAGATATTGACTCAAGATGTTCACAACAAAGCATATATCTAGCTTGGTATTCGTCAGATACATCAATGACCCAATAATCTGCCTATATAGTGTCATATCCACCAATTTTGGCGAAGCATCAGATAACAACTTCAAATTTGGGTGTGGCCATGGCTTTACATTCCAACATATCAAATCTTTTCAGGATTTCTACTGCATACTTCCCTTGGTTAAGGAAGATTCCTTCTGGGCTCTGCCTTACTTCGAGACCTAGAAAATAATGCATCAAGCCAAGGTCTTTCATCTCAAATTCTGCAGCGAGCTTCTTCTTGCACTCTGAAATTTGCTTTTTATTACTTGTCAGGATTAAATCATCCACATACAACAATAATATGATAGGTTCATCATCCATAACCTTGAAGTAAAGGTTAGAATCAACTTTACTTTTGGTAAAGCCCAAGATCGTCAGAAAACTATTAATTCTTCCATACCAAGCTCTTGGAGCTTGCTTCAACCCATATAGAGCCTTCTTCAGTTTGCAGACATGCGTCTCTTTGTTTTCAACCTCAAACCCTTGTGGCTGTTCTATGTATACTTCTTCTTCAATGACACCATTCAGGAAAGCTGTTTTCACATCCATCTGGTGTAACTTCCACTTCATCGTGGCTGGAAGTGCCATGATGGTTCTAATGGAAGTGTACCTTGCTACTTCTGCAAATGTTTTTTCATAATCGATTCCTTCCTTTTGAGAGAATCCACGAGCCACAAATCTAGCTTTTTATTTTTCAATACTTCCATTCGCTGCATGTTTTATCTTATATATCCATTTGGAAGATACCACACTTTTACCTTATGGTTTGGGAACTATGTCCCATACATCATTCTTCATTATAGATTGGTATTCTTCCATCATAGCTTCTACCCATTCTTTCTTTTGAATGGCTTCTTCAAAACAAGTAGGCTCTTTGTCTACAAGATCACACATCAAAGCCACATAATTGGAAAATGGATTTGACTTCTTGCTTTCTCTCGAGGAGCCTTCTGGAGCCCCATACTTTTCTGCATCTTGAATAATTTCACGAGCCCAAGTTGGCTTTCTCTTGCGAGAGATAGTCATGGGTGGAGGTTCTTGGGGCTCCAACATATCATGATCTTCTGGAGTCTCATCATCGGGAGAGGGTGCAACTTCTGCAGCTCTGTGATCTACATCTTCTTCATATACTTCTTCATGCTGACACTTTCTGGATTTCTTGAGAGCTGCATCTTCATCAAATGTTACATCCTTGCTAATCTCCATGTGATGGTAGCCCGGTATATAAATTTTGAAGGCCTTGGAGACCTCACAGTATCCAACAAAGATTCCTTTCTTTCCGGAAGGATCCAACTTGGTTCTTTTCTCTTTTGGAATATGAACAAAAACTGGACAACCAAATATCTGGAGATGACTTACCTCTAGTTTCTTTCCTGTGAACATCTCTTCGAGCGTTTTGAACCCAAGTGCACTATGGGATATTCTATTTTGGACATATACTGCTGTCCTTGCTGCTTCAGCCCATAGGTGTATGGGAAGATCTTGATCATGGATCATGGTCTTCACTGCTTCCATAATAGTTCGATTCTTTCTTTCAGCAACATCATTTTGTTGAGGATTGTAGGGAGTGGTAAGCTCCCTCTTAATCCCAACATCTTTGCAAAAGGATTCAAATTCTTTAGAGGTATATCTCCTCCATTATTTGACTTGAGTGTCTTGATTTTTCTTTTTGAAAGATTCTCTATCAAGGATTTGAATTCCTTGAATTTTCTGAATACTTCATCTTTTGATTTCAAAAGGTAGATCCAAGTCTTTCGAGAGTAATCATCAATGAATGTGACATAATATACATACCCACTTAAAGATGTTGAAGGCATTAGTCCACATACATCTGAGTGATTAAGTTCCAATATCCCTTCTGTCTTGGTGTCGCTCTTCGGAAATGGATTCTTTATTTTCTTTCCTTTTGCACATCCTTTACATATTCCTTCATGGTCAATCTTTAGATCAGGTAACCTTGTTACTACCTTGCTCACATGTGGTAAGGCTTTGTAGCTCATGTGAGCAAGCTTTCTATGCCATAGTTCACATGGACTTGTAGTATCATGAATCAAAGCTGCTTCTGAATGTCCTTTTGGTTTATATAAGCCTCCTTCTTCTATTCCAATAACAACTGCATCTTCTATAGATTTTCCTCTAGGCCACATGAGAACTTCTCCATCTATAAAGGCAACTCTAAACCCTTTCTTATCTAAAGCTGAGATAGAAAGTAGGTTCTTCTTTAGACTTGGTACATATAGTACATCCTTCATCTTCATCGGGGTTCCTGAATCAAGCTTGTAGGTGGCTTCCCCTATTCCCTTAATAGGGTATTGATAATCATCTCCTAATGATACCCTATGAGGGGAGTTCTTTTCTTCTAGACTGGAGAGAGTCTTCTTCTGACCTGTCATGTGCTTTGAAGCACCACTATCAATTAGCCATGTGTCATTTCCAGGTGTCATGGACCCGAAGAGAGCGAAGAATAAAACATATTCTTCTACTTCTTCCTTTGCTAGCTTCCTGGGAGGGTCTTCTTCTTCTTCTTCGACTAAATGAGCATGATGTATTTTGTTACTCTTCTTCTTGTATTCTTCTTTTCTCATTGGACAATCTTTGGCAATATGTCCCACCTTATCACAATGAAAGCATTGATAAGAAGAGAAGTCCTTCCTTTTTCTTGTAAGTTCCCTTCTTGTACTTCTGAAACTTCTTAGGAGGATGAAACTCCTTATGAGTTTCCTTCTTGTAATGAGATTTTCTCTTTCCTCTTTTAGTATGGGTAGCTAGGGCTTGATCATCATCTTTGAGTAGCGCTTCTCGATTTGCCACTCTAGCTTCCTCTTGAACACATTCTTCCCATACAACTTCAAATTGTAGACTTTCTTTTCTTGCACACATTGTCTGGATAAAAGAATCCCAAGGTCTAGTGAGACCATTGAGAGCAGTCATCACTAATTCTTCTTCGTCGAGATTGTCTCCAATTGCTTCTAGTTGTTCTTTGAATTGAGAAACCCTTGTAAAGTATTCTTGGATAGATTCACCTTGATTCATCTTTGTGCTTTTGAGTTGGGTTCTCAAATTCATCTTTCGATTGATGTTTCTTCCTTCATACATTCTTGATAGGGCATCAAACATCTCCTTTGGAGTTTTCTTGGAGGACACTTGAGGAATCAAGTGATCCTTGATGGAGTCTGCTATGATCCTCTTGGCTCTAATCATATCCTTCTTATGCTTTTCCTTTGCTTCAGCTTCCTCGGGTTCTGGCATAACTTCTTTAACAAACTTTGAAAGATCATTCTCTTCTAGAATGAGTCCAATCCTGTATTTCCAAGCACAGAAGTTTTCTATGCCTTCCAACTTGTCATCAAGCTTAGTGCTTGGGGCCATCTTATCCTGGAGAGCAGAGAATAACCAAAAATCAAAATTTCTCAAAAGTGAAAACTGAACTCACCAAAAGATGTGCTTGACTGAGGCGAGTATGCTAGTACAATTTGTTTCTAAAGAATCCAAAATTTCACCCTTGAAATTTGACGTACGAAATACTGGTCTGCAGTTTGAAAGTTTCTGGTTTTTCTGGTCCAAAGTCAAACTAGGGTTTGACTTTCTGGAAGATTCACCCACTGAAAAACTTCGATCTTGGTGCCAATAGATGCGCCTAGGAGGGGCGCACTTCCCTATGCCACTTGCACTAAAAATTCCACTTTAGTAAGAAACCCTAATTTTTATGCTCGGAGAAAGAGAGAGATTTACCCTATGAAAGCTGCTCTTTTCAGTCTAGCTCTGATACCATGTTCAGATGCTACTAAAGTCTCAGTTCTAACTTCATGAGCATTCAATACATTTTCACAATAGCAGCATAACAAGGATCTCTGAAAGATACACAATTACAAGGTACACAACAATTTATCGTGGGAAACCCTCAAGGGGAAGAAAACCCAGCAAGAACTTCGTCAATATAGATTACCAAAGTACAATGCCCAAAAATAAGTCTCACAAATAAGAGAGACAAAACTCAAACTCTAGAGCCAAGCACAATCCTACTCCTCCTTCGCAAACTTCCTCTCTCCTCTAATGCACAATGCTTGAGTGAGTGAATGCTACAAATGAGAGAAAGACACTCTCTATTTATACTTTACTTTTACTTGACATTTAACCTAACTAGGTCGGCCCCACTTAACTTGACTGGGCCGACCTCTCTAGGGATACTCAAAATAAGAATAATAATAAACTCTTTTGGGTACTATCGACCCGACTTACAATGGAGGTTTTACCTCATGACTTTTACATGACCTTTTACATTAATGACATCTCCTGAAGGAGGAATAATACAAGTAGAATATTCTTCAAAGTTACATTAATTCAACAAATTCTGGAGGGCCTGGCCCTGAAAAATGTGTGAAGTTAAATATTTTCACGTGATGTTTTTGTGTGTGCATTTGCTTTGTCTTGTCTTGTTAAACTTTCTTGGAAAATAAATTGTGGACTATTTAATCTGAAAAAAGAAAATACAGAAAATGATATATGGAGATACACAATTTTTACATGTTGAAAATCTATCAATGCAGTGAGAATGCTTTTTCTGCTAAATATATTTTCTGCATCCTTGTCAACTTCCACACCCAGGAGTGTTTTCAATATTAATTACTGGATTCAGGGAAAGGATTTTGTTAATGGATTGTCTAGATTGCGTATGCATTTTTTATTTACAATCAATAAAAATAAATTTGGAAGTGTTAGAAGATGCAAGATTCACTTGTCCCTAGTATAGAGAATTGTAAAAATAAACATTCATGTGTGGGAGGGGAGAATTGGTTGAGCAAGTATATTAGGCAAATGATGAATACTAGTTTACTTTTCTTATTTTTCTACTAATCATTGCAGGATGGAAGACGTATACAAGTAATTGAGAGAGACCTGAGTGAGCCTGATAGGATTGTAGGGGAACTTTTACAGCCAGGCGGATACTTGAAACTGATTGAGCTGGGACTTCAAGGTAAGTATTTTGGCTGCATATTTGATAGTGTGTGATTGCTCTAACATTTTAGTTTGGCACGCAGTTCATTATCTTGGCAAGCTGATTCTTATATCTTTTCTTTTAACTTTTGAGTCAATTTCAAGTAGATTGGTCAATTTGTAAACAAGGTGATTGATCAAGATCGCGTTTAGGTCTGAAATTTGGTTTGCTATACAGCTTGTAGTTACTGTTTTCTGATGATTAGAAGCTTGTGAAGCTCATATTTTTGAGCTGTATTGACTAGGAATAAGAGGGTTTTGATTGGTTTTTTCTATATACTGTTAACATACTTATTTCTCATACACAGATTGTGTTGAAGGAATTGATGCCCAGCGTATAATGGGGTATGCTTTATTCAAGGAAGGAAAAGATACCAAAGTGGCATATCCATTAGAAAACCACAATGCAGATGTAGCTGGAAGGAGTTTCCACAATGGGCGGTTCATCCAGCGCATGCGGGAAAAGGCTGCTTCACTACCTACGTATATGCAATGCCTTCTTCCTGCTTTGTTTATTGTTAGGAAAATACGATTGCATTTTGTCATTATCTGATGAAAATGAGGTTTTTTTTGTTTTTTTTGTTGTTCTGTAGGTTGCATGAGCTGCATCACTCCCTATGGACATTCCTGGTTATTTTGTTTATAGTTCTCTTCTTATCATCCAGTTTTCTAATTGTTTTATGTGAGATTTCAAATCTAGGGTGCCATATTATTGTGACAGCACAAGGTTTTATATGGTAAATAAACCTGGGTAGTATATCTTATATAGAGAATCTCCTGGAATAGTTTCTTAAGTTATCTCAACTGATTCCTTTTAAGCAATGTTCCACCAAGTTTCTGGGACAGGCCTGGGATGTGTGGACATATCCCCCAAATTTTAAGGAAACATAGGGTCCCCCAAAATAGGGAACTGAATTTTTTTCTTTCTTTTTGGAAATTTGCTACTTACATATTAACAACAAATATAAGACAAGGGTACAAAAAGGCACAGTTCTCTGAAAGCTAAAAGAAAGGCCTTCACATCTGATTGTGCCTCAATAGAACAAAAATGTGCATCTCCTAAAATGAGAACCTATATTACCGGAAACTCCACCCCAAGGTGCTGGAAACACATTTTGGTGCTTCAGAAACGTTTCCTTGTTTAAAATGCCTTTGAAACATTTCTGAAACATTTCAATGATGTTTCAGACCATTTCAGTGGGTGTTTGAATCACTAAGACAAAGAAAAACATAAATTTTTAATTAAAAAAAATGCTAAAACTAATTTCTAACAAATCAAGTTATAAATAGAGGGCTTGGGCTTCTTAATGATAAATCTTTTAGTTTTTTTGTCTTGATTTTGAAATTTGAAATTCATGAATGGTATTCTGAATTTCTTTTTGTCTTTTTCGTTATATATATATATATATATATATATATATATCCAAGGAAAACTTTGTGGGATCCTCCCTATTCCCTGCAATATCCAGATGGAGGGCAGATCAAGCTCTAGCCACAATAGCCGCTGGTAACCTAGTGGGACTCAGCTGGATTTGAGCTGGACTAGAACTAGAGACCTCAGGATGAACCCTGCCTTGGCACAATCGGTTTGAACCAATCGAGCTAACCCATTGGGCTTATATCTGTATCTATATCTATTATGTGGTATGTATTTGACGAATCCTAGCCGTATCGTATCTTGATTTTAAAAAAAATTGTAATATTTTTAACCATTCCCATATCCGTATCTTGGATCTGAGGGATGCTCTCATTGTTCGACCCCTTTACATTTCGCCATTGGGACATGATGTTTGTATTTCTTTAGGCCAGTTCAGAGTGGGCTCTCATCATCTCCGAGTAGAGATGGACCACCATCTTGACCGGTCATACAGGTTATGCCAATTATGTCACCTTCGAAAGGTTGAGACCGAGGAGCACTTCATCTTTCGGTCTCCTATTTACTACAAGTTCCACAGGCAATTTCATTGTCTTTTCAGGGACCTTCTTCCCACAGAGCTCCAAACGTTGACTAAATTCTTTAGATACCTGGATTAGAGATGTCTAGCATTATACTTGTAGGAGGCTCTCTGGCTTTTCTTTTTCACCCTCCAATGATATTCTTGGCCGGCACCAACCTCCACTCACAGTATCACTTCCTTCTTTTCGGTGCTTCCTTTGTCTAGGGGCACTAAGAGACCAACAAACAAGGGCACTGATCTTGACCGCTCAGTTAGGACATGGTAGTCCACTTGCACCTTTGTCCAACACCAACAACGGGGATAGTCTCGGTCCCATCCTTGTAGTCGGACAACATCATCTAGGATGCAGCAACAGGTTCCCTCCTCCAGGCAACGACGCACTAACCATTGTAATTCATCTTCTAGTTCTTCCTCCAGACGAAGTACTCCTCTAAGCTTCCTCCAGTCGGCCTCGGATGGTAGGAGAGGTTCTCCTAGTGTTTCCAGAGCTTCTAGTGTCTCTAGTGCCCCACGACAGTGATGGTTTCGCAATTTTTGCATCACAGCGCTCGGATCCACTCCCTTTACACATTTTCCTCTCTTGAATCAACTTTCTTCATATCTCTCTTTGTATATTTTCCTCGAGACCGACTCTCGATTTATGGAGTTAGGGTTAGGTTTGAGTTCTGTTTTTAGCTTTTTATAGGAGCTAATTTTTGAGCTCTCACTTTGTATTGTTATCATGGTACTGCACAGTTCCATTGACCTACTTTTGTGGTCATTTGTTGGACATTAAGAAAATTATCTTATCCTATCTATCTTATGCAACTTGATGAGAGTGTGCACTTTTAACTCCAAATTGCATAGACAAATATTTCAGCAGATGTTCTTTAAAAGGGACTATACATAAATTACTGTGGATAAAAACTGCCTCACATTCCATTTTCCATACAACATATAAAATGAGCACTAAGATGGATTACCAAATCCCTCTATGGTGGAATGGACACATCAAATCAACATCATGTGGTATCTAGCAGCCATTTCCACTAGATGAGTTATAAAAGAGAGGCTGTCAATTTTTGTCTCCATTCTCCTTATTTTTCTGTTGTTCTCCCTGAGTATTGCCTTGAGCTTGAGCTTCTCCATTTCCATGATTAGTCAAAGTTGTTCTTGAAACTCTGATGACTGCTAATATAGCATATCTGCGCCTTTATCTAAGAGTTTAACCACCTTTTCCTTCAGTGCTGCTTCTTCTGCCATGATAATCACCTGGGTTTTCCTTTTGTTGGGGCCATTTTCTTGTAGATGTCGATGGTTTCAGAAGAACGTGGACAAGGATGAAGTGTAGACATTTGGACTCTCTTTTGGTGGGATTTTGTTATCTACCTTGTAGTTGTATGTTGATTCCTCTATCTTTTCTTCATGATCGTATGAAATGCTTGCATGTACTTCACTTCACATTACCTCATACTAGTAGTGTTGGGTCATTATGAATTTGGTAAGGGCAGGTATTTCTCATTAATTCTCCAATTTTTTATTGTACATGGTTCTAGAGCAACTGCTTGTCTGCCATCAAGTTTAACTTTTAAACGACATGATTGAATGTGAGGGAATTAAAGTTCAATAGCTTGGAATCTAAGAAACCGGACACGTCCCTCTAGGGCCAAGTGTCCCGTGGGCAACGTTTGGGCGCGGACACGACTGCCCCACGTGGGGGACACGAAAAAAAACGTGTCCTGATTTCGGGACACGCGTGTCCTAACTCTGCACAGCGTGTCCCGATTCCAGGACACGAAAAGGCCCGAGAACAGGCTTTTTTGGTTTTTTTTTGTCATTTGTAAGTGAAGGGAGAGTGAGGGAGAGCTAGAGAGAGCCCAGAAGTGAGTCTTTCCGTCTTTAGAAACCTGAAATCTAATGAAAACTCTGAACTGAGAGAGCAGTAGACCGGTTCCCTGTACATTACCGGCCGATACTGATTTCTCACTGATCGCTGATTGCAATTTACACTGTGCGTAATTGATTGTATCTGGATTTTGATCCTGAGATGTAAACCGAGGATTATTCGGCATCTTCTCCCCACAGTGAGTAGGTGCGATCTTCAGAGTCATGTGCTGTCTTACAAATGCCAGCTGGGTTATTGAGATCGTATTCCAGTATGAACTTTGTGACTTAGACTTCAGTTCTTAAGTCTTGTTTTCCTTTTTAAATAGACAATTAGATTGAACATTGGGAACTAAAGTCCCATTATTCGAATTGTTCTTTATAAGTATGAAACTTTTAAGAGGATAATATAATAAATATTAATGTACAGGAGTTAGATAGATAATCCGTGAATTTATTCACCGGCGACAGAACCATAGTAATTTTTTCAGTCCACGCGCCAGGCCTCATCTCCAAGTACAAGAATATTATAATTGTTTAATAGAAAATGATTCAGTTGCACACCGAGTCTTCCCAAGAATTGTTTAATTGTTTAATAGAAAATGATTCATTTATTTATGCATAATCATTTATGTCCCCAATGTACATACGCTCATTTATACAATTGTAAATTGTGTGAAATTTGACTTTATGTAATGATAGGAAAAGGAATAATGAATGTAAATATTCATTCATAGAATTATAAATTATATGAAATGAGGATTCTATATAATTGCACTTTGTAATTTTATATAATGATAGGATAATAACCGAAGAAATGCAAGTATATAATATTTGTTTATAAAAGTATATAATATTTGTTTATAAAAGTATATAATATTTGTTTATATTTTATTGGATCTATATGTCTATATTTTTAAATTTTAATATATTTTTAAAAAATGTATATATGTATATAAAACGTGTCCTTCGTGTCCTAATTTTGGGGGTCACCGTGTCCCGTGGGGATACTCGTATTTTGGGGACACTCGTGTCTCGTGTCCTCGTGTCAGGTGACTTAGCTTGGAATATATATTTAATGCAATCTTTATAAATAGAATGCTCTTAAGTGTCACCTTTTTTGTCATGATGTTGAATATAAATTGATAGTCACCATAACAATGTAGATCCTTGATGTTATTGTGAAGATCTAGTTTTATACCTTTACTGAGTGTCTGAAATTTGATTACATTGTTACTTTTAACCCCTAGGCTCCATGCAAATTTTGGTTTGACTTTGTCCTTTGAGTCAGTAATGAGCTCTTGTAGCATAAATTTCAAACTGGTAATGTTGGTATGCCAAGGAATGTAAGGTCCTCCATAGGCAGTTTTGGTTTGCTCTCCCTCACGGCATCAGGAGAGCCATTAGAGTTATGAGCACTAGTAGGGCTACACCTTTGCAAAACTCTATGCCATAGCTCTTTACTTGTAGCTTTTTTATGAGCTTGAGCAGAGACTTCTTAGTGCCAAAGGACATGGATGTTTTTGCCCAGGGTACCAGACCATTGATCACATCTTTATGCTCCAAGATGTTATTGATGAGGTGTGCCGTCATTCTTTGACAGTCTTTTGCTATGTGTTGACTTTTGTAAGGCATTTGAATTGGTTTTCGACTTTGTTTGGGATCTATATCGGTGAGCTAGAGTAATTTCTTGGAGACCATATCTAGGATGGGGATGGTTTCCTTCTTCGTCATGTGTTGATCTCTATCCTTTTTTTTATGATGTGATCCTCCTTGCCTCCTCTTCTCATGGGTTGCAAAGACAACCAGATGGACTTTCACGGTTTTGTGATCTTCAACATTCGATATTTAACCTTGGTAATGCCAAGGTAATGATCTTCGCAACGGGTCCTGTTATCACAAAGTTTGTAGCTGCCACTAAAGGTATCCTGCCCGAGACGGTAGAGGTGGGGCAGCAAAACCTGTGACATTCGCAAGGGCATTGTTCACCACTTAATTGAATGGTTGTCACACCGAATGGGCTCTTGTCACTTTCGATCGAGCTAGGAGCAAGATCAAGGGGGAGACCCTAGCCAGCCAATGAAGGCTAGTAAACCAACACAAGACACACACACCAAATGATATGAATGAGACTAAACAATGAAATCTTGAGTTGATTGATCTAGATCTAGGAAATGAATGTGGGATAGAGAGTTTAAGGATTGGTTGAGAGGTTTTAGAGGTATGAGAAATGTTCAACCTTGAAGATATATCACCACAATGAGATTTATGAAGTAGATCTAACTAGATCTAATGCCAATGAGAAATACCCAAATTGTCCCACCTAGGGTTTAAGCATTCAAATGTAGGATGGCTACAAATGAGGGCTTTTAGGAGTTAATGGCACTTAGATTGGTTGCTTGGGGTTAGATCTATGCTTTAGAAGAGAAACAAGCAACACCCAAATTGTAGATTGGGGCAAATGATCAACTACCCAAGGAGGGCGAATTGCTCCAAAGAGGACCAGTGCTAGATCAAGGGTAAATGGAGTCGTTTTAAGCTCTAACTTGGTCTCTAAGGGTTTATGAGGATTTCCAACTTGGGTTTTGAATGGCAAGCCCAAATAATCACCCGATCTACCACTTCTATGAAACGAGGGTTTTAAACTTTTTATTTTTGATGATTAGTGGAATAGAAATTTGAAACAAAAGAAAACTTCAAAGATCGTACTTGTAAATTTTGCGGCCGCCAAGTGCATTGATGATCCTTTCACTTAGTTACAATTTCGAGCTAGATCCGGAGGGTTCCAAGCTAGATCGATTTGCTCAAGTGGTGGAAGTGCACCCCCTCTTCCCTGCAAGTGCAAACAAAGAAAGTTAGATTTGATCTACAAGAAAAAGAGATAATGTAAGGCATCTCACAAAAATAAATCAATGGAACAAATCACAATTGGATACTCCATGAGATGAAGCGATTTGAGAGAAGGAGAGATGGAGATCCCTCACAATGATGCCCTCAACCAAATCACATCCCTACGTAAACAATTTGGCCTCCACAAATTGTCTTGAAACCACAACGATTTTGCTCAAATGTCTAAGAAAGAGGCTTTACAATCATGCACAAGAACATTCATCAAAGATTTGCAAGAGTTCTTCAAAATTTTTCCTTTATTGCCAAAGATCCAAGAGCCAAAATTCCTTTGCAATGAGTGAGAGATCAGATAAATAGATCCTCAAAATACAAAAACCCTAAACCCAAAAAGATGGAGGGTTGGGATCAAAAGATAATACATCAAGATCAACGGATAATGATGTGCCGGATAATATACATGAGATCACTCAAAGAGGGGGACACACTTTCCTCAATGATGCCTATGGAGTAACATAACATAAGATATGACATGGTACAACATAATAACATAAGAGAGGGGGGCTAGGAGGTCCAAACATCACTCCACTAGCACCCCCTAGTACATCAATATAAGATATAACATGTGATCATCAAGGTACAACTAGGAAGTGCGCCCCCTCTATGGAAGATGACGCCCCCAAGGAGAAAGATAAAATCGTGTGGACCTTAACAACAGATGTAGACCATGCTAGAAGGTGTCTAGAGCATCACTAATATCCCACGGACAAATTTCATGCCATTTCCTTGCCCCATTAAGCCAAATCGATTTCCTTGCTAGCCATTTTCACTTTTTTTATTCTATTTTTCCATGGTACTCTGCTGCTGGAAAATAAATTGGCCATATAATCAAGTACTTGTGCCCAGAACTGAGATCTGAGTTCACCAATGAACTCAAAATGTCCAAATCCACTAGGAATGAGTACTCATATACCATATGTCCATCAAGAAATGCATGTGGAAGCTCAACCTGTTAGATTTATACAATTATAGCAGTATAATTTAATTGCAGATAAACAATAGGATCACTAAAAGAATAACAAAGCATAGAAACAATGAACACACGAATTTTTTCCTGGGAAACCCAACAGGGAGAAAAACCCAACAACCTTCGTATAGAGATAATTAGTCCTTAGAACAGAGTACAGATACAATAGAGAGATATAGAAAATTTCTCCAAGTGGAAACCCCAAAAATCACTTCTCTAGCTGCAGATGCGAACTTTTCTCTCCTCTAGTGCGAACTTGCTTGAGTTGAGTGAGTGACCAAATGAGGCACACGACCTCTCTATTTATACACATGAAAAGCTGATTTTTTCCCTTACTGGGCCGACCTAACTTTCCCAAATTGGGCTGACCTGTCTAGGGCAGTTCTACCCATTGTTTGGGGTAGAATGCCCACTATTTTGGGGCAGTTTACTCACCGGGCCGACTTGTCTTGGGGGAAGATAAAATAACATTTAAAAATTCTTTTCTTTGTGTATTTTCATCCCAAGGTTTACATTGATTCTTTCAAGGGTTTTACATGATTAGTTACATCAATATCTTCTCCCGTAGGAGGTACAACAATAATGTAATAAAGTACAATAAGAATATCTTCCGAAGTTGCACTATTTCCAACACTCCCTCTCAACAAGGAAGGTATTCTTCGGACACGGTCATCATCAGCATCACGATCATCTGGATCTCCTCTGTACATCACATCTGTCTCGATCATCTCTATACATAATGAAGGTTGTCAACATAGTCTCAGTCCATCGAGAAGTGTCATCATGCATCTGCTCCACACAGTCCATCGGTGGATCCATATATCAACTCAACAACTCTATACAATCCATCGGAGAGTCCAACATGCATCATCTCAACCTAGTTCATCGTTGATCATGTATCAATACAATGTGCGTCAACTCAACCCAGTCCATCGGGGAACATGCACAAGGACAATGTGCCTCAACTCAACCCAGTCCTTCGGGGAACATGCACCAACTCAACCAGTCCTTTGGTGAGTCCAAGAATACCATTGTGCGCCACTGTGCACCAGCCTCTCCATCCCGTTTCAGGATGTCGAGAGATCTCCTCACTCTTTTTAGAGTGATCTGGAGAATGCACTAAATCTCTCCATCATGTCCCATGATGTCCGAGAGATCTCCCCACTCTACAGAGTGTTCGAGAGTGTGCGTTGGCCTCTCCATCCCATCAGGATGTCTGAGAGAATAAGCTCATGGAATGATGCCACCTCCCACAGTTCGAGGACACCAAGGAAGTTGTACTAGCAAAACAGAGGGCAACAGAGCTGGAACATATAAAGAAAGATAGGCTACTCACAATTGAGGCAATCACACAGATCACTAAAGAAAATTTAATGAGCAAAATAAGAAGCCCACAGACAAAGAAAACTGGGTCATTCTACAACAAGCCTTTGCAGAATAGTTTGACTGCCATCTCCAATGACATAACTAGGCATGAGATAGCTTTTGAGGCAACTTCAAAGGTTAACATAAATTTTTGAGTGTCACGATGCATGGCATGCATATATATCGAAAAAGAGCTAGCCTCGTACTTAGAATTTGGCTTGCACTTTTAGTCGGGTCACTTTATAGTGTCAAATGACTTTAATGTATAAAAAATTGAAATAATAAAAGGAGAAAAGGACAAGATAAATCTTGAGGAAAGTCGAATGGGTGGAAGATGAATGGTCAAGGCAGTTACATAGGGTCCCCATTGTACTTCCTATATATAGGAGTGAAGAGAATTAAAGAAGGGCTTTTGCTTATGTATATTTTGTAAGAACTACTTGTTGTATTAATGAGGAGAAGCCACTGATGGCCAATTTTTGAACTGAGAATATCTCACGTGGAATGGTGAATTGTTGAGAACAACTTCTTATTGTTTGTCATTGACAGTGTGCAGTAAGATTGTATTAGGCTTTGTGACTATTCATTTCAGTATTATTTACTATCTTGCTTTTTTGTGCTCTCATCTAGAGTTTACTTTCTTATGAATTGTAGAATTGGAGCCGAGTAAAACAAAAAAATATTGCAAGTACTTAGTTTATTGCAATTTTTTTTATCTTTCAAGTACTTGAAAATTTTTGTGCTTTTAATGTCTTAATCAGCATATTAGGTGCAAAGTTGGTGGTTTTTTTTTCACTTTTTATGAATAGGTAGGAGGAAGTGCTGCCGAAAATTTGAAGATCTGAGACATCCGAGACCCCAGGAGCACTTTCTGTGCCTTAAAGTTAAATTTTTGTGAAAACTTGTAACCTTTTGGATCTAGATCTATAAGGGCCAAAGGCATCCATCTTGAAATTGTAAAATAAGTAATACAGGCAAGTGGGCTACTTCAGTGCCCACACCTAATCCCCCCTGGGGGGATCTCGCAAGCTCAATTTTGTGGTTTGCAATTTTTGTTCTAATTTTTCTTTATTTTATTTTATTTTCACATGCACACAATCCGCCCCAATCGGGTTGTATAGTTAGTTTTATTGTTTACTGCTACAATCTTGCTTTTACAATCTTGTACTTTACAATTAACGGACATCAAAAACTAAATCCGACTGTGCATTCCCGATGTACCGAAAAAGAAAAGAGATTCTTAGCCGTCAATAATTTTGTTTTTACAATTTTTGTACATTATTAACAATAAAATCTAAGGTCGTGTATTCTTGAAGTAAACTGAAAGGGTTTATCGGCCAATGTTCCCCTAAGTTTCTGGGACGGGGGGACGGGGGAGCAGGGAAATCCACATTCGGGATGCGTGGAGACCACCCCCAAATTTTAGTGAAATTCGGGGGGGGGACGGGGGGACGTCCCTAAAATTATAAAAATAAAATAAAATACCAAAAATAATATTTCATTTGACGTATATTCATGATTGTGCAATGTAAATACTAAATATATTGATTTATTTTCTAAGTAGTACTAAGTAGGGATTATAAAAAGTGAAAATAATGGAAAAACATAAAAAAAAATATTCTCAAGGGCATGGGTGGGGGGAAACATTTCGTCAGGAGTCCCCGGGACATCGGGACGTAGGAAATGCGTCCCCGACCCTGTGGGACGCATCCCTATGGAACACTTTATCCTCGGTAGGTGACAAGAGATTCTCGGCCACAAAATTTTATTTTATTTTTGTTTTAATAAAATTGACCAAGGCTTAAAGTTCCAAGTATGCTCTTGGCTGTTGCAGCTCAGTCTGATCAGTTGGTCAATCAGAAAGGGACTTGAGTGACTAGTTTAATAGGGCAATCCAACGAAAACTTGAGCTCTAGAACTCGGGGGGTCGTGTGAGGCAAGTGGGCTACTTTAAGTAGGTTATGCCTCGCCCAGTTGGACCCTTGGTTTAGTTGTCACTACGCTCAGTTCGAAGGCCTAAGTTGGAATTGGGCCAAACCACAAACTAACCCATTTATTAATTCACGCATCTAATAAAATCAATTAAAACTGACCAACAAGATTTGCATCACTTTCGTGACACAACAACACTCCAACTTATGTGACTCCATTTGGCACTGGTCTAATATGCAAACAATCAAACATTAAGTAAATCAATGTGTTAGATGGATGTATCTTTATTCATGTTGCTGTTGTAATTCATAATTGCATTTCTCTGGTTCAGTATTTACTTGTATTTCAAACTCCTAGATTAATTTCATTCTCTAACTTAGCTTAAAGGCCTTAGTTTTGTTTTCATAGGGACCACCCCCCTTGGCTTCGCTAGGAGTTGGCCTAAACGGAGGAGTTGAGTGTTGGGTGACAGTATCTCAACTCTTTGCTTGCCCCCAAGGACGCACCCAGTGGCTTGAAGATTTCTTCCACGCTAACGGTTAACCCCCTTTTCCCCCGAGGTGCGTATCCGGTGGCAACGGTTCTCAGTTTTATATCACAGGTCCTGTGTGGTTATCCTTGTCTAGAATCGTCTAGGAGGATCACTTCCTTCTTCCCTATAGTCCAACATTCTCAGGGAAAGAAATGACAGCCAAAGAATCATACTTCCTTAACTATCAAATAGGCAAGGGCTTGGACTTCTTCTTGACCCCCCTCCCTGGTGGGGCATTTTTCTTTCAAGAGACTATTGAAGAGCTATAGTGCTAGAACCTAGGTTGGACATCACAAGATCAACAGATAGTGTAACTCTAAGAAATCCCAGAGCTAAAAACATACTCCCTCTATTTTGAGTACTTCTCAACATGATTCATACTTGAGGTCGCTTCCATGCAGTTTCCAGTGCTTTTGCAGGTGTTAGCATGCCATGCTTTTCTCCTTTAATATCTTCTTCTAGATTGGCCATGCATGCCATGCTTTTCTCCTTTAATATCTTCTTCCAGATTGGCCATGCATGCAGGTTATATTTAGTACGAGGAGGTTGCCCCCACTTGTGATATTCTAGGCAGATCTTAGTGCTCTTCAGATGCTTTTCCAGTACCTTTCAGTGACTTTCCAATGCTTCTGCAATGCATGAGGAAGGTGCCTTTCATTGCATGCTTTTGTTCTAATTCACAAGATAATTCCAAAAGACCAAACACCTAGAGCAGCCGCTCACATAAACAGATCACAGATCAACACATCGATGTTTTCACGTGGTTTAAACCCTTGAAAGGGAAACACTCCATGGCCCTAGCCAAATAGCTACTTGAAGCAGTTTATTATGCAAAAGAAAGAAAGTTACAAATGAGCTTCTCATAATCAATCAACTAGCAAGTGACCCTCCATGCTTTTTAAATAGATATCATGGACCAATTGGGTATTAAGCCATGGATCAAAGGTAGTTATGATCTAAGAGAAGTTGAACCGTCGGATCACTCTATGTCTAGAACATATCGTGATCGTCGGATTAGATATTTACAAATGCATACTAAAGAAACACACTTTTTCTAACGGATATATTATAACAAGTTGATTTTAACTAACTCCTAAGTGTCTAAATATCCTACCATTCCCCCTTAAGAACAACTTGGGATAGGATTGAAGGATTTACAAAAGTGACACTATTAGGAGAAGGAAGGAGGCATTAGAGCCTATCCCCCCTTAATGACAAGTTCCTGAACTCCTAACATAGATCAAAGTTTAGAAAACTTCGCTTCTGTAAGAGATTTGGTGAAGATGTCTGCAACTTGATCATCTGTAGGGAAAAAGAGCACTTCAAGAATGCGATCATGAACAAGCTTTCTTATGAAGTGCATATGTAGCTCAATGTGTTTGCTGTGTTGATGTTGAACTGGATCTTTGGTGAGCTTGATGGCACTTTGATTGTCGCACCAAAGGGGAGTCGGATGTTGCTGCTGGAATCCAAACTCTGAAAGGATCTGTCAAAGCCATAAAGCTTCTTGATTGGCATTAACTGTTGCACGATACTCTGCTTCTACTAAAGAGAGAGCAAGAGCTTGTTGTTTCTTACAAGCCCAAGTGATAGGTCCAGAACCCAGATTGAAACCATAACCTGCAGTAGACTTTCGATCATCAGGATCGCTAGCCCAATCTGAATCAGTGAAACCGATCAACAAAGGAGTCCCCCCCTGAACTGTAATGAATCCCAAACTGGATTTTACCCCAAATATATCGAAGTATTCTTTTTGTTGCTTTCCAATGACTTTCATGGGGCGTTTGCATATAGCGGGCACAACGACCTATGACAAAGGAAACATCAGGACGGGTATGAGTCAAGTATAAGAGACTACCAACAAGCTGACGATATAGGGTGGCATCAAGTTCGGGTGAAGTGCAAGTGGCAGAAAGTTTGACTCCAGACTGGAAGGGAGAGGGGGTTGGTTTACAATCTTCCATGTGAAAGCGACGAAGAAGGTCACAAGCATACTTAGACTGAGAAAGAAAGATTCCTTCTTTGGTTTGCAAGACTTGGAGGCCAAGAAAATAATGCAAATGTCCTAAGTCTGTCATTTCAAATTTTTGCTTAAGACTGGATTTCACATGGGTTAAAAGCTTAGGGTTGCTACCAGTAAGAATAAGATCATCAACATAAAGAACAAGGATGATGAGATTGTTTCCTACTTTCTTGGTATAGACATTAGGGTCAGAATGACATCTAGAAAAACCAGTATCAAGGAGAAAGCTATCCATTTTTGCATGCCAGGCTCGAGGGGCTTGCTTAAGGTCATATAAGGATTTTTTAAGGCGACAGACAAGGCTAGAGTCATTCTGAGCATAGCCAGGAGGTTGTTGCATGTAAATTTCCTCCTGCAAATCACCATGTAAAAATGAAGACTTGACATCCATTTGATGGACCTCCCATTTATCTAAGGCTGCAAGGGAAAGAACAAGGCGGATGGAGTTCATTTTGGCGACAGGGGCAAAGGTTTCATTGTAGTCAATTCCTTCAACTTGGGAAAAACCTTTGGCAACTAACCTTGCCTTAAGTCTTTCAACACTTCCATCTGAGGCATACTTAGTTCTGTAGACCCATTTACATCTGACAAGTTTTCTTCCTTTTGGAAGAGGGACAAGATCCCAAGTATCGTTTGCCATTAAGGAACGATATTCTTCATCCATAGCTGTATCCCAAACTGGATTCCCTGAAGCTTCTGCAAAAGTCTTTGCATCATGATTCTCAGAAACTTGAGCCAAAAGAGAAGAGGCTCGCTGGAACTGAGAACGTGTTCGTCGTTGATCTCTAGGATCACCGGCAAGATCATCAGCTGCTTCACATGTTGAACTGTCCCATCGAGGAAGTGATTGTGCTGGTGCAATTAGAGGAAAATGATCAGGCGGAGGTGGATTTTCATCCTCACTGTCATCATTAGAAACTGGAATTGGAATGCTGTCAAGGAAGTTAGGAGTAGAAGAAGGCACAAGCACTGAATTAGTCTCGTAGGCCAAAGATGGCACAAATGCCGAGTTAGGCTCGCAGGCCAAGAGATTTTCATCAAATTTAACATCTCTTCTAATAATTATATCATGAGAATGTGGCTGAAGAAGTCTATAACCTTTTACATTTTCAAAATATCTAACAAATATGCACTTTTAACTTTTAGGCTGCAATGCTTTCCGTTTTTCATCCAGAATATGAGCCCATGCTTCACTACCAAACACACGGAAGTGACTTACATCTGGTTTAATTTTACTCCATACTTTTTCCGGTGTGATATCTTGTAAAGCTTTGGTGGGGGTGTGATTAACTATGTAATTTGCACAATTTATGGCTTCAACCCAAAATTGAAGACTTAGTCCCTTAGCTTGAAGCATACAATTAGACATATCTTTTCAAGTGCGGTTCTTCCGTTCAACGACACCATTTTGTTGTGGTGTATATGGAACAATATGTTGTTGTTGGATTCCCTGTTCAGTGTAGAAAGTAGTGAACTTGTTGTTAACATATTCTCCCCCATTATTAGATCTTAACTTAAGAATTTGATGACCAGATTGTTTTTTAACAAGGGCCTTGTAGGCCAAGAACATGTTAAAAACTTCGCTCTTAAGTTTTAGGAAATAAACCCAAGTGCGTCTAGAGTAGTCATCAATGAAAGTTAAGAAATATTTGAAACCAGAAAAAGGAAGTATATGGAAGAGGACCATGCAAGTCACTATGCACAAGCTCCAAGGGGGCCGAGGCATGCCAAGAGGCACGTTTGTCAAAATTGTCCTGATGATGTTTTCCGAGTACACAACCAGAACAAACACCATCCCTGCAAGATACCATCGGAAGACCTGTCAACATATTTTCTTTACATAGTTGTTGCAATGAGCGATAATTTAAGTGACGAAATCGCTCATGCCAAAGTTTGCTCAAGTCATCACTATGAGCAACAAAAACTGAGGGAAAAGGTGATGACCCAAAGTTTTTAAACTTGTACAACCTGGTAATATCATCAACAATTCCATTGGCTAGGACATGCTTAGGATCTTTAAAATCCTTGATTACAACTTGGTGAGGTGTAAACATTACAGTTTTACCTTCATGAGAATGAGTGATTTGATAGATTGACAACAAATTGCAGGAAATTCTTGAAACACATAGTACATCATTAAACTGTTCATTATCTACTGGAACTGTTCCAAATCCTACAACACTAAGAGATCTATCATCACCAACAAATATTTGTTTGGTGTTACATTCATGCATAGTAGAAAATATGGCTTTATCCTTAGCTATATGATAAGACGCTCCAAAATCAATGAGCCACTCATTCGGAGTAGAAGAAGAAGATTATAGGAAAAACCAGAAGCACAAAGTGCATGTCCATGAGATGAAGATTCTGAAGACGAGTCAAGGCTGATGTGATGCTTCTTCATTGCTGGTTCCAAGGTTGCCATCTTCTTGAAACATTTAGATTCATCATGATTATCTTTCCCGCAAAAGTTGCAATGGCACTCAGTCTTCTTACCTTTTGGTTTGTTTGCTTTGTCATTTTTTAAAGAATAAGCTGGTTGAGAGGGTTTGGGACCCTTGTTTGGCTTATTATTGCGAATATTTTATTTCTTGGGATGCTTGGACTTCTCTTTCTGTTGTTCCAGCAAGGCTTTGCCAGATATGTCGGCATTGCTAATCATTCCAAGATGTATGAGCTTATCCCGCTCTCTAATCAAAGAATCACAAAAGGATTCAATAGTAGGCTCTTTATAGTTAGTTGGATCTAAGGATTCTTTCATGGAGTAAATTGTAGATACAAAAACATAATATGCAGGTCCAAGTTTGGCAAGAATATGATAAATGCATTGCTTGTCTTGTCTTTTAATTTTGCATTCTGCACATAAGAGTCTAAGAGTTTTGTACTTAGATAGATAATCTTGAATGCATGAAAAATCAGTTGGATTTAAGGAAATCAACTCATTTTCTAGCTGGTGACCTTAAATCTCATTGTGTTTACCAAACACAAATTCCAATTTTTCTCAAACTTGATCTGGTTCATCAATTCCAGATATGTGGAATCGTAAATCAATAGAGATTGACATCCCAATCAATTCACGGGCTTCATCACATTTATTGCTCCATTTTATTTTCTTATCAACATCAGTGGGCTTTGTTTCTTTCCCTGAGGTAATTCAATAAAGTCCTCTACTTCGTAGGACATCCTCCATACGAGATTTCCATGAGAAATAGTTGGAACGAGTAAGTATAATATCACATGGGGTGGCCATATTGTAAAATGAAGGTCGTAAAAACAGAAACCAATGGTCTGGATGCAAAGATCACGAAAAACTAGGTTGTTTAAAAAAAAATGGCACTGAAAACTGACTTCGGATGAGGAAGTTATGCCAAATTGAAAAAATGGTTCTAGGTGACCCCCAACAAATACGAGGCAGGCAAATGATTGACTTAATTGAAAAAAAAAGACCCCCCCTCTTCCAAAGCTTAACCTTTTAAACTCACTTTACAATAATGTTACTTTATGTGAACCACTTTTGTAAAATAAGTGGAGTTTCACTTTTACAATAATGTTACATTAAATATTGCATGCAAAAAACTAAAAGACTTTAAGTGACTCACTTTTATAATTTAAGGGAGATGCACTTTTACAATAAAATAACTAAAAAATAGAAATTAAACGCAATTTTAGAAAAGTAACTAATAAGAAGACTAAACCTCAAGACCTCTTATTAAATAAAACAATTTTTAACCAAGTGAGCTAATATTAAAAGGTACGTAAAAGATGGAAAGGATGAAGGTTTTTTTTTTTTCTCTTTTGTCTTGAACTTTGTGCTTACCAGGAAAGACATTTTTCCTGCAAATCACTTCACATAAACCGAAAAAAAAAAACAATATTCCTCGAATTTGGGGTTAGACCTCGTTAGCTTTCCTACACTGTATATGTTTTCTCACTGTTTCTGATTTGCCACGGTCGCACGAAGTGCATGGCAAAGAGCATACGCAGTAAAAAAAACCCTTTTTCTTTTGTTTCTAATTTGCTGAGATCGCACAAGGTGTAGGGCAAAGAGCATATGTAGAAAGAGAAGGTAACAACCCGAAACTACAAAAATACTAGATCTGAAAAGAAAATGAGAAAATTATTTAATAAAAAACATCATTGTAACAATATACCTCTAGATCTGATAAAATGCAAGTATCTTGGGCAAACAGAAGCCTTTTTCGATGAAACGAAAATTGTTCCCCACTGGAAACGACGCTTTGGACACAATGAAACACCTCTTACAGCCAAAAAGTGCACAGAAATTTCAGAACCAAAAACCCTTTCACAACTTCAGCTATACCGGTTCAAGATCTAGATCACCATCGGAAGTGACTCTTCAAAAAGGCTCTGAGACCATGTTCGACTTCACAGGATAATTCCAAAAGACCGAACACCTAGAGCAGCCACTCACACAAACAGATCACAGATCAACACACCGATGTTTTCACGTGGTTTAAACCCTTGAAAGGGAAACACTCCATGGCCCCAACCAAATAGCTACTTGAGGCAGTTTATTATGCAAAAGAAAGAAAGTTACAAATGAGCTTCTCATAATCGATCAACTAGCAAGTGACCCTCCATGTTCTTTAAATAGATATCATGGATCAATCGGGTGTTAAGCCACATATCAAAGGTAGTTATGATCTAAGAGAAGTTGAATCGTCGGATCACTCTATGTCTAGAACATATCTTGACCGTCGGATTAGATATTTACAAATGCATACTAATGCATACTAAAGAAACACACTTTTCCAAATGGATATATTATAACAAGTTGATCTTAACTAACTCCTAAGTGTCTAAATATCCTAACAACTTTTGGTCTTTTGTTGCCTAGTTGAGGTGTCCTAGTTGAGTGTGCAAAAATACACATCAAATATCATTGATTTTTCAAACTTAATTGCAGATTTGTTAAGGAAATTGCTTTATTTCAGCAGTGAAACATTGATTTAGGGTGATTTTCTTGCATTTTCTGCCATTTTAGTTTTTTCTTTTCTGTAACTTTTATTGCAAAAACATGGGGATATTATTGTGAATTATTGAAGATTTTAACCTTTTTTGACTTGTATAATCATAAATGCGAAGCTAACACTTGCTGATTTGAAGAATAATTTGCAGATTTTTAGGTATCACAGTGCAGTTCAAAAAGCTAATGTTGTAGGTTTGAGGTACCATAGTCCCCAGGAGTTCGTAATGGAACCCTCAAATCACCTTGGGATATGCCCCTGAGGTTAACAAAACACTAACCCAAAGTGGGAGGGATTGTGTGAGGTGAGATTGGCACTTTTCTTGAAGTTATCTGGACACCTTTGGGTCCTTTCAATGAAGTTATGTCTGATTCATACTAGCTGGTATTCCTCTTCCTTTCAGCGTGCCCCCCCATCCCCCCTCCCCAACAAAGGAGCCTTGGGTGATGGTGATCTTGAGAGCTGAAAAAGTTAAGAAATGGCTTGCCAAGCCAATGGACCTACCTACCAAGTTCCACATCTTTACTAAGTTTTTGGTTGTCTATTGGGTTCCTTCCGCTAGCACTCACCAACATCTGAAAAAATATACTCAGAGCTTCCTTTAGGTTGATGTTGAAGGTGGCAAGGGATTTCACTTAGTCAGATTTATTTCACTCTTGGACTAAAGATTAGATCCCTTGGATTGAAGTGAAGGAGTGATTTACACTTCCCAAGCCTGATACATTGGTCCTTGAGCGCATAAAGGAGCTTATTCTAGGCCGCCTCTTAATGAAGTTAGGCTTCCAATCTATGTCACAGGGTTCGCCGAAGCTGAACCTTTAGGTTCAAAATCTGGTGAACCTCAACCAAAAAGTTCAAATTCGTTGAGGTTCGCTATGAAATTCAACAGAAGCAGGATGCAAAGTGGGTTTATCCTGACTTAAGAGTGGGTATTCTTGTCTCGACGTAGGTTATTCCTTTCCTTGATGGTTGTAATCCTTACCTGATGACGCTATTAGTGTATTCTTAACCGCGTTTTCTTGTCTCGATGGCAACAATCCTTCCCCCGGCGACACTTTTTGAGTATACGGGGGTCTCGTACTACATCACTGAAAAGGGCGAGGGAATAAATGAGGCCAAACAAAGGCGGAAGGAACAAACGAGGGGATCGGAATAGGGTGCCCTCCCTCTTTTCTTGATCGATTGAGAAACAATCCATATTATCTTGATAATATCTCTCGCCACCAGTAGTTAGTTTCAAGTCATTCCTAGAATGCATATATGTATCACCATCTCTTTCAGTCACTATCTTGCTTTTCAGTTCCAATTTAATTAAGACAGTATATAGGAGAATCTCTATCTCCTCTCACCCGCACTTCTGATTCTCTAGTTTCCTCTCAGAGGGACCATGCACATATAGATTCATTCTTAGTGTGTGCCAATTGCAACTATACTGGGAATTCAGAGACTTACTTCCAGATCGGAGTCGAACCCAAAATTGTATACTAATGTCGTCGCTTCTCCGTCCGGTCCTTCTGGAAAAATGAATCAGAATGGGTTGGGATCTATTTTCTTGTCTTGATGACAGTATTTCTTTTCCCCAGCGGTGGTATTCTTGTTATCCTAATCGTATATCCTTGTCTCGATGGTGGTATTCATTTCCCAATAGCGGTATAGTTTGCTTAGCCTGGTTGTATTATTTTTGAGTGGTATTTATTCCTTTATAAAATGTTATATATTATTATAAAGTATTATTATCTGTGTTACCGGATCCGTCCACCCTAGGTGATGGATGCGCAGATCCCCGGATCTGATACGGATCCAGATCTGGATCTGCCTAGGATTTGCCCAGGATTCACTCTAACTCGAGATTTGACAGATGTTTTTAATGGGTTTGTTGGACCGCTTGGTTTTAGAAGCGGTAGGCTATGGGAAACTACACCAGAAAATGCTAGCACCGTCGGGCTCAAATACACGACCACGAGCATATTAACGCGGCTATAATTTATGGTGGCCTCAAACCCACGATTGAAGCCGCACTAGAAAATGCTAGTGTCGTTTGCCTCAAACACACGACCATGACCATATTAACGCGGCTATGTTCACAGTCTCGAACCCACGATTTTGGTCGGCTAGAATTTGTGTATGTTCACATTGGCCTCGAACCCACGACCAAAACGACACAAGAAAATGACAGTGCCGTCAGCCTCAAACACACGGCCATCACCATATTGGCACGACTATAATCTATTCATGCTTCAATATCGAACCCACGATTGACCAAAAGAATGATCCATAATTAGAATTAATTCTACCTGAAATTAAAAGGATTTGTATTAAAAATTTCAAGGTATTTCTGTATTAACAATATACTTGGCTTATGGCTTATTAATTAAATACTTGTAATTGGATTATTTAATTAATAAGGATCAATATACTATGAAATTATAAAGATTTGTATTTACAATTTCAATTAATTTATATATAAGTAACAAGAAGCCATATAAATAAATAATTATATCATAAATAATAATTAGAATTATAATATATATATATATATATATATATAGTAACTTTATAATTATGACTTAGATTAGTTATTATTTATAAACATTTTCCATCTATTATTTTAATTTATATAAGTATTATAAATTTAAAATATATACATTTTGAAATTTTATTAAGGTTTTATTTATAAAAAATTCTAAAAATATTTTTATACTATTTGTACTTGATGTTTCCCCGCCGTATCTGGATCCTGGCTTTTCAAAAACTTGACGAATCCGTATCTGTATCCGTATCCGTATCCGTATCCAAATCCTGGTAACTTAGATTATTATTATAAATTACTAGGTATAATTATATTTTATTTATTATGATATTGCTACTTATAAATTTTATCTATTAATTTTAGTTAATTATGATATTTTTTTTTGTAAGTACCTATGGGGATTTGAACTTGTGACCTTCCATTTACAACTTCTCATCTCAATTACTCATTACCAATTGCTCTAACACCCCTTGGGCATTTTAGTTATTATGATATTACTACTTCTAAATTGATGTTATTAATTTTATATATAATATATTAAATTGTTACATGTATATAAGATATTTTAATATATTATAAAATATAATATATCATGAAAATATACACATACATGTGATATTTTAATATATTATAAAATATAGTATATTAAGAAAATATGTACATGGACGAACTTAATGGTGAACCTTATCCCAACCTTATTGGAAAATCAAACCTGATTCGAACCCCAACTCGAACCCAAACCTTGTGACATAGCCTGCAATCTCTAGCTGCTTGGTGGAAGGATCAGAATTGGAACAAGGCCTAGGATTTCAAGAAATACAATCAAACTGATGGTTAAAGGTGGCTATGTCATAAAGTTGTGTTGGACGCTCATCTAAACATGTTGTGGAGATCACAGTCCAAGCAAATTACTTGGTTCTTCAGGTTGTGCAACATCTGGAAACCCCTGGTTGAACCAATGAAACACTTTTTTTTCTTGGTCCCTTCTCTTGTGTGGGTTTGACATTTTGGTCATTGACTCGTCCATCTTGGAATTCTCTAAGGCCAAATGCCCTTTGTATAGGTGACCCAAGAGTCTTAAGCATCAGTTTTGGTTATGCTGTTTTGCCAAGTCAGCCTTGAAGTGGGTCTTTGAATTTTTTCCAACTCCTCCATGTCCCCCTTTCCCGAAGGCTTCTCTCCTAGGGGAGGAATTTCTTTGGGCCTGTTACCACACAACTTGTAGTTGCCCCAAAAGGTGATCCAATCCAGGATGGTAGAGGTGTTGGGCAACTAAAGAGGTGACCTAAGTGGGCTTCAATACCCAAGGATAAATGGTTGTCACGCTAATCGAGGCACTCTTCACTTTAGATCAAGCCAATGCAAGACCAAGGGAGAGACCCTAGCTAGCTAAAGAAGGCCAGGGAACCCACTCTAGACACTCTAGGAAGATATGAAGTGGAAGTGAAAGAGAGATCAAGAGTAAGTGGATCTAGATCTAGGGAAGATGGGTGGCTAATAGAGTTAGGGCTTGATTGAGGAGGCTTATGCAAGAGGTAAATGATCAACCAAGGAATGAATATGCCACTAAAGGAGTTAAACAAGTAGATCTAGATAGATCTAATGCCAATCTAAAAGACCCAAATGAGATCCACTTATGATTTGGTCAAATTAGAATGAGGTGGGGCCCACTTAGTGAAATTATGATAGGAAAGGCACTAGAAAGGTAGCCAAATGGTATATCTGGAGTTTAGAGGACAAAATGGCAACACCCAAATGACAGATCTGTACTAAGAACCCATAAGTGCGTCCTCCCCTAGAGATTGCCAGTGCTTGGATCAAAGGGAAAATGGAGTCGGATTTCCACCAAACTTGGTCTCTAAGGTTTATTAATTATTTCAAAAGTGGGTTTTAGTTATTAAGCCCAAATTATCGCCAGATCTATCATATCTATAAAACTAGGGTTTTAACAATGAGGGTTTTGAATGACCATTGGGTAAAATGCATGAAAACCAATACGTACCTTGTAGATCTTACCACAAATGCTTGCGGTTGCCAAGTACATTGATGATCCTTTCGACTAGTTACAATTCTGAGTGAGATCCAGTCGATTTCGAGCAAAAACGTCTTGGTCCAAGGAGGAAGCGTGTCTCGTTTACCTGCAAATTCAAACAACCCAAGTTAGATTTGATCCACAAATAAGAGAAGAACTATGCATGACATATCAAAGAGAATAAATCAATGGACGAATCACAATTGAAGAACTCCCTTCAAGATGAAAACGTCTTGCCCAAGAAGAGATGGGGAAACCCCACAATTGCCCCTCCAAGCTAGTCGCACCCCTGCACAAGATGAATTCGGCCTGCACAAGAAGATGCTGAAATCACCTGAAAAACACTTAGAGGTCTAAAAAAAAAGCATTCCAATCACGTACGAGAACATTCATCAAGCATGAGAAGTAGATCTGCAAAATAATATTTTATTCCAAGAATTCCAGAGCCAAAAGGTGCTTGACAATGAGGGGGGTCTCTTCCTTAAATATGAATGAGAGAGACCAAAACCCTAACCACTTTTTGAATGAGTGGTGGAGATCAAAACATATAGCATTAATAATCAACGGCTAAGATGAGCCGAAAATACAATACATGGATCAACTCACAAATAGACGGGGTGCGCACTCACTAAGTCGCCCTAGGGAGTCGTACCACATGACAAGTGACTAGGACAAGTGAATAAAGCACATGGTGGGGCTAGGAGGTGTTTATATCCTTCACTAGCATGGCCCCATGGCACAATGATAAATAATATGACCCTATGACATCATAAAGTGACCAAGTGACCAAATCGTGGTCCCCTCAAAAGCATAAATAAATATCCAAATAATAGCTCAGAGTGTGTGTTGACCCCACTGAATGTTGCAAGCTGTGTCTGAAGGTGTGGGATGCATCACAAAAGTCCTCTGAACAAATCTCATGCCAATTCCTTGCCTTAATTGCCCAAATCTATTTCCTCAGTGACCATTTTATTCCATTTTTTATCCTCAGACAATCACTTGTAGAATAATAAAATGCCTGTAGTTTTCTTCCTGGTGCCCTGGGCACAAATCTGACTGCACCAAAATGGCCGGGGGTATGGTAATAACAAGTGGCTGGACCCCATACTCCCTCTGCAGCGCCCTAGGAGACCCAAATAAATCTCGAACTATGTTGTCAGGCCATTTTATCACGGCAAATAGGCAATAAAGTGATAATCTGATTGTAATCTCATCTGAAAGTGCCCAAAACTGATATTTGAGTGTGCCAATGGACTCAAAAGGTCCAAATGTAGTAGAGATGAGTACTCATACACCTTGTGACCATCTGTAAGCTCAACCATGCTCGGACAAATAAAAATAATAAAAATTCATCAAACCATCATATGAAACCCATGTTTGTTGCATGGAACCATCAAGTGGGCATCATAGGACCATAAATAATCAATATCGAACATCATCAGTCCAACTCATCTCAGATCCTACAGTTGACTTAGTCAAACTGGGTTGACCAAGTCAAGATTGATCAAAATAATGACCCAGGCTGAATTTGATTGATGCCGCAAATGCAAATGGATAAGATATGCTCCTCTAATTATTCTAATAGCAAGTATAAAGTATAAAGTAGCATTTCACTGGTGATTAAGCAATTAACACATCAAATATAAGTCCAAAATTAAAACAATCAATTACTCATAATAGACCCTCAAGAATATACTCATTTCATGGACATGACCATTTTGCTAGGAATGGGTGATGGTGAAAAATGCAAGGCTAGGATAAGGGGATGACTTTACAATCTCAACAATGTGATACTTCGGATAGAAGGGGAAAAGGGAAACCACCTAAGCATATTTGGACAGAAAACACACAAGGAATGGCGGTGCCTCACAAATGCAATGAGTTGATTTGAGGATGAAGTGTAAGTCAAGGTAAAACCAATATGGAAGAGAATGGATGGATGAGGAAGGGGATAGGTGATGCCATAACTAACAAGCCATAAAAGGTGGGAATGACCATGTCCACACTACTTGAGAGGGTAAAACCAACGAGTATAAGCAAGAATTTCTTATTCTGAGTAATTAGATCACTTAAGTTCCAGATAGTCAATCAACAACCATATCCATATATATATATATCGCCAGATCATGACCACTAAATACCTAGTCAAGCTACTAAGATAAGCAAAAGAGCATAGTAAAAATATCCAGTGTACAACCATATATCTGCTGGGTCATATACTTGTATCTGTCATCTGGACCATCAATCATCACTGGAACACTGCTGCTGTACAACTCTGGGCACTGCACTGTATGGAAGAAAATGGTCACCTTAGTCATAAAATCTGAGGTCATGAGGCTCAGTCATGGCATAAGGCTTGTCATCTCTGCTATGGGGCTGCTCAAACTGTGAGTGATCATAAGAAGTACTGCTCACCATAGGTTGATCTCATAAAAAATGTGTTGCAATCATGGTAGCCTGGCTACTATGGATGTTATAACAGGGCCATTGAGTTTGAAGCAGCATGGAAACTCATTAGAATTGAAGCCTTATTTCTTATCTGGGAAAAACAGAATGCTTCTATGTTTAATTGGGTCCAAACAACAAATTTTTTTCTTGGGTTGATAGTTCACTGATATATGCTATCTCCCATTGCAGATTACTGTACATGGTAAAAAAAAGGTGGAGCTGGACATGGCACACTTGTGCCTACTGTAGTATTTGGGTGCAGTTCCCTGCTAATGTTGATCTCTGCCTGCTCCAGGAAATCTGGATTCTGAACACATTGATGGGAGGTCATGACTCATGACACAAACTTGGACAAATAGTGCAGGAAAAGCGGGAGTGGCAACACAGCTGGGATCACAATCCTCCTTTCAGGCTGTTGACTGATAACTTCCCGACTTTTGCCTTGGCCATCTTGGAAAATGAAAAGCAGACTGAGAATGATGGTTGGGGCACTGCTGTTCCTGATGCAGAGCCAGCTTAATGATAGGCAAGGATCCTCCATGAATGACAAAGAACGACCCTCCTCTTGATGCAAGTCTACTTCCGGCAGTGGCCTAAATGATTATCTTGTATATGTGCTATCACTTCATTTTGTGCATTGATTGCAGGACTTCAAGTTTATTTTACCTTTATGCCAAGTGGCTTTTGAGAACAAAGTTTTATTGTTGTATGCCTGGGTGGTAGTTTTGATAGGATTTTTGATCTTGGATAACTTTGATAACTTTTAAGGCTTTTATAACCGACTCTTTATTAGCTAGTAGTGGCTTCCATGCAGAACCTATTTTGGGTTAAAATAGCCAAATTGTACATATTTGCATATATTAATAGTTAAAGGAAGCTTTCGTTACTAAAATTATTCATAAAACTCTTCAAACTTAATTTGAGTCTGTAGATAATTAAAAGCTCTTCCTAGAAATCTTGCTGGTTGTTTAGATGGGTTGTTGCGGCACATAACAACATTTTGAAATTTGCAGCAACACATCCACAGGATGTACAGTAAATTCCAGTGCGCACCCTTGAGTGTTTGAGTTCTTGTTGATGGAAATGTCTCACTTCATTTCTTAGTCAAAGATGTGGGTACATTTTGACTTCATTATATGTCAAGGGATCAATTCTGTAGTCTTTGAGGGTACTAGTCATATCATTAACTTATTTAAGCCATTGTAGTAATGGCATTTCTTAAGCCTTCTATGCCTGTACTGGGTAAAACTTACACCAATTGAAACTTAGGTCCTCTTTCCAGCTTCACATGATTCTTGGAGGTTGGCATTGCAGTTAGTGCGTATAACTCAGGAGACTTACAATTATAACTAATTTACATAATTGATGCAGTTTATTAGGCTGCATGTCTTTCTGCTCCATTCTTGTATATTGCCTGCTTTTATGACCAACATGAACTAGAAGCAAATTTGAATTAAAGTTCACGTGACTGCAGGGTTCATTTACAGCAAGGAACTGTACTTTCTTTGATTGAAAAGGATGGGGTTGTGAAGGGTGTAAAGTACAAGTCTACAGCTGGCGAGGAACTTGAAACATTTGCTCCTCTTACTGTTGTTTGCGATGGGTGCTTTTCAAATCTGAGGCGCTCACTTTGCAATCCAAAGGTGCTCATCTCTATTATTTGCCACAAAGATTGTTTGCTTTTCCTTAAATATTAAGATAACAAGCTGGTGGCTTTGCTGGTGCTTGATAAAAGTGGTGTAAGTCGAAAGAAAACTTTTATTCATGTGGGCTGTACGAAGTGAAGTGTTTGTTATTTACAAGGGAATAATGTGCTTAAAATTATGTTTCTTCATTATGCCATTCAAGCATACAAAGACGTAACTTATAAGTGATAACTTGATAAGTGCATTGCTTTTTTAGTACTTGACCCCCAATGAAGAAAAATATCCTGGTAAGAGAATTTGACTTTGCTATAATATTCATATTTCTTAACATTAGAATGGCATGGTATGTTCCTGGGTGCAGGATTTCCTAGTATGTATTCAAGGGTCATGGTTTCTACTTCTGAATATTGAGATTTCATACATATTTTGTCAGTGGTAGGTGGCATTCTTTGCATTATTCATTTGTATGTTTCAGTGCCACTTGTTGGGCTTGTTCATATTTTTATCAAATTCCAGAAATGGTGACTTGCTCCTCAGCTACCTCATTTGCTGGTTTAGCATACTTACCTATCTATACTTGAGAGGAGAGCCCTTTGGGTAACTTTACAAAACAACTTGCCATTCCCACTTTCACAGTTATAAATTTGCTTGTTGTTGTGCCATTAAAAAAAATGCAAAAGTAGTCTCAAAGAAAAAATATTTAGATATCACCTAGAAACTGAGGTTATAGTCTAAATGCTCAGCGAGATCTCAATAAACATAAAACTGATGACACTATTAGATCCTTTGAAAGAAATTTTTAGCATTTTATCTTCTATAGAAAAAATTTACATTGTATTTCATCACAAATTTAAATTAAATGAAATGCAATATCTAAAAATACTTTTTTTTGAAGAATACTCAAAAAGACTAAAAAACTGAAAAGAATAAAGCTCCACTTTAACCATCTTGTTAAGATGCCCTGTGTATATTATCCTGCACTTGTTTGAATCTTTATTGTTGTTATCAATTAAGATTTGTGAAATCAGCGTCCAATTTAGTTTGCCTTCAGGAGCTTGACTTAGGTGCTTGACAAATGGCTCATGTCCAGTGATAGCTTACAGGAGGCACCTTATATTACTAGAGAAGGCTGCCAAAGGTGTCTGAAACACCGGTCAACGTTTTAGATTCTGAGATAGAGTGGATACGTGGGTGATATGACTCTGAAGCATATCAGGGCCTTATCAGATTTTGGAAATGATGTTTCAGTTTGTAGGGCTGTTTCAGCCTCAGGGCCATTTCAAGCACATTTCCTTAGTGTTTCATGATTTAGGAAATTTATAAAGCAAGCACAGCCCATGTTTTGGCCTTAAAAATGACAAAAACCATGAAAAAGGCCCACCAAAAATACCTAAAAGGAAGTATTCTGGTCTTTAGAATATATGATTATTAATATCAATATATTGATCTTGACACTCTCTTGCTATCTATCTAATTGTTTAATTCTGGTACAATTTACAAAGTCTATTTTAATTTAGAAAAAACTGTACCCGTTCTGTTCCTAAAAGCTGAAAGGTCATCTGTTCACCATGTGATTGCTTTATACATCATACAACACATACTTTGTCTTATCTATGGATAATGGAATCAGTGTGGAAGACATCGGTGATATATTGCGATGTCTGGCACTGGCAAATATATCGCCGGGCAAAAATTGCGATTTTTGCCCAAACATCGAGAGTCAATGGAAATTATCGCCTGGACCGCGGACAGTCCGGCATACAGGCCGATTTTGGTGTTTTATTTGGTCATTTTGCTTGCTTGTGGAGGGGTTGGAGAGCTAAGGAGCTTGCTATCATTTTGCTTGGAGCCAAGGAGTAGATTCATTGTGTTTCCATCAACAATCACCAAGTTATTGTGGATTGGGGATTGATCCCCATCAGTGGTTTCTCAATGTGCAGGTATGCATATCATTTTGTAACCATTTGCTCATATTTTTTTGTTTTTCTTGGTAAATTTTTTATAGGTTTCGGGTTCTTATCAATGTTCCCTCATATTGCCAAATTATAAAGAGAGATCTACTACCATTTATGCAAAATATAGGATTGTTTTGTTATTTGCAGCATTATTTTTTTTGGGTGTTGAAATATGGTAACTTCTAAGAATATTATATTTGTACTTTATTATTTCGGAGATGTTTCATTCCTCTGTATAGATCTTATTGTATATCCGGAGATGTTTATTTCTCCGTCGGAATGTGGTAACTTGGGTTATTAGACTTTCCTAGTGGGGTCGGCCCAGAGTCAATTGAATGGGGTGTTTAAGTCCCCTAGTGGGGTTGGCCTAGTTAGCATTATGTTGAGTGGTTAAGTTGGGGCCGACCTAGTTAAGGTTAAAAAACAAGTGAAGTAGTGTATAAATAGAAGAGGTGTGTTCCTCATTTAACACACACACTCATTTGTGAAACTCGCATAGGAGAAGGAGAGATCTGCAAAGGAGGAGAAGGAGCTCATGTTTGGGGATTACATCTTTGTATTTTCTGGTCATCTATATTGAGGAAGCTTTGCTGGGTTTTCTACCCCATGAGGGTTTCCCAGGATAAATCTGTGTCTCTTGTGTTTATGCTGTGCTTGTTGTTCTTTCAGTGATCCTGTATATGCTATTGTTGTGAAATGGAATGTAATACCGATATTATCTATCTTAGCATATTGAATTTTAACATTGGGGGGGGGGGGGATTTCAATGAATCTTACTATCTACTCTCTTCATTGTTCAAGCTTGAATCTAAACTTCATTTTTCATTTTTTTTTGCCCCAGGTTGAATCATTGTTGTGTGAAAAATCAAAATGCCTAAAGCTTTGGACTCTACGTGGGTATATGGTGAGCCCTTGGAGGGGTCTAATAGGCAAAAATTGATTTGCAAGTTGTGTGGAAAGGAAATGACAGGAGGGATCAGTCGATTGAAATACCACCTTGCACAAATTCTCGGGCATGAAGTCGGAGTTTGTGAACAAGCAACCCCATAAATTGTTCAAATTGCCAATAAATCACTTCATGATATGAATATGAAGAGAGATGTGAGGGCATCAGTGAGGACTGAGATGGGAAGAAGTAGAACCACCAATGGAAGTGAAAGCTTGACCTCAGCTGCACCTTCCAATTCCACAATGCCCACAATGCCCTAAACGGCCTCAACTTTCTTTATTCCAAGAACCACTGTTGGTGCACAACCTTCTATCAGGTCAATGGTTAAAATAAAGGAGAAGGTAGAAGCAAACAAGCTTGTGGGTAGGTGTTTTTTATGGAGTGACATTTCTTTTAGCATTGCCAAAACCAACCCCGTCTACCAACCTATGTTTGATGCTATTGCTGTTGTTGGCCCGGGGTATAAGGCCCCCACCTTTAAGGACTTGAGAGGGCCTATCCTTCAAGCTGAAAAGGTTGACTGCACTTAGATATTGGAGGAGTTTAAGGAGTCATGGGCACTCACAGGATGCACAGTTATGTCAGATGGTTGGATTGATCAGAAGGGTAGGAGCCTTATTAATTTCTTGGTCAGTTGCCCCAGGGGGGTAATGTTTATTAGATCTGTTGATGCATCTGCACATATCAAAGATGCAACGCTATTATGTGAGTTGTTGGATGGGTTCATCCCAATGTTATCAGAACCGGACCGGTCATCGAACTGGCGAAGCCCAAAATGTGAATCGGATCGGAACCGGAAAAAAACCGGTCGACTAAAAATACATAAAATATTCATATTTTGTAAAAAAACATATATATTCACGTGCATACGTATGAATCCAAACCACTAATACACAAATATGCAAAGTTTCTCATATATATAGCAAGTATGGGTGCAAATAACCAAAATAGCACCTAGTGCAATACATCTCTGAGGTCTTGAACCAAAGTACATCAACAAAGAGGCTCTAAATGGCCCCTACAATCCAAAAAGAAACCATAGTACTAATGAATAACAATAAACTGATCATATGGAACTACCCTACTAGCTACTAGAGTCTACTACTCAATGTCCTCATCATCCTCCTCCTCATTGTCATCCTCATCCTCTTCATCCTCTACAGGAGTGGGATTCTGAGCCCCACTTGATTCCCCTGGCCCTGAAGTTGGAACCTATGGAAGTGGGTCCAAATCCAACCAAGAAAGGTCTTCATTATCAAATACTAGTTCTTGAGTCTCCACAACCCACTTTGATGATGGATCAAAGTCATCCAAGGTTATGTTGCCTGATGCTGGGGTCCTGTTTAACAACTGGTTACGCCTCAGCCTAAGATTGTACTGGACATAGACCATATCATTCAACCGTTTGTGTTCCAAATGGTTTTGTTTCTTGGTGTGTATACGCTCAAATGCACTCCAATTGCGTTCACATCCAAAAGCACTGCATGGCTAGCTCAATATTCGAACTGCAAACTTTTGCAAATCAGTGCAGTTCCCACCAAATTGTCCCCACCAATAGGCTGCAATAAGAGTTGAATGCAAACAAGTTTCAACAATTGGCTTTGGAAATTTAACTCATTCTTTACAATGGATAATATAATTTAAAAACTTTGAAAATTCTTACCCGGTGGATCCTTGGATCTGCCTCGTATGGCCATGCTCATGCCAAAGCTACCCATACTCTCATTGAATTGCAGTAGCTTATTGTGTATCTCATCTTATATCCTGGCATCAGGAACCATGCGCTCAATGCATTTATACAATCTGTCATTTACCTCCCCATCATCATTTGATTCAAAGTCTTTTGTATAGTGGTACCTTCAAAAGTTCAAAGTTCAGAAGACAAAAAATATTCATCAGTGAATTTGAAATTGTAACTTGTAACTTTGAACTTTAAAGTTTGAAATTACAAGAAAACTTATAAATTTGAATATGAATTTTGAGATTTCTTACCTTGGGTTTAAGTAATAGCTAGCTGCATGTAAAGGACGATGGAGTTGTTTGTTCCATCTGTCATCAATGATATTCCAAATAGGAAAATACTTCTGCCTTTTATCACCATATGCTGCCTTTATTGCTTCTTTGCCCTGATCCATGGCCTCATAAATAAAACCCATAGCAGGTTTATCACCATCTAACATCCGCAACACTCTCACAAGAGGCTCACTGAATAAAAATCTCTTCTGCCTTTTTCCAAAATGTTTTTTCAAACACTTTGTCAGCTATATCTTTCCCTTCAGCCTTTTAACTCCATTAACATTCATTCCCCTCATCGCAAGAAAACATCTTCCGCAAGTTGGCTTTTTGATCAACAAGGGATTGCAATGAAAGAAAGTTTGTTGCAAATTGTGTAATAGTTGATCTAACTAACTCTTTACCCCCGGTGTTCTTCGTCATAAGACTCAAAACCCATGAGTGGTTGTAGATGTACTTGGTTATTGATTTTGCTTGCTCCACTCACTTCTTCACCCACTCAATTTTGCCAATATCCTCTAGCATGAGGTGCAAACAATGGGCTGCACATGGTGTCCACCAAATGGTGGGGTGTTTTTCCTCTAACATCCTTCCCGCTGCAACATAGTTCGAGGCATTGTCAGTGATGATCTGTACAACATTCTCTGGCCCCACCTCCATAACTACTCCATCCAAAAGATGAAATAATAATTGTGCATCCTTCACCTGATCAGAGGCATCCACAGAGTTAAGAAACATGGTTCCTTTTGGGCAAGAAATCAGGAAATTGATAATGGTGCGGGATTTTCCATCACTCCATCCATCAGACATTATTGTGCACCCTGTTCTACTCTAGGACTGCTTGAACTCCTTCAGATATCCATCTATTCTTTGAACTTCATTTCGTAAAAGGGGCCCTCTCATATCATGAAAACTAGGGGCTTTTGAAGCCCGGACCACATGAAGCTATAACATCTATCATAGGTTGATAATAAGAAGAATTAATTGCATTGAAGGGTATGTCTGCATCATACCACCATGTAGCTATGCATTCCCAAGAAACCTCCTTCTCCATCTTCTTCCATTTAGCATCAATGGTGGGCTGAGCACCAGGGGTAGTGCGGGCCACAAAGAAAGAGTCAAGGCCTCTACTATTGGTTGGGGCCTTACGTGGCCTCTTCAGGTTCAAATTGGATGCTCTACGTCTACCTCTCCCCCTAACAGGAAAACTAGAGGATTCTTCAAAACTAGTCAAATGACTTTGAGGGGTTTCATGATCATCACCCTCAGGCTCATAGTCACTCTCATCTTCAAATGGCATTGAACTTCTCCCTATGTCTTTTTGAAGCTTCTTTGTCTTGGCTTTTTCTTCTTAGTAGGCTTCAATATTAATTAGCATCTCTGCTCTAAGATCATTGAAGACTTTCCTACAATGTTCAACACTGCCTCTAGCACCAGCTACGTGTTGTTTTATCCTATGGATACCCCCCCAGCTATTTTCTTCCCACAATAATTGCATATTTTTTTCCCACTATCATCCAATTGGCAATGAATCCATGCCGGATCCTTCTTCTCTTATGGAGCCATGGCAAACAAAAGCTGGAAATAAAACCCTAGAATTTATTAATAACTTATTAACTAAGAAAAAAACAAATTTAAAGAGAAAAGGAGTGTTGAGTGTTGAGTCTTGACATACCTTTGAGAAAGAAGAAGAAATGTAGCAAAGCTTGAGAGGAATTGTCGCTGCCAACATCGAAAGAACAAGCTAATCAATGATAACAACCCACAAATTCTGCACAAAACCCTTCAATAACCTCCAAAACAGTCCACAAAATAGCTCCAAATCTGCTCCAAGAAAGAAGGCTTCGAATCTCCTCCAAATCTTCCCTGCAAAAGACACTTGAATTTGCCCAAGAAGTTCTTGCAAACCACCCAACAAACTCAACTCAAGAAGACTCCGAAATTGGCCAAGAAACAAAGCTCTCAAGAATTCCAAAGGAGATGGAATGAATAGTGTGAGTAAGGTAGGGGGCGGGGGGGTCTTTAAATAGCTTTAGCATAGGCTTAGGGTTAGGTTAGAAACATAGGCAAGTTTTTTTTGTTTGTTTTTTTTTAAATTGGGTTCCGTGGGTCCCCTGTCTACGGTCGTACGACACTATACGGACCGAACCGGTTCCATACCCGGTTCTACACAAAACCCTTCAATAACCTCCAAAATAGTCCACAAAATATCTCCAAATCTGCTCCAAGAAAGAAGGCTTCGAATCTCCTCCAAATCTTCCCTGCAAAAGACACTTGAATTTGCCCAAGAAGTTCTTGCAAACCACCCAACAAACTCAGCTCAAGAAGACTCCGAAATTGGCCAAGAAACAAAGCTCTCAAAAATTCCAAAGGAGATGGAATGAATAGTGTGAGTAAGGTAGGGGGCGGGGGGGTCTTTAAATAGCTTTAACATAGGCTTAGGGTTAGGTTAGAAGCATAGGCAAGTTTTTTTTGTTTGTTTTTTTTTAAATTGGGTTCCGTGGGTCCCCTGTCTACGGTCGTACGACACTATACGGACCGAACCGGTTCCATACCCGGTTCGGGAAAAAATTCGGCTCAGCCGGTTTTGTCCTCTGACTGGATCGATTACCTCTGTAAACCGATCGGACCGACTGGTTTTGCCGGTTCCGTAACACTGGTTCATCCAAGAGATCGGTCTGCAGCACGTTGTCCAAGTCATAACGGATAACGTTGCTAATTATGTGGCTGCTGGCAAGTTGCTTATGATGAGGTATCCGACCTTGTTTTGGACTCCATGTGTTGCACATTGCATCGATTTGATGCTAGAGGATATGGGAAAAATTCCTTTCATTAGAGATATTGTTTATTCATCCAGGAGCATCACAAGATTTATATATAATCATACATCCGTGCTCAGCTTGATGAGGCAATTCACAAATAATAGGGAGTTGGTGTGTCCGACAATCACACGTTTTTCCACAAGCTTCATTTCACTTCGAACTCTCTTGGCTTGTATGTGGGAGATTAAGAGAATGTTCCTTTCAGATGAGTGTCAAGCCATATATAGGCTAGCGTCACTCCAGGAGACCTTTTGGGCAGGAGTGGAGGAGGTGTGTGCCATTAGTGAACCTTTGGTAAAGGTTCTACGGTTGGTTGATGGAGACAAGCCCACAATGGGCTACTTGTCTGAGGCCATGGATAGGGCCAAAGAATCCATTCGTGCATATTATGAGGACAAGGGGGATGAAGGGTATGAGAAAGATTATTGATATGGAAGGTCATTGATGAGCGATAGAACAATACACTCCATCGCCCCATTCATGCTGCAAGGATCTACCTCAACCCCGCATTCTCTTACTCTTGTGGTTGTAGATTTGATGCTGAGGTTATGGATGGATTCCTCACATGTGTTTAGAGGATGGTGCTAGATCCACAAGAACATGCGGAGATTTCTAAAGAAATGGAGATATATAGGATGGTTGGTGGGACATTTGGCTTTGACATGGATGTTAATGATAGGAAGACCAAAATGCCCGGTAAGCTTCAAGTTCATTTTATTGCAAATTTCAATGTCTCTTCTCCATTTGTTTCAAACTTTAAAATTTCAATGTTATTTCTTATGTTTCTAACTTTCTACTTTCTCTTATTTGTTCTAACTTCTAGATGCTTGGTGGACAAGCTATGGCCGAAGAGTACCCCATTTACAAAAGCTTTCCATTTGGGTGCTAAGCCAAACATGTAGTTCGTCAGGATGTGAGCGCAATTGAAGTGTGTTTGAGAAAATACACACCAAGAAGCGCAACATGTTTAAAAAAATTCAAATAAAATTTTGAAGTTATTTCAATTTTAAATTTTAAATTTATAATTTTATGCACATTGCCATGTCAACCTTTAAAGTTTAAATTATATATTATGAATTATGAATTATAATTTATATGACCCTCATATAGGTTGGAAACTTCTCACCTTAATGACATGGTCTACGTCTACTACAACCTTCGATTATGGGTGAGGCAGCTTCAAAAAACACCAGATGTGGATGCCATTTCATTGGATGGGATTGACACCATTGCTGCATGGAGGGTGGAGAGCGAGGCACCTATCATGGAACAAGACCTTGATTGGTTACATGAGGATTTGGAGGGGGGGTGAGCCAGGTGACAGGGGGGCGATAGAGGTGGAGGATGATCTAGAGCAGGCACCTTTATAGGAGGTGGCTATTGACCCTGGGAGTGCCAGTGCACCACCACTTTCACAGACATCGACAGAGACGGTGACGACAGAGCGAGCTAGACTTGGACATAGCAGTGGCACTAGTACTACTAGTAGAGGATGTCAGGCTCTAGCTTCTTCCTCTTCTAGAGGACGTGAAAGTGTAGATTCTCCTTCTGTTTGAGCACATCAGAGTCCGCTGCCACCCATAGGGCCTTCTTCAACTAGAGGAAGAGCCATTACCAGAGCCATCACCTTTGCCTGTAAAAGGGGCAAAGGGAATCGTTAGTTTATTTGATTTGATTTCATTGTACTATGTAGATCTTAGTTGACAGTTGACTCGTGATGATGAGATACATTTATTATATTTTTGATGATATTTTGAGGCTCTAGAGTCAATACACTCATTACTACTCAAGAGTCAGGAGTCAAGACTCCAAATATCAATAAAGGGAGAGAAAGAGAAACTTCTCCAAGTGTAGTAGCCCCAAGAAACCATTGTCCAACTGCAGTAGCGAACCTTTCTCTCTCCTAGAGCGAACTTGCTTGAGTTGAGTGAATGACCAAATGAGAGGTGTGACCTCTCTATTTATACACATCAAAAGGTGACTTTTTCCTTACTGGGTTGACTTGTCTAACTATCTGGGCCGACTTGTCTTGGGGGAAGATAAAATTACATTTAATAAATATTTTCTTTGGGTAATTCCAACCCAAGGTTTACATTGATTCTTTCAAGGCTTTTACATGATCAAATACATCAATATCATCTCCCGAAGGAGGTGTGACAATAATATAATAAAGTAAATTAAGAATAACTTCTGAAGTTACATTATTTCCAACATACCATAACAATAAATAATAACACTTTGCAAGGATGTATACAAACAACACTTAGTGTCCAAATATAATCAAAATAACACAACTACTAGCAGACCTTTGAACAATTTAACTACGTTTGATAATACAGTCCTGTAGCATGCATTCACTAACAAAAAATAGTCCCTTGACAAGTCTTCATCAAACAATAATTTAAGTGTTCCCTGTGGTATGTGCCAAATTGATGAATGCGCCCTTCCTCTGCATGGAAAAGTGCGCCCTCCCTCTGGATGTCAAATGTCAGATCTCAGCAAATTTGAGCTCTGATCGTCATAGACCTTCCTCAAACACTAAGGAAAGGCTACTCTGAAAGTCTCAGACACTCAATCGGAAGATCAGACTCTGAATGAGCTCTTCTCCCCTTTGGTAATGCGACCCTCTCCCTCTCTGGAAGTCATCCTCCACAATCTCTGTAGAATCCACTCTAGTGAACTATCTCAGTCCACAGATCTGGGTGCCAAGTGCCTCTGGACTAGTGGTGTTTGATCCAGCTCAGATCACACCCCTGTCCCTCCTGCAGAAGCTTCTCTCTATCTCAGAAAGTCGCCCTGCATGCACTAATGTGCCCTCCTCACTCCTGACAGATCTCTCTCAGATAAGTCAACTGAAGTGCCTCATCCGGGGACCTCCTGCCTCTATATATAATCTCACCGATCAATTAGGTTTGCCAAAAACCTAATATCTGTGCATGCAAAAGTCACTTTTGCATGCATTTTTTAATTACTAACTGGTCATGCAAATCTCATGCATGCAAGAGGCAAGACTCCCCGGAAGGCCCGCATGTAGTCACCAATGGACTCGTGCCACTGAGTAGAGTGTATCTCACTCTCTACTCCACACTGATGCCTATATTGCTGATGTACCTCCATGCAAGGCATTTGAATCATGGACGACATCCCGAGATACCATAAACTCTAACACTCCCTCTTATCGAGGGAAGTCCAACCACTGATGCCTGGATCCAACAAGTCCCCTGCTGTTGATAGTGGCCCAACTGTCCTGCCTATCATTACTGCCCTCTGACCTGAAGTACCCTGATCTAGCTCCATCAAGGTGGTTCCGAAAGTATCCCCCTGATCAACCACTGACTCTGTCATTGAACTCTGATTCAGATTCCCTCTGAATCTCTGCTGTAACCAATCCCAAAGGCTGTTGTCAAGTGGATCCACTGGTCTGTAAGTGGACTCCCTCTGTCTCTGAGCTGACTCAACTCTCTCTTGAGCTAAGTCCATCTCTACCATATTGTACCAACTCAGTCTCCGACTGGTGCCTATATGAGCATCACGCTCATCCAGCTGATCTGAATCCAAGGGCTCAATCCCTTGTGTCTCATCATCATCATCATGAGCATCTTGCTCATCCATTGGATAACCAAAGTCATTCCTCTGATCCTCATCATCATGATGAGCATCTCGCTCACCCATCTGTTGTCTGGACTCACACCTCCTAGCATCATCCCTGTTGTGAGCATCTCGCTCTCTATCCCCCTCCGACTCTGAAGAAGATGCACTCAACGACCCTGATGTGCCAGATGTGGGTTGTCTCTGAATCAAGTACTCACCGTCGATCCTATGACCCATCAAGACTGGATCAACTCCCATAGGATAGGTGAAGATGAGATCCCTCTGGAACACCACTGAATAACCGACAACATTCAGAGCTGCCACTGAGAGTATACGCCCTCTCAGTCCTAGATGAACAACACTCCTGATACCTCTAGGAGCTCTCCAAGTTCAAGTAGAAAGCGAACTCTACCTACTCCTGTGACCAAGTGATCAATCCCCGGAACATCTCGAATCATCTACATTGGAGTGTGCTCAAGGACGAGGAATGCATCTCGCATCCCGGTCATGTGACTGCTCTGTATGCATTCAACCCTCCATCTCTGATCAACCTTTATATCTGGCTGACTGCTATCATGCCCTGATTGAAATGAGTCTAATAAGAACTCCCTCTCAAACCGAGAGGTAAACTCATCCACCTCCTATGCTGCTGTCAACTACTCATCCTTTGCCTGCTTACCTTTCTTCTTATGTAGACATTGTCCCGCATAGTGTCCATACTCATTGCAGGAAAAGCACTTGATCTTGCTCAGATCCTTCGTTTGTTTGAATCGTTGTTTCCCTTTTGCTGTAAGTGCCACATCCTCCTCCTCAGGAATGGTGGAAGCTGATCCCTGAATATAACCTCTTTGGATCTCCTCTTGGGTGAAATCGTCCCACAGAGGATCCCACTTGGTAAGGTTCTCTTTAGCAATGATGGACTGGACAAAAATTGCCCATGGCATGGTCACGCCATTCAGGGCTTGTATTACCAACTCGATATCCTCAACCTTTTCACCCACAGCTCCCAACTCATCCCTCACCTGAGTGATCTTGGTGAGATATGTAGACATTGTCTCTTCCTTGCCCATCTTTTGCTTCTCAGTTTCTCTTTGAGAACCATCTTCCTATTGGTGTTAGAACTCTGGTACAAGTTGGTCAATGCATCCCACATCTCATATACATGGTCTTTGGTTGAGACATTTGGGATGACATGATCCTTTATAGCATCAAGTAGGATCCTCTGATCCTTTACATTCTTTTTCTCATATACTCCTTTAGCAGTAGCATCTGATGGAACTGTGATTGGATTTGTCGTTGTGCTCTCCACAACATCCCACAGTTCGCACTCTTTCAACAAGAGTACAATCTGTGCCCTCCATGCACTGTAGTTGGAGGCCCCATCCAACTGGTCCTCCACTCTCAAGCTAGTGGCCATAATCTCTGAACTGAAAATAGAATACAAGGTGATACAAGAACCTCTCTTGATCACAGATCTGGCCTCCTCTCACATAGATCTGATAGATCTATCTCAGATCTATCCACCTAAGTCACCGATCTAATAGATCCGACCTCTACTATCACAGATCTGAACCCTACACTTCAGATCTGGTAGATCTGGTTTCCCTCTCCACAGATCTAAGTGTGATTGATCTCCCTGACCCTTACCAGGGCTCTGATACCATGTAAATATTATCCAGAGATCACTACTCCCTCTGGATAGCCCTGAGATCTCAAGCAGTTTGAGTCTCTGTAAATCAATAATACTCTAAGGACTTAAGAATCAAATGCTAGATCTCTTTACCACTTAAATACTGAAATACTTAATCAATCACACACATAACACTGAATATAACTTGGAAACCCCAAATAGGGAAAACCAACAATCTGTGGGGCATTCTACTAGCTCGAGCCCAAAACAATATATGAAATAAACAAGTACATACAATGTTACCTCAGATGAAACACTTAATCCTGACTGGGTCAATACCTTAGATCTGCATGCATCAACTGATGCATGCATTGAGGAAATGTGCCCTAGTTGTCAATCTGGATCTGAGTCTGTCTGCAGGTAACTCTGACTGTACTGCCTCTCCCACTGCTCTGCTTTGATTTGATCTGCTATGGAAGAAAGCCAACTGCTCAACTAATGAATGCACCTTTCCTCTGCATGGAAAAGTGCGCCCTCCCTCTGGATGTCAAATGATCGTACAAGATCAGATCTCAGCAGATCTGAGCTCTGATCATCACAGACCTTCCTCAAACATTGAGGCAAGGCTACTCTAAAAGTTTCAGATACTCAATCGGCAGATCGGACTCTGAATGAGCTCTTCTCCCCTTTGGTAATGTGCCCCTCTCCCTCTCTGGAAGTCATCCTCCACAATCCCTGCAGAATCCACTCTAGTGAACTATCTCAGTCCACAGATCCGGGTGCCAAGTGCCTCTAAACTAGTGGTGTCTGATCCAGCTCAGATCATACCCCTGCCCCTCTTGCAGAAGCTTCTCTCTACTCAGAAAGTCGCCCTGCATGCACTAATGCGCCCTCCTCACTCCTGATAGATCTCTGTTAGATAAGTCAATTGAAGTGCCTCATCCGGGGACCTCCTGCCTCTATATATAATCTCACCGATTTATTAGGTTTTTCAAAAACCAAATATCTGTGCATGCAAAAAGTCACTTTTGCATGCATCTTTTAATTACTAACTGGCCATGCAAGTCTCATGCATGCAAGAGGCAAGACTCCCCGGAAGGCCTGCATGCAGTCACCAATGGACTCATGCCACTGAGTAGAGTGTATCTCACTCTCTACTCCACACTTATGCCTATACTGTTGATATACCTCCATGTAAGGCATCTGAATCATGGAGGACATCTCAAGATACCATAAACTCTAACACAAATAATCAAAATAATCCCAAATAATTAAAAAGTGCATTCTCAAAGTGAAATTAAAAGCTCTAGTGCACCTTTTAATTTATTATAAATAAATTAGGCTAGACTGGGGATAATTTTAAATTAAAACCATAGCCTTAGCCATAATTAATTCGAAATAAGCTGAAATAAGTCTGTTTTAACCTTTCATGCCTGGAAAATTGTCTAAGAGGCCAATGTTCCCTCATTTGATGTTGGATTTGAGTAGTAGGGTCCAAAAGGATACTAATGATGCCAAAACGTTGCCAAAATATCCATTAAAAGATTCCCATGCACATTTATGAAATTTTGCAGGCCGCCCACTAGCGGAGTGCAACTTCAGGCTCAAATCTTGCCCAGTTAGTGGGGGAATTTTGACATGCAAGTGGATAGGATGAAAGTACTGGTTGAGAGGAACCCAAAACATCCCTCAGATCGAAAAAACACAGAGTTTTGGTCCAGAAAGTACGTTCATTAAAATCTACATTGTAGTCACTAGCAAAAACCCCACCACTTTTTTCAAAGTGGCTGATTTGTGGCAGTAGTGATCAATCTGATGACACACGTCTAGATAAAGGGCCAAGTGGGTATCCAAAAATATCCTTAGAATACATTTATACCAAGTGCAACTCAAGTTCTAGCATACCCCCCATTTGACCACTTGAAACATTGAAAATTGGCCCTAAAGAAATATGATCTCGCTGAGAAACCCTAATACATTGGTAGGATGATGTATATGTGTCATATGTCCTTGATGGACCAATAGCAAAGAGTGTCCATGTGGTCAAATACAAAAATACAAGTAATTGTCAATAGTTGTCTCATTATATAGCTAGTTGTTGCCCGCCGATGTGCACACTAGCAACAAATATCTTTTGAAAGTTGTTTCCCAAGTGGGAAAAGTGTGGCCTTGGGGGAAAGCAAAGAGTCAAGTGTTGTCACTTGATCCCGATTCCTCTGTTTAGGCAAACTCCTGACTAAGCCAAGGGGGGTAGACCCTACAAAGAGTTTCTAAGGCTCTTGATTTTAAGTGTTTTTTGTGATGTATGATGCGGATGGGTGTTTTTTACGAGTTTTTATGATTTACAATAACAGATTAATGATCCAAGCATGTACTTGCAAAATTAAGTAAAGATACACAACCACTTGATAATAACAATTTAAATGTAAAGCATCCACAACATGATACAATTTAAGCAGATAAAATAGTACTCCAGATAGATAATACACAAAATGAAATGCTGAGTGATAAGACCAGTGCCAAAATGGAGTCAATGTTTGTGCTTAGGATGATGAATACAAGTCTTGGGTGTGATTGAGAACTGTTTTGCAAATGCTCTTCGCAAATTTTATTGTAAATTTTTTGGATGAGGTTGATTACTAATGGGATGGGGATCTCCAAGATATACCTTGCGGTACTGGAGATATGTCCGGATAATAGTCTAAGTGGTTCCGTACAAAGACATGTTGGTTGGTCGGAGTCTTTAGAGCATGTTCAACACTACACCAACCAGGGATGTAGTCTAACGGTGCCCTTAAGGTCTCGGTCTAGGGGTTCCAACGTCCCCAGGCAGAATTTGCCCACTTTTGACTATTTAGCGATCAACGCCGGATTTTTGTTGGTTTATATGGGAGAGTGTTTTATTATGGTTGAAGTGAATTAAATGTGGAAAATTAATAAATCTATACTGTTTTTGAGTATCCCACAAGTGGGTAGAGCATACGCAGTATAGTAAATGTATATTCCAATTTTATTAAGTGTTGTGAACAAGAACCATCGACCCTCCGATAGAGAGCACTCTTGATCCACCTTATAGTGAGATTCAAGAGATTTATGAAAGATAAAAAATGCTTGAAAATGAACTCTACACTACCCAAGAGTCTCTTTCATGTCTAAGACCGTACTCAGGAAAGCAAGGAAGTTAGCAAAAAGCCAAAAAAAAAGTAAACTCTCTGACAGAGAGCACTCTTGATCCACCTTTCGGTGAGATTCAAGAGATTTTATGTTCTTTTTAATTAACAATTTATAACAAAGCAATAAATCTAATCTAAGCAAATAAGCAAAACCTCTCCGATAGAGAGTGCTCTTGATCCACTTTTGAGTGAGATTCAAGAGTCTTATACAGTTTATATGAACTTGAAATTAAACCAGAATTTTTAAAAATAAATCTAAGTTAATTGCTTCTAAGATCCAATTATCTATTAAAAGATGAAACTACTCTACCAAATAAATCTAAGCTACTTGCAAAAATAACGACTAAACTAATGCAAAAAAGGGACAAGAGACAATACAAGCTTCCCCCAAATGGGGGAAGTGGGGTGTGGGAGCCTTAAACTAAAAACCTATCAAAAAGGTAAAGGTAAAAAACTAAGTTAAAAGTTGTCCAGGAACAAAAAATTTGTCCCCGGCAACGACGCCAAGAATGTTGCCCGCCGATGTGCACACTAGCAACAAAAATCTTTCGAAGTTGTTTCCCAAGTGGGAAAAGTGTGGCCTTGAAGGCAAGCAAAGAGTCAGGTGCTGTCACCTGATCCCGACTCCTCCGTTTAGGTAAACTCCTAACGAAGCCAAGGGGGGTAGACCCTACAAAGAGTTTCTAAGGCTCTTGATTTTAAGTGTTTTTTGTGATGTATGATGCGGATGGGTGTTTTTTAGGAGTTTTTATGATTTACAATAACAGATTAATGATCCAAGCATGTACTTGCAAAATTAAGTAAAGATACACAACCACTCGATAATAACAATTTAAATGTAAAGCATCCACAACATGATACAATTTAAGCAGATAAAATAGTACTCCAGATAGATAATAAGCAAAATGAAATGTTGAGTGATAAGACCAGTGCCAAAATGGAGTCAATGTTTGTGCTTGGGATATTGAATACAAGTCTTGGGTGTGCTTGAGAACTGTTTTGCAAATGCTCTTGGTAAATTTTATTGTAAATTTTTTGGATGAGGTTGATTATTAGTGGGATGGGGATCTCCAAGATATACCTTGCGGTACTGGAGATCTGTTCGGATAATAGTCTAAGTGGTTCCGTACAAGGACATGTTGGCTGGCCGAAGTCTCCAGAGCGTGTTCAACACTACACCAACCAAGGATGTAGTCTAATGTTGCCCTTAAGGTCTCGGTCCAGGGGTTCCAGTGTCCCCAGGCAGAATTTTCCCACTTTTGACTATTTAGCGATCAATGCCGGATTTTCGTTGGTTTATATGGGAGAGTGTTTTATTATGGTTTAAGTGAATTAAATGTGGAAAATTAATAAAACTATACTATTTCTGAGTATCCTACAAGTGGGTAGAGCATACGCAGTATAGTAAATGTATATTCCAATTTTATTAAGTGTTGTGAACAAGAACCATCAACCCTCCGATAGAGAGCACTCTTGATCCGCCTTATGGTGAGATTCAAGAGATTTATGAAAGGTAAAAATGCTTGAAAATGAACTCTACACTACCCAAGAGTCTCTTTTAAGTCTAAGACCGTACTCGGGAAAGCAAGGGGGTTAGCAAAAAACCAAAAAAACAAGTAAACTCTCCGACAGAGAGCACTCTTGATCCACCTTTCGGTGAGATTCAAGAGATTTTATGTTCTTTTTAATTAACAATTTATAACAAAGCAAGAAATCTAATCTAAGCAAATAAGCAAAACATCTCCGATAGAGAGTGTTCTTGATCCACTTTTCAGTGAGATTCAAGAGTCTTATACAGTTTATATGAACTTGAAATTAAACCAGAACTTTAAAAGATAAATCTAAGTTAATTGCTTCTAAGATCTAGTTATCTATTAAAAGATGAAATTACTCTACCAAATAAATCTAAGCTACTTGCAAAAATAACGACTAAACTAATGCAAAAAAGGGACAAGAGATGATACAAGCTTCCCCCAAATGGGGGAAGTGGGGTGTGGGAGCCTTCATCCCACTTGCTCTTTTATTTAATTTTTACAATGCTTCTGGTATTTTTGTCTTCGCTTGAAAGCACAAAGAACAAATGGGGAATGAAGAAGAGGGAAAATAGAAAGGGAGTGCTTTCAAGGAGTCTTTTTGTTGCTCTTCTTGTTTGCTTTTAGCCTTTTGGCTTTGTTTGTTTTGCACTTTTTAGCCTTTGGGCTATGTCTTCTTATTCACCTATGAGTAAGAGCTTTAAACATGAAACTTATCAAGAGTTAGTCAAATCAAATGAAACCAAGACTAAACTAAACTAACATGCAAGTTAGAAATATTAGGAGAAATGCAAGCTAAGATCTAAGTAACAAAACTAATGCAACTAATAAAATGAAACTAGATGCAAGCTAATGATCTAAACTAGAATTTAACAAGAAGAAGTGTAGAAGGTAAAGATCAAAAGAGAAGAAGAACAAGGCAAAGAGAGAAAACCAACAAGGAGATGAAGAGCAAAAGGGATGAATCTAGAAGCTAAGAGAAGAGGAGACAAAAAAGGATTAGCAAGGATGAAAGAAATGGCAGCCAACTAAGAGGAGAGAAGGCTGAAAACAAAGATATAGAAGAGAGATGGCAGCTAAGGGAAAAGAGAAGAGGTGGCAGTCAAAGGGAAGAGGAAGAAGGCTGAAAAAATAAAAGAAAGAAGGGCAGGGAAAAGAGAGAAAAGGGAGCAACGAATAGAAGAATAAGACAGTCAACAAGTGAATGGGACAACCAACAAAAACGAAAACAGGGCAGCGAATGAAAGGTAAGGATGGTAGAACAACACCAAACTAAAGGAGAAGGGGACAGTCAAAAGAAAAGAAGAGGACAGCAGCCAAAGAGAAAAAGGAAAAGGCAGCCAATGGAGAAGAGAAAGGAGGCTGAAAATTAAAAGAAAAGAAAGAGGGCAGCGAACAAATGGAAGAGAGAAGGACAAGGAGAAAAACAAGGAAGAAGAGAGCAAAGCTTGGAGAAGATAAAACCTTTAGAGATCAAGTAGCCTTGCTTAGTAACCAATAGAACAAGATTTGATTTTGAGTTTTAATGGTGAGAATGAGATATAACAAGCCCCTTTTGGATCTTCAATCTATTTGAGAACCTTGTAGAAACCAATGAGCAGTCAAAATTTATGAACGTTTGAGGCTTGAAGAAGGGGGAGATGCAGCTGAGCTCAATCCCTTACTCCAAAAAGTGATCCTGAAACTTACACACATAAACAAGAGAACTTAGATCTAATATGTTAGTATAAAAAAGATTCAGAGAGCATGTATTATAACTGACTAAAGCATGCTACTCTAAGATCTTTTACATACCCAACATCAACAAATAACTTGAAGACTACAAATATTTGTTCTATGTGCTTGAGAAGAAGCCCTCTAAGCTAGATCCAAATTCAAATAGATAAGAATACATAAACATTAAACAATGTTACCTCACAAAGTAGTCATCAACCATGCATGCACCAAGTGGACCTCCAAAGTCTCAATTTTATTCCAATGTTGCACAAAGGCAAAAAATACTACAGTAATCTTGGTAGAGGTTTCTTGCAAAGTTCACCCACCCTGAATGGGAGCAAAGAGCCTCTATTTATACAATGAGCAAGAGCAATTCGAATTGCTTGAGAAGCTAGGGCAAGCAAGACGCCTTTACCAAACAAGAGGGAGTGCCAAGCCTTGATCTGGAGTTAAACTGAGACTTGGAAGGTGTGAAAAGATGACATGGCCTCCACATAATCCAAGAGCCCACCATCAAGCTTTGTAATCATCAACGAGCCAACCAATGGATGCTAATTAGGAAAGTCGCCCAAGCTAGTGAAGGAGGGTGCAAATCCCAAGGAGTCAACTCCAGAGCTTTGAATGCTAACTGAAAGAGGTAGGTGATGATTGGAATATTCCCCTTTGATCCATGCCATGTCATTCAGCGCTTTACTTTATTCAATTTGGTCTTTTCTGGAGAGATTTGGATTATCTCCATTTTATTATTTTCTGATTATTTTTAATTAAATATTCCTCATTTATTAATTTTGAGAAAATATTTAATTAAGTGCAAAATAATCATCAGAAACTTAGGATAAGTAGGTTTAGGGGTTAAATGAGTACTCTGGCTTAGAAAATGAGCCCCCATTTGTCAAAATCCACCCCCAAACCACTTAATTATTACAAAATGAAAATTTTCAATTAAACCATAGGAAAAATGGTTTAATTATTTGAAAAAATTAATCATTAAAAAATAAAAAATAAAAAAGTCGTGCGCGTCCGCTAAATATTTTTTCGGACAATGTTTCAGCACACATAGGGACCTAGGAAATGACCAAATAACACAACAATAGTGTATAGCATGTTTATATTTTACAGTTGGACTCTAATAACCTCCCAAGGCCTAACCGCCAAATTCGGGCATTCTAGCTTTGGAGGTGTAGGAGCAAAACTCATCGATTATTACTAGGCTAGAGGCAAAGCATAATCGACAAGGGAAAAAACTCCTTGGAATACCTTATTTGGTTGTCAAGACCTAGGGAACCGAGCCACTCAAGACCTCCATACTAGCATACTTTATTACAAACTCCGTGGGGCATGGTCATTTCAAAACAAAAATTAAAAAGATGGCCAAAATAGGCCAAGTCTGGAACATTTGAACCTCTGAACTCTGGAAATGAACATGAATCATGTTCCATAACTGGCGGCTCAATAGAAGTTCAACTATTGTACAAAATAGTTGGTAACACTAGTCATACCCTACATGATATACCAACCGCATAGATATCTTCAAACAAGTTCGTTGGGATGCACTAGTTATCCATTATCCAGTACTAAAACAACACCAAGGCATTAATAAGAGCTCTTTTCTCCTTCGGGGGTGGAGTATCATGGTCAACCAAGGTTTGTCAAGTGATTTTTATGGCTTAAACAAATTAATGGATTCCTGACAAGAGGGACACGGGGAAAACACTGTGTTTTTCACCATTCAGACAAACACTAGGGATGTGTCTCACAAAGGGAGTCAAAAGTAATGAGGTGCCCTCCTGACACCCTCCCGATTGGTCTTAGCAAGTCACCCCTTTATATTTTCTTGTACTTTTTCTTTGCCATGTGCCTTTTCTTTTGATTTTTCTATCTTTGTACATTTTTCCTTTTCCTTTTGATATTTCTTTAACTGCTCATTTTTATTCTTGAGGGTGATAGTTGAAAGTTATTGGCCCTGGATAGCCTTCTGGGCCCTAGTAAATGACACGATCTTAGCTCTGTTGCCAGTAAGCGTCCATAGCCCCGACAGAGTTGCCACAATAATGCCTTTTACAACAAGTAGGATTAACCTCTTAATTCAAGGAGTACCTACCCTGCCAACCAATACCTCACTTGGCATAACATGGGGAGTAACACATTTTAGACTAGACCTATGGGAGAGCATTGCTCACTTGGAAAATCTGTTGTACGAGAGGCCCCTGTACTGTGAAAGAAAAATGACCCACAATCATCCAACATTCATTGCTAAAATTGATCAATCTCGGGACACCATGGATAACTGGGAGGTCTTCTTGGTGAAGAAGTCATAGAGGGGAAAGGTCTAGAATCCATCTATTGAGATTTATCCAAAGGTTGTAGATAAAAAATGAAGTGAGTTATGGAAGATGAATGATAAGGCTACATGTGGACCCGAAGGAGGGGGTGAAAGCTCTTTAAAATACCAAGAGTTCTTGGTGACTTGGTTAATAGATAAACCACACATCTTTCACTCTAGTCAACCTAAGGGTGATACTGCTAGCTATACCCATCAGACAATCACAAAGCATTCTTGTTCAATTTTTCATAAGATACACATCATCAACATTATCATGGCATGATATATAGCATTAAATATATCTTCCTCTGATCATCCATCATGTAGAACCACATTCACATCATATGGGGAGCCTAATACAATTTTTGATCACCATATTATTGTCATATTGTTTAGTAATGTACTAACTTTTATAAGGAAGCCTTTCACTTCATTGTTGCATACAGGTATTCAGCTAGCACCATTGTTGACCAGATTTGACTTGGTCAAACTAGGTTGACCAGGCCAAAAATGGGCCCGAAAAAATGTTGCGACTGGAATTTCGATTTTGGTCAATTATTATCTACAGGGGACCCATATGAGCGCCTCCAAGTGACAGAATGCAAAAAGATCGAGGCGTTTGTGAGATTTTTAATTATTATTGGTCATTAATGACATGTTTTAATTAAAAATTATGGATTTTGGGCAAATAATGCCTAAGTGATGGATCGGGGTCATTCGAGTGGTCATTCCTATTATTTTTGGGGTCCACGATCACATTGCAGCAGACGGTTCGACAATCTGGGCACTCTAGGTGGGTCAAAAGCCCAGATTACGTCTTCAGCAATAAAAACCAACAATAAAATACATGGAGAATGAAAAATTGACAAAGGCAACTATAGCAAAAGGAAAAAATCAATGGCTGGCAAATAAAAGGGTGATTCCTAAGGTAAATTGGTAATGTTTGACATGGTATTATGTGTTGTAGGTCCCTCCATTGGACCAACTCACTAGGTGGGACGAATTTGCCCACGGGGGGCGTTTTTCCTCACTTGGCAAATTCGTTTTTCACGTGTTATTGTATGTGGGACCTCATTGTATTGAGTTGGGGGGATAAAACATCCTATAGACACCCCCCAAGCTTGGCTTATGTGTTATATGGACCCTGTTGTCTCTCAAAACTGGCATGCGTGTGTTGAAGCCCAAAATGCAACACACCAGCTGGATGACAACTCTCAGGAGAGAGGTCAATGTCACCACACTCCTCTCCTCTTCGCTTCAGGTTGGCTCTTCTCCAACTCAAGGGGGGTATCCCTAAGGTAGGATCGCTAAGGAAGGTGCAACGGAGGGCAAGGTGAAATGAAGAGGCTACCTTAGAAAAACAATAGTAACAAAAAAGGGTTTTTTACTTGGGTGATGGGAAAGATGGGAGGATCAGTCCTCGAGGAGAAGGCCAGTGCCAGTATATCAGAGGGGTGAATGGAGTCAAAAGAGGGTTCAAAGGGGCTTTGTGTCGTATGTGACTAAGGGGGAAGCCATGCTCAGTCTAATGTTTGACAGTTCATAAAGAGTACTTCTTCCTCTTTAAATGCAGGAGGTGCGCTATGCAAACAAAAGATCAATACCTGTGTATGCACGCTCGCAAAGGGAAAACGAAAGTGGGCTGCCAAGAGTTCTTCGCCAAAGGGAAAAAGAAGGCCAGCTGCTAAGAATTTTTCGCCTTCCAATGTGGTGGATTGTCACCCTTCTATGGCCTCTTACATGAAAAAAGGAAAACGCAGAATCTGGAAATGCTCACACTCGTCTAAAGAAATCACAAGCTCACGTCACAAAAAACACTCAATTTGTCCAAAGAATCCCATAATATTTTCATTAAGTTCACGAGGGAAGAAGTTCCCAGGTTTTTCCCATCACCCAAGTAAAAACCCTTTTTTGTTACTATTGTTTTTCTAAGGTAGCCTCTTCATTTCACCTTGCCCTCCGTTGCACCTGCCTTAGCGATACCCCCCTTGAGTTGGAGAAGAGCCAACCTGAAGCGAAGAGGAGAGGAGTGTGGTGACATTGGCCTCTCTCCTGAGAGTTGTCATTCAGCTGGTGTGTTGCATTTTGGGCTTCACACATGCATGCCAGTTTTGAGAGACAACATTTTTGGCGCCGCTGCCGGGGACAAATCTTTTTGTTCCTGGACAACCTTAGTTTTTTTTAGTTTGTTTTACTTTTTTTGATAGATTTCATATCTATTTGGCGATTCCACTGCCCCTTTTTAGTTTTCCTTTTTTGGTAGATTTTTAGTTTAATCACTCTCTGAAATTAGACTTGGATCCACCTGGCGACTCCATTGTCAGTTAACACCTCAAGGTATTCAACTAGAAGAAACTCTGAAGGCTTGCTTAGTTTTATCCCTGAGCCTGAAAAGGTTTATAGGAGAAGACTAAACAAGCTTGCTTCTCGTAAAATCCTTGAAGAACTCAGATCTGAGTCTATTTTAGACATCCACTCTTTGTTCCCAGAAAATTTAGAAAATCTTGAAACTAATAATTGTTTCCTTTCCGATACAATGGGTGAGTATTTTACTCAACTCAATATTTCTCAGATAGCAGGTCAACCCCATCGTCTTCCAGACAAAGCTGTCGAAAAACTTCCAACGTATACTGGCACTGATGCCACTACTGCTGCTCAACATCTCAGAAACTTCTCCAGATGTATTAATGCCTATATCAGTGACCCTGAAAACCAACATGACGACGTTTATATGAAGCTGTTTGCTCTTTCCTTGGATGGAAAAGCTGGTGATTGGTATAGCAACCTACCTAACAACTCATTTGCCACCTTGGCTACCTTCAAAACTGCCTTCACTGAAAAGTTTGGTGAGAAAAAGGAACCAAGGAATCAACTAAATGCTTTGACCAACATCAAAAAGAAGGACACTGAAACGATGGACGAGTTCAACACTAGGTTCACCGAGTTATCAAATGCTATTCCTGTTACCTATGCACCACTTGCACCTTCCATTCTGGTTTACTACAATGAGGCACTTAGTGGCAAAATGCAATATCAAATAAGAAATAAGGAACCCACTACTTTGCTTGAAGCTCAAAGTATGGCTCTCAAGATTGACTTAAACATGCAATCATCTGGTGAATCCAACATCTAGGGTTATTCCAGATCATCAATTCCCCTAAAGATTGTTGAGCCTAAAGAGAAAGAGCTTACAAATGAAAAAGCTGCTTATGAAAAAAAACTCATTGATATGGCTGAAAGAATGGAAAAAATGGAACAAAAGCACCTTTCTCAAATGAAAGAGATGCAAAATCGAGTTATCAATGTTGAAAGAACTCAACCTCAACCACCTCCTAGGGTCTTTGCTGCAAAACCAAATTGACAGAGAAAACCTCCCAACCATGAACAAAGGCTGCTAACATGGTTGAAACATATAGGCCATTTTGCAGACCATGCAAAGATTGTTGAGCCTCCTAACCAATTAGAGGCTGCTAACATGGTTGAAACATATAGGCCATTTTGTAGACCATGCAAAGATTTCCACGAGGAATCTCATTGCTACTATGCATGCTATATTCAAGAGCATGGTTTTCCTGAAGGTTGTGATCCTAATGCATCAACAAGCGAGCCTGAATTCATTAATAATGTGGGTGACATCCATGGCATTCCCAGGGTTGAACCTTACACACCATTCTGTAGGGCATGCCAAGAATTCCATAAAGAAGACACTTGTTATCTTGCATGTTATATTCAAAAGTATGGTTTTCCTGAAGGGTTTGTTAATCAGTCTTCATCAAGCGAGCCTGAGTGCATAAATTATGTAGGTGATACTTATGATATTCCTGAAGAAAGTTGGAATCAGTCGGATCATCCTATTATAGAAAATATAACATTTTCCCATCAGATCCCTGATGATCCTATCGAAGAAATTTATCAAAGGCCGAATTTTATTGAAGACCATCCTCATGCCATCGAAACAAAAGACACTTTTGAGTGGGAAGTTTTTCAAGACTACTTCAATGATGATGAACATTTATGTGCTCCTGACCCATCTCTAGAAGAAACCATTACAGAGATTGACATTCATAAAGAAATCCATGAAGTTTGTAATATGTGTGATGACACTCCCATTTGTTCTCCACATGGTAGTGAATATTCGGAAAGATGGATCCCTTGAGATGACTTTGAAAGCCATTTGTTTGAAAAGGATTTTCATGAAGTTGAGGAGGATAGGCATAGCTTAAAGGATGACATAAGTGATGATGAGTCCATCATGGATGACATAGACATTGGTAATGATGAATGGATCTTTTTAGAAAACCCTATCTATGCCATATCTGAAGAAGTTAATAATGAACAAAATTCCTTTGAAAATTTTGTTAATAATCCCACTTATGAGCCCGAGGACACATATAACCAGGAATATGACAGAGTGCATGAAGACTCCCCCATTTTCGACAGGAGTATGGATTTTGAACGATTGAGCATAGAGGAAGAGAAGGAGATTATTTCATATGAGCAGTCGGTTGAGCATATATCTCAACCATCGGAAATCCCTTGTATATTAGAACAGTTCGAGGCATGCACTTTCATGGAAAATTATTTTCAGAAGAGCTTCTTGGAGGAGTATGATAAGGTACCAGAACTGCCTTGTCATCCTGAATTTCATCACCCTATCCTATTCTGGATAAAGTGTGCTTGCAGAAGGACTTATTATATTGGGAAGCATTTCAAATATCTATCATACGATTTCCCATCCGTCCCTCCCATTCAGAAGATCAAAACAGGTTTGCACTTTCTGATAAGCATGCCCTTGTCCTGACTGGTAACCAGAGACAAGGTAAAAAATTGTTGTTTTTACATTGATTACATGCTTAACTGGTTACATTGGATTTCTGATTATACCTAACGTTCTCCTTTCTGTATTATATTAGAATAGAAAAAGATTAAATTTTGTCAAAAAGAAAAAAGCATCTACTTTCTGTATTTAGACTTCTTAGAATTTATTTACGAAAATAAAATATAGTTGATATCAATGTAGTCAGACTCGGACTCGGCAAATACTCGGCTGGCTTGGGACTCGGCCGACTCGGCAGACTCGGATAAGACTCGGATAAGACTCGGCAAAGACTCGGATAAGACTCGGCAAAGACTCGGCAAATATGAAAAATATGAAAAAAATTAAAAATGTGGTAACTTTTAAGCACAAAAAACATAGATAATGACATTTCTAATCCATATAAGTTATAAAAACAATTCTATGCAGAAATTCATTAGACCATCTCATAAAAATTAATAATACAACATTTGACACTCCATATTTGTATGCAAAATAGTGAATTGAAAGATTATTCCTTGAACACATTCCAAAATTGTACCAAGTTCAAATACATAGTACCAAGTTCAAATACATAGGTAAACATAACTAGAAAATCAAAAAAGATAGTGTCTCCAAGTCCAAACTCGATTCTCATGCATGACTATGAGCAGTGGAACGCCTAGTATAGGCCCTAGTAGAGCTAGTGACAACATCACTAGATGGAAAAATCAACTGTGATGAAGGTGTGTTTGGCGTTTCCATTTCAGAAAATGGTACACCAGAGGGACCCTCGGTCTCTTCATCAAGCCAAGCCAAATCAGGAGGAGCTTCATCCTCCACTACCCAATCAGAGACTAGATCAATTTGATCCAATAAAATTGGATCCAAATCCTTTCTCCGCAGCTGTTTTGTGAGCATCCGAAGGTTGTAATATATGTAGACCAACTTCTCCAACCTCTCATGCTCCAACCTGTTGCGCTTTTTGGTGTGGATGTGCTCGAATACTGACCAATTGCGCTCACAACCTGAAGCGCTGCAAGGCTGACTCAATATTCTGATGGCGAATTCTTGTAGTTGCGGTGCCTCAGCGCCACAATCTACCCACCATTGGGCTGTTATAAAAAAAAATAAACAAAGATTACAAGTTTTGCAATGTCAAACTTTAAAAATAAAACTAGCAAAATAAAATTTAACGAATTACAAATTGAATCTTACATGGCATTTTCTTCTCCCTGAGACGTTGTGTTGAGCTAAATCCAAACATGCCAGATGATTCCTTGTACATATCTCGCTGCATATTGATCAAGTCTTGAGTTTCTTGATTGGGGTACATCCTCTCAATGCATATCATCATACCTCTCATCACCTCAGGATCCTTTTGAATTTTAGACCCTACATTATAGAATATGCTCGGATTGAGATATGCCCCTGCAGCATGTAATGGTGAATGTAGTTGCCTGTCCCACCTGGAATCAATAATATCCCATATAGGGCGATATTTTGATTCATCCCCCTTATAGAAGACCTTGATGGCCTCTTTGGCCCTGTCCATCCCCTCATAAACATACCCCATTGGTGGTTTGTCACCATCCATGATCCTCAACACTCTCACAAGTGGTTCTGTCATGCTAACAATCTCAGTGACTTCCTCCCATAAACTATCTCTACGGACAGACAAGCTCATAGCCATTGCATCTGGTTTTGTGCTATCCTTATAATGTATCCATTCCCTGCTACTAACCATCCGTCTCAATGCTTGGTACTCATTAAGAAGGCTTTGGAGGGAGAGAAAGTTGGTTGCAAACCGTGTGACAGCAGGGCGACTGAGCTCACCTTCTGTGTGCTCTCTCATAAGACTCAGCACCCAAGAATGGTTATAAATGTACTTGGTGATTTGTTTGCACTCATGAACCACATCTTGCACCCACTCCAACTTCCCAATGTCCTCCAAAATCAAATCTATACAATGGGCAGCACAAGGGGTCCAAAAAAGAGAAGGGTATTTTGCACAAAGCAATTTACCTGCTGCCACATAATTTGCTGCGTTGTCGGTGATTACTTGGACAACATTTTTGGCCCCCACTTCTTCAACAACCTCTGCTAACAATGTAAATATCAGATTTGCATCTTTCACATGTGAGGATGCATCAACAGATTTCAGGAACATGGTTCCTTTAGGGCAAGCCACAAGAAAATTTATGATCGTTCTATTCCTCTGATCTGTCCACCCATCTGACAAGATTGTGCAACCTGTAAACTCCCATGAGCTTTTAATGCTCTCCAACTGTTCCTTGACACACTGCAACTCCTCATCTAGATCTTTCCCCCTAAGTGCACTGTATGAGGGGGCTTTGTATCCAGGGCCAGCGCTTGCAATAGCATCTACCATGGGCTGATAAAACGGAGACCTTGCAATGTTGAAGGAGAGGCTGTCATGGTACCAAAACCTCCTCACTGCCATATCTGCTTCCTTCCTTTTCTTTTCATTAAAGCTGTCCAAGGTAGGTTGAGATCCCGGGGTCGTACGAGGAAGGAAGAAATTAGAGGTGATAGATGGACTTGCTGTAGCACCTGGTGCAAAACTTGATGAACAACTACCTGGGGGTCCCATTGGAGATCTGCCCATCCTTGCAGTTTCAAACCTCAGCCTAGATCTTTTGGCATTTTGGTCTTTGATGCTTTCCAAAGCAACGTTCATTTCCGCTGTGACTTCTTCAGGGCAGCCATCACAAACTATGACATCTTTGCACACAACTCGAGCTAAGTGGTGTTTTAACCTGTTAATGCCCCCATACATAGTCGTTGGACAGTACTTGCACTTGACTTGATTGTCTTGCCCTGGGACCACGCGGATACAATGTTCCCATGCTTTATCAAGAGCCCTTCCAGATTTCCCCTTAGGTGCCATGGATGACGATCTGAGTGGAAAAAGTTAAAAACAATTAAAATGAAATTTAAAAAAAATCTAAAAAACATAGATTAACTTAAAAAATTCAAATTTCAAATATATATGTTACTATGTTTTAAATTTTAATTTTACATATGTTTTTTTTAAGTTTTAATTTTAATTTTTAAATTACAATGTAATATATGAAACTAAAAACTCGAGGAAAAAATATGAAACTAAAAACATAAAAAAAACATATGTAATATTACAATGTTAATCTATGTAAAATTAAAATTTATTAATTTAACATGTAATATCTAAAATGTAATTATAAAACATAATAACATATATAATTTAAAATGTAATATATATCTAAAATTTAAAATATATATGTTATTATGTAATATTTCAAATATATATGTTATTATAAATGTTACTATTTTAAATGTTATTATGTTTTATGTTTTAAATTAACATAGATTAAATTAACATAAATTTAGATATTACATTTAAATTAACATAGATTAATTTTAAATTTTAATTACAATGTTATTATGTTTTAAATTACATATGTAGAATTAAAATTTAAAACATAAAAATTTAAATGTAATATCTAAAATTTAAAAAAACTATAATGTAATAATAATGTAATATTATAAAAAAAAATATAATGTAATAAATTATAATAATGTAATGTAATATCATAAAAAAAAAATCTAAAATTAAAAACATATCTAAAAGTTTAAAGTTAAACATATCTAAAATTTAAAATTTAAAAATTTAAAATTTACAACATTTATAAAAATTAAAATAACATAATATAAAACGTAATAAAAAGTTTTTATTACGTTTTATATTATGTTATTTTAATTTTTAAATTAAAATTTACGTTTTAGTTTTATATTATGTTTTTATTACGTTTTAAGTTTTATATTATAAATTTATGTTTTATTTTAATGTTTTAAATGCTATTTATATAATATATGTTTTTATTAAAAACATATATTATATAAAATAACATTTAAAACATTATAATAAAACGTAAATTTATAATATAAAACTTAAAACTTATAAAATTAAACGTAAATTTAAAACATTATATAAAATTAAACCATTATATAAATTTAAAACATTATATAAATTAAAATTAAAACATTATATTATATAAAAACGTAAATTTAAAACATTTATAAAATTAACATTTAAAATTTTAAATTTGACATTTTGACCAACCTGGCAGCCGATGTCGATGGTAGCAACCTCCGGAAATGAACTGTAGCAGGCACACAGCACGCACCCAGCTCCCAGCTCACAGCACGCACCCAGCTCCGGAAATGAACCGTAGCAGGCACACAGCAGCACACAGCACGCACCCAGCTCCCAGCAACCTCTGCAAACTCGGAAATGAACCTCGACGGGAAATGAACCTCTGCAAACTCGGAAATGAACACTCGGAAATGAACCCTCGACGGGAAAACACTTCGCGGCTCGACTCGGAAATGAACTCAGTCACTTCGCGGCTCTCAGTCACTCGCTCTCAGTCACTCGCTCCCAGTCACTTCGCGGCAGCTTGCTATGAGTAGAGGAGGACCCCGAACGCCTTCTTAAAGGCTCAAAACCGACGCCAAACTTTCGCGCCATTCGTTTGGCGCCAATATGAAACCCCGCGGCGGTAAAATAGGGCCCATTAACTGCCACGATGTACGCCAAACCGGACGCCGAGTATCCACGAGTGACGCCGAGTTTGCCGAGTTTGCCGAGTTTCCACGAGTTTGCCCAAAACCCGCGAGTGCCGAGTTAGGGCACCGAGTCTGTCCCGAATATGCGGTTGGCAGTTGACTCGGCCAGACTCGGCGAGACTCGCGAGTCTTGGCCGAGTGAAACTACACTGGTTGATATTTCATTTTGGTTTTTCCATAACACATGTGCTACTGAAGGTTTTCTGTCAAGTTGAGATGTTTTTACAGGTTATATATATAAACCAGAGATTCTGGTGTTCTCGTATCCTCTCCTTGCATGATTTCTAGATCGAGCACACGTCCCGCAGTTGGAGCCAGATGTTATCACCTTATTTGTACCATAGTTGGATTATCTGAAGAGCCTCCATTTGACAAACATGATGAATGTTTGTACTCCAGTGTATCAGATGATCCAACATTTGTACCTAGCCAATTTTGGCTAGTCAGTTTTGTTTTTCAGTCAACATGACCATGGCCCCATGGGGTTTGTAATAAAGTGTGCTTGTAGGATTCTAAGTGTCTCGGTTCCCCATGACTTGATTAAGCAACTAAGGTATTCCAGGGAGTTTTTTCCCTTGTCAATTATACTTTGCCTATAGCCGAGCTATAATCGATGAGGTTTTCTCCCGCTTCCTCCAAAGTTGGAATGCTCGATTTTGAAAATTTCAGCCATGGGGGGTTATTAGAGTCCAACTAATGCATATAAGCCTACTAGACATTATTAGAATAGGTTTTGGTCATGTCCTAAGTCTTTAGGACACTCATAAAAAGTTTCAAAATTTTTTTACCGGGTCCTCCGGTTTTGGGTTTTTTAATTATTTTTTAAATTTTAATAAATTTCTCTGTAGTTTAAATGGAGAAATTTCAATTTGTAATATGTCGGTCATCCGGGATCCGAATTCAGTGATTGAAGGCTTGAACCTTAAGCCAAAAATCATTCATGATTCCCGGACTAGCTAACCCTAAGTTTCAGACAATTATTTGGCCTCATAATTAATATTTTCTCAAAAAATCAAAAAATGAGAAATATTAATTAAAATATTCAAAAAATAATAAATTGGAGATAATTTAAATCTCTCCAAAAAGGGCCAAATTGAATAAAGTAAAAGTCAAAATTACATGGCAAAAAGCATTTATGATGATTGGAATCTTCACCCATCTAATTCAGATCAGTTTCGGAGCACTGTGAGTGATCTACAGTTGAGAAATTCGCCCTCTCCTTTAGCTTGACGTTTTTGTGATGTGGAGGATTACTATTTGATGGATGGAGTTTACAAGAAGGGATGGGGGGCGCCTTGCCTAGGTGGAGGCCACCTCCCCACCCTAATTCATTGCAAACTCGAGTTAGTTGGTATGTTATCACTCCAAGCCACATCTTGATTGGTTGGTGACTGGAATTTGGAGTTTTGTCAAGTATTATTGGCTCCCTTAGTGCCAAATTCGAATTAGGATTTTAGCTTAGTTATTTGCTATAAAGAGAGGCCATTTTGGCTCTCTTCTCATGGAGATTTTGAGCATGAACACTCTGCCAAAATATTCTTGTAATATTTGTTTGAAACATTGAATAAAGTTGAGACTTTGGAGGTCCATGCTGGAGCATTTGGGGTGTTCTTCACACTATTGGTGATATCTCTTTCATCTTGTTTTTTGTTTATGCAAATTCAATATTAAATGTATGTTCTAGTTTTGTTTAGAAATACATTTTTCGGTCTTTGCATATTTCATAACAAGGTCTTTGCAGGGGTTTCCCAAGGTGGAGAAAGGCTTAGAGATTAAGTCATTCTTTGCTTAACAGTGGTTCTCGACACCTAATCAATATCTCTTGCAGGTCTTCAAGGTTTTCTCCTCATTTCAAGAGAAGAAGCATGTTAAAGGAGACTCATCTCTTCCTCCATCAACAATCTCTCATTTTCTTGGTTACTGGTTACATAAGATCCACCTTCATACTTTGTGGAAAACCCTTGTTCATCTTGATCCAGAAGTTGAAGTCTTGTGTTTTAAGCCTAGATTAGTTCCCTTGTGCTCTCGTCCACCTCTTCTAGCTTCCATTTCTTCTCTCTTCAAGCTCATTTTTCCTCCACCTTCTCCTTTCGTTTTCCTCTTATCTCATGACCTTCTCTCCCTTTCGTTTTGGCATCTTCTAAGCTTGCTAGCCCTCGTTTTTGGCCCTTGTCTTCCTTTCGTTTAGCCTCTTTTCTCTTTGCCATTCGTCCCTCCTCCTTAAGCTCTCCTCATCCATTCGTTTTTGTCTTCAAAGCCTTCCCTTGTCCTCCATTCGTCCTTCCTAAAAGAGCCCTAAAAATACATTAAAAACACAAAAACGAATTGCTTAAGTTAGTGTTAGTTTCATTCTCAAGTTTACTTTCACATTGTTAGTCTTAGTCAGCTTTTTGCATTCTAGATCTCACATTTTGCATTTTATTGTTAGTAGCATTCTCTTTGAAGAGTTAGTAAGTAGGTGTTTTTTACATCACACTTTTACACTTTCCAAAGTTAGGTAGTTTCAAATTTTATTTCTAGATCTAGGTTTCTTTTTGTATACTAAAGCTAAAGGGTGCTTTGAGATTGAGCTTTGTTGTAGGTATTTTGAAAGTGGAAAAGGGCTTGAAAGCTTTTGGAGCAAAGAAATCCAAGCAAAACAACACTTTGATAAGCTACAAGGAGGATTCAACACACGAATATACCATTCACTATCCTTTGTAATGGCTCTTAAGAGCTAGTTCCAATTTTTTCAAAGTTTCATTTTTACTTCAAAAGATCTTTCAAGGAACCATCTCCAAAGGCAATTGTATCAAATTAATAAAAAGTCAAGTGGAGGAGTCCTCCACTTTTTGGGTTCTTCTTCCCCATTTGGGGAAGAGTGTTGTGCTTTCCTTAGCTTAGATCTCTTTTTCTTTTAGTTCTTAGATTAATATTTCATTTCTGTTTTTCATTTCCAAGTTTTGATTAGAGTAAGCAAACTTTAGGATTGCATCCCAAGGGCCACATAGCTTTGTGGTAGCTTCTTGTTCCCCATTAGCTTCCTTGTCGAAATTCCAGCTAGCTGAAAAGTCTCAAGGACTAGTGGTTCTAGTGATCAACCTTGTTCGGAGGTAGATCCCACCTTTAGATTAGTATTGTTTGGTAGAACACTAAGTTTGTTTTCAGCTTATTTCAAATATCTTGTTACATCTTGCTATCATCTCTTTATTTTCCAGTCATTTTAAAGCTTCATTTTTGTTCTTAAAGTTACAACTGCTCCTACTTCATAAAAAGAACTAAAGCCTCTTGAACTTGGCCAAATCCAAGTCAAGAGCACTCTCTGTCGGAGAGCATAGTAGTTATTGCATTTACCTTGCATTAGGCATTTAGATTAATTAAAGTCTCTTGAACTTTGGTCTTAAGACTAAGTCAAGAGTGCTCTCTATCGGAGAGTTGAACTATGCTCTAATAATAAAATATTCCAATTCACACCCCCTCATAATTAATTTATCTTGGTCGATTATCCAACACCCATATGCTCTGCCAACCTGAAAGGGTTGGGCTAGTACTCAGAAAGGTGTTGGATTTGCTAATCTCACAAGTGATAATCTAATAAAACTTTACCCCAACCAACGAACCGGCGTTCCCCTTCGAAAAATACTGAGGTTGTTTCCTGAAACAGGTGGTGCCGAAATCCCGCTGTTAGACTCAAGGGTGGTCAAGCCAATTGAACACTTACCCTTTTTGCAATCTGGGCGGCTTCGACCTATCATCTAAGAGGTTACCAGTATTTTTCTCGGACTTTTGATATCTTTGTTCTTAACCTTAATAATCAAGACCATTAAAACTTGTAATTTATCAAGATAATTTGCACAACGATCTCACAAACAGTACCTTCAAGACCCACACATTCAGCATCACATCTTTATTGTTCTTTGACTCCATAAAGCACTGGTTATTTAAAATTCATATCTTGATCAGGACCATTTGTCCTTGTGGTTTTATTTTATCTTGTGGATGCTTTCTTTGAACTTCAAATCTTGAAACGTACTGTCTTTTTGATATCTTATTCAGCAACGTGGATTGCATCTTATCTTGTTATCTTATTTATAATTTGGTCTCATCACAAAAACTCCTAAACAACATCCATCCGCATCATACCATACACTTAAAACATTAAAACACATTGAGCCATAGTCAAACTCTTTGTAGGGACTACCCCCCTTGGTTTCGTTAGGAGTTAGCCTAAATGGAGGAGCTGGGATTTAGGTGATAGTACCTAGCTCATTGCTTGCCCCCAAGGCCATACCTTTCCCCACTTCCAGTGAGGGAGACAGCTTTCGAAAGATTTCCGCTGTTAGTGTGCAATCTGGCGGACAAAGACCCCACATGGGTCCCCTCTCTCCACTTGTGCGCTCTAGAGGGCAATTCGCACCCCCTCAAGGAGGAATATCCTCCATTCGATTTGATCATTGGGGATTAAATCCCAGCCCTCCATTTTGGGGGGAAACTAGTTTTGAGAGTGGCCTTTCTCTATAAGAGAAGGCACTCACCCATTGTATGACCCTCTCTTGGCATTTTTTGGACTTGGAATAGAAGAGAAAACGACTTGGAGCTCTCTCTACTTGTGTCTTGTGGTGATGTTCTTTGAGGTTGTTGATTGCCAAACTATCTTGATGCACTAGTGTAGATTGTTGTTATTTCCAGCATTTGTTTCTCACCATTGTTTGCAGCTAATACATCTCTTGGAGGAGGGCGCACCATTTGGCTGCCACTGTTGCTCCACTCTCCGGGATTGGTAACAAAGGGAAGTGTTTTTGCCATTTCAGCCAAGCATTTTCTCTCATTTTTATTTGTATTGCTGTAGATTTCACTTGCTTATCATACTGATTTGATCTATTGTCCATTGGTGTTGGCAGGCAAGGATGACGCGTTGGTGGGACTGGGCAAATCGAACTCACTTGGGGACTTCAACAATCCATTCTATTTGATCTTCGGGACGTTCTAACCTTAGCAAAATCAAAGACTTCAGCTCATTCCAAGTAGGTGCTCCATGTCTTCCTTTTGCATTTCATTTTCTGAATAGTCTTAGAGAGAAAATTCACTAAAACCCTAAAAATTAAAATCTTTAAAATCCACCGTTAGAATTAGTTTTCCTTCAAAACCCACTAATGATATATGCTTAAATCTCCATATCTGAAGTTTCATTTAATTCCAACCCCGTTTACCCTTAGAACTAGGCACTGGTCTCCCACTGATTTCGCCCTCCTTGGGCATTTTAGCCAGTCACACTGTTGGGTCATTTTCCGGGTTGTGGGTACTCTTGATTTGAGTTTAGAACGTAATTTTATCATAAGAAATCAAGTTTCATTTGCTGGAAGTGATTATAAACATTAATTTCTCGCTGCCCTAGGTCCATTTGACTCATTGTTTAACCATTTCCTTGGGCAGTATTACTTCAGCACTTCACTTCTATTTCATGGTAACTCCCTAGACTATTTCATCCATTAAATCACTAAGCTAATCTTATTTTCTAATCATACTCGATCGCTGGTCACTCATTACATCACTGTTATTTCACTACTTGTGTCCATCAGTTGGCTGAATTTAGACTTAGGAGCTCACCTACACTCATTCCTTGTTTTCATCTCTTATTATTTTGGGTTTGGGTGTATTTTTGTATCTCAACCATCACTGGTTGAGTAGGGTCTCCCCCTCGACTTGGCTAAGTGCCTCATCGAAAGTGACAATAGCCTTGTCTGGTGTGACTTCCGTTCATTGAGCGGAGGACTTGGCCATTGCTGGTTACACCTTCCTAGCTGTCCATCCTCTACCATCCCTGTTGGGACACCTCACTTCAACAACTAGAGTTTGTTTGATAACAGTCCTCTCAAAAAACACGACCAACAGCTTGTGGCTATTTATACCAATTATTTGAATGATAATTTGTTCAAAAGTGCGTCCACGAGTCTCTGGCACATACTGCTGCATACATCCAGAAATAACCCAGAATACATTTAGCAGGGAAAAGTGTGACCACCCAAGAACTCAACCAGCTTACGAGAAATGTGAAGCTTTCTGCAGTACTCCTCATGCTCCAGGAAAGGTCATTGCTGACAAGTCCTTTTAAGATATAAATCAAGAAAGTAAACCAAGGTCACTACTGTTGAGATCATACGGAGAATTTGTCTTTCAATTCTTTCAAGCATCCCAGTGGTGGCTATAATCATCAAAACTTGCAAACACGGATTGGCATTGATCAATCTGGTACTTAGATGGCAATCTAGAATTGCATGATCTGGAATCTATGATCACAAAACCTTTTTTTTCTGGCACAACAACTCTTCATTAACATGGACCTGCAACTCTGTCTGGACCGCTCTGCCTGCTCATCATTACTTAAACCAATCATATCCTGAAATATGCTATGTCAAGGGCTGACTGCTAATGCCAATCATTATTTTTTTCTTAACAATGCATCCTGAATTGTAGCTTTATAACAGCAGTAAAGGCTGCTCTGAAATCTGATTCTGCTGTGATGGTACAGAAAATGGACAACCTGTAGCATACTGGTGACTCTGTGTAACCCCAAACCACCTCTGATAACCATGCTACCAATTTAGGTGATAACAGTCTTCATGGTCCTACCACCACCCCTTTTTATTTCCCATACTACAATAACAAAAACGTTTTGATAAGGCCGTCTCTTCATATCACCTTGTGAGTTGTGCCTCATTAACATAGCCTAGCAATCTTATCCTAGGGAAGTTCCCCTTGAGTTCGAGAAGAACCAACCTAAAGTGTAGAGAGGTGGTTACTGAGGTGACAGTGGGTAACACCTCTATGTTGTGTTTGGGCTAGCAATGTTCTTTCGGGTTTCAATTACACATGCTAGTTTGAGCTGTAGCAGTTCCCAAGTTCAAATCTTGTGACTTAATGCATGACGATAGGAAATGTCCTATGGAAGATATCTGGGAATTTGATGGTTACATGGATGTGGATTGCGTATTCTTTACTATTTAATCTGCTTTTTTGTATAAATGCTTTTATGCCTTATAGAACTTAATGACAATAATTTTCCCTTGTGAACCTGGAGAAGAGGAATATGTATGATACTATGATGCACCTGTGTTAGAGATGTAAATAGTAGCTGAGGGGGGACTGGTAAAGAAAATTAACACATGAAGAGAGTGTCTCAAGTTACAGTGATAAAGGATCACATTGAAGTCATCTTGCAATTAATAGAGGCAAACAGGAAGTACAAAACATTAGTTGTTTTCTTAATGAATAGTCTAGAAAGGGCCTTTCATACTGATAAGAGTTGCTTCAGCCAGGACACAGTCTCGGTTTTAGTTAGTGAAATTTAAAATTTAGAATTTCAGAACCATGTTAATTATTGTACTGGTATCATGTAACAATGTTCTGTTCATTTGGTGAATCATTGTATAGGCACAAGAAACTTGGTGGCATATTTTAGATGGGAACTAAATTACTAATGGTTGTTGTAAAAGATAATTTTCAGAATGTTGTTTTGTAATGAATACAATAACCTTGTTTTGTAATGAATACGATAAAGTAAGGACCATGACATAATTATAACTAATCCTTCTATTCTTATGCAGGTGGATGTGCCTTCATGTTTTGTAGGTCTTGTGCTGGAAGATTGCAAGCTTCCACACCCTAATCATGGGCATGTTATATTAGCAGATCCCTCTCCTATTCTATTCTATCCGATTAGCAGCACTGAGGTGCGTTGCTTAGTTGATGTACCTGGTAAAAAAGTTCCATCTGTGGCCAGTGGAGACATGGCAAAATATTTGCAAACTGTGGTGGCTCCTCAGGTAATAGAAAACAATCAAATAAGTTGTGGTTGGTACATAAGTGAGTCTCTGCATTTTCATCTTAAATGTGATAAGACAAGTTACATATTAAGTGTTTCAACTAAGATAAGAATTGCAGTAGACAGAGTAAGAAAATTATCTGATTCTTTTATGGAATGTATCAGCTTCCAAAGCAGATACAAGGTCCATTTTTAGTTGCTGTTGAGAAGGGAAATATACGCACAATGCCCAACAAGATTATGCCAGCCTCACCCTTGCCTAGGCCTGGAGCTCTTCTTTTAGGGGATGCCTTTAATATGCGGCATCCTTTAACTGGTGGTGGAATGACTGTTGCATTGGCAGACATTGCTGTTCTTGAGAGGCTTCTAAAACCTCTCCATAACCTTCACGATGCATCTTCCCTTTGTGAATATATGGAAGCCTTTTACACACTACGCAAGGTATGCATATTTGTGCAAGATTGAGTTTTATTTTTCCTATACAAGCAATCAGTGGAAAATTTTGGGTGAATGTAATTGCTACCAGTTCATCTTGTAAACATGAAATATGTAAGTCATTGCTTAGTCTGTTGCCAGACTTTCAGCTATCATAGAATTTTCTATGGGGTTTCAGTTTAATTTGTGATATTTTATGGTGTTGACACAATGTGCTTCAAATACTTGATCCTAATTAAGGTTGGCTTTATTACATTATATGCAGCCTGTTGCATCGACTATAAATACTTTGGCAGGTGCTCTGTATAAAGTTTTTTGTGCTTCACCTGATCAGGCAATGAAAGAGATGCGCCAAGCTTGTTTTGACTATTTAAGCTTAGGAGGCGTGTTTTCCAGTGGACCTGTGGCACTGTTGTCTGGCCTGAATCCACGGCCATTGAGTTTGGTTCTGCATTTCTTTGCAGTGGCTGTATATGGTGTTGGTCGGCTCCTGTATCCTTTCCCTTCACCAAAACGATTTTGGCTTGGCGCTCGCCTGATTTCTGTAAGTACACAGATTCTTCTATTAGCGCAATGTCAACATGTTAATGCTGATCTGTTGAATCAAGCGGTTTCCAACATTTATTGGTTTAAATTCCTCAAATGTGTTTCACTTTCTACAAAATATAAATTGAGCACAAGAAGATCATGAACCTTCTATTGAGACGTGTCCTCCAAGCTGCTATTCAAAAATTCAGGAAAAGCAATGTCTTTGACAAGAAAAATCTAGCCTCTGGTTTCTACCAGGACTTGGCTACCTTTTTGGTCGGAAAGCCAAGGTCAATTTTTATAATAAGAAAGACCTTTGATGCAACTCAATGGAGCATAAAGTATTTAAATAAAATGAAACTGCCCTAAATACAACTTCATATTATGGACTAATTTTTGATCTTTAAGATATGCAACTCTAAGAATCATAGCCTAGTGATTAATCATTAATGTGTGAAACATACTGTATTTCATATACTATAAGGTCTTTACCCTCACTTTAAAGATTGAAAAATTGAAATTACATGTGATGCTTGCAATGCGAGCAGCTTATTCCCTGCTGTTAAATTTCGAAATTTGATGTGAGCATATATCTTTCCAAGGATGCCAAAGCATGGAATGGGAGCGAGAGCATTGGTCGCACCATTTCCCCAAAATCCCATGAGAGAAGCATCTTGAGAGCATTGGGCACACCATTTCCCCAAAATCCCAGGAGTGAAGCATCTCGAGAGCATTTTTCATAAGATATATATTTTTATATATTATACACATATATTCAAAGAAAGCATGCAGAATGCCAAATTAGTTGCAGAAAATATGAAAACATGCATATTTGTGCTACTTTTAGACAAATACTAGATTGTTATTGTTACCCCCCACTTTGACAGGGGTGTCCACATGTAAATTCTTTCACAAACTGTCAAGGGGCTGACACCTTCAGGAAAGCTACAGCAGGTTGGTTGAATATTGCTTCAGTTATTGGTCTCTCTCTAGCCCATGTTTGAGCACAGGGAAGTCTTCGTTTTGCTGCCCTTAGGTACAAATCTATGGCAGTAGATTACAGGTCTGTCTTCAGCAGAAATGAGCTATGATCATTGACAGCATATCAGTAAAGTAGCAGCCTGTGTTTCTCTTCAGCAGCAGATCTGGAAGCCTTGTTGCATTTTTCTTGAAAGGGCAAAACCAACAGATGTGTAGTCCTCTAAAAACCTGCAAGCATGCACAAATCAAGCATCATTAGTAAAAGTTTTATGGCTGCTCAAAGAGGTCTGATATGGACAGCTGCAAAATTAATGAAACGCATTGTACTCGGAAATTTGTCCATTCAATGTTTGAAACCCGTGATAAAAAATCATTCAAGATTTTTCTGGAGGACTACCTTGGAAAATATAAAAGATGATACAAATGTAAGGCCAGAAGATGCACAGTATACTATTGATATTCTAACAAAATGTAGTGCAAATAAAGATTATAGCCAGGGAAAGATTGTCCAGACAGTTCCATGGACAGAACCTGGCGAGCCACTTGTTGTTGCTGTACCACTTTCTCAGATCGACAGCTTGAGTGCTATCCGCATTTATATACCCAAGGACTTACTATCTGTTGAAGCTCGTGAAAATACACTGAAAAAAGTGCAGGAGGTGTTGAACCGCTTTCCAGATGGTGTGCAACTTTTAGATCCAGAAGATGATATGCAGGTACAAAGCAGCTCATATAAGAAGGCTGTTCGTCGAATAGAAACTCTAGAAGGCTTACTTGCTAAACATGTTGTTTCCAAGTCTCCCATTCTCCAGAAGCGCCTACAAGTACTAAGAAAAAAGGAAGAGTTAACAGAAATGGTTCGTGCTTCGACATCATTGGCCTTTAAAGATGAGTTGAAGCCTCCTTAGCAGAGTGAATCGGAGTATGTGACAGAGCATGTCAATTTATTGGAGCCCCGAGCCGGAAATCCTTCCAGTGCAACTCTGCCGTTTTACTAGAGACTGTTACATCATGAGTTAACGTTACCTTTGCGGTCATACTTGGCGTCCCAAATCGGCCCGAGTTGGTTGAAATTTGGCACGGGTCCTGAAATTTTAGGGATTGCGCATACATTAAACGCTTAGCTAAGCAGTTTGGAATTCGAGAAATGTCATTCTTATCGCCAAGGACGCTGAAGATGCTAAAGGATGATGGTCGCCATTTTAAATCAACATGCCGATAGAAGAGGTCGAAGCTGAAAGTAGCAAAAGGAATCCTGAAGACAACAAAGCTGGAGATTGTTTCGACTCAGTGTTTTTTGTATTTGATAGACAGTCGTGGAGTTGGATTCACGTTTCATTTTGACAGCCTATTTTTTATGAGGATTATCACGTGATCAGCAGTCGTCTGCTCGGAGTTCAGATTCTAGAGAGGGCGAACACTCAGTGGTGGCTCAGCGAGTCTCGGTTCAGTAGTTGAAGTGGCTGCCAGTTAATAAATATTTATCTTTTATGCGGTGAAATTTGCTAGCCAGTTTTTTTATTAAGCTTGGAGTATTATTCGAGTTCTTCTCTCGCTTATCAGTCAGTTGACACTCGGCATAATTAAGCCCTGTTTTACTGGCATCCAATTGCATCGAGTGTGTAGTTTTTGATGAATCAACTCCTCGCTGGGGTTTACGTGGCAGTGTTTTGGCAGCTAGGAGCTCGGAGTTCTGGCTCCTAATGTGGGCGTATGTGGTCTCATAGATTGGAATGAGAAGCCAAAGTCAGGAGTTCCATTAATAAAGTGGAGTTGGTCATTTTTCGATGGGGAGAAAAAGGTGGATCTGGGATTTACCTTTTCTACCTTTTTCTCTACTATTTTATTATTATTTTCCCTTTTTTTATGAGAGGTCTTGGGCCTATAAAGAGGGGAAGTTTTTCATTGTAATTGATGGAAAAAAGTTGGGAGTTTCTTTTCCGTTGAGCTGAATAGAAATATTGTTGATTTTTTCCTGAGCAGCATCGAGTGCCATTCTCTGGGAGAATGGAGGCACCTGGTCAGTTACCAGGATATTGACCCAGTTTGGGACTGGGAACTCAGCCTGGGGCTGAGAGCCATTCTCTGGGAGAATGGAGGCACCTGGTCAGTTACCAAGATATTGACCCAGTCTAGGACTGGGAACTCAGCCTGGGGCTGAGTGCCATTCTCTAGGAGAATGGAGGCACCTGGTCAGTTACCAGGATATTGATCCAATCTGGGACTGGAAGCTCAGCCTGGGGCTGAGAGCCATTCTCTGGGAGAATGGAGGCACCTGGTCAGTTACCAGGATTTCACTATAAGCCCTAGACCGGGTCTGGGCAAGTGGTGTACTTCTCCACTTGGACTTGGTGACCATAGGTGGGTGAAGTAAAGCAATTAAATATCTTCCTATGATGATGTACTTGGAGTGGACATGAAGACCCTGAAGAACACTTGGATGATTTATTGAAGATTTATAGAACCCAAGCACCACTTGACTTGGTCCATGAACCCACCAGCTAGAAGAAGAAGAAAAAATAAATATGTATTTATTTATGTATTTTTGGGTCAACTCATTATTGGAGGAAAGACAAATTAAAATGGTGAATGATGTGAAGAAATTAAAATATATATGTTATATATATATTTATTGGAAGGTCGGCCTCAATGATTAAAATAAAAATTTAATGGCTAATAATGTAGGTCGGCCTCATTTCTTTGGGGACAAAAATAAATAATAAAAATATATATATATAAGAGGACAGGTCGGCCCCAATTAAAGTGGAAATTTTCCACTATATATAAGCAATAGAAAACTCAATATTTCAGACAGAATTTTCGTGGGATCTTCAAGAGACAGCTCGTGGGTTTCAAGGACAGTTCAGAAATCAGTTCAGTGGTGTGTAGAAGACAGTTCAGTGGTGTAAATAGATGCTTCCGATTACTGCTGGGTTCTCTCCATTGTTAATGCTGGTTTATATATACTTCTGATTATTGCTGGGTTCTCTCCATTACTGCTGGGTTATCTTCTTACTGCTGTACATTCAAGGGTGATTTCTTACTGCTGGGTTATCACCATACTACCCATACTGCTGAGTCATCTGCATACTGCTGGATTATCTTCATTGTAATGCTGGGATACTTACTGCTGTGCATACCCGAGCCCTGTCAAGGGTAATTTTCCTACTGCTGGCTACTTACTGTTGGGGTTTTTATACCTTAAAAGGTTTTCCCCAGGGTAAACAGCTATGTTCTTGTGGTTGCATATTGTTCTATTTTTATCTACAGTTAGCTATCTCTGCATTTTTTGATATTTACAGTCTGCTACTGCTATCATTTTCAATTTTTAACATGGTATCAGAGCTTTGCTTGTAAAGCACACAGTGTTTGAGTAGTTGACTGTGTCTTACATAGACCTTGGGACAGCACAGACAGACTAGAGATGGCTTCTTCTACCTCTTTCAGACCAGAGGACAGGCTTGAGGGCTCAGCAAACTTTAATTCATGGAAAGCAAGGCTTATGGCCACCTTGGAAGAAAATGACCTTGATGACTTGGTCATCAATGTTGTAGAAGAACCCACGTCAAACACAGGAAGGGCAGCATTCAAAAGGAAGCAAGCCAAGGCTAGGAGGATTATCTATGACTCAGTCAAGGAAAATATAATGCCTGCCATAACACCACTGAAAACAGCCAAGGAGTGTTTTGACACCTTGACAAATTTGTACGAGAAGAAAGCACCCAGTCAAAAGAGAGTCTTGAAAAACAGACTTCGCACATTGAAGATGGAAAAAGATGAAGGAGTGGCCTCCTTCTTCACAAAGATTGCTCAGGTAAGAGATCAACTTTCTGCTATTGGGGTTACAGTAGATGATGATGACCTTGTACAAACTGTTTTTGATGGTCTTCCATGTTCTTGGGAAACCTTCTTAGCTTCTGTTAGTGGGCGTGAGACTAAGCCAGATTTTGAGAGACTTTGGCATGACTGTTTAGAAGAAGAAGGCAGAGTACAGAGCAGAACTAAGGGTCCTAAAGAAGGGAACCTTGCACTAGCAGCTAAAACTAAGAAACAATTCAAGAAGCCCTTCCATCCCAAGAAGAAAGAGAACAAGCCACAAGGTAGGCAAGTTGATATGTCACAAGTTAAATGTTTTAATTGTTTCAAGATGGGACATTATGCTAGGGACTGTAGGCAGCCAAAGAGAAGGTCCAAAAGAAAATTCGAAGCATCTACAGCTGAAGAAGAAGAACCAAAGAAGAAGAAAAATACAAAGTCTTCCAAGCAAGAAGAATCAAGGAAAGAATACTATTTGATTTCTGCCCTAGTAGGGTCCATCACCAACAGCTCAAATTCTTGGTTGGTGGACAGTGGAGCCTCAAAACATATGACAGGTTCCCGTGAAGCCCTTACAAGCTACAGAAAGAAGAAGTTTGACACTCAAGTAGAACTTGGAGATGACTCCACCTACAAAATAGAGGGAGTGGGTTCAGTCTCATTTCAACTTGATTCAGGGACCATGTTGCACATTGAAGACATACTATATGTTCCAGGTTTGAAGAAAAATCTTCTTTCTGTTGCTGGCTTAGAAGACAAAGGCTACAGAGTTATATTCATGGACAAAAAGGTTTTGCTTTGGTCAAAGAATGAAAGGTTAAGTGCAGCAAAATTGATTGGGGTTCGAGAGGGAGGTCTTTACAAGGCCTCTGGGCACTCTACTCAAGCATTGGTTCACAACACCATCAACCCTTGTGAGCTATGGCATCGCAGGTTTGGGCACCTTCACTATGCAGCTCTCCCTGGTCTTCAAAAGATGGTTACAGGTATGCCTGCGTTTTCTAATGAACATAGTGGTATTTGCAAAGGTTGTGCCCTTGGTAAAAATACCAAGAAGTCTTTTTCCAAAAGTCATAGTAGATCAAAAGGTATTTTGGATTTGATTCACTCTGACATTTGTGGACCCATGTCTTCACCTTCCTTAAGTGGTTGTTTATACTATGTATTGTTCATTGATGATTACTCTCGTAAATCTTGGATTTACTTTCTAAAAGCTAAGAGTGAAACTTTTGATAAGTTCAAGGGGTTCAAGGCGCTGATTGAAAATCAGACAGGAAGACACATTCGCATCTTGAGGTCAGACAATGGAGGTGAGTTTGAATCAAAGATTTTGATGATTTTTGCCAAGAAGCAGGGATCAAGAGGGAGTTGACTGTACCTTACAACCCCCAACAGAACGGGGTTGCAGAAAGGAAGAACAGAACAGTTTGTGAGGCTGCTAAAGCCATGTTATGTGATCTAGATCTTCCCTTGTCTCTATGGGCTGAGGCTACTAGTACAATTGTTTATATTCAAAACAGAAGTCCTCATGCCATTTTGGGAGAAAAGACTCCAGAGGAAGTCTTTACAGGAAGGAAACCTGCAGTTGACCACATGAGGATCTTTGGCACTCCAGTCTACATCCATGTGCCAAAAGAAAAGAGATTAAAGCTGGAGCCTTCCGGAAAGAAAGGCACATTTGTTGGGTACAGTGAAAATTCAAAAGCCTACCGTATCTATGTTCCTGGTCAAAGGTACATTGAAATCAACAGAGATGTGATATTTCATGAGGAAGCTGTTTTCCGCCACGCCAAAGAGCTTCCAAAAGATCCAGAAGGATCTCTTTCTGACATTCCAGACTCTCCTCATTCAGAAAATCAGAGGGAGGAAGAAGATGAACCTCATGCTTACTCAGAACCAGAAAGATCAACTGAAGAACTACTTGAAGCTCCTCCATCCAAGAGAAGACCTACTTGGGCAAGAGAAATATTGCAAGAAGCAGAGAAGCATAAATCTCCATCTGGGACATTCAGAGAAAGCAAGAAGCCCCAGAAATACTCAAGTCTTATGAGTAAGATCATTGATGCAGAGCCTTCTACATTCAAAGAAGCAGAGTCTCATCAGGTATGGACTGATGCCATGACAGAAGAATATAATTCCATTATGAAAAATGATGTGTGGAAAATTGTTCCTCGACCAAAAGGGAAGTCTGTGGTAACTTCCAAATGGCTCTATAAAATCAAGCATGCTGCTGATGGCAGCATTGAGAAATATAAAGCAAGATTTGTGGCACGCGGTTTCTCACAAAAGGAAGGCATAGACTATGATGAAACATTTGCCCCTGTTGCCAGGTATACCACCATCAGAACTATTATCTCCCTCGCTGCTGTCTTTGGATGGAAACTCCATCAAATGGATGTAAAGATAGCTTTTCTTAATGGAGAAGTTGAAGAAGAGGTCTACATTGAGCAACCTGAAGGTTTTGTGACACATGAAATGCAGTCTCATGTGTGCAAACTAAAGAAAGCTTTGTATGGACTCAAACAGGCCCCAAGGGTCTGGTATGCCAGGATTGATGGTTACCTTCACAGTTTGGGATTCTCCAAGAGCACTGCTGATCCCAATCTCTACTTCAAGGTTGTTTAGAACCATGTCTTGATTCTAGTTCTATATGTGGATGATCTGTTCCTCACTGGAGAGGAGCAACTGATAGCTCAGTGCAAGAGGGAGTTTACTTCAGAATTTGAAATGAAGGATTTGGGACTCATGCACTATTTCCTTGGTTTAGAGGTCTGGCAAAAGCCAGATGAGATCTTTCTGTCTCAAGGAAAGTATACAGTGGATATCTTGCAGAGGTTTGGGATGCGTGACTGCAAACCCATGAGTGTACCCATGACATCAAAGCTGAAGAAGTTACGTGACTCAGCTACTTCTTCACAGGCAGTGGATCCTACTCAGTATCGACAACTTATTGGATGTTTGTTGTATCTAGTGCATACGAGACTAGATATCTGTTATACTGTGAATGCATTGAGTCAGTTCATGTCCGAGCCAAAGCACATATATTGGATAGCTGCCAAACATGTGTTCAGATATTTGCGAGGTACTATTACATATGGGCTCAGATATACCTCCAACAGTGGGGTAATGCTACTTGGATATGTTGACTCCGATTGGGCTGGCAGTGTAGTGGACCGGAAAAGCACATCAGGGTATTGTTTCAGTTTGGGATCAGCCATGATCTCATGGTCCAGCAGAAAACAGGGTTCCATAGCTCAGAGCACAGCTGAAGCTGAGTATATTGCTGCCAGTGATGCCTGTAGAGAAGTAGTTTGGCTTAGAAAGCTTCTCTCTGACCTGTTTCGTGGAAAGCTTGAACCAACTGTTATCCATTGCGATAATCAGAGTTGCATTAAGCTTTCAGAGAACCCTGTATTTCACGACAGGTCAAAACACATTGAGATGAAGTACCACTTCATCAGAGATATGGTACAGCGAGGTGCCATGAAGCTCCAGTACATTCGTACAGATGAGCAGATTGCTGACATATTGACCAAGCCCCTGTCGCTGACAAAGCTTGTGCACTTTCGAGACAAGCTTGGTATTGCAGAGAATGACCCTCTCGCTGAGAGGGAGTGTTGATTTTTTCCTGAGCAGCATCGAGTGCCATTCTCTGGGAGAATGGAGGCACCTGGTCAGTTACCAGGATATTGACCCAGTTTGGGACTGGGAACTCAGCCTGGGGCTGAGAGCCATTCTCTGGGAGAATGGAGGCACCTGGTCAGTTACCAGGATATTGACCTAGTCTGGGACTGGGAACTCAGCATGGGGCTGAGTGCCATTCTCTGGGAGAATGGAGGCACCTGGTCAGTTACCAGGATATTGATCCAGTTTGGGACTGGAAGCTCAGCCTGGGGCTGAGAGCCATTCTCTGGGAGAATGGAGGCACCTGGTCAGTTACCAGGATTTCACTGTAAGCCTTAGACCGGGTCTGGGAAAGTGGTGTACTTCTCCACTTGGACTTGGTGACCACAGGTGGGTGAAGTAAAGCAATTAAATATCTTCCTATGATGATGTACTTGGAGTGGACATGAAGACCCTGAAGAACACCTGGATGATTTATTGAAGATTTATAGAACCCAAGCACCACTTGACTTGGTCCATGAACCCACCAGCTAGAAGAAGAAGAAAAAATAAATATGTATTTATTTATGTATTTTTGGGTTAACTCATTATTGGAGGAAAGACAAATTAAAATGGTGAATGATGTGAAGAAATTAAAATATATTTGTTATATATATATTTATTGGAAGGTCGGCCTCAATGATTAAAATAAAAATTTAATGGCTAATAATGCAGGTCGGCCTCATTTCTTTGGGGACAAAAATAAATAATAAAAATATATATATATATATATAAGAGGACAGGTCGGCCCCAATTAAAGTGGAAATTTTCCACTATATATAAGCAATAGAAAACTCAATATTTCAGACAGAATTTTCGTGGGATCTTCAAGAGACAGCTCGTGGGTTTCAAGGACAGCTCAGAAATCAGTTCGGTGGTGTCTAGAAGACAGTTTAGTGGTGTTAATACATGCTTCTGATTACTGCTGGGTTCTCTCCATTGTTAATGCTGGTTTATATATACTTCTGATTATTGCTGGGTTCTCTCCATTACTGCTGGGTTATCTTCTTACTACTGTACATTCAAGGGTGATTTCTTACTGCTGGGTTATCACCATACTACCCATACTGCTGAGTCATCTGCATACTGCTGGATTATCTTCATTGTAATGCTGGGATACTTACTGCTGTGCATACCCGAGCCCTGTCAAGGGTAATTTTCCTACTGCTGGCTGCTTACTGCTGGGGTTTTTATACCTTAAAAGGTTTTCCCCAGGGTAAACAGCTGTGTTCTTGTGGTTGCATATTGTTCTATTTTTATCTACAGTTAGCTATCTTTGCATTTTTTGATATTTACAGTCTGCTACTGCTATCATTTTCAATTTTTAACAAATATCATGTTGGGTTTTTCGGACATATTGGGCATCTCTTTCATGGTTGCGTATTTCATTATAAGCTGTAGAGTAAATCTAGCATAGAAGGCTATATTCTAGTCCATTGGGAAAGCATTTGCAGTTGTCAAGTTGTTTGTTGATATTATATTTTCAAAAGATCTTAGGAGTAATATACTGTAGTCGATTATACTTATATTCTCCTTATCTTTGATTATGGAATGTACTAGATTAATCTCACTTGTATGAAACGCAAGGCCCCCTTGAGTTCTCTTTTGACTCCATTCTCCCTTTTGGTATACTAACATTGGTCTTTCCCTTAGGACTGATCCTCCCTTCCTTCCCATCACTTAATCAAAATACCTTTTATACTGCAACCGTTTCTCTAAGGCAGCCTCTTCGATCCACCTTGTCCCCACATTGCATCTGCCTTAGTGATCCTACCTTAGGGAAACCCCCCTTGAGTTGGAGAAGAGGCAACTTGAAGCAAGGAAGAGAGGACTGTGGTGACATTAGCTTCTCTTTTGAGAGTTGTCATCGAGCTGGTGTGCTTATTTTTTGGGCTTTAGCACACACATGTCAGTTTTTGGTGATACCAATTATGAAGTTAGATAGTAGAGGGAGCACAATGGGATGGTATTGGGGAGCATGATGGGAGGGTGTGTTTATGTTTCTCCAGGTTGTAGCATCGGGCAGACATTCTTCCAGATTGGTCATGCTGATTTGATCAAGGAACATTGATACATTCACCCTCAGAGCCTGAGTCATATGGATAGAGGTGAATGGCCTAGGCAGGGACAGTGCTTCTCCTGGGTCATATGGTGTGGAGATGGGCCCCAAGGTGCTCTCACATTGCCTGCTCCAAGATGGAGTGATCTATTCTATATTAGAGTGATTTGACTTGTTTATTTGATAGGGGATTTCATCCCCTTGTGGAATATACAAGTCTAATCTAATGTTGAATTTGACATAGGCTCTAAGAAGTGTTCGAGACTTCTTAGTGTTGTTCAAATCAACATTAGAGCTCTATGGGTGAATAGACGTGCATGTGAGGAGATGATCATCAACAAGGACAATTTTTCTATGATGAAGAAATAACCAGGAAGACAAGTCAACCATTGAAGAAGCCCAGGAAATATTGAAGAAGAAGAAAGGACAAGTCATCCCTGAAGATAAAAAGAAAAGTGGAAAACAAAAATACAAGTCGGCCCCATAAGAAAAATCAAGGTGAATTGAAGTGTATAAATAAGCGGCTAGCATTTCATTTTCACAACCTGGCTAACACATCACAACAACTCTTCCAGTTAATGCGCACTTGTTAAGAAGGCCTAGCAAAGGCACAAGGAGCTAATTTTTGGGGTTCTTATCTTTTCTAGAGGCTCGCTATCCCTATTTAGGGTTTCTTTGTGAAGGTCACACTCTCTTGTGGCTAGGGTTTCCTCATGAGAAGAGGATGGAATTTATGTGCTAGGGTTTCTCTTTAGGAATGGTAAAGTATTTGAATTGGACTGATTTCTTCTAAGAAAAGTTGGCTGGGTTTTCTCCCAAGTTTGGGTTTCCCAAGGTAAAAATCTTTGTGTCTATTGTGCATGGCTGTGTTTCTATGGTATTTTGTTTCCTCTGCAATTTAAGTTGAAACTTTTAGTGTGCAATTATTCAATGAAACCGTGGGATGAAATGAATGTTTGAAATCATTAGGAAATAATTGTCAATATCGGAAAGTTGTATTTCTACTGCTATGAGAAAAATTCAATAGTATGGAGGGAGTGTGGTGGGAGTGTGAAGGGGGCGAGGTGGTAGAATTCGGGAGCGTGAAGGAAGCGGCCAGGGAGCATGGGTCTGGAGTTGGGGTGTCCCCAATATGGATCCTCACAGGATCCCTGCTCTTTCCTCCTTGTGGTGTTATGGATGAGATAATTTACAAACCTTGTTATTTTGCTATCCCTTTTCTATTGTCTGAAGTGCCACTTAGTCACCTATAGTATATCTTTTGTTATCCTCAATTTGGTTGTTGATTTGCCCAAAAGCTTCGTATAGATTTTTCACACAAACATGCAGTTGCTGTTATTAAGATGAAATGCAAATCCTACCAAAATTTACCTAGCGCAAACATTATCAATGCTCACTCAAATGAACTTCTATAAACTTATAAAGGACACAATTGTTTGAAATCCATAATTCTGTGAAATTTCCTGCTTCCTTCTCTTACAACAAAATTATCTGTTGTTTTAATTAAATCTGTATGGTATGGATTCCATGATTGAATATTACAATTATGATTCTGCCACTTATGTTTCCAACTATGCCAGTTTCTCATCGAGGATGCTAGTTCCAATAAAAATGGCTATGCTATGTTGTTTTGGACAGATTTTTTCCTTTTATCATGCCCTTCCCAACACTCAAGGAAGAACCCTTAGTGCCCAGGACAAAATGTATACAGTAAAATGTAGCTGGCTAACAACACTCAAGGAAGAACCCTTTTGGTGCCCAGGATTGAAACTTGTGTCTAGCCCCAGCTGCTTGATATGATTCACTTGCACAAGCGAGATGGCCCATGAGGGTTGAAACATCTTTGGCCCTTGGGGAATTTGAACCTTGGTGGGGGAATAACACCACCCCACTTAACTATCAAACCGAAACCCTGCTGATGGGTATGCATATGCCATTTATTAACATCTTCCTTTGTTTATCCCAATTCCTTGTATGCCCTTTAGGCTTTAAGAGTATGGATCACATTATCATAGTCATAGAATTTAATCTCATTAGTGTTGGTCAAGTCATTCTTTGTCACCAACTGCTTGTTGATGTATATGTAACTTCGGAATGTATTTCATATATGTATATTGTACTCCTATAGAGATGGTATTATTCCTCCATACGGAAGTGTTTGTATTCCTATAGAGATGTTATTATTCCTCTATATGGAAGTGTCGTCATTTATTTTGTAAGTGTCGTAACTTATACTTGATGGGTTATTAGACCACCTTGTTGGGGTCGGCCTTGTATAAGTCATGTGGGTCGAAGGGTTATTAGACCACCCTATTGGGGGTCGGCCATGTGGGTCAAAGGGTTATTAGACCACCCTATTGGGTGTCGGCCCAGTCAGCATTATGTTATGTGGTTAAGTTAAGGCCGACCTAGTAAAGGATATTAGGCAAGTCAAGTCAAGTATAAATAGAGTGCGGGAGGCACTCTATTTTATCATTCTATTCTCTCTCACACTCTCAGGAGAGTGGCGCACTTGTGGAGGAGGAGAAGCTGCTGCTAGGAGATGTCTATCTCTTATGCTTGGGTTGTATCATTGCTCTATCTATCTCTGAGGAAGTTATTGGAGTTTTTCACCTTTATGGTTTTCCCCAAGTAAACTCCGTGTCTCTTGTGTGCTTGCATTATTGTGTCCATGATTGATATGCTGTAGATATGCTGTACATGTTCTCTTAGTTAAGATCCTAGATTAGATTGAAGTAAATTCTGAAAATTAACATGGTATCAGAGCTACCCTGAAAGAAGGCATGGTATGGCATGTATGACACTTGTTGCACTTACGATGCTAGGGCTTGATATAGCAAAAACCAGTCATCGTAGCACTTTCGCTATAAATAAATTTCGGCGAGGTTTCAGGATCTGGAAATCATACAGGGCGAAGCTAAGATCCCCACGTACCTTGTGTCCAAAGGACAACCTCTAATTCGTTGTACTTTGTGATTTATGATCTATACAATATAGGGTTTCTGCCTCTTTCAGATCTCAGTCATAAACAGGTGACCTTGGAAAAAAGGTCATAACTTGGGCTAGGAAGCTCCAAATGAAATTTCGTAAAAAGTGATAGGTAGTGCACGGACTGTACTTTCTCAGGTAACCTTTTTAGAGGCCGAAACTGAACCAGTGACACGTGGCACGCCGTACAAGTTCGCTCTCCTGTTTTAACCCATAAATAGGTCACGTTGCGACACTTGGCATAACTCTCTCTCAGAGAATCCATTTGAGGTCAGACTTGTGGGGTTGGAAAGATGACAGGTCGGGCTATCACAGGAAAAGTTTTCAGACCCTGTGGATCGAAAAGTTCGGAGTTACACCAGAAACAATCAGGTACATATTTCTGTCAAAACAGAATTATTTTTGAGCACCTTCATTCATGGCTTCCGGAATTTAGGGTTTCGGAGAAAGTTGGAATTTTTGTAATCGAAGATTACGGCTGAATGCTACTCATCAAAATCAAAATTTAGAGACCAAGATCAGAATTTTTGGTTGGGCAGAAGGCCGGGCTTGATCATACCCTAGTTCGGGACTTTGATCGGGAAAGTATAAAATTAGGGCTTTTGCAAAAATGGAAATTTTTGAAATCTGTGACCACGGATGGAAGCTCCTCGAAAAAATAGAAGCTTAGAGCTTTGGATCGAACCTTTTGATTGGGCAGAAGGGTGGGCTTTATCAAACCCTAGTTCGGGGTCATGTCTAGTGAATCCAGAAGTTTCAAAGGCAAATTTGAGAGGTGAAACTTTGCAGTTTTCAAATTATGAGTATACCAGCTTGATCAGCTCATCAAGGCGCATATTTCTATCATTTCGGAAGTTTGAAATTCAAAGTTTGAATTTTTAGGGTTTCTCTGACAAACCCTAATCCAGCTCCAGATCCAGTTCCTGCAAATCAAGTGGATTGGGTTAATCCGAGAAGAGAATGGATTGGTCACCTGCATAAGTGAAGAAGTTCCTGTTTCAGAGGGAGATGAGACTAAAGCCTTACATAAGAAGATTACAAGCAATCTCGACAGGTATGACTCATGCAGGTATGTTTCGAGATTTGTTCATGATTAAGTTTATGGTATGTTTGTCTTCATGTTATTACAGTTAGTACAATCTTGATTAAATTTAGATTTGTCGTATCTTAATAAAATTATGAATGCATGATAGAAGATATTCATTGATTAGGGTGTTGACACTTATGATTAATGCATTATGGTGTTGTATGAGGTTTATGTTGTCTGCTAACATGAAAGGTACACCAAGAAAGACAAATCATATTCTAGTTCAAGAACATATGATCATGATGACATGAGGACAAAGATTCATCCATTTTCATGAATCACTTAGAAGATCTATTTGCGAGGTATGTATAACTTGGTTCTATAATGGTTAACCTATGAGATATGCAGGTTACTAGCACAAGTCATTGAAGAGAACAAGAAGACATCATGTGGGTATGTTAGACATAACTAGCTAACATACCAATCCAGGTATGTTTTTCCTATATCAAGTTAGAATCCTACCTTGTGTTAGGATCCCTTATATAAGTATACTTGGTATGATTGGTTATGTTTATTCATAAAGTTAGAAATGTAAGTAATCAAGGGTTTATGCATTTTATGTCTCTTATCTTGATTGATGATTTAACTAACCAGAAGAGTCCTATGATCAAATAAGAATATGCATGAGTAAAAGAAGACTTCCCTGAAACCTTGAATACTAATGTTTATTATCTGTGTTTGAAATAATCATGACTATACATGTTTAAGATTATTGTGTTTTGATAGTATTAAGATTATACTAATGAATGTGTGATTATGTATGAGATCTCGAGGATAACACAATGATGATACTAATAAGCATGCATAGTGATGGATATAAGTTCAAGGACAGGTAATCCAGGAAGCAAAGATCAAGAGGGAGCACACTCCAGTTGTTCCTGCAAGGAAGCAAAGATCAAGAAGGAGCACACTTCAGTAGTTTCTGCAAGGATGTAGATATTCAGAGGGAGTTGACCACTTCTCACAATCCACATCAGAATGGAGTTGCAGAAAAGAAGTAGAGACTGAGAGGGAGTCAACCCAACAAACAAACAAAGATAAGTATTTGAATTATCATTCCTTGCATATTTTATTGTTTAAATAATATTGTTCAATAATGTATATACTCATGTTCCTAGAATTAGTTTGTGTATTATGCATAGTTGCATTGATGAACAATATACTACTAATATACATGGGTAAGTGGCCTATGGCACTGTACAACATTCCATTGCTACTTATCTAGAATGAAACCTCTTTGCTGACATGTTGGGAGTTGTGCACACTCTTAACAATGTTCTGGTAGAGATTGAAAGGCATCTAGAAAGTTACGGGAGATGGATAAATGTTGTATTGAAGCATTGGCTAAAATAATTGCATGACTGTATGACATATTTCTTTATGTGTAAGAATTTGTTCTGAAAACTATGAGATGTTTTCTAATCATGCAATTTAACTTGTTGTGTAGGAAAGATTGTATACCATCACCTACAAAAGAAGGACTGCAACATTTGTTTAGCAACAAAGTTATCTATTGAAAATATTGAAGATATTGAAGTTCCCAGGATCTGGGAAGAATGCCATGATCGAGGAGTATCAGTCGATCATGAAGATGTTCGGGATGCAGTCCCAAGACCTGAAGGGGAGTCTGTAGTGACTTCCAAGAGGATCTACAAGATCAAGCATGTTGCAGGTGGTAGCATAGAGACTTTTGCTCCTGTAGCCAGATACACTAGATGGATTTCAAGATAGCTTTCTTGAATGGTGTAGTTGAAGAAGAAGTGTATGTGGAGCAACCACTTGGTTTTGAGACACATGACAGGAAGTCATATATGTGCAGAACTTGGTATGGTAGGATAGACAACTTTCTATCCAGTTTGGGCTTTACCAAGAGTAAAGCGGATTCCAACCTTTACTACAAGGTTGAGGAAGGCAATCCAGTGTTACTACTTTTGTATATGGATGACCTATTTATTACAGGTGAAGATAGATTGATTGACGACACACAGCGGAGGCTTGCTGCCGAGTTCGAGATGAAGAACTTGTGGATGATGCACTATTTTCTAGGTATGGAGGTGTGGCAAAGTGCAGATGGAATCTTCCTTGGACAAGGGAAGTATGCAGTAGAGATCCTGAAGAGGTTCGGAATGATGGACTACAAGGCCATGACCACACCTATGGCATCAAACCTGAAGCTTCTGTGTGATGCTTCATCTGAGCCGGTTGATATCACTATGTATCGTCAGATGATTGGGTCCTTGATGTACCTGGCGAACACGAGACCGGATATTTGCTTTGCGGTGAACACATTGAGCCAGTTCCTGACGGATCCGAGGAGTGTTCACCTGGTTGCTGTAAAGCATATTCTGAGGTACCTGAAGGGTACAGTTGATTATGGGCTCAAGTATGATGCGAATCAAAAGTTTAACCTACAGGGTTATGTTGATTCAGATTGGGCAGGTAGTGCTGCAGATAGGAAGAGCACTTCTGGGTGCTGCTTCAGTATGGGATTAGGTGTGATCTCATGGTTTAGCAGGAAGCAGTCCTGTGTAGCACTGAGTACAACCGAAGCAGAGTATGTTGCAGCTTGTTCGGCTAGTTGTGAGGCAGTATGGTTTCAGAAGCTACTGTCTAAGTTATTTGATCTACCGCTGGAGGCTACTGGTATATTTTGTGACAACTAGAGTTGTGTGAAGCTGTCTGAGAACCCGATGTTCCACGACAGGTCGAAACACATAGAGATCAAATATCACTATATCAGGGATATGGTGCAGAGAGTAGCAGTGAAGCTCCTGTATGTTACGACGGATGAGCAGATTGCAGATGTATTGACGAAGCCACTAGCTAGAGTGAAGTTCAAGTACTTCAGAGAGAGGCTTGGTGTTCTTCAGATTGACGACACTTCGAGGAAGAAGTGATGGAGACATTTGTTGTAGCCATTCCTAGCATGGTGGAAGGGGGATCCTTCACATGGCTGTGGATGTAAGCACTGGATGATGAGCATCGGGACGATGCTCCAGTTACTGCTCTGTATATGTATGTACGCATCATGTTGGATGCTGGATATGATCAGTTGGATCATTTATATGTATATGTATGTACCCATCGTGTTGGATGCTGGATATGATCAGTTGGATCATTTATATGTATTTGTATATGCATCATGTTGGATGCTTGGACCATGTATCTGTATATGTATTAGGTGGATACTGTGTATGCTCAGGTAGATCATGTATGTTGATATATATCAGGTGGATCATGTATGATGATATGTATCAGGTCGATACTTGGTATGCATCAGGTAGATGCATTGTATGATCAAGATGATCATGGATGACGAGCTTCAGGATGTTGCTCCAGATGACATGCATCAGGACGATGCAGTGATGATGATCAGGATGATCATGTGTACATTAGGATGATGTATGGTGAGTATCAGGTTGATACTCTATGGCCGTGGAACAGGTTGTGCAGATAAGCATATAATTTGGCCCTGGGAGATTTGCAGATAGTCTTTCGAGGTTTTGCCTATGGCATGTAATCTGGCCCTGGGATATCTGGCAAATGCACTTTCGAGGTTTTGCTTTGGGAGGACATATAATTTGGCCCTGGGAGATCTGCAAATATTCTTTCGAGGTTTTGTTTATGGCATATAATTTGGCCCTGGGATATCTGGCAGATGCTCTTTCGAGGTTTTGTCCTATGGCATATAATATGTCCCTAGGAGATCCGATAGGTTGGGCTGTGTGCCCGTAATAAGTCCTGGGATGTGCTCTTGCAAGGTTTTGCCATGACCACATGTAATTTGGCCCTAGGAGATTCTATAGGTAGAGCTATGTGCTCGTAACAACCTGGGATGCTCTTGCGAGGTTTTGTGGTGAGGTCACATATAATATGACCCTGGGAGATCCTACAGGTAGGGCCATGTGCTCGTAACATCCTGGGATGCTCTTGCGAGGTTTTGTGACACACGTAATAAGTCCTGAGGATTCCACAGTATGGCCAATGATGAAGACCTGCAGGTGGTGGGCCTACATCCAGTATGAAAAAGGACTGGCTCTATAGAACTTCCTATGATGAGTAGATTCAGAGATTGATTGAGATAGCAGCAGCAGTGACGATGACGATGACTCGATGACGATTATCCAGTGACGATGATCCAGAGAAGAAGACTTGTACTAGAAGACCTGTGTCGAGAAATACCTTCCTAGTTAAGAGGGAGTGTTGATGTATATGTAACTTTGGAATGTATTTCATATATGTATATTGTACTCCTATAGAGATGGTATTATTCCTCTATACGAAAGTGTTTGTATTCCTATAGAGATGTTATTATTCCTCTATACGGAAGTGTCATCATTTATATTGTAAGTGTCGTAACTTATACTTGATGGGTTATTAGACCACTTTGTTGGGGTCGGCCCTATATAAGTCATGTGGGTCGAAGGGTTATTAGACCACCCTATTGGGGGTCGACCATGTGGGTCAAAGGGTTATTAGACCACCCTATTGGGTGTCGGCCCAGTCATCATTATGTTATGTGGTTAAGTTAAGGCCGACTTAGTAAAGGTTATTAGACAAGTCGAGTCAAGTATAAATAGAGTGCGGGAGGCACTCTATTTTATCATTCTATTCTCTCTCACACTCTCAGGAGAGTGGCGCACTTGTGGAGGAGGAGAAGCTGCTGCTAGGAGATGTCTATCTCTTATGTTTGGGTTGTATCATTGCTCTATCTATCTCTGAGGAAGTTATTGGGGTTTTTCACCTTTATGGTTTTCCCCAAGTAAACTCTATGTCTCTTGTGTGCTTGCATTATTGTGTCCATGATTGATATGCTGTAGATATGCTGTACATATTGTTTTCTCAGTTAAGATCCTAGATTAGATTGAAGTAAATTCTGAAAAATTAACACTACTAGGCCAATCTTTGATAGTATTTGATGTGCATGCCAAGTTGACAAATTGGGTGTTGATTTTCTTTCAGAATCTCCCCTCAATATGCACTACAATATTCTTAATAGTTGGGGTTTGTCGATGCTCATTCATATGCTAGTGCCTTATTGGTGCGCCATGTTAGAATTAATAACTTAAGATCTGCTTCCTCCAGGTATTTTTACATCTATTTAGTGCCAAAGGATAAGGGAGCTAGTAGTTAGATATCTGCTTATTACTCTCTCTTAAATTGATTATCTAGTCATCATCCCACCATTTTTAGCTTCCAACTTTTAGCATTAAGGTCAGAGCACTTTATTTGCTCTTCTTTTCTTGCTGCAACCGACTAATCCATTGTTCCAGAAAATGGGGAATGTACAAAATAAAATTTTCAACTTCCTTGTTCAAGATAAATTGATCCTCAGATTCATACATTACCAGATGGTTCTTCCTTGTTCTATGTAGTCTTCAATCACCTTCATTCCATAACTGCATGACTTGTTCTACCTTGGCAACATATTGCTTGGTAAAATTTGGAATAGGAACATCCATTAATCAGATAACAGAGCATTTGTGAAATTTTTCTTTCTTCGAAATGGATGGTATTTACATCGATGACTGCACTCTCCCCTGGATTGATAAACACGGCTGTTGTCACCATCTATGGTTGCCAATTCTATGTCATTTTTGAATTAATAACAATGCCAAATGTTACCATCCAATCACACTATGCTCAAATAACCTCCTGGGTTAAACAATTTAATGACATGAAGAGAACAAAAAGAGAAAATGGAGAGTTCATGTATGGATCTAATTATAGGCACACATAGAGACACTTCACATAATCATAAGTGGTCACAAAAATAAAGTATGCATTAGTATTGTTGTGCAGAAACACATGATGATCATCTCTTTTTGTATTCAAGAAGGGGATAACATACCCGCAGCAAGATTCACAGTGAATGACCGGCTTCATTTCTGCATGTGTTTTTACATTAACTGATGACAGCTGGGAAGCTAAGAAGGCAGCAGTTTGAAGCAACCGATGGGACAACTCCCCACACATCAATGACTTGATTACAAACATACATAAATACTATGTAACAATCCCACTTTATTCTTAATTGAACTTTACAATAATTGGATGAACAAATACAATTTATAACTAACATCTAGCCCCCCTTTTATAAACTTGAGTATCCTGCTCAATTAAAAAGTTGATGCTATGCCATTGATAGACAAAATGGGTGTAAAAAGACAAAAGTAGAAGTCTCTATATTGCTGGTGTCTCTTGAGTGGTAAGAGAATGCTACTATGTAGTGCTTTATGGGTTGGCTCCTTAAGTCTCTACTTTTCTCTAAGCACACATACAATTTTTACCGATTTTATTAAAGCGAGGATGGAAGGATACATATTTGCAGATTCTGAAGATATTATGCTTTAGCCATATTTTACACTTCTCAACATGCTTTCCAGGTTTGATATGGTCATTCACGGTTGGAAATGGAGGGTTTTTTTGCTATCTAAACGCTTAAGTAAACAGTCACTTCTATTTTTCCCATGTGTGTTTTTCCCTCATGGTAGGTTTATTGATGGCCATACTCTGAGGCATCTATTAGCATGGATGAATAACCCATTGCTCATAGAGTTCAATTATGCTGCATTGCTTACTAACATCTCTTCTTTCTCTACATAAGTTGTGCTGCAGGGTGTTTGGAGACACTGTCCATAATGCTATTAAATATTTATATATTATAATTTATCATTATTGTGATTATGTCTACACTAGGTAAATAACAGGGTCATTTGGTTTAAATTTTAATGCTTATGAAGACGTTAAGTAAGGTGACAAATTGCAACTGTGCAATTATTAGACTAAAAATTGATAGGCTTAGATTGCCTAGAAAGGGACTACGAATAGAAAGGGATCCAGAGTTGAGGAAAAGGTTTGGATTTGTATTTCTTTAAACTAATACACGATTGAAATATTCATAACATGATGGACTACTGAAATTATTATTGAATTGATGTGTTTATTCCAAAGAGAAAGGCATCTATGGAATGAGATTCTCAACTAAAATATATAATTGTGGAGAGTAGTTTCAGGAAATGCTGCATTGATGTTTTCAGAGTCGTTGTTTCTAACCATATAGCCAGGTTCATTTTCAGGACATGAGAATAGTCAAAGAGGAGGAAAGCTGATTGAGAGACATAAATATGAAAAACAAGCAAGGAGGAGAGCAAAAACTAGAAGGGATAGGTTGGCTAGAAAAAAATTAAAGAAAAAAAATTACAAGAGAAAGAAGTAAAAACATAACAGAAATTAAGGAGGGAAAGAGGAAAAATAACCAAGTAATGAGGAAAAAAATGAAAAAGAAAAATAGTAAAATATAGTAACTAAGGCCCTAAAAACATAAAAATTGTTAGAGTTTGCACTTTATTTCAATTTAACTAGGATCTTTAACTGAAAGAATAACACAACAAAACACAATAGATAATAGTTTTCCTCGGGGAAACCACAAAGGAGAAAACCCTGCAACTTCCTCAAAGATAGATTCGTCACTAATACAATATCACAAAATGGAAAACCCAAAATAGGAAGTCTTGCAGCTCTCTCTCTTTCTCCTCCAACGAACTTGTCTTCTCTTTCTTTCTTATGCGAACTTGAGTGAGTGAGTGGTGTGTCCAAATGAGAGAGCAAAGCTCTCTATTTATACTTTATGTTAGGGGCGACCTAATTCACAATTAGGTCGGCCTCACTAACCTGACTGGGCCGACCTGTCCTAGAGAGACTCAATTAATACATTTTACATTTGACTTTAGGGGATCTAATGCCCCGGCTTATAATGGAGGTTTGACCTCAATGACCAATCATAATAATGACATCCCCGAACGGAGGAAAAACATCTCCGTCAGAGGTACAAATAAAATACAATAATAATATCAATATAAAATACAAATGAATATCTTCCAAAGTTACATTTACAACAACACTCCGTCTTAACTAGGAAGGTATTCTCTCAACATTTACATAAGAATTTGTTTTGAAAAAATATGAAATGTTTCTAATCACGCAACTAAATTGGCTTGTAGGAAAGATCGTGTACTACAAGAGAGACTTGTTTCAAAGAACAAGTGACGATGATTTAGCTATAACATTCAAGAAGATTTATGAAGTCAAGATGAAGACACTAAAGAACCTGAAGTTCCCAGGATCAGAAATACAACAGTGGAAGGAGTAATTCCTGAAGACCATGAAGACCGTGAAATAGAAGAACCACAAGAACCTGTAGATCCATCTCGTAAGAAGAACTCCCACAAGAGGAAGCTAGCATGGGTACGAGAGGTAGTACAAGATGCAGAGTGGTATGGCGCTCCAGAGGGAATGCACAGAGAAAGCAAGAGACCTAGGCCATACTCCAGTTATGTAGCCCTATTGTGTGACATCATTGACAAGGAACCTGCCAACTATGAAGAAGCAGCAGAAAGGAAGGAATGGAAGGATGCCATGATCGAGGAATACCAGTCGATCATGAAGAATGATGGCTGGGATGTGGTCCTGAGACCAGTAGGGAAGTCTGTTGTGACTTCCAAGTGGATCTACAAGATCAAGCATGCTGCAGATGGCAGCACAGAGAAACACAAGGCAAGATTTGTGGCACGTGGCTTCTCCCAGAAGGAAGGGATAGACTATGAGGAGACATTTGCACCTGTAGCCAGATACACTTCCATCAGATCAGTGCTTGCTCTGGCTGCAATGATGAAGTGGAAGGTACACCAGATGGATGTCAAGACAACATTCTTGAATGGTGTAGTAGAGGAGAAAGTGTATGTGGAGAAGCCACTCGGATTTGAGACACATGACAAGGAGACATGTGTGCAAATTGAAGAAAGCCTTGTATGGAATGAAACAGGAACCTGGGACGTGGTACAGCATAATAGACAACTTCCTGACTAGTTTGGGATTTACCAAGAGTAAAACGGATTCCAACCTTTACTACAAGGTTGAAGAAGGGAACCCAGTGATACTTCTACTTTATGTAGATGACCTGTTTGTGACAAGTGAGGATGGGTTGATTGTTGCCGAGTTCGAGATGAAGGACCTGGGCATGATGCATTATTTTCTAGGTAGGGAGGTGTGGCAGAGTGCGGATGGAATCTTCCTTGGACAAGGGAAGTATGCAGTAGAGATCCTAAAGAGGTTTGGGATGATGGACTGCAAGGCCATGTCCACACCTATGGCATCGAACTTAAAGCTATTGAGTGATGCTTCATCAGAGTTGGTTGATGCCACGATGTATTGTCAGATGATTGGATCTTTGATGTACCTGATGAATATGAGACCAGATATTTGCTTTGCTGTGAACACATTGAGCCAGTTCCTGACGGATCCGAGACATGTTCACTTGATTGTTGCAAAGCATATTCTGAGGTACCTGAAGGGTACGATGGATTATGGTCTCAAGTATGATGCGAATCAGAAGATTAACCTGGAGGGTTATGTTGATTCGTATTGGGCAGGCAGTGCCACTGATAGGAAGAGCACTTCGGGGTGTTGCTTTAGTATGGGATTAGGTGTGATCTCTTGGTTTAGTAGGAAGCAGTCCTGCGTGGCACTGAGTACAACCGAAGCAGAGTATGTCGCAGTTTGTTCGGCTAGTTGTGAGGCAGTATGGATGAGGAAGCTACTGTTTGATTTGTTTGATCTCCAATTGGATGCAACTTGTATATATTGCAACAACCAGAGTTGTGTGAAGTTGTCTAAGAACCCGGTGTTCCATGACAAGTCGAAGCACATCGAAATCAAGTATCACTATATCAGGGATATGGTGCAAAGAGGGGCAGTGAAGCTCCAGTATGTTGCGACAGACGAGTAGATAGCCGATGTATTGACCAAGCCGCTGGCCAGAGTGAAGTTCGAGTACTTCAGAGAGAAGCTTGGTGGATTCCAGATCGAGGTTCCTTCCAGGGGGAAGTGATGAGTCCAGAAGACGTAGATGCATTAGTCTTGCATGGTTGTAGATATGTCCTTCCATGCCGATAGACGTGTGATCTGCATCTGGGCTGCGCTCCGTTGACATTGAGATGATCTGGACTTGATGAGGCGACAATAGGGTACTCAGGTTTTGTAAGGCAATGTAATCAGTCCTGCGATGTACACAGGTTTTGCAAGGCAATGTAATCAGTCCTGCGATGTACACAGGTTTTGCATAGGCAATGTAATCAGTCCTGCGATGTACACAGGTTTTGCAAGGCAATGTAATCAGTCCTGCGATGTACACAGGTTTTGCAAGGCAATGTAATTAGTCCTGAGATGTACACAGGTTTTGTAGAGGCAATGTAATAAGTCCTGAGATGTACCTACTGATGGCTTGCTCGCAGAGATGATGAAGACCTACATGGAGGCTAGGCCTACATCCAGCATGAAAAAAGGCTGGCTTTGTAGAACTTCCTATGACGAGTAGATTGGAGATTGATGGACGAGGTGATGAGGATAGCAGTAGCAGTGACGATGATGATCCAACTTTGATGATGATCCAGCTTTGATGTTGATCCAACGACGAAGACTTGTGCTGATGACTGTGTCAAGAATACCTTCCTAGTTAAGAGGGAGTGTTAATGTAATTGCAACTTCGGAAGATATTCACTTGTATATTTTATGCTGTATTTGTATTTTATTATTGTACCTCCGACGGAGATGTTTATTCCTTCTGTTGGGAGAGTCATTATTGTACTTGAGTCATGTAAAGTCATTGAGGTTAACCCTCCATTGTATGTCGGGGCATTAGACCCCAGAGTTGAGTCATCAATGGGTTATTAGACTCCCCTAGAGAAGTTGGCCCAGTCAAGTAAAACTAGGGGCCGACCTAGTTAGGTAAAAGGTCAAGTGAAAGTTAAAGTATAAATAGAGAGGGTTCTCCTCTCTATTTGCTCATTCACTCACTCATCAAGTTCGCATTAGTGAGGAGAAGGACAAGTTCGCACAAGTGGAGAAGAGAGAAGCCGCTGAAGACCATTTCTACTTTTGGGGTTTATATTTCTGCTATTGTATTGTTGGTCATTCTATCTCTAAGGAAGTTGCAAGGTTTTCTCCTTTATGGTTTCCTCGAGGAAAAACTTTGTGTCTCTTGTCTCTTGTGTTTAATTGTTGTGCATGTTATTCTCTCAGATAAGATCCTAGATAATCTTGAATTACATTGTGAAAATCTAACACTCTCAAGCCAACCAAGAGGTAGGTGAGGTTGAGGTGCCCATATTGTTGATGCCAGAGTGTATTGATATGTCTGATGCACTCTTGGCTGTCAATGCATGTTCCTTGACTTGTCCACTGTTGACTAATTTGAATAGTCCATGATCCTCCATACCATGAGCAATGGTCTTTTGAGTCTCCTTGTCATCTATATAGCATTTGTAATCGCTAAGGTTGACAGCAATCTGGGGACAACATCTCATAATCTGACTAACTGATAGCAAATTAAGTTCCACATGCGGCACATAGTGCACATTAAGGAAAACAACATGTTTCTCCAAATGAAATTTGAACATTTCCTTTGGCAACAACTATGTACTCTTCACCAGCGCCGAAGATCACTGAATCTTTAGAGACACTGGGAGTGTACTCCGTGAACCACTCCTGTCTATTGGTGAAATGCCAAGATACACATGAGTTGCTGTACCAAGCATATGACCTGTGGTTATCTATTGGCTGCTTAGCCATGACTACATTGAAGGTTGTCTCTTTCTCCCTTGTATGTTCCGTGACATGAGCCTTCTGTTGAGGCCCTCCCTGGTTGGTTTTATGGTCAATCAACCTCTTTTTGCAAAACTTGTTCATATGGCCTGCCTTGCCACAGTAGTGACAAGTGATGCTCTTCTGACTCCTTGTGGCATCTTCTTTGCTTCCCTGACATTTCTTCTTTACCCATTTACCTTTCCCCATGAATCTGGCAACAAAGGCCTGTTTTGAACTTTTTGTCTCATCGTTGCTATGGAAATGTTTCTACCATTTGTCCTGCTGTAAGAGCTTATTGCAAAGTTCATCAAACTTTAGGGCAACACTCATAGAGGTGATGTTCAGGGTCTCAATAAAGTGCTCATATGCATGTGGTAAGCTTTTCAGTGCGATTACCACAATGTCTTCTTCTTCCATCTTACTTTCAAAGGCAGCCAACTGTTCTTGGATATCCTTGATCTTGAGTAAATGCTCCTGTACTGAGGCACTCTCCTCCATCATAATTGAGAATAACACCTTCTTTAGGAAGAGGGCTTGACCCTTGTCCGAAGTCTCATATAGATTTTTCAATTGCTTCCACATCACTACTGAAGTCTTCCCTATCTAAACCTCAGGAAGCATAACATCTGTCATGGACAACTCAGCATTATTGCTTCTTTGTCTCACTCATCAAACTTGTCCCAGTCTCTACTTGCAATTGTGGAGCAAGTGTCCTTTCCTAGGACAATGTCAGCCAAGCATCTACTAAAAAATGGCCCAGATATGTTGCTTCCACGCATTGTAGCTTTTGCCAAAGAACCTCTGGTTGGCTTCCAACATGATGTTGGTTTAGTAGGTCATAAAGAGAAAAATGCTGAAAAATACTTGCCAAACCCCTAAATATTGGCTCTAAACCACTGTAACAGCAACGTATTGCTAATAAACAGATAGATTTCTGATAAATCTGCCCCCAAACAGCTCAAAAGCACACAGGTTTTGACAAATCTCCTTAAAATCAGTCTTGTAAACACCTGTTCTGCACTTCAACAGATGAAAAATGCATAGATCTTGACAAATCTTCTATCAAACAGTTCAAAAACAGTCAAATCTGATACAAATCAGCATCAAAACAATGAATTTCTCCGTAAATCTGCTGAAAAACACTAAATCAGCAACGAAAACGTCTAGGATCTTTAAATCTGGGCACCGGCTCATGTATGAACAGATTCAATTAGAGAAATTTCACTGAAGTAATGGTTAGATAGGTTGTACAAGTCAAAATTGGTCTCGATTTCTGATCCATATGGTTGAATTGACTGAATTTTGTAATCTTTACAGCATATGACTGAATGGCAGCTGAGTTTATGTATGGATTTTTTGATTTGATGCTTGTATTGCTCGATCTGTACTCGTACGACGTTGGTTGCATGTGTAGGAAAATTGCATGTGTAAGAAAAAGTTCTGTACAGAAATCCATACGATTATTCCTACTTGCAGATGTATGTATGGTTGTTGCTGTACGACTGATCTCATACTGCTTGCATATGATCTTTTCTAAGATCTGTCTCTGCTGGTAGTAGTCCCTAGGTCTTCACTCTTTCAGACTCCAAGGCTCTAGCTGAGCCCTGATACCATATCAGAGAAATTGAACAGAAATAAAACACAAATAACTCGGAAGAGTTATAGTAATGCGTTGCATATATGGGAAAGTGAAAACTTTCATATATACGATTACAATTGATTACAATGAGGTCGAGTCCATTCACTTTATAGATGTGGGATAGACCGAAAGGGACAATAAAGTGATATAAAGCATAAAAGCTCAAAATAAAGTGAAGTTTTAAGTGACTTTATTAATGCTTAAGTCTAAAATATCTAATTGACCATTATAAAATAGGTTTAAATTTAACAATGAAGACAACAAAGTAATTTTAGTATAGTAATAAGATCAAAATGACATGAATATATATATTTTTCAAAAAGGTTTATATCATTTTTTTGGCCATCTCTTCCATTTCTTTCAAAAGAAAAGGTTTTACAAATTTGTCAGCCCTGGAGAACTTACTATGGATTTGATGACCATTTAGTCAGCATTTCTCTTTTGCGTCACTCCTTGAGCCACGGTCCCTTGCAGGTTGACCTTTTATGTAATGATTCATGTGTAATAAGCATATAATTAAGGTGAGCAGTAAACATTTGCTACAGATGCAGTTCCGGTAGCCTTTATTGAAGTGATATTCTGTTTTATTATTCTTGTAAATTGTGCTTGTTCCATTGTTGTGGACTTAATCTCTACTTCTTTGTCCACTATGGCAGGGTGCCTCCAATATCATTTTGCCAATTATTAAGGCAGAAGGAATCAGACAGATGTTCTTTCCTAGTACTGTTCCTGCATATTATAGAGCGCCGCCTGTGCAATCCATCAAGGGAGAGAGTGGCAATTAATGATTGTCAGTAGAAAAGTTTCTTTATTTGTCAGGGATTGATTTCTTCTTATGATTATTTTTAAAGAAATTGCAGTCATGGTGTTTCTAGTTCTACGTGCTAATTAAAATGGACACCATTTCTCAGTTTTCAATTTGAACTACCCGTGTATTGCATGCTATTTGGGTCACTTTGAAAATTGAAAGCATTTGAATGTTACATTGAAAATTAATTAATCTGTTTGACATAATAATGTAAGCTCTCCAAACTTCATTGTTTTATAGCTTATAACTTCAGTTCATTGAAGAACCAGTTTTCAAAACCTGTTCCACATATTTTCTTCTGGGGCCTTAAGGATTTCAGGTTTTAATTTGCTCTAGCGTTGCTTTTCCCATTGTGGCAACAAGTTCAAATTTTTTTCGCCTGATATTACTAAGACTTTTTTTTCAGAAGGAAGAAAGAAAAGCATGAAAGGGCCCTTTATCATGTTTAGGAGAGCCCTGTATATGCATTTCTTGAATTGCGCTTTATGCATGAAGGCCATCTCACAGCATGCACAAATAGAAAAAAGGGCTTCTACACAGAAATTGTGAAAAAAACAAAAACTAAAGTTCTATCTGATTTTCATGACTGTCTTGTCGCATAAACAGAGAGCGGAAGTGAAAAAAACTAGAAATATCCTTTGCAAACACTTTATAGTTGCTAGCATTGGCTCTTTATAGAGTTGCATGCAATACTTCCCTAAGGGTGTTTCTCTTCTTCAAGATATGCTCCCTACCGTGGCACATCATTTGTTTTCAATAGCAGATAATATATTTCCTCGAACTTGATACTTGTGAGTTCATCATATGGTACAAATCCTTTATTTTTTGCCCTTTAATTTCATTTTTAGCTTCCTTGCCTATGTTTAATGTTTAATTGATTGCACTGAGAAGTGTAATGTTCAATTGATTGCACTGACATTAGTGAGGCCCTCTTACCGTTCAGGGTGGAAGAGATGCACTATCTGTGTCACATTTGTAATTTAAAAAACAACTAAAATGGAAAGGAAATCAAACTCTTATGTCTAGAAAAAAGAAAAGGAAAAAAAGGACTAAAAAATATAGATAGTATGGATTCACCTTGACCCCAAATCTTTTAAGCTATTAGAGTCTCCCACCCCATGTCTACCTCGATTTCCTTCAAAAGTACCATAAAAAAACCCCACGACCTGGAATTGTCAATCTGCAACATACAAATCTGCCTTTGAGCCTGAAATAACAATCTCCTTCTCGAACCCTTCAAAGGCATAGTTGATTTTATAGATCTGTAGGGTCAAAAATTTGCATCAATAATTATTGAATATACCTCAAACTCACTTTAAGTATTAACTCAAGGATCATGCAAACTTATAAGGTGTAGTTCACTATATATTCAACTATAGAGGTCTAATGTGACCTACTTGAAAAATTGCATAGTGCCCAACTTTGATAGTTCACTCTTCTTGACCTTTTCATGCCACTGAATTCATGAACTTCAGTCTTAGCTCCTTTGGCCATATGCTAAGGAAAATAGAGGTCCTAGAATCATTGCTTCTTGGGTGAAGAGTTAGGATAGTGAGCCTAATGAATCACTGTACTAATAATCCTAACATTGCTACTAGATAATTCAATTCTTATAGTTATAAGCAATCACAATAGGTTCATTAAATGTACATCACATTGTTGAACATTATAAGATAAACTATTGAAAAGAAACATATGAAGTAATAAAGCATAAATGTTGTCAAGTAATGCAAATGAAATTCAAGTGTTATATATTAAGGTAAAACAATTGCTATTCTATTTTACTACAAAATCCATCCATGAATAAAAATATAATACATAAATGGAATGGAAATAGGGGTTCTTAGTCCTCTCCTTGAGTGAGCCCTACCTAAGGAAGCTCCCTGAACCATTGTAGACAAGTAACACTCATAAGACACCATAAGTATATCTTTTTCATTCACAATTTGTCATGTGTAATGTTCCCTTTTTAACATACAGTGGAATGGAATTGACTGAGGATTGATACCATTCAGACCAAAAGAAGGTCTTAATCATGGTTATTAGATCATCTGTACATAAAAGAGGGCCATAGGCATGAGGAGCCACTTGCATGCATTACATGATGGCCATATTTCATGATGCATGCACAAGACTACCTTAATTAAGCTTTCATGCACACAGAAAGCAATGCATGCAAGTCAACTAAAAAATAGAAGAGAAAAGCGACCTAGGCATGCAAAAGTTAGGGCATGCAATGTCAAAGTTACAAAAAAGGATAAAATGAATGATTAGGTCTTCCTATTGATTATTGATTTGAGAAGTCGACTTGGAGAGCTCAAAGAGCCAGTTTTGGGTTGAGGGCACACCACTCAACCATCAAGTGTATTTCGGCAATGAAATCTATTTGCCCTAGTCACTATCAGGGTTGGATCATCCATATTCAACATTACTACTATCATCATACATGATTCTTCAACATTCATCAAGGTTCTAGCTACATCCTGGAGTAGGAGGATTCGCTCTCTCTTGCATGGGTGAATTGGACAAAGAGGATAATTTCATATCTTGACAGATAACTACCATTTAGTCTGCATGCTGCTTCTATCCTTCCGAGAGCCCACTATTAGCCTAGTTACTGAATACAGACTACTCATTCGGATTTAGACGAAAGATATCACCATTTCATCATTCAGAGGGGCGCATTTTCTAGCATGGGCGACTTTCTTTGAGGGAGATTCTCTCCCTCTGACCTAGACTTCATGCATGCGGCTTCCATATTGATCAGGAGGGCATTATAACCCTAGTACCTTCATCCGGGGGCAATCTGGCATCGTTTGAGCACTCATGCATCCATTCACATATTGAAGAGGGCGCATATTTGGAGAGAGGTTTATTCATATCTTGACCGATCCTTGGCAGATCTCTTGCATGCGAGTCTCATATTGATCCACATCCACTACTACAACTATTCGTATGTACATGCATTATTTCTATCCCTACTTTATAGCATTTATGATTATTCAGATTATTTAGGGGTTGGCAAACCCACGCATTTGCATGCATGCTCATGCAAGCATAGTTCATTACATGCATTCATGTTTCCTTTGAGTATTGGGCCATAAAACTACAAGCAAGCAACAAGCATCATCAGAAACTTCACAAACAGACAAAAAATATCAGTTGGAATATTACATCATGAAATCTAAGACAAAACATTTGTTTTTTAATACAATTTGAATCACCAGCGTGGAAAAAGATGAATGACAAATACAAGAATGAAACTAACTACCCTATTAGCTAATGATGTTAATTATACTTGGAAATGAAACTTAGCTATGATTCCAATAAATCCTTTGATTGATAGACGTTCCATAATCTCATGAAACTTCCATGTCTATTTTATGTCTTTTTTTGTGCAATTCAAACCACCTTGATTGATAGGCGTTCCATAATCTCATGAAAACCATGTCTATTTTATGTCTTTTTTGTGCAATTCAAACCACCTAAATCAACTAGGTTTCAATTTGTTTGAGACCATTATTGTCGCCTCCAAGCGCTGACATTCGAGGAATTTTGAGGTAAAAAATGAGCCCCAAAACAAAAAAATGTATTATCAAAATTAACTTTACAAAAACCAATCAAATTCTAAAGAATGGCATCATCCCTTATGGTTGAGGAAGCATTGCTTGAGTTAAAATTACTAACTTGTCAAATTCTAAATGGTGGATGAAAATCCACAGTTAACCACACTTCTAATGGAAAAATACTCATAAATTATTTTTAAATATAATATTTATATACTTACTCTTAAAGTACTTTCACTTTTGATTATAAAAATATAGTAATAATGAAAAATTAAACATAAATTAAAAAATGGAATCTTGATTTAGAATTTTTACATATGATACTTTTAAATATGGTGTACTAAATAAATTATATTATATATGTTATGTTTTTAAAATCAGCATAGATCCATCTTAAAATGAGATTTACCAAGCGTCGAGAGGGATCACATCTCTCGAGGTGTAAACCCCTTTTTAGAGTGTAAATGCTAAGGAAACATTTTAATTTATCTAATTCCATTTTAAATGTTTTAAATCTAATTTGAGCCGACATGTTAATTTTAATAATATTTTTATTATTTTTATAATATTTTATTATTTTAAAAAACGACACATCAGCACGGAAGGAGTTACACATCCCCCTACTGGGCTGTAGAATGTGCCTCTTCGACGCAATTATTATGACGTTTTTCTTTGGATTGTCGTTATTATAACATATGTTAATAAAATTATTATATTATATGTTATAACCTATATATTGTATAAACACGTTATATATTGTAACTTCTTACCATGTTATATATTATAACTTTGTCGACATATAAAATGTCATATATTATATTTATAATATAATATGTATTATATTCTAATAAATATAATATATGTAATGTTATATTTAATTAATGAATATATATTATAATTTTAGATTTTATATGTAAATATATTTTAAAATAAATAATTATTAATGTTGATTATTTTATAAGTATAACTTAAAATTTAGTCAACAGAGCCTAGATTGGGTGGTTGGGAGCATTGGTTGTGATACTCCCCACCCAGCTTCAAATCTAGCTTGCGATATGTTATGCTGGACTTTGGGGTTACCTTGATTCTTCATGAATAGCAAGTGTCAGTCGTTTCGTGGACGTAGTCCTTGACAACGGTGAAACATAGTTTAAAAAAAGTATAACTTATAATTGATTTACAAAGTTTAATTTAAGTTTACAGTTCAAAAGTAAAATATCTTACATTATTTTAGTTTATGAGTACTTTATTTTAATACATTTATGTATTCAAAAGTACTCGTGTTTTAGTCATATCAAAGAGGATTTTTTTTGTTAATTTTAATTGTACACATCTTTTCAGTTTAACTTAACCATAGTTACATGAGGTGAGTTGTAAATATACCTTCACCACAAAATGACAAACTCACAATATTTTATTGTATCTCTTAGGAGGTCCATTTTATACCTCAAAATTTCCCTAATGAAACTTGTGAAGTTGGTGAAGAGATAAGATCCCTTGAAATTCCTAGTAATCCTTAGGTTGGTCTAGAGTCATGAATAAAAAGGATCAACCTTGTCTAGGTGATTCAATTTCCTACACCATGCCTCTAAAAAATACATTTGTATTTACATGTATTATGCATAAATCATCAAAAAACTAGTCAAGATCATGTTCCTTGCATTCATACGTAGTAATTAACTTCAAATTATGCATCAACAAATAATCAAGTGTCACAATATCCTCAATGATCGTTAAAAATAATACATGTTTCACATGAGGGTCTAGGCTTAGGGAAAAATATATCAAATGTATACATAGGATGGAAAAAAAAATGACAATTTGGAGGCTCGTCACCCTCTTTCTTAAAAATAATATCATTCCTAGCTCTCCACAAGGCCCAATGATATTGTAAGCAAAAGACTTTCAAGTTCTTCAAGACTTTTGTTCCCCCACTAGGATTGAATAACCTTTTCTAATGAAGAACTGCTCCTACCGAAACCATTCGTAAGAGTATTAGCTACATCCCAATCTTCCAAAGAGAAGTGACAACTCACCGGTGCATGATACAATCTTGGGAGCACACCTACATAGAGGGCACTTGCTTAGACTTTTGAAGGAACTTTTAATGAAATTGTACCAAGTAAGGACCTTATTTGAGGGAGCCATCTAGAGAAATATCTTTCATTTCAATGGACCCCTGATCTTCCTTGTCTTCATCCACTGCCATTGCTTTATTTGGCCCTAGTTATTGGAGAACATCTCCTCATAACATATCCTTGCAATGTAGAAACCTCGACTAGAATTTTTGGCCACACTACATTGTCCTCTTTTAATTCCCTAAGAATGATATTACTAGCTATCAATTTTTGTACAAAATGTTTACATGCCATAGCTTCAACATTTTCCATACCAACGGCTCTCGACATTTTCCATCCTCCTCCCGAAAACCTCTAATCATTATGGTCACTAACATCCACTAGAGTTGTTATATTGAGGGCTCTTAGAGACCATTGAAGATCCAAAGACAACCTAAATTCATTTTCCCCACCTATCCATTGATCCACCCCTAATTTGATACTTCTACCATTTCTAATCTTCCAAGATAGCCACCTCCCACCAATGCGAAAGCTTGAAATAACACTTTCCATAAAATTGAAGCACTTATCACACTTTTGTTTGGAGCCTAATCCAATCCAAAATTGACAAATGATGCACATATTTATGTATAAGAATATTTCCCACATGCATGAACAAGTCAATACCTTCCAAAGACTTTTGGCTACATGAACCTTGGAAAAATGAAAAAATATTCATGATTTCCTACCCTCCTTCCAGCGTAGGTCTTGCTAACCTCTCCCATCTGAATAGTGCCATTTTTCTCCTTCACACTCTTCCCAATCCAAAGGATGTTGAATATATTTACCTCGATCTTATGAAAGATGCCTTTAGGCTTTAGGGATGTGTGCAAGGGTCTATTAATAAACATGGGTAACCTCCATCACAACATTCACCAAAGATAGTCCGCCACCAATAAAAATCCATCTGGTATACCTTGATGTAACCCTACATTCAATCATACTTTAAATCCAAACCCAATCTCTCAAAGCATACTAATTTGGCTTCAAAAGAAACCCTATATATTTTAGCCTTCATTGAATTCCTTCTACTCGAAAGGAAAGTTCTTTTATATCTTGAAGTTCCCCTTCAATTGCTTTGTGAAACATTATTGATGACTTCTACACATTAACCTCCATCCCAATGGATTTACAATATATTTCTAGTGCATGATGGATTGTTGTAGCATCCTCCAAAGAACCATCACCAAAAAAAAGACATTATGTACACATGATAGGTGAGTAAGAAAAATATGGATTGTCATTTTGGTTCCTTTCAATCTACCATTACCTCTTTCCTCAATGATGCATTTACTTAAACCTTCTGCTACAAGAAGAGGTGGGAAGGGGAAACCTTGCCTTAGGCCTTTGGAGGATTGAAAGAAAGGTGACATCGAACCATTAATCAATAAGGAGAAAAAAACATAAGAAAAACATCCTTCCACCCAATTAACAAATTCACATGAGAATCCAATAGGTAACACCATCTATCTTAGATGAGACTAGTGTACCCTGTCATAAGTCTTAGATAAATAGAATTTTATGATAAAAGAAGACCCCTTCTTATCTTAATGGTGTATAAACCTTATTGAGCAATTACTATAGCCTCATGAATTTGTCTACCATCTAAGAAACCAAATTGCTCACCTTAGTTGGTAGGGGACAACGCATGTGTAAGTCTTCTAGCTATGCTCTTTGAAATGATCTTATATACAACATTAACAAAGAAATAGGCCTACAATCCTCAAAAGAATTAGGGACATCTTTCTTTGGAATCAAAGCAAATAGAATTAATTGCCCCTAGAACCTTATTAGAGCTTCCAGATTCCTCAACAACCAAGAATAAATCCTTACCCACTAACTCTAGAAAGTTTCAAAGAATTTTATTAACCATCCTTCAGGGCAAGGGATTTTATCTTTATGAAAGGATTCAATAACAACTTTTAATTCATCCATAGTAACCTCTTTCACAAGATCCTTATTTTGTTCCTGGAACAAAAAAATAGGAAAGAAAGGAACCATCTGAACTATCTTTGCTATGTTGCTTAGGGAGCTTCCTTGAATTGATTCTTGAAGTGATTGACACACACCTATGCCAAATCCAATAAATCAATGAGTTCATTCCCTACTTGCACCCTTTATACTCCAAAGTAGTGTGAAAGAAACTAGTGCTTTCATCACCGTGAGCTATCCACTGTTGCTTTGTTCTTTTGCCTTCAGTTTACTTCTTACCAATATAGTTTGTTTCATTGCTTCCTTCTATCTTAAATCCCTCATCTCCACTTCACTGAAAATTCCATTCATATTAGACTTCTAGATATTTGGAATGTCCTCTTCAAAATTCCAAATTTGTTCTTGAGAATTCATAAATTTCCCATTTGTCCATTCTATAGTGATCCTTTTGATTGTCTTTAGATTAACGCTAAACTAATACATTGCAGAGTCCTCTTGTTGGCTATCATAGTGTCTCCACTTAGTTTGAATTATCTCTTTGAAATCCACATCCTTAATCCAATGAAAATTGAATTTGGAAGGTCTAGGAGGTTTTGGGGCACAATCTCTTCCTTGTAAAAATATAGGCACATGATTAGATGCCCCCTCTTCACCTATCCAAGATCTAATGCTTCCCAAATTGCTAATGATCTACTTTGCAACTAGGAATCTATCTAATCTCTTGGTTAGATGGATCCATTCCTAGCCCTATTGTTTCTCCAAGTTGGCATCAAAACAAAAGGTTCTATATCACAAAGCCCCATATCACCAATCTTCTAAAAAAGGAAATCTACCAAAGGATTCATTTGACTAGCTTCCCAACTTTAACCTCTACTTGTCTCAATGTAAAATTCATGTCCCCTCTCACTCACACATTATCATTTCTTAATTCCAAACTCCCAGAGAAAGAATTCCATAAACATAAACATTGAACACATTCAAGGTTTTTTCCAACTTTGAATGGAACAAATATATGAAAATAGCATAATGAAGAAAATAAACACTCCTTACCTACAATGACTTATACCAACCAGCTACTAGACCTATATATTTTCCTATCAAACTCAGAGCTTCAAAACTCCAACTAGGAAGGGTGGACTTTAACAATTCGTTTTCCTTATTGGCCTCCAAGATTGATTCCTATATCAATGACACTTCTAGATTATTAACAACTACCAACTTCTTCATGGAGTTCTTTTATGCGCACTCCCCAACCACTAATATTGTAAGAGAGTAAAATCATTTTGGAACCTTAGAGTGGGCTTTGCTTGCTCTAAGGGCCCCTTGAATAAACGATTGTTTATTGTATAACATCTCTCCTCTAGCTCTTTTCATTGCATGCAAAAGATAGGGTTTTATACCAAGGCTTCCTTGGATTTTACATTGATCCATACCTATATCAAATTCCACTCCCATTACCTCCATAACGATCTCTTCCCTTTTTGCCAATATAAGGTTATATTTCTTTTTTACTATAGGAATAGATTCATCATCAGAGGAGTACATAGTATTGGCACTCCTTGTGGAATCCGTCACTTTCTTTCTTGGAATAGAAATTTTTCCCCTCGCCCTAGTTTTTGCTTCTAATTGTGAGGATAGGGTTCCCATGGATTTCACCCCTAAAAACCCTTCTTAATTGTTGATTCCTTAAGAGGTATATTTTTTTTTCTTATTAAAATCCTTGACCTCATTTACCTCCTCCATCTCTTCTATGGGGGTCGAAAACCACTAAGGGGGTACATCTAGAGATGATTTCTTCTTTTTCTTACAAGAATTCTTCATTTTGATCATATCCACAAAGGTAAGTAGTTTATTCTTAAGGCACATTATATTGAGGTTACCATACATACAGAAAATGGAGCACTTGAAAGAAATCTTAACATAATCTATCTACTGTCAATATGATCTACATTCCACTTGAAAATCAATACCATTTAGAAAACCATCCCTAAGATTCATCTCCACACAATTTTTTTCCATATAGGTCATGTCTAATGAATGAGTTTCCTCATCAATATTGAACATCCTTCATAGTTTATTGCCTATCAAAGTTAAAGCTCTCTTTGTCCATAAAACCAAAGGAACATAATGGAGTTTAACCTAGAAAGGTTGGATGCACCCCCTTTCACACATATGATCAAACATGGGAGTCCAATTCTCAAAAGAAAATATAGAGCTGTCCTAATACCATTTCCCCTCCAATATATTATCCTTATCATGACTGAAAAATAAAAGTAATCTAACCTTTTGCGAGTAAATGGAAAACATGAGCATATCCCAATTGTTGTTTCCATGCCCTCCTAACCCACTTGTTCATTGATTTTTTTTGAAATTATTTTTTCATAGAATTCTCTCACCTGAGTTGTATCCTAGTAAAGTTAGACTTGCTCCATGACCACGTCTTACCCCATGATCACTTTCATTCCTTCACCTCTTAGTTTGACACACCTTGACTTCCTCTTCTTTTTCTTCACCAAACTTTCTTCAGCATGGATTGGGTGACCTTCCTTCTTGTTACCAGCTAAGTTGTACTTAGTTGGACTTTCAAGTGAGTGGGCAAGGTTGAACATGTTACATGTTCATTTTCAATAATATGAAGTCCATCAGGCCTTTATAAGGGCCCCTTTTTTATTTTTTTCTTCACATGTCCATGCACTACGGGGTTTGTAATAAAATGTACTATCATGGTATTTTATGTAAAGGACTTGGCTTCCTAGGACTTTTCGATCAATTCGGGTATTCCAAGGAGTTTTTCACTTATTAATTATGTTTTGCATTTTTGCAGGACATAATTTTTGAGTTTTTCTCCTGCTCCTCCAAAGCTGGAATGCCTGGTGTGGTGGATAGGCCTTAGGGGATTATTAAAGTCCATGGGTCAATGTATATGAACATGCTAGACACTAATTTTGAGTCGTATGAACATGTGCTAGGTCCCCCTAGTTTTTTTTTAAGTTTTGAGAAATATATATATATATATTTCGTAAAACAAGCCATTTTTTAATGGTTTGATTAAAAAAAATTGAAAATGATGTAAAAGTGTGGGTCTAGGGGTCTTTTTTTCCACGGGGGTGCTCATTTTCAAGCTTAGAGCACCCACTATACCCCGAAACCCACTTTCCTAAGTAGCTGAGTGCTTTATTTTTCACTTAGTATAAAAAAGATCAAATAAGTGGAAAAAAATACCAAAAAAGTGGAAAAAAACACCAAAAAAGTGAAAAATGTCAAAAACTTCAATTCCTATTTTGATGGTATTTGTAAGAGGTTGAAGTCATAATTTTGTAAGAGATGAATTTTGGCAAGTTTGTGGGCATCTAAACTTAAGGAATCATGTCCCCACAAAGAGGGGGGTGCATTCCACCAAAGGAGGGTGCATTCCACCAAAGGAGGGCACATTCCATGGCAGCCATGAAGCTGATTTTGTGGCAGCCATGCAGCTGATTTTGTGGCAACATTTAAGCTGATTTTGGGGCAGCCAAATAATAGGGATGCATCCCATAATTTTTGGAATCAATCCCTCCTTCAAGGGAATGCACCCTCCTCTCTCATTTTTCCTATTTAACCAAGACTATCTCCTCATTGTTCTCTAGTTGGAGTTTGAGATTGAGAACACTCTATTGTAATCGTTGTTTTGTTTATGAGAATAAAAGAGACTTTGGAGGTCAAGCTTGGTGTAGTCCTTTGATGAGTGTATGTATGTCATGATCTTCATTGAGGTAACATGTATTTAAGCTGCTTGTTTTCTCTTGCATCTAAATCTAGCTTATTGTAAGGATCGATATCGATTTATAAGAAAGGTTAGGCAATAGTTCTATTGTTTTAATCTTTTATATATGCATGTGTAGAGATTGAACTTTTATGTTTCACTTGTTTATGAGCATTATAGATTCGATTTCTTATATGTATATGTCTAGATTTGAGCTTTTGTTTTCAAGTTGATGTGATTTGCAGGTTATATCAAGTGGATTAGTGGAGGATCTTGTTTGTTTCCTTCATTCTTCTAACATCTTTTGCAAACTTAGTCCCTCGGTTCTCCACCGGAAGGCTCTGAAGCCTCTTCTCAAGAACACAAAAATAAAAATAAAAACTCTTTCTTATCTCCCTCTCTCTTTCATACATTTTCTTCTTTTGGTTACTCTATGCAATCAAATAATAGAAATTTATACTTTTATGATTCAATCATAACTAGAGCTACTGTTTAGTTGCATTAAGATCTAGTTGTTTTACAAGTTTTAGCTTTCTTTCTAGATCTAGTTACTAGTTTGCATACAAAAAAGTCAATTTTATTGCAAAATATTAAGGCTTCAGTAGGAAGCTAGTCTTAGATTCAAAGATTATCTTGCAAGTTTAAAAAGTGAATCTATTGGCTCCCTTAAAAAAGCAAGCCAAGATCCCAAGGAAAGCTTGCTTTCCTTGGTTATTTTTCGTTAATTTATCATAGATTAGTTTAGTGCATTTTTCTAGAAATTTTTGTGGTGACCCAAACTCCCTTTCTAAGTGTTTTTGGGCTCACTGTTTTGCAGCACTCTATGAACAGGTCGGAGGAAACTTTGGCCGATTTTGGGTATATTAAGCCATCAGGAGCACCCAAGAACCATACCTCTTCATCCAAATACTTTTTTCTATCACTTTTGTAAGCCTTTGAGTCAATTTTTAATGACTGGGATACTTGTATTTGCATTGTAAAATAAAAATTAAACGAGAGCAAGTGGGCTACTAAGCGCCCACACCCCATCCCCCTAGGGGGGAAACTATGTCAACTCAAATTTTGTGGTTTGCATTTTTTAGTTTAGATTTTCTTTTCCTTCACTTAATAAAATCAAACTAGGATTAAAATTTACCTTGTTGGTCCGTTCCATTGGCGGGCCACAAGTTCACTCAGGACTTAGTTTTTCATATTTTTTTTAACAATTTCTATTTTTTCAGTTTTAATCAACCCCCCTTGCTTTTTTGAAGTACGGATTTTAGGATAAGGGCTTTCCCGAGTACTGGCCAAAAACGAGACCCTCGGGGTTTAATAAAAAAGAAAAACATTGTTAAAAAACCCATAAAATTAACAAGGCTTCGTCCCCGTATGCTCTAGATCACTGCAGCTTGTCTGAACATGTTGATCATACCAGAAAGGGACTTAGTGACTAGTAATTAGTCTAAATTTTCCTAATTAACCTCCCATTTACAAAAATCCGACGTAATCGCTTATTGACACTGGGTGGGAAAATTCCTCAAAGGAAGCGGGATCCACTGGGTATTGACCTCGGGATACCGTTAGACTACACCCTCGTTTGGTGTAGTGTTGAACACCTCCCAAAGACTCCGATCCAGCCCACATTTCCAAGTGAGGAGCCACCATTGTCATATTTCAGACATATTTCCAGTACCTCACGGTATATTGGAAATCCCCCATCCCTAATAATCAACTCATTACCACAAAAAATAATAAAATTTACCAAGAACACTTGCAAAACATTGTCATTTTATTTCAAGCATCTCAACTGCACTTTATTTGACTCCATTATCAACACTGGTCTTGTTAATGATTATTTTATGATGTTGATATTTCAATGATGATGATGATGTTGGATAATGAATGGTATCATTTTTTACATTGCATTGTTCTTGTAATCAAATTTCTAACTCCTAGATTTTTTAGTTTTGTAGATTAAACACCTTAGATTTTTCTCTTTTTTTAGGTTCCATCCCCTTTGGCTTTGCTAGGAGTAATCCTAGACAGAGGAGTCGAGTTTCAGGTGACAACACTTGACTTTGGCTTGCCCCCAAGGCCACATCGAGCGGCTTGAAGATTTCTGTCACGTTTTCCCAAGTGTACATCCAGGCGACAACACTTCTCATATGCTGCTCCACCGATATTTGGAACAACTTTATCAGAAACAATCTCTCCATTGACACATTTCACCTTAGTTTCATATGGCTCCAATTCCACCACCTACAAAATTATATGGGAAATTGACGTCGTTCAAGGTTTGATGAGTAAATGAAACATCTCTTATCTTCTCATCATGATCCATCAACTCCACCTTGACTTGTAATCCTTATGGTTAGGAATACGATCATTCACAAATCCAAGATAAGACTCACCAGGACTTAGTACATTTTCATCATTCCCTTGACCCATAAAAGAGTTTACCCACATAAGAAATTACCCACCCCAAAATGTATTCTAATTAAGAAATTAATTAAAATGTAATTAGTGTTGTTAATCACATAATCAATTGAACTCCTAATTCCACCAAAAATATTTTTCGACTGTACGAGAAACGAGGTGTGCTAAAGTGGTGTGGTTAATGTCTTTTGCATGTACAACAATGTGGGGTTAAGCCACAATTTTTAATTTGTCATGAGCAGGTAACAATAGGAAAATCACTCTCTTTTTTGGTTGAATTTTTCACGAGTGGATAACAATAAAAAAATCACTCCCTTTTTTGTCCATTTAGATTTACCCAAAACCTATGAGAAATTTGAGCCATCCACTTTGCTTGACTGAACTCATGAACTCTGTAAGATAACCCTGTCAATAGACCAGGTCCCTTCTTGAGCAAACCTAATAAGAGAACCTTGTGAACCCTAGGTCGGATACCCTACATAAAAAAATCATTGGTGAAATCATATTGGGTACGATTCCAGATCAAACCTAATCAGATTACACGTAAAATATTTTGAATGAAGATGATGGCGATCCACTGATATATATATATATATATATATATATATGTAACACCCTTGTTCCCTCGTCTTGTGATGTAATCCATGAGCGGGTAGCAATAGGAAAATTACTCCCTTTTTCACTTGAATTTTTCATGAGTGGGTAACAATAAGAAAATCACTCCCTTTTTCGCCCATTTCTTTTTACCCAAAAATATGATCAATTTGAGCCATCCTCCTTTCTTGACTGAACTCACGAACTTTGTAAGATAACAATACCAACAGACCAGGTCCCTTCTTGAGAAAACCTAACAAGAGAACCCTGTGAACCCTAGGTTGGATCCCCTACATAAGAAAATCATTGGTGAAATCATATTGGGTGCGATTCCATATCAAACTGAATTGAATTGGATGAAAAATTTTCTGAACGAAGATGATGGCAGTCCACTGGAAAGATAAGTTTTAGTTTTTTGCACAAGGATGTTTTTTTTAAGACCTAGTTGTATTTCTGTTTGGAATTCTAAGCACTTTATCCAATTTTCTTGAAGCTTAACAAATGTAATTGTTGGAAATCTGTAACACCCCTGTTCCCTCGTCTTGTGATGTAAGCCAAGATGGCATAATGGCCAAGGGCCTAGCCTAGTGATGGTGTGTAATGCAATAACAACAAATTAATATTAATAATTAACCACTAGATGTGGATGATAATGCTGAGATATGGGGGACTATGAATCCACCAGAGGGAATGCTAGTGAAAGCTCGGTAAAACATGGGAGAGTTGATTCCGTTTAACATGCACAATGGATTCTGCTGAATTATATGTGGCTAAAGGACTCTTAAAACCTATGGGACTCTAATTAAATTAAGATGAATATTAAAATAAATTAAGCCTAAGTCTTAATCTTGGCTTATAGACTAATGTCATGGAATTTCACATGGGAATTGGAGAATGGGAATTAGAGAAGGGAGTGTGCTTGGTGTTTATGCTCCATGGAGAGGTAGTGGAAGTTCTGGTTTGAATGTAAGGTGAATATAGTGGAGGTTCAGTTCTGTATGTAGAGTGACGGTATACAACAATTCACTCTGGTTGGTTCATGGTCCCAGCTCGGGGTGGTGGTTTTGTTGAGAGATTGAAGAGAAAAAACAACCTAAGGTTGGGAGGAGCATCCTTGCTCCACAACTTGTTTCCATTGTCATAGTTATTCAATAACAACTAAGTATTCCAGAATCTCGTGTTTTCAAAACTATTGTGACAATTGTATGCCTGGTTCGATTGTTTTTTTCTAATGAATTCTAGAATTTGCTCCTTTAATATCCTAAGCTAATAACAAGATGTTAAACCCATGAAGAGAATCCTGCATTCGATGGAAAGATGGGGGGTTTGTAATGCAATTATTTCTTCCATGTTTTGTTCCTCTATATTATGGGCACTCATAAATTCCTTAATAATCGAGAGGTCAAGCTACCTCACTTGTTTGAGATATTGAACGAATCAATTCCAGAAATTTGTGGACTAAATAGAAAAATTAAGAAAAATAATGTTTGGATTATAATGTTGTGTGGTTTTTGCATGAAATACTTTAAAGATAAATTCATTTGACTAGTTGTTGGGCGAATTGTTGGTATTGGGAAAGTTTCCTTGCTTAAAAATGATTTTAGATAGGACGTATTGAACCTAGAAAACTGTATTTTAAATCTTCTTTGAACTGAAGTAGTTGCTGGGTGTTTGGAAGATAAATTGCTCCTCAAAACTGTGGGTATACTTCCCCTTTTATATTTTTGTTCTTACATAATAGTTGGGCATGGGCTTCTCCATAAAATCACCCAACTTTTTTAATTTATTCCTATAGAGTATGAAATAAGACATTTATTCAATTAAAACATGAGCAAAACATAGAAAAACGCCCAGCTGTCTTTTAGAACCTTGTTAGAGTCTGAGCACACATGAAACAATGGAGGAATCCGCCTATCTTATTTGTGGTTGTTGCTAAAGACTCAGATTAATAAAGTGACAAGAATGTGCATCAAAACCAACACTGAATTGAAGATGTAGATGCTTTTAGAATAGTACTATGGTTTTTGTAGCCACATATTTCATTGCAAAAATAATTTAATACTACACATTATAATGATGTTTCTTTGGTATCCTTTTGGATTTCAGCTAGCAAATTGATATCTAAGATGTATTTTCTTCTAAATAAATTGATCTCAAGCATTGAACAAAATTAAGATGTATTTTCTTCTAAATAAACTGATGTTGGCTTGTATATCGTTCTTTAACTTTTTAAGATAGAACCAGGTTCTGCGCGGTTCAGGGAACCAACAAAACCCCTTTTCACCGACCCTTTCGACAACAGTCTGCGAGAAGACTGAGGTCTCACCCGAGGCGAAGTTATGGGGAGGTTGTGGAATCCTGTTTCCACAACCTGGTGATGCACGTTTCGACAGACTAGGGGATTGCACGAAGTTCCACCTACTTCGTGGTTAACGCTTATGCTATCGCGCATCGAGGGACTGCGCGCTACGAAATGGCTACTTGACAACATGACATAGAAACTGAGGACTGCGCTACCTCTTTAACAATCACAAATCTTCGGTAATATTTACTTAGCGTAAATTATGCATTCAACAAGCATACTGAACTGTGTATTATGCGGACTTATGTAATATAATGAACTACGATGCAACTGCGCACTTCCGGTGCTGCGCTTTGAGGGAATTACACTTACAAAGGCTGTGCCGACTTAGTGTTTACCCAATACTCATGCATTCATCTTATTTAGAAATACTCACACATTCGACATTCACGCATACATGTTCAACACTTAGCATATTATTCCCATCATTCATTCTTATTGAGAACACATATAAAAGTGAAGATACATTTACTCATAAACAAGAACTTAACCATTCGGCAAACGTAAATACACATTCAATCACACAATACAACGATTTAACGTGGTTCACCCCCAGGATGGGAGCTACGTCCATAGGAACTATTGTTTATTATAAATGGGAAGGGTTCAATAGTTCTAGTGTGTGCACCCAGCTGCAGACTCTCTTCTCTCTTCAATGGGTCTTTGCGCACACAGCTGCAGAGCCTCTTTACAATAGTCTCTTGACAGAGATCAATATTCAACAATTACCAAATGAATATTAACCCCTTCCATTACAAAAGATTCCCTTTTTATAGATCTTTCCCTTAGGTCACGTCTTTACAATGTAGTGGGATAAAACCCTAAGGTTACCCAAAACTGGTGTGGTTACTCGCCACCTAGGCTTGTCGTAGTCGACAACTACTCAATGCACCTCTGGTTGCCTTGCTGGACCACTCTGGGCTCTAACAACCTTCTGACAGCCGCAGAACCGGTTTCAACTGCATCATGGCGTGTCACTTTTTACCCCTTTAGCCTTCCTGTCGCTGTCTACCTGTGGCTTAGATTCCAATGGTTTTTAGCCACTCTCATTGACAATTCACTTTCATCTGTCTCCACGTTGCTCCTTACCCAACTGCCGGGAATCCTAGAGTTGCTTATCCAAAACAGGTTGCTTTCAACTGCTCGACCTTTCCTTATACTCTTTGCCCAAAATAGCTGCTGTGCTGGCACTGCGCATCAGCATAACTGCGCTGTGCCTTGACTTTGCACTGCTTATTGCGCATATCTGACTACGCAATCCGAACTGCCCCCTTGAAAAAACTGTGCCATCTGAACTTCGCAGTCTGAAATGCGCAACTTGCCAAAATTGTACTTCATAAAAAATGTACCAACTTGGGCCATTCCCAACAGGCCCCTAACACTTACATTTGGATCATCCCCGATCCACTTGGCTCTTGCTCTTGGTTCTCTGGAGGGTTCAAATTCTCAATGAAGCCCTGAAGTGTTGCACTCATCTTCGCAACTGCTTCCTTTGTTTCTTGTTCCAAGTCCTTAACAGTCTCCAGTATCTCGACAGAGACTTCTTCCTTAGCAAACTCTTGGACTGTCTTCTCCGTGGTGTGGAGATCCTACAATTTCTCCTCAATCTCATCAGTGAGTGCGAGCGCTGCTTCTTGGACTAGCTGGAGTCTCCTCGATGTATCACTCTCCTTATCCCTCAAAGCTTTCAGTTCTTTTGTTAAGTTCTTGACTTGCACGAACTTTTGCATTTTCTCCCTTGGTGTTAATGTCTTCATGGCCGTGTTCACAACGTTTAATTCTGCCTAGCGCTGATGCAAGTCATCCCGACACTTCTGTAGGGTAGGATCCTCCTGCAGTGTAGTCCATAGCTTCGTAGCTTCTTCTAGCAAATATTGACATTTTTCTATCTCGAGAGAGATAATCTCTGCGAAAGCTTTTAGTGCTATGACTCTTTCTTCCCCCATATCCTGTGGTGTAGTAGGGGGCTACTGGGTTGCAAGGTTAGCAACCTCTTCCTTGTGGGAAATCACCATCTCCACCATCTCTCCTTTCAGATCGCTTACCACCTTTCTAATCTGTACTATAGTATCTTCTAGGTCTGGCTGCACTTTGCATTCAGGTATCTGCACGCAGACAATAGCAACTGTCTCTTCCAAACTTCTTCTCTTTTCCTGTGCCTTAGTGAGTTCTGTGGTCTTCTGCGCACATTCCTTTTCTAGTTGTTTGTACTTCTCCTCCAGGTGTACATTCTGGTTGTAAGAGATTATGTCTCTATCTCTTATCTCCTCAACAACCTGTAGGTACAGATCATGTAACCCCTCAATGGGTATCATGCCAATGTTAATGTCCATGTGCTCTACTTGCTTCGCACCTTCAGCCATCTCCTCGTTTGGAAAAATGATGTTCAGTGGCTGCATTCTCACTAGACTAGGCTTCATCGTCAAGGCCAGTGGCCTTCTCCTTCGTGTACTGGATTCACCAATCTTACCTTCCGACTCAGGTTCTCGGATGAGGTCTTCGTGGGCTTGGTCTATCTTCGCAACCATAAGCTTTAATTCCGATAGGTTTTGGTTCAACTACGCTTGCACCTCTTCATTCTTACTATCTTTTACAACAAGCGTCTCCTCTAGGTATTCGTGAACTTTCAGAGAGATGCAGTCGTAGTCGTATTCGTGCAACTTTGGTTCTGGATTCTCTTTAGTTGCCTTACTTTTCTTTCTTGGTCCTTTTTCTGGTACTGAGCTTTCAGGTTCCTTTCGCTTCTCTCCTGCTTGCACTTTAGTAGTGTCTTGGTTTGTTACTTCTTCAATGATTGGAACCTTAGGATTGCTTTCCTCTAATGTGGAATGGATTTCTAGTGGCACATCCACCATCCACTCTGCCGGCTAGTCTTCATTGGCTTGCTCAATCCTCTTCGCATCCAATTGGTAATCCATAGGAAACCATACTGGGTTATGTTTCTTAGCCATTGGATGAATGTAAATCGAGTGCAAATCAGCCTTAAACAACATCTTCTGGATAAATTCTTTGGTTGTCTCTTTTGGAATGCGCGGAGTGCACAGTATTACTTCGCACAGTTATATGTAGTAAGTGTGGAATTGCTCATTATTTACTCATTGTCTTTTCGGCTGCGTGTTTTCCCACATATTAGCATACTTCGTAGCCCGACAATCTCCCTTTATCAGTGGAATGTGAAAATCATCACAGCAGATCTAAGAGATGATGTATACCTCACAAGAGTAATTATGATTAAGCAGGAAGATAGAAGAAGAATGGTCAATTTAGTGTAATGAGAAATAGAATAATAATACAGTAGAACTCGGATAGAAGCAAAACTACTTCACACACACTAATTAATTAATCACAATATGGACAAATAAGTATTACAATGCATGAGGATTCGAATGCCAAGGTGGCAATTCGAATTAGCCTTCATGGAGTGATCAAAAGATCATTGGAGTGTCATCAGAGCACAACTAGAAGTCATAATCATCATCAGTGGAGTCATCAATGCACAAGTAACTGTCAACCATCAGTCAAATTGAGTCTAACTGAGTGTGGTAGGTGTAGCTGAGTGTAACTAGCACTAACTGAATGAAGGAGGCTCAGTGGAGGGTGCATGAGGAGCTAACTGGAGTCAGAATGGGCAGTCAAGTCTCACTGGAGGTCCATCGGAGTGATACAGTGAGTTGAGAAGTAGTCTAGCCTTAAATCAAGGAAAGAACTGAAGATAATTGAAGATAACCGAATGGTAGGTAAGAAAGGGCGCCTTTCTCATGCAGTAGGTGAAAGGAGGGCGCACTAAGCAATAAGAGGGCTGAAACTGAGTGGAAAGAAGCTCCGAGGGCTGGCTAACTGAGGGCTAGGTGCTGGGACTGATGACTATGATGAATGCAAACCCTAAAAATGCATGCATGACCTAAAATACAAATAATGGAAATGCCGATAGGTCTAGGATGGAATATAGGAATATCCTAACACCCCCCCTTAATCCATCCTGGGCCCTGGTAACTGAGACCAGAGGTCACCCAATACAATGAATAATAATAATAGTCATTGAACCAAGGAAATGGGGAAAACCTCATGGGAAAAATACCCCCCCTCAAAATATATTGTAAGGCACACACAAAAATAAATGCTCCAAACTCAAGCAGGTGTGATGCTTGGTCATATGTCTGGAGGTATCTTCTTCTTGGGAAGAAGTGGATCATGCTCAGAAAGCATGTGCTTGTACTTGCTCTTCAGATTGAATGTGATGAGAACAAATCCAAAAGTATGAGGATGATCCTTGAACCTGTGATTCGAATAAACTAAGGTAGGATCAAATCTATGAATGTGCAGATAGTCTTTTGTCTTCTCCTTCGAACCATCATGGGTGAGATTATGCCAAAAGGAACCATCACATGATTGCTTGAAATACAAATCAGATTTAAGACTTGAAGAATAGTTTCTTGAGATCTCCTTTGAACCAGTAGGGGTGAGATCAAAACCATTATATGCATGAGAAATTATCCCAAGTAGTGATTTCTTAGAATCCAAATTAGATCCAAGACTTGAATCATGGTTTCTTGAGATCTCCTTTGAACCATTAGAGGTGAGATCAAAACCAGTAAGTGCATGAGAAATTATCCCAAGCAAATGGTAATGGCCATAATCTTCAATAACCATCTGAAAGCATGAAATAATGATCATATAGTAGTTAATAAGAGGTGATTGATCAGGGAGAGCAATTGCATTACCTCCAAGGGTTGATTTTACCTCTGAAACATTCATGTGATCATGATGCAAACCAACAGACTCTGGTGCAAGAGAGGATTTAGGACCTTCTGCAATTTCTAGAGTGTGAGCTGACACATAATTTGAAATAGAAGAAATTTGGAGCATGAGTGTAGAATCGGCAAGTTCCTCTTCTTTTTGGACAACTTCGACATGAGATATGTTTGATACTGATTCATGATCAATGAGATCATCAAGGAGGGCGAATGCATCACTTTGCTTGTTCTCGAAAGGTTTTGGACCCATCCCTTCATTCTGCTTGCCAAATATTTCATCCAGGTGGGCCCATAGCTCTTTTGGAGATTCAACATCATCAAGGGAGTAGAATACCATGCTTTGAGACATAGCATACATCATGGCCGCAATGGCTCTGCCACATTTATTTAACCAGTCAATCTTTTCTTCAGAGGATTCGAACTCTCTTTCAAAACAATAATCAAAGAGATCATGTCTCTTCAAATATGCTATCATTTTTTGTTTCCATTCAACATAGTTGAATAGATAAAGAGGAGGATCTTCTGAAAACATGGAAGCTGTAGAAGACCTGCAAAAACAATAGAAATATTAGCAACTGCTACTGCTGCAAAAATGCAAAAACTGCTGCAACTGTTGCACTCGAAATCTTGATAATAACCTGCAAAAAACTCTCAGGAATGGAGATAAACAATACTCTCAACATGTTCAGAGGATTCGAACTCTCTTTCAAAACAATAATCAAAGAGATCATGTCTCTTCAAATATGCTATCATTTTTGGTTTCCATTCAACATAGTTGAATAGATAAAGAGGAGGATCTTCTGAAAACATGGAAGCTGTAGAAGACCTGCAAAAACAATAGAAATATCAGCAACTGCTACTGCTGCAAAAGTGCAGAAACTGCTGCAACTGTTGCACTCGAAATCTTGATAATAACCTGCAAAAAACTCTCAGGAATGGAGATAAACAATACTCTCAACATGCTCTGATACCATGTGAAAATCCTCACAGCAGATCTAAGAGATGATTTATACCTCACAAGAGTAATTATGATTAAGCAGGAAGATAGAAGAAGAGTGGTCAATGCAGTGTAATGAGCAATAGAATAATAATACAGTAGAACTTGGATAGAAGCAAAAATACTTCACACACACTAATTAATTAATCACAATATGGACAAATAAGTAGTACAATGCATGAGGATTCGAATGCCAAGGTGGCAAATCGAATTAGCCTTCATGGAGTGATCAAAAGATCACTGTAGTGTCATTGGAGCACAACTAGAAGTCATCATCATCATCAGTGAAGTCATCAATGCACAAGTAACTGTCAACCATCAATCAAACTGAGTCTAACTAAGTGTGGTAGGTGTAACTAAGTGTAACTGGCACTAACTGAATGAAGGAGGCTCAATGGATGGCGCATGAGGAGCTAACTGGAGTCAGAATGGCCAGTCAAGTCTCACTGGAGGTCCATCGGAGTGATACAGTCAGTTGAGAGTCAGTGTAGCCTTAAATAAAGGAAAGAACTGAAGATAATTGAAGATAACTGAATGGTAGGTAAGGAAGGGCGCCTTTCTCATGCAGTAGGTGAAAGGAGGGCGCACTAAGCACTAGGAGGGCTGAAACTGAGTGGAAAGAAGCTCCGGGGGCTGGCTAACTAAGGGCTAGGTGCTGGGACTGATGACTGGGATGCATCCAAACCTTAAAAATGCATGCATGACCTAAAATACAAATAATGGAAATGATTATAGGTCTAGGATGGAATATAGGAATATCCCAATACAATGAATAATAATAATAGTTAATAAACCAAGGAAATGGGGAAAACCTCATGGGAAAAATACCCCCCCTCAAAATAGACTATCACGCACACAAAAAAATAAATGCTCCAAACTCAAGTAGGTGTGATGCTTGGTCATATGTCTGGAGGTATCTTCTTCTTGGGAAGAAGTGGATCATGCTCAGAAAGCATGTGCTTGTACTTGCTCTTCGGATTGAATGTGATGAGAACAAATCCAAAAGTATGAGCTCCTTGAACCTATGATTCGAATCAGCTAAGGTAGGATCAAATCTATGAATGTGCAGATAGTCTTTTGTCTTCTGCATTAGAGAGATTTTGAGGTCAAAAAAGGGCCTCCTAAGAGATGTACTACAAAAATATGAGATATATTAAAATATTATGAATTGGGGGTTTTATGGGGTAGGTATATATGACAAGTCACCTCCCACACTATTTTCTATGCACAATATAAATAACCATGGTTGAGTTACTTTTCAAAATTCACTAGAAATAAAATTAATAAAATAAGTCTACATTGATGTGACTAAGATTCATTGTAAATTCCCAAAAATGTATTGTCCTTTAACATTTATTTGTCTTGAACTTGCAAATGAAATTAAATAATAAAAAACATTTTTAAGAGTTTTTTTTTAATTTTATGTTGACTTTTTATATTTAGTACTTTTCTCATGAATTTAATAATGTAATTTAATTGAGAATTTATTTACATGTAAAATGTCAATAATATTATTATAATCCCTATTGCATTATTATTATTATTATTATTATTTATTAAATATATTATTATTATTTATTAGTTTGACATTATGTTATTAAATAGAATGGAGTGAATATATAATTTAAAATTAAAAACATAAAAATGATAATATATTATTTTATAAAAAAATGTGAAAGGACTTTCTTTATCAATTAAGAGTACTTCACTTGAAAATGACAATAATATTATTTTATGTGAAAGTGTGAAAAGACATTCATTATAAGTACTTTACTTGAAAATGACAATAATATTATTTTATGAAAAGACTATCATTATGAGTACTTTACTTTATGACTTAAAAGTACTTACACCACTACCTTGGTTAACTATGTGTTTTCATCCACCATAGAAAATTTGACAAATAAACATTCTTAACTCATGCAATGCCACCTCACCAAGGGGGATGATGTCATCTACTAGAATGTGATTGGTTGTATTTTATAGTACATTTTCTTTGTTTTAAGGCCATTTTTTGACCTCAAAATTTCTCTAATGGCTTCGAACCATCATGGGTGAGATTATGCCAAAAGGAACCATCACATGATTGCTTGAAATCCAAATCAGATTTAAGACTGGAAGAATAGTTTCTTGAGATCTCCTTTGAATTAGGAGGGGTGAGATCAAAACCATCATATGCATGAGAAATTATCCCAAGTAGTGATTGCTTAGAATCCAAATTAGATCCAAGACTTGAATCATGGTTTCTTGAGATCTCCTTTGAACCATTAGAGGTGAGATCAAAACCAGTAAGTGCATGAGAAATTATACCCAGCGAATGGAAATGGCCATAATCTTCAATAACCATCTGAAAGCATGAAATAATGATCATATAGTAGTAAATAAGAGGTGATTGATCAGGGAGAGCGATTGCATTACCTCCAATGGTTGATTTTACATCCGAAACATTCATGTGATCATGATGCAAACCAACAGACTCTAAGGCAAAAGAGGATTTAGGACCTTCTGCAATTTCTAGAGTGTGAGCTGACACATAATTTGAAATAGAAGAAATTTGGAGCATGAGTGTAGAATCTGCAAGTTCTTCTTCTTTTTGGACAACTTCAATATGAGATATGTTTGATATTGATTCATGATCAATGAGATCATCAAGGAGGGTGAATGCATCACTTTGCTTGTTTTCAAAAGGGTTTGGACCAATCCCTTCATTCTACTTGCCAAATATTTCATCTAGGTGGGGCCATAGCTCTTTTGGAGATTCAACATCATCAAGGGAGTAGAATACCATGCTTTGAGACATAGCATACATCATGGTTGCAATGGCTTTGCCACCTTTATTTAACCAGTCAATCTTTTCTTCAGAGGATTCGAACTCTCTTTCAAAACAATAATCAAAGAGATCATGTCTCTTCAAATATGTATCATTTTTTGTTTCCATTCTACATAGTTGAATAGATAAAGAGGAGGATCTTCTGAAAACATGGAAGCTGTAGAAGACCTACAAAAACAATAGAAATATCTGCAACTGCTACTACTGCAAAAGTGCAGAAACTGCTGCACTCGAAATCTTGATAATAACTTACAAAAAACTCTCAGGAATGGAGATAAACAATACTCTCAACATGCTCTGATACCATGTGAAAATCCTCACAGCAGATCTAAGAGATGGTGTATACCTCACAAGAGTAATTATGATTAAGCAGGAAGATAGAAAAATAGTGGTCAATGCAGTGTAATGAGCAATAGAATAATAATACAGTAGAACTCGGATAGAAGCAAAAATACTTCACACACTAATTAATTAATCAAAATATGGAAAAATAAGTAGTACAATGCATGACGATTCGAATGCCAAGGTGGCAATTCGAATTAGCCTTCATGGACTGATCAAAAGATCACTGGAGTGTCATCGGAGCACAACTAGAAGTCATGATCATCATCAGTGGAGTCATCAATGCACAAGTAACTGTCAACTATCAGTCAAACTGAGTCTAACTGAGTGTCATAGGTGTAACTAAGTGTAACTGGCACTAACTGAATGAAGGAGGCTCAGTGGAGGGCGCATGAGCAGCTAACTAGAGTCAGAATGGGAAGTCAATTCTCACTGGAGGTCCATCGAAGTGATACAGTCAGTTGAGAGTCAGTCTAGCCTTAAATCAAGGAAATAACGGAAGATAACTGAATGGTAGGTAAGGAAGGGCGCCTTTCTCATGTAGTAGGTGAAAGGAGGGCGCACTAGGCACTAGGAGGGCTGAAACTGAGTGGAAAGAAGCTTCGGGGGCTGGCTAACTGAGGGCTAGGTGCTGGGATTGATGCCTGGGATGCATGCACACCCTAAATAATGCATCCAAACACTAAAAATGCATGCATGACCTAAAATGAAAATAATGGAAATGCTGATAGGTCTAGGATAGAATATAGGAAAATCCTAACACCCCCCCTTAATCCATCCTGGGACCTGGTAATTGACACCAAAGGTCACCCAATACAATGAATAATAACAAAAGTCAATAAACCAAGGAAATGGGAAAACCTCATGGGAAAAATACACCCCCTCAAAATAGACTGTAAGGCACACACAAAAATAAATGCTCCAAACTCAAGTAGGTGTGATGCTTGGTCATATGTCTGGAGGTATCTTCTTCTTGGGAAGAAGTGGATCATGCTCAGAAAGCATGTGCTTGTACTTGCTCTTCAGATTGAATGTGATGAGAACAAATCCAAAAGTATGAGGATGATCCTTGAACCTGTGATTCGAATCAACTGAGGTAGGATCAAATCTATGAATGTGCAGATAGTCTTTTGTCTTCTCCTTCGAACCATCATGGGTGAGATTATGCCAAAAGGAACCATCACATGATTGCTTGAAATCCAAATCAGATTTAAGACTTGAAGAATAGTTTCTTGAGATCTCATTTAAACCAGTAGGGGTGAGATCAAAACCATCAAATGCATGAGAAATTATCCCAAGTAGTGATTCTTAGAATCCAAATTAGATCCAAGACTTGAATCATGGTTTCTTGAGATCTCCTTTGAACCATTAGAGGTGAGATCAAAACCAGTAAGTGCATGAGAAATTATCCCAAGCAAATGGTAATGGCCATAATCTTCAATAACCATCTGAAAGCATGAAATAATGATCATATAGTAGTAAATAAGAGGTGATTGATCAGGGATAGAATTGCATTACCTCCAATGGTTAATTTTACCTTCGAAACATTCATGTGATCATGATGCAAACCAACAGACTCTGGTGCAAGAGAGGATTTAGGACCTTTTGCAATTTCTAGAGTGTGAGCTGGCACATAATTCAAAATAGAAGAAATTTGGAGCATAAGTGTAGAATCTGCAAGTTCTTCTTCTTTTTGGACAACTTCAATATGAGATATGTTTGATACTGATTCATGATCAATGAGATCATCAAGGAGGGAAAATGCATCACTTTGCTTGTTCTCGAAAGGGTTTGGACCAATCCCTTCATTTTGCTTGCCAAATATTTCATCCAAGTGGGCCCATAGATCTTTTGGAGATTCAACATCATCAAGGGAGTAGAATACCATGCTTCAAGACATAGCATACATCATGGCTGTAATGGATCTGCAAACTTTATTTAACCATTCAATCTTTTCTACAGAGGATTCGAACTCTCTTTCAAAACAATAATCAAAGAGATCATGTCTCTTCAAATATGCTATCAGTTTTGGTTTCCATTCAACATAGTTGAATAGATAAAGAGGAGGATATTCTGAAAACATGGAAGCTGTAGAAGACCTGCAAAAACAATAGTAATATCTGCAACTGCTACTGCTGCAAAAGTGCAGAAACTGCTGCAACTGCTGCACTCGAAATCTTGATAATAACCTGCAAAAAACTCTCAGGAATGGAGATAAACAATACTCTCAACATGCTCTGATACCATATGAAAATCCTCACAGCAGATCTAAGAGATGATGTATACGTCACAAGAGTAATTATGATTAAGCAAGAAGATAGAAGAAGAGTGGTCAATCCATTGTAATGAGCAACATAATAATAATACAGTAGAACTCGGATAGAAGCAAAAATACTTCACACACACTAATTAATTAATCACAATATGGACAAATAAGTAGTACAATGCATGAGGATTCGAATGCCAAGGTGTCAATTTGAATTAGCCTTCATGGAGTGATCAAAAGATCACTAGAGTGTCATCAGAGCATAACTAGAATTCATCATCATCATCAGTGGAGTCATCAATGCACAAGTAACTGTCAACAATCAGTCAAACTGAGTCTAACTAAGTGTGGTAGGTGTAACTATGTGTAACTGGCACTAACTGAATGAAGGAGGCTCAGTGGAGGGCGCATGAGGAGATAACTGGAGTCAGAATGGGCAGTCAAGTCTCACTAGAGGTCCATCGGAGTGATACAGTCAAGTCTCATTGGAGGTCCATCGGAGTGATGCAGTCAATTGAGAGCCAGTCTAGCCTTAAATCAAGGAAAGAACTGAAGATAATTGAAGATAACTGAATGGTAGGTAAGGAAGGGCGCCTTTCTCATGCAGTAGGTGAAAGGAGGGTGCACTAAGGACTAGTAGGGATGAAACTGAGTGGAAAGAAGCTCTGGGGATTGGCTAGCTGAGGGATAGGTACTGGGACTGATGACTAGGATGCATGCAAACCCTAAATAATGCATGCAAATCCCTAAAATGCAAATAATGGAAATGTTGATAGGTCTAGGATGGAATATAGGAATATCCTAACACCCCCCCTTAATCCATCCTGAGCCCTGGTAACTGAGACCAAAGGTCACCCAATACAATGAATAATAATAACAGTCAATAAACCAAGGAAATGGGGAAAACCTCATGGGAAAAATACACCCCCTCAAAATAGACTGTAAAGCACACACAAAAATAAATGCTCCAAACTCAAGCAGGTGTGATGCTTGGCCATATGTCTGGAGGTATCTTCTTCTTGGGAAGAAGTGGATCATGCTCAGAAAGCATGTGCTTGTACTTTCTCTTCAGATCGAATGTGATACCGATTCATGATCAATGAGATCATCAAGGAGGGCGAATGCATCACTTTGCTTGTTCTCGAAAGGGTTTGGACCAATCCCTTCATTCTGCTTGTCAAATATTTCATCCAGGTGGGCCCATATCTCTTTTGGAGATTCAACATCATCAAGGGAGTAGAATATCATTCTTCGAGACATAGCATACATCATGGATGGAATGGCTCTGCCACCTTTATTTAACTAATCAATCTTTTCTTCAGAGGATTCGAACTCTCTTTCAAAACAATAATCAAAGAGATCATGTCTCTTCAAGTATGCTATCTCTTTTTATTTCCATTCAACATAGTTGAATAGATAAAGAGGAGGATCTTTTGAAAACATGGAAGCTTTAGAAGACCTGCAAAAACAATAGAAATATCTGCAACTGCTACTACTGCAAAAGTGTAGAAACTGCTGCAACTGCTACTACTGCAAAAGTGTAGAAACTGCTGCAACTGCTGCACTCGAAATCTTGATAATAACCTGCAAAAAACTCTTAGGAATGGAGATAAACAATACTCTCAACATGCTCTGATACCATGTGAAAATCCTCACAGCAGATCTAAGAGATGATGTATACCTCACAAGAGTAATTATGATTAAGCAGGAAGATAGAAGAAGAGTGGTCAATGCAGTGTAATGAGAAATAGAATAATAATACAGTAGAACTCGGATAGAAGCAAAAATACTTCACACACACTAATTAATTAATCACAATATGGACAAATAAGTAGTACAATGCATGAGGATTCGAATTCCAAGGTGGCAATTCGAATTAGCCTTCATGGAGTGATCAAAAGATCACTGGAGTTTCATCGGAGCACAACTATAAGTCATCATCATCATCAGTGGAGTCATCAATGCATAAGTAACCGTCAACCATCAGTCAAACTGAGTCTAACTGAGTGTGGTAGGTGTAACTGAGTGTAACTAGCACTAACTGAATGAAGGAGGCTCAGTGGAGGGCACATGAGGAGCTAACTGGAGTCAGAATCGACAGTCAAGTCTCACTGGAGGTCCATCTGAGTGATACAGTCAGTTGAGAGTCAATCTAGTCTTAAATCAAGGAAAGAACTGAAGATGACTGAATATAATTGAATGGTAGGTAAGGAAGGGCACCTTTCTCATGCAATAGGTGAAAGGAGGGCGCACTAAGCACTAGGAGTGCTGAAACTGAGTGGAAAGAAGCTCCGGGGGCTGGCTAATTGAGGGCTAGGTGCTGGGATTGATGACTGGGATGCATGCAAACCCTAAAAATGCATGCATGACCTAAAATGCAAATAATGGAAATGCTTATAGGTCTAGGATGGAATATAGGAATATCCTAAAACCCCCCCTTAATCCATCCTTGGCCCTGGTAACTGAGACCAGAGGTCACCCAATACAATGAATAATAATAACAGTCAATAAACCAAGGAAATGGGGAAAACCTCATGGGAAAAATACCCCCCCTCAAAATAGACTGTAAGGCACACACAAAAATAAATGCTTCAAACTCAGGCAAGTGTTATTCTTGGTCATATGTCTAAAGGTATCTTCTTCCTGGGAAGAAGTGGATCATGCTCATAAAGCATGTGCTTGTACTTGCTCTTCAAATTGAATGTGATGAGAACAAATCCAAAAGTATGAGGATGATCCTTGAACCTTTGATTTGAATCAGTTGAGGTAGGATCAAATCTATGAATGTGGAGATAGTCTTTTGTCTTCTCCTTCGAACCATCATGGGTGAGATTATGCCAAAAGGAACAATCACATGATTACTTGAAATCCAAATCAGATTTAAGACTTGAAGAATAGTTTCTTGAGATCTCCTTTGAACCAGAAGAGGTGAGATCAAAACCATCATATGCATGAGAAATTATCCCAAGTAGTGATTGCTTAGAATCAAAATTAGATCCAAGACTTGAATCGTGGTTTCTTGAGATCTCCTTTGAACCATTAGAGGTGAGATCAAAGCCAGTAAGTGCATGAGAAATTATCCCAAGTGAATGGCAATGACCATAATCTTCAATAACCATCTGAAAGCATGAAATAATGATCATATAGTAGTAAATAAGAGGTGATTGATCAGGGAGAGCGATTGCATTACGTCCAATGGTTGATTTTACCTCCGAAACATTCATGTGATCATGATGCAAACCAACAGACTCTGGGGCAAGAGAGGATTTAGGACCTTTCACAATTTTTAGAGTGTGAGTTGGCACATAATTCAAAATAGAAGAAATTTGGAGCATGAGTGTATAATCTGCAATTTCTTCTTCTTTTTGGACAACTTCAATATGATATATGTTTGATACTAATTCATGATCAATGAGATCATCAAGGAGGGAAAATGCATCACTTTGCTTGTTCTCGAAAGGGTTTGGACCAATCCCTTCATTCTGCTTGCCAAATATTTAATACAGGTGGGCCCATAGCTCTTTTGGAGATTCAACATCATCAAGGGAGTAGAATACCATGCTTCGAGACATAGAATACATCATGGCTGCAATAGCTCTGCCACCTTTATTTAACCAGTCAATCTTTTCTTCAGAGGATTCAAACTCTCTTTCAAAACAATAATCAAAGAGATCATGTCTCTTCAAATATGCTATAGTTTTTGGTTTCCAGTCAACATAGTTGAATAGATAAAGAGGAGGATCTTCTGAAAACATGGAAGCTATAGAATACCTACAAAAACAATAGAAATATTTGCAACTGCTACTGCTGTAAAAGTGCAGAAACTGCTGCACTCGAAATCTTGATAATAACCTGCAAAAAACTCTCAGGAATGGAGAGAAACAATACTCTCAACATGCTCTGATACCATGTGAAAATCCTCACAGTAGATCTAAGAGATGATGTATACCTCAACAGAGTAATTATGATTAAGCAAGAAGATAAAAGAAGAGTGGTCAATGCAGTGTAATGAGCAATAGAATAATAATACAGTAGAACTCGGATAGAAGCAAAAATACTTCACACACACTAATTAATTAATCACAATATGGACAAATAAGTAGTACAATGCATGAGGATTCGAATGCCAAGGTAGAAATTCAAATTAGCCTTGATGGAGTGATCAAAAGATCACTGGAGTGTCATCGGAGCACAACTAGAAGTCATCATCATCATCAGTGGAGTCATCAATGCACAAGTAACTATCAACCATCAGTCAAACTAAGTTTAACTAAGTGTGGTAGGTGTAACCGAGTGTAATTGGCACTAACTGAATGAAGGAGGCTCAGTAGAGGGCGCATGAGGAGCTAACTGGAGTCAGAATGGGCAGTCAAGTCTCACTGGAGGTCCATCTGATTGATACAGTCAGTTGAGAGTCAGTCTAGCCTTAAATCAAGGAAAGAACTGAAGATAACTGAATGGTAGGTAAGGAAGGGCGCCTTTCTCATGCAGTATGTTAAAGGAGGGCGCATAAAGCACTATGAGGGATGAAATTGAGTGGAAAGAAGCTCCGGGGGATGGCTAATTGAGGGCTAGGTGCTGGGACTGATGACTGGGATGCATGCAAACCCTAAATAATGCATGGAAACCCTAAAAATGCATGCATGACCTAAAATGCAAATAATGGAAATGATGATAGGTCTAGGATGGAATATAGGAATATGCTATCACCCCCCCTTAATCCATCCTGGGCCCTGGTAATTGAGACCAAAGGTCACCCAATACAATGAATAATAATAACAATCATTAAACCAAGGAAATGGGGAAAACCTCATGGGAAAAATACCCCCCCTCAAAATAGACTGTAAGGCACACACAAAAATTAATGCTCCAAACTCAAGCAGCTGTGATGCTTGGTCATATGTCTGGAGGTATCTTCTTCTTGGGAAGAAGTGGATCATGCTGAGAACGCATGTGCTTGTACTTGCTCTTCAGATTGAATGTGATGAGAACAAATCCAAAAGTATGAGGATGATCCTTGAACCTGTGATTCGAATCAGCTGAGGTATGACCAAATCTATTAATGTACAGATAGTATTTTGTCTTCTCCTTCGAACCATCATGGGTGAGATTATGCAAAAAGGAACCATCACATGATTGCTTGAAATCCAAATCAAATTTAAGACTTGAAGAATAGTTTCTTGAGATCTCCTTTGAACCAGCAGGGGTGAGATCAAAACCATCATATGCATGAGAAATTATCCCAAGTAGTGATTGCTTAGAATCCAAATTAGATCCAAGAATTGAATCATGGTTTCTTGAGATCTCCTTTGAACCATTAGAGGTGAGATCAAAACCAGTAAGTGCATGAGAAATTATCCCAAGCGAATGGCAATGGCCATAATCTTCAATAACCATCTGAAAGCATGAAATAATGATCATATAGTAGTAAATAAGATGTGATTGATCAGGGAGAGTGATTGCATTACCTCCAATGGTTGATTTTACCTCCGAATCATTCATGTGATCATGATGCAAACCAACAAACTTTGGTGCAAGAGAGGATTTAGGACCTTCTGCAATTTCTATATTGTGAGCTGGCACATAATTCGAAATAGAAGAAATTTGGAGCATGAGTGTAGAATCTGCAAGTTCTTCTTATTTGTGGACAACTTCAATATGATATATGTTTGATACTGATTCATGATCAATGAGATCATCAAGGAGGGAAAATGCATCACTTTGCTTGTTCTCGAAAGGGTTTGGACCAATCCCTTCATTCTGCTTGCCAAATATTTCATCTAGGTGGGCCCATATCTCTTTTGGATATTCAACATCATCAGGGGAGTAGAATACCATGCTTCGAGACATAGCATACATCATGGCTGCAATGTCTCTACCACCTTTATTTAACCAGTCAATCTTTTCTTCAGAGGATTCGAACTCTCTTTCAAAACAATAATCAAAGAGATCATGTCTCTTCAAATATGCTATCATTTTTTGTTTTCCATTCAACATAGTTGAATAGATAAAGAGGAGGATCTTCTGAAAACATGGAAGCTATAGAAGACCTGCAAAAACAATAGAAATATCTGCAACTGCTACTGCTGCAAAAGTGCAGAAATTGCTGCATTCGAAATCTTGATAATAACCTGCAAAAAACTCTCAGGAATGGAGATAAACAATACTCTCAACATGCTCTGATACCATGTGAAAATCCTCACAGCAGATCTAAGAGATGATGTATACCTCAAAAGAGTAATTATGATTAAGCAAGAAGATAGAAGAAGAGTGGTCAATGCAGTGTAGTGAGCAACAAAATAATAATACAGTAGAACTTGGATAGAAGCAAAAATACTTCACACACACTAATTAATTAATCACAATATGGACAAATAAGTAGTACAATGCATGAGGATTCGAATGTCGAGGTGGCAATTCGAATTAGCCTTCATGGAGTGATCAAAAGATCACTGGAGTGTCATCGGAGCACAACTAGAAGTCATCATCATCATCAGTGGAGTCATCAATGCACAAGTAACTGTCAACCATCAGTCAAACTGATTCTAACTGAGTGTGGTAGGTGTAACTAGCACTAACTGAATGAAGGAGGCTCATTGGATGGTACATGAGGAGCTAACTTGAGTCAGAATGGGCAGTCAAGTCTCATTGGAGGTCCATCAGAGTGATACAATCAGTTTAGAGTCAGTCTAGCCTTAAATCAAGGAAAGAGCTGAAGATAACTGAAGATAACTGAATGGTAGGTAAGGAAGGGCGCCTTTCTCATTCAGTAGGTGAAAGGAGGGAGCACTAAGCAGTAGGAGGGCTGAAACTGAGTGGAAAGAAGCTCTGAGGGCTGGCTAACTGAGGGCTAGGTGTTGGGACTGATGACTGGGATGCATGCAAACCCTAAATAATACTTGTAAACCCTAAAAATGCATGCATGACCTAAAATGAAAATAATGGAAATGTTAATAGGTCTAGGATGGAGTATAGGAATATCCTAACATGGAAGATTGTGCTGATAATGTGGCTCCTTCCAGCCTATGAAGGCAATCAATATCATTAACCATGTATAGTGGAATGCACTGCCCGTCTCTTGGGTTTCACGCATATCCTCCAGGAATTCATTCAACATATAATTGGCCCAATTGTATGGGTGCCCATCTTTTGCCTTCGTAGTTAGAAGAACTGTTGCGGCCGACACTTCTGTCGGTCTACACTTTCACAAAATTCTTCCTCCGAGCAGCTGGACAGTGAACTTTGTGGCTTTGTCTTCAATCCCATCAGTTACAAAGCCTCGTTTCCCCTTTATCAAGTGGTATTCATCCTTCATTTGTTTTGCGACCTCTTTGTCCTTTGTTTTTCCCACAAACTCATCTTTGTGGTCGTCGCCTCGCTTGCTGAGGTGAGTAATGTTGTAGATGAGGTCAACAATAATATCAATCTTCTAGTCAAGACAGAGGAATCCCTGGTGCGTGCATGATATCAGAGTGCGCACCACCGCTATACATTTTGGACTTCGCTCAAAGTGAGGTATGTGTAGGAGATGCATCAAGCCTGAGGGTGACAACTGTTTAGCCCAGTCCTGCGGAACAATGAGGGGTTTTCCTAACTTTGCATCCTCCTATCAGCACATGTACTGATCAGCTTGAAAGTGAGGATAATTTGGTTCTTGCGGGTCTTTTGTTTCTAGCAGATTATGATCTGCGAACTTACAAGTTTCTACTTTTCCCAGTAGGTTCCCTTGAATCTCCACATCACTGGAAATAGGTGGAACCAAAATGTCATACTGTGCCTTCTTGAATAGCGTAACTTTCGACGCGTCGAGCTTTCTTGGTGGGACATAGACATGTGTAAGGTAAATCAGGTTGTTCCTTGGTGGCAATGGAGGTCTAGGATTCGGCTTCTCAGGTTCCTTAAGGGGTCCCTTATCCTTTTGCTGCATACTTGCTATGTTCAAGGGTGATCTTCTTGATGCTGAGTCTTTTTCTGAAACAAACTTCTTAGGGGGAATTTTCATCAACCCCTCCAACCCAGAGCGTTTAAAATCCTGCAAAGCCTGCTCAACTGATGATTCTTCAGACATTCACCTGGGAATTGTTCTGTACGCCCTCAAGATTGCTTATCACTATACTGTTAACAACTGAAACTGTTCTCTGTGGAAAATTTGAAACTTACGGTAAAACCCCGCGAGTCTGGTCTTAACGGTATTTAGAGGTGCATTTAAGCTTAAGCCATGCCCAAAAATGACTAGATAAGCATTAAATGTCATGACCATTGGCCAAATATGGTGAGGATATTGGTCCTTTCCTTCATTGAATTCATCAGAATGGCTATATTTGCGTTAAATGCACAAGCAGGCGTAAAAAAAATCACTATATAACGACTAGTTTTTCGACCGACATTTTAACGGCTAGTTTCTACGAACTGCACTGACAGCTTGGAAAAAATATTTTTGTGCCGTTCTTCTTTGCACTTGTACTCCTTCAATTTTAAATTCGCAGCTGCGCTTTCAGTTCATGCTTCAGGTCGCAGCTTTTGGTGTATACTTCGCATTCGTATTGTTTTATTTGATCTGTGCGGCTGCATTTTGAACTTCGTAACTGCGCGCTTCTACTTCTCTTTTCTTTTGTTTTCTTTTCTCTCTTTTTTTTTTCTTTGCGCAACTTTACTTCACTAAGGGTTCTGTGAAGTAGGACTATCCCGATAGGGTTTTAGTCTACTTCCATTAACCAGACCTGGTAAGTTTTCTCCGGCTAACGTGGCTAACTAAGCTGCGCCACCGTTAGTAACATGCATAACAATATATGGCCCAAGCCAATGCATTTTAAATTTTCCAGGAAATTTCATGAACTTACTATCATATAGGAGTACAAGATCTCCTACCTGGAAGAATTTGTACTTGATATGGCGATCATGCCATGCTTTTTATCTGTCCTTCTGCACTTGCTGGTGAAAGCCTGTAATGAAGCGATCTTCCTCCAATCCAACCAAGTGTAGAAGCCTTTCTTGCAATGTCTCTTCATCTGCCATGTCTATGAATGCAACAATTCTTAAGCTTGGTACAATATACTCCATTGACATCACAACTTCCTGTCCATAGGCCAATTTGAACGGTGTATGGCCTGTTAGTTTCTTACAAGTTGTTCTATATGCCCATAATACAGTTGGTATGCGCAGACCCCAATCGCCTCTATTTGTGTTACATACTTTGGTCAACGCATTTTCCAGCACTTTGTTAAATGCTTCGACAGTCCCATTGGCTTGTGGATGGTACAGTGTACTCTTCTGATGATGTATTTGAAATTATTCAGTCAGTGCTTCAATGGTTTTGTTCAGGAAATGAGTCCCTTGATCACGCATTAGGATTTTTGGGCATCCAAATCTGGTAAGGATATTCTCAAAGATGAACTGCGGGACAGTCACTGCACTACAGTCCTTCACTAGTTTAGATTCTGTCGATCCAGTGAGATAATCTGTATCAGTGATAATATATCTCGCACCAGTCCTCTTTCTTGGTGGGTTAATAAGTCCCACAAAATAAATTGCCCATTTATCAAAGGATTGTAAAGTCAGTTGCGGTCTTAATGGCATTTCATCTCTTCGCGATGGCTTTCCAATTCTTTGGCACACATAGCAACTTCGGCAATAATCTTTTGAATCTTTATGGAGTGTAAGCCACCATAGGCCTGCTATTAATATCTTCTGTGCAGTTGCTCTTCCTGTGTAGTGACCTCCTGATACCCCTAAGTTTGCTTCATCCAAGATAAATGGATTTTCATGTTTGAGCACACATCTACGCAACACTTCATCCGGTCCTAACTTGTATAGTTGTCCCGTGATGATGGCCAAGTCTGCTGCTTTAATTACCGGCTGCTTCTTCTGCTGCATAGTAAATTCTGTGGGTGCCAACCCTTTAGTCAAGAATTCTGTAATGTCTTTGTAATAATCATATGCGATCTGGATGGCAAATAATTGTGCATCAGGCAAATTGTCTTCAAGATTTGTGGGTTCTTCGCCTGACTCAATCCTTGAGAGATGGTCAGGTCCTAGGTTCAATCTTACTGGTTTAACAATAATTTCAAAGTCATACTCCTGAAAGAGTAGAAACCATCTGCATATTATCCCCCCTAACACTGGATTATTGACCAAGTACTTCAGAGCTGAATGGTCATTATACATGGAGAAGTGCACACCCAGCAAATAGTGCCTGAATTTCTGTAGTGCATACACCATAGCTAAACCTTCTCTTTCGGTGGTGGTGTAATTCTTTTCGGCTAAAGACAAATTTCTGCTTGAAAATGCAATGGGGTGATCAATGCCTCCTTCGCCTGGTTGAGTGAGCACAATGCCCAACGCTATAGATGAAGCATCAACATGTACATAAAATGGTTTATTCCAATATGGAAAAACTAGAATAGGCGTAGTTACCATTTTCTCTTTTAATGTGTCCAATCATGTCGGGCATTCTTCGCTCCATACAAACTTCGCTTCTTTCTCCAGAAGTTTCTCCATTTGCGCGGTTATCTACGCATAACCCTTGATGAACTTTCTGTAGTACCCTGTATGTCCCAGCGTAGTGCGAAGTTGCTTTACTGAATTTGGTGCCGGTAGATTCACAATGACTGCGATCTTCGCAGGATCAACCATCAGACCTTGCTTACAAACAATGTGGCCTAGTAGGATACCATAGGGTACACAGAAAATACATTTCTTCAAGTTCAACAAGATTTGATGTTTCATACACTTTGCTAACATCATCTTGAGGTTTTCATAATGGTTCTTCAGTAAACCAAATACAGTCCAATCATCAAAGTATACTTCTAAGAACTTATGGATAAAATCCTTGAATGCAACAACAACAACTCTTGAAAATATAGTAGGTGCATTCTTCAAACCAAATGGCATAACTGTGTACTGATATGAGCCCCATTCAGTAGCCAATGTAGTTTTATGTCTGTCTGATGAGTCAATTCTGATTTGATGGTATCAAAGAATCCATCAGTGAATGAGTAGGCCTCATTTCCTCCAACATTGTCTAGTAATTCATCTGTAAATGGAGTAGGAAATGGGTCGTGTAGCGAAGCATCATTGAGCTTCTTGAGGTCCACAAAGATTCTGATTTCCCCTTTTGTTTTCTTGTCTTGGATAAACATAGGGCTTATCCATTATGATTCTTCAACTGGCTCAATGATCCTTGCATCAAGCATTTTATTGAGCTCTGCCTTCACTCTTTCCTTGTATCTGGGATTTAGTCTATAAGGCCTCTTCCTAATGGGCTTCACGCCTGGCTTGAGAGGTATCTTCATGACTCCCAAGTCGCCCAAAATGCCTTTCATTTCAGAGAACTTTGTTGGAAATAAATCCTGATACTCATGCAGAAGGTCTGCGATCTGCGCGACCATTTCTTTATCCCAGTAATCCCCAATGGATGCGAACTTTGGTTCTTCACTTGTGCCAATGTTAACTTTTCTTGTTTTGATAGGGCTTCTCAAATATGGAATTTCTAATGGAGGTCCCTCTACATCGTGCGCTCCCTCTGACTCAGGTATATTGATATTGCACGGATCCTCCTCATCGCTCTCCTCCTCATCTTCTTCATCTTTGGAGAGGTTATAACATTCAAGGGCATATTATATCTATCTTTCCCATTCTGGTTTTTGGTTTATAGTTTCTAGTCTGTCATTAAATATCTTCTCTTTGTTGAACTTTGATGCCTTGTTTATACTTGGGAATTCGTCTTTGAATATCTTTTCTTTGATAATCTGCAGGGCCTCATTTATGTTTGGACATTCATCTTCAAAGCTGAAAGTTCTCTGGAAGCTCATAGTCATGATAGACCAATCTGTTGTTCCTCCGAGAAGCTTTGCGTCTGTATACGAGTTCTTTAGGATTTGCTCTAATGTGTGCACAAACAGATGGACCCATTCTATCTACGGTCTGTTTGTCCATGCCTTCGAACAAGTCTCTATGTGATCCCTTGGATTCGTTTGTCCATTATACTTTACTAGTGTCAGCGCAGTTTTCTCTATGAATTTGATTTCCATCATGTCCTTGCATTGTTCCCATGTGGTCAGAATCTGCTTGTGCGCGGCCCACCATCTAGCAGGTGTAGCGCACAGTGCTTAATCTAATGCTAACAGCTTATATTCATCTAGAATTATAGTATATTCTTGAAAAAATGAATGAATGCTACTTAAACCATCATAGGTAGGGATTGGACTTACATCTGCTCCAACCCAACGTAGTGATTTTGTGATCTGCGCACATTGCCTGGCAGATACTTCGTGCATTCAGCTTTGCCAATTCTCCAATCCTGCGTCGGAGTCTGATATGCAAGAGCTATCGCAGTGCCAACTCAATGTTCCATGAACCGTAGGATTGATGTAGTCGGCCTGATTCGCAGTCATCTTGTAGATGCGATCAAGGTCTTGTGCTCTGGATTCTTCTTGTATTGGTTCAGTGTATCTCGGTCCTTGTGAAGGGTAAGGGTGAGATGACCCTAATATACGCCCCTTCAAATATCATCTTTTTTCTCTTCAGATTGATAATCGCTAGGTTATCCATCGCCCAATCTATCCCCAGTAATGCAGGATATGGGTTACTATCGTCGATGATCTCAATAACCTCGAAGTCTGCAAAACTTCTTACTCCATCAATGTCCATAAGTACATTCGAGAGTCTTCCAAAGGGAATAACTTTCTGCTGATTAGCTAGTCTTAGTTGGATATGTGACCATGATAACCTTGGTTTCCCCATCTGTTCCCATGCCTGCTTGGTCAAGACATTCACTTCTGATCCCAAGTCAAGGATGATTTGGTCCATTTCATAGTCTCCAATCTGTGCACTTAGCCTCATTTCTCGGCCTGTTCTCTTATGAATTTTTATATGGTGAACTACACTATGAACAATACTCGTGCAACTGTGTTGTTCATAGTGGTTTAGTAATTTTTGCAATTCCGCTAAGGTATCTTTGCTCTTTAGTAACTTCATACAGCTCTATAGGAACTGCGCAACAGAAGTCCGCGTTTCTGCTACTGTACATGTTTTATCATATGTTGTTGGCATAACCTTCATATGCGCTGTTTCAATTCTCAGTTTAATTCTTGGTGTTACAGGTTCTGTTTCTCTGAAGGTCTCCCTTGCTTCTGCGAAGACTTCTTTGTTTATGTCCATATTGAAAGCAGGTGCTTTCCCAGTTGCTTTTCTTATCCAAACACCTTCAGGAGGTGTCTTCTTAGCTTGGTGGTCTTCAGAAGTCAAGGCTTCTGGTTCTTTATCTCTTCCTGTTGTAGCACCACTTCACGTTACAACATTAATGTTTGGATCTCTAGTTATTTTCTCTGCTGCGATCATTTGAACATTCGGGTTCTTCCCTTCTTGTCTTCTTTCTTGCATCTTTGCTTGCAATACTGCGCATGCCGCAATAACATGGTCAAACGAATTACAGTATTTACATGTAGTACAAGGATTGGTACAATCTCTGGATAGATGGACAGGCTGGCCACAGTTATAGCATATTGTATGACCTCTTCCTCTTCCTTGGCCATTATTTCTTCCTCTTCCGCGAAATACATCACGGCCTCTATATGCGCCCTGGTCATACTGCACCTTATCATTGTGCTGCGATGTTTCTTCCTGAACTCTGTAAGCATCATGCTTTCTTTCCATCATTAGCTCATATGCTCTATAGTTGGAATCATCATGGCCAACTGATTTACAGAATGTGCAGTACAAATTCTTGGGTGTTCATACATGCTTGTGGATTAAGTAACAATCCTCGTGCTGATGTCCTCTACATCGGAAAATTTCACACCACGGACCTTGCTGCTGATTTAGTGGATTTGGTGCTCCACTATCAATGTAATCTTTGAAAATTGGACAGTGTTCTTTTGGGTGTCCTTCTGCTTTGCATTTTGTACACCAAATGACTTCTCTGATTTCTTTTCCCTTCTTAATGTCTTGTAGTTGTAGTGTTAGGTTTGCTAGCTATTTTTGGATCTGGACCTTGCCTTGGCTGGTCTCTCATATTGGCGAAGCCTCTAGCTTCATGGCAATTTCCAAGGCTTCTGTCTGCGAAGCCACCTTCTGTTGCATCAAAGACAGTCTAATATGTGGCAACAACGCAGCTATGAACCAATCTTGGTGTTGTTGATGTGCGATGTCAAAGCTTACTTGATCTAGGAGTGCTTTGAATTTATGGTCAATTCCCATATAGTTTCATTAGTGTTTTGCTTAATCTCTTTTAGTTCTATAATACATTGTGACTCAAACTTAGGTTTCTTGAATTCTCTTAAGAGGGAAGCCTTGCTATCCACTAGAGTCCTATTCTGTCCGAAAAAATATTTCATAAACCAATTCAAAGCTCTGTCCCTGAATGTCGTGACGAGATATGTTTTCTTAACAACATCACCCTGGACTTGCTTGACGTTCCACATGGCTTCAAAAATAAACCAATGTTTCTCAGTGTCTTCTAGACCCATTCCTTTGAATATTGACAATTTTATATCGTCTGTCATTCTCCTTCTAGGAGGTGTAGTGTTCTGTGTTGTGGTAGGGATACTACTGCGCAGAATGTTCGGAGTACTCACTCCCGTTGTGTTACTACTATTGACGTTCTCTGGATTAGGAGGTGCATTATTCTCAACTGGAGGATTTTGTGGAGTGATAGGCTGATAGGTTGCTACTGGAGGTTCTATCTAACTATCAAGATCAACTTGTAACTCAGTGTCTATGCAAAGTTCATGTTCACTAGGGTTCTTTTCTGCATTAGGCTTGTATCTTTTACCAGTTCTTAGTGTATGAATGTGTTCTTCTGTATCACTGTCATTAGCTCTGAACATTACAGACTCAAAACAACTAGGTATCTTACTGCATTCTTAAAACACCTTTCTTAGCTAAAAGCATTTTGATATATAGATTCAGATTGTTCAGGTACTCACCTTTGAATCCCTTGAAGAACTCTGCCTCTATGTGATGTAGGAATTCAGGGTGTCTCTGTAATGTAGCCTTCTAGTATGCTATCCAGCCAGAAGTCTACTGCTCTTAAGATTGGGCTATCGACTGCTTTAAGTCTCTGAATAAGATTTGGAGTCCACTCCGTAGGTTCTCCTCCTTGATGGAAATTTTTTTGTTCTGCTAATCTTGATAACCATTCATATAGGTCATTTCTGAAAAATGCAAAGAAAACTTCATAAATGTCCACTAACAGGTATCTCTGCAACCATTCTACGTCAGAGAAACACGGATGTTTGTTCTCCTTTCTTGCAAACTCCTTTTCTGTATTGTCTACCCAGTTCTGTATTTCTGTTGTCTCGGGATTCCAATATTCAGAACACATCACCAGTTCAAGCGCGACAATGTAACCATTTGTTGGCTCGTATACTGTTCTTTAACTTTTCAAGATAAACCCAGGTTCTACGCTGTTCAGGGAACCAACAAAACCCCTTTTCACTGGCCCTTTCGGCAACAATATGCGAGCAGACTGAGGTCTCACCCGAGGTGAAGTTACGGGGAGGTTGCAGAATTAGGTTTCCACAACCCGGTGATGCGCAGTTCGACAAACTGGGGGACTGCGCGAAGTTCCACCTACTTCGCGGTTAATGCTTATGCTATTGCTCATCCAGGGATTGCGCACTACGAAATGGCTACTCGACAACAAGACAACGCAATTGAGGACTGTGCTACCTCTTTAACAATCACACATCTTCAGTAATATTTACTTAGCGTAAATTATGCATTCAACAAACATACTGAATTGTGTATTCTGCGGAATTATGTAATATAATGAACTAAGATGCAACTGTGCACTTCCGGTGCTGTGCTTTGAGGGAATTACACTTACACAGGATACGCTGACTTAGTGTTTACCCAATACTCATGCATTCATCTTAATCAGAAATACTTGCACATTTGACATTCACACATACATGTTCAACACTTAGTATATTATTCCCATCATTCATTCTTATGGAGAACACATATAAAAGCGAAGATACATTTACTCATAAACAAGATCTTAACCATTCAACAAAAGAAAATACACATTCAATCACACAACACAACAATTTAACGTGGTTCACCCCCAGGATGGGAGCTATGTCCACAGGAACTGTTGTTTATTATAAATGGGAAGGGTTCAACAGTTCCAGTTTGCACACCCAGCTACATACTCTCTTCTCTCTTCAATGGGTATCTGCGCACATAGTTGCAGAGCCTCTTTACAATAGTCTCTTGACAGAGATCAATATTCAACAATTACAAAATGAAGATTAACCCCTTCCCTTAAAAAATATGCCCTTTTTATAGATCGTGCCCTTAGGTCACGTCTTTACAATGCAGTGGGATAAAACCCTAAGGTTACCCAAAAATGGTGCGGTTACTCGCCACCCTGGCCTGTCGTAGTCGACAACTGCTCCATGCACCTCTGTTCGCCTTGCTGGACCACTCAAGGCTCTAACGACCTTCTGACAACCACAAAACCGGTTCCAACTGCATCATGGCATGTCGCTTTCTGCCCCTTTAGCCTTCCTGTCGCTGTCAACCCGTGGCTTAGTTTCCAACGATTTTTCGCCACTCTCACTAACATGTCACTTTAATCTGTCTCCACGCTGCTCCTTACCCAACTGCCGGGAATCCTGGATTCGCTTACCCAAAACAAGTCGCTTTCAACTGCTCGACCTTTCCTTATACTCTTTTCCCAAAATAGTTGTTGCACTGGCACTGCGCATCAACATAAGTGCGTTGTGCCTCGAATTTGCACTGCTTATTGCGCATATTTGACTACACAATCCAAACTGCACACTTGACAAAACTATGCCATCTGAACTTCGTAGTCCGAACTGCGCAACTTGCCAAAATTGTACTTCATAAAAAATGTGCCAACTTGGGTCATGCCCAACAACTGATCTCAAGCATTAGACAAAATTATGTTGTTTAGAATGAATCCCATCTATAGTTCTTGTCTCATGCTAGTGAAATAACAATAGCATTATCTAATCCAAATGGATCCAATGGGGGATTTAATAAGCTTTGCTTGGTTGAAGATCGCTTTATGATAAGCTCATAAGTCTCTTAGTAATGTAATGTATATAGTTAGTGTGTTTTGCAAGTCACACCATAGAGGTGAGACAAAGTCCCTGTTTTTTCATTTTTATATTTTTGTATGGGTTGCTACATTTATTTTCATGTTTTCATTGTGCATTTTTTTGGATCTAACCAAGCTATAAAAGTTATTTACCATATATTGTATAAGCACAATAATCAATTTTACCCTTATTGTTTTGATGCAAAAAATTTATAGGACTAAGAAGCATCAATATTTTTTGTATGCAACACCATATCCCTGGTTGCAAGGAGAAAATAAATAGAAGGTTCTTAGTAAATGTTAGTGTAACATTTATATCATTTCTATTGAGATAGATTGTCTTTTTCACTATTGCTTTCCAATTCAGAGATCTCAATTGTAACATGTGTAGCACATTTGGCCATCTTGTCATGATCACAGATTATAACTTTTTTATAAATTTAATCATGTTCAGTACATGCCTTAATCCATTTCCACATAAAGAATGAAAGTCGTTTCCTCAAGAAGTTGTGGAAGAAGCATTCCAGAAACTTGTTGAAGAGGATGCTAGATGAGGAAAAAAACTAGAAATGAAGAAACAATTATCTATGCAGCGATGAAAGTCATGACAACTATCTAGAATTGCTAAAAATGATTGTTGGAGTGATGATGAAGTAGAACAACTTATATAGGGTGTTGTGTAAAAATAGTGTAAATTTTCAAAAATAGTCTTAGTGAAATGTACGCCACAGTCTATAATTTTACTTTCACTTATTGACCTATGTACAGACTGTGGTGTGCATTTTACTAAGACCATTTTTGCAAATTTATGTATTTTTACATAAAACCCTACATAAGTTGTTCATAGTTGGACTCTGAGCATAAGTTGTTTGAAAAATTGTCATCTTGGAAGATTCATTATGGACAAATGAAACGAATCTAAAAGAGGTTTTTTTCAATAATGTATCTAGCTTCAAGTCCGAGGTATTACTTTCAATTATTGACCTATGTATAGATTGTGGTGTGCATTTTACTGAGACACTTTTTACAAATTTACACTTTGTTTTTACATAACACCCCATGTAAGTTTCTTCAAACTAGTCACCTTTTGAACCCAAATTGGAAAAACAAATGTATAAAATGTGGAAAATAGTAGCCCACGCTATTTCCAACTAAAGTTAATAAAAAAGACCCAATAAATAGGGTTGAGTGTGCATTTTATTCGAGTGGGTAAAGTTGGGTCCAAAAAAGAAAAACTGTCATCTTGGCAAATTCATTATGGGAAAATGAAACATCATTTTAGGAATCTAGAAGACGCTTTTTTCAAAATGTAATTAGCTTCAAGTTTGTGGTATTACTTTCAATTATTGACCTATGTACAAATTGTTGCATGCATTTTACTAAGACCATTTTTGCAATTTTACACTATTTTTACATAACACCTTGTATAAGTTGTTAATATCTTGACTCTTAGCATACGTTGTTTGAAAAAATGCCATCTTGGCATATTCATTGCGGGGAAATGAAATATCATTTTAGGAATATGAAAGAGGTTTTTGTCAACAATGTAACAGGCTTCAACCTTGAGGTATTTCTTTCAATTATTAACCTATGTACAGACTGTGGTGTGTATTTTACTAAGACTTTCCAAATTTACACTTTGTTTTTACGTAACACCTTGTATAAATTTCTTCAAAGCATGCACTTTTTGAACCCAAATTGGAAAATTAGATGTATAAGAAGGTTGAAATAATAATCCACACCATTTCCAACTAAAATTTCTCAAAAAGAACTAATAAAGAGGGTTGGGCATGCATTTTACTGAAGTGGGTAAGATGGGTACACAAAAAATGTCATCTTGACAGATTCATTGAGGGCAAATGAAACATCATTTTAGGAATATTAAAGAGGTTTCGCCAACAATGTAACTGGATTCAAGCCTGCGATATTATTGCCAATTATTGATCTATGTATAGATCATGGAGTGCATTTTACAAAGACCATTTTTGCAAATTTACACATTGTTTTACATAACGCCGTGTATAAGTTTCTTCAAAGAAGACACTTTTTGAACCTAAATTGGAAAAATATATGTATAAGAAGGTGGAAAATAGTAATCCACACTATTTTCGACTAAAATAATTAAAAAATATCCAATATAGAGGGTTGGGGTGCATTTTACTTAAATGGGTAAAGATGGGTCCAAAAAAGAAAATTGTCATCTTGGCAAATTCATTACGGGAAAATGAAACATCATTTTACGAATTTGAAAGAGGTTTCTTGTCAACAATGTAATTGGATTCAATCCAAAGGTATTACATCCAATTATTGACCTATGTACAAAATTTGGTGTGCCTTCTACTCATACCAGTTTTGCAAATTTACACTTTGTCTTTACATAGCACCCTATATAAGCTTCTTCAAAGAAGGCACTTTTTGAACCCAAATTGGAGACATAGATGTATACGTGTTAGAGATAGTGGTATCTCGGGATGTCCTCCATGATTCAGATGCCTTGCATGGAGGTACATCAACAGTATAGGAATTGGGATGGAGTAGAGGGTCAGATGCACTCTACTCAGTGGCATGAATCTAGCAGTGGATGCATGCGGATCTTCCAAGGTGTTGTTCCTCATGCATGCATGAGTTTTGCATGTGCAATTGTTAATTAAAAGATGCATGCAAAAGTGACTTTTTGCATGCAGTGATATTAGGTTTTTGGTAAACCTAATTGATTAGTGAGATGATATAAGGAGGCAGGAGGTCCCCGTAAGAGGTTACTCAGTTGGCTTATCATAGAGAGATCAATCAAAGTGAGGAGGGCACATTGTGCATGTAGAGGGTGACTTTCTGAAAGAGAGGAGCTTTTGCAGTAGGGAAAGTGGGGTGATTTAATATGGATCAGACACCACTTGATCAGAGGCACTTGGAACCCAATTATGTGGACAAAGAGAGTTCATCAGAGTGGTTTCTGCCTAGATTGAGAGAGGATGACTTCCAGAGGAAAGAGGGGCGCATTTCCAGAGGAGAGAGGAGCTTGTTCTGGATCTGATTGACCGATTGAGTAGCTGAGAATTTCAGAGTATCCTTGCCTCAGTGTTTGAGGAAGGACTGTGACAATCAGAGCTCATATCTGTTGAGATCTAATTACGTACGAGCATCTGACATCTTGAGGGAGGGCGCACTTTTCCATGCAGAGGAAGGGCACATTCATCAGATCTAGCAATTGGCCTTCTTCCTTAGCTGAGCAAATCAGAGTAGTGTTGTGAGAGAGACAGTACCAACAAATTGTTAGCTTCAAACAAATAAGATCTAGTTGACGGTTAGGGCACATTTCCTTTATGCATGCATTATTTGTTGCATGCAGATCTAGGGTTTTGACCCTATCAAGTTCTGTTGTTCCATATGAGGTATTTTTGTATGTACATGCATTATGCTTACTTTTCTCTGGGCTCGAGATAGAAGAAAGCCCCACAGATAGTTGGTTTTCCCCGTTTGGGGTTTCCAGGGTAAACACTGATTTGTGTGATTGTTGTGTTTTTCATTGTGAAAGTGTTAAGAGATCTATAGTGTTTGTATATTAAGTCATTATTGTATTTCTTTATAGAGGCTCAAACCACTTGAGATATTAAGGCATCCAAAGGAAGTAGTGATCTTTGAATAAATTAATATAGTATCAGAACCCTGGTAAGAGTCAAGGAGAACAATCACACTCAAATCTGTGGAGAGGGTGACCAGATCTGTTGTTATAGAGATCAAATCTGTGTTATATAAAAAGATATAAACATAACATAATAATAATATATATAAATAATATCATTCATATTAATACTACAAATTAGTTATTTAATTAATTAAGTTAAGAGACGTGCCCTTAAATTTGAAAAGGCGCAATGGGCTTATATAAGACCCACAATTGTAAATGTAATATCATCATATCTTATATATCATCTTTTATCTAAATCTTTTATTTATGGGTTACTGTTCGTTGTCCTTTTTGTATTGGTTATTTCTGCAGTAAACAAACATTGTTCCTTTCATCCGTATCAGAGCGTTCCGATTCTTGGACGTGTTTTGATCCCAACCATTGGCCATAAACAAAGTTTCTCTGAACGTTTTTGGTCTTTGAGAAATTTTAGGCCCTTGGCCACTCTTCATTCTGCATTGTCAACGTTGTCAGTTTCCGCAACCATCCGCGACTGCCACCTCCACAACACGCCCTTCGCACCATTACACTGCTCCCCACACTACTCCATACCCCCGCGCACTTCACACATACATAACACCTCTGCCTCGCTACCACACCCCCTCGTGATCATCCTCCCACTCCTTTCCACTGCGCGCTTCCCACTGCATACCTTCCACTACAACTTTCCTACACCAGTCACGCACCTCTCCACTATCCAGACACCATATCCGCTTCCTCCCTTCGCTCCACCTCTCTACCTCTCCATCTGTGCCCCCTCTACGTACCAGTGCTTGCTCACGAGCTGCGCCCTCCACATTTTCCACTGCATTCTTCTTCTCCTCACCAGCGTTCTCCCTCAAATCCTCTTATTGGGACCTGCTCATTCATGGCTCTCCCAACCTCGCGTCCTTCCCAACCCTCTCCTTCGATCCCAACGCCAGTTCGCTCCTGCGCTCTCATTCCCACATGGCAACACTCCCACCTGTCTTCCCACACATCCCTTCAATCCTGCGCTCCTCACTCCGCGCAGCTCCAATTTCTGGACCTTCGTTGCGCCATGCCCTTCCCTTCCACGTTCCCACCGCTCGACCCCCTATACGTCAAATCCAAACACCAACTTCAAATTCTTTCCAATGCCTCCCACCTGCGTGTGCGCTAAAGCCTTATTTCCCTCACACCTCACACCTCCCATTCACTCCCTCCACACTCGTGCCCTTGCCCTGCGCTCGCCCTTGCTCTCCCCAATATACAGCTCCCGCTCTTCTTGCCACGCGTCCAATCCACCCATGGCCTGCACGTTGTCCAACATTCCCTCCTACACATCTTTCCCACGCCATCTTGCCACATGACAGTTACACACTCTTCCACCCACACGACCTGCAAACCACATCACAAGCCTGAGCTCCCTACCTCCTCTTCGCATACGCGCAGTCCACTGCTCGTCACGCCCTCCTTCGTTGCTCACCTATCAGCCATCCCCTTCCATCACCTTATTCAATCCCTCACCACCATCCTTTAGGTTTTAAAACCCTATTAACAAAACATTTTTTCAAAAAAATATTTTAACATTAATATTTATTATTATAATATTTTAGGAATTCTAAATCCCTTCACTTCCCAAAAAATATTACAATATTAATTATTAATAAATATTATGTATTAATAATAATTATTATCATTCATTAAACTTCAAGTCAAGGAAAGATTATAAAACCGCATCCATGGAAGATTTTTACAACCAGAACAATTACATTATGGATTCAATATTGACAATAAACACTCCACAAGTCACTCGAGTATCGTATCGCCATCCAAATCGCAAGAGTCATTATGATGGGTCACAGGATCGACGGTGAGTACTTGGTTCAGGAGTTGATCCAATCTTGATGGGTCACAGGATCAACGGTGAGTACTTGGTTCGAGGACAACCCACATCTGGCACATCAGGTTGGTTGAGTGCATCCTCTTCAAAGTCAGAGGAGGATAGAGAGTGGGATGCTCATAGCAGGGATGGTGTTAGGAGGAGTGAGTCCTTTTAGCAGATGGGTGAGCGACATGCTCACCATGATGATGAGGATCAGAGGAGTGATTCCTTTTATCTGATGGATGAGTGAGAAGCTCATGGTGTTGATTAGACACAGGGGAGTGTATCTTTGGACTCAAATCAGATGGATGAGCATGATGCTCATACAGGTACCAGTCGGAGATTGAGTTGTTATGAGATGACTGATATGGACTTAGCTCAGGAGAGAGCTAAGTCATCTCAGAGACAGAGGGAGATCACCTACATGGAAGTAGACCCGCTTGATGGCAGATTGGGTGATTGGTTACAATAGAGATTTAGAGGGAGTCTGAATCAGATTTCAGTGACGGAGTCAATGATTGATCAGGGGGCTTCTTCTGGAGCCACATTGATGGAGTTTGATAAGGGTAATACAGGCCAGAGGGAAGCATTGATAGGAAGGACAGTTGGGCCAGGGTTAACAACAAGGGACTTGTTGGATCCAGGCATCAGTGGTTGGACTTCCCTCGATAAGAGGGAGTGTTAGAGATAGTGGTATATCGGGATGTACTCCATGATTCAGATGCCTTGCATGGAGGTACATCAACAGTATAGGCATCAAGATGGAGTAGAGGATGAGATGCACTCTACTCAGTGGAAAGAATCCAGCAGTGGATGCATGCGGACCTTCTGAGGTGTTTTGCCTCATGCATGCATGAGTTTTGTATGTGAAACTGTTAATTAAAAGATGCATGCAAAAGTGAATTTTTGCATGCACTAATATTATGTTTTTGGTAAAGCTAATTGATCAATGAGATGATATAAGGAGGCAGGAGGTCCCCGGAAGAGGTTAGTCAATTGTATTATCAGAGAGAGATTAGTCAGAGTGAGAAGGGCGCATTGTGCATGCATAGGATGAATTTTTTATAGAGAGAGGAGATTCTGCAGTAGGGAGAGTGGGGTGATCTGAGTTGGATCAGACACCACTTGATCAGAGGAACTTGGTACCCACACTAGTACATGTGCACATTTTTCTCACAGAAAATCATTTCTATTGCAACACTTTTGCGTTGTTATGGCGACAAACATGACCCCATATTTTTGTCGCAACATTTTTGTCGCTATAGCCACACTTCGAACCTTTCGTACCTATGGTGACATGAAAGACATGAAACGTGGTGTGGGTGGACGATGTTTAAAAAATTGATTCACGTCGCTATATCGACGTTAATCTGTCTCTACAGTGGCAGGTCTTTGTCGTTATAGCAACATTGGTGTGTCAGACATCGTCGCTATAGCAACAGAAATAACTTGGTAATTCTTTTCTCAGGTGACGCTATTCTATGGCTATAGCGACAATACTTTCGTTGCTTGTATAGCATAATCGTCGCTATAGCCACAGTTCGTTATCTCTATAGCGACGACCATACATGCACCTAACGAGGATTTTGCTATACAAGCGACAATCATTCCGTCGCTTGTATAGCAAAATCATCGCTATGTGTGTGATGGATCTTTGCTATAGCCACAGCATCGTCGCTATAGCGACATAATGATCGTCACTATAGTCACGGAATAACGTTGCCTGAGAAAGGAATTACTAATTTATTTCCATCGCTATAGCGACGATGTTGAGTATTTAAAAAAAATGTGATGTTGATGACCCTTCTCCAAGATTGATGGCCCATCCATTAGGGAAAAATAACTAGGTATATTTTATGCTCCAGATTGAAATTATTTTATGCTACGCTGCAATAATGTACTTCTACAATTGTATGGACTATAATTACAGGGTTGCAATCCTCCAAATTTCATTTGACAATTGAATTATTTGCATAAGAAAACTACCAATGACACTCTCACTTTGTGAGAGATACAAGGATGGAATGAATCTACTCATAAAATCAAAGGAAAAATAGCCCATAGCATATATCACACTAAGATAGGATAAGAAGGAAAACAAATTTTAGACACATTTTGCTAGATAAGATTGATTTTTTTAATGTCTTGCACGCTATTGGGGGTGAAAAATAATATGTAAGCTAATAAGACTCTCCTTGACTACAAGAGGTACTACACCTTTTCTATGGGAGAGAGATAACTACACTTGGATTCCCAATCGATCTGGAAAGATACGGGCAAGCATCATTGCTATAAAAGTTCATTAATGGCTACTCAGAGATGCAAAAAATGCAATAGAGAATTGTGGCATGATTTTGGGTTTGAAAACACAATGTTGATGAGTTGGAATCAATGGGAACTGGTCTTAGATTATCAATGAGGTGCTTGATTATTGGAATAGCTCCAAACAACCATGGATATACAATTTTTTTATCATATGTAGTTTGAGATGGGAGGACCTAGAGAACATACACAAGTAGAGCAGGCATCATATATCTTAGTTAGTGATAATAGTAAATTTGTTGGCATATAATTAAATCTTGATTCATTATTTCACAAGGATAACAGGATCTTTGCTATTGAAGAGAGTGAGGATTTTGCTTTTCCTAGGAATTTTGTTTCCAGTGTAGGTGTGCAAATTGATGGAGTTGTATCTATGGTATCATCAATACACCAAGCTGTGAAGTGTGTAACACATAATGCATATGTGACTAAATTGGGTGCTTCTAACTTCTAAGTGTCATGCTACATATATAATGATGATCATGGAATGGACTAGTATAGACTGAACTGTTAAGAACTGATGTTGACTTAAATGAAGGGCTTGTAATGGATGAATCAAATCAAGATGATTCAACTAGTTATGCTATTGCATATGCTTCTCTTACTACAAATTTTGGTGGCTTAGAAACAAAAGAAAATTTTGTTTCTTTATTCAATCCCAAGGAGACTAAAGAACAAGAATCCTAGAAGGGATCTACTTCTAGAAGTGCCTTCCATCCCAATGAGCCCCTAATGACCTCATATTTGCAACATCCCATATTTCAAAACGCACTATGTGAGATTGTAAATAATGTTGCAGAAAATAAAAGGTGCAACTTCTTAGATATTGATCTTAATGTGGCCAACAAAAGAGTAATGGAAGATGTTGGCATGATATACTCTTTGTTATGTATTGAACAATATACATTATGAAATCTTCAGAACAGATGACCAAATCAGGCCAAGAGTTTAATGTCTCAATAAGTGAACAATTTGCTTTTTTGGGCCTTCTGGTAGTGTTGGAATTCTCCCTTTTGACTTTAACTATGTCAGTAAAAGTGAGGACTCAGAAGGATGGACTGGACATAACTGAGATTGGCCACTGTATTAATTATTTGGGATCTCCTTGAACTACAATCTTTCCCGACTATCCTTTTATAACCTCGAGTCATAAGGAACATAGAAGTTTAGTCATTTGTGCATCAAAATAGCCTTAGAAAATTTGTCATCCCATAATGTTGTGATATTGAGTCCAAGGTCATCTAAATGACTCTTTGCAATGATGATGGTTTGTTGAATGTTTCTAACATTTGTGCCCTTATCCTCTCTCATTATAGGTTCAAAATTTTGGGACTAGCTAACAAAAGATCTCCTTGAGTACCCTTGGATTTTTTGTGGGGATTTTGGCATGGTAGGCAACCCTAAATCCAAGTGTGGAATCTTTCCATTCAAATGGTATCATCCTAGAAGAGTTTCCTAGTTCAAATTCAAGTTGAAATTTCCCTATTTAACTCCAACCATGCAAGATAGAAAGGAATCATGAAAAGTGGTTCATTTGGATCAATTTTAAACAAGGGAGTATAGAGTCCTAAAAATGTTAGATAGGTTCTTCTTTCCACAAGTTAAGATTCCACTTGGAAAATGGCCCACCTTTCAAAATAAGGTCCGATGCTTCACTCTCTAACCAACGCCATATTTACTTTCAAGAAGAGGTAATTATAGCTTTAGAAGAAAGATGTAGTAAATAGTAAAGATGTAAGATGTTGGAAAAAAATGTAACTATGAATTCCTTGAAGGGTACTAGGGAACTGCTACTATTCAGAAACACAGGCATAAACCTCAGTTCATAAAGCCAACGACTATTAGCATCCTACAGTTATTGACTTGCTTGATTGATTCAAAAGTCAATGACAATAAAGACATGTAACTATGAACTTGTATTTTTTTACCCCGAATTCCAAGAAACAACACAAAATAAGCCAACAAGGAAGAATACTTGACACTAGACATAAAATCAATAGCTATTGTCAAGTGCTCTAACATTTTTTTTTTTTGGAATTGCTTTGGTTAATTGATACGTAGGTTGTCCTAGCACAAAGGAATATGTGATGACTATTATTTTGCAAACAAATAAGTTGGTCAGATAAATTTGTACCAACATGCAAGCAAACAACATATGGACACTATCTTGTCCGGCCATAGGTGGGTTCTGAAACCACTTCATGGTCAGAGAACATCTATTCATATATATAACAATTTAATATCATCTGCAACTAGCTTCAACTATATACTCTTCTTCCTAAACTGATATACTTTTATACTTGTTCCATTTGGTCAGATCTATTGTTCAATCTATTATGATCAAATGGACAACGCTAACCACTAAAAGGAAAAGGCTAATTGAAAAAGTAGTTATAGCTGAAACACCATATTCAATTAAGCAACTACAATCATAGTCAAAGCAAACATACCATTGATATTCATGCAACATCCAAAATCAACATCTTTGCTTACACTAAATTGGATACAAGTACCTATGTACATATCATCAACTTGCTTAGTATCACTAGAATGCATTGCCATTGATAAGATAATTGTTGCAATGAGGTTAACTCTAACATCATGACTACAAGCCGTTGATCTAGTCCCAATCCAAGCTAACATGAGAAGATAACTAGGCATGGTTGAAACCAATGTGTCCCATACACAACATTTTTAATCAATCATAAGCTTTATTGATTTCCACTTTTTCCTAATGCTAATTGCTCATCACCTATCTCAAAACCTTTCGTTTTTTTAGCAACTAAAGCATGACTTCATCTAAGCTAACTTGGGGAGAGTTGCATCAAGCTTAGGGGAAAAAAACCAGGCACACACACTGCAATCAAATATTGTATAAGCTATTATAGAACTGACCAGGGAGATATTTCTCTTTCTATTTCACTCAGAGTACAAGAAATTTGTTACAAGACCTATACCTAGTATCTCCTTATATATGGAAAAATATATACAAAACCTGGATGGAATTAACATCGAGACTATTGCAGGTGCAAGGAAATCTAGGCCTCTAGGCCACACGATTTTTTACTCTTCTCATGTCAGCAAAGTAGGAAGGCCTAGTTTATCTAATCCTAAACATTATGATATCTATGATGCATATCAATACTAATATCTAACTTATCAAGGTCTTTGTTACATAGATCACAACTCAATAAATTGCAAGCTGCAAATAATTCAATTCACAAACTACAAACAAATCAACCAATTGGAAATCTATGCAAACCGTCAATATCCCTAATTTATGGTGCCTGGAAATAGGTCAACTAAATTTGATTGAGCCTATTGTCACAATCTAATCTTCCATGACCATTTCTCACTCATTTTACCTTGATTAGATGGTGTTCCCTCTTTCTTTGAGGAGTTTGTTGATTAGTTGAGCATTGTTTATTATTTTTTACTCTATCTTTGAGAGTCCCTAGGCTAGATATAGGGTCCTAGCTCATGTATTATTACGTTATTGTAAAGGAGGTTGAGTTGTTCTCCTCTACAAGAGAGATCATTCCTCATTATAGCGAGTTGTTGTGATTAGAGAATAATACTATCATCTTTTCACTCTTTGCTCTTTTTCTCTTTGGATTTCTTCACACTAGGTTCAACATGGTGGCTTAACATTTGAGGTAAATTTTTTATTTCAGCGTTCAAAGATTTATTCATCTAGTCCATAAGAAGGGTAGTATTACTCCATTGGTATATCATACTTTAACTTTGTAGGTTGGTTAAGGGGTGCTCATCAATTTTGCATAGGCTAAGGGTGAGCTGGATAGATAGGTTGAAGGTGTCAGCTTACTGGCCAGTCATTATTGTTGTATATTATTGGTGTTCACTAGATGGACATCTATTAGATCCTCTAGAGGTTGGATGTTCTACAAAATAAGGTGATAAAACCTACTCCACAAACGTGTTGGTTTGAGGCTACCTGCAGTCTAGGGTAGATGAGATAATGTGTTGTGGTGTTAATGTGTTTGCATTCATAAACTTGACTAAAAGTGATTAAAAACACTTATAAGCCATCACAAGGAAGGATAGAAAAAATATAACCTTGTGATCCAACCTCCAATCTTCATGATTCCTCCAACAAATTGTTGGCCCTGGTGTATCCCTCAAAAGAGTCATCGCTTCTGGCCATGCACTGCATGCCTTATGTATAGCTACTGGGAATCTCACACAACGCCACACGATAGATTTTAAATAGTAACCTATGTCTTTGTACATGTGAATATTTTGAATAGCAACCTCATCAATTGGGTCTACAAGATAGAGGACCTGTAAAGAAAAACAATATAGCACAATTGTCATGTTGTATGTATTACTACAGTACAATAAAATTTTGTAATTATTGTGGAAAAGAAAAAACGATACCTCAATATCCTTCATGTCCAACATGTCCCAAAAGCAATGAGCTACAATAACCATTAAAATACTGAAAACAATAACAGTATCAATCTATATATAACAATAGCAATACATATAAGATATGAACCAATTATAAACTCAGCATCAGATGTTGGGGCATACCTCCCTTATCCTAAAAAAAAATGCTTCTAAACATACTTCAACCTCTTAGCATTAGGTTACTTACATGAGACTCAACTAGACCAACATACTTGTGAAAGGAGAGAACCCAGAACTGGAAAAGACCCTAAAATAGACCATCCAACCCTCACAAATAAAAAACAGTAGCAGCACAACAGTACGACCAAATCACAATAAAAAATGACAGCAAAGTACTCCAAAAAAGTCATATAAGGTAGTGTTGTGGTGGATGGCACCTAAGCAGGGCTCTTAAGGTCAACGCAAGGGTGGAAAACAATCCTAAGGGGTCATGCTAGTCATCAACAAGTTGGACGTCAACATTTAAGGGTTGTATAGCTCAATGTTACCATGCAAGGGTCAATCACGAGTCACCACAAGGCTAAACATCACTTACAAGTAAACATGCAAGTCAACGTAACATAACAAGGAAACACGACATCATACTAAGCTCATGCACATCAAGTCAGCGTGAGGGTAGGTTACCCGGCCTTCTCCAACTGTATATGGTCATACGTCTCATGTGTCTCATGCAAAGAGTGGAAGCTCATAATCATCATCACTGGATAAGGAAGCTCATGTGGTCATCTCATCTTCCTCAGGTTAACTCAGCAAGGGGTGGCCAGCCCCTTGAGGATAACCATAGTCCTCGGAAGATGTCACACGTATTAAAAAGTAAGCTATGCAACAAAGTGAACAAACATTTCGCATAGAAATTTTAAAAAGCACAAATATAGTTATATTAATTGTTTTAATCAACACAGTACTATCAAATAGAGAGCTGCAATAATCATTAAAGTACTGAAAACAAAAACAGTAATAACTGTAGCAATATATATCAGATCTAAGTTGTTAATGAAAGACAAAAATGTTGAAATAACAATAACATGAATATATTAGATCTAAGCCAATTATAGATGATATGGTCATCTCATCTTCCTCAGGTTAACTCAGGAAGGGGTGTCCAGCCCCTTGAGGATAACCATAGTCCTCGAAAGAGACTTGTAAACCTCAATTCTAAAATATGACCATGCACCGAATAAATCAAGAGTCTTGTAAAAAAACTGTAAATATTTCATGTCTTTACACAATCAAATACAAATATTAAATGTATACAACTACATTTTTTTGTGTTGTTTTTTTCTTCTTCAGAAATTCCAAGATGGGGACATCATCTTCGTTGTGTTGACCCATTGTATTTGTTTTTCCCTCTCCTTCTGTTGATTGTGTGGGCATGCTCTCACACACCATACTTCTGATACGTCGATTAGCAGGGAGTGGAGGTCGCTGGAGAGGCGCATCATATGCAAAAACCAAGACAGTTATATAGATATAAATGCGTATTTATTATTGAGATACGTATTTCATTATTTCCAATATCATTACAATGATATTTACCTGTTGGCTGACTAGCTGAGACAACTGGAGTGTTCATTGGTTCTGCCATTTGTTCCTCTCCCAATTGAGCATGAGCAGGTACATGCTTTGCCATTCACAAAATAAATTTATTAGTACACACCATCAATTATGTATTTAAAATCATATTAAATACTTATGTTTTATAGCATACATACCTGAATGGCTAGGATGCTTGCCACCACCATGAGGCAGCTCCCCACCATCATGTGGTACTAGTTCGCACTACTACATATGGCTCAAAAGTCCCATGAAAGTTTGCTGTGAAACAGTTAAAATTGATGTTTTCGTGGAAAAACAGTTTAAATTTTTGTAAAATTTTGAAAATCCCCCCGACATTCGTGGCTATAGAGACAGATGTAATTTCCGTTGCTATAGCCACGAAAAGAAAACTTGTTTTTGTTTTTCTTTTGTGACGGTCATTGACTTTTTGTTTTTTTGAAATTTGACTGTTGTGCATTTTCGTCGGAACCGCGACCCTCATTGATCTATAAATACATGTTCTTAAGTCATATTTTCAAAATCATTTGTTACAGTTGCATCGATCTCTATTGGTTTTTCGTTCTGCGATTTCAAGAGTTCGGTACTGGGTTGACACATCGAATTTTTGATCTCATTCGTTTTCCATGTTAGTTTAACTGCAATGCACTAGTCTTTTTTTTCTTTCATTTGCTGTGCCCTTTATGTTCCAACTAGGGATTCAATGCAGATCTCATTTTTCTCTTTCTCTGCCTCTTTATCCATGTATCCTCCATTTATAATCCATGTGGGTAGCAAGGTTAATGCTATGAATGCATGCATGTCACACAAATGTTGTCCATGCATGATATTTCCTCATGCTTTTTTGCTTTCACATGCTTAATTTAATCCCTAATTTAAGGATTTTGAGATGTGGTTTTGTTTCTTGTTTATAACTTTAGTATTTATCCATGGTCCCTATTTAGAATAACCATGAGGCTTATGCTTTTCTTCAAGGAAAAGTGTGGCCATGTATGTAAAAGCATGCATAACAATAATTTGGATCTAGTTGGCTTCACATGTTCCATTAATTCTAACTAGGAGTACATTTTCACATGTTCCATTAATTGTAACTAGGAGTACCTAGTATTCATCTTCTTTACATCAATGGTGTAAAATATCCATATAAAATACCTAACAAAATATTTGAATTCTTAGGTGTCCATTTGTCCTTCCAAACCTCTCTTATGGAAAAATGGGAAGTAATGGTGTATAGGGTTGATAAGAGAATATATAAGTGGATCACTAAACTCATGGTATTAGAAATCAAAGATAAAATTGAAACCAAAGTTCTGGTAGTCAACCGTGTTTATGATTCTTCATGTTGGGTCCCAACAAAGCGAGCCTATGCACACCTAGAAAAGGATATTCACATTTTTTATGGGTTTAATCTAATCAAAATACATGGTTTCATTAATCTAGGTAGTAGTTATGTTATACCCAAAAACAATTTAGGGTGTTAGTTACCATTAGAACTAGGGTTCAAGGAGGGTCATTGGGAAAAAATGTACAATAAGGATTTCCTCTTGATATTATATTAGCAACCCCCTACAAGGTAAAAAATCAAGGAACTTTTGTTGCACAGAGTGTTTACAAGCCAAAATAAGTTCTCAAGCCCTTCCTAACATGAAAAGAACCATGTCTAGAAATGACTTCTCTATTAATACTCATTTATTATGGTGTTATAATTTGATTCTTCATGTAGGTAAGGAAATGGTTGAAATCTTGTGATTCTTTCACCAAGTCTCTTTCAAGAAGGAATTTATTTCGCTAATGATTCTTTGATACACCATCTTAGGTTTTGATGTCTTGGGCCTATTGATTTGTTGTTAAATCTTGGACTTACAAGACCTAATGCCTCATTGAGAGAATGGAAATTGGGATCAACCACTACTTTTCCAAAAGAAAATTCAACCATGGGATAAAAATCCCTTTACACCAAGATTCTTCTTGACGTGTGATTGAAGAAAGCTTGGACATTGAAATCCAAGAAAAATACTTTGTTTATTTTCTTAAATAGTGTTCGAAATCCTATATTTCGGATTAATATATAAAAACACTTTTTATTTAGATATTTTTGCTTGGAGGTATCCATGTGGATAAACTATTGACAATATTGGGAGAAAAAACCCATGCTTTCTACAATCTCGGTGAAAAAATATTGAGCATATTGTCGAGATATGTCCTCTTTCTAGGAATGTATAGACGTAATCATAGTTTGCATGTCAATAATATTTTCTTGCTTCTTCAACATGGTGAGATACTATTATAGGAAATTTATTATCATTGTCCATTAGCCATTTAATGGACCTTCATTATACAAATTTCATCTAGAATCATATATTTCACCCCATTCATATGATATATATAAATTGAACCAGGATTCTCCTCATTTTTCCTAACCATACATAAAATTTGTAAAATTTATCTATATACCATTTGATGGGAATCTCCATTTTTTTAATCTTTTGCAATATATGTAACAAATTTTATTTAAAATCAAAGGAAAAATACATAATTTTAAACTTAGACACCATCATTCTCCAATTCATGGTCTTGTTTTTTAAAATTGCTTGTGATTCAATTCATGGTCTTGTTTTTTAAATTTGAATATCTTGGGGTATATGAAGATTCAGTTTAGACGTACGTTATATATTGATTAATGAGTTTTTTTTGTTGTTGTAGCTTATCAGAATGTCAAATAAATATACCTGGGAAGAAAACAATAGGAGGTATGCTGAGGCTAAGGCAACATTGGAGGCGAAGGGCGATGGAAAGTGTTATTGCCCTTGCAATGATTGCAGAGGTTTGCAAACTAGAAGAATTTTAAGAACATTAGCTGAAAAAAATTGTAAGGAGAAGGGGCATGCTGAAGGGGGGTATGAATTTCATCCGTTGGTAAGACGTTATTCATTACATATTGTACTTCTTGTAATAGTATTGATAATGTATTCACATTTTTTTTATCATTTTAAATATATGTGTTGTATATTATACAATAATGTTATTGCATTGTTTGTAAATATAAAGACAATGCCCCCAAGATGTCGACCGCCAAAGATCCATTTGCCACATAATAGTAGAAATAATACTTTACAAGACAACGAGCATGGAGATCATGCTATTGAAGATTGAGTTCTTAATGATCCTATGGACGAAGATGACGTTATTGATACTAATGGTGAAGATGAGATAAATAGATTGCTGCAAGACATATTTGCTCCATTGGATGAGGACAACCTTCATGATTTTCATGATGTTCCTCTTCTCGAGAAGTCCCAAGAACCTCTTTATGAAGGCTCAACAACCAATCTTCTATCTGCTATATTGTTGTTGGTGAACTTGAAGGTTTTGAATGGTTTATCAAACACTTGTTTCACACAGATCCTAAGGTATGTAAAGTTGATTATTTTCCTACTTTTTTTGTGTTAATCAATTCGTAAATTAGGGATATGAAATATTTATGACGTATATTGTTTACATTTCACTTTTTGTCAACGTTGCAGATTGTTGGGTGATTTTCTATTACCACCATCAAACAATTTACCACACACAAGTCGAGAGGTATTCTTGATTATGAAAGAAATTGGAGTGAAGTATCAATCTATTGATACATGTCCTAATGATCATATTATATATTATGGGCAGTATGCATCAGAAAACAAATGCCCACAATGTGAAATTAGTAGATATCGAACTAATCAATTAACAAAAGAGTTCCCTCGCAAATTTCTTCGTTATATTCCCATAATTCCACGTTTCCAATGACTATTCAGGTGCCAAAGTATAGAACAGTTTATGGATTACCATGTGAAGAACAGAAGTGAAGAGGGTGTTCTTCGAATGCATGCAGATGGTTCTGCATTGAAGAACATCGAAGAAAAATGGCCAATTTTTTAAGACGAACCTCGTAATGTTAGACTTTCATTGGCATCTGATGGTTTCAATCCATTTGGTGAGCTTCGTTCTACTTACTCAATGTGGTATGTTTTCGTCATAAATAATAACCTACCTCCTTGGATGACGATTAAGAGAGAGCACACAATGTTGGCAATGATTATTCCAGGTATTTTTTTGAAAGCTGTAATTATATTATTCCATAAAGTTATTTGTTTAATTGTTGCATGAGAACACCTTTTATATATTTGGACGGATAACTAAATAGAAATATTGTATGTTTATTGATCAATTAGGTAAATACCAAGTTAAAGGTATGAATGTATATATTGAGCCTCTTATCGATGAGCTATTAAAGTTATGGGATGGAATCACTATGTATGACATCTCTAGACTAATAGGGCAGAAACAATTTCAGTTCCATGGAATTCTTGTATGGACAATTCATGACGCTCCCGAGTTAACACATTTTTGTGGTATGTAACTTTATGTTGCAGTTCGTTTAAATTATATGTTTTTAAGGTAAAAACATGCATTTTTTGTTTGAATTAATAATCTTTTGATGCTATAACATTAATACATATATCTCGCAGGTATTCAAACAAAGGGACAATTTGCATGTCCAGTATGTGGTCCTAGGATAAAATCTCGTCGTTCAAAATTTTTAGCAAATGATGTGTTCGATGAGTACAGGCACTTCCTCCCTAAGAACCATAGGTACCAAACTATCGAAAAAACAAAATTCAATGGTAAAGAAGAGAATGCAAAGAACCACGATAAATGACACCTCACCTATGGAAGTTGGAATATAACAGAAATCGTCGGGGTATGCAAATCGTATATGCAGCATACAATATGTTCACGTTATAATATTATGATTTTTATATTTTTACTGAATTTTCTCTACCATGGGTGTCATGAATTATTGTTAATGTGTTTTCGTTTATGTTTAATGATTGTATTTAAGGCATGAATGGGCTTCCACGAGGAATGAAGAGTTATCCCATACAATTCAGTAGGTTTCCTTACTACGAGCACCTACAAATTGCTCATTTGTTTTATACAATGCATATTGGGAAGAATGTAACAGAAATGGTATGGCAGACATTAGATGGAAGGTCAGACAAAGATAAAATTGGAAAAATTTGTAGTGACATTGCAAAAGCCAATCACGCATTGCAAAGTGTAATTATTTCCAATGCTGGAAATGGGAACCGGAATATTAGTCTTCCATGGTTATTGACGGAGCAACAAAACAATGCTATTAAAGAGGTCATTCAGAAAATAAGGTTTCTGACGAGGTTTGCGTTAAACATACAAAATATCTTAACCAAAAAAGGTGATTTTGGCGGTGTTAAAACTCATGACTAGCATACATTCATTAAGATAATTATTTACGTATTTAATATCCATTAAGTAAATATTTTTAGTAATAGTTCTCTCCTATTTGGAAACATTAGATAATGATTTTCTTTTTGCTACAATACGTTCTACCTCTGGCTCTCCCAGATAGCTTTGACGAAAACATAAAACAAGTTATATATGATCTTGGTAAATACATGAGGTAAGTAACAATTTTATATGCATGAAAAATGTTCATTCTTTTGGTTGCATTGCTTATTGACATGATATTGTGTTTTACAGCTTGGAAATTTATTATATATTATATGCCTCAATCCGGTTGATCATTCATGTTATTTTATTGCATCTTTTGTAGGTGGCTTTCATCTAAAGAAATCCATAAAGAAGATATTAGGTATTGGAAGAGAGAAATTCCTCGTCTAATGTGTGAAATGCAGAAGTATTTATCTCTGACATTTTTCAATGCACAAGAACACTATCTCATACACCAAGTTGAGGAGATTGAATTGTGTGGACCTGTAAACTCAAGGTCAATGTGGATGGTGGAAAGGAATTTGAAGGAATTGAAGGCTTTTGTTAAACAAAGAGCATGCCTTGAGGGTTCTATGGTGCAGGGCTATATGCTATATCAATCCATGGTGTACATCAGTCAGTATCTTCCAAATTTATCAAAAAATATCAATCTGCCTCGCATTTGGCATGTCAAATCCATCAACAAATTTGAAGGGGAGGTCCTGTGGGGGAAAGGTAGAAAGAGGAAAGCGAAAGATAATTGAATGGTCATGTGCATTTTATTTATTATACAATTAAGTTTTCAATTTATGTAATTTTTATTATTCCAGCAGTATTTTAATTAAAGGTAAACTTAATTGCCTTTAATGATAGCTAACTTACAATTCTTAATTGTTATTTTTTCATATAGTTGGCTGCGTGTGGGATGCAATACATTTATACATTGCAAACAATCATGATTGGATGGAGGAATGGATTGAACGATGTACAAAATACTATGGTACCTTGTCATGGGAAGGGGTTAGTAAAATGATTAAAACAGTGCATCGTCATCGAGAAGAATATCCTGATCTTACGCAAAGTGAAATTGATTTAGCATGCGGTTTAAAAGATAAAAAGGCAAGTATATTTACCCTGCTCATTTTTTCGTTGTTTCACATTGTATCAAAATATTTATCTCATTTATGTCTTCTTATATATTTATTTACCGAGTCATGAATGATGTAGCTGATACATCACAATGCTATGTGGTGCAATGGTCGTAAATTTCGCATTAAAAAGTTGGATGACAAGAGGAAAACATTTGATTGTGGGATAACTGCAGTTTTTCAAGTCACTAATGTTTCCTCTAGAAGTGACAGGCATCCAGAAGTATCTGAAAATAGGTACTATGGTTATTTGGAAGATATACTTGAGTGTGACTTTAATTCCTTTAAAGTAGTCCTGTTTGAGGTCAAATGGTACAGGCTACGAATGAATGAACGTGATCCTGAAAGAACTATTATTCAGCATGCCAATGGATTTACCATGGTTAATACAAGGGCACTCGAACCAGGTACAGAGCCTTATGTTCTTCCAAGTCAATGTGAGCAGGTATTTTACTCATAGGTTCCAGGTAAAGCAAGTTGGTCATACGTTGTTAGATATGATCCAAGAGGAAGACCAGTCAAGTATAATGCAGTAGAGGAAGAAGACAATGTTGAAGAAGAAGGTGATGCAGATCAAAAGCAGTTGGTCATCGACATAGATGTGTTAGATGAAGAATCCGATCAAGAAGTTGATCATCCAAATGATGTAGCAGACAATGAAATTGGCATTGATGATGAATATCTAACCGAAAATGACATTGATCATGATCCTAATATGAGCGATCTTTTTAACGATAGCAATTCAGAACCAGATGATGATACAGATGTTGCGTTAGATGAAGAAGAATCTGAATGACATTGTAGAAATGTTGGAATATAGGAGGTATGTGAGAAGATATTTTATTGGTATGTATAAATTAACTGTTTCTTATTGTTATTTACATTTTCCTGTATGTTTTCATATGCTATAACACATTTTTTTTAGATAGATTTTGTCGGGTTATGGGGAATTGAGAGTGATTTGAAGGGGGGGAGGGGCCATAAGAGCTACCACCTTCATGTGGTTGGCCCTGTTCAGTAAATAATATTACATTATTCTCGAAACAAAGAGAAGCTCATGGAAAATTTATCAAACCTAATGGAAAATTTATTATATTTTTCAGCACCAACGAACCTTTTCTGAATTTCATTGCTCTCAAATTTGAACAAAAACATGAACTAGGCAAATTAGGTGCTATATGGAAGTCTTCAGTTCAATGGACTTGTATTCATATTGCATTTTATCCATGTAGACACAATTCACAATACATAATACCCACATCTGAAAGGAATTCTCCATTTATCATTTTTTTGTGAATAAACTTGATTTCCCCTTTCAATGTCTAAATTGGACATCAATCTCGACTTGTGAATAAACTTGATTTCCCCTTTCAATTATTTTGTGAGACTAGTTTACCATGGTCGTGCATTTGAAGGACCCTGCAACTTAAATCTTGTTGGAGGTCTGGTTGTTAAGGAGTTTGACAGCACTTGAACTATTGAGCGAGAATTATATGTTGCGATGGACCATGGACTGACTACAATTTCCTATCCCTTATGAGCTATCCCTTCCACTATGGACCATGGACCATTGATGATCACAATGCTACTTTTTAAGGGGGAGGTCATGTTAGATTCCTACCCTACCTGCCTTTAGGATTTATTCGTACATTGTATAAAACCATCTCTTTGAAATAAGGTCGAATAAGTTAGTGTTCATCAATCAATGTAAAACATGTCTCTTTATTAATTAAGACCCGCTAGGAAGTTGTATTTGTAATTATTTGACCATGTTAAGTAGTTAGCGTTTTGTATCTGAGAAGCTTATTTAGAGAACTACAAGGCTACAAAGAGATTTGTCAAAATATATTGTAATAGAGCTCTGCTTAATTGATTTTGATTTAAATATTTTTAAGTTATTGAAAAAATACTATATAAATTAAATTTTTTTAATTTATATATATAATTATGGTTTATGATTAATGTTGGTAAAGTTTCAAACATTAATACAAATTTATATAATTAATTTTGAATGAGTCACTACCCTATATTTTCAATATAAATTGACTATAGTCTATGATAAATCTTGCTACCTTTAAAATAAAAATTGATATAATCAATTTAGATCTAAAGTTAACCTTGCCCAAGCCAAATATACCTTAATTACAAAGGCCTCATTCATGGACATTTAAGCAAAGGCCTCATTTTATACGGCCTAAGGCCTCAATACATGTTTGTAGTGCATAATACCTTCAATGGCTCCCATATTCCCACATATATAAGAAAAATCTGCCACAATCATGATGAAGTGGTGGTTGAATGCCCTTAGCCCGCATTGATGATACTGAAGAGGTCTAGAGAGAACTAAAGTTAACCTTGCCCAGGCCAAATATCATGGCTTTAGTACATGTTTGTAGTGCATAATACCTTTAATGGCTCCCATATTCCCACATATATATGAAAAATCTGCCACAATCATGATGAAGTGGTGGTTGAATGCCTCATTTATGTGTTTCAAGCATGAGAGGAATCATTTAGATCCTAAGTTAATTGTTTTCATCCCTAGTATACCATTGTAAAGTCTCCCATGCCAATATATGTTGCAAAATAAGGATTTGTAGTCCAAGCCTCATGTGGAAGAAGAATGTGATGCAGATCAGGAGCAGTTGGCCGTAGATGTAGATCTTTATGTATAATATATTATGTTTACGACTATTTAGTTATGCTTAAACCATAATTATCATCATCACCATCATCACAATCTCTGTCATCATCATCATCTTCATCATATATGATCATCATCTTCACCACCACCATCACCATTTTCATCATCCTCATCCTCATCATCATCGTCATCATCATCATCGTCATAAACCTCGTCATCATCGTCATAAACCTTGTCATCATCGTCATAAACCTCGTCATCATCCACTTTACTCAAAGGCTCAAATGAAGTCTCAAAAGGAGTAATAGATAATGCTTGTAAACCATACCTTTTGAATGCAATGAGGAACATGAATATTCAATCTTAAATAAATCTAGCTTTAGTTCAAAACTCATTTTAGATTCTCGTTCCATTAATTTCTTATACGAATCATTTTCCTTATGCACAGTCTCCATATATGTTTGTTGCTGAAAAATACCCATCTTAAAAGCTTGTATTTTTAATCCATTGTTGAATTTTACAGAAAGGTCCATAAAAGGGGAGGGAAGATGCTTGCCTCAAATGTCCCATGGCATGGAAAAACCCACATCTGAAAGGAATTCTACATTGAATAGCATCCCCCGCATAAATTTACCTACCAATGTTGTGGTAATCAAAACCTCCACGTCCTCCATTGACACATTCCCTCCCATAACCATCTTAATCTTGTTAGGCCACACCCAAATACATTTGTGTTTTCAAATGGACCATGGCTTAAACAAGATTGTATATGTGGCTAACCTCTTGTCCTCAACAATTTTAGGGTTGGATTCCAACCCTTTCTCTTGTAAATCTATTGATTAAATTTATAATAGCTAATTGTAAAATTAAGCTAGTTTCTCAACATGGTACTGAACAAGTTGATTGGCAAGTAATATACACCATTGACTCAAAATAGGCCTTATATTTTCAAGATACATGGATAATCCATAGGATCTTCATTGAAAAGCATCTCAACATGTTCTTAAGTAATATGAAAGAAACATTGGGCCTAAATTCTATTGAAGTTGTGTTTGATGGGTTTTATAGATTCAGATTGGACAAATAATTCAAAAGATTGTAATATATGCTTACACTTAATACAAGTGTTATCTTTTGAAGCAACAATGATGCAATTGGAATACCATATAAATATTTTTGATGAAATATAACTTCCTCAAAGATCAATTATTATCTAATTTGACAATAAAAGTGCTTGCATAAATCAAGATCAAGCTACACACACCTTAGCTTGAACATAATCTAAAGCCATATTTGTGAAAATTGGAGATAAGATAAGATAATTTTATTAATGTCCACCTAATGACCAATTAATGTCAAAAATTCATGTACTTCTATGTTTCATGTGAAAAAACCATACATTATGTTGTGGCCTATAATTAGAGAAGAGGTAACCTGGAAATATGAGTTCATTCCCATAGTACTTGCTATAGTATTAAAAAAAGGGTAAAGGATGATTTGAGTTCATTTCCATTCTCCAATGTGCACTAAGACCTTATGAGATTACACAAAACTTGATAGAAGATAAAAAGGGAAATTCAAATCCTATCCATGAATTAGAGAAATCATGAGGGCATTTGTTGACATTGTAGGAGATAGCTCGAGCCGCATCGGAGAATCCAAAAGTAAATCCTAATCAGAGCAAGTCATAGCCACCAGTACCACTATGAGAAGTAGAGCCATCGTCATGTGAAGCCACCATTCATTGTGACCCTCTGAGCAGTAGACTGTGAGGAGTAGACCCACATTCTCTTTCGGCTGAGGACCGCGAGGAGTAGAACCACATTCGCTTTCGGATTTGGTATATAGAGAGCATAGTGCTGCGAGGAGTAGACTTGGAGGTATTTCCAGAGCACCCACATTCTCTGGTATACCAAAAGCACAATGCCATGAGGAGCAAAGACCCTGCGAGGAGCACAGGGATTTGACAGAGTTGGTCATGGAGAGCACACTGCAAGGAACAAAGACCATAAGGGATTTATAGAGAAGACTGTGAGGATACTGACAGAGACATAAAAGGGGCACGATGTCTTCAGTAAGCCATACCCTCTTCCTCTATTTGGAATTCTTTTCAATAAAAACATGATTTGGTTTTCTTCTGTGAATTGGAAACCTAGGTTTGAATTTATCTTGGATTTGGTGGTTTTCTTCATTATACAAATTACTCTATCTGAGCCTAATTTTTTTGTGACATCTAAGGGTATTAATGAGTGAGAGGCATTAGAATCATACAGGGAATTATGTACATGCAGATATTGAAGTTCAAGGGTAATATAAAATGGTGGGGTAATATAATAAGTGCGAACATGTGGGGAGAGGATTATAATAAGGGTGCCTTTATATTGTGTTTTTTAGCTTGTTTGCATTGCCCTTTTGTATTTTATTTTTAGATTAAATTGTTGTAAAAATCCCATTCATATGTAGTGCCTTGCTTGCTTTGTGCTAGCAAGTATTGTAAAAAATAATGATCAATATGGATGGTAATCTCCTTGCATAATACATAATTCTTCGACTTCTTGACTAATTGCACCAAGGCATAGAACTCCTTGTTGTATGTAGAGTAGTTCAAGGTTGCTCCATGAAACAACTCAGAATAATAGGAGACCAACTTACCTTCTTGCATCATGATAGGAGTGGTGCTTCACTGAAATTCTGAACTTATTCTTTGATTTTTCAAAGGTCTTCCACCAAATCTTTCCAATAGCATACCTACTTTCATTCTTTTCGACTTAGAAGTGTTGCTGCAAATTGGGTAATGCCAGGACTAGTGCTTCACTCAACTTATTCTTCAATTCTTTAAAGGCCTTCCACTTATTCTTTCCCCATTGGAAAACCATGCCACTGGCCATTATGGCATGGAGTGGTGCTGCCATAAATGAAAATGATACTATGAATTTTTGAAGGTATTCTGTTGCTCCCACAAAGCTGCTCTCTTTAGTTACATCGGTAGGAGCTTGCCATTTAAGTCTAACCTCCTTTTTCAAAGATCATATGTTGTCTAAATACACTAAAGTAGACAAATCTAAGTAGGGATGTAGAAAATCATTCATCAATCACATAAACGTAGATGGTGCATTACATTAACCAAAAGACACAATTAATTGTTCATATGGACTTGACCTTTCCTTCAAGGTAGTGTTCCAAGCATCTAATTCTTTGACTCAAACTCGGTGGTATCCTGATTTGAGATCCAATTTGGTGAAGTACTTTACATGTTGTAGTTGGTCCAACAAGTCATTGATCCTAGCCACTGGGTCCCGGTTCTTGAGGGTAATATTGTTAGAGTTTCATCTTTCTTGGGTACTATCGTAATAGTTGACCCACAAGATGAAGTACCTGGTCTATTACCACTTGCTCCACTTCCATCTTAGTTGGATCTATGTAGATTAGTGCCCCTCCCCTAAGGGGATTCAAACTGGGTACTTATTCGCACTTACCATAGTGATCTAAAAAGCCAGCGATATGTGGGGAGAGGATTATAATAAGGGTGCAACCTGCTCCACATGGCAAAGGAAAACCATTCAAAAACACTAGATCACTCCTCTGACAACAATATGGCTCATTTGAAAGTGGAGCGGCCCTTCCATTTGGCATCAAAATGCTAGACGTTGTCTTAGAGTGGATTAATGTTGCTTCTTTGTCCTGCTACAAGTCTGCTGAAGGCTCCAAATGATGACCTTTCAAGGCTCTTTGACTGCTGTTTCAACTTTTTGGCATAATTTTTACTTTAAAGACTAAATCAGATATGTATAACTATATTGTTGTTTGAGGGCACACAATACACCCAGACTGTCCTAAACAACATGCAACTGAGAATTCAAGAATCTTACCACTGCTGCCTATGCCCATAAATGAAATTTAACATTCAAATTTGGCCCAGAATTCATGAAACCTAATTTTCTTTTGTTGTTCATCACCTTTTAGGGCTGCAAACATGCCTAGAATGGAGGTAGTAGTGCTCAGGTTTGATAAATGACCTTCTTTATCACTGTTTTAATAGTTGAGATATTCCCAGATCTCAACGTCATTGTTTTTTAGATTCAAAACATGCCCAGATTGAAAGCTGAGGTTGTTTGAGGGCTAAGAAATGCGCAAAATTACCTCTTAGGGGGGCCTATTGATGGTGGAAATTGTACCCAGAACCTCCCAAAAACCACCCAAACTTTGACATACTGCTTCCTTTGTTGCTTTTCATACTCAACAATTGAATTAATCCAACATGCTTCAAACATCCATATGCTCCATGAAGTTATGAACATCCACCTAAAACATCATTGTTAGGGCATCATCAAAGTACTAAGGAATGAACCAGCAAAACATCATCATGGCATGTCACCCCCTCAAGAGTGATCAAAATCACATGTGGACACCCATACAAAATGGGGCTTAACAATAGGATTCAATTGTGGGACATATGCTTGATCTTGTAATGGAGAGCATACAAGAACCCCAAAACATTTGTAAGTAACTTGTGGGCTTTGACCATCAAAAGCAAGGAAATCAACACACGACACATCATTGTTTTTCTTTACAACAACACATCAAATGCTCATGCAAGAGCTTATTCATCCTGCCTACCTACTCCTTGCATGATGAAATGAGCATGTCAAGTAAAATCATACAATCAAAGAATCCACCTTAGCATATCATCCATGCTAGGGATTCTCCCTTCGTCTTTGGCAATAGACCAAAACAAGACAACATCACTAATGAGATGAGTACATGTAATTATTTTCATGGAAATAGGGCTGAAAAGATACATAAAATCATGAACAAAGATGCCTCCAATTTCTTGCCACATAAGATCATGAACAAAGATGTCTTCAAACCCTTGCCAAGGAGAATAACTCTTTTCACAAGCTCATTCTATCCAATAATGGATAGGGCTTCAGTACCCACCTTCTTCAACACAAAACTTCTCTTCAAAACATGTTTGCTGCCCCAAACCATAATCAAAACCTATAGAACCTTGAAATATATGGCTGGACAATATGCCTCAAATCTTCCCTAGGAGAAGGCAATGTTTGTTGCTCCATATCTGCCCTAGGAAAGTGAAAATCCCATTGTTTTGGACCTGCATTAAAGCGTTCTTATTGTTGTTCCAAACCTGCAACAATCCCTGAGACAAATGGATGAAAATAATGACCCAAATTCCCCCTAGGAGAGGGTAAATCAAGCTGTCCAAAATCTACATCATAAGCCTCCTTAAGAAACCCTATTTCATTATCACGATTGAGCAAGGATGGATGGAAGTGATCATAAAAGTTCTCATGAAAACTTGGCTATTCAAGGTCTTCAAAATTCACACTTCCATCATTAGAATAATAATATATGGGTTCTCTGAGAATTTCCAATATCTCTCACCCATATCATGATCAAAATGATGTAAATGTATATCATCATATCCATGGCCATCATCTTCATTATAATCAAACAGATCCTCAATCAAAAAGATCCTCAAATATATCATCCTCAAAATGTTTGTCTTCAAGAGCAAGAGGAAAAGGAGAGCTCACCAACTCCTTGTCACCATGTAGAGAACAAGGAGATGCATCCATACCATCATCAACTAGGTCTTCAATATGATCTTCGATGGACAAGTGAAGTGGCTCTTCAATAAGGACTTGTGCAAACTAGATGTAAATATGATGTATGGATTTACAACAACTTTCCAATAGTATATCATATGTGCAGTTTTGAACCCAGATTATTGTTAGTTTTTCAGAAATTTCAATCTGATCTAGGATCTTAACTCACAGAATAACATGTACAGCATATCTACAACATATCTACAACATATCAATCATGGACAAAATAATGCAAGCACACAAGAGACACAAAGTTTCACCGGGGAAAACCAAGAAGGTGAAAAACCCCACAACTTCCTCAGAGATAGATAGAGCAATGATACAACCAAAGTACAAGAGATAGTCTTCTCCTAGCAACAGATCCTCCTCCTCACAAGTGCGCCACTTTCCGAATGAGAGAAGTGTGAGTAATGAATGATCAAATAGAGATCTCCCAATCTCTATTTATACTTGTCCTGTCTTTCCCAATAAACTAATGGGTCCGACTTGTCTAGCTTAGCCTAATAACCCATGGTTAACTTAATCCAGGTCGACCCCACACTTGGTGGTCTAATAACCCATTTACCCACATGAATCATACAGGGCCAACCCCATCAAGGTGGTCTAATAACCCATCAAGTATAAGTTACGACACTTCTGTATAGAGGAATAATAACATCTCTATAGGAATACAAACACTTCCGTATAGAGGAATAATAATATATCTATAGAAATACAATACACATGGGTAAAATACCGAAGTTACATATACATCAACACTCCCTCTTAACTAGGAAGGTATTTCTCGACACAGATCTGCTAGCACAAGTCTTCTTCTCTGGATCATCATTAGTGAATCATCATCCTCGAATCATCGTCATCGTCACGGCTACTGCTATCTCAATCAATCTCTGAATCTACTTGTCATTGGAAGTTCTACAGAGCTAGTCCTTTTTCATACTGGATGTAGGCCCACCACCTGCAGGTATTCATCATCACTGGCCATACTGTGGAATACTCGGGACTTATTACGTGTGTCAACAAAACCTAGCAAGAGCATCCCAGGACTGATTACGAGCACACTGCTCAACCTATCGGATCTCCCAGGGAGCTATTACATGTGACCAAGCAAAACCTAGCAAGAGCATCTCAGGATTGATTACGTGCCTGTTAACACCTAAAAAGTGCTCACTAGCTCATTCCCTTACTCACATGACCCATTTGTCCACTTTTCCACCATCTGAGCCTCTGAAACCAACAAAAGGTCACCAAAAGACCTTAGTACACCCCTTTTTCCATTAAAAAAGATTATTTTTCCAAGAAAATCATAAAAAACCCTCAAAAAGGGTCCAAATTCCCAAAAATATTAAAAAGGGAATTAAAATATTATTTTTATTCAAAAAAGGAAAAAGGAGGGAAAATTACCTAAACCATGTTGGTCAATACCATTGGTTTCCACAAAACCACAAATGGTATTCCTCACCACCAAAACCTATAAAAAGGTGGTAGGGGCTCCTCATTTCACATCCTTCCATTATCTCATCCTTATGCTGCTGAAATCTCCCCTGAGCACTTTTAGCCATTGAAGCAACCTTGGAGAAAGAGACCTATTGGAGTTTGGAGCTACTCATCTTGGGAGTTGCTCAACATCAACCTTCACCATTGAAGGTAATATCGCAAGCACTTGCTTGCCCCCCACTTTTCAATACAAAAATTATTTCTTATGTTTCTTGTTCTTGATTTTTGAAATATTTGAATTATTTGATTAGATTCTTGCTTAGATCCATGAAAAGTATTGTTTATTTAGTTTATTGTTTTTATTTCTATTGAAACTGCTACTACTAGTTAGTAGGTGCCCATAGCACTAAGCTTGGTTGCAAAACCGAGCCAACAGTGCCCAACACAACCTACAAGATCTCCCAGGGAGACATTATATGCTACCAAGCAAAACCTAGCAAGAGCATCTCAGGACTGATTACGTGCCCAGCACAACCTGCAAGATCTGCCAAGGAGAAATTATATGCCATGGCCAAAACCTAGCAAGAGCATTTTCCAAATCTCCCAGGGAGCTATTATATGCCAGCGGAAAAACCTAGCAAGAGCATCTGCAAATCTCCCAGGGCGTTATTATATGTCCCTCCAAGCAAAACCTCAAAAGAGCATTTGCCATATCTCCCAGGGAGCTATTATATGCCAGCAGAAAAACCTAGCAAGAGCATCTGCAAATCTCCCAGGGCGCTATTATATGCTTATCTGCACAACCTGTCCACGGCCACAGAGTATCAACCTAATACTCATCATACATCATCCTGATGTCCATGATCATCCTGATCATCATCTCTGCATCGTCCTGATGAAAGTCATCCAGAGCATCATCTTGATACTCATCACACATGATCATACAATGCATCCACCTGATGCATACCAAGTATCTACCTGATACATATCATCATACATGATCCACCTAATACATACACAGATACATGATCCACCTGATCATACAATGTATCCAACATGATGCATATACATATACATGATCCAATTGATCATAACAAGCATCCAACATGATGCATATACATATACATGATCCAACTGATCATAACAAGCATCCAACATGATGCATATACATATACATGATCCAACTGATCATAACAGGAATCCAACATGATGCATATACATATACATGATCCAAATGACCATACCAAGCATCCAACATGATGCATATACAGAGCAGTAACTGGAGCATTGTACTGATGCTCATCATCCAACGCTTACATCCACAGCCATGGGAAGGATCCTCCTCTCACCATGCTTGGAATGGATCCTGCAAATGTGTCCATCACTTCTTCCTCGAAGTGTCGTCAATCTGACTAACACCAAGCCTCTCCCTAAAGTACTCGAACTTCACTCTGGCTAGTGGTTTCGTCAACACATCTGCAAATTGCTCATCCGTCGCAACATACAGGAGCTTCACTGCTCCTCTTTGCACCATATCCTTGATATAGTGATATTTGATCTCAATGTGCTTCGACCTGTAGTGGAACATCAAGTTCTCAGACAGCTTCACACAACTCTGGTTTTCATGAAAGATACCAGTAGCATCCAACGGGATATCAAATAACTCAGATAGTAGCTTCCTCAGCCATACTACCTCACAACTAGCCGAACAAGCTGCAACTTACTCTACCTCGGTTGTACTCAGTGCTATGCAGGACTACATCCTACTTAACCAAGATATCACACCTGATCTCATACTGAAGCAGCACCCAGATGTGCTCTTCCTATCTGCAGCACTGCTTTCCCAATCTGAATCAACATAACCCTGCAGTTTAAACTTTTGATTCGCATCATACTTTAGCCCATAATCAATTGTACCCTTCAGGTACCTCAGAATATGCTTTACAACAACCAGGTGAAGACCTTTGGGATTCATCAGGAACTGGCTCAATGTGTTCACCGCGAAGCAAATATCTGGTCTAATGTTCGTCACGTACATCAAGGACCCAATCATCTGACGATACACAGTGACATCAACCGGATCAGATGAAGCATCACACAGAAGCTTTAGGTTCGATGCCATAGGTGTGGCCATGGCCTTGCAGTCCATCATCCCAAACCTTTTCAGGATCTCTACTGCATACTTCCCTTGTCCAAGGAAGATTCCATCTGCACTCTGCCACACCTCCATACCTAGAAAGTAGTGCATCATCCCCAAGTCCTTCATCTCGAACTCGGCAGCAAGCTTCCTCTTGGTATCAACAATCAAACTATCATCACCTGTAACAAACAGGTCATCCACATACAACAGTAGTATCACTGAATTGCCTTCCTCAACCTTGTAGTAAAGGTTGGAGTCCGCTTTACTCTTAGTAAATCCCAAACTAGATAGGAAGTTGTCTACTCTGCCGTACCAAGTCTTGGGTGCCTGTTTCAAACCATACAAGGCTTTTTTCAGTTTGTACACATGATTCCCTCTGTCATGTGTCTCAAAACCGAGTGGCTTCTCCACATACACTTCCTCTTCAACTACACCATTCAAGAAAGTTGTCTTGACATCCATCTAGTGTATCTTCCATTTCATCACTGCAGCTAGCAAAAGTACTGATCTGATGGAAGTGTGCCTAGCTATAGGTGTATAAGTCTCTTCATACTCAATCCCTCTTTCTGGGAGAAGCCATGAGCTACAAACCTCGCTTTGTATTTCTCCATGCTACCATTTGCAACATGATTAATCTTTATAGATCCATTTGGAAGTCACAACAGACTTCCCTTCAGGTCTTGGGATTGCATCCCAAACATCATTCTTCATGATCGACTGGTACTCCTCTATCATGGCATTCTTCCCGAATCTTGGGAACTTCAATATATTCAAATCTTCAATAGATAACTTTGTTGCTAAAACAAATGTTGTAGTCCTTCTTTTGTAGGTGCTCGTATACGATCTTTCCTACAAAACAAGTTAAATTGCATGATTAGAAACTTCTCATAGTTTTCAGAACAAATTCTTACACATAAATAAATATGTCATATAGTCATGCAATTATTTTAGCCAATGCTTCAATACAACATTCATCCATATCCTGTAACTTTCTAGATGCCTTCCAATCTCTACCAGAACATTGTTAAGAGTTTGCACTACTCCCAACATGTCAGCAAAGACGTTTCATTCTAGATAAGTAGAAATGGAATGTTGTACAGTGCCATAGGCCACTTACCCATTATATGCATATTAGTAGTATGTTGTTCATTAATGCAATTATTCTAATATGCCAAAATACACAGCCTAATTCTAGGAACATTAGTATATACATCATTGAACAATATTATTTAAACAATCAAATATGCAAGAAATGATAATTCAAATACTTATCTTTGTTTGTTTGTTGGGTTGACTCCCTCTCAGTCTTTGCTTCCTTTCTACAACTCCATTCTGATGTGGATTGTGAGAAGTGGTCGACTCCTTCTGAATATATGCATCCTTGCAGAAACTACTAGAGTGTGCTCCCTCTTGATCTTTGCTTCCTAGATTACCTGTCCTTGAACTTATATCCATCCTTGATCACTATGCATGCTTACAAGTATCATTATTGTGATATCCTCGAGATCTCATACATAATCATACATTTATTAGTATAATCTCAATACTATCAGAAACACAATAATATTAAACATGTATAGTAATGATCATTTTAAACACAGATAATAAACATTAGTATTCAAAGTTTATATAGGACTCTTCTGGTTAGTCACATCATCAATTAAAGTAAGAAACATAATATGCCTAAACCCATGATTACTCAAACGTATAACTTCATGAATAATCATAATCAATCATGCCAGGTATACTTATATAAGATATCCTAACACAAGGTAGGATTTTAACTTGATATAGGAAAAACATACCTGGATTAGCATGTTAGCTAGCTATGTCTAACATACCCACATGATGTCTTCTTGTTATTCAATGACTTGTGCTAGTAACCTGCATATCTCATAAGTTAACCATTATAGAACCAAGTTATACATACCTCGTAAGTAGATCTTCTATGTGATCCGTGATAATGAATGAATCTTTGTCTTCATGTCTCCATGGTTATATGTTCTTGAACTAGAACATGATTTGTCTTTCTTTGATGTACCTTTAATGTTAGCTGACAACATCAACCTCATACAACACCACAAGGCATTAGTACAATCATAAGTGTCAAAACCCTAATCAATGAATATCTGCATTCATAATTTTATTAAGGTGATACGACAAGTCTAAAGTTAATCAAGATTGTACTAACCTTAGTGAAAACAAACATACCATAAAATTAATCATGAACAGATCTCGAAACATACCTGGATAAGTCATACCTGTCAAGATTGCTTGTAATTTTCTTATGTAAGGTCTTAGCCTCATCTCCCTCTGAAACAGGAACTTCTTCACCTATGTAGGTGACCAAATGATTCTCTTCTAGGATTAACCCAATCCACTTGATTTGCAAAAACTGGATCTGGAGTTGGATTAGGGTTTGTCAGAGAAACCCTAAAAATTCAAACTTTGAATTTCAAACTTCTGAAAGGATAGAAGGAAGTGCCTTGATGAGCTGATCAAGCTGGTATACTCAGAATTTGAAAACTGCAAATTTCCACCCCTCAAAATTGCCTTTGAAACTTCCAGATCTTTAGGACAGGATCCCGAACTAGGGTGGGATTTATAAATCACTGGTTCACTTTCGGCCTCTAAACCTTCAGCCTGTGAAATTACAGTCCGTTCCCTACCTATCACTTTTTACGAAATTTCATTTGGAGGTTCCTAGCCCAAGTTATGATCTTTTTTCCTAAGTCACCTGTTTATGACTCGGATCTGGAAGAGGCGGAAACCCTGGATTGTAAAAATCATAAAACACGAAGTACAACAAATTAGAAGATGTGCTTCGGACAAAAGGTACATGAAGGTCTTATCTTCGACCTGTAATAGTTTCAGATCCTGAAACCTTGCCAAAATGGATTTATAGCGAAAGTTCTATGATGACTAGTTTTTTCTATATCAAGCCCTAGCATCGCAAGTGCAACAAGTGTCATACATGCCATACCATGCCTTCTTTCAGGCTAGCTCTAATACCATGTTAGTTTTTCAGAAATTTCAATCTGATCTAGGATCTTAACTAAGAGAATAACATGTACAACATATCAATCATGGACACAATAATGCAAGCACACAAGAGACACAGAGTTTTACCGGGGAAAACCAAGAAGGTGAAAAACCCCACAACTTCCTCAGAGATAGATAGAGAAATGATACAACCAAATTACAAGAGATAGTCTTCTCCTACCATCAGATCCTCCTCCTCACAAGTGCGCCACTTTCTGAATGAGAGAAGTGTAAGTAATGAGTGATCAAATAGAGATCTCCCGATCTCTATTTATACTTGTCCTGTCCTGCCCAATAAACTAATGGGGCCGACTTGTCTAGCTTAGCCTAATAACCCATGGTTAACTTAATTAGGGCCTACCCCACACTTGGTGGTCTAATAACCCATTTACCCACATGAATCATACAGGGCCGACCCCATCAAGGTGGTCTAATAACCCATCAAGTATAAGTTACGACACTTACAATATAAATGACGACACTTCCGTATAGAGGAATAATAACATCTCTATAGGAATACAAACACTTCCATATAGAGGAATAATAACATCTCTATAGGAATACAATACACATGGGTGAAATACGTTCCGAAGTTACATATACATCAACAATTATTGAGAACGTGCCTTTTCAAGTTCATGGCTCTTTTTGAGGTAGTAGTTTGGTGATAGAGGTTTACGGTTCAAAAATTGTTGTTGAAAAGCTCTAAATTAGAAAATTAGGAATTTCATGTTGTATCTAACTCCAACACCTTTTTTAAGATACCTCATTGCCCCCATTCCAAAATTGTATGACCTAGTTATAGCCATCTGAAAGATCTATATGCATTACTAGGGGAAATAAACTTGCATGATTGTGTTTCAAGTATTGAAACCATGCTTGCTAGAAACCATGAGCCATGAATGATGTTTTTGGCATTGAAAAATCAATTACAACACGTTGTATCATTTCAATGATTGTAGGTACCACCAAATAGCTACTTGTCAGATCTATCTTCATCAAGTGAGGAAGATAGACTAGAAGAGGCTGAAAGCGAGACGTCTAATACAAGATCTAACATGTCAAGATCAACTAGAGGTGAAAAGGTAAGGAGAAAATTCCGTAGACACATGGAACTTTTTGTTTCTGAAGGAGGATCATGTGGTTATGATAATGAGTGCATAGGTGACATTGAGTTGCCCCTGAGGTATAGACATCTTGTCAAACATTGCCTACCCAAGGAGCTACCCCAAGTGGACATTGATTTCTTCCTCAATGGGAGAACTTGTCGCATTGCTCCATCCTCTTTACATGGACTGGGGCTATTTTCCATGGATGGCATAAAGGTGTCATATGGAAGTGAAACTGAATTGATGGAGTATGTCGGTCCATGCTACAAATACAATGAGTGGTTGTTGTTGGTCCGATATACAAGAAGTATGCGGACATATGAAGTGGTAGCAAATTACTGTCAACTATTGGACAACAGTATGAACAAAGGAGAAACTGTGTATATTGATGGAAGGCCAAAAGCTTCACGGAATATCGCAGGGTTTATAAATAGCACACGACCAGGGTCAACACATAAGCTACCCAATTTCTTATTTGAGGGGCGTGAAGGAAATCGTGTATTCGTATGTGTAACAAAATCAATAGCTGCAGGTGAAGAGTTGTTGATTGATTACGGTTTGAATTGAACAAATGCGGGGGTTGCTATTATGGGGGTAAGTTTCTGATACAACATTTAACTCAACCTTTGATCGATGACTTGTTATTTTTCTCTTGCATCAAGTTTATTTATGTCATGCTTTTTTATAATATACACATGGTTAATTATATGTCATGCTTTTTATGATATAGACATGGTTAATTATTTGTCATGATTTTTATAATATGCACATGGTTAATTATATGTCGTGCTTTTCATTAATCACATTTAATAGACATTGTTATATATGTAATTTTCATTTTTAATATGTCTTCATTCTTATATTGTGGCAAGGTGATCGTGGCCATATGCCATAAGCTGGCCGTGGAAAGTCACCAATGGTGACAGATGAGGTAAATGTTAGTTTAATAGTACCTAATAGCATCAATGTAATAGTAACCACAACTCATGATTATATTACATTTGTTAACATTTGACATTTTTTTATATTGAGCTCAAAATTTCAATATGATATCATTCTTATTGTATCGTGGCAGGGGGTAGGTACTATGAGCACACCTAGAGCTTCAGGACAGATAAAGTTGACTCTCATAGTAACAATAAAGTTTTTTTTATATTAATCAAGTTTATTATACATGGTTCAATTTTTAGTTATCGATATTAATATGTCTTGCTTATTGTATTGTGGCAGGGTGACCGTGGGAAGGCACCAATGTCCTCAAATCAGGTAAATGATAGCGTAATAGTACCTAAACATGATTATAGTACTTTTTTTGCTATTATATGCATTATATATTTTTTACGTGATTTTTTGATTGACATTCGTAGAGCACACCACATCAAGGTGATGAAGTAGGGATACGTTATTCAATCGACCCAATGCTTACTGTGAAAATGGATTTGAATAAGTGCAATGATGAACTTCTTGAACTGATTTTAATCAATCCAATGACTGAAGAAATACAAGCAAAAACTGATGAATTGGAGAGAAAGATTAAAAAAAATACGTGGTAAGTGGCATATTTGAAAGTTTTTACGAACTACATATATTCATTTATGATATTTTAGTTCTCTTTTTTTGATATGTTCTAATCAATTGAAGTTGGATTCCTTAGAGTTCTTTGGAGCCAAAAAAAGTGTGTGAAGAACATACTGCAGAGGGCGGTATAGTTAGTAGCGATGCTTCAAAACTTCATAGATCTACCATACCAACGAGGCTATTTTCCACTCCTTCAGAAGAGCGCACTTTAGATGCCACGCCCTCAACGGATGTTGGAGGTGAAGATGGCCCTTCAAACACCGCTACTCCACATGATGATAGAGAGGACCATGGCACCGATTGTAATAGTTTCTATCCTGGCTCAATGCATGTGGTTAGTAAGGGATCATTGCCTATTAGCTTCTTGGTGGATGGCGAGTGTATTCCAATCAAGATACCAAAGATTGCAGGTATTATTTAATTTATTATGTGTTTTTTATTCATGTAATTCTAAGCCACATTACTCAATCTAGTTTTAATTACTGATCATATGTTTTTTGCAGGAAATAATATCTTTTATAAGAACCTGCATGAAAAGGCCTTAGAGATTTTTGGGCCCACCATTCGTACACGGTGGAATACCCAAAATGACAATTTAAAACATGATTTGATGAACCACATGGTTAGCTTGTTTGGTGAAACCTTCAACAAAAAAGGTGTCACCGCAGCAGCTGGCTTAAATTTGAAATATGTCAGGGCAGATTATAGGGACAATCTGCAAACTAACCACAAGTATGAGCATCCTCCGATGGTTCCAGAAAAGGAGTGGAAGGTGCTCATGGAGGATGCAAAGGAGCAAGAAGCGAGAAAACAAGGAAAGACTAAGCCAATCGGTTCAAGAAGGTATGGCACATATCATATTTTTTTTAAACTTTTAAATATATTTAAGTTGCAATATTTAACGTATTTGCAACCTTTCATAGGCTCCCCGACACATCTAAAGCAACAAAGGCAAGAATGGAAAAACATGGGCAGCACAAACTGGACCAGGGTGGATATCAGAAGCTAAGGGCACGAATTGTAAGACTCATTTGATCATTATCTATAGCCAACAATTAATTGAACAATTAATTGATTTTTCTAACAAGCACTTTACATGGTGTTATGCATTGCAGGGAAATGCTTTTTTTTATGAAGCCACTGAGGAATAGTTGAAGCTCGGCTTCAAGTACGATTATCAACATGTGCTGGAACATCGAAAAAGCATGGGGCAAATCCCAGTTTCCCCGTCGATTGACTCTAAGGTAAATAAAATCAATAAGGACATCATTAAAATGAACTTGCGTAATCTATCCATGAATTATTACATCGAAAAATGAGTGTCTTTTTTTGTTTTCAGTGTGAGACCAACAAAAGCAGCGAGGCTAGCGGTACCGAACCGGTACCACAAGATGGTGGTGAGCTGCCTAGCCATTTAGGTATGTATGCTATAAAACAAATGTATTCAATATGATTTTAAATACATAATTGATGACGTTTACTAATTAAATTTTTTCTATGAATGGCAGAGAATGTACCTTCTCATGCTCAGTCGGGAGAGGAACAAATGACAGAGGAAATGAACACTCCAACTTACTCGCCTAGTCATCTAGCAGGTAAAGATAATTGTAATGAAATTGAAAATAATGAAAAACATATATCAATATTAACTATGCACTTATGTCTATATAACTATATTGGTTTTTGTAGATGATGCCCCTGTCCATCCACCTCCACCCGCTACTAATCTACGTACCAAAAGTATGGTGCGGGAGTGCTTATCCACACAATCAATGGAAAAAGAGGGCACAACAACTACAACGGGGAAAGACCCAGAAGATGAAGCCACCCTCTTACAATTTATGAGAAAAAAACCAAAACAAAAAAATGTAGTTGTAAACTTTTAAGATTTTAATTTGACTGAGTGAAGCCATGAACTTTTTCAGTTTTGTAACAAGTTTTTTTATCTAGTCAAGGCCACTCAGTTTTTTTCAGTTGTGTACCCTCTGAAGAGCAAATTCGTGTATATAGAGACTGAGACCTCTCCAAATTCAGCATTGATTTTGTTATAAGGCCAATAGATTTGGCTATTTGAATTTTAATAAATATGGCCCTAAATTTCCTCCCGGTTCTCTACAATTTGCTTTCTACTGTTTGTGTCCGTTATGTGCTTTGATTGTGAGCCATTACTTTGCATTGAAAATTTGCACTCGAAAATTGCCACTGTTTGTGTCCGTTGTGTTGGAAGCTCATCATCATTAGTTCCAGTCATTCCAAATGTCTCTTATTGATGTCTCTTTATTGATTGATATATTTGATAAATATTGTTACAAGTTTTAAGCAATTATTTGATGGTATGCTTCTTCCAAATGTTCATTGACAGAAGCTACTTAGAATTCTTAGTGCGAATCACCCTCATCAGATCAAACCTGTGCATCATTCTCCATCCCATCTTGAAAGCTTTATTACGCTTCAGGTAAGATATTTTATCCTTTTTCAAGTCTTTTCAAGTCTGAAGTATGGTGGGAAATTACTATTAGCTTTGTCTGTTTTTCTGATAGTTTGTCTATAGAAAACAATAAGCATTCGGACACATTTAATGTTATCGCTGTCTAGATGTGAACATTTAGATCTGATTTAATGAATAATCCAACAATTCACATCCCAACAACAACATTAAATACTATACTACATGATGTTTATTGTTAACCATCTTTCCACTACTGTGATGGTTAAGATATTGCCACGCCTGAAAATATGAAGTTGATATTAACATCTCCAATTATCTTCTTCAAGGAGGGCTATGGTATTGTGAAAGATTTAACGTACGGTCTTTGCGAGCAACTGAATTTTACACTAACATTCGGTATCCATTATATGAGGACATAGGTGAAGATGATAGGAAACTTCCTTTCACATGCACAGTCCAGTTTCTTTTCTTTGAAGGGGAATACCTTTGGGCATTGATTCTGATAGTTATGAATACTAGATACATGCAAGTATATCCTGTATTGTTGGGAATTCCTCCTGTATATGAATGTAGACAGATTGGCTAGATAGCATGGAACTTGCACACCTCACAAACTCCAGTGGCCTATTTTGATACTCAGATCCTAATTCAATGTTTGAATACATCTTAGTTACAATATATGTTTTGACATTTATTTACTGTAATGGTTCTGGGAATCGTTTTAAAAAATCATCTTGGTAAGTAAGATGATAGTTTGACCCTATTGTTTTGTAAAGTGATAAGTGGGTATGCATATCCTTTTCTGCATAATATCCATTCTTCATGTTCATTCTTGGGTGCAATGAAAACTAAAGAAACATGAGGAGAAGTGTTAGAATGCTTGTTTAATGTGTTTCAAAATTTAGGAATTGTGATTTGTCTTTGCATCTTAAAGTGTGAATTGCCTACTGTTTCTAAGAAGTACGTTCCCATATTTGATGAAGATGGTGTGTGTCACTGCACAAGATACCTAGCAGCATAGACTTTAACCTTCTTAATAACTGGTATATGTTCATTTAAATCCTTGTCCTATGGTGAAATATTAGAGGATAAGGAATGTTGTTTCCATCTAAGCCTGTTGTGGAGATGATGTGTCCTCGTCTTGTTTGTCTTATTGACATAAATATCCTAGGGTTAATCAAATTCATAACATTTGTTCCATAAATGCAAAAACCTCATCATAAAATCCTCATCAACAAGGTCCCCCCCAAGTATATATATGGTCCTAATTTAGTCATCATCACTGGGCATGGGAACACATATTTCCTTATATGTCATAAGGGTGGATAGCTTGAACAAATCCAAATACTAGAAAATATTTTAAAACATGATTATTGATCAATTCATCTCAAATTTCATAACTCCCAACAAAAAATTTCATCATGTCAATTTGCATTACAGGCCCTAATTTGGCTACAAACATCCCTTAATTCTACCATCTCGTGAACATAAAGAGGAATAACTACTGGCGATTGAGTAATGCCAAAGAGTATGATATAAGAGATTGATCCCTTCAATCCAGTGGTCCATAGGTTTCAACATATTTTTATGGAAAAGGAGAACCATGGTATTGGGGTATTTAATATCTCTAAGATCAACTCCATGACTTGGAGCTTGGAGTCCTTGGTTTGGAAATGAAGCCCTTGATTTTGTCCCTGAATCCCTTAAGCAATTAAGAATCTCTAAAATGGTTGAAGAATCCACATCTTGAAGTAGCACGTCTGAGCCTTAACACAATGATCTGAGCCCTATTTTTTGTCATAAAAAGGTCCTAAGACTTAGTAGGTCTGAAGCTTCGAGAAACCCTAGTCAGAGAAGTCTTGAAAATAAAAAAAAAGGAGCCATTTTGAAATTATCTTATTTGTGATCTCTTTAAGGGTTTCATGTCCACATAATATGGAGACGTTGGGAAAGTAAAAAATCCCTATAAAATCCATCTGTTAGGCATAGGGTATTAAGCCCTTCAAGAAAGGAAGGGTAACCGTCACATCAAGGTTTGAAGCCTTTGTGATCTTACATGTCAAAGCATAGAAGAAATTTTAATTTTAAAAAATCATTTTAAGCTAAATTTGGTGAGTCGACCGAGTAAATAAAATGTTAAAATTATAGCTCATGTCGGCATAATATGTAGTGAAGTGGCATATAAATGAGATGTGGATGAGGCCAATTTTTTATGAGAAACTCATGGAATGATCTGATCCATATAATAGTTCGAAGTTGACTGGAAAAGACCCCAAGGGGGACAGGATACTAAGATGCAGAGTTCATGAATGATTATTTGAAATCTGTTATGATTCAAGATGATTTTTAGGTATGTATGTAGTTTTAAGAAGTGAATCCTGTAGCAGCATCTCTTTGCTTGACAACTACAGTAGTGCACTGTGAACTAATATTGATCAAGAGTGGGGTCAAGCACAAATTCACCTGGACCTATAATCTACCAGTATGTGATTGCAAACTCAACATTATACGTCTTATTATAAATCTGGGTGCTTATTTTGTGATTATCCATTACCTTGAAATTCTATTTGTGGCTTCCATACTTGACTGTATCTTCCAGGTTTGATGTCACAAATCCAAGGTTTGCATATTTTTTACTAAAGGAGATATTGTGGAGACTAAACTATGTTATTTTTATATGACTATTCTTATACTGTAGCTCTAAATATTGCATAGTCACTATGGGTTAAGAAAGGGCTGCATAGAACTTGCCTTAAATCACATAGGTCTGAAAAGTATGTTGACAGAGGTTTGAAATCATAAAAATGACATGATAGTTGACATAATGCATAGAATACGAGTATTTGTGCCTAACGTGTATCTCCTTGATGAAAGGATTAAGTCTTAGATTAAATACATCGATGACATAAAAATCAAACTATTTCTACTTTTAGGAGGTGTAGCAAATTAGTGTCTATAACTACTGAGTAGTGAACTAAACTTGGATAAAACATTTGCTTGAGAATAAATATCTGCCATCACACATTTTTCAGTTGCAATAGTCTAAAATGAATTGTATTTTGGTAGTGTGCTTTGATGAAAATTTTAGTCATGGCGTAAGGACCAGCTTCACATTATATAAAATTGCATCCTGATTAAGTGGCTTTAGCTTATTGATCTGCTTTTCACATATAAGACAAGCATAGTATGGATTTGGCCACTTATTATTTAGAATATTAAGTAATTCACTTTATGCATCAACCATGATTTTTCATCAACTTATATAACCTGCACATCTGATCTTGTAGCTGATGGAACTAGAAATAATTCTAGAGATTGAGACCGGGCAAATAAAGAATGCCTAAGTGTCCTTGCAAGATGTGATGGAGAAATTAAAAGTTAGATGGGTTTCATCTATTTCAGATAATGTTGAAATGACCAAGAAATAATGGAAAAGAAAAGGATAACAAAAGAGAGAGTCCAAGTGGAATATGGTTGTGACTCTAACTCAACCTACAACGCAACTGTAGTTGAAGGACAACTTCTAAAATTTGATTTGCAGGTTCAGTTCAATATGAATTCCTGGTAAAGAGGGAGGATGATTCAAGTACATTGAACATTGATAATGTTAAAGCTGATTTTTTCTTACATAACTCAAGTTATATTGGAGAACAAGGTCAAATACCGAGTGAACTTGAAACTCTAGATAATGGCATTGTTTTGTCCTTTCTATCATTGCAATATCCAGTTGAAACTTCTATTTCTATAGGCCATGACAAGTCTTTGAATAAGAACAATCAAATTGATGAGGGAACCTCTTGTCAAGGCCATGTTGCTACTAAAATATTTTCTAATGGGAAGGTTATTGTAAACACAGGGTATGTTCAGCTTTATGGCCTCATCATCTTATTTTTAGTAGATTGCACTTACTATTGCCTATTTCATTTTCTCCCGGTTAGGGATTTTTTGTACTGGTTGGCTTTCAAAAGTATATTTATTGGATACCTTAAGTATTTTTAGTTATTTATTAATTTATGTCAACATAAGCTAAAGGAATTTTTAAGAATACATTTGAAATATTCTCTTATGGAAAAGTGGTTTGAATCACTGAACTCGTGCCTTGAGGTTATCCTTTCCCATTTAAAATGTTCTCATATGGAAAAGTGGTTTGAATCATTGGACTCATCTCTTGAGGTTATCTTTTCCCACTCCACTCTTGTAGTAGTGGATCTCTAGGATGTCTACCTTTTGGAAAATAATACAACTTTCAACCACAAAAAGTAGGTTGCAATCTACTTTACTATGGGGTTAAATTGAGTTCAATGTAGTCTGGTTTAATATTGACTAGTAGACTTTGTTAAACAAATTGCAGTGCGAGGATTCGAATTTCAACATTTTTTTCTAGTTTAACTTGTCATAACTAATCTAACTTGAAATGGGTTTTTCCATATCCGTGCATAAGTGTAAAACCAATCATTTTACTTCAGGACCAAAATATCATCCTTTTTCACTTCCATTTTTCTATGTTTAACTAGTAACATGATATAAATCAAATTATTATGCCCTTGGGACATATATGGATCGCTTAGCCAAATTATTTATGTCTATACCAAAATTAAGTTTACTAGGTCCTCCCAACCAATCACCAACTGATCGACCCAATCTAGTTGATTCAGTTAGGGAGACTAGCAAACAATTATATAGTTACAACTGTCAAACTGATTGTATGATCCATATATATAGGTTGTTGATCCATATGATATACAAATAATTACCCCCCTTCTATACATTATGGCCTGTTGATCTACGCTTGGAGTACAAGAGTAGGTCTCTTGGATGCTTTTGGCATGACTTCTTGAGTAGATAGTTGAGCATGGTTTATGAGCAGTTTTGGAATCAACAGAATTACATGAGTTTGAGTATATCCTTATGAGAAGATCCTTGTGAGAAGATCCTTGTGCACTTGAGCAGAACAAGACCATTGTTGATTGAGCAGGGCTTGTGAGAAGTTGGTTGTTTGAGTATATTGTTGACAATTGACTGAGCTAACCAAGCTCTTCGGATTGACATCAGATTGCAGGCTGGGCCTTGCAATTAACATCAGATTGTGGGTTGGGTCTATAATAATTGTCTATCCACTTGAATACTATTGGTTGTGCATGTGTCTATGAAGGGATGGTTCATTGAAACAATAGGACTAATTAATTCAAATATTGTTATAGGAGCCACTGGTGGGGGGTATACTATAATTTTAGAAGGGAGTTGATATATTTGGATCCAAATAAACTTTATACTTATGATTCCCAAGAATGGAAGAGATGCAAAATCAGTTTCTAATTAAATTGATTCCCAAGAATGGAACCAGGGATACCATTGTTTCCTGGAAGCCAAATATACTTCTTAATGTGTCTTAAAATATTTTGGTGAAGGTGACTGTCATGCGGGTTCAAAACTTGCAACTCGGATTATCCATCTAGAGCAGACATGTTTTTTACAAGGGTGCTTCATCCTAGATATTGTTCTCACAGGGCTGAGGAGACAGGGAAAGAAGTAACTTTGCTTAAGATTGATTTTGATAAAGCTTCTGATAGGGTTGATTGGGCTTTTATCACATATATGCTTTCTTGGTTGAGCTTTGGTTCTCGATTTGTGGCAAAGATGAAGAAATCAGTATGTAATGCATTGGCATTTATATCAGTAAACGAGATCCTTCTGAAAAAAAATTGATCTTCACAAGTCCATCAAGCAAGGGTGCCCTCTAGCTCCCTATCTTTATGTGCTAGGTGTTGATGCATTGGGTCATCTTCTTGATGTAGGTATATTACACTCAACTAACTCCTGATTTAGTGGGGTACCACTTGACTATTTGGATACTTTTTTAGTATGGTTGGTGCCACTATTAGTGACTAGAAAAATTATATTTTGGCTCACTGGGACAGATGTTGTCCCTGCTTGACTTAATCGGGCATGGTGGCATATTTTTTATGGGCAGATTGCCATGTATCTAGGAGTGCCCTTTGGTGTTAATGTTTCTGTAGCCAACATGTGAGACTGATTTCTTCAAAACCTCCAACATAAGTTTCAGAGAAGGTGTTTTCAAAATATTCTTTTAGCTGGTAAGCTCGCTGTGTCCAGAAGCATTCTTCAGGCCAGCCAATTGAAATATGTTCCATGTCAGTTTCCTTCCAGCACCCAATTTGGCAAATCAAAAAAATTACTGAGAAGTTATCTTTGATCCAATTTTGGTAGTGAAAGGAGTCTTCTAATGATTTTTTAGAGGGTTTGTACAATGTCCAGGCAGGATGGGGGTTTATGCCTGACTGACATCAGTCTCCAGGGTGCTATTTTGTTTGGAAAATGGGTTGTCAGTTGCCTCTTTGGAGATGAGTGTCGGAAGCATCTTCTCAAATTCATAATTTTACATGGTGGGCATATTGCAGGATTGTGTGGCCCTTTTCAACACTGTGACACGCTTGGAGCCTGGAAGAATTTAAGATTTCAAGTTCCCATATTCTCAAGAGAATCTAGGAAGCTTAGAAGAAGGTAGCACCTTTTCTCTGTTGGCAAGCTCCAGGCTACAGAAGGAGCTAAGATGTTTCCAATCAAACTATTTGGTCATAGAAGGTACTGAGCACTCCACTTTCTCATATGGATAGATTCCTTTCGAAACGCTTGGCCAAAAAAAGCGACTCCTTGTGTGGGTGACCTTTGGGACCAGAGATTGGAAGTCTTGGTCTTTGCTCTCTAGTGAGAAGGTCCTGCTTAGATTGGCCCAGGATTCTATACAAGAATTATAAAACCTTGTCTCTATAAATGATGCAAACTAATTGAATAGTAATATGGAATACCTCAGTGCATATCTGGAGGGATTTGGTTTGGTGTTATAATAAACTGATATGGATCTACGACCCCTCCCACTTGTATTAGGTGTTACATGTGCATCCTCTGATTGAAGGGATCCTCAACAAAAGAAGTTGGACTGAGGACAAAGAAATAAAAGCGATTGATTGATCATTGATTGAAATAAGTATGGGATATCAGAATCTCTCATCAATTGAGGGTCTGTGCTGGGTTGGTGGTTTATGAGAGTCTTCCTTGGGAGGCAAGATTTTCCAAATCCAATTTTTCTGATGCACTTTGCCCACATTGTGGGGTTACTGAGATAGAAAGAAACCTATTTTGGTATTGAAGGTGTGCCAAAGCCTATTAAAATTTGTTTCAAACTCCTGGAATCATATCCTCTCCAAGCGTTTGTATTGGTAGGCTACATTATTAGAGAATAATGATGTTTCCACACCTCATTGCCAAGGACTTTAGCATTTTATTATATTATTTTGTGTGTACTCTATCTGGAATATGAGATGTAAAGTTGTTGTAGTCTTCAGAGACTCACAAATGTCTTTAGATTCTTTCCATGGGTAGTTGCATGCCGAACTTAAGGCCTAGTTTAAAGCCAGGAACAATGTCATTAGGAAAGATGCCATGAATTGTTATTTTCGATCTCAATTTCCTTTAAAGATAGTCTCCTTGTCCTTCAGATAGATGTGAGTGATTTTGTACTATGTATTTATGTTGTTAATAATAAATATAACAAGTATTCTTTCAAAAAAAAACTACACAACCCTAAAGACTAGTTTTCCATGAAGATACATATCTACCAATGCAGTTCATCCCCCTACAAATCCAATTCTTCCACCAGGATTGGTTGAAATGAAAAGGATTGGCAACAATGGGAAAAGATAAGGCATTGCTAGGATTTCATTTCTTCAAGGGTGCAGGACCCAGGTTAAATTGAAATATTCCTTGAAGTAGGAAAACAAGCAAAAGCTTCCAATGTTTCAACAATAAGATGTTGGTATTCTTGTAGAACAAATTTAGAAATGATTCCACCTTTCTATGAAGCACTCCAAAATCAAAATCCATTGGCCTGTGGACAACTGTGAAGACCTAAAAAGAATTGTAGAAATGGAAACCAATCATTTGTACAAACTAACATCCTGAATTAACTATAAATTTCCAGATAAGGAAAACAATATCCAAAATCTTGCAATTCAGATTGAATCATTAACCACTACTTTGAACATTTCTCTTTCAACCACGGAATTAACAGCAAGGATACAACATTGATAGCTGTGCAAATGAATAATATTGGAAATTCCTTCAATCCAATTCAACTAATAAAGCTAATTCCATACATATTCCCGAGTTCTCTTCTTTACTATCCCTTTTAATCTAGAAACTAGCTTCAATGCATCATTTTCAGAAGAAAATGTAATTAGCTATAGAGATTTGGCTATGCTAAACTCCTAGCATCGGAAAGAGTGAAACTTCCCACTCCTCAAATATGTTAATATTTGTTGTGATGCTTCTATATTATATGAACTAAATTCACGAATAGAAGCACAGCTATGATGCTATCTCACTGGAACTATAAGAGAAGACATGAAATGTATAAGTTTCCTTTGTTCCATCTTCCATCAAAACACTTGTTGCAAAACTAGGCAGAAAATATACTATTATCATCAACTAGTGTGCTTGCATAGTTACAATGGAAACTGAGGTACAAATTCCAGCACCCCTTTTATACGAACTATATAGAATATATCTGAATATGTGTTTGGAAAAATTAGAATAAAGAATAGGTACTTTGCATGTTTGGAAAGGAACTAACTACCTATTTCAATAGAATGAACGAAATAATCTATAGACATTGAGTGGGGAGTTCCAAAGTATTTCAAAATTGTCTAAAATGTCTACTAAATAGTGATCTAGTAAGATACAAAGCGTAAATCAGCAAATTGCAAAATACAACTTTTTCATGTATTAGTTATAACTTTTGCAGGTAGGATAGCAATGCAATATATAACCAGTAACCCATATCATATGTCTCTTATTGATGTCTCTTTTGGCCTATAGAATCAAATTTTCACCTACCAAATGCATCACTTCTTCCAAGTCAAGGAATCACATCCTTTTCTTTCTTAGGATTATCAAGTAGTTGCTAATTATGCATGAAGCAAAGTACTAAAATGGGCAGTAACATCATCCACAAAGCACTAAGTAATAATGGAGGTCATTAAAGTTTCCCTGCAATTAGCGATGATGATAGTATTCATAATGACCCAAGTTGTCACCTCTTGATTTAACAAGAGATTGATTAAAAATTTATATGTTGTTGCATTGAGAAAAAAAAAATCGTCATTCTTGGCACACACTTATGCCAACAGTGGTTACGATTATCAAGATGGAAACCCCATGCTACGTGACTAGGCATCCCAAAAATTGAAATATCAAATGCGAGGTGCAAAAACCTGGAATTTGGATGGTTCGGCAATAAAAGAGGTGTTAACATGAAATAAACCCAATTCCTATGATTTGGGAATCATTCCTATAAGTGAACATTCTTACCTTATGTATTACACCATAGAACATTCATGCACTCATATAAGAAACTTTCCTAGCATGATCTCCCCATAACAACTTAACTAGAAGTAATCTGTATATTCTTTAATGGAGGGAAATAGGGTACCATTCATCTTGTTTTCCCTCACAAAAGGATGTTTATATGTGTTTGTGAGGTTAGTTTGATATTCATAATTAAAGAGTAGCTCAATCACTATCTATATACTAGACCAATTCATCATTTGCTTTGCTATAATGATTCTTTGGTCCACCACCTATATACTTTTTCTTTCTAGAATGAGAAACCTTGCCTGAGAACCCCCCCCCCCAACTCCATCCAACAAGGCCAAGATCAAGTAAAGAGAGGGGATCTTTTATTATACCATGGAATTTGACAAAGAAATGGCGACGAATTTACTATACTATTATTTTCATACCTCACTTGGAAATTTCATTTATTATTTTTTTTTCAAATAGAGATGGTCGTCACTATAGCGACTCATTGCCTAGCAAATGGCAATGAATTTGCTATACTAGCGATGGAGATTTCATAGTGAATTCTGTCGCTAGTATAGCAAATCCATTGCCATTTTCTAGGCCATTTGTCGCTATAGCGACACCACATTGTTAGGCTGTGTGTCGCTAGAGAGACCCTTCCTTAGCAACACACATGTATTATTGTGGCTATAGCGACACCCACCCGATAGGCCATCTGTCGCTATAGCGACCCTTAGTTAGCAACACAACAGGGAAAAATAAGTATTTTCGTGGCTATAGCGACAGAAGTGCATTGCTATAGTGACACCCACCTGTTATGTTGTTCGTCGCTATAACGACTCTTACTTAGCAAGACCACGAAAAAAAATTAAGTATATACGTCGCTATAGAGACTGTAAAGTGTCGCTATAGAAACATTTTGAGTCTTCTGAAAGTAAATATGCAACCAACACGTGTCGTCCTTATACTGTGGCTATAGCGACGAAAGATTTTAAGCGTTGTTGTAGCCACAAAATTAGTGCGATGAACAATGAGAGTCATGTTCGTTGCTATAGCCACGAAAATGTGTTGCAATAGCAACAAAGTTGCGTGGCAAAAATGGTCATATGTTCTAGTTTCGGTACCTCTACCCTTGTTCCTTTTGTTGCTCTCACCCTGAAAACAAAAAAAAGACATTTATTTCTCGATGTAATAATTCATGAATAGATTACACAAGTACATTATAATGATGGCCTTATTGATTTTATTTACGTTTATCTGCATCAATGGGGAAATTGGGGTTTGCCCCAAGATTTTTCGACATTCCAGCACATGTTGAAAACCATACTTGAAGCTAAGCCTCAAGTCTTCTTTAGTGGATGCCTCTTGAAAAACATTTCCCTGCAATGCATAACACCATGAAAAGTTGTTGTGATAACTCAATTATTTGTTCGCTACAGTTGGAATTTTTTTGGCTACAAATAATGATCGTTTGATTCTTACAATTTGTGCCCTTAGTTTCTGATATCCACCCTGGCCTAGTTTGTGCTGCCCATGTTTTTCTACTCTTTCCTTTGTTGCTTTAGAGGTGTCGGGGAACCTATGAAAGGTTGCAAATATTTTAGATATCGCAACTTAAATATATTTAAAAGTAAAAAAAAATTGAACATTGTTCATTGAAAACATGATATGTGTCATACCTTCTTGAACCGATTGGCCAAGTCTTTACTTGTTTTCTCAATGCCTTCTCCTTTGCATCATCCATGATTGCATTCCACTCCTTCTATGGAACCATTGGAGGACACTCATACTTATGGTTAATTTGTAAATTGTCCCTATAATTTTCCCTGACATATTTCAAATTTAAGCGAACTATTGCGATGACACCTTTTATGTTGAAGGTATCACCAAACAAGCTGACCATGTGGTTCATCAGATCATCTTTCAATTTGTCATTTTGGGCATTCCATCGTGTACGAATGGTGGGCCCAAAAATCTCCAACGCCTTCTCATGCAGGTTCTTATAAAAAACATTATTTCCTGCAAAAAAAAATGATCATTAATTAAAACTAATTTGAGGTATGTGGATTTGAATTACATGAAAAAAAACACTAAATAAATTAAATAATACCTGCAATCTTCGGTATATTGATTGGAACACAGTCTTGTTCCACCAAGAATATCACGGGCAATGATCCCCTGCTAACCACACGTACTGCGCCAGGATATAAACGTTCACATTCGATGCTACTGTCCTCTCTAACATCCTGTGAAGTAGTAGTGGGTGAAGGGCCCTATTGATTCCAACATCCGGAGAGGTTGTAGCATCTAAATTGACTTGTTGTTCAAGAGATTCAAATAGCCTCATTGGTATGGTATATTGACTATGTGTTGAACCATCACTACTACCAATACCAACCTCTACAGCCTGTACTCGATGCACGAGTGTTATCTCCAAAAATTCCTACAAAAAGAAAGCTTCAATTGATTAGATCATATCAAAAAAAGAGAACTAAAATAACATAAATGAATATATGTCATAGTTCGTAAAATATTTCAAAGATGCCACTTACCCCATATTGTTCTATTTTTTGCCTCAAGTCATCAATTTTTGCTTTGATTTCTTTAGACCTAGGTCTGATTACAATCAGTCTAAGAAGTTCTTGATTGCACTTTTTCAAATCCTTCTTCACAGTTTCCATTGGGTTAGTTGAATAAAATATATCTTCCTCGACAACCACCTCATCATCCTAATGTGGTGTGCTCTACAAACATCAATCAATAAAAGTAGTTAATTTTTTTTTATCATTACAAAAATTCACGTAAAAAGAATAAAATGCATATAATAAAAAAAATAATTACTTTAATCATGTTTAGGTACTATTATGCTATCATTTACCTAATGCGACACCATTAGTGACTTCCCACGGTCACCCTGCCACAATACAAGAAGCAAGACATATTCATATCGAAAAGTAAAAGTTGAACCATGTATAATAAACGTGATTAATGAAGAAAAAGTTTATTGTTAATATGATAGTCACGTTTACCTATCCAGAAGCTGAAGGTGTGCCCTGAGTACCCCCCTGCCACAATACAATAAGCATGATATCATCTTGAAATATTGAGCTCATAAGCATAAAAAAAGGTCAAATGTTAACAGCTGTAATATAAGCATGAATTGTGATTACTATTACATTGATTTTATTAGGTACTATTACGCTAACATTTACCTCATGCGACACCATTGGTGACTTTCCACGGTCAACTTGTGGCATATGGCCACGATCACCCTTCCACAATATAAGAATTAAGACATATTAAAAATGAAAATTACATATTTAACAATGTCTCTTAAACATGATGAATGAAAAGCATGACATATAATTAACCATGTATATATTATAAAAAGCATGACATATAAATAAATTTGTTGCAAGAGAAAAATAATAACTCATCGATCAAAGGTTGAGTTAAATGTTGTATAAGAAAATTAACCCCATAATAGAAACCCCCGCATCTATTCGATTCAAACCGTAATTGATCAACAACTCTTCACCTACAACTATTGATTTTGTTGCACATATGAATACACGATTTCCTTCGTGCCCCTCAAATATGCAATTGGGTAGCTTATGTGTTGTCCCTGGTCGTGTACTATTTATAAACCCTGCGATATTTCTGGAAGCTTTTTTCCTTCCATCAATATACATAGTAGCTCCTTTGTTCAGATTGTTGTCTAGTACTTGACAATAATTTGTTGCCACTCCATATATCCGCATACTTCGCATATATCGGACCAACAAAAACCAGTCATTGTATTTGTATCATGGTCCGACTGTCATGTCCCAAATTTGGAATTGGGTCACAATGGCCTAATCACATTAGCAATATTCATTAGAGTTTGTAAAATTGATGTTAAGGGTCAAATAATTGCCAAGGAGGAAAATTACTAGTTTCCTAGGTTTGGGGTGGAAGCTTTGGGATTTGGAATAAGGGGGATAATAAATTATGTTTAGACATTAGAATGGTTCAAGTATTTAATAAATAAAGTGAATAAAGAAATTCAAGAGAAATCCTAGATGACAAATGGTTTTGGAGACATATGGAGGATGTGGGACCCACACTAGCTTGATTTTTCATAATACATGGTATCTCTCTTTTGCAAATTTGAATTAATGGGAATGTGAACACTCTTGGGTGATTTGGTAAGTCATAACACATTTCATTGATCATCTTAGGTCGAATTGGGAAGGATTGGTAACCTCCATGGAAGATAAAGAGTCAAAGTGGAAGTTTGTGGACACTTGGGCTAGATTCCCTAGCCCCTATGACACCAATGATGGAGCATCTATGAAAACTATGACAAATTGCAGACCTGACCTCTGACATCTGACCACTATGACATGTCAGCGCCAAAAATAGGCTCAAATAAGGCGAATTTGGGAGTTGGAGAAGCCAGAGAGACTCAAAATCGAATTTGGGAGAAGATGGAAGGTTGGAACTAGGAGACAAGTGGCAAATGTGGAATATTTCCTAAATGGAAATCTATTGAATCTATTGAGAGGATTTCGACCCTTAGAATGCTAATGTTGGTTATAAAATGTATAAATGAAGTATAAGAATGGCTTTTGATCATTTGTAGAATTTGCAATTGCATTTTTGAAGAGGGAGAGCTAGTGGATGACTAGTTTCTTGCCTTAGCCAATTTCGAGGGTGAAAGATTCCCATCCAAGTTGGTAATTGGAAAGGCCATTCAGACCTTTCATTTGGAGATTTAATGGAGTCTTTATTTGCAGTTGTAAGCTACAGGGAATCTCATGGTTTCTTCTATTGCAGCTCACTCCTTCAACCATTTCCAGTTTTGATGGCATATTCTTGATCCTTGAGGGAGGGCGTTTTTGGTGAGCTATTGTACTCTTTGGGGAAGCTTTTAATGCCCCATTTATTTTTTAATATGAATTAAATACTCTTTTCTTCATCTCCAAAAAGTTTCAGGTCGAAATTCCAAGTAGAAATGTATAAATCTCATTTTTAATGGAAGAACAATGCCATTTCCCCACTACCTTGTTGTGAGCCAATGTATTGATGATGATTTCGAATGAATGGATGATTATATGATATAATTGTGATAAATATACTTCCATGGATGTATTATACAAGTTTCATGTACTGTAATTGAGCATTTGAAGCATTTTTACTCAGTTTAGTTGTATTGGGAGGTGAAATAGTGTCATTTCCCCAAGGGTCAAATTGGGGGTTTTTGCAGTTGAATGGGAGAGGATGAGAACAGTTGTAATAATCCATTAATGGTGCATGTGAGACTTTAATAAAATACTTAACACATTACATACCTCTGTTCATAAATTTGAGTGGGTTTGGAGGCATTTGGGAATCCATTTTCAGTACTTACCACAGGGGGATTTGAACCCAAATTACTATTAAAATTGCATAGTTGGTCCAGAATATTAAGAGAGTTTGAAGAGGTATTTTGGTGGATATATTTCATCCATAAAAATCATATTCAAGTTCTAATATCATTCATACACCTTCCTTGAATATTTGAAAGCTTTTGGAGTCAATTTGAGACCTAGAGACCAATACTAGTCAAAGGAAAATCACTAGTAAAGTTACCTACATTGATCAGAATTGAAAGAGGATTTACAGAAGTATTTTAAAGGTCCAAAGGCATCCCTTAAACACATATTTATGTTCTAATATCATTCATACACCTTCTCGGAATATTTGGGATCATTTGGGGAAAATTTGGGACCTAGAGATCAAAACTAGTCAAAGGTCGAACTAGGGAAAAAAAGTGGAAAATTGCAATTTTAATAAAATTCCTAATAAGGGACATTACAGTGGTATCAGAGCATGGTCCTTGCACCTATGTATTAGTTACATACATTCAAGAATAATTGTCAGCCATGTCTTACTATTATGATGAATCCTATGAGTACAATTCTTATGAGGAATATGCAGGTGCTTATGAGCAATATGAAGCAGAATGTGAATGGTACGAGGAAGAGGTGCCATCATGCAACACTTCTTACAATTTCAAGAGAAATGAATATTATTCTTATGACTTTAAATCTGATGAATATGAGTGTGTCACACCAACCAAGGATAATTCTATGAGTGAGTTCCAAAGATGGAGAGCAAAATATAAAACCTTGCCCCAACAATATCAAAAATATCAAGAATATCTTGCTTTTAGCAAAAATACACAAAATGCCATGTCTTTTGAGTACTTTGCTGAACATGTTTTTGAAAATAGGCCCAAAAATGAAGATGTGGAATTAGTAAAGAAAGGTTTATGCCCTTCTTGTAAAGAACCTTGGAGTGAGTATCATACATGTGTGCATGAAATCATGTCCCACTTGAGGAGAGCTTTTGGGAATTCTTCAAAAAGAGATTCCAAAGATATTGATCATAAGGAAAACAAGGGGCAAAATGCATCATCTTGCTTGAAGGATCAAAATGAAGAGACATCACAAGAGCATGAAGAATATTCTATTGAAAATATGGAAGATCATTTCGAGACACCTTCTAGCTTAGACATGAACCAAAAAGCATCTACTGATGGATGCTTAAACTATGAAGGAGTACCTACTGATGGGTGCTCACACCTCTATGTTGGTGACATAGAGATCACTTTTGAAAGTGTTGCTGCAAGCCCAAGTTCCATTAAGCATGATAATGAAGACCTTGTAGCAGTTGAAGAAGAACCAAGATCAACTTCCCCATCACCACTTGAGCTTCATGAAGTTGGTCCAAGCAAAATTGAAGAAGATGAGGAGGTTCATTTGCAAGAGCCTCATTTTCTTGAAGGGTCCTTAAAGATGAATGAATCTCATACTACCCCATTAACAAACGCTTTGAAGGATTATGAATCTCGAGCAAGCTTTAGCACAAAAAACACAATCCAATTTACAAATGATTGACTTGAAAATATAATATTGCGATTGTATTGCTCTTTTATGTAAGCAAGTAATTGGATTGTGTTTAATTGGACGTGACATGAAAATGAATCTATGCAACCCATAATGGATTTCAGTTCAATAATTGGCACTTTTCCAACCTTTTGTTTTTTATCCAAAGAATCTGATGTTGTATCCTTTTGCAAAATTTGAAAACTTTTTCCATCTATTTAATTTGCCAACAACAAAATGTTGCATTTTAGTTGTTATCTGTTCTGTAAATTTTGATTAAACCATTTATACCCTTTGCAAGTTAATGTCCTTGAGGTGGGGCTTATTATTGAACCAATTGAATGACCATACATTATTGAACCACTGGAATGACCACTCTTTTTTACCTAATTATCTCGTTAACTACATTCTAAAAAAAAGGAGGAAAGGAGGAGCATGGTAAGAAGTAACATCAGTTGCTTTCGGAAATTGAACTAATGCCCTGGTAGTTTACTCTTTCTCATATCGACCCTTTGGTGCTACCTTGTTTGAATCTATTGTAAACATCTGTCTTTAGACAAAACACTAGCGTCTTTTACACAAGTAGCCCTTGGCATAGATGTTGAAAAGTCATAATTATATATATAGTGGGTAAATGGAAAGATCATATAAGCCCAAGACGATGAAATGACACAAATTATTTACCCGAACATTAAAAACAACCCACTGGATGGAGAAACACCACTCACTCTTTTTAACCATTCTAGCATCCGAATCAATCTTGTAATATATAGGCTCACTGCTAAGCATTGGTCATGTCATTAGTGTTTCGTCGGACCTATCCTTATTGGTTGGGATCAAACAAACTAAATTATATATATAAATAAGAGCCTCAATGGAGTACGATTAGGAACCATCCAATTCGAGAATGAATCTAGTTCCAACAATGACACACCACGTATCAAAATAAGAACCTAATCACGTATCTTATCTTAAGATAACTATAATCACTCTTGCAGCCCTCTCTTGTAGCATCACCGTCAAAGCCAACCAATTATCAACATAACTTGTTTTTTGGAAATTTGACTATGTTGTGGTCTCAGAACTCCTATGCAGTGGACATTGTGCAACACCTGTTGGAAATAAGAGACTGGAAGAAAGAAGTGGATGCGTTCATGGTTATGCAATGTTAGAAAAAAATTAAAGGTTACAAATTTGTAAACAATTTCACACTTATCCAACATGCCCTAGCAATGGAAATTTATACATAGCTGACATTGCTAAAAGACACGTAAATTCCGAAATTCCTCATTGTGCTCAAAGATACAAAAGAGGGTAGGGATTATAGAAGACATTGTGCCCCTTTTTTGTCTCCAATAGTCTCCTCTTCTCCTCTGCTCTGGTATCGAAATACCTTAGGGTATTTTATCCTCAAAATTATTCAAGGCTATTTTCTCCTTGAAATGCCTCACGATGGTCTTGAAATTCCCCAAGGTATGTTCCTTCAATTGTTGTAGGGTATGCTACTCGAAATGTCTCAGGGTGGTATTGAAATGCCTCACGGTGGTCTCTAAAATTACTGACGGTGGTCTCGAAATGCCTCACAATGGTCTTGAAATTCCTCAGGGTGTTTTCGAAATGCCTCAGGGCATACTCCTTGAAATTCCTCAAGGTTTTCTCAAAATGCCTCATGGTGATCTCGAAATGCCTCATGGTGTTGTCGAAATTCACCTTCAGGTTTTCGAAATGCACCCTCAGGGTTTTCTCAAAATGCCTCACGGTGTTGTCCCTTTGGTCTTCGCTCCTGCTTGATCAATGATCACAAAAATGAGGTTTAGATGCTAATGAATAGGAAGGCATCGGTTATCCTACAAGAACCAGGTGAAGGTCATGTTTGTGGAGCGCTTTCTCGGGGGTGTTCAAACTAGGGCTTCAATGCAATGTGTTAAAATGTAATTTTTTAAATTGTCATTTGTGTTAAAATGCAATTTTTAAAATTTTCATTGTGTTAAAATGTAATTTTTTAAATGGTCTTTTGTGTTCAAATGATTTTTTTTTGCTCCTTCTATGTCTTTTATTAGTAGCCTCTAGTTCTATCTAGGCAAATGAAAAATAATATCAAGGATATCTCTTAGCTAGATAGATCTAAAATTAGCTATTTCAAGGAAATTATGGATTATGCCTCTTTTGGATTCATAAATTGTTATAACTTCAAGAAAATCCTAGAATATACCTCTTCCCATTTTAGAAGTATTTACATTGACCTTGGGCCTATAAATTTGGAAGTTTCCCATGCCCTACTTTAGAACATTGTACACAAAATTACAATTGTTGCTAAGTCACATAGATAACAAATCACAAGAAATAGCACCCATAAGCCATGGAATTAATATCATTTCCAATGTTAGTACTGAAATTGGAATGTTATGATACATAAATTATGTATCGTTCACATTTTATTTTCCATCCCTTTCCTACAATCGTTTAACAATTGATCTAGTCTAGTGTATAACTAGCAACAACTCACACATCAACCTAGCAACTTGGAACACGAGGTTAGTGATGGTGATGCTAATGACATCATTGTCAATAACAATTATCATCGCCACCATCAACACCATCCTGATCATCATCATGATAATCATTGTCGTCATTATCATCACCATCATCAAGAAAATCATCATCATCATAAGCATCATCGTCATCGTCAGTAATCATCACCATCATAAACAACATCATCGTCGTCATCATCGTTATCATCATCATCATCATCATCATTAGTGATGACGATGATGATGACGATGTTGATAATGAAATCATCATCATTGTAATCAACATGACCACCATCATAGCTTTCAACACTATCTAATTAGATTTAACTATCCCCCTCATAGATAACCAATGAGACCACAATACTAAAAATATTTTTCTCTTTTGCCCATTGGGTAATAAGACTTACAAAGGTGTATCCTTTCAAAAATTTATATTCACTTCTACTAAAGTCAAAGTTTCTAAAAAAAATTGCATAGTATATGGAATCCTTGGGAGGCCATTAATCTGTTCTATCCTAGAGAGAGATCTCTCCATTTGAATGGGCTTGTCCTTCACTAGTGTGTTTCACATCCAATCCTTTGTAAATGGAATCATCACTATACCATGAATACATCGAATTGTTATGCGCTTAATAATGATAATATTGATTATTTTAAGGACTGGATAAGATAATTTGAATAGGCATAGACCTTAAGATGTAACAACTCCTTTCACAAATACACTTACAACCCAACATACTAACCCGCTTGGACATTTAGATAGCAATTCATTACTTTATAAGGAAACACCATATCTATTAACATACCAACACATGAATTGAAGTAATATGTAAACTCCTAGTTTGTAACATCATTAACAAAATTCCTTAGCCCCCTTTTTAAGGCAATATCTAAATTCCTGTTATGTAGAATCAATAACCATTACCCACCATACGTTAATTCTTATTGGAACAACATGTAGTAATACAAGGGAATTACTTAGGTAATCCTCTACACATGCAAACCCCAACTACCCATTTTAATATATACCTTATACATCAATAACAAGCTGAGGTACAATGTTATCAAGAACGAACAAAATACTCAACCTAAGTTTACCTTCACAGAATACTCAACCTATGTATGTGTTTCCCCATGTTAAAATTTTACTACTCAAAGCTAATCAAAGAAAGAGCCTTGACTTACTAAACTTTTAAAATTTTGGAATGGATTCTGCCACTAAGATCCATTGGTATCCCCATCAAGAAACATGACTATCCAATACACCCATTGGATATCCCATAAAATAAAAACCATAAAGCTACAAAGAGTTACCCTAAATGACATGTAGGGATTTTTTTCCAACAAAAAGAATAATAAAAGGGATCAATCCCTTTCAATTTGAGTTGATAGCTCAATTTCCTCCCCCATGTAACATTAGAAAGTGATGATCGACTTTTTCGTTTTCTTATAAAAGATGAAGAATTTATCCTATGTTGGTCAAAGCTAATGAATCTCTCAATAAAATTGGAGGCACATAAATAAAAGCAAAAGAGAAAATAAGATACTTCAAATCTCATCTAACTCAACAAAATAAATGAGATTACTAAGGGACTTTTTTCCTTAGAGTGTATGTTTGACCAAAATGAAGTGTTTGTATAGCTTTGCCCCATTGTTAGGGTGTTTGTTTATCTTTGCCCCATCGTTATGGTGTTTGTATAGCTTTGCCCCATCCTTGAGTCTTGAAACCCTCCCATTTCGTGAAGGCATGTGTCTAGTCTAACAATATCAAATTTCAACACATAATGGCAAAGTTTGAATAAATTTCAACATTGGCCCCATTCACTACTAACTGTGCAGGATCGATGGACAACATTGGTTATGGACATTACGTTAAGGAAGGAGGGTATTTGGGATATTTACAGTGAAAAATACCTAGAATAAAATGATATGTATGAAACAAGGCCATATAAAATACTTAAATGAGTTATGGCTAGAAAAAATGTTACAAAATATCATAAAAAGATAGATAAAGATAAAGAAATCTGACTTTTGGTAACAAATGAATGTCACAAACAAGGTTGTCTTCAACATGTGGATAGGAATTTCATTGCAGATGCTAGGAGGAGTATAGAATGCATGAATAAAATGGTTTTAGGGAATTCATCTTGAATTCACTCCTTTCAATTGTTGTCATGTCAAATAGCCATGAAATTAATCTGTTATTTGACATAAAAAAATGTTGGGGTTATGTTCTAGAATGATATTTCCTATGATTTACATGGAAACAAGCATATTGTGGTATACTATCTGGATGCCCTGACCACTTGATATAAAATAAGAGTCGATCATCCAACTCACCTTCAAGCAGTGTTTGATAGATGTCATTTCAACAAGATACAACTAAATCCAAATAAGTTTATTTTGTACATCGTCATTGCAAGGTTACTTGGTTTTATAGTCTCCAAGTATGGGATCATGGTCAATCCCTTTAAATTTGAGTTGATAACTCAATTTCCTCCCCCATGTAACATTAGAAAGAGATGATCCACTTTTCCATTTTCTTATAAAAGATGAAGAATTTATCCTATGTTGGTCAAAGCTAGTGAATCTCTCAGTAAAATTGGAGGCACATAAATAAAAGCAAAAGAGAAAAGAAGATACTTCAAATCTCATCTAACTCAACAAAATAAATGAGATTACCAAGGCACTTTTTTCCTTAGAGTGTATGTTTGACCAAAATTAAGTTTTGAAGCATCTCGCTGAGCCTTCATCCCTTATCATGTGATAAATGGCGCAAGTGGAATTTTGTATAATCAAAATCCAAAATTCTTGAGTCAAGGTTCTACATTCGTTGGGGTGTTTGTTTAGCTTTTTCCCATACTTGAGTCTTGCAACCCTCCCATTTCATGAAGGCATGTGTCTAGTCTAACGATATCAAATTTCAACACATATTGGCAAAGTTTGAAGAAATTTAAACATTGGCCCCATTCACTGCTAACTTTGTAGAATTGATGGACAACATTGGTGATGGACATTACGTTAAGGAAGGAGGATATTTGGTATATTTACAGTGAAAATACCTATAATAAAATGATATGCATGAAATATTGGATCAAATATTAGTATCATGAAATGTTCTGAAGGCCCCTCCCCCACCTTCACATCACTCTCAATTCCCTAATACCCATGATCACATAAAGAAGAACATGTAACATACTAAATAAAAAATGACACAACCAAATAATTTAAACATAATACATTATTCAAAAAGATATACTCACATACCTCCTAACAATGACGATGATGGTGATGATGATGATGAGGACGATGATGATGATGATGATGATGATGATGATGATGATGATGATGATGATGACGATGATGGGGATGAGGATGATGATGACGATGATGGTGACGATGATGATGATGATGATGACGACGATGCCGATGATGTTGATGATGATGATGTTGGCAATGAAGATACTGCTAACGATGGCGATGATGACAATGATGATGATGATGATGATGATGATGATGATGGTGATGGTGATGATGATGAAAACGATAATGATGATGAAGACGATGATGATGATGAAGATGATGATGATGATGATGATGATGATGATGTTGATGATGATAATGGTGCCGACAACGGCGATGATGATGATGGCGACAACGACAACGACGATGATGTCGACAACGACGATGATGATGATGACGATGACGACAATGCCGACGATGATGATGATGATGAGGATGAGGATGAGTATGAGGAGGAGGAGGAGGAGGAGGAGGATGAGGATGAGGATGAGGATGAGGATGAGGATGAGGATGAGGATGATGATGAGGATGGTGATGACGACGACAACGATGATGATGATGATTATGATGATGATGATGATGATGATGATGATGATGACGACGATGATGATGAAGATGAAGATGATGATGAAGATGATGACGATGATGATGATGTTGATGATGCTGCTGCTGATGATGATGAAAACGTCAATGATGATGATGACAATGACGATGACAACGATGATGATGATGATGATGAGGATGATGATGATGATGATGATGATGATGATGATGATGATGATGATGATGATGTAACATACTAAATAAATAATGACATAACTAAATAATTTAAACATAATACATTATGCAAAAATATATACTCACATAACTCCTAAATTCCAACATTGCTAAAATGTCATTGATATTCTTCTTCATCTGACTCAAAATATGTATCATCATCTGGTTAAGAATCGATATTGTTGAAAGGATCTCTCATATCAACATCATCATCAACGTCATTTTCAGTTGTATAATCATCATCAATATCATCACTAACTACGTCATTGTCTGCTATATCATTTGGATGATAAAATTCTTGATCGGATTCTTCATCTGACACATCTACTTCGATGACCAACTGCTCCTGATCTGCATCACCTTCTTCTTCAACATTGTCTTCTTCCTCTGCATTATACTTGACCAGTCTTCCTCTTGGATCATATCTAACAATGTATGATGAACCTGCTTTACCTGGCACCTCTGAGTAAAATACCTTCTCACATTGAATTGGAAGAACATAAGTCTCTGTACCTGGTTCAAGTGCCCTTGTATTAACCATGGTAAATCTATTGGCATGCTCAATAACAGTTCTTTCGGGATCATGTTCATTCATTCGTAGCATGTACCATTTGAACTCAAACAAAACTATTTTAAAGGAATTAAAGTCACACTCGATTATATCTTCCAAATAACCATAGCACCTATTTTCAGATACTTCTGGATGCTTGTCACTTCTATAGGAAACATTAGTGACTTGAAAAACTGCAGTTATCCCACAATCAAATGTTTTCTTCTTGTCATCCAACTTTTTTATGGGAAATTTACGACCTTTGCACCACATATCCTTGTGGTGTATCAACTGCATCATGCCCGACTCAGTAAATAGATATATAAGAAGAAATAAACGAAAGAAATACATTGATATAATGGGAAACAACGAAAAAAATGAGTAGGGTAAATATAGTTGTCTTTTTATCTTTTAAACCACATGCTAAATCAATTTCTCTTTGCGTAAGTTCACCGAGATATTCTTCTCGATAATGATGCACTGTTTTAATCAATTTACTAACCCCTTCCCATGATAAGGTTCCATAGAATTCTATACATCGTTCTATCCATTCCTCCATCCAATCAAGATTGTTTGCAATGTATAAAAGTAGTGCATCCCACACGCGACCAACTATATGAAAAAATAACAATTAAGAATTGTAAATTAGCTATCATTAAAGGCAATTAATTTTAGCTTAAAATACCGATGGAATATTAAAAATTACATGAGTATTATATATATATATATATATATATATGAAATTGAAAAATTAATTGTATAATAAATTAAATCTACCTCATTCAATTACCATTCACTTTCCTCATTCTACCTTTCCCCAACAGGACCTCCCCTTCAAATTTGTTAATGGAGTTGACATGCCAAATGCGAGGAAGATTGATATTTTTTGCTCAATTTGGAAGATATTGACTAATGCACACCATGGATTGATATACCATATAGCCCTGCACCATAGAATCCTTAGGACATGCTCTTTGTCTAACAAAATCATTCAATGACTTCAAATGCCTTTCCACCATCCACATTGACCTTGAGTTTACAGGTCCACACAATTCAACCTCCTCACCTTGGTGTATGAGATAGTGTTCTTGTGCATTGAAAAATACTGGAGGAATACTTCTGCATTTCACACATTAGACGAGGAATTTCTCTCTTCCAATACCTAATATCTTCTTTATGGATTTCTTTAGATGAAAGCCACCTACAAATGATGCAAGAAAATAACAGTGATCAACAATATTAAGGCATATATAATAAAGTTCCAAGCTGTAAAACACAATATGTCAATAAGCTATGCAACAAAGAGAACAAACATTTTCATGCATATAAATTGTTACTTACCTCGTGTATTTACCAAGATCATATATAACTTGTTTTATGTTGTCGTCAAAGCTATATGGGAGAGATAGACGTAGAACATATTGTAGCAAAAAGCAAATCATTATTTAATGTTTCCAAATAAGAGACAACAATTACTAAAAATATGTACTAAATATAAATTATATACATAAATAATTACCTTAATGAATGTATGCTAGTCATGAGTTTTAACACCACAAAAATCACCTTTTCCGTTAAGATATTTTGTACATGTTCGAAGAAAACCCCGTTGGAAACCTTATTTTATGAATGACCTCTTTTATAGCATTGCTTTGTTGCTATGTCAATAACCATAGAATATTAATATTTCGGTCCCCATATATGACATTGGAAATAGTTGCACTTTGCAATGCATGATTGGCTTCTGCACTGTCACTACAAAAATTTTCAATTTTATATTTGTCAGACCTTGCATCTAATATCCGCCATATCATTTCTATTACATTCTTCCTGATATGCATTGTATCGAACAAATGAGTTATTTGTAGGTGCTCGTAGTAAGGAAACCTACTAAATTGTATGGGATAACTCTTCATTCCTCGTGTCATCCCATTCATGCCTTAAAGACATTCATTAAACATAAACAGAAAAACATTAACAATAATTCATGACACCCATGGTAGAGAAAATTCAATAAAAATATAAAATTCATAATATTACATGTTTATATATGCTACATATACAATTTACATGCCTCAACGATTTCTATTATATTCCAACTTCCAAAGGTGAGGTGTAAGAACTCTAAACTCATAAAAATAACAATACAACCAAATAACCAGCATGCAAAGAAGATCTGGAAAAAACAATGGATCTAATCAATAATAACAGAAAATATACTATTGAAAATTTAAGGAACCATACCTAATTAGATGACCTGGTAGCTACCATTACGTTGACAGCTCGAATGCGTGCAACTGAAGGTGGGGGGACGACCCTCCACCCAACCAACCCTCAGCCAATGGCTGAGGCCCCCGAGCCCCCAACAATTAACCCTATGCCAGAGCTTGCTTGCTTTCCTCTTTCTTGGCTCCTCTAGAGATCTCCTTCCAAAATGCCAAAAGACAAAAAAGATCCTTCTCTCCACTTCTTCTCCTCCTTTTATCTCCCTCTTCTCCCATTTTCTTAATTTCTTGTTTAATTTCTATCTTTATGCAAAATTTGTTTTCCGTTACTTCTTTTTTTCATGTTTCTTTTTATTATTTTACATTACATTACATTATATTAAATTAAATATTCTCTATATTCGTATATGAGGGTTGTTACATAGTCTCCCCCTTCAAGAAACTTTGTCCTGAAGTTATAATCTTCAAGCAATAAATACAATACTTATTCAATCAATCAATCAAGTAAATACTAGAATATATAGGTAGCTAGTACTATTGTGAAGTTAAGATATTTATATGTGTGGCCACCACATAGAAGTCTCCAAACCACACTAATACAATCAAATGCCCTAAGTTACAAAAGCTCTTAAGTAATTCCCTATGAGTCTAGTATGCAACCATAACAACAATTATGCATCATACATACAAAAGCATTAGATAATTAATTAATAATTAATAATTGTGTATTTGTTTACTTCCTCTTTCCTTACTCACCCTCTCCCTGAGAATCATACCATCCACCACCTCCATAAACCTCCCCTCCAACTTCGGATGGTCCCGCTCGCCATGGCATGATCCCTCTACTGTAACCTATCCGTGGATCATACAGTAGGCATCAAAAGTTCCCCGAGAAGTTACCGCGGCATTGCCACCTTCCCAACTTCTAGTAATAATACGGCCTCATCAGATTCTAACCGGAATCATCATATAGTAGGAATCAAAAGTTCTCCGGGAAGTTACCACGGCATTTTTCACCTTTCGAACTTCTGGTAATAGTATGACCTCATCGGTATTAACCAGCATCTGGTTCCCGGTACCCCGATCCTGATATCAAAATCATTATACCCCAGGCATCTTGAAAGGCTGGCCTAAACATCCTCCACAACACCCTCAAGGCACTAGCCCTAGGCATCAGAAGTCCTTCTACATAAACCTCCCTCCCGATGAGTATGTCTCCAACCATGGACTCTGGTCACATCAAAAGTTCTCCAGGAAGTATTCGTGGCATTTCCACCTTCCCAACTTCTAGTACTAAAGTCAAGAGATACTAGCATAGAAATAATTGTTGGGCTTGTCCCCCAACACATAATTGATTTATAGTAGCCATTCTCATTCGTGGTTATGGGATCCCACGAAATCATAGAATACTTAGCCTCATCGGGCTATTTGAGTGGATCACCTAGAAAAAATGGCACTTACCATAATGAATAATCATTAGTAACCTTTTCTCAATATAATAATATATCATGGATCAACCTTGAATCATGTGCTAACAAGCCACGAGTTCATATTGCATTACATTGCATCATAATCCATTGTCACAATATGTCATGCCAAGTTTAACATCTAATGCATTTAGGTGATCTGTGCTACCATTATAACATAATTGGTCATGATACTTTCATAATTTCACTAAGCATATCATTAACATGCCATGATAAGCTGCCATATTTCAATATTAGTACTATCAACATGGAGTAACAACTCACATAATCCATCATCATATCAAATATGCATTCTACGTGGAGCAATAAGGGTTAGAATGAAATGATAACATGTCATACCAAATATCTGATATAATCTCTTATTACCCACTAATACATGACAGAGCTGTAAAATACTAAAATTAATCACAACATGCTTTCATACCATTTATGTGCCAAATGTCATTTATCTCTAGATGCAATGATAAGCTATAATATCATTTTATGTTCTACATGTCATCTATCTTATATAACACCATAACGTCATGAAATAACATCAAGAAGTATCACATGCACAATGCATGGCTAGAAATAACAACATCAAATTTCGCATGAATAATGCATGACCACGAATCACATGTCTATAAGGCATGATTCGAAGAAACATCATGTAATAATACCATATCATGTACATAACCATAAATAAAACTATGAATTACCAATTGAGTATAAACAATCAGCGTATCATGTGCCACATGTCCTATACATATAGGTACCATAATAGACTGAGTATCCACATGAAATATGCATCATGAAAACTGAGTAGCGACATGAAAAATTGAGTATCTTCATGAAATATGCAACATGTGTCCTCTAACTTCAGAAACCATAAAATACTAACTCAGTATCAGCATGAAATATGTATCATATGTCTCCTAACTCTAGATATGTAAAATACTAACTGAATATCAACATGAATTAATAGAACCAATCCAAGTGTCACAAGCTCAAGACTACTTAAAAGGGTAAGGAACTCGCGATGCATAGTGGCTACATCCTCCCAAGTAGTTGAGTCTAGAATATACTGATCCTATTGAACTTTAACTTGGTCAAGGATGCGATTGAGTAGTTGTCGACTTGTGTTCTATATATTGAGTAGTTGTCGACTTGTTTGACCACGAATTCACATTGTGTTTGGAGGGCATCAAATTTTCCTCATAACCATAGCTTATTCCGAGCAATTCCTTAGTTGAGTGAATATCAATTACATGAAAAATGTTTCATTGTAGTAAACACTTAATTATAGAGTTTGATTTGTTAGAGAGGATCCCATACTAGTTCCTTCTAAGCAAGTATAAGTTGCCTAGAAAAAGATGGTGACTATTTATTTAGTTGTCACATATATTCTAGAGCATAGTTTACTTGTCTAGAGCGAGAAAATCATGTTGGGAGATATTTCGGAAATTAAATGAAATTGATTGGGAATAGAAACATGTAGCTTAGTGCAAAAGTGATTTTGGCTTTATATATAATTTGAAGTGAGGTTATCAAATTCCAGAAGATGGTCCTGATAGCCATTTTTCAACATCCATTGCTTGTGTTTATTCTAACATTGAATCCTTCCAATTAAGTGTGTCTAAGGATTGTGGATCCCTTTTTTTTTCAACTGAATCCCTATTTGATGTCATTGGTGAAACAACTGCAACAATGACTGCAATGATTGCCACATCCATCATCTTCCAAACACACGGCTTGGCTAATCCTAAGTTCTGGTAAAATATGCAGCCCATGCACTATAACACATTGGTTCATTAAATGCAATTTCCTTTGATCCTATTTGTATTTAATGGTGAATTTGGTTACCAAACTTGCTAAACCATTCAATTTTTATATATGTTTATCCTCCATATCTCTTCAAAAATAGCAGAGATTATAGTGACAGTCTTAAGTTGGGAGTTTACCAATTCTACTGTGGCTATGTCAGACACCAAGTACATTTTCTATACTTCATTTATTTCCCACCTGGAAAAGTTTCACAAAATATCAAAGGAAAGGAAAAATTACAGTTTATAATGATGATTTCTTGTGGTCTACTACACGCTTGCACAAAGCAGCAACCAATGACTCCTACTATGTCTAGTACACTCACAAATGTGGGAAGAGTCAAGACACCCAAAGCCAACAATGGAATTGATGAATTTAGATGGGACCATAAGCATGCTAGCATAAATTTCCTCTCCAAGGTAATCACTTTAGTGTTCACAAATGCTTTTATCCAAGATCATTCAACTGTAATTGAATTAGTAAACTTACCTATAATTAGTTGTATGTTTGTTTTTGTAGAACAATTAGAGAAGGTATTTTTCATAGAATCATACAAGGGATATGCTGATAGTTCCATTTGATCCCTCTTAACGGAGACATCCTATCCACTAGATATTCAATATACACCAGCTTCCCCACATAGACCAACTTTTCTATTTCTTTTGGGTTCTATTTTGTTGATTGGAATCTCGAAGAAAAGGGAAATAAATATAGAAATTACTTTACACATTTTGCTGCACCGTGAATGAGCTAATTGAAAAATATTAATTCACCCACAAACATGACACCTCCATAGCACTTGCATAGCTCGTCCTCCGACCGCAACCTCTTCTTCACTCTCCATGGCCATCATGGTTCCCACTCGTGCATACTTTCCCACTTTTATGAGAAAATCCAACAACTTGAATTCTTTCCACCAATTCTCCTGCCCTAATATCTGCTCTATAGTCATCCTAATACCACTAGAATTCTTAATAATTGTCTCTTCATCCACCACAAGTTGTTCAAATCTTTTACCAGATGGGTTCCAAACCTAGTAGTGGTTTCCCCCAACGAAATCTACTAGCACACGGACACATTTTTTTTTGAAACCATGACAATACAATGATACCAAGAAAATTTCCCAAATTCAAACCCTCTGCAGTTGGATCCAAGACCACAATAAAATTTCATGGGTTTAGTACTAGGATTCGATGAAGCTGACCTGAGATCTTGGTAGGTAGTGGATTCGATCAGCCCACATTCTTCCAAATGTCAATTACATTACTATGTACGCTGAAAATATCCTTATCCCTTTGAATTTGTTTACTGTGGCTTGTGAAGCTTTGGTGCATAAACTCATTCTAGGTTTGGGTTTGTATTGAACGACTGATATTGACCAACTAGTGATGTTTTAGGCCATTATTGTGCTTCTGAATTACGTAGATCAATATAAATTTAAAATTTAAAATCTAATTTTAAAACAGAGCCGTTACTATGCGATCTTTGTGTTTGGTCTGTGTAATTTTAGTTATTTTCAGGTGTCTACCACTGTATCTATTTGAAAGAAACAAATAGTGTATATCGTCTTCTAATTTTATATGAATAATGAATATTAACGTTGTTAGTATATGCCAATTCTAAAGCCGTGATTCATCCAGCGTGAATAAAGCCTCACTGACTTAAAAGAGAAACGCGTTATGGCCTATATAAGATTCTGATCCATCCATTTAAATGTGTTATGCATCAATACACTTGTAAACCCAAAAAAGTGTAATTACATATATAAGCAATCATCAACGACTACAGATCGAACCTTAAACTCTTGTACATGTTCTTTATGTTTCTCTAGTTAAAATAATATTGAATCAAAGGGAAAGATTTATCATTACCTTGAAGTCTGAATTAAGTCTCCGAGACAGCCTTTAGCATAAATATAGGGTCCTTAACGTTTTGGCGGAAGTCAGCCTATTTATTGTATGTATCCGGGCGCACGCTACAAGGCATCCTTGATTCCACAAATCTCACTGCAGCCGTTACACCTTAATACTCCAGCCGTTATTAATGAGCGGAAAGCAAAGATAGCCGTTACAGATAGATAAACAAAAGGGAGGAACCGTTACAGATAGTCACAAATAAATTAAAATAAATAGCATAATTAGTTGGTTCATATACGAGCAGGGCATATAGACGTTATAACACCTGGACTCGCATAGATACGTTGACCTTGAACAACGAGCATGACATCTTACTCTCGAAGTACCGTTCCCGTCGTCGTATGGGAGTTAGGACTGGGTTGTTATATCTTGCATTGGAGAGTGAGTGTTAGACATTATTTTACCATTCTCATGGAGGGGCATACCATTTTATATAGTTTATTGACGTGGCATGGAGGTCGCATCACTAGTTAATACATGTATTGGTTTTTTTTCTTAACCATTTGGAGAGGACGATCCGCTTGGGTGGTTATTTAATGAGCCCACAAAGCACTTCCTTTAGATTAAGGGTCCTTGCCCTGACCAGAGTTCCTGGTCCTGGTTCTAAGCATGGTCCTGCAGCAGCCTTGAGCAATATCTAAATCCCCAAAATGCCTTCCTGGCCTTCGTTCCAAAGAGACTATATAAAGATCAATAATGAACATCTAACATCCCCAAATATGGGACTACCACCTCATACACCTATCGGTTCCTAACAAACCTGAACCTGTAGGGAAAGCTCTGGAAATGCCAGTTTTCATAAAGAAGAATATCATAATGATGGATTCAACGGTTTTCCTATTATGGGAGCTTATTGCAACCATCATAGGTTGACATCACCTTTATATCTTCTCTCGAAACACGTTCATATGTGATAACGTAGATATGCAAAGTTAATCAATGTTGTTCAGAACCAGCAGCAAAAATGATATAAGCTTTAAAAATCTAATTTAAAAAAAAAAAAACTGGAAGCTCCGGTGAAGAATAGAACAGTCGCTTCCAATGAAATTACACTCTTTTTACCAACTCTGTCGCTGGGCAAGACATCTTGTCTTTTTCCCAACTCCATCGCTCATCAAAGAGTCAGGGAAAGCCCGACTGAAGCATAACGGAGGCATACTCCCTGGCGTTACTTATTTAATCAAACCAACACTAAGTCTCCACCAACCGTCGTGACAAATATGGAGATGACAAGGCCCGCCAAGCCTTTGTGCCCAATGCGTCGTCCCATGTATTTCAAGTCATAAAAGCAAACACCTAATGTGTGGACGGGATAATAAGTCCCAAAGACAAAAAGTCTATTTTCGATATGTTGAATCCCTATACTGGGATGTATTCTGAAGAGGTAGCGGTTTGAATGAACTGGTAGCTGTACGCCGTATCTCGTTCCACTTGCCCCCTCACTATTTACTTGAAGTATCTTATCATAATTTTCGTTCCCATGCCTAAGATATACACTGACATATACAAAATACCCACCAGTTCCGAGTCGTCTACATATAGCTAATTATATATATTGTCCTTATTATGAACGGAGTGTAATTCTCTCGTCCTAGGCATTGTCTCACAATACCAAGGAATGGGTCTATTCACATTGCTAATGGAAACATTCCAAAAGAACCTGCATCTAAATCACTGTATCACATATATAATTTTTCAACTAAGATGATGTTTTAAAGAACATTCAAAATGTGAGCTTCAACTACACATCATAGTCTCTTACCTGCACATCGGCCATGCATGTTCATGACCTTCATGTCCCAAATGTAATGTGCACCAGTCAACTACTTATGCAAATGATTTGAGTCAGGTTGCACCATGACTAATCTAGTACCTTCTAAGTGTTTGTTTCACACAAGCACCTACACCATCATGCTCGCCCTTTTCGTGCCTTGTTTCCAAAAAAACTCCAAGTATGTCAAACTCTTGTCTCATTATGAAGGTGACTCAACTAGTAAAACGAGCGTGCCGATTTGAACTACCCCACACACTCGTCTGACCAAATCCAATGTTCTATAAATGACACCCCATTCTTTCCGAATGAGTCACAAATCACAGTGTTGAACGAACAATGTGTCATGGTTACAATCATCACTCACATAAAAATGTTACTCTTTAATAGCATTGCATGATTGAAGAGTGTTATCCCTCCCATCAATGCTCGCCTGAGCATGTTTATACAAAACATGTACGAATATTGACACTTGGTCATAGTGATAGTACTCACTCCATATCTCATCCCAGGGAGCGAATGTGTAGTTCTTGGTGAAGCATACTAGATGATAATATTGTGCCCGTCTCAAATACCTCACGAGAATGCTTGAATTCAACAACTTGCCACCTGGACCTGTGAGAGTGTTTGATGTCTTTATAAATCTGATTTTCGTACTTCTCCATGAACTCTAGAATAGGAATTTTTTCCTTAGCTGAAGAAGATGATGCATCCATGGTAACATAGTCATATCTCTTTCACATAACTATGATATCTGAAAATCCAGAGTATGCTAAATTGAGGGGGAAATTCCTATGGAACAATGTCAAATTACCACATTCAAGGCATATTCTTCCACCTACACATATTTTGTTGAAAAACACATTCCCTCCATGGCTCATTTGAATTGGGTTTGTATCTGCAACCACGACAGAATGGAAGAAGTCACTGGTAAGATGGGTGAACCCTCTGATGGTACAAGCCTTTCTTCGTTGAAATGCCTCTGGTGCAAGAAGCATATATCTAACTATGAGGGAGCTGGGGGGATAGGTTTCCTGAAGTTACCATTCACAAATAAAACTGGGCAGGAGACGGATTTTGAAGGCACATTTAAGGTGCAACAAGCTCTACATGAGCACTGCAAGGATGCGGCATTGGGGAATGGAATCTATATCCAGAATGGAATCTATATCATGTATGAAGTATGTCATGTAATGTGTGCATGTATAATTAGATGAGTCATGGTGCAACCTGATTCAAATCATCTGCATAAGTAGTTGACTAGTGCACATTACATTTGGGACATGTGAAGGTCATGAACATGCATGGCCGATGTGCATGTAAGAGACTATGGTGTGTAGTTGAAGCTCACATTTTGAATGTTCTTTGAAACATCATCTTAATTGAAAAATTATATATGTGATACAGTGATTAGATGCAGGTTCTTTTGGAATGTTTCCATTAGCAATGTGAATAGACCCATTCCTTGGTATTGTGAGACAATACCTGGGACGAGGGAATTACACTCCGTTCAGAATAAGGACAAGGGCAACATATTTTCCTGAAGTTCCCATTTGTGAAGAAAACTGAGCAGGAGACGGATTTTGAAGGCACGATTAAGGTACAACAAGCTCTACACGACCACTGCAAGGATGCGACGTTGGGGAATGGAATCTATATCATGTACGAAGTATGTCATGTAATGTGTGCATGTATAATTAGATGAGTCATGTGCAACCTGACTCAAATCATCTACATAAGTAGTTGACTGGTGCACATTACATTTGGGACATGAAGGTCATGAACATGCATGGCCGATGTGCAGGTAAGAGACTATGGTGTGTAGTTGAAACTCACATTTTGAATGTTCTTTCAAACATCATCTTAGTTGAAAAATTATATATGTGATACAGTGATTTAGATGCAGATTCTTTTGGAATGTTTCCATTAGCAATGTGAATAGACCCATTCCTTGGTATTGTGAGACAATAGCTGGTACGAGGGAATTACACTCCATTCATAATAAGGACAAGGGCGACATATTTTCCTGAAGTTACCATTTGCGAAGAAAATTGGGCAGGAGACGGATTTTGAAGGCACGGTTAAGGTACAACAAGGTAGATACATGAGTACTGCAAGGATGCAGTGTTGGGGAATGGAATCTATATCCATAATGGAATCTATATCATGTACGAAGTATGTCATGTAATGTATGCATGTCTAATTAGATGAGTCATGGTGCAACCCGACTCAAATCATCTGCATAAGTAGTTGACCGGTGCCCACATGATCCACTCTTCGAGCAATTCCGAGCAGTGTCATGATCCTATTGTCCAAATTTTCATGTTGTCAAAAACAGATTAGTCTTTTAATTCTGCAAGTGTGGCGTGCAAGAGCATAGGTTTTCATAGTGAGGGATTTGTGCTTAAATATTTTTTTTTTAATAGTTCAACGAGTAATGAGCTTTTATATAAAAAGGAACAAGAGGTTACAAAACTCTTCGGAGAGACTAATCCAGAGCTATTTGGATTGCGAGTTCTTCTTTCTCAACATTTACCGAACTGTAATGATCGTGAAAAAATCCCAAACAGCGGCAGCTATAGTTCCTAACAAACTGTCCTAAGACCAAAATACATAAACAAGTCATATGCAGAGTAAGGGAGGCCTAAACCTTAGGAGTTCCAAACAGTTTCTGCTACTAGCCTTTCCATAATGGAATCTATGCCAAAATTCTGATATATCATAAAAAAAAAAACCAAAAAATTTCTAAAGACCTTGGAAGATCCTGGTTGAACTGATTACTGCTGAGAGATGTCTATCTTGTCGCTTCCAGCTCCTCCCACCGGCCCTTCATCGTTTCCTTTGAGCTCCACAATGCTCTTCTTGATGTTTGTTTTCATGCTGTCGATTTTGGCTTCCACCCTCCGAGAAATTCTGAGCAGTGCCATGATCCTATTGTCCAAATTTGAAGAACAAGGACAACCCTTTTCCATCTTTTCTTCAAGAGTAGCCACCTGCTCATTAATTTTCTTCTCATTAACATGGACCTCTGAATTCGTGACTTGAACCAGCGTGTAAATATGAGAGAGGGCTCGTTTCATTTCAAAATACCCTCTGAGCTTACAAAGTTGAATTTCCATTTCCTTCAGGTAGGTTTGGAATTCATCCGGGATACTTTCAAACCCCAGCGCAGGAGCAAGACCATTGTTGCCATTTTTTCCAGCAAGAAGATTCCAATGCTTTCCCATCCCCAACACTGCATCCTTGCAGTGCTCATGTAGAGCTTGTTGTACCTTAACCATGCCTTCAAAATCCGTCTCCTGCCCAGTTTTCTTCGCAAATGGTAACTTCAAGAAACCTATCCCCCCATCTCCCTCAGAGTTAGAGATGTGCTTCTTGCACCAGAGGAATTTCAGCGAATAAAGGCTCGTACCATCAAAGGGTTCACCCATCTTACTAGCGACTTCTTCCATTCTACCATGGTTGCAGATACAAACCCAATTCAAATGAGCGACGGAGGGCCACCTACGAGCTAGGTAAGGACTGGCTCTGCCACGAGCCCCGGTCGCTAATAAAGACTGCATGCTTTCCAGCTGTGGAAATCGTGTGTCCACAAACACCGAGGTGATGCGAGGAGGTTCCAAAGGAATGGGGTCGGTTTCAATGGGGATTGGGGATCCCAATCTATAGCAATTCCAAGCCAAGATAATTTGGCAATTCCAAATGTTAAGGGTTCTGAAATCATCCATCAAAACCACAGGACACAATTTTTTAGGGAACCCAAATGTTTCCATACATATGTTGGTTGCTGACCATAATTCCGCAATCCAAACCAGCTCCAACATTATCCATGCATCAACATGTTGATTGTTAGACCTCAACAAGTGAAGGAAATTGATGGTATTGAATTCTTTAACTAAACACTTCATAAGATGATGATTCTGGGTGACAGGTTCCTTACGAGTCTTTAACAAGTTTCTGGCCTCCCTAATGACCAGCATTGAATCACCAAAGACCAACAAATCATCAACTCCATCCTTTCTTGCTAATTCCATACCTTTGGTCAAGGCGAGCCATTCAGCCCCGTTGTTGGTCCTTTTGCCAATGCCCCATGTGAAATCTTTCATCTTGTTTCCTTCAGAGTCGTAGAGTGATTTTTGCTTAAATATTAAAGATAACTATTACATTATTAAGTTGATTGTTCCTTTTCAATTTTGCAAGTGTGTTTAATTTCCCTCAGTGTGCTTTAGTAGAGGAGGATTTCACAGTGATTTAAGGCATAGGTTCTTTGTTTATTTTGGAAAACCTAAAGATTATTCCTTAACCACATGATTAATATGTTTGTCTTTTGATGCTTAGATTAGAAAAACTCTCATAATTAACTCGAGGACAATTCTATGTGCAACCTTGATGGGGTTCAAGCAAGATACTGAAATCAAGTTGATGTGTATGAGTACATTTACTTTTCTTTTATTTGTTGGAATGATTTTCTCGTCATTGCAATTAGCTTTAGAAAATCAATATCAAATGAGGCTTTTTTACCTGCATAGATAGTGCATGAAAACCTTTAAATGAAAATACTTGCCATGGTTGACATATTAATTATTGATGGATTAGTGCTCTGAAAAGGGACAGTTAATTCTCCCAACACCAAGGGAAGTAGTGGATGAAAGTGGACACATGCAATTTACAAGGTCAAAATAAACAATTTAATTGGTCCTTCAAAACTCTATCCAAGGTTAAAATAAATAATTGATCTAGTCCTTCAAAATTCTATCCTCTCCACTAAGTCATCGGAATGGAGAGCATACACATTGGATCTAGATCTCATTTTTTACCACTATTGTTCATATAAACAAAACACTCATGGTCACCATTTGACAATCATTCATCTCCATATGTTGAAAGTGTTGTTATTTTGTCGTAATTCTTCTAGAGAGAATGAAAGAATCATCTTCTTCTTTTCTACTTTCATTATCAAGGGAATTCTCATTTGGCACCCGGTTGGAGATGCCCTGAAGATTGGGGCTGAAAAGGATATACATGAACCCTCCCTTGGATTAGTTGAGGAGGCCCTTCACCTTCAACAACCGATACCAAGGTGTGAATATATCATCATATTCTTTACATAATAATAGATTCTCATCCTTTTGCATGGTGCATGTTCCTTTAAATGACTAGTTTTCATATTTATCTTGCATGCATGTTTAATATTTAATATCTTTAATTTATATTAATTTATTTTCCATTCTAATATGATACTAAGGATTTCACAACCCCTTAGTAGGTGTCTTTTGCACCTATGTGTGGGAATTTACACACAACAATGTTGTTAAATTCTACATCAAGCCAAAGAGATTTGAATTGGGTAATAGAGGAAATTATATAGTGAAACTAAGTACCTCATAGGCTTAGACAATGTTAAAAGACTACCCGGTACATGACATGGTTGTATCAAAGCATAATTTCAAGTTAGTGGTAGGAATTGGAGTACTCCCATAACCTCAACAATGTTACAGGGGTGGTTGTATACATTACAAAATTTAAATTGAAATATACCATAGAATTATTGTGTCAAGCATTGAGAGTAATGAGGTGACAACATGAGGTGAAGAGATTTTTGTGTTTTTTATTATTGATTATATGTTAATAAAGACAAATGGGAAAACAAAAACCTTTTATGGCTAACTTGTAGGATGATTTATGACATTTTTGGATGGCATCTCAAATAAATTTGTTGGGTGTCTAACTCAAGGGATTCAAATTGGACACTTGTTTTCTATACCCCACAATATTGACTGCAACAAATTGAGCTAAGCTTTGAGTCATATGGTAAATATTATCTATGTATTAATTTATGATATTTTAATGATATAAATATAGTACAAATATGGACATCAAACTAGTGTCATTAGTTCATGTTAAGCTAAAATAGTTAAGTTAATCAAGAAAGAAGTCAATGATTTTATTAAAGTGTATTTAGTGGTTTGGAGGAATAATTGATTTAGATGCCTTATTGATTGATTTGCAATCATAGAAGATGGTTGGAAATGTATTTTTATTGATGTATATTCTCCTTAGGTCATACTTGATGCTACCTTGAATGTTTGTGGATGAGACTATTATTTTTTGTCTCGTGTTATCTATGAGATTAAACATGGTTATCTTCCATGTATCTCCACTTCAAAGACCCTAGTTTGTTTCAACTTTCTAATTCAAATGGTAGAGACTAAGTTGTTCACAACCCTTGCTATTTTTTCTATAGTTTCTCAAGTTCAATTAGAAGTGAGTTATTATGAAGATGCAATGAAGCATACAATTTCGTATGAAGCAATGAATGCAAAGATTTATACAATAAAAATAAATGAAACATGGGAATTGGTTAATATCCCTCAAGGTAAGGATGTCATGAGATTCAAATGGGTCTACAAAATGGATCAATTGAAAGGCACAAGGAAAGATTGGTATTGAAGGCTTACCCACAATGATTAGGTATAGATTACAATGGAACTTTTGGTCATATTACAAGATTAGATACTATGAAGATCAATTTTACTTTAGAAGCTTAATTGAAGTGGATTTTTTTTCATAAGGTTTCAAATCAAAATTTTCAAATGGTGTCTTGGATGACGAGGTGTTTGTGAAGTGGCCACTAGGTTTTGAAGATGAAATTCAAGAACACAAGGTTAGCAAGTTAAATGAGGATTTATATGGACTTAAGTAAGCTCTAAGGGCCCAATTTAGAAGGATAGATGAGTACCTTCAAAAAAATTCTTTAGCAAAAGTACATGTATGCCAAGTCTCTATGTTAAATCCACCATAAGAATTATTTGTTAATTGGATGCTTAGATGTATATGACTTCAGTTATAAAGGAAATACTAATTTGTTGATGGATGATCTTATAGTAGCAACATCAAGTGAGTTTGAGATGAGAGATTTGGGTTTAATGAATTATTTCCTTGGTATGGAGATTTTAAATTTATTAAGTGATGGGGTTTTATTTCACAAGGAAAGTATGTGATCAATTTACTTGATACATTTAAAATGAAAAAATGTAAGTGAGTTATCACACCTATGAGTTTGGGTGAGAAATTAGTTAAGGATGATGGTAGAAACAAAGTTTATATCCTACAATTTATAGGGCGTTAGTGGACAATCGTATGTACCTCACTACCAATGGATTTGATATGATGTAAGATGTGAGTTTAGTTTCAAGTTTTATGAAGGAACCTAGTGAGAGACATTTCTTTCCAAAAAAGAGAATACCAAGGTGTGTCAATGGTACACATAGTTTTGATATTTTGTACACTTCATCCAATGGCCCTAGTTTGGTTAGATGCACAGATAGTGGTTGGGAAATATCCATTGAAGATCTTAAGGGAACTTCAAGGTAAGATTTTAGTTTTGAATTAGGTGTTGTTTCATGGTTTTCAAAGAAATATCACATATTTCCTTGTCAACATTAAAGGTGAAATATGTTGTAACAAATTTAACCACTTGTTAAGTAGTTTGGTTGATATGAGTATTGGTATATTTGTACCAAGAACAAAGTATGTTCACTACCATTTTTTTGTGGCAACAATTCTATGATTTCTATGACAAAACATATGGTATTCCATGGTTGTACTAAAAACATAGATATGCAACATCACTTTATCAAATAACTTGTAAAAAATGGTTAGATTGAATTGACATTTTGTAGATCTAGTGATTGGCTTGCAATTATTCACTAAGGGATTGTGAAAGGAAAACTTTGAAAAGCTGATACAAATCTTAGTGATTACTACATTGAGTATAAAGAGGGAGATTGAAGGCATGCATTGATCTTTGGTTTAGCAATATTGAGTTTTTCTTTAGTTCTATATTTAGTTAATTGCAAATGTAGTTGATTACTTTCAATTGTAATAAAGCACGTAGTCACACGCATAAGTTTATTTTTATTTAATGGTTGAAAATTCCTATGCATGTGTCTTTTATAAATTGATGTGATCGATTCTAATTCTATCAATATAGTGAAGATATCAATTACTTATATTGATCACCATAATAGAATTTTGGAAATATTTTGTTATTATTGTTTAATTGAAATATTTGTAAATGATGGGCTTATAACCCATACATCTCATCAACTTGGATGCTTCATTGAAATTAAGTTATGTTCTTCGTAATCTACAATTTAAATTTACAAGATGGATTCAATCTTCTCTATTGCTCATCATTGACACGGATGAAAATGGCTTTGGTGGTGTAAAAGATCAAGTTTAATGACATTTTTTCAAGCACTATAATTCAACTAACTAAGTTCCAACACTATTAATTCTATTAATTGCATTCTAACAATGATAACTCTATTGATGTAGAACACCAACTATTGATAAGATGCATGGCATTTTTCAATTCACAAACCGATTATAGTATATATCTTACACAACACTCAAATGCCTATTTAAAGTAGTGGTTGATTGGTTTGTGGTTATGGAGGATTATACCGAAACATTGCCAACACACAACTAATTTTCTATTTGGTAATGGGTATGAACCAACTTTTTTATTGAATCAAGATTGGATTGTAGGTGAATTCCCAAGGATCAAATGATGTTCATAATTCCAATACAATAATGTAGTTGAGATCACTATTATGTTCACACTTCCTCAAACCAAGCAAATAAAAAAGTATCATGACAATTAATTAACTAGTGAACAAGGCACAATGACACTATTGTAGGTGCATACAATTGTTGAACCCAAGGATTCCAACAAAGGAAAAATGAACTATGGGTAATGGGTTTGAATTAGATTCATGGGATGTTATAGTCACCACCATAACAAAACAACGAAACATCAAACCATCATCACAACAATTAAATATGCCACAAAAACAATTTTTGTACCTTAGAAACCCAAACAAGAAAACCAACATTCAATAGATTTGTATTCATTCTCTTTTTTTTATAAAAGGTGAAATATACACTCATAATATATATTTTGTGTATTCCTACTTATTAGAAATGCTTTTTTGTAAAATTGTTTTGGCTCAGAGACAAAAAAAAATTATCTTCATGGAGAAAGTCAGCATCTCCTTTGTCCTCCCATATTTAAGTAGATTGCTTCACTTTGAGTTCTCATTATGCTATTATCCTTATTTTTCCCAAGATCCATCTTTCTTTAACATTCTCTTGCCCCCAAACAACATTCTTTGTTACAACGTTGCCTTGGAATTCCAATTCCAATCATAAAGTGATTTGTTTCACCTTATTTAAGCCTTTGGGCCTTTAAACTTCTAGTTTATTGTTAATTTCCAACTTTGCCACGGATACCTTTTTTTGCATTTGGAGTCAATATTTTTTATCCATTTTAGATCATTAAATCTCTTTTTTAATGCTCTATTTTCATTATGTATTTTTGTTGTAAGATCTATTACAAACCACATAAATGAAACCTTATTAAGATAGCAAGTCCATTACTTGAATGTTAGGGATACGTGGTGCACATTCCAATGTAGTGGATAAATTTCCATGGATTGACACACCCATGTTGCATAGTCTGCTTCTCACGGTACCAATTAGATTATAATAAATATTATCCAACATAGCCCAAGGAATTAGCTCACATATTGACACCGATGTTATTGAGCCATTGACTAATGTTATGTTAGCAAGTGATGCTACATTGTTTAACACACTAACTTAAATTAAACCAAATTCATGAGGTTTATAGTCTTCGTTGTACATCTAGTTATAGATATCATTATGATTTTTGACCTATGTTGCGACTCCACATATATCGCACTCAAACATTTCAAGCAATTGATGCTCGCTTTATTGCTAGACAATTATCTATAGTTATACCATATTCGTCAATAGATTTAGCCCTAAAACCCAAATTTATATTATAATTAGAGGATTATAGACTTGACTTGAATTCTCTCGGCAAAACTTATGGTTGAAAATATGTAGATAACCATGTAAGTAATCATGGTATATTATTGTTGAACGAAATAAGAATTCATTGCAACTGTAATTATTTTATTTGCACAAGCAAACTATTTTCTTGGTAAACGTTATTAAAAAATTTAGGTAATTATTATTTATGAAAAATTATCATACTTTTAATTATCAAATTTTTTAATTTTGTAAATTTTGATAGATATTTAGGTTTTATTTTCTTTAAAACAACTACATACTACAATTTAAAAATAAAAATTTGTAATTTAAAAAATGTGTCAAAAATGCTCTCAAATTTATAAAGAAAAACAAACAAAAAAAGAATACAATCCTTCTTTTCAAAACTTATAAAAAATAGTGCTTTAATGAAAGAGGTGATTTTTATATGCTTTGACATTTTGACCAACATGTGAGGGAAAGCATTCCTAGTTCTCCATGTCCACATCTACAAGCATTTGGTGTAAAATTTCTTCTTCCTTGAGCTCCTCACGTCCTAATCCCTATGACATTTTGAGTTGGTTACAACAAAATATGATCTTGTGTTCAAATTTGTAAACAAATGATGAAAGATTACATTCACCTTCTAAAGCTTGGATTTGCCTCTTTTGCTAGAGCAAAGTTTCCATTATTACAGCATTGCCATAATTGTTATGTATTTCATCTTGGTTGTGCAATTTATATGTGACTTCTAGAAGATTGAAGTCATGTTATCATAGATGAGGTCCTCGTGCCTTCACAAAGTTTTATGTATAACATAAATTTTACAAAGAGGCAGGAAATGCCCAGGAAATGCCCAAGGTGGGAGTGATTACTCAAGCTTTCCATTTTCCATTGTATCCAAATTATCTCAGCCCAAATTTTAGAATCCCAACTATGCCATGCAATTATCCTATAGAGACTCAAAAACACACCAATTGACACTTCTCTTTTACATGTAGGCTTCCAAATGATAGACTTAGAGATCGCCCTATAGACCCAAAGGACAAAGTATGGAAAGTATGGAAGCATCACGGGAAGCATCATGCCTAAAAAGTAAATAATTATTAAATTTACTAAGTGAAATAGCATGAACCCTAGAAGATCAAGAGTTGCCAAGGTCATAGGTCATAGAGAAACGAAGCACAAAACGAATTCTCCACCACTCCCAATAGACACATAATTTCCACCCTAAACCACTATCAAATCTAGAATCAAACTTCCAGCTAGAGCAAACAACTCAACTAATTGTTGTTGAAATTACCTCACCTACATACTATAGCTTAATTGTTGTTTGAAATTGTTAGCCTTTATCTTCATGAAGAAGTGTGTGAAGGTATCGTGGATATGATATCCATTAATATTTATTTTCACTTATAAATTCCACCTTGCATTAATGAAGAAGTGCATAAGATCCATTTCCATAAATATTATTTAAGTAAATTTGTAAAATATATCTTAAAAAATAAAATAAAACAAAATATATAAAAAATCAAAGTTTAATTACACAAGTTATTGAGATATTTATCACCGTTACACAATGTACTAAACCCAGACATGGACTAAAACCCTATATGAGATTTGAATATATGAGATTTGAACATAAATGGATGGACTAAACCCAAACATGGAATAAACATCACACCTTAACACATGCATTACACGACGAAAAAAAGTGTATATTATTATTTTGATAATTTAAAAAATAAAACAAAAATCAATTTAAGAAAATCGAATGGGTAAAGAATTATCAAAAAATTTATATTATTTTAAAAAATAGTTAAAAAAAATAATAACTTAAAAACGAAGGATAATAAAACTCTTGAAAATATCAATTTTAATTCAATTTTGAAAAGAAGACAGTAATATGAAAAAACACTTGTAAAGTGACATGACATGATCTCATAGTAACACAAAATTTATAATGCATGATTTTAACATCGAATTATAAAGCTTTAACGAAGATATTAAGAAACAGCTACAGTATTTGTGGAACTCTTACAATATATGTATGGGTGGAGCTCTGTTTATTGTATATGTCTACACAAGGTTCCACCAAGATAAACATTTAAAACCCATTTGCCTAATAAATAGGTTGTATCTAGCATTAACTAAATCAGAGCTCTGTTTATTGTATATGACTACACAAGGTTCCACCAAGCTAAACCTTTAAAACCCATTTGCCTAATAGATAGATAGTATTAACTAAATCACTACTTTGTATCCACGCAATTATCTACACTGATAGATAGGATTTCAGTATGTGGAGCTGGACGTTCTTAATTTACAACTCTGCAATTTTTCCGAATCTGACCGTCGGTACCAGTGAGCGGGCTAATACTTCCCATCCTTATCATGGAAGTAACGAAATCCTGAAAGAAGGTGCTTGGATTGTTGCTGTAAGTGTCTACCAGAGACTTGGTAGGAGCGTCGCTGGCATAAAGTTCCTGATCAGACTGTAGAAGCCCGCTATTATTCTGCAGATCCTTGAAATAATTGTTGTCGAACCAGTCTTTTGACCTGCGATCCAGAGGAGCCAGCGTGTTGTTATTTCCCGCTGCTGGGCAAAGACTCTGAAGATCAGAGAGGAACGTCGGCGAAATGGTCGAATCTGGGATACCGCTATCATTGAAATCGAATAAGCGGCTGTTGAATGTGACACAGCGGGCGCGCCCAATCGTGTGACCTCCTGAGTTGAGGAAATATTATAATACTTTTCAGCGATGAGCTTCAAAGATTAAATCAGCAGACAATCACGATTAAAGATTCACCTGAAAGAGCCACAACATCCGTGGTGTTGAGACCTACAGCTTCAAATTTAGAGATAATTGTATCTATGGAGTCAGTGGGAGCTGGAATGTCCGCGTTCGCCGCAGTTCGGCTGGCAGTTGTGCTATCCCTTCTGCCTAAGAGAACTTGCCAGAATGGACCTCCGCTCTACAAATACAATTCAAAAGGATTTTCTATTTAGAATCTATAATTTCTGGAAATCCACATGAATCCATGAAAACTTTACATGCGCTGAAGAAATTGAATTGAATTGAATATATACTAAAAACACAGAGGCGCGAGCTGCGAGGGCCAGGATATCTGCGCAGGACACAGTTTGGTTGCATTCGGTCTCCAAAGCTGCCTTCACGGCGTCTATAACCTCAAATCCTCGTATGGAATTATTATTTGGGGCAGCCGTCTTTTCCCCTGTGAACGTAGCATTATCATCAAGTAGAATCGATCCATCGCAACCCTGCATATAATTACAAACAAGTTACACTGATACTTAAATTCACGATATTTATATTCATTTTTATACTATTCTCAAAATTTTCATTAATAAAACTTCGAAACAAAATACAAACTTACGTTTACAAAACAATCGTGAAAGTGTAATCGGAGAAGAGAAGCGGCCATTCGTGTTTCATTAATTATTGCTTTCTGGACAAGCCCAAGCACAATATTATTGACGCCGGGGCATGAGGTCTGATAGAAAGTAGTGGTCAACTGAGCCTTCACTGTAGCTGCACAAAAGCTCAAAACAGCAAAACTTACAAACGTCAACGATCTTCTCGCGGCCATCTAATTGTCTGAGCAACGTCTATATAATTGCTCCTTCAACGTCGTTCTTGCTTGGTGATGCTGAGGTTGGTTTTAGGTTTAATTTATAGAGACGAAATTCTGTGGATCAGAAATGGTGTACAGCTCAACTAAGAGTAATGGTGTCTTTACTCGGCCGCCCCCCATTATCTTGGGCAGCGAATAGGAATGAAGGAAAGAGAATCCACGTCTCCTGTCATGCACGATCGATCGACTTGAACTATTCAGACGGCGGCGCCGGGGTTTTCCCGTCTGAAACACGGAACTGAAATAAAGAAATCTCCAATCGAAATGAATTATAAGTTATCTACCTCAAATAGAAGTGCTGGATGCATGAGCCTTGCCGGCCGTATCTACCACTAAACATTCTTTGTTTTGTTTTTTAATGGATGGTGATAACGTGACATCGCCGTCTTCCCTGAAATGCATTTTACAGCACGCTTGATTACGAAGAAAAATGAAATACGATGCACACAAATAATATATTACACCATTTTAAACCTGATTTGCTATTTCGAAAGCTCTGCAAAATTTATTAAGAATTCTCCATCTTTATCTTATCCCTTGCGTGATCATTCCTATTCGCTCTGAGTCGAGTGATTCAAAACAAAGTTCAAGAAGCCGTCTCCGTGAGAATAATATAAAGAACGAATTGACCCATGTTTTTTTATTTGCCTTTAATAAATCTGAATATACGACAAAATAGTCTACACTATGTCAATGATTTTATTAATAAAAAATATCATGAAAATAAAAAATAAAAAAATTCAGATTTTTAATAATAAAAAGTTTGCAATACCAAGAAAGAGCATTTTGATAGAATCTTAAAACATTAACTTACAATAACATCATCATCACCCACTTAACATAGATTCCATAATTGGAACATGCCACTAGGAGGATGACTCCTCTTTATCACTTGAAATAGACAAAACTAAGAAACTACAATATTTTATTGTATATCACACATCTCTAAAATAAAACAAAACTGAATTTTTTAATATAAATTATATTTAAATAATTACCAAAATTAAAACATTGGTACATTAAAAAAACTATCTTTATCAACTAAAATATGCAAAACATTAAATATATAAAGTTATGTGCAACATTACATAATAAAGTATACACATGATGAATTAAATATGTAAAGTTATGTGCAATATTACATAATAAAGTATACACATTATGAATAACTTCTTTAAAATTTATACATTATTTTTTAAACACATAATTACCTAATAATCAAATTAATATAATCAAAATCAATTTTTTATCCAATTATATATTTTAATCTCAAATATTTCTACCATGACACCTTCATCATATTAACTCATCTATAATACCAATTGCATTGTGCATCTAAATATATTTGAAACAAAATAATCAATCTCTAAAATTCCTTGACCATGTTAATTCATCTATAATACCAAATGCAATGTGCATTTAAATATATTTGAAACAAAATAATCAATCTCTAAAACTCAACATCTACACTAGCAATTGCTCTTTCATATGTGTGATAATGGTCTACATGTGATTGTGCTAATCCAAACTATGATTGTACATCATGTAATGATTTTCCATTAAAATTTTCAAAAAACCATTTTTTATGATTAACACCTTCACCATATTAACTCATCTATAATACCAATTACTTGCATTGTGCATCTAACTATGTTTAAAACAAAATAATCAATCTCTAAAATTCCTCCACCATGTTAACTCATCTATAATACTAAATGCAATGTACATTTAAATATATTTGAATCAAAATAATGAATCTTTGAAACTCAACATCTACACTAGTAATTACTCTTTCATGTGTGTGATAATGGTCTACATATAATTGTGCTAATCCAAATTATGATTGTACAACATCATGTAATGATTTTCCATTAAAATTTTCAAAAAAATTATTTTTTTATGATTAACATTCTTATAAACTAGTCAAATCTGTTTTAATAAAAATATATATTTATAAATATGACAAAATTTTAATATATATGTTAACCTAATTAATTTATTAAAAATACAATTTCAAACAACCAAAATACAAGTGCGGCTTTTTTATATACAATTCCAATATCCACCAACATTCCCCAACACCAAACTTTTTTTTTTTAAATACATTCACATTACTTTTATATTATATTTATTTCAAAATAATAAAATTATTTTATTAATCTATAAAAAATATAATGAAATATCAATTTCTTATTATCTTATCTATACCACCATCATATTCTAAGATATACTATAATGTATATTCAATGTATCACAAAATCATTTTAACAACTTTGAACAATGACATACTATAATGTCTATTCAATATATCACAAAATCACTTACACCAACAATAATGTATATTAAGTTTTTTTTAAATAAATAAAATTACATACTAGTTATCTATATAGGGTCATGTTAATATAGTTCTTTATTTCATATTCTAAAGTATAGTTCAATGTTTATAAATTTAATATTTATCATTATAAATATTTTAAATGTTTTAATGACATACTTAGAATTAGAAAAAAATATTAATTTATATTTTTGGTATTTTTAATGTTTCTAAGTTTATTATTTTAAATATTTTTCATAAATATATAATTTTAACTTTACTCTTAGTTGAAAAAATAAAATCATAATATTTATAAAAATAAAATCATAATATTTATAAAAATAAATCATAATTTTTAATGGTTTCGATTTGGATTTGGTTCACATGTGCACTTAGTCCAATTTTTTTCAATGCATGTATCAATAAATAAAATCCAAACTCTTAGTTCATAGTCATATAACGCATTTTGCATGATTTTTTATGAGTAAATCCCTTATGGTTGTTGCATATTAAAAATAATTATTCTATCCATTCATTTAAGAAATCACTCTTTTATTCCATCTAGTGCAATGTCCAGCCAAACTATAATGTGACAACCAAATAATTCATCAACTTGTAATACTTCCATCAAATTGTATTGACCTATATGCTATTTAATAATTATTGTTCACGTTATGATCCACGTGGTCATCTAAGGCCTTCCCATGCTTTTTGCAAGAATATTATGCGCCTTTAATAATTATTGATTCCTCTTTATGCTCCACGTGGTCATCTAAGGCCTTCCCATGCTTTTTTTCAATATTATTATGCCATTACGAGAGATAGTGTGTTTACAATTTATCTTTCCATTGAACTAAAGAATACCTAACACAAATAACCAATAAAGATTTATGATTTCAACAATATCTTTCCTTTTTTCAAGTACACTCTACTCATAAGTTCATGTTTTGGTTAGGGTTCATGCATTTTAGGGATTTTGCCTCTTAGTTTTATCTTGCCATTCTTATAAAATCTAGTCTAACACAAATAACCAATAAAGATTTATGATTTCAACAATATCTTTCCTTTTTTTCAAGCAACTTAGCTTCTTTGAGTTCAACATGTATACTCTACTCTAAGTTCATGTTTTGGTTAGGGTTAATGCATTTTAGGGATTTTGCCTCTTAGTTTTATCTTGCCATTCTTATAAAATCTAGTGTTAGAAACCATCATAATATTTTTAAAATGAGAATAGAACACACACTTTTTCATACACCATTACCATCATTCTTTTTATTATACATATATAAATTTATAATGTTTTTCATCATTGTAAAATTAATATAAATTGGTTGCAATTATATGTATGTGTTTCATTTTCACGTTAATATTATTTTTCACTTCATTCTCAACATATTCTAGATCACTTTATTTTTCTCTTAAATTCAAGGAAATATTTAAATGTTTTATACTTTTGTGTTAACAAAAACACCTAGATGTATACTCTAATCATATATAAGTTATAACACCCTTGGTTTGAAACTTCTAGTTTGATTATAGTAATACTTAAGTATGGTTATATGGTTATGAATCCCTTGTACTTTTGTAATTATTAATATTAAAATCTACAACTGGTTGTGTGACTGAAGCAGAACGCTGAAGAGATCATGAACTCATGTATTCACCAGAGATGGTAAGGGGATTAATAGTGGCCTAAGAGATAAACTATGCCATGACCCTTAGGTACCTATTAAACCCTTAAAATATCCCTAAAGTTTATCCTAAGTCATGGGTATGTATTAATCCCATTTTATTGAATTAAAATTTATTATTAAAATAATAATTATGACTTAAGTGGGTTTAAGTGGGATTAGGGGGAGCTTATATGTTTTTTATTTTAAAAATATAAATACAAAGGGGAAACATGGGTCTCTTGGAGAGCCCACATGGTTCCATCTTGCCATGTATTTTAAACTAATGCATGCAAAAGGAAATTCATTATTCCTTCATCTAGGAAGAAGAATCCGTGCAGGTGGGAGGTTTGAGCGAACAAGGAAGTGAAATTTTAGAGTGAACAGAGGAGAATGATTGACTGAGAAGGGAATCTGATAAGAATTCCTGAGTCCGTGAACAAGTTTGTTGGAGTTTTCCTAATGAAACTCTATCCAATTTTTCTCTGGTAGTTCCAATGAAGTGGCAAATGGTGTAGCTAACTATCTTGGTGGAATTCTAAGCACAGATGATAGTGATGTGTTTTCACTGTTGTGTAGTCAGAAGGAAACCAAGGAAATGATATGCATTGTTTGGCATGGAATTGGATTTAAGTCAATTGCATGATTGCCAAGAGTTTAATCCTGAGAAATTATGAGACTGGTGAGATGTATGTCTAGTGAATGTATGAGTCTCGGCTTGGGGGTGATTTTGTTGAGAGATTAATGAGAAAATTTGCCTATGGATGATTTTCCTTGTTTAATTCTCTGAGTTTGGATACAAGGAATGATTTCATGTTTTGCTTGGTTAAAATTCCGGTAGATGGAAGCAGATAAGTTTTAATTTCTGGAAATGATGTTTTTTTTTCTCAATATTAATTATTTGAGGAATGATAAAACAATTGCCATAGTTTTCTGTTTTAAATTTCTAAAATGTGAATCTAAAGAACTGGTTCATGCATTGCTTGGTTGAAATCTTGTATATCGAATGGATTCAAGTTTTATTGCGCGTGATTACTACTTACTGCACAGTTCAAATGAAATGTGTGTTAAAATATGTTGAAGAGTTGTAACTCTTATTTTTCATATAAATCAGAAAAAATAATTTATAAATACATAAATGAAATTGTTCTAAATAATTATTTAAAGAAGTTTAAATATTTATGTTGTAGATGGGTTTGACCTATTATGCTTGATAGTTTAAATATAAACAAATACCATATGCTAAGGCTTGATTATTATGTTTTGCATTGGATGATTGGGTGGTTTTGAAAACCATATGTGGAATTTACAATGGATGGTATTTTGTATTTCAAAACCACTCTAAATTGGATTATTATATTTATGTGGAAGCTTAAGATTTAGCATTGGTTATTGCATTATGTGCATTAAAAAGATTATTACTTTTTATCATAAATAATTTATGAGAACCATAATGTGGAGTTCCTATAACATAGTTCTTACTTGGGCAATAAATTTAATAAATATGTTGGATTAATTTTTTTCTTTGTTATAATATTTTGGGAAAATGCATAACTTAAGGAATAATTATGCATATAGTTTTATTAACATTTTTTCATTTTATTGTGAAGATTAGTGCCAGCCTTCAATTAATGTTTAATGCATAGTTAATGTTTAACCCATAGTTCTTACTACACAGTAAGTTTAAAAGATACTACGCAGTCCTTAGGTTAGTATTTACAGTGCAGATAGTTTTTACTGCACATGTAGTTTTAGTGCGGCACAATTCTCAACAAAAGGTTTGAAGCGCTTCTTAGGAAAGTATTTATAAGGATTGGAAATGTTGTCTTCCAAACCTTGGTTTATTAATGTATATTAATAGAAGATATATTATGGGTACTAAATATGGTGTAAATTTTATATGTGTGAAATGGGTTACACATGGAGATAATTATGCTTCCTCTAATATGATTTTATTTGTTATGCATTTGATATAATATTTAATGGGTCTTATGAAATAGTTTAAGCTTTCACTATTTACTTTTAGTTATTATACATTTTAATATTAACTTGTCATAAGAATGCATATAAACATTATGCATATATGTTTTATATTTTAAAAAAATGTGTCTTAAGTTTAATGTAACGAAGAGTGCGTTACAAAGTGGTATCAGAGCTAAGGCTACAACTCTCGAACCTCAAGGGAATCTGTTTTGCTTTCTGAAAGAAAGTGAATGTATAAATGCATCTATTGTAATATATAATAAGTTAATTAATAGTTCATGTTGGTCACGAGTAGCTGACCTTATAGCTCTCGGTCTTATTGAGTTTGAAAAGTAAAGGTAAACCTTGCTTGGTTATCTTGCATGGAAAGGATGGATTAACTTAGTTTCCATGAGGTTAATCTTGGTGAGACAAGATGTTTGAATAATTTGGGCACTTCATCATAAGTTTTTTATTAAGATATTTAATGTATTATGTTCCTAGATAGAAATAAAATTTTCGAGTTTTTGAAATTATGAAAAAAGATTTTGTAGATAGAGACCAAACAGGAGTTTGTCCCTTTGTTGGAATGTTATGTACATTATCAGCTTATATATATATATATATATATATATATATATATATATATATATATATATATCTTCTAGTGGTTCATATTTGTACATGTAACTATATGATGGAATTTTTATTGCAAATATAATATTTTTTGTCTCCTGAAGAGTGTGGTGCTTTGGGACTATCTATAACTGGCAAGATAATTTCTCAAAGTAAGAAAATTTGTTGTTTGATGTTGTGGGTATGACTGTATAAAGGATTTATTCTTAAAGCTTAAATTGTATGAGACTTGGTTGCTAAATAAAGTCTATATCATACCCTTGTCTTGGGTTGTTAATGGTGAAGAATCTTTGACTTATTTCTCCTTGGTTAAAATCCCATTGTGACCTCTGATTGTTGGGTATGGTCACTACATCTGTAAATTGTCTTTGGTTATCCTTGTAACTGTACTCTTGAACCAGTTAATAATTTATGTTGGATGTTGGTTGTTGTTGTCAAAACCATAATTATTTACTAGTGATATGATGAATGGTGCATCGACCCTGAAGGAATTCCTTAGCACTGGAAAAAATTGATGTAGCTCACTGTTATGTTGTCCTTAGGAAACCGGGAAAGGGGAATGCATTGTTTGGCATGAATCTGGTTGTAGCCAATCCCTTGACATGCTAAGTAGCATGTGTCTCTTGTATTTACATGTTTTCATAACTTAATAGCTTGTATCGGTGTGGTATGCATAGGCTGCATAACCTGTGGGGTCATATTAATTGCTTGATAGTTGCATTAAAACTCATAAGAAGGTTGATTGGTTTGCATATTTGGGATGTCACTAGTAGAAAAATGGGTGATAAATGACCCAGTGACGAAAAAAGTTGGTCACATGTGAAATAAATAACTAAACCACCAAAAAAGTTGGTTATCACGGTGTTTTAAGTGATTACAACTAAAAATGACTAATTTAGTCATGGGATAAAAAATATGAATAATTTAGTCATGGGATAAAAATATGACTAATTTAGTCATGGAATAAAAAATACGACTAAAAAGTCTAAGTTAATAATTAGTTAAGATGTCCTAATTATCAAATATTTCTTTCTATACGTTACACACAAATTAAGAGTGTACATATATAATATAATATAGGATTTTATAATTATATATAACATGTTTCTATGCTTCTCTAGATATGTCAATATTGTAATTGATGTAATAAACCTAATTACTTCGCAATGACTAAGGGGGTCCCTAAATCCATATGCAACATTAAAATTTAAGAAATTGTAAAAAAAAATACAATTTCGTAAATTTTAATGCTACAGGTGGATTCAAAGACTCCTTCTAAGGGGGTTTCTGAATCCATCTACCGCATTAAAATTTACAAAATTGTTAAAAAAAATACAAATTCATAAATTTTAACGTTGCAGATGGATTGAGAGACCCCTTCTAATTAAGGGGTCTTTGAATCCATTTACAGCGTTAAAATTTACGAATCATAATGATGAGGATGACTGTGATAAAAATTTGATTGAAATAATGAGCCTATGAACTGTTATGATTTGAAATGCATAAGCAGTCGATCTAGACCTCCCAAGCATGGGTGCCTAATTAATAAGTATGGATCAGTTGGCCTTAAGCTTCAAAATAAAAATTATATTGTAGTTAAATATTTCCTAACCTATGGAAATGAAAATATATGAGCCTATGAGGTGTTGATTCTCAACATTGCTATGATTTTGAAGTGTCAAAAGTACATTGCACTAAAGGCGAACCTAGTAAATTTTGTTGCATAACCATTCCATATTCACTGTCATATCCAGGGAAATGTGCTTGTCATGTTTATGTCTTGTTTCACCATTTTTTCTTACATATGCCCCCTTCAACACACTTTCCAAATTTTATCTCGTGTATTGTCATGTAATGGTTAAGTCAAGTTTGCAATTTGTCGTTTATTCTTAGTTTCATTGTCATGCTATGGAATCAGTGTCACTGCATTCAAGTCATCACGCTAGTCATGATCATGTCTCATTTGGAAAAAACCATTGTTGTTTGACCCTGTTGGCAGTTTGTTGAAATTTCAACCAGTTAAATTGTTTGTGTCATGTTAGTTGAAATATGTCAATTTTATGTTGTCCATTAATTCATCGGATGCATCCGTTTTTCATTGTTCTCCTTGTGCATAATCTCAAAGTAACCCCCTATGTGTATCTTCACTGAAAAACGCCAATGCCTTCCAATTTTGAAAATAAAAGAATACTCGCCCATGCTTTTCCTTACTACCATTCCTTTTTCCCACCTTTTTTCCTTTTATCAACCAATATATTCTACTAATGATATATCGCATTTTTCACCCATGATATGTTGACCATTCTACCATCCCCATAATCATTCTGTAGCCATCTATTGATTATTAAAATATATAATAAACAACACGTAATAGTTTTGTAAATAATTTACAATATATAATGTTAATATATTAATCAAAATATATAATAAACAACACGTAATAGTTTTATAAATAATTTACAATATATAATGTTAATATATTATAAGTTACACTTACATGGATGCCATTAACTTCAATTACATGGGTGCCCATACTATGACAATCAATCAAGTTACATGGGTGCCATTGACTTCAATTACATGGGTGCCCATACTATGACAATGAATCAAGTTACATGGGTGCCATTGACTTCAATTACATGGGTGCCCATACTATGACAATGAATCAAGGCTCATACTATGACAATCAATCAAGGCTCTGGTGATTCTCCATGTAAAAACATCCAATTACTAGGTCATTTGAAAAACGATTGGTTGAAATAATTTTTAACTATTACATAAAGGTCATATAGTTTTTTATATTTCAATTTGTGACGTACATTATAAAACAATCAACAAAATTTATTCTTCATTTAGAAGACAAGTTCTTACCTACTTTGAATTTTCAACTTTCAAAAAAAATTGTTATTTTTAAATATAAATATTAAATTATAGTATTTGCAATTTGGTCAATCAATTAAAATTTTAGAATCCCTAAATTATATATATATATAAAGTTTATATGAAAATCACTTCAATATAAAATATTATAAATACACCATATTATATTATAAAATGTTATAAATGCATCATATTAAATTTGATTTGAGGTTCGCATTTAAGAAAAGGATAGCACTGATTTGCTGATTTGCGGCCTGCGTTTTGGACAAGCTCTGCTCTGCAACTAGAGCACATCTACGGCTACGGGTTCGAATACTACTCTTCCTTTGAGATTTGTGAAACGCATGATTTTGTTGCTCGTTAGGTTAGTATTATTATTTTTTTATATTTTTTTTCTCTTTTACAATTTGTTGTCATTTGATTTGTTTAGGGTTTCGTTTGATTTGGGTTCCTCTTGGATTCCCCTCCTCTCGTGTACTGCTTCAGGTATAGCTACAGGGTCTCATGGTACTTTTCTTTTACTGTTCTTTTGTTCCTCCATAAGGTCTGTGGAGAAGGTTGTCTTACGACCAGCTCCCCCATTTGGAGTGGCGGCCACACTGCCCTCCGTTTCCCTTTTCTATGTGCAGCCATTCTCTCCAAGAAGAGCTGCCAAGTATGGAAACATTGGTAGCCAAGTGGGGTTTTTAATTGTTGTTGTGTTGTATCGTTTCTAATTCAGTGGAAAGTTATATAGTATATTGCAACAAGAAAAACAAGTTCAAGGAAGAGAATGGTTTGTTTACTATTCTGTTCAACAAGTACAAGGAAGAGATTATGGTTTGTTTACTATTCTGTTCTTTTAGCGCATTGCAGTGGTACTTTCTGCTTTTCTGCCATATAAATTCAGTGCCCACCCTATGATGTAATTTAGTGCCTAAGCTAGTTTATAATGTGTCTATGTTGGATTTCCATGGGATGCACACTGAAAGATTTAACAAACCAGGCTACTTTACTCATTAACTAGTCAAGTAAGACCAATTGTAAACTCATCCAACAATAAACTTACCGCAAAAAGTAAAGCATATTGATCAAATAAATAAGAAAAACAGAGTCATGTTTATCACACATGTTACAAAGTAACAATGCAGTTAGATTAGAAGATTAATCAAAACTATTGCACATTAACATTTTAAGCATGGATTAACAACACACTAATCAGAAAAAGTTGGGAAATGTCTTTTGCAAGTAATTATATTTGTAATTGGAAAAAACCTGATAGCTCTTAAATCCCCTCATGAGATCTAACTATATTATCCCACTACTATATGCTTTAAATATAAAGCTTGCTTGTTACTACAAAGGTATTTATTTACAGCCAACTCTAAATTTTCCATGGCAACCCAAGGTGAATCACAATTTTGTTTCGCACTTATGTGTTTCGTTTGAAGAATCTAGTCCACAATATGGTCATCTATCATTAAAAAAATGATTTGAAAATTGGATTAAAGAATATGCATAATATAAAATGCTTTATTAGGATAATATATATATATATATATACCAACCATTTATTACAGATTTATATTCTTGAAAATATTTGATAGAAACTTCATCACCAGATTTCTTTTGGAATTAGTGCAATAATTTTTCTTAACTCTTTTTTTATAAGGTTTTGTGCTTCTCCCTTGTTCTTTTCTCCCTGGGCCAAGAGTCTAAGGTTACCAACTCCTCTTTAAATATGTCAAGTACTAGAATAGTCATGGAGCATTGTTTTAAGATATTATGGAGTTGTATAGCAACCAAACATATTAAGAAATGGTTACAACACATCTTTACAAGATAATAACTCTTTATTATAATATCTTTGCATTGTCTCATTGACACAATAAGAGCTTCTATATATACCAATTTCTCCAACGTAATTTATGTAGACCTAATTTCAAGTAAACCTATAAAATGAACATTTAGTTGAACATTGTGGTCCATAAGTTAAGTTACATTGAACACATTATTTCATCCTTGATATGCTTCTTCCTTAAAGCATAGGACAATACCCATTTGTAAAATTCATATTGGAATTGTACATATTGGCGCCTTTTTTTGTTATTGATTCATTTATAACATCTATTTTTCTGGTATGGTACTTAGATAAGATATTAATTCCATCTCTACGATGTATGAATGTGACCATCCGTAATAAGAAAAAAGTTAAAGAGAAAAATGTTGGTGACACTTTTATTCCACTCTCTGAACGTCTAGAGAAGATAGATACGGTGCCTACCTCTGTGGCAGTTTCACCCCTTGGGACTCTTAGAGCAAATGTGTCTCCTAGGAGGTCTCCTTAATGTCAATACTCTCTTTTAACATCCGAGGTATTGGTGGGGTTTCTAAGGCTAGGACCCTTATCAATTTTTTAAAAGCTACTAGCCTAGACTGCTTTCTAATCCAAGAAACTATGTGCCCGGCATCTCGAGCTATTGAATTCTTCTACAGACATTGTTCGGGTTGGTATTTTAGAGCTATGGACTCTTGCGGGCTCTCGGGAGGTTTACTATCTGGCTGCAACCCTTTAACTACGACTTTCCAAACCTACAGGACTATGGGGGGCTACTTATGAGGGGTCATTTTCTCACTAGAGACATAAACCTGGAAATTCTAAACATTTATGCCCGTTATAGAGACAGAGAAAATTTTTGGAGGAATCTGGAAGCCTTTGGATTACTAAACTCCCAAATTTGACTGTGGCAGGTGATCTTAATCTAACTTTATCGGTGGCTGAAGTTTGGGGTCCATCGGTGTTGGTTGATGATTTGTCAATTTTTTTAAAGACCTCTTTCAACGAGCACACTTGATCGATGTCCTACCTAGGAAACTAGGATACACCTGGATTAATAAACGGTCGGGAGCTGGGTGTGTAAGAAAAAGGTTGGATCGATTTCTTCTTGCGGAAGATCTAGTTGCCAAACTGATCAGATATAGGACTTGGACTTAATACTCAAACATTTCGGATCATCAAGCCATCATTCTGCAGATTGATGGTTTACAATCAAAGTATTTGAAGCCATTTAGATTTAATAGCACCTAGTTGAATGACAATGAGTTTTGTAATCTGGTCAAACTTTTTTGGTCACAGGTTGAGATCCCCTCGGGTCTTAATCCGGTGGACTCTTTGATTTTTAAACTAAAAGGGTTAAAAGAGAAAACAAAGGAATGGGAAAAGATGAAGAAAGCAAAGGATCGTTCTGATCTTTTATCAATTAAAGAATAAATAAAGCAACTACATACCCTTAACTATCGTGGAATTTTTTCAGAAGAGGACAGATTGGATTTACAGAAACTGCAGACAAGACTTGATGATATTCTGTTGGCTGAGGAGAGTACATGGAGGCTCAAAAGCGGGGCTATTTGGGTTGAACAGGGTGACAATAATACACACTTTTTCCACAATTTTGCATCCCACAGGAGAAATGTAAACTCAATATGGGCCATCAATGATAACCAGGGTTGTGAAGTTTCGAATCCAAAACAGATTGAGGAGGTTGCTCGTAACCACTTTAAAAACCATTTTGATGACCCAGATACATCCAACTTAATAGATCAATTAAATGTCTTGAGGTGCTACTTCTCCTTTTTCACTATGGAAGAAGGCGAGCAGATAGACCTATACCGGTCACTTTAGAGGAAATTGAGGCTGTTTTAAAGGCTTTTAAAAAAGACAAGGCACCGGGTCCAGATGGATGGTTCGTTGAGTTGTTTCTTACTTTCTAGGATATTATGAGCTCAGATTTATTGGAGATGGTGAATTTTACCCGAAGTGAAGGATGGGTAGCAGGTGGTCTCAACTCAACTTTCTTAACCCTTATTCCAAAAAAAACAAGCCATTGTCATTTGATGATTTACGGCCTATTGCCTTGTGCAACCTGGTGTATAAGCCGGTATCGAAGATCATTGCAAATAGGATTAAGCCTTTCTTATCCAGGTGGATGTCTATTGAACAATTTGGCTTTCTTGAAGACAGGAAGATTCTAGATGTTGTTGGCATTACACAGGAAGTGCTACATTCAGTCAAAACAAAAAAAACAAAATTTTGTAATCCTAAAAATCAACTTGGTAAAAGCATACGATCAGGTAAATTGGGATTTTCTCAAATTGGTCTTATTTCAAATAGGGATCCCAAACAATGTGGTCAACTGGATCATGGCATGTGTCAAGACAACAAACTACTATGTTCTCATTAATGGTAATCCTACCCCTTTCTTCAAAATTTGCAGAGGGCTCTAGCAGGGTTTCCCTTTATCCCCGCTCTTATTCATGTTGATCATCGAAGGACTCGGTTTGTTGATTGGAAAAGCTAAAAATGAAAAGTCTATTAAGGCTGTGAAGATCACAAAGAACCTATCCTTGATTATACACATGCTCTTCATGGACGGTGTCATTTATTTTGGTTTTGACAGTTTGGAAGAATGGAGAGTTTTATCAAATATTTTGAATCTCTTCTGCGCGACCACAGGTGTGCAAATCAGTTTTCATTAGCAACTTGAAGGAAAATCCAGTTTTAAATGAGGTTTTAAGCCTCTTGCCCTATAAAACTTCTGAATTAAACGATAGGATCAAGTATTTGGGGTACTATATTAAACCAAATAGCTACAATATTCCTGACTAGAGATGGTTAATTGGAAAATTCGAGAAGAGGATAAATCTGTGGATGATGAAATACCTTTCTCTGGGGGGGCATCTCATTTTACTTAAATCAGTATTAAGTAGCATCCTAGTATATTGGGAACTTCTGGCCAAAATTCCTCAGACTGTTTTGAAAAAACTGAACAGCTTAATGTATCAGTTCCTTTGGTCCGAGAACCTAGATGGGGGACATTATCACTTGACAAACTGGAAATATTTGGCGCTGCCAAAAAATTTTGGAGGGTGGGAACATTAAAAATATATACTGGTTCAATACAACACTGTCGATGAAAAGCATGTGGCGAGGTTTGATGGGGAACAATCTCTGGTTCAGGGTTCTTCACGGTAAATACATCAAAACAAATATATTCAAGTGGATTAGGAATCATCCTACTGCAGATGGCAAATCCTCTTTTATATGGAAAGGTTTTCTTAAAATTTTCCCATGGATTAGCTTGCAGCGGGCATGGAAAGTAGGTGGGGGTACTAAAGTTATCGTTGGAGTGGATCCAATCTTGGGTGTCCCGGATAGCTTTCAATTGTCACAATATCTGTGCAATTTATTCACCGAATATGGCATGTTCACATTGAACCAATTCAAAAGGTCAAAGTATTTAGTCCCAGATAACTCTTATTAGCTTACCCCGTCGGATCTCGGCCTTGCTGGAATATGGGAAGAAGAATGGAAGCATTATGTCCAAAATTTGAATCTAGCTGGAATTCGCATATCCATGGAAAAAGACACATTGGTTTGGGAAAAAAATCCTACTACAGGACAGGTCACATCTAGCTCTGCTTATCATGCAATTGTGGAACAACAAGTTGAAGAAGATAGGAAGTGGTGGTTCTCAGTGCTATGGAAGTGGAAGACGCCACTAAAAATAAAATGTTTCCTCTGGTTATTATTCAACAATAAATTCTTAACATGGGAGAACCTGATGTGTCGGGGAAAATATGGGCCAAGCATGTGCTACCTATGCGGAAACGGTATGGATACGTGCAATCATCTGTTTTTCCAGTGTGTATTTTGATTGGATGTCTTGAATCAGATTTGCCTGAGTTTGAATATCAAGGATGATTGGTCTGTATGCTCTTTTGAGAATGCTTATCTGGTATGGAAACAGAAGCACATGGAATATATCTTTGTCCCAGGTATATTGGCATGGACTATCTGGAAATCGTGAAATTTGGCAATCTTTCAAGATAGTACTCCTTCTATCAAACAGACCTTATTCTCTTTCTGGAAATTGTATCACTTATATGCAAAAACTGTTAATAATAAACAGAAGCTCAATAGATCATGCAGTCTCCCACAAATAGAAAGTGATATTGTTATAGGTTTTTTTTACGGAGCTGCATCTGATTGTAAGTGTGGCGCGGGTTTCATTATCATATGTGGGCAGTCTCTTACTCTCAAATTTCGACTGAATGGTGGCTTGGGTACAAACACAAAAGCAGAGCTTCTGGGTCTTTGGGGTTTACTAAAGCCGACACATCTTTGTGGTTTGGATAATATTTGTATATATGGTGACTCATCAGTTGTCATAAATTGGGCCAATAAAAAATCCAATCTGAAGAATGTCTCACTACATTACTGGTGTCACAGAACATCTGTATTATTAGACATGTTTCAGAATCTCTCATTAGTCCACACCTACATAGAAAGCAATGTTGTGGTTGATGCTTTATCCAAGTTAGCCATTGATGGTGATCCAAGTGCTCTTCTTTGGGAAGAATGGGTGGACGAACAACTTGTCACTAATGGTCTCTGCAGATCCTTTTTTTCTAAAAGCTTTTAAGATTTTCCATGTATTGATGTTGTTGTGTGGCTCGTTTTTTATAAAGTTTTGATGTAATGATCATGTATTGAACATATTATTCTGATGTGGGGGTTGTATCGGACTATTCAAACATGATTAGTTCCAGAAGTGGAAGTTTTGACATGGATATTTAGACCATACATGTTTTGTACTTTTTTATTTCAATGAAATAACAAGAGTACCTTTTTTTTCCTCTGAAAAAAAAAAATAAGATATTTATCGTATGTTTATATTTCCTTTGTTTTCATAAATATCTACAACATTTTCATTTACTAATAGTATCTCATTATGTAATTGTCCTTTTAATTCCATGTGTCTTCATCATTTTGTCACGTTCTTGAAAGTACAAGCATCTATTATTACCTTACTACTTTGATAATACTTTATGATGATTAGGTTCATCATATAAGTGGAATTAATAATTGTCTTTTTTATTCCATGTATATTCATCATTTTGCCACTTTCTTGAGAGTGCAAGCATCTATTATTACCTTACTACCTTGATAATAGACTTTATGATGATTATGTTCATTATATAAGTGGAAGCTTGTAGGTTTGACCTTTTTGTATTCAAAATTTAACTAACCCTTGACCCTTTTGACATATTTTCAAGTACTATCCTTTATTATTGTTCTTTATTCTTACTGTTTTTAGAAAGAATATCTATAAATATTTTATTTTAGACTATCTATCATGGATTAAATTTTCTCATGTTGAAACTCAACTTATTCTTACTTTTTCTAGTTCCTTCTTTCTTCTTTCTCTTTTAAAGCAAAAATATAGTATTGTTCATCATTTTATTTCATCTCTTTTAATCCTCTTTCATATTTCTAACAAAAGTTTGTTTGTGTTTAGAAAATCTTCAACTTTTTCACAAATTGCTTTGGTTACTCTCCTATTGATATTTTTCTTTAATCTTGAATTCTACAAGATTTTGACATGCTTTTAATCCAAATATCCTAGAGTAAGCATGTAGGGAACATCTATAAATCTATGAAAGTCAAAGGATATGACATAAGTATTATGGTAAAATATGGTAATATGTGACGGTACTTAAATATCAAAATACCAATAGACAATAAATTCCATTCTCATTGCAAGAAGTTTTTCCCAAAGCAAAATTCAATATTCAAATTGCAACTAGTCATTTTAGAAACCTCCCCTACAAAGACATTGTACCACCCCCGTGCGGAAATATGAGTCACTCCTTGAGCTAGAGTGATCTTCCAAAGATCATCAAAAAACTCAACAAGATCCAATTTGCTTTGATTCCCAAGTGTGTTAACCGAGGGGAGAGACTGTAGTCATAACCAACCTACAGATATGGGCACTTGAACTTTAGTTTAATGCGACAACCAATGATGTTTTTGGATTCAGTGAGGTACAATGTTTGAAACAATGATCAAATCTAAGTTCACATTAATTTTTCAAACAACGATTGTTATGCATTTATCAATCTATTTTTTTTTAATTTAATATCATCACATAAATGTCCATCTATGGAGTGCCAAAGGTGCTATCATATGGGAACATGAGTGAGACCATACAATTAGGCATATTTAGAATGGGGGCACATCGAGGACCTCCTCTATTGCAAAGGTATGAATAAATACAAATATGTGTATCTACATTTATCAATCTATTTTTTTTTAATTTAATATCATCACATAAATGTCCATCTATGGAGTGCCAAAGGTGCTATCATATGGGAACATGAGTGAGACCATACAATTAGGCATATTTAGAATGGGGGCACATCAAGGACCTCCTCTATTGCAAAGGTATGAATCAATACAAATATGTGTATCTGTAATTTGAAATTTAAATGTTGATTTAGTTTTGAATGACAATGATTATATTTTTTATTACCATGTTTTTTATGTTTTGAGGGCATTGGCATGGATGTTCAGGATGTGCATGAAAAGGTATGCTTTACACAATTAACCTTCAATTATATGCATCTAAAGTGCCGCATACTTTATTTGAATGTATTGTCTATGCAAATTGTGTATTAAAATTTCACTAACTTGCTTGTAAATTTTAATTGCACAGAAAATTTTACAGCTAGATACTCTCATTTTTTCTATTTGACTATCATATATACACTATTTTTTATTGTATTGAACATTTATTTTTGTAATGTATATTTTTTTTATATTTCATCTAATCTAAGAACAATTTTCTAATCATTTATTATCCATCTTGTTCATAATCACAAGCGGCTATGCTTATAAGATAAATTTGCATCTTCTTTGAAGGAAAAGCTCCAAGGTTTCAATTTCCATGCTTTACTTACACTAATTCATTAATGTTAATTAAATCAAACATTACTATATAAGCAACATAGTTCTAAATCCATATTACTTCTTAATACATTAATTAAATATCCCATAATCCTTTGGGCAATGTCTACACCTTCGTCTTCATCTACATAGCAATAAGTTGAAATATCAAAGATTAACAATAAACTTATTAATGTAAGTGTTCAAATTCATAACACAAAATTGTAAATAATGGATTTTGAACAATTACCTTCAATATTGTGCCATTAGGGTAAACAGGTGTAATTGTGCAAATCAGATCATTGAAGGCAATTACAAGAGCCTATCAACCTTAAGTTATTATGTTGGAAGCATTAAGCATTATTAGTTAATAGCTGTATAGATTAAGTTAAGGGTATGGTAGATTAGGCTAGCTAGTGTAGGAAATGACGGGTTAGGTAGGGCATGCTATTCTATTGTAGGGTATTTCTTATGTTCTATTCAAGGCATTTTTAAGTCCTATTTTCACTAATATATTTATATTGAAGGTTTCCATGTTTTGCAATCCATCTAATGTTTGTAGTGTAAATATGTATATTTAGGAAAGAAGACCAAATTAATGCAACCAGTGTTTAACAACTATAATGCCCCATATTTTGAATTACAACTAAACAACATTATGACATATTTTACATTTTTTTCTTTTTATATGTTGGACTTAGGATTGTTGAGAAAACTATATTTGTGGATTTATGAACTAACTATATGTGGAAGTTACATTTTAAGTTTACTATTTATATTATTAATGATGACAGTTGTGTAAACTTATAGCATGCAAATCTAAAAAGAAGGATAGTGTATGTGGATACCAATTTACATTATGATTAGATGAATCAATGGTGCCATGCACATGATGAATAAATTAACTTGTTTACATTGTTTGAAAATTGATAACCAATTAATTACTTGGAAACAATGAAAGATTAGTCATGATCTTATGTTTTGATGAGACTAATGCACATGTTAGAGGGGCTAAGTAATAGTTAAATAATTGTGGTACTATTTAAAAGTGTTCAACAATATAGAAATTGTAACTGTGCAACTTATAAGAATGGGGATTCTGGAAATCGGATAAGGAGCTTTCCACATGTAGAAGGAAATTATGCACTTCACCTATATATCCCAGGTATCCAAAAAAGTTTCTTATCTATTAGTTTCTAATTGTTCTTTATTATTGTTTTCATGTATATGTTATCAATTTTTATCATTTAGAAATCGTTGTGTTGTATCGTTTATCAAGGGACAACTTCCTATTCTAAGTGATTTGGTTGTCTAATTAAACACTAAGGCATGAAACTCTTTTCTCAATGATTTTCTATAATAAATTTTAAACAAATAGGTAAGTGTTACTACACTTTTTCATTAGATTTTAAATATGTAGGCCAAGTTGTGATTAGCATGAAGTGTTATTGCTCACCTTAAAGGTAGCTCTCTTGACAGTCATATCATCATTACTAGTTGGTTCCTTACCTTAGGTGATGTTGTTCCAGTCAAGCCTCGATGCATGGACTTTCATGATGTTTGGCAAGCTTCTCGTATCTAGGTACCATCTCATAGGAAGCATAATGGGTGCACTCCATGAATGCCTAATGTTCAGTTGTCAAAAATGGGTTGGAAACCAATCAATTTTGGCATGTTCAAACTTTAGAGGTTGAAATTCTCTTCTGAATAAATCTATATTCTGTGAGGGCTTAATAATGATAAAGATGGACTAAACAAGGCAAGGCAAATTCTTGCAACAAGCTTATAAAATGTGAGTTTCTCGAGAATCTTTCATGGGCTTATTTTCCTTACCAATGATTTTTGTGCTTGAATTTGTTGAATTTTATCCACAGGCCACACAAATAGAAGAAAGTGTAAAGTGAAACTTTAAAAAAATAGCCTTTTCGTTTTTATTAGAAATTGGTTACTCAAGTGAGATGAGCCTAACTTTCTTGCCTATGTGCTAATATATCCTATCATGAAGCACGATTTTTGGATCTAGCTTTCTTTTCATCCAAATATTGCAAGGTTAGTGATGCTTTTACAACTTTAACACTGATAAATGATGGCACACAAAATTTTGGAAAACAGGAATGGTGAAGTATAAATAATGTTCTTTTTCCAAGGTGAGATGAACAATATGGATGCACCCTGATATTGATTTGCAATTACAAATTGCACCATTAATGCAATGTAGTGAAGGAATCACAATGTTAGGAACTTATGTCAACCCTTCTCTTTACTATGTTAGTATATTGTTGTTGGACGCATATGCTTTGTAAGTCGTCCCGTAGTATTTGTTGATCCGTAGTTTATATTAGCCCATAGTATTGACCCATAGTATTGGACGCATATGCTTTGTAAGTCGTCCCATAGTATTATATCTCCCATGGTTTTGACTCATAGTATTGGGCATAGACTTAGTATATAAGTGTGTGTTGAGGTCATTGAAGGCACGGTGAAGTTAATTGTATTGAGCTTGCTCAAAGGAGGTTGCCCCCTCGAAGTGGCCCGTGATCAATATAAAAGTGATTATGTTCTATTATTTCTGCTATTTCGCATATTCTTAGTAATTAATTGTTGCAGGTGCATCTCATCTGGTATCAGAGCACTTTCCTTGGCACAAGTGGAAAAAAAAAAAATCTTTTTTTGGGCGGCGACTTTCAGATCAATTTCTGAAACTTTCTGCACAAAATCAAAAGAAACCAATTGCATATCTGAATTCCTCTTTCAAAAATACATAGTTTCAAAAAACAAATCATCTCATTTGGAGTTCTAAAAGTGGAGATATCGCGGATTTAAAATCAACAATTTTTCAGAATTTCGGTGACGGCCGCGAAAATTGCGGCGAGAAAATCTTTTGACCGAGTGCCCAGATTTCTATTCCGCTTTCATGGGTAGAAGCAGAGTGGTTGTTCCAGTTCCGGAAACATGCTATAATAGCGATTTTGAGCAATATAGATCCGGTTTTTGAACATTGGGTGGAATTTTTGCCCAAATTTTTTCTATTGCAAGTTCGGATTTGGGAATCATCCCTATCCGCTTAACTGTGGGAAGTACTTGGGCATAAGCCCTAAAACTCATTGTCAGGAGTACCACAGGAACCCTGAAGTAGCTGGCCCATTGAGAGGACCTGCCAGCGAAAAGGGCAACGACCCCTACCTGATTGACTAGTTCCCACCCGTGAGGTAAACCAAGAGCTGTCGTTTGTGGCAAAGCGGTTATCAGTTTTACCTGAGCCGTGGAGTGAGGGGTATTGCCCCAATACGCAAGCCGTCAGACAGCATTGGTGGCCGAGTGAAACCCCTGAACTATTAGGAAGCCGCACATACCTGGGGTCCATATCTACTTTCAGCTGAACTATTGTTGATCACTGCTGCGCCGTTTCAGATCCATTTTGCAAGCCGTTCCAGATCCAGCCGATGAAATTTTTCTCAGCCTCCATCTTCAGCATTCAACCATGAACAATACCAGACAGCCAGAATCTTTTGCAGCCACTGGGTTCTCTTCTTCTAGCAATTTTCGTGGGCCGAAGCTTGATTTTCCTCGCTTCAATGGTACTGATCCGACGGGATGGATATACCGAGAAGAACAATATTTCAGTCTGCATAATACTTTTGATGTCCAGAAAGTTCCACTTGCATCCTTTCATTTGGAACAGGAAGCCCTTCAATGGTACCGTTGGTACATCAAAGCTCATCCCGAGCCAAACTGGACAGATTTTTGCCAACTCATTTTGCCACGATTTGGCCCTAGTGCTTTTGATGATTTCACAGGAGCACTCACTAAGCTTCACCAAATTGGCACAGTGAGAGAGTATCAGACAGAATTTGAGAAATTGGCCAATCACACAGAAGGATTGTCTGATGAATTCTACAGGAGTTGTTTTATAAGTGGTCTCAAGGATGAAATTCGCTCGGAGGTCAAAATGTTTTGTCCCAACACAATGATGGAAGTCCTAGGGTTGGCTAAGCTGGATGAGGACAAGATTGCAGCTCAACAACGCTCCAAACCCACCCTTGTTCCCTTCAGAAATATGGGTTCCCAACGACCTCCCATCACACCTTCTCCTCAACCAACTCCTATCAAGTATTTGTCTGAAATAGAAATGCAGGCACGCCGAGAAAAATGGCTTTGCTATAATTGTGATGAGAAATTCACTCGGGGACATAGATGTGTTCAACAAAAGCTCTATCTCTTGGATGTGGATTCTCTGCCTGCCTTAGAACTTGGTGAAGAAGCTACAGATACAGTAGATGATCAGGTCGACATTCAACACCTACCTGTTGACACCCCATCTCAGGACGACCCACCCGAGATCTCTCTCCATGCTGTAACCGGAGTCACCACCCCACAAACAATGCGAGTCAGGGGATACTTCAAGAAGCTCCCTCTTACCATCCTCATTGATTCTGGTAGCACTCATAACTTCATTGACCCTCGGATTGCCAAACAGGCTGATTGTTTTGTCCATCCTTGCTCCAACTTTGAAGTCATGGTTGCCAATGGGGGTACCTTACCTTGCAAGGGGAAGTGTCACAATGTGCGTATCTCTATGGAAGATTATAACCTACGCTCTGACATGTTTTCCTTGTCCTTAGGCGGATGTGATGTGGTTTTGGGCATTCAATGGTTACGCACACTTGGCCCCATCTTATGGGATTTTGCGGAACTTTGGATGCAGTTCAAAATCAATGGGGCACAACACAAATTTATGGGCTTACAACCAGGGTCTCTCTGCATCATCAGTTCACATCACCTGGAAAAAATCCTTAAGAAGAATTCACATGGTGTCATCGCTCAGCTCAATTCCATTCAGATGCATCCATCAACAATCTCCACTACTTCCTTGGATAGATATGCAAGTATCCTTGCTGAACCAATGCGCTTGCTGCCTTCAAAAGACCTTTCCGGTAAGAATGTAGCCACATCTACCTCTCAGCAGGAAATGATGGCTATTTTGCATGCAGTATAGAAGTGGCAGCCATACCTATTAGGGAATTATTTCTGCATCAAGACTGCTCTCCTGAGTCTGGAAATTTTTTGGGAACAATGGGTCTCCTCCCCAACACACCTGCAATGGGTTATCCAACTCATGGGTTGTCCCTATGTGATCACTTACACGAAGGGTAAGGACAATATGGTGGAAGATGCTCCTTCCCGCACAATTGATGACCCAGTTTCTCTTAGAGCTCTTTCTCTGCTTGTTCCAAATTGGTTGCAATATGTTCAACAGGGCTATCTCTTCTATGAACTCCATGCTTCTTCATCAACAGGGCACTCTGGGTTCTGCAAAATGTATGACCGGGAACAATGTAACTTCTTTTGGTCGGGACTAAAAATGACAATTCAACAGATGGTGTCTAACGATGATACTTTCCAAGTCAACAAGGGGGAAACGACACTCCTTTCGGGATTGCTCAAATCCTTGCCCATCCCTACACAGCTTTGGCCAACTATTTCTATGGATTTCCTAGCAGCGCTCTGGTGGTACAATACCACATCTCAAAGGACACCATATGAAGCAGTCTATGGAAAAACACCGCCTGTTCTTCTTCCATACACCCTTAGCAACTCTCCAGTTCAGGAAATTGACTCGGTTCTTCGAAACCGTGATCAGATTCTTCTCATTCTGCAGGACAATCTTCACATGGCCGCTTGAAACAACAAGCCGATCAGCACCGTTCTGAGCGCATTTTCCACGCAGCTGACAGGGTTCTTCTTCATCTACAGCCTTCCAAGCAATCCTCCTTGACACTCCAAAGGCGTCAGTGGCCCGAAATGCAAACCGAGGATGCTACTGGGGAACCACTCCTTCAGATTCTGCAGCAATTTCTCCAACCAAAGCTTTGAGGACAAAGCTTTTTCTAAGGGAGAGGGGATGTTAGGAACCTATGTAAGTGGCCCATGATCAATATAAAAGTGGCCCCTGACCCGCATTGTTTGTGGGGTGGTGACGCCGGTTACAGCATGGAGAGAGATCTTAGGTGGGTCGTCCTGAAATGGGGTGTCAACAGGCGAGTGTTGAATGTCGATCTGATCATCCACTGTATCTGTAGCTGCTTCACCAAGTTCTAAGACAGGTGGAGAATCCACATCCAAGAGATAGAGCTTTTGTTGAACACATCTATGTCCCCGAGTGAATTTCTCATCACAATTATAGCAAAGCCCTTTTTCTCGGCGTGCCTGCATTTCTATTTCAGACAAATGCTTGATAGGAGTTGGTTGAGGAGAAGGCGTGATGGGAGGTCGTTGGGAACCCATATTTCTGAAGGGAAAAAGGGTGGGTTTGGAGCGTTGTTGAGCTGCAATCTTGTCCTCGGCCAGCTTAGCCAACCCTAGGACTTCCATCATTGTGTTGGGACAAAACATTTTGACCTCTGAGCGAATTTCATCCTTGAGACCACTTATAAAACAACTCCTGTAGAATTCATCAGACAATCCTTCTGTGTGATTGGTCAATTTCTCAAATTCTGTCTGATACTCTCTCACTGTGCCAATTTGGTGAAGCTTAGTGAGTGCTCCTGTGAAATCATCAAAAGCACTAGGGCCAAATCGTGGCAAAATGAGTTGGCAAAAATCTATCCAGTTTGGCTCGGGATGAGCTTTGATGTACCAACGGTACCATTGAAGGGCTTCCTGTTCCAAATGAAAGGATGCAAGTGGAACTTTCTGAACATCAAAAGTATTATGCAAACTGAAATATTGTTCTGCTCGGTATATCCATCCCGTCGGATCAGTACCATTGAAGCGAGGAAAATCAAGCTTCGACCCACAAAAATTGTTGAAAGAAGAGAACCCGGTGGCTGCAAAAGATTCTAGTTGTCGGTTATTTTTCATGGCTGAATGCTGAAGATGGAGGCTGAGAAATTTTTCCTCCAGATCTTGGAGTTTGGTTTGGATGGCTGCAAGTGCTTCCTCCATGGTGTTGGCTCCTGCACAGTTGACAACAATAACCAGGTTTTTTTTTTTTTTTTTCTAGACTGGAGCGGCTACGGCTCGAAAGGGATCTGGAACAACGCCGAATGGATTGAAAACGGCTGAATCTGGAACAACGCCGAATGGATTGAAAACGGCTGAATCTGGAACAACTTGCAAATGGATCTGAAACGACGTTGCAGTGATCAACAATAGTTCAGCTGAAAGTAGATATGGACCCCAGGTATGTGCGGCTTCCTAACAGTTCAGGGGTTTCACTCGGCCACCAATGTTGTCTGACGGATTGCGTATTGGGGTAGTACCCCTCACTCCACGGCTCAGGTAAAACTGATAACCGCTTTGCCACAAACGACAGCTCTTGGTTTACCTCACGGGTGGGAACTAGTCAATCAGGTAGGGGTCGTTGCCCTTTTTGTTGGTAGGTCCTCTCAATGGGCCAGCTACTTCGGGGTTCCTGTGGTACTCCTCACAATGAGTTTTAGGGCTTATGCCCAAGTACTTCCCACAGTTAAGCGGATAGGGATGATTCCCAAATCCGAAACTGCAACAGAAAAAATTTGGGCAGAAATTCCACCCAATGTTCAAAAACCGGATCTATATTGCTCAGAATTGCTATTATAGCATGTTTCCGGAACTGGAACAACCACTCTGCTTCTACCTACGAAAGCGGAATAGAAATCTGGGCACTCGGTCAAAAGATTTTCTCACCGCAATTTCCGCGGCCGTCACCGAAATTCTGAAAAAATTGCTGATTTTAAATCCGCGATATCTCCACTTTTAGAACTCCAAATGAGATGATTTTTTTTTCGAAACTGCGTATTTTTGAAAGAGGAATTCAAATATGCAATCGTTTTTATTCTTATTTTGTGCAGAAAGTTTCAGAAATTGATCTGAAAGTCACCGCGCAAAAAAAGAAAAAAAAAAAAGAAAAAAAATTCCCACTAGTGCCAAGGAAAGTGCTCTGATACCAGATGTGATGAACCTGCAATAATTAATTAATGAAAATACACAAGATATCAGAAATAACATAATAGAATCACTTTAATATTGATCACGGGCCACTTCGAGGGGGCAACCTCCTTTGAGCAAGCTCAATACAATTAACTTCACGGTGCCTTCAATGACCTCAACACACACTTATATACTAAGTCTGTTCCTAATACCATGAGTCAAAACCATGGGACATATAATACTACGGGACGACTTACAAAGCATATGCGTCCAATACTATGGGTCAATACTATGGGCTAATATAAACTACGGATCAACAAATACTACGGGACGACTTACAAAGCATATGCGTCCAATAACAATATACTAACATAGTAAAGAGAAGGAAATGATGGCTATTTTGCATGCAGTACAGAAGTGGCATCCATACCTATTAGGGAATCATTTCTGCATCAAGACTGATCACCAGAGTCCGAAATATTTCTTGGACCAGCGTGTCTCCTCCCCGGCACAACAGAAATGGGTTAGCAAACTCATGGGTTATGACTATGAGATCACTTACAAGAAGGGTAAAGACAATATTATGGCAGATGCTCTTTCTCGCACATTTGATGCCCAAGGTTCTATTTCAACTATTTCTATGACTGTTCCAAATTGGTTGCAATCTGTTCAACAGGGTTATGTCAATGACTCTTCCTTATCTCAAATCATCCAACGCTTGACCAACAATCCTTCTGTTGTCCACATTACTCTTGGGATGGTGCTTCTCTGCGATACAAGGGTCGTCTGGTGCTTCCCCAGAGCACAGATCTTCAACAGGATGTCTTCTATGAACTCCATGCTTCTCCATCGGCCGGGCACTCTGGGTTCCTCAAAACATATGAACGAGCACGGCGTAACTTCTTTTGGCAAGGCATGAAAAGGACAATTCAACAGATGGTGGCCGAATGTGATACCTGCCAACGCAATAAGGGTGAAACAACACTCCTTCCAGGATTGCTTGAACCCTTGCCCATACCTACACGGATTTGGACAGATATTTCTATGGATTTCATTGAAGGGCTCCCTAAATCTGGCGGGAAGATAGTGATTCTCGTTGTGGTTGATCGTCTCTCCAAATATAGTCATTTTTGTGCTCTCAGCCATCCCTATACAGCCTCCTCCGTCGCTCAAATTTTTATGGACCAGATCTTTCGTCTTCATGGCATCCCTTCTTCCATTGTCTCGGATCGTGATGCGACTTTCACTAGTCATTTTTGGACAGAACTATTTCGCCACACTGGCACCAAACTGAAGATGAGTTCAGGGTATCACCCACAAACAGATGGTCAAACTGAAATTGTCAATAAATGCTTGGAAACTTATCTTCGTTGCTTCACCTCGGAACAACAACATCAGTGGGCAAAGTGGCTCCCTCTCGCTGAATGGTGGTACAATACCTCTTACCACACTGCCTCTAAAATGACCCCATATGAAGCAGTCTATGGTCAGGAACCTCCAGCTCTTCTCCCATACACCCCCACCAGTTCATCAGTTCAGGAAGTTGACACGGTCCTTCGCAACCGCGATCAGATTCTTCGCATTTTGCGGGACAATCTTCACATGGCAAGAAATCGCATGAAGCAACAAGCTGATCAGCACCGTTCGGAGCGCATTTTTCAAGTCAGCGATATGGTTTTTTCTTCGTCTCCAGCCGTACAAACAATCCTCCTTGAAACTCAAAGGGGCATCATAAGCTCGCTCCAAAGTTCTATGGGCCATATCGGATTCTTCAGCAGATTGGGTCTGTTGCTTATAAATTGGAACTTCCTCCTTCTTCCCGCATTCATCCAGTCTTTCATGTCTCTTGTCTGAAGAAAGTTCTTGGCACCAACATCAGCGGCCAAACGATTTTACCCGAACTGGATAATGAAGGATCCATCCTTTTGGAGCCAGAGGCCATCCTCAATCGGCGCACATGTCATCTTCGCTCTCGCTCTATCACAGAGGTCTTAATTCAGTGGCACGGCATGCAACCCGAGGATGCTACATGGGAACCACTCCTTCAAATTCAACAACAATTTCCACATCTAAATCTTTGAGGACAAAGATTTTTTTAAGGGGGAGGGGGATGTTAGGAATCCATGTCTTTACTTTGTTAGTAGGTTGTTGTTGGACGCATATGCTTTGTAAGTCGTCCCGTAGTATTTGTTGATCAATAGTTTGTGTTATTGTTGTTGGCGCATATGCTTTGTAAGTCGCCCATAGTATTGTTGATCCATAGTTTGTAACGGCCCATGGTTTCGACCATAGTATTGGCGCCTAGAATTAGTATATAAGTGTGTGTTTGAGACCTATGAAGGCACCGGGGAAGTTATTTGTATTGAGCTTGCTCAAAGGAGGTTGCCCCCTCGAAGTGACCTGTGATCAATACAAAAGTAATTCTGAGTTCTGTCATTTCTGCTATTTCGCGTATTCTTGTTAATTAATTGTTGCAGGTGCCTCACATCTGGTATCAGAGCACTTTCTTGGGCTCGCTGGGTGAAATTTCTGCCAAATTTTTTTTTTTCGCATCTGTTGCAGGTTCGGATTTGGGAATAATCCCTATGCGCTTAACTGTGGGAAGTACTTGGGCATAATCCCTAAAACTTATTGTGAGGAGTACCACAGGAACCCCGAAGTAGCTGGCCCATTGAGAGGACCTGCAGCGAAAAGGGCAACGACCCCTACCTGATATGCCCCAATACGCAAGCCGTCAGGACAGGCATTGGTGGCCGAGTGAAACCCCTGCAACTGTTAGGAAGCGCGCACATACCTGGGGTCCATATCTAATTTCAGCTGAACTATTGTCGATCACTGCTGTGCCGTTCAGATCTATTTTGCAAGCCGTTCCAGATTCAGTCGATTTCAATCCATTCGGCGCTGTTCCAGATCTCTTTCGAGCCGTAGCCGCTCCAGTCTGAAAAAATAAATAAATAAATAAAAATAAAATAAAAAATAAAATAAATAAAATAAAAAATAAAATAAAATAAAATAAAAAATTGGAAACCCCTGTCATCCCATTCTGCATATTTCGGTCCTGAGGACCCTATCCCCAATTCCCCCTTCCCAAAGCCCCGAAATCCCCACATTTGTCTATTTTTAGGGTTTGCCATAACTTCCTCAGATTTCACCCAATCACCTTCAAATTTTACCACAGAGTTCCTTTCTGAATTCTGCTTTCTTTGTTTCCCCTCTGCCAAATTTTTCCCATTCTTTTACCCCCGTTTCTGAAATCCTCATTTTTTGCTTCCCTGTCTATCCCAACAGTGTCCCAAACCTAGTCAAACCCCAATTACTCTTCTGATTTTTTCCCAAATCCAAATTTTCCCTTACTGAAGTAGTTCCTGATTTTGTTTTCCTACCCAGTCAAAAAAAAAAAAAAAAAAATCCTGGTTATGGGTTGTCACCCGTGCAGGAGCAAAAACCATGGAGGAAGCACTTGCAGCCATCCAAGCCAAACTCTAGGATCTTGATGAAAAATTTCTCGGTCTCCATCTTGAACATTCAGCTATGAACAAACAAACGGCAGTCCGAGTCTTCAGTAGACAATGGGTGCTCTTCTTCCAGCAATTTCCGTGGTCCGAAGCTTGATTTTCCTCGCTTCCAATGGTACCGATCCAACTGGATGGAATCTATCGTGCAGAACAGTACTTCAGTCTGCATAATACTTTTGATGTCAACAAAGTTCCGTTGGCATCCTTTTCATTTGGAACAGGAAGCTCTTCAATGGTACCGTTGGTACATCAAGGCTCATCCAGAGCCCAACTGGCCAGACTTTTGCCAGCTCCTTTTGCAAACGATTTGGTCCTAGTTGCTTTTGATGACTTCACAGGAGCCCTCACTAAACTTCACCAAACTGGCACTGTGAGAGAGTATCAAACCGAATTTGAGAATCTAGCCAACCACACCGAAGGATTGTCCTGATGAATTTTAACCGGAGTTGTTTTAATCAGTGGTCTAAAGGATGCCATTCGCTCTGAGGTCAAAATGTTCTGTCCCAACACAATGATGGAAGCACTCGGGTTGGCTAAGTTGGCAGAAGACAATATTGCAGCCCAACAACGACTCCAAGGCCCACTTTTGTTCCCTTCCGAAATATGGGTTCTCAGCGACCACCTATACCGCAGGCTCCTCGACCGACTCCTATCAAGCGTTTGTCTGAAACAGAGATGCAAGCACGCAGAGAAAAGGGGCTTTGCTATAATTGTGATGAGGAAATTCACTCGGGGACATAGATGTGTTCCAGCAAAAGCTCTATCTCCTGGATGTGGAGTCTCCGCCTGCCTCAGATAATGGGTGACGAAGATCCAAGAAACACTGGATGCTCCGGTCGACATTCAGGAACAGCCCTAGTGACCCTCCGTCTCAGGATGACCAGCCAGAGATATCTCTCCATGCTTTTAGCTGGAATCACCACCCCCCCAAACAATGAGGGTCAGGGGTTACTTCAATAAGCTTCCCCCTTACAATCCTCATTGATTCATGGTAGCACGCATAATTTCATTGACCCTCGGATCGCCAAACAAGCTGATTGTTTTATCCATCCTTGCTCCAAACTTTGAAGTCATGATTGCCAATGGGGGCACCTTACCTTGCAAAAGGGAAGTGTCGAAATGTGCGTATCTCTATGGAAGTATTATACCTTGCGCTCTGACAATGTTTGCCTTGCCCTTAGGCAGATGTGATGTGGTTTTGGGCGCTCAAATGGCTACGCACACTCGGCCCTATTCTTATGGGATTTTGCCGAACTTTGGATGCAGTTTTCCGAGAATGGACACAAACCCACATTGACAGGATTACAACCAGGTTCTCTCAGCATCATCATTTCACATCGCATGGAAAAACTCCTCAAGAAGGAATTCACATGGTGTCATCGCTCAGATCCATTCCATCCAGATTGCAACCATCAGCGGTCTCCACTACTCCTTTGGATCTACACACAATTCTGGATCGGTATACAGGTGTCTTTGCTGAACCAGTGGGATTACCACCTTCCAGGGCCAGAAGACCATCGTATTCAGCTCCTTCCTGGCAAGCGTTCCTCCCCAACATCAGGCCCTATCGCTACCCATTTCACCAAAAAATGGAGATTGAAATGCTCGTTCGGGGACTTATTGAAGCAAGGTATTATTTCGCCCAAGCACTAGTTCCTTTTCTTTCTCCAGTTATTCTTGTCCGCAAAAAAGATGGGTCATGGCGCCTCTACATTGACTTCCGAGCACTTAATCACCTCACCATCAAGGATAAGTTTCCAATTCCTGTTGTTGATGAGCTTCTTGATGAGCTTCATGGGGCTCACTTTTTCTCCAGGTTGGATCTTCGTTCTGGGGTATCATCAAATTCGGTTCATGAGGAATGATATTCCTAAAACAGCTTTCCGCACACATGATGGCCATTATGAGTTTTTGGTCATGCCCCTTGGCCTCACTAATGCTCCTTCCTACATTCCAGGCCTTAATGAATAAAATATTTCGACACTACTTGCGGAAATTCATTCTGGTATTCTTTGATGATATCCTCATCTGCAGTAAAACATGGGATGAACATCTCCAGCATCTGGATCTTGTCATGCAACTTTTCTCTGACCATCATCTCCATGCCAAGCAGTCTAAATGTGTTTTTGGACAAAAGGAAGTTGAGTTATCTCGGGCACATTATCTCAGCACAAGGGGTTTCGCGTGGATCCTGCCAAAATCGAGGCCATGAACAATTGGCCACATCCTCAGACACTCAAGGGCCTATCGTGGTTTTTTGGGGTTGACTGGCTACTACCTTGGCAAGTTTGTCAAGGATTATGGGAAGATTTGCAGCTCCATTAACTGCTCATATTGAAAAAAGATGCTTTTACATGGACACCTGCTGCTCAGTGTGCATTTGACAAACTAAAACAAGCTATGTGTACTACACCGGTGCTAGCTATGCCTGACTTTTCCAAGCCCTTCACTATTGAGAGTGATGCTTGCGGCAATGGACTTGGGGTGTTGTTCTCCTTCAAGATGAACACCCCATTGCGTTCACCAACAAAGCCCTTTCAGGTAAGAATTTAGCTGCCTCTACCTATGAGAAGGAAATGATGGTTATTTTGCATGCAGTACAGAAGTGGCGTCCATACCTATTAGGTGAATCATTTCTGCATCAAGACTGATCACTAGAGTCTGAAATATTTCTTGGGACCAGCGTGTCTCCTCCCCGGCATCAACAGGAAATGGGTTAGAAAAACTCATGGGTTTATGACTATGAGATCACTTACAAGAAGGGTAAAGACAATATTGTGGCAGATGCTCTTTCTCGCACATTTGATGCCCAAGGTTCTCTTTCAGCTATTTCTATGCCTGTTCCAAATTGGTTGCAATCTGTTCAACAGGGTTATGTCAATGACTCTTCCTTATCTCAGATCATCCAACGCTTGACCAACAATCCTTCTGTTGTCCCACATTACTCTTGGGAACACCTATGTAAGTCGTCATAAGCTCTGTAAGTGGCCCGTGATCAATATAAAAGTGATTACTGTTTCTATTATTTCTGCTATTTCGCATATTCCTTAGTAATTAATTGTTGCAGGTGCATCTTCACACAATACCTTGGAAATAAGTCAAGTTATCCATTTTTTTCCAAAACTTGAGTTTAAGGTTTTTCATTCCTATCATTTATGTAATATCCTATGAATTTGATTGCAAGGATGTTAACTTGACTTCAAACAATCAAAACCCATAAATTTAACTCATACAAAACTAGTTAACAAGCTAGTTGTAGAAAAACTAGTCTTGGACACTAGTAGATCCCCCCAGGGTTAGGAATTTGAAGTCTTTAGGATCTGAAAAATCAGAAAGTAAATGTACAGAAGCAAGCAATATCATATTCAAGGCCATATTCAGAGTCCTATGCACAAGGTACTAGATCCATTTAATGTTTCGACAACAGTTGTCGTTGAGGTCTACTCCAAGGCGTTCCTAGTGCGCACCAACATATGCATACTAGACCATTCACTTACACTTGACACTAAAAAGAGAGTGGTTATCATACATTAACCCCCAAATTTGATGATGGACAAGATTTTCTGAGAATTAGGGAGGATTTGGTTGAGTTTGGGTGGCAAAAGAAGGAAGTGTGCTAGGTTAGACAACTCAGCTAGTTGACTTCCAGACTCTCCCAAACAAGCTGAGAGTGCTAGGAATTATTAGTAAAAGGATTGAAGGGGTATTCATAAAGGTATTAAGAATATAATATGACTGATATAAAAGAAATTTAACACTCAGAAATATTTTTATAACAATTATTGTCAAAACTAGTCGAAAAACAATGTCTAAAGAGCTAGTCTTGAAAAATTTTGAATTCAAACAGCCTCTAATGATTTTGAATATCCTCTTATGAAGTACAGTATGGCTCATACATGAAACATATGAACAGAAGAAAACCAAAATAAATACTACTGAGTAGCAATTGTAATCACTGTAACCTCAGACTTCTCAGAGAGCCTCTAATACATAAGATTCTTACAATTTTGAATATAGAAGACTACTAAGAAGATAAGAAGAAAGGAGTTCTTCATTGGATCTGAAATAATGAAGAATAAAGAGAATATGTGATGCACTTGAAGGTGCACCAAGATTCAGGGCTACTCATGGGGTGCATTCACTAGATTGATTCTCCTCCTCTCAATGAATCTCCTCAAAAAATCTCTGTAATTGAATTGACACTATGGATCTCTTCTGGATAGCTTGGATTCTTCACTAGTGGGATGATACTAGCATGTAGATAAGAATTCAATGAGTATGGATCATATCATGAACATTGGAAAACACACTACATTGGGGCACATCTCCCAAGCTTGGTTGAGGCACATCACTCAAAACTTGAAAAGCAAAGCTCTCAGACACTAAACAAATTGGCTAAAATATGTGAGAGTAGTGCATCGGCCTTATTTTATAGGCTGAGTAGCTTCATGAGAAAGCAATTGGCATGTGTGAGGATGAGTGCAATTTCCTTAGGAAAATTAGCGACATCTCTTGTTTTGTGTAACTTCCTTGCTTTGTGATTTCTTCTGCTTTTAGCAATTGCGCCCTCCTTAGATTTATGGATGTTTCCTACTTTTCAAATTGGATGCTTTTCTGCACTTTCCTGCTTTGTTCACTTTCTTGCTTTATGCTTTTTCCTGCTTTTCATTGCTTTTTCCTGCTCTTCATTGCTTTTGCCAGTTTCCTTCTTTTTTCATGTCACCTTGCTCTTAGCTGCTTTCTTCTTGTTTCCATATTTTCTCAAGTGAGTGGGTGAGGTCCACCTTATCCTCATGCACCCTCCTAGCCACATGAGCACCACCACTTGCACAAAAATTAATTATTCATGGTAATAAAATTAAATACAAGGTACTCAAATATTAAAATTATTACATAATTAAATACTATAGGCCTTTACCAAAATTTATCCCTAGCAATTAATAACTTCAAACTTTCAATTATTTTTCCTAGACCCTTAGGGACTGAAGGGTCCAAGACTTGACCAAGTGACCACTAAGGAAGGGACATGACAATTTCTCTTTTTAGTTTAGAAATTTGAGGCCTGGCCTATCTCTTTACATCGGTGTTTGTAAATATGGAAGTGAACACAGGTTTTGCAAATGCTTTGTTGGTATTCAATGTCATGTGTCTTCTCATGGAAGCACTTACAATATGCACAACTTCTCAAGTTAAAGTGGGAGATGACCGAGGATGGATCGTTGGACCAAACTATACACCGTGGGTAGCCAACAAAATGCTTCACTCAGGGGATACTCTATGTAAGTTTCATATTGTTAATCTAACATATATGATAGAGAAGGAGATCCCTCTCAGTTGGATGTTGTTGATATTGTTGTCAGTATAGTTGATCTCTAAATCAGCCTCCTATTATCACAACAAATATTTTTTTGTCAATTCTTTCTGTGGACTATACAGTTAATAAAGTTTCATGTTATGTTTGATGATGGAGTTGCAATGATAACATTTGAAGCTCTTTATGAAACCTCAGAATTTGCAAGGAAATGGGTGCCATTTGTTAAAAAAATTGATATAGAACCCAACGCACCAGAGTGGTATTTTTCTCAAAAGATAGACTATTTAAATGATACACATCCATTCTCATTCAGTGATCAAACTATTCTCACCCCTATTTTGGACTTCTGTTACAAGGAAATTGCAGATCCAGATGCATATGTTTGTTATTTTGATCACTTCTTGATCCATTATATGATCTTTGTCAAGCCTGTGCTTCAATGCATAGAGTATAGATTAAGCAACCATGAACTTCGAGGTGGCACTTTTACAAGAATGGAAGAATTGAAGATCAACTTTAGCCAACAATCACAAAGTAATTTGGAAAAGTTTATGAACAGTGAACAGATAGTGTTTCTTTGTAAATCACTTGTTCAGAGGTACAATTTAATAACCTACTTTTTCAATTGATTATTTTCTTATTTCTTATTTTCAACTATCAATACACTGCATTAGAGGGCGATGTTGTGACTCTTCATTGTTCAAATGAAGAAATTTGGGATGCAATATTTGGCTTCTTTTGAGGTTGTTTCTTACATCCATTTTACAATATTTTTCATGTGCTAGATAGAACAAAGGAAATAGAACATTTGAATCATCCATTTGTTTATGTGTTTATATGTTGATAAATGCATATTGAAGTTTGTATGCATGTTAATATACACATGCATGTCTATGTAACATATATATCATTCTCCTACAAGCATGTTTCTACTTGTTAGTCTTCCAAAAATAATGTTTTAAACAGAATTTTACTTTTATTTTTAATAAGAACAAATTTATTGAAATTACTCCTGCAATAGTCAAGGATAGCTTTAAATATTTTATCATGGTCGTTACTGTATTTTTTCTTTGGTCTTGACTTAGGGATTTTAGAGCTTGATGCATGTTACCCTATATGTTGTATGAGGTCTCACACTTGTGATTTTTCTTCACAACGCTTGATTGGCAGGTTGATGAAGATGATGTATGCCTGATGTTGGGGTCATTTTTATGTTTTGATGATGCCCTAGTTGATAATTGATTGATAGATGCCCTTTGTGATGGTGTCTTTAAGGTTCTTAATATTTTGTGATATGTTTTATGTTACCGTTGGAATCGTAGTATGTTGATGTTTGTAAGAGTTTGTGATATATTTTTAGTGTGAACTTCGATTCTATTTAAGGGTGCTAGCTTAATGGAATAGAACCTGCCTTACAGGCAGGAGGTTGGTGGTTCAATTCCTTCGTTCCCTATCTACATAAATCAATGACTAATTAAATGACCAGTTAACATCAATCAATGACTAAATAAATGACTAGTTAACAGCAATCAATGACTAAATAAATGCCCACTTAACAAAAATCAATGACTAAATAAATGCTCACTTAACAACAATCAATGACTAAATAAATGACCAATTAACAACAATCAATGACTAAATAAATGACCACTTGATAGAAATCAATGACTAAATAAACAATTAAATATAGTACCAAACAAAAATAACTAATGACCAAATAGCAACAAGTAATGACCAAATAGCGACAATTAATGGCCAAATAAATGACTAAATATATAGCCAACGCATGAAACAATTCAAGCAATTTATGACCAATTTGGTTGGGTGATAAGTGAATTCTAATTTATGACCAATGGTCACGTGACCAAATTTAGTCATTCATCACCCATTTTTAGTCATGTTTTTAATCACTTATCACCCATTTTGTACTAGTGCATGTTGGCCTAGTCTTAATTTTTTGTGCACTACTTGTATTACTAGTACCCCTGTGTTCCCTCAAGTCTCCAAATGGTAGTAGGGATGGGGACTTGGAAAATGATTTTCAATGATTTGTTAAATGCTTGAATGTGTGATATCTAGTTGGTGTGTGTATTTGGTATTCTTCGAGCATGTCGATGCATGAGTATGTTAAGCATGTTGATGATTGTTTCTATTATGCCATGTTGTAGTCAGGAAAACAAAAACGAGTTCGATGATCATGGATGTTTATCCTATTCAATTGTGGTCAAGATGTATGAATATGCAGATCTAGTGATTGATTAGTTGCATTTGTTATTGAGTTTGGAAATTTATTGCTTGAAGTAAATGATTTAGTAACATCGTTAATTACAACTAGACTACTCATGTGCTCTATTTTAAAGTAATGTTAGATTTGCGCAACAGGTCCGACAGGTGTTGGAAAATGAATAAGTTGTATATGCATGCATTGCATTGCACTTTTAATTTCTTGTTAAAGAATCATTTTCATGATATTATGCTCAATTAGAATAATCCTTTTGGATGAGTATGAGTGCATATTAGTATATGCGTTCAAAGTTGTATCTCTAGCTAAATTTGTTGGTTTACTATGTATGGATTACCGAATGGTATGTTGAATGTTGAATGGTGTATGTCTATTTGACAAGGTGTTCCTATCATGTTGAGTCTTTGGTTACTGTTTGAGGCATGTGCGTGGCCTATGTCTTAGTCTTTGATGATAGTATTTGACTTGTGTTTGGATTATATTGGATTCCTCGGGGGCTAATTGAATCTTATGCTTGGTTTGTGTTAAAGTATGATGGTAGATGGCCATATTGGACATATATCTAAATTATTTTTATGGGCCTATGCCTAATTCCATCTATGCAAGAATGGTTTATGTTGATACAATAGTGGAATGTTGTTATTTAATGGCAATTAGTGTAATTGCAGAATTATATATTTGAATGCAATATTAAATATGCAAGAGACTCTGAAACAATAGTAAGTGTTTGAATTATATTGGATGTTTTCTTAATAAGACTGGTGCACTCATATGTTTCAGTGCAAGTATGAATACTTTAATTCGTGTTCACTGAGTTGTGTGAGCTATAAGCGAATTGTTAATCATATTATGCTTATGCTAACTTATGAAAAGATTAAAACTAAGAATATGTTGCTAAATGAGATAAATGGTTAGATGATTATTAATTGTTAATTGTTGTTATCTAGTAAAGTTTTTAATTGGTTATAACTTGTTACTAGTATCTAACTGTAGTTATCTGATGTGATTTATTTGTATGCATCTAATGCTATTACCTATAAGTGATGCAGAGAATGAAATTGCAAACCCTAAAACTTTGAATGCAAAGAAAGAGATTGAAATATTAAAGTTCTTTGGGTTCATCCAAGAGGTTCTTCATCATGTTTGATTGAATAATGTGGCACAAATAAAAAAATAAAAAAATTTGCTTGAGGAAGAAGGGAGATATATTTACCCTAACCTCGATTTAATATTGAAAAGAATTTTTATAGGAAATAATATTTAGAAAATGTTTTTACTTTGAAAAGTATTAGAGAAAATTTGAGGTCTAAAATGGGCCTCCTAAGGAAAATAATAAAATAATAGTTAAAATAATAAAATAATATTTATTAATTTTGGAGGAAGAAAGAAAAAAACTATTTTTTATGTTCGTATTTTCAACATATCTCCCTGTGTTTTTACTCAAATTTCGAGCGGGATCACTCGTTGAATGTGGAATTAAATTACGCATCCAACGAGTACACATGTTGCATACTTTGACGGGCCTCGCTGCCCCAAAAACAATAAATACCTGAAAAACGTGATGATGACTTAGACCAAGATTACTCCCTAATCTTGGTCTAAGTGGGCTAATTACTAAAGAACTAACTATTGAAAGTTAATCTACTTATGGTTCATTAGTGAGCAGTCACTAGGACTACAAGATTGTATGTATAATTGATAAAAATCAAATAAATGACTGTATCATGGAAAACAGAGAAACAAGCGCGCGGTAGCAATGTAACTGAAATGTTAATATGTTAGCAACACAAAGACAAATTTTGTTATGACCCTAATTAAGGAAAGAGTAACTAAAGCACACATATGCATAGAATTACTATATGAAATGTGTATATAAAAGTAAACCAAAAGGGAAAAGATAGATGGCATGGCATTAAGGTAATGGGCACAAGAGTAAAATTATGTCATCATCACGTTTTTTTTCAGGTATTTCTTTTTTGGGGGCAGCGGGGTCCGTCAAAAGTATGTAGTGTGGGTGCTCGTTGGATGCGGAATTTAATTCCACATCTAACGAGTGTTCCCTCTTGAAATTTGAGTAAAAACACAGGGATATATGTTGAAAATACGAACAAAAAAGTAGTTTTTCTTATGACAAATATCTCAAGTCAACCATTATGTGACTCATTTTATTGAAATTCTATTGGTTCTTGAATTCCAACTTATCAAGAAATTATGGTTGGCTCGTTTTCTTATAAGGCTCATTTTAGACACCAAATTTTCTCTAATGATACTTAAGCATTAAGTCCAACCGACATGGCACACACCTAAAAGGAATGGACGCATTCCTGGTGTTGTGGTGTGTCATAGTTGTCAGCATTGATTACACCCCAAGGGAATGGACGCATTCCTAGTGTTTCAATGTCAAGAAGTAGATTTTACATAATAATATGTTTTTATTTTTATGATAATACATTTTGATAAATGTATGATATTGATGAGCTTGGCTAGCCATTTTGTGTTTATCAGATATATATGCAAGTTGGTCTTTTCATATTGAAGAAGATAAGTGAAGTGAAGCAAGGAAGTAAAGCTAAAGACAAAGATTTTGCAAGCCTAGTATGAGTTATAATCTCTTGTAAGTTACCAGATTTTGGGTGATCTTTCTACGCACACATAGAAAAGTACTAGAGGGTGTTGTGTGTGGCGATGTAATATGGACCCCAAGCTAGTTGAACCTGATTGAATAAGTTTGGGAAGTATTTCTACACACACACAGAAAATCACTAGAGGGTGTTGTGTTTGGAGATGTAAAATGGACCCCAAACTAGCAATGTTGCTTTGAGAATGTATCTCCTCAAACTAAAATCGTGCTTAGTCGAGTGCCTACATTGAGCATGTAACTTCTCTAAAAGAGAATAAGACTTTGCAAGTTGGTGCTGCAATAAAGGTTGAAGCGGTATAATAAATTCATAAAAAAACCTCACCTACTAACAAAATCCGTAGGGGGGGGAGGCACCTGGTCTAACAAACGAACCTAATACTAATAAGAAAAATAAGAATAAGAATACAATAAAAGTGATTAATGATGTGGTATTTATGATGATTTTGTTAGCTAAGAATCCTTTGAGAAAACCATGGGGAGCACCCCAGGTTGTAAGTCCTATGGATAGATTTCAAATATGATGTGCCTTAGCTTGAAGATGAGCATGGTTTGGGTGATTCTTTTATGCGCACACTGAATAGCACTAGAGGAAGGAATACCTTCCTGGTGTTGTGTGGGACAAATAATGCGGATCCCAACCTAGATGAAGACTAAGCAAATTGAGCACTTGCTTTTCAAAGAGAAGGAGACCAAGGAGAAAACAAAGCCATGAATGTGGGACTCCGGATTGGATCAAATAAAGAGGGGGAACTCTTACGCTTCGCTTTTTACTTATGTTATTACTTTCTAGAAAGAGAAAGTTGTGAAATGCACATTACAGCCAAAAATTTGTTGTGTTTATTTTGTTTGAAATAAATGTTAAATTTTCAGAATTTACTTCAATCTGATCTAGGATCTTAATTGAGAGAACAACATGTACAACAAATCTACAGCATATCAATCATGGACACAATAATGCAAGCACACAAGAGACACAGAGTTTACTTGGGGAAAACCATAAAGGTGAAAAACCCCAATAACTTCCTCAAAGATAAATAGAGCAATGATACAACCAGAATACAAGAGATAGTCTTCTCCTAGCAGCAGAGCCTCCTCCTCACAAGTGTGCCACTTTCCGAATGAGAGAAGTGTGTGAATGAATGATCAAATAGAGATATCCCGATCTCTATTTATACTTGTCATGTCCTGCCCAATAACTAATGGGGCCTACATGTCTAGCTTAACCCATGGTTAAATTAATCCGGGCCAACCCCACACTTGGTGGTCTAAGAACCCTTTGACCCACATGGCCGACCCCCAATAGGGTGTTCTAATAACCCTTCGACCCACATGACTTATATAGGGCCGACCCCAACAAGGTGGTCTAATAACCTATCAAGTATAAGTTACGACACTTACAATATAAATGACGACACTTCCGTATAGAGGAATAATAACATCTCTATAGGAATACAAACACTTCCGTATAGAGGAATAATACCATCTCTATAGGAGTACAATATACATATATGAAGTACATTCCGAAGTTACATATACATCAACACTCCCTCTTAACTAGGAAGGTATTTCTTGACACGGGTCTGCTAGCACAAGTCTTCTTCTCTGGATCATCATCAGTGAATCATCATCCTCGAATCATCATCATCATCACTGCTGTTGCTATCTCCATCAATCTCTGAATCTACTCGTCATAGGAAGTTCTATAGAGCCAGTCCTTTTTCATAGTGGATTTAGGCCCACCACCTGTAGGTCTTCATCATCACTAGCCATACTGTGGAATCCTCAGGACTTATTACATGCGTCACAAAACCTTAAAAGAGTCTCTTGACTAGCAAGAACCCTAAAGAGCATCTGAGGCATTTTTCATCCTGTCCAGATCTCCAGGACTTATTACATGTGACTGTCACAAAACCTTAAAAGAGTGTCCCAGGAACGTTTATGTGCATAGCACGACCGGCAAGAACTCTAAAGAGCATCCCAGGAACATTTATGTGCCTAAGCATGACTGGCAAGATCTCCAGGACTGATTACATGTGACCTCTGCTACAAACCCTCGAAAGAGCATCCCAGGACTCATTACGGGCACACAGCCCAACCTATCGGATCTCCCAGGTCTTACATGTAGCAGCCCACCACAAACCCTCGAAAGAGCATCTCAGGACTTATTACGGGCACACAGCCCAACCTATCGGATCTCCCAGGTCTTACATGTGGCCCACTATCACAAACTCTCGAAAGAGAATCCCAGGCTATTACGGGTACACAACTCCAACCTATAGGATCTCCCAAGTCTTACATGTGATACACAGTGCCAGTCCTTTTTCATACTGGATGTGACCTAGAACAAATCTAGGATTTCCTTTGCACAACCTATCCATGGCCACAAAGTATCATCCTGATACTCATCATACATCATCCTGATGTACACATGATCATCCTAATCATCATCACTGCAACATCCTGCTGCATGTCATCTGGAGCAACATCCTGAAGCTCGTCATCTATGATCATCTTGATCATACACTGCATCCACCTAATGCATACCAAGTATCTACCTAATACATATCATCATACATGATCTACCTGGTCATACACAGTATCCACTTGATACATATACAAATACATGGTCCAAGCATCCAACATGATGCATATACAAAATACATACAAATGATCCAACTGATCACATCCAGCATCCAACATGATGCATACATACATAAATGATACAACTGATCATATCCAGCATCCAACATGATGCATATATACATAAATGATCCAACTGATCATGATGCAATGATCCAACTAATCATAACAAGCATCCAACATGATGCATATACATATACATATACAGAGTAGTAACTGGAGCATCGTCCTGATGCTCATCATCCATGATCCTCCTGATCATCATAGCATCGTCCTCTTCATATCATCTCATCATCCACAAAGCACAGCCCAGATGCACATCATACAGCACTTACACCACCGACATGGGAGAACACATCTACCACCATTTGGGGAAGGCTCCAGCCCTTACTTTTTCACCATGGGAGAACACATCTACCACCATGTAAAAAATGGCTCAGCAATTACATCACGACCAAGGGAGAACACATCAACCATGTCAGAAAAGCTCATGTGCATCTGCATCTTCAGGACTCATCACTTCCCTTTGGAAGGAACCTTGATCTGAAGTGCACCAAGCCTCTCTCTGAAGTACTCAAACTGCACTTTAGCCAACGGCTTGGTCAATACATCTGCAACCTGCTCATCTGTCACAACATACTCTGCTTCGGCTGTACTCAGTGCTACACAGGACTGCTTCCTGCTAAACCAAGAGATCACACCTGATCCCATACTGAAGCAACACCCATAAGTGCTCTTCCTATCTGCAACATTGCCTGCCCAATCTGAATCAACATAACCCTGCAAGTTAAACTTTTGATTCGCATCATACTTGAGCCCATAATCAACCGTACCCTTCAGGTACCTCAGAATATGCTTTACAACAACCAGGTGAACACCTCTAGAATCCGCCAGGAACTGGCTCAATGTGTTCACCGCAAAGAAAATATCTGGTCCCATCTTTGTTAGGTACATCAAGGGCCCAATCATCTGACGATACACAGTGACATCAACCGGATCAAATTAAGCATCACACAGAAGCTTCAGGTTCGATGCCATAGGTGTGGCCATGTCCTTGCGTTCCATCATCCCGAACCTCTTCAGGATCTTTTACTGCATACTTCCCTTGTCTAAGGAAGATTCCATCTGCACTCTACCACACGTCCATGCCAAAAAAACAAATAGTGCATCATCCCCAAGTTCTTCCTCTCGAACTTGGCAGCAAGCTTCCGCTGCGTGTCGGAAATCAATCTATCTTCACCTATAATAAATAGGTCATCCATATACAAAAGTAGTATCACTGGATTTCCTTCCTCAACCTTGTAGTAAAGGTTGGAATCCGCTTTACTTTTGGTAAATCCCAAACTGGATAGTGTCTATCCTACCATACCAAGTTCTGCACATATATGACTCCTTGTCATGTGTCTCAGAACCAAGTGGTTGCTCCACATACACTTCTTCTTCAACTACACCATTCAAGAAGGCTGTCTTGAAATCCATCTGGTGTATCTTCCACTTCATCACTGTAGCCGGAGCAAGTACTAATCTAATGGAAGTGTATCAGGCTACAGGATCAAAAGTCTCTATGCTACCACCTGCAGCATGCTTGATCTTGTAGATTCTCTTGGAAGTCACTGCAGACTCCCCTTCAGGTCTTGGGACTGTATCGCAAACATCTTCATGATCGACTGGTACTCCTCGATCATGGCATTCTTCCCAGATCCTGGGAACTTCAATATCTTCAATATTTTTAATAGATAACTTTGTTGCTGAACAAATGTTGTAGTCCTTCTTTTGAAGGTGATGGTATATGATCTTTCCTACAAAAAAGGTTAAATTGCATGATTAGAAACATCTCATAGTTTTCAGAACAAATTCTTACACATAAAGAAATATGTCATTCAGTCATGCAATTATCTTAGCCAATGCTTCAATACAACATTTATCCATATCCCATAACTTTCTAGATGCCTTCCAATCTCTACCAGAACATTGTTAAGAGTGTGCACAACTCCCAACATGTCAGCAAAGAGGTTTCATTCTAGATAAGTAGCAATGGAATGTTGTACAGTGCCATAGGCCACTTACCCATGTATATTAGTAGTATATTGTTCATCAATGTAACTATTCTAATATGCATAATACACAACCTAATTCTAGGAACATCAGTATATACATTATTGAACAATATTATTTAAACAATCAAATATGCAAGAAATGATAATTTATCTTTGTTTGTTTGTTGTGTTGACTCCCTCTCAGTCTTTGCTTCCTTTCTTCAACTCCATTCTGATGTGGATTGTGAAAAGTGGTCGACTCCCTCTGAATATCTGCATCCTTGCAGAGACTACTGGAGTGTGCTCCCTCTTGATCTTTGCTTCCTGGATTACCTGTCCTTGAACTTATATCCATCCTCTATCACTATGCATGCTTACAAGTATCATTATTGTGATATCCTCGAGATATCATACATAATCATACATTTATTAGTATATTCTCAATACTATCAAAACACAATAATCTTAAGCATGTATAGTCATGATCATTTCAAACAGAAATAATAAGCATTAGTATTCAAGGACTCTTATGGTTAGTCATATCATAAATTAAAGTAAGAAACATAATATGCCTAAACCCGTGATTACTCAAACCTATACTTTCATGACTCTTCTGGTTATTCATATCATAAATTAAGGTAAGAAACATAATATGCATACAACCATGACTATTCAAACCTATGACTTCATGAATAATCTTTATCAACAACACAATAGTATAAGATCCTAACACAAGGTAGGATTCTAGCTTGATATAGGAAAAACATACCTGGATTAGCATGCTAGCTAGTTATGTCTAACATACCCGCATAATGTCTTCTGGTTCTCTTCAATGACTTGTGCTAGTAACCTGCATGTCTCATAAGTTATCCATTATAGAACCAAGTTATACATACCTCGCAAATAGATCTTCTAAGTGATTCATGACAATGGATGAATCTTTGTCATCATGATCATATGTTCTTGAACTAGAACATGATTTGTCTTTCTTGCTATACCTTTCATGTTAGCGGACAACATAAACCTCATACAACACCATAATGCATTAGTACAATCATAAGTGTCAACACCGTAATCAATGAATATCTTCTATCTGCATTCATAATTTTATTAAGGTGATACGACAAGTCTAAACTTAATCAAGATTGTACTAACCGTAATAACATGAAGACAAACATACCATAAACTTAATCATGAACAAATCTCGAAACATACATGGATGAGTCATACCTATCGAGATTGCTTGTAATCTTCTTATGTAAGGCCTTAGCCTCATCTCCCTCTGAAACAGGAACTTCTTCACTTATGCAGGTGACCAATCCATTCTCTTCTAGGATTAACCCAATCCACTTGATTTACAGGAACTGGATCTGGATCTGGATTAGGGTTCGCTAGAGAAACCCTAAAAATTCAAACTTTGAATTTCAAACGTTTGAAAGGATAGAAAGATGCGCCTTGATGAGCTGATCAAGCCGGTATATTCAGAATTTGAAAACTGCAAAGTTTCACTCCTCAATTTTGCCTTTGAAACTTCCGGATTCACTGGACATGACCCCGAACTAGGGTTTGATGAAGTCCACTCTTCTACCCAATCAAAAGGTTTGATCCAAAGCTCTAAGCTTCTATTTTTCTGAGGAGCTTCCAGCCGTGGTCACAAATATCAAAAATTCTCATTTTTGCAGAAGCCCTAATTTTCCACTTTTCCAATCAAAGTCCCGAACTAGGGTCTAATCAAGCCCGGTCTTTTGCCCAACCAAAAAATCTGATCTTGGCCACTAAATTTCTATTTTGATGACTATCATTCATCTGTAGTCTCTGATTACAAAAATTCCAACTTTCTCTGAAACCCTAAATTTTGGAAGCCATGAATGAAGGTGCTCAAAAATAATTCTGTTTTGACAGAAATATGTACCTGATTGTTTCTGGTGTAACTCCGCACTTTTCGATCCACGGGGTCTGAAAATGTTTTCTTTGGTATCCTAACATGTCATCTTTCCATCCCGATAGGTCTGACCTCAATTGGATTTTCTGAGAGAGAGTTATGCCAAGTGTCGCAATGTGACATGTTTATGGGATAAAACAAGAGAGCGAACTTGTATAGCATGCCACGTGTCACTGGTTCAACTTCGGCATCTGAAAAACTTTCCTGAGATATTACAGTCTGTGTACTACCTGTCACTTTTTAGGAAATTTCATTTGGAACTTCCTAGCCCAAGTTATGACCTTTTTTCCAAGGTCACCTATTTATGACTGAGATCTGGAAGAGGCAGAAACCCTATATTGTATAGATTATAAATCACAAAGTACAATGAATTAGAGGTTGTCCTTTGGACACAAGGTACATGGGGATCTAATATTCGACCTGTAAAAGTTCCAGATCCCAAAACTTCGCCAAAATGGATTTATATCAAAAGTTCTACGATGACTGGTTTTTGCTATATCAATCCCAAGCATCGCAAGTGCAACAAGTGTCATACATGCCATACCATGCCTTCATTCAGGCTAGCTCTGATACCATGTTAAATTTTCAGAATTTACTTCAATCTGATCTAGGATCTTAACTAAGAGAATAATATGTACAGCAAATCTACAGCATATCAATCATGGACACAATAATGCAAGCACACAAGAGACACAGAGTTTACTTGGGGAAAACCATAAAGGTGAAAAACCCCAATAACTTCCTCAGAGATAGATAGAGCAATGATACAACCAGAATACAAGAGATAGTCTTCTCCTAGCAGCAGAGCCTCCTCTTCACAAGTGCGCCACTTTCCGAATGAGAGAAGTGTGTGAATGAATGATCAAATAGAGATCTCCCGATCTCTATTTATACTTGTCTTGTCCTGCCCAATAACTAATGGGGCCTACATGTCTAGCTTAACCCATGGTTAACTGAATCCGGGCCGACCCCACACTTGGTGGTCTAATAACCCTTTGACCCACATGGACAACCCACAATAGGGTGGTATAATAACCCTTCAACCCACATGACTTATACAAGGCCGACCCCAACAAAGTGGTCTAATAACCCATCAAGTATAAGTTACGACACTTACAATATAAATGACGACACTTCCGTATAGAGGAATAATAACATCTCTATAGGAATACAAACACTTTCGTATAGAGGAATAATACCATCTCTATAGGAGTACAAAATACATATATGAAATACATGGGTGAAATACATTCCGAAGTTACATATACATCAACAATAAACAATGAATGTTGAAGTAGTTGAGATTTCTGTAAAAGAAAATGAAGAAGATTGGAATAATCCCTATCTATATGCATATGCTGAGCTAAGCATGAAATGCATGAATGTATTATGGGCAAATCTTGAAAACTATTGGTTATTTAAGCAAATAAATTGGTTGATTGTTAATATGTTGACCTAATGAATACATGGTGATTGAATATCACAGGAAAAACTTCAGTTGGAAGTCAATTGTTGTTGATTTAAAATTTAAAGTGGAGTAGCACAAGCTCCTGATGTCATTAGCAGAAAGAATGCGATGAAGTATGCCAGACTTTGGTGAACCTAATTCATCTTTGAAGAAACAACTTGAAATCTAAAATGCTAGGACAAATTTGTATGTTTTCGAATAGTTGATGTATGTAAACATTGTATAAATGTCTATAAGCATTAGAAAACTAAGGATGGTGTAGACTCTAAGGGGGAGGGGAATGTAACACCCCTGGTTTGAAACCCCTAGTGTGATTATGGTAGTATGTAACTACAGTTATGAATGCCTGTAAGAATGAACATATTGTATTTTTGTAATTATTAATATTAAAATCCACAACTGGCTGTGTGGTTGAGGCGAAATGCTGAAGAGATCAGGGACTCATGCATTCACTAAAAACGGTAAGGGGGTTAAAAGTGGCCTAGGAGTAAACTATGCCATGACCCTTAAGTACCTATTAGACACTTAAAATATCCCTAAAGTTTATCCTAAGTCATGGGTAAGTATTAATCCCATTTTATTGAATAATTATTATTATTAAAATAATAATTATGACTTAAGTGGATTTAAGTGGGATTACGGGGGTTCTTATATGTTTTTATTTTAAAAATAAAAATATAAATATAAAGGGGAAACGTGGGTCTCTTGGAGAACCCAGGTGCTTCCACCTTGCCATGCATTAAACTAATGCATGCAAAAGGAAATTCATTATTCCTTCATTCAGGAAGAAGAATCCGCACAGGTGGGAGGTCTGAGTGAACAGGGGAAGTGAAAGTTTAGAGTGAACAAAGGAGAATGATTGAGTGAGAAGGGAATCTGATAAGAATTTATGGTTCTGTGAACCATCTTCTTAGAATTTTCCTGTTGAAACTCTGTCTAATTTGTCTCTAGTAGTTCCAGTAAAGTGGCAAATGGTGTAGCTAATTATATTTGTGGAACTTTGAGCGTGGATGACAATGATGTGTTTTCACTATTGTGCAGTCAAAAGGAAACCAAGGAAATGATATGCACTCTTTGGCGTGGAATTGGATTTAAGCCAATTGCCTGATTGCCAAGAGCTTAATCATGAGAAATTATGAGACTAGTGAGATGTCTTTCTGGTTAATGCATGAGCCTCAGCTCAGGGGTGGTGTTTTGCTGAGAGATTAATGAGCAAAATTGCCTACAGTTGGGTGGAGCGTGCCTCACACATAGCCAATTGCCCATTTCAAATATTTTTCCAGATAAGTTTTTAATTCTTGGAAATGGTGTTTTAATTACTAAGTTGTTATTTAATTAATGACCGGTAAAAAAAATTATATGATTTTCCTTGTTTAATTTTCTGAGTTTGGATACAAGGAATGATTTCATGTTTTACTTGGTTAAAATTCCTATAGATGGAAGCAAATAAGTTTTAATTTCTGGAAATGATGTTTTATTTTTTCAATATTAATTATTTGAGGAATGATAAAACAATTTCCATAGTTTTCTATTTTAAATTTCTGAAATGTGAATCTAAAGAATAGGTTCATGCATTGCTTGGTTGAATTCTTGTATATGGAATGGCTGCAAGTTTTACTACATGGTATATTGTTAAAACTTATATTCACGAGAAGGAAAGTTTACAAATGGATAACTAAGTTGAAATTATATTCATTTTTATTATATTTCCTCTATAACTTGGATGATTCTCATAATTAAATATTTGTCATAACAATTCCCTATAGTGATTACTAGTTATTGTGTAGTTCAAATGAAATGTGTGTTAAAATATGTTGAAGAGTTTTAACTCTTATTTTTCATATAAATGGGAGAAAATAATTTCTAAAGACATAAATGAAATTGTTCGAAATAATTATTTAAAGAAGTTTAAATATTTATGTTGAAGATGAAGACATAAATGAAATTGTTCGAAATAATTATTTAAAGAAGTTTAAATATTTATGTTGAAGATGAAGACATAAATGAAATTGTTCGAAATAATTATTTAAAGAAGTTTAAATATTTATGTTGAAGATGAAGACATAAATGAAATTGTCCGAAATAATTATTTAAAGAAGTTTAAATATTTATGTTGAAGATGGGTTTGACCCATTATGCTTGATAGTTTAAGTATAAACAAATACCATATACTAAGAGTTGTTTATAATGTCTTGCATTGGGTTTTATTAACATTTGTTCCTTTTTCTTGTGAAGATTATTGCACAGGTATTAAGGTAGTGTTTACTGCATAGTTAATGTTTAATGCGCAGTTCTTATTGCACAAAACTTATTGTGCAGTAAGTTTAAAAGAATGTTTTGGGTTATTGTTAAAACGAAAATTATGGAATTTCATAATTTGAAGAATAGCTATGCATATAGCTATAATTGCATTTATTTCATTTTTGGTGAATCATATTGCATGATCCTTAGGTTAGTATTTACTGCGTAGATAGTTCTTACTACACAAGTTTTACTGCACATGTAGTTTTATTGTGCAGGTCTTACTTTGCAGTTCATAGTGCAAAATTTTTAGTCCATAGTGCATGTAGGTTTTACTCTGCATGTAGTTTTACTGTGCAGGTCTTACTTCCCAGGTCATAGTGCAAAAAATTTACTGCAAAGTTCTCACCAAAAGGTTTGATGCGCAGTTCTTAGGAAAGTATTTATAAGGAAGAATTGGAAGTGTTGCCTTCCTAACCTTAGTTTATTAATGTATATTAATAGAAGATATATTATGGGTACTAAATATGGTGTAAATTTTAGATGTGTGAAATGTGCTACACGTGGAGATAATTATGCTTCCACAAATATGATTTTATTTGTTATGCATTTGTTATAAGATTTCATTGGTATTCTGAAATAGTTTAAGCTTATGCTATTTACTTATAGTTATTATGCCTTTTAATATGCACTTGTCATAAGAATGCATATAAGCATTATGCATGTAGCTATTATGCATATACGTTTTATATTAAAAAAACAATTATTGTGTCTTAAGTCTAGTGTAACAAAGGGTGCGTTACATAAGTGTCATCAAATAAGATTGAATACGACCAATTTGTGATTAAAAATCGTGGTTAACACAAATTAGTGGTGTGTATCAAGACTAGTATTTATTTAGCATAGCAAACATTATGTTCTTGAGGAATGTCCTTTCATTTTGTCATAAAACCATTCACAAAACATTGAACAATTTTATGTTTGCAATATTCCATAAACCATATTTAACTTTTAAAACAACTATGATTAACAATATTTTCGATGTCTATGCCTCAAGTGGTATAATTTGGTTTGGTTTATGCCACTTCCATCTAACACTCTTCTCTAACATTGCCATCAAAATGGTAGAAGCCATCTCCTTTATATCCTTGCATTATTATTTCAAAGTTACTTTGGTATAAGAACCAAGACAAGATGTGGACAAGGCAAGATGGCGACAATAATTAGCTTCTTATATTATTTCTTATTTATAACAAGTTAGTTAAATATTATATTAACAAAGGGGATATAGGTTCAAACTTGATTAACTCCATTTTGTATCCAAACTACTTATAAAAGAAGGAAAAATACATGTTAAATTAGTTTTTCAACATTGCATAGTAAAATAGTTTTTATTTCTACTTGTATGCACATAAATTGTATTAGATATTGCATTATTGGCTTCTACAACTATGCAAGCAAAGTAAATCAAGATGGTTATGCCCCCTCAACTACATGTTTCCATAGCCTTACTCCAAAATGGATGTGTTCCCTCAAACAAAAGCACTCTAATTTGCCTCAAAGACTCATTTAGCTCCAGCCATCAACACCAATGATCATTTTTCATTTTTTAGTTTGTTTAATTTCAGATAAAGGCTCATTTAGCTCTAGCTATCAACACAATTTTATTTTTGTTATATGAGATCTGTGATCTCATTTCTATATTTTTGTTCTCCCAAATTTTTTGATCTAGCAAACAAAGATTTTAGGGGCCAAGATGTGAACTACATGTAGATATAATTTTCCAAATCTAGAAGGCATCTTTCCTATGCATTTGATTTTTGCACTTCTAACAACAAGGTGTTGCAAGTTAATACTTTCCACAAATTACCATGCAATTTTGTGGGAGTGACATCTCTTACCTGATGATGTTATGTATCACTCCTACATTCTTCTATATTTTAGTTGTGTTGATTAGCACTCTTGATATATGCTTAGTCCCTTTGTTCATAAGCACTCTTCATATCTACAATGGTTTGAGAACAAAATGATAGAGATCATGTTATCCACTCTTCGTATATACAATGGTTTGATAATGAAATGATAGAGAACATGTTATATGACATATATTTTCATTTTTGTTTGTAACAAGAGATCAGTGTGAACATCATGATGCTCCACACCTAACTACATTTCCAGGGGACACATAATTTTAAACAACGCCCACCTCATCATTGATAATTTGAGTTACAACTTCTTATATTGAGCATATTCATCATATTGGGTTGTAACATCTTATATTGAGTAGATTGATATATACCATTCATGACATTTTTGTGGATGTATGTTCAAATATGCATCTCTCTAGTTACTTGTGTTGTTTATCTATTAATTGTTATCAAATTAATATATGATATCTGACATCTCAATATCTCTAAGCCAATCTATATGATCCAAAATGGGATTGCCTCTTTAGTGAGGCATTCAACAAAGTCTAATGTTATTTCAAGCTATTATTTTTTTAGCAAAAGCATGGTCCCTCACAAATAACCTAATTATGTTGACATTTCCATCACCTATCTATATATTTAGCTTTTCTTATAACAACAACAACAATTTTTCTAGAAATAGAAACAAGTTTTCTAAGGTTTGGCCATTCAGGTGGAAGACATGAAGATGGACATCTCCAAATAAGCACCTCTCTCTATCCCACATTGGGATCCTATGATGTCTCCCTCATTTTATAGGCTCATTTGATGGCGATATCCATTTTCTAAGTATATCTTAGAAAAATAATTTGCACTACTTAGAAAATTCATTAAATCATCCATTCGAGGAAAAGGAAATCTATACATGATTGTGATCTTGTCGATGGCTCTAGAATATGTACACATTATCCATCATTCATCCTTCTCTAGTCTCAACACTATTGGAACAACACAAGGAGTCAAAATTTCCCTTACTATTCCTTTGTTCAACAATTCTTGTACTTGGTTCTTGATTTCTTCATTCTCCTTTGGATTCATCCTGTAAGTTGCCTTGTTTGGTAGACTGGTTCTTGGAATGAGATCTATGTAATGATTGATACTTCTCATTGGAATTATATGATTAGGTAAGTCACCCACAACAATATCAACAAATTCATCTAATAAACCTTGAATTTCTATAGGCGAATCAGTCAACTTTGTACCAGTAAGAACAATTCTAGGCTTGCTGAGTAGTGCAAAACTTACCTCCTCATTTATGATATGATGTAAGAATTATTTACCATGAATCATCAGCACTTTAAGATTGACCTTTTCAGCTACATCTTTATTTCTCAAAGGTATAAGTGTATGCTTATTTCCATATTTCTCAAAAGTGTAAGTATCACTTCTTCCATCATGAATTCCCTTCTTGTCAAATTGCCAAGGCATGCCTAAGGGAACATGAAAAACATCCATGTCATAACATCACATTTTACCTCATCTTTATAACTCCCAATCTGAAGCTCCACTTGGAACTACTCATTCACCAAGACTTGATGTCCTTTCTACAACGAAGACACCTTGTAGGGAGTAGGATGTGATGTCTTCTTCAAGTCTATTTTTCCAGCCATCTCTATAGACACCAAATTATCAGTACTTCTACTATCAATAATGACTTAATTACAACATTTACCTATGGTCTTGCACATGGTATTGAACAATGTTTTCCTTTGTGTAGGCTCTTGCATCTCGTTATTAGGCTTCAGCAAAATTCTCTTCATGAGCAGTGATTCTACAACTTCTAGTGTATCTTCATGTGAAGGTGAATGTACACTTTCATCTTCATCTTGAGATATATGTGCACCTCCCTAGCTTGTTGAATGATTTTCTAGACACTCATAATATCTATGACCATACTTGTTACATTTATAACATCTTCCCAGAAATCCTCTACCTCCACCTCTAGAGTAAGGTCTCCTACCTCTAAAGGATTAATTACCTTGTCATAATTGTTCTTGATGCCTTGAGTTTTTTACTTCCTCTTCGTTCACTTACTTCCATCCTCCTCCTCTTTGATGTCCTCTTCCTTTGGAACTTCGACCTTTTCTCCTTAGATTTTGTTTCCTTTCCAATTTGTATTCTTCTTTTTGGGGAAATTTATATGATTCCTCAATAGTCTTAAGGGAAAAAAAGTTAATTTTATCTTGAATATCAAATCTTAAACCATTAATATATTTTTCCACTTGTTGGCTAAGGCTTGATTGGACCTAGGGTTTAATAGGTGCCGCCAACAAAAACACCCTACAGGCGTTAGCATTTTCAATACCCTATGAAAAGGATAAGGTCTCACCCAATTAGATGCACGCAGGAATTGTAAAGAACATCATAAGGAGTGCACAGAAGAGGATGGGGTGGTGTTCTCCATGTGCTTATACATACATTAACTTATACAGACATTCTTCACAAGGAACCACTTAGCATTCATTCTTTGTAGAATATATGATATTCATTCGTAAATATAAACATAAACATACATAGAAACACACCATGCGGAATGGAACATAACCAACATCATATTATTATTATGGAAAAACTTGACTTTGAATAAAACCATATAGGAAATATCATGAGACGTCACCTCCAACTCAACAACTTCCATAATACATCAAAACTTCTTATTACAATAAAGGTCCTAATGCATTTAAACCCTCTTAACCCAAAACATTACAAAACATTCCTATAAATAGCCTCAGTATCTCTTTTGGTTGTTAGTCCACGCGTGGATTTAGAAGCATACAAAAATGCCAGGCATGGATCACCGTTGATGCATGTCATGGGGATCTCGCATGCTGCTATCCTCAGTGTGACTCTTGCTACTAGTTGTGTTCTTTGGCACCTGTCCTTCTTCCTCAAAACTTGGGTGCCAACAGGCCCCCAACACTATGCTTGGCTCATCCTCGAGCCAAGCTTTAGTCCTTGAAAATGGCCTATTGGACTGAAGGAAAAACTATAGTAATTTGCATGGTGAGGTATGATATCTACACATCCAACTGACCCATGACCTCTATTAGTCATTAAAAATCACTGACGAACTAGGAAGTCTGCTCCAATGTTGCAGACTGCGGCTGAGGTCACTCGGACTCTCCTAATTCAACAACCTCCTTTGAATTTTCATGCAACTCTATAATTTTCTAATACTGTGCTCCAGGTCTTCTTGAAATTTCATGTTCTACGTAGTTAGCTACTATTGCTCAGTGTGGTTTGAAGCTATCTGCTTGGTCAATGTTGGGATCTCCTTCATGGACTCCATGCGTGCAGTCATAGGTATTTCTGTCAGTGATTGCTTCTTGGTTTTTACCTGATCCTCCAATGTCTTGATGTGGTATTCCTTCTGAGTGACCTATGGTGGTTCCTATAGATACATCGATAATTGAAAGCTAGTATCGAATAGTTTCATCATCCCCTAGACTTGTCACTAGTGGAAAAAGTCATTTTTGCGATGAAAAGTTTCGACGTTTTGCTGAATTTTATCATTTCACACACCGTCGGAATTGCAACGAAAAGCACAATTTTCATCGCAATTCTAACGAACGTTGGGAAATTCAAAAGACCAACGTGGAAATTCCGACGAAAATTGGGCTTTTCGTCGTAATTCCGACGGTATGTGAAATGACGAAATTCAACAAACCGTCGAAATTTTTTTACGCAAAAAATGACTTTTTCCACTAGTGTGTGCCTTAGCTTTCCCAAATGTCTCCTCGACTTGTGTGATCTAGTGCTTCAACTCATCTTGCTCTGGAGTCTCATTGGTCTCCAGTTTTTCTTTCAGTACCATGTGATGTATGTGTAATCCTTGTATCAGTGTCTTGATTTCTTCACATTGTTGGCTGGTTGGTTCTTGTATTACTATCTATTGTGCTTCCTCCATGTGGTTGGATATAGTTCCTCCACTACAGCTTACAAGGATGTGTGTGAAGTAACTTATGTGGCATGCTTCTCTTGTATGTCATTGTATGCTCTGATTAGGTCCAACTGACATGCACCCATTTCCTGAGTCATTGTGAGCATGTAGTATTGAAGCTTCTGAAATGGAAGCAAGATCAAAAAGTGCTATGGATCTTCATTGAAGCAGGATGGATGGCATATTTCGATAGGTTATAGGGGTTTGATAAAAATATGACCATGGAATTTTCCCAAACATTGTGGTCTTCAATAGTAGAGGTCAGAGGTTTACAATTTCAAATTAGTATGGACAATATTGAAAGAGTGGCGAGCTTCCACAAACAGGGGAATTCTAGTTTGAAAGGAGGAATATGGCTACTAGAGTTCGTAATGAGTTTCTTGAGGAGGGATAAACCGTCAAAGGCGTTGACAAAGGAGTCGAAAGAAATTCCCTCAATCTATCATGGCCTACAAATGTATAAGAAATACTTGACATGTTAGGGCGGGTTTGTACATTCATGTTACATATTTCCTCCTACACTCACTACTAATGATGAGCATGAAGGTTCAAAATAGTCTAAATTCATAATCCAGTTTGACTTATCATGGATTGATCAAACTATAATGGATTTATCAAAATATTAGTATTTGATGCCCTTTTGCAAAGAAACCAAGTATGGAGTACATTTGTAAATACTACATCTTCCTCTTCTCCTAAAAAACAAAGTAAAAAAAGACTTATTAAAAAGGGTGCCAAAAGACGAAGCACTTTAGAGATAGTTCTAGTGTCTGAAACCCTTAAGTGTCGAAATACATGATCCATCACGGCAGCAGAAAATAGGGTTCTAGTATTGGTTGACAAAGAATAAGAGCAGAACCTTGAAGTTGTTATAGAGGACAATCCATAAGCTAATATTGGGTTAGTACATGAAGACTTACCTCTAGATTTAGAAGCATTGGAGAAAAGTAATAGAGAAGAAATAAAAGGTCGAGAAGAAGGAATCCTAAGAAGAAAAAATGGACTTTATTGGTCAAGTACAAACCCTTGTTTTAAATTGCAAACTATTGAAGAATTTGTCAGAAACAAGGGAGGTCTAATAAGAAATTGAAAAAGGAAAATCAAGGATTGCATGAATAAATAAGACTTGTTCGGGAGTGATTAAGATATTATGAGGCTCAAAGAAATTTGGGTATGTTAGTTTAGTCTCTATATGAGCAAGAATGACAGTCATTAGCAGTTTCACTTGACATGACATAGAAATCAACGAAAGAAGAAGAAGAATTCATTACATATAAAAATCAAGTCTGGAAGTACCAACAGCACAGGAAATAAGGGTTCATCCCATGGGGTTTGTTGAGGTCAAAAGAATAAAACAAGAAGTTATAGAATGTAAAACTAAAGAAAAACCCTTAGAAGCATAGATTGACCATTTGAAAAAGCATAGGAAGAACTCAATCAACTGAAAGAGATGGAGTTATCAAAGACACGAGAAGCTATGATGATTGCATAAGAATTGCGGACTAAGGTTTAACAGCTTGAATAAGACAAGCATTTTCTCTATCGCCTAGGCCACACCATGACAACATGTTGGTATCCTTCTCTCGTGTATGCTATGTATTTAAAAGAGATGATCTCCTTCCAAATGAGAACATTATCATCTGGTAACTCATGTTACATCTTGAATACTGACCAATTTATACAAACTTAGTGTGCAAGAGGAAGATCAACATTTGTTATATGAACTATATTAGTATAATCTTTTGTTAAAAGGGCATGATAACTAGGATCCCAATCCATTCATGGGATATGTGTAATTGTGGGCTTGTGTATCATTCATGAGGAATCATATTTCCTTTAGCAAGGCACTTTCTCATTTAGATCTTGTAGAATGCAACAAGGATTTATGGGTCAGGGGAAGCCTTGACCCTGCCATGATTATTACTGAGAAGGTTGATATGCTTAAGATGGATAAGTTTGTTTCTTATTTTAAATAATATTAGGCCACGACTATTTCTACTTGTAGAAGCATGATAGATTTGGATCGACTTGAAACCTTGTCGTGCCTTGAAAAATGAAGGAATGTGATGATGCATGAATATGAGCGATGAGATCCCTTCACCTATGTGAGGTTATAGGTTGCATTAAATAGTTATCAAAAGTATATAGATTTCCTCAAGAAGTGGAGTATATAGTGGTTTGGGATCAGATTTCACTTTCCTATTTTATGGCACCTAATTGAGCCAGTTGAAGAAGAGGGTTTTTGGGCCACTATAGGTGAAACATTGGGATATTACATAAAGAAAGAACTAACTATTAGAGGAAATTTCAATTTAAAATGGGCCTTCAAAAAATAATACAAATTGCATGTCATCATGTATTATCCAATCAAAATGATTTAAAATTCAAAAAGGGAGCACCTAAAAATATTGGAGGAAAAAAATAAAAACTACTTTTTTGGATCGTATTTTCAACTTATCTCCTTGTAGGTTTATTCAAATTTCAAGCGGGAGGACTCGTTGGATGCATAATTAAATTATTCATCCAATGAGTGCCCATGTTGCATACTTTTAACAACATCCACACCATGAAAAATCAAAAATACATTAAAAAACGTGTTTTCTCTCACTAGAAACACGTTTTTTAATGTATTTTCAATTTTTCACGGTGTGGATGTTGTTAAAAGTATGCAACATGGGCACTCGTTGGATGAATAATTTAATTATGCATCCAACAAGTCCTCCCGCTTGAAATTTAAGTAAACATACAAGGAGATAAGTTGAAAATACAATCCAAAAAAATAGTTTTTTTGCTCTCTCTCTAGTATTATTTTATTATTTTCCTTAGGAGGCCCATTTTTTACCCAAATTTCCTCTCATCGGGCATTCTTCCTACAAATGGATCAAGATACATTCTAACTCTCTACCACCTAATCCCTTATAATCAAATGGATGACTTGATTGCATGACGAAAAGTAATAAAACCAAATTGGGGGAGATTATGAGTCTTAAAAATGCCATCCTTTTGCTATTTTTGCCCAATATGTCTCCCTTTTTCCTACCTTTTCATTTCCATATTGATTTTTTTTATGCTTTGAAAGGGCCATAGGCAAAAGATATTATTAGCTCAAATGTGTTTACATTTTATTGGATATTAGAGTAATGAATGGAAAATTGCATGTTTGTAACTACCTTCTTGAAGTGATACCGAAGTGTTGCGAAACCCACTAGCTATAGGATGTTGTAGATTTTGTTACCTACAGGATGTTGCATATCCCATCACCTACAAGATACTACAGATCTTGTCACCTATATGTTGATGCAGAACCCATCATTTACAGGCCTAGTTCATATCATGAGTTCGTGGTTGTTGGTGCAGATTTCAAGTTGTGATGCAAGGGATACAATTCACCTTTTTGGGCATCTTATGGATATGAGGCCGATTGACCCTATTTGTATTCAAAAATAATGTAATCAAAGATGTAACTAACAATGTAAACAATATGTTAATTACTCATTTTTCTTTGGTCGTTAATGATATACGCTTGGAATAGTTGTTGGTTAGAACAGCTCAAGAATCGACAAGATTCTCAAGCTTGTTCTTAAGACATTGTCTTAAGATGGATACTCCATAGATTATAAAAATAGGGGTCTATCGCTATGTAAGGGGGGTGTTATGTTAATGTATATTGCTCTACACTTGTTGAATTAATAAAAGGGAGAGCATAATTCAAAGTTGACATGTTTCTATGTGCAAGTTGAGAGAGTTAATTTCATAAGCTTATGAAGTTTTCCCACAACATCTTGTTGAAAGGAGGAGGGTCCCACTCCTGAGAGCAGGTGTTGATTCTTTAAGTTTATGTAGTTCATAAATATTAGTGTGTTTCATTGTTGTTTTACCATTATTATTTCATTTCTATTCTAAATAGATTGCGGATTTCATCACTTCTAATGACTTTTGTTCAAAGTATATTAAGAGTTGTTCTTGTTAACTTATTGATGAAGACTTGTGATTAGTTAAGTTTTGCAGTTCAACTGAGTACATATCTCCCTATATAAATCTTCCATGTGAAAGATAATTAAATATTTGGATCTTAGTTGATCATATTTTTAGTTGTTTTGCTTTACTGCAACGCATGATAGACAATTAATACTGGGTATGAACTTGTGATCATGCATAAGACATTGCACAATAAATCGTGAGACAAACTCGAAACAACCTTGATGGATAATGTAAAGCATTGTCTATTTAACTACATTTAAAAGGAGTGATTAAATAGTCCATCAATGATCCAAATGAATATGAAGGCGACCATCCACTTGATCTTATAGGAAGAAAATATAATAGCTAGTGTGTATTTAGGTGTTATTTTATGACTAGAAATATATAATTCATAGATACATACATACATGTACGCAAGTGTTAATAGTGCTAGATCATGGTGTAGATCAAACCATAGTTACAAAGGTGTCGTCTAGGTGTTGTATTATTTTCTATTGTATATGTTGAAGATACAACATTGAATGAAGATGAATTACTAGGTGTGGACGGATAAGAATATGGCATTAAAGAGCGAGATTTTTAAAATGGGGAACTCATTGATGATGTCGATATTGGTGTTGCATTGATCATCATAATTGAACCAATCCATTTATACATTTAGGACCAAATGGCATATCAGCTTGTAAAGAAAGAGTAGTAGTGAAGGATGATGGTGATATGAATATGTGTGTGTGATTTTTTGTAATTCACAAGTTTATGTAGTAATTATATATTTGGGGTCAAAAACCATATATTTTGTTATATAATAATTATGGTTGGTGCAATAGATGGGATACTATTGCATGAGTTCTTTTATGCAAATATATTTTATTTTTTGTAGAAAGCTTACTTTGACTATTATTAATAAATAAAAATATTTATAGTTCTTTACAACCAAGTCCAAAAACTCAAAAACTTGGGTTTGCTTATGCCAAAAAACCCACAAGCATACTAGAGTCTACATCACGAACTCCAAAAATCAATCGAAGGGCAATCACCTAGGAAAATACAAATTAAGAAGTAACTATGTCAATGATAAGATGACAAGTTGAAGTTGGATATTGTTTCCCAAGGTAGTTCCCCAACCAAATACTATAGAATTGAAATCAATAGTCTACACTCAGTCGCATCCATCAGTAGGAATATATAGGGCATTTGGCCCCTATGGAATGGCAAGAGCTATAATCAATAATAGTTTTTCATTGCATAGTTGGATTGGGGGATAGATCTAACTATACTTGTGCATGTCTCGTACCTATAGACTCACCCAATGGAAGGGCCTACAATAGTGAGAATTGGTAGAACTAGGCCACCGTAGTGGGTCATGCGGGCCAATTGGGCCATGAGGACAAATTATCTAGGCTAGTCAAGTGGAACTTTTCTCATGTTGTACGTGGATTTTTGTTAGTGCTCCAACAACTATTATTAATGTTCCATCTCAAGCTACAACTTCCAAAATTATAACGTGATATGCATTAAAAAGATGGCACACAATTTGTACCAAGAAAATATGTGTAACAAGACACTTGAATTAAACAAAAACATCATATTCTTATTCTAAAGCCAAAAGAGTATCTCAACTCTCATAAGCATCCATTCAAATTTGAAACATAATAGGATAGGCCAAGCGGGAACCTAGCAATGCATCCTGCCATGAAATGGTATCTAGGAGATATTTTTGGTAGCCTCAACTGCATCACATGGATTCAAAGTCAGTTGTGTATGGGATGGAGAAGACTCCCTATTTTGTGACCTATTTTAGCTAGTAATTATATTATGCAATGGATTGTATCTATGAATCCAACTAGGTTAGTTAGACAATGATTTTTTATCTTGTCAAGGATAACCACTAAGAACAATGTATAAGTAGGCATTTAAAGCTAGGAATAATGGTTTCTCACTTGGTTGTTCATTGGATATGCATTGATAAAACTATCATCTTGTTTTGGAATAGGTTTTGTGTTGTTGTAGTGCCTTTGTTATAATCATCACTTATTATTGTTTTGGGTGTCTATGTGTTGGAAAAGAGTAATGGAAGCCCCCCTTATTTTTAAATTGTGCCTTATCTCTTTTACAAGGATGATTGGTATGTTAACAATGTTATGATATTTTAATACTTCATCCTTTTCCTACTTGCATTATTTACCATTTGCTAGCACTTACTGATTTTATTTTCACCCTAGTGGTGTGCAGATGTCATCTATCAGGACCCATTAGCCACATAATGCACCCTGCATGCATGATTTTAGGACTCTCATAGGCAGTTCCCTATATTGTAGGAGCCCACTCAATGACTCAGTTCAGTATCACTGAGTTACACATGAGTTGGTGACTCTAAGTGGGAGTTTGAGCTCCAATCGCCACTGATTGTGGCCTCATGCACCCCTTTCTGATTGATTTGCATGACAAACTCATGGATTCTCCCTCCTTGGTCAATTAACTGACTATATCATCAGTTCTCTGAGATTTGGTTGAGTTTAACTAATTTTGGGAGCTCCGGAGCACTAATAGAGGTGACAATTACTATGCTAGACAGACTGTGACTCGAATTCTCCTAGGAGATTCGAATTCTCTCTATTGATCATTGTTCATTATACTGATTATTGGTTCATGTAACATTATTTTGTTCCTATCTGAGTTCTCATGCATGATTAATTATCTGCTCTTTTTATTGTAATTTTCACTGTAACTCAATTTCTCTGCTCATTGTTTCTCTGTGATGTATACTCATCTCCATGATCTACTGTGATTTAGAATTTCACATGGTATCAGAGCTATGTGAGAGTAGGTTGGGCAGTTTCTTTCAGTAGTGCACCAGAAGCCTATGGATTTCCACAGCAAATCCTGGTGCCATTGCATTGAATTCAATGGATAAATCCTTTGAGGTATATCCAAGTGTGAAGGTTCCAAAAAAATGTGCCTATTGTCCTAAAGCAGTGCTCAGTAGTAGTCTATCTCCAAAATTGAGAGTTTTTTGCAAGTTATTGAAAGTGTTTCAGTGCAGCAGTAGCAGCAGTACCACCTTGTATTCACTACAGCAGTTCTAATGGATAATTCGCATGCTCCTCTCTCTCCCAGTATCCTGACACCCTTAAATTACCTTGATTGGAGGGTTGATATGCAGATGGTCTTGCGCAACAAGTTATTGTATAGGGTAACAATGGGAAATGATTTTGAACCTCAAGAATCTATTGAGAAGGCCAAGTATCTGAATAGATTGGATGAAGCATTTGGTTTCATGTGTATTCATATTTCCAGAGATCTAATGTTCCACCTCGATGGATTGAAGACTCCAAAAGAGGTTTGGTTGAAGTTGGAGACCCTCTTCGACAAACTAGATGAGCTAAGGGGCCATATTTTGGAGATTGAGTTGATTGCTCTTCAACCCAACAGTTTCAAGACCGGCCAACAATTCTTTTCCAAATTCAAATCTCTGGTCATGCAATGCAAGCAGTGTGGCATTGAGAAGAAGGATGAGCAGTTGGTGATATCCTTTATGAGCAAGCTTGGTCCTGATTTCTCCATATTTGTTTCTACCTTCCATTCAAGAAGATTTTCAATCCCTGGTTGGAAAATTCTATCTCTAGATGCATTCACCAAATATCCCATCCAAGAACAAGACAAACTGATTCAAATGGGCGCTTTGCAAGCCTCCAAAAATTAGGCTCTTATGGCTGGGGATTCAAAAAGTGTGAATTCCAAAGGGAAGCAAAAGGGTAAAGATAAGAAGCAATTTGAGACCAAGCAGAATCCAAAGTCTAATCCATCGAAAGGAGCCTCCACCTCCAAGAAGGATAAGCAAAATGGATTTGATAAATCCAAGTGTTCCTATTGCAAGAAAGGAAACCATCCAGAGAGTTCATGCATGAAGAAGTAGATCAAATGACCAAAATTCTTGAACAGTGCAACATTTCCATCCCAAAAGGCACAAGAGAGACTGATTATGGAAGTGAGTCTGATGGTCATGAGAGATGCCATGCACTGATGGCTGGATTTTCACAATCACAATCCTTCCTCATAGATTCAGGAGCCTCCAACCACATGGTTGCCTCCAAAGAATCATTTTCTTCTCTATATCTCAATGATGGTCCGATTATTCACATGGGAGATAACTCTCAGACCTATGCTAAAGGGAAGGGAACGGTACATCTGGAGCATGGAAAGTTCGAAAATGTTCTATTTGTGCCTTCTTTGTCAACAATTTTTTTGTTTTTTTATCAGATGACTCACGCAGGTTCATCGAATAAAGTTGTATTTGGTCCTAACACAGTTGAGATTGCAGAGATCTCTTCTGGGAACATTATAGCGAAAGGGTTTGCAAATGATGCCTCAAAGGCATATGAATTCTCTCATTTTTTTCCATACTCTCTACCTACTCCATTGGCATCTGATAAAGATTAGAGTGATATCTCTTCTAATGAAGATGAGGATCAAGATATTGATGTTAAGAATAAAGTTCAAGTAGATCCAGATCCATATCCAACACCTGCTCCCAATCTATGGCCAAGGCCAATATGGGCTCACAAAGTCCTTGTAGTTGCTGGGAACATAGTTGGGGATCCATCTGACCATAGAACCACCAGATATCAGTATCATGAAAGCCTTGCACTATGTCATGTAGATCCACTTCTCTCAGAGAGGTGCTACATGATGGTGGGGTTTGATCCACAATCCCTTGAAGAGACTTGCCATGGGATCTACAACCAAGTACAAATCTCGGTTGGTTTACAAAGGGTACTCAAAGGTTCATGATTTGGACTACAATGAACCATTCGCTTTAGTAGCAAGAAGGGTTCCTGGAAGACTTGTTTTGGAAAATACAGCTTTGACACAGTGGGAGGTACATCAAAGGAGCAAATCTAGGTCCAGCACTTGCATTTCTATCCTACATTGGAGAAGATTGCCTACATTTTTACAAAGGCTTTCACTCAGGAAAGTTTTTTCCTTCTCTGCTTAGTGTGAAGGTTCTTTGATTTCCCTACTGTTGTCCTATTTTTTTAGGGGTGGGGGGGGGTCCCATGAGGTTTTCCCCATTACCTTGTTTCATGGATAGTTATTTTAATATCATTATTTATTTGATTGTATGGGTGACCTTTGGTCTTAGTAACCATGGCCCAGGATGCACAATTTTGGATTAATGGGGGTGTTAGGATATTTTAATACCCCATCCTTGTCCTACTTGCATTATTTACCATTTGCTAGCACTTAGCGATGTTATTTCCCCCCTAGTGGTGTGCAGATGTCATCTAGGACCCATTATCCACCTAGTGCGCCCTGCATACATGATTTTAGGACTCTCAGAGGTAGTTCCCTATATTTTAGGATCCCACTCAGTGACTCAATTCAGTATAACTGAGTTACACATGAGTTAGTAACTCTAATTGGGAGTTTGAGCTCTAATCACCACTGATTGTGGCCTCATGCACCCTTTTTTGATTGATTTGCGTGACAAACTCATGGATGTGCCCTCCTTGGTCAATTAACTGACTTTATCATTAGTTCACTGAGATTTGGTTGAGTTTAACTGAGTTTGGGAGTTCTAGAGCACTAATAGAGGTGACAATTACTATGCTAGATAGACCATGACTTGAATTCTCCTAGGAGATTCGAATTCTCTCTATTGTAACATCATTTTTCATTATACTGATTATTGGATCATGTGACATTATTATGTTCCTATCTGAGTTCTCATGCATGATTAATTGTCTGCTCTTTTTTACTGCAATTTTCACTGTAACTCAATTTCTCTGCTCATTCTTTCTCTGTGAGGTATACTCAGCTCAATGATCTGCTGTGATTTAGAATTTCACAAACAAATCCATAAAATTTATGTTAGATTATATTTATTACATTATACAAATTTGAATTTGTTATGTGTGTTAAGGAGTTGTTGGTCACTAGTATAAATTCTATAATGAATGAACATGAATTCAAAATGGTAAAACACTCAGCCCATAACATATGTCCCTAACTTAGTCTTGACAAGTGATTTAGGTGAGACCTTCCCCTCACATAGATTGAAAGTACTAGCACTAGACTACATCAAGCCTTTGTTGGGACACATATTAGTGGGCCCTAATCTCTAAATAGAGTTAGTAGAGACAATGTAGAATCTTCGTGATTATGAGAAATTACATTGTTATGCATTCATGTATTAGTATAATCCCTCTTTCGCATGGTTACGTAATTAAACTCAAATTGTTGTGAGATTATCCTCGATGCTGAAAAAAAATAAAGGGTGATTCATAGTATGGATTGGATTCATCATTTCTCTAACTTGTTAGACAAATAACTAAACTCCATATAATGTGGTAGATTCATATATTTTATGCATGCACAATATGGCCTCAAGCACATCATCTTGAGCTATTCTTTTAGACCAATCTCTCATGCCAAACACTTATACGTTGTGAGCCTAAGTGCATCAACCTTCTTACTGGCATCTTTTTCTGCAACTTCGATCCTAAGAATATTCCCCAATTCATTAGACTCAAATATATTGCACCCTATTTCTTATAAATAATGGCTAGCCTTACTGCATGTTTGTATTAACTCTTTTAATTTGTCCCTTTCTACACCAACTCCATTATTGTACTCTCTTAAGTGGGCTTCCTTATATACGTAAACTTATTTCATATAATTATGCCACCATATTTTATTTGTAATCACTTGTCACTCTTCATTGTGTGTCTTCTTATTACAACCTACTTCAATCATCTCTTTCTACTTAGATTTCCTTTACTTTAAACTATCAACTCAACTGGACAATGTCAATTTCCATCCTCAAGCACAATGTTTAGGTGGACATGGTGTTGGGGTCAAAATGCAATGATACTTATCTACCAATAATATCTTAATCATAGATGAATCTTACATACTAGTAATCCTCTTGGCCCCTTTAAGAAATCCTCTTGTGCCTTCTTCAAAGATTAATAATATTTAACTACAAACTCATGATTGTAACCAACAAGAGTGTGCTCCCATTAGAAATATATGATGTGCATCACCTCATGGTAAAGCTCTTAAATAGATATAACTATAGTGGTACTCCATTTAACCCTCCCATAATCCTTCCAAACAAGTGGATTCAAAATTGCAACCCTCTTAACCACTCATATATCACCACACTAAGTTCAACCCACAAATTCTCATACTCCTCCATATAAATATAATGATATTTAAACTTTCAGACTTTAGAATTTAAAAGAGGAGTTTCATGTTGTGCAAGCAATTAACTACCACTAGATTTCTTATTAGTTGATTTCACTACATATCACTATCTCACCATGCATGTGTTAAGGTCTTAGCAACAAGACTAAATATTGGCAATATATTCCAGTGTATCTTAAATTACCAAAGGACATTAGCATGTTTATCCCTTTAAAAGAAAGGACGGTCTTACCGAAAGAACTCAATAGTAGGCAAGAAGAATCATTAAACATGGGAAAACTAGCCATTGGTTCATTAAATATGACATGGCGCAATATGAGTGGAAAATACTACGAAATTTTCATGGGAATGTATCTACGGATGATTCAACACAAATGAAATATTTTCTTACCCATTACAGTTAAATACTATTGAATGAATGTCTCCAAGTGGGAAGGATCGAGTATATCGTTGCTACAAATATTACTTCATCAATTAATGGAGACACTGTACGAACAGAATTGGCTATATATCAACACTCTAATACCAATACTTGTGCACATAAAAAACCTCAAGTTCGTCAAGGGGAATGTGTAAAAATCAATTCACTATATCAATAACTAAGCATAGTCAGGTTCATTATCAAATTTCTTTTGATATTGCGGGAAAATTCAGTGGGATAGAAAAAACATTTTTAGTTCCCTCGATTTAGAAGATATTTTGCTTAATAGTATTGAAGTTATCATTCATGTGCACACATGATGTAATGTCCCCTGGGGATATCAAATGGACTTAGGGACATATAACTAGCTCTATGAGGCTAATTACAAAGTTTAAGCATAGCAGAGAAATAGAATAAATACTTAATTTCAATTTCCACAAATTAATTACGACAAATATCGATAATCGCAAATTAATTAAAATAAAATTTACATCTGAGCAAGCAACTGAACCAAGGCTATGAAATCTCATCCAACACTTTATAACATCATTATAAATCCATACCAAGCCATAACACTAGTTACTTTCACCCACAAATATCATATCCAACAATATGTCGTCAACTAGTTGATTAAGGTAATTAATGCGTTGATTACAACACTTACCTTACAAGTGACGATACTTAGCATAAAATAATTTGTTCAACTAATTAACACAATTTATCAATCCCAATGGATAATTAACACCCACATCCATGTAATATATGTGCAAATAACCATTTTCAAATAATTAAAAATAATATACACGAAAATGAGATACCATGACTAGTCAACTAGTTTCACTACGCAAACAACTAGTCTTGTGCATTTTCGACGCACAACCATGCCAACTATACAAAAATTAAAACTACATACATTATGTGCATAAATAAGCGTGCATGTACATCAAAATAAAAGTACATCTGTATATCTGATCCGAGTACATAAATGAAGAATCTTTCAAGTTTAATCAGTACAGCTAGCTAATAAACACTACTAGGAATTCAATCAAACCAATCGTACTAAGTTCCGAGGCACACCGAGGTGAAGGTACAGATATGAAAAATAGCATTCTAAAGCACAAATAAAGTATCAAAAATGGATCATATGGATGTACATGCATATTTTACCGAAAACATATATTCGAATCCAAAAACTAGTTACCAATTTCACCATTTCGAGGCTAGTTTCCAATTCTAGTTTTCAAAAGCAATTCAACAAGAAGGAATTGATGATAGGAGGTTAGTATTATCATATTAGAGGTCATATACATTCATATGGTTGTATATTTCTACTCATAAAAAATCCTCTTATTAATTCACCAACTATTTAGATCTACTTCTCTGAATTGACTAGAAATTGAGGAAATAAGTAAGATAAATGTATAGACTATTCATAGAATCATTCATAATCCATTCCAAATCTATATACCATGCATTTTCAGTCTTATAATAATTACATCTCATGTATACATTTCGTCAAACACTTCTCATTTAAAGTCAGATATCCATCTAAAAACAATTATTTTGAAGGAACTAGCGATTGGAAATTAAACTAGAATTTCAATAAGCAAATCCAAGGATTATCTAGGAATTCTTCCACACACTTCTTCATACATTTCAAGTGTAATTATCAGATCTGATATTGAATATATCACTCAGGAATTTTCACAAACACTTCTCATGCCAAGTCTCGAAACTAGATAAAACAACTCAATCGGTAAGCTAGTATTCGAATAAAAGCTAGAAACATTGTAGAGAGGTGTTTTTTATCCTTCCAATGCTACTGTACATTCAAGATACATATAATATAAATAACAGGGGAAAAAATATTAGATTTGTAGCAGAGGTACTAAATAAACGTTTACTCAAACAACTTGCTCACAAATTACAAAAACTAGCTATTTAATTTTTCTCCAAAACTAGTAGCACAATTTAACTAAAATTCATGAGAGATTTCTTCCACATTTAGCTCATACATTTTGTCAACATTTCATATGAAACCATATAAAAATAAGATCATAATCAAAATAAATGAAATAGACATGAAATAGAGCACTTATCTTGCAAAACACGCAACCGAATTCAACAGTGCCACGTTCCACCCAGTCGTAGACACAATGCAAGCCAAAGTCTCACTTCGTAATGGTCACCCTTGATATGGAACCATGATGCCACGAGAAAGAGAGTACTCAACCACAATCCTACAACATAATTCCAACCACAAATCCATTGGAAAGTGGATTCCACATCACCTCCAATCCAGGATTTCCAATGGCAATTCCAGGACAAAGTTTTCAGGAAATTAGTCCAACCACAACCCAATGGCAAGTCCTCCTCGACTTCCACTCCAGTGAAATTCCAGTGGCTCCAAGACAAAAAAAAAAAAATTAGGTATATAACAGTCCAACCTCAAATCCAATGACAAATGGATTCCAAATCACTTCCAATCCAGGATCTCCAAAGGCAATTATAGGACAATTACCAATGGCTCCATAATAACTCAGCTTGGGCACAGGCTCAGAAAGGGTGCACCAATCAGCAAAATATCATACCATGAGTAGAAAAATCGAATTCATAAGTACCAAGGAAATAAAAAAAGAGCCAAGAGCATGAACAATCCATCAAGAGAGAATATCCCAACACAAGCAAAAATTGAATTCCTCGAGAACAATTCAAACTGGGAGAGAGAGAAACACACAAGGGATGAGTTACATTCCAAAAATAGTAAATAAGAGTTACACATAATTTTAAGCCCTAAATATGGGCACATTACCCACTATGCAGTGGAACATTACCCCCTTTATTATGTAGCATTACATATTATTGATGTCGGTTTGGTTCTATTAGTTTTTGTTGTACCCATTTGTCTCATATATATAGGAAGGAGACCTTTTCATTTTAGTCATCATTGTATCTTGTCTTGTCTTATGTACTTAGTACATTGTGTAAGGAGGTTCCTCCCTATAAGAGGATTGTTCTTCATCTCATTTATTCATTATTAAGGCGTGGATTACTTTCTTTTGGTCTATTTCTATTATTTTTATGCTATATCTGGGACTTGGTTGCATAACATTTGGTATTAGAGCTCTTTCCTCGGGACCAGTTTCTTCAAAAAGAGTCATCTTGGAATTTTTGCTATAATTTTTTTCCTACAAGGATTCAAAAAATCAATATTAACAACCCATCTCTAAAATAGGCCAAGCTATCTGTGGTACAATTTTCAGATACTGAGACCATACAGGTTCGGAGATATTTGCCTTTAAATCTAGGGTTTTTTACTAGTCCAAAAACTAGTCTTAAACAGGAGTTCTGGGGAAAAAGGTCATATATGTGGCATGAAATATCCAAATTGAGTGAGACCTATTGCATCAGAAAGAATACAAACCATAGTATTTTTTGTAGGGTTTTCATCCTCATAGATGAAATATTGGACATGTGGAAGACCGTACAAGTTCACTCTTCTGGAAAGACCAAAAAAAATAAGTGTTGGGAGATTCCCAATAACTTCTTATTGGTACATCAGAATTAGGTCATACATACGACATTTCAAAAAGGACACATCAGGATACATCAGTCCAAATGTTCAGACCCAGAGGAGCCAAAATTTTAAATTTACATCAGTTCCAAGTCATCCCTAAAACAGTCTTCCAATCAGGGTTTGAAAAAAGGTACACCATTTTAAATTTGAATAACTTTGAGTAGAAAGATCTAATTGTGATGAAACATAGGGTGTGATATCTAATTGTATTGTTCATAATGCCACCAAAAGGAAGTGTAAAAACCCACACTCCACTCAAATTACCTAAGGAGTCATCCCCAGCGTAGGATGAAAGGGAATACCTACCTTTTCGAGTGTCCCAATTGGAAGAGATGATCAAAGGATCTATGAAAGCAGTTGATTTAGTTAGTTTAGAGGGGAAGTTGATGAAACATATGGATAATAAGATGGAAGAAAATATGAAAGGGTCGATGGAACAAATGGAAAATATTTATAATCTCATACAAAATTCAAAGGATACTCCTTCTCTAGGTGATGATGTGTTCCATGATACTCAGGAGGATAAAGATAAGGTCCATGTTGAAAAACATTCCATGAATAAGAATATTCCAAGAGGAAATGATTCTGATAATGGAAATAATCAAGGATGGTCACCAAGGGGTAACCTACTTCCCAAGATTGACATGAGAAAGTTTGATGGAAATGATCCAATAACATGGATATTCCAGATGGAGCAGTTCGTTGATCTACACCAGGTTCCAACTTTGCAGAAGGTAACTATTGCATCCTTATATTTAGAGCCTGATCAATTTGTATGGTACCAATGGATTTGTGACTGTAAAAAGGACTCTATTATCTCTTGGTCTATATTCAAAAATAATTGATTTCATATTATGGGGATATAAATAGCAACACCTTCTTTAGCTAGTTGGTAAATCTCAAGTAAAAAGGCCTAGTTAGTGAGCACATCAAGCAGTTTTAGAAGCTAAGTCTCAGAGTGAAGAATATTTCAGAAGATAATTTTTTGGATCTCTTTATTGGAACTTTCAAGGATCACATCCAACATGAGGTTCTCCTTTGGGAACCTAAGTCCTTGGAGCATACATTTAGGGTGGCAAGAAAAGTTGAAAACAAAATTATGGCAACAAGGAATTCTACCACTTACAACTATAAAGAAGGAAGTGTGGTCTCCAATCATCCACAACCTACAAGGTTGACACCACAACAACTAGAGGAAAAAAGAGCAAAAGGGATTTGTTATAGTTGTGATAGCAAAAATTGTAAGGGCCATAAGTGCACTGAGAAGAAACTATTTTACATAGATTGTGAAGTAGAGGAAGAAAATGAAAAGAAGCACCAAAAGAATAGGAACTATTTCAAAATGAACAAATATAAGATATTAATCCCACCATATCTTGTTATGCATTGGATGGATTTATCACTCCTCAAACTCTCAATATCGAAGGATATATCAAAAAGAAAAAGGTAATAGTGTTTATTGATTCTGGTAGTACTCATAATTTCATTCACTGTAAATTAGCCAAGGTTCTCAATTGCTTTGTATATCCAACACCGCAGTTTCAAGTAATGATTGCAGATGCAGGAACTATCAATTTCTCAGGAAAATGCCATAATATCAATCTCACTATGGGGGAATATGTATTGAATAGTCCAATGATTGCTATTACAATGGGGGGTGTTGATGTTGTCTTAGGAGTACAATGGTTACAATCATTGGGAACGGTGGCTTTAATTTTTAGAAGCTATTCATGAAATTTTTATGCGAAGGAAAGGAATATGATTTAAATGGTATCATAGGGAAACCAAGTAAGGTGATAAGCTCTAATGGTATGAAAAAATTCATAAAAAAAGGGACATCAAGGTGTAATTGCACAATTATGATCAATAGATGTTCAAACATCTATGTCTCCTATTTCCCTAGATCCCCAAAATGTGATTGATAAGCATTCTAAGGTATTTGAAGATATTCCAAAAGGTATTTCACCTATTTTATATTTTGATCATTCTATTCACTTAATTCCTGAAAGTGTTCCTCCTAACATCAGACCTTATAGATACCCCTATGGACAGAAGAGTAAAATTGAGTGTATGGTTGACGAAATGTTAGAGGCTGGCATAATAAGGCCTAGCCAAAATTCTTACTCTACAAAGTGGTAATGGTACACAAGCCGGATGGATCATGGCGTATGTGTCCAAATTATAGAGAGCTCAACAAGATCACGATTAAAGATAAATTTCCCATTCATGTCATCGATGAATTGTTACATGAATTACATGGAGCAGTTTTCTTCACAATGTTGGATCTCTGTTCTAGATATCATCATATTAGAATAAAGGAGGAAGACATTCCAAAAACATCATTCATAACTCATGAAGGTCATTATGATTTTTTAGTCAAGCCATTTAGTCTAACAAATGTGCCTTCTACCTTTCAAGGTTTGATGAATTCCATTTTCAAGCCTTTCCTTAGAAAAAATTTTCTTGTATTCTTTGATGATATACTAATCTATAGCAAGTCTTGGGAAGAACATGTTCAACATGTTCACAGGGTACTACAACTACTAAAGGAGCAACAACTATATGCAAAACCTTCCAAATGTTTGTTTGGGGTAAAGGAGGTAGAATATTTGGGTCATATTGTATCTTAGGAAGGTGTCAAGGTAGACCCCAACAAAATTAAAGCCATGATGGACTAGCCAATTCCTAAAAACCTGAAGAATATTCGAGGATTCTTAGGTCTGACAGGGTACTACCGCAAGTTTGTTTGGAACTGTGGAATAATAGCAGCACCTCTAACAGCATTATTGAAGAAAGATGCATTTTCTTGGACTCTAGAGGCAACTCAAGCTTTTGAACGGATTAAGGAGACAATGTGAAAAGCTCCTATTTTGGACACACCAGACTTCACAAAAACATTTATTGTGGAATGTGATGTTTCAGGAAAGGGTATTGGTGGTGTTCTAATGCGAGGACACCCACTTTCTTTCACAAGTCATCCACTCAAGGGAAAGCACTTACAGAAGCCCATTTATGAGAAGGAAATGTTGGCAATTCTACATGCTCTTAATAAATGGCATCCTTACCTAATAGGTAGACACTTCAAGGTCAACACAGATCATGATAGTGTTAAATAATTCTTGGAATAGCAATTATCTTTGGAAGAGCAACAAAAATGGATAACCAAGATGTTGGGATATGACTTTGAAATCATATATCGAAAAGGGAAACATAATGTGGTGGCAGATGCGCTTTCCAGAAAAGATGAAGATGTCGGGGCATTAATTTGTGCAATTTTCATTCTACAATGTGATTGCGTAGCAGCAGCAAGGGAAGAATGGAAAAATGACCTATATGTGTGTACGCTCATTCAAAAGCTACATGACGATCCCAGTATATCAAATACTTTTGTGTGGAAAAATAATTCACTATGGTATAAGGATCGGTTATATTTATGCAAAGACTCCCAAATCAAACAAAAGGTCCTCTCAGAATTACACACCTCACCTATAGGTGGTCATTTCGGATTCCTGAAAACTTACCACAGGGACAAGAAGGAATTTTTTGGGGAAGATCTTAAATCTTATGTTCAAAGGTTCATGGTTGAATGCTTGGTTTTCCAACATAATATGGTGGAAACTATTAAGACCCTAGGACTTCTACAACCATTAGACATACCTTGCCAGTGCTGGGAAGAAGTCTCAATGGATTTTATCACAGGTCTACCCAAGTCAGAAGGAAAGAATGTTATTATGGTGATTTTTTATAGACTCGCGAAGTATGCACATTTTTGTGCACTCTCTCACCCTTTTAATGCAAGTACAGTAGCCCCAACTTTTCTGGACACAGTTCAAAAGTTATATCAAAATCTGAAGATTATTGTAAGCAGTAGAGATCCAATTTTCAATGGAAAATTTTGGACTAAATTATTTTCTTGTTTGGGTACCCAATTGGCTCACCATTCATCTTATCATCCTCAATATGATGGGAAAACAGAGATAGTGAACAAATTTTTAGAAGGCTATCTTCTTTTCTTTGCATATGATAAACAAACACAGTGGGTGAAATGGTTATCTTTGGGAGAATGGTGGTACAATACTTCCTTCCATACATCATCAAAAATGTATCTATTTATGGTACTTTATGGGTACCACCCTCCATCTATCACATCTCCCTTAAAGGTAAAATCTAAAGTTCAAGCCATGGAAGACCACATAGAGCACCAGAAAGAATTTCTCCAGATACTTAAGGACAACCTAGCTATGTCACAAAACAGGATGAAACAACAAGCTGATCAACATCGGAGTGAAAGGAGTTTCGAAGAAGGGGATTGGGTATTTCTAAGGATAAAACCTTACAAGCGGATGTCCCTCAAGTAACTAAATAAGTACAATAAATTAACACCCAAGTATTATGGTCCTTATAAAGTGTTGCAGAAGATTGGTAGTATGGCTTACAAATTGGATCTCCCTTCAAATGGAAGAACCTTCTAGTGGAAGATTCAACATGGGAAGATGAGTCCTTCATACAGAAGCATACACAAGTAATCAAGCGTTGAGGAAAACACTTGTCTAAAGGGGAGGGGCATGTTAATCCCTAAATATTGGCACATTAACCCTTATGTAGTGGCACATTACCCCCTTTATTATGGTGCATTACACATTATTGATGTCGGATTGGGTCTATTAGATGTTATTGTACCCCTTTGTCTCCTATATATAGGAAGGATACCTTTTCATTTTAGTCATCATTGTATCTTGTCTTGTCTTATGTACCTAGTACATTGTGTAAGGAGGTTCCTCCCTCAAAGAGGATTGTTCTTCATCTCGGTTCTTCACTATTAAGGCGTGGATTACTTTATTCTGGTCTATTTCTGTTACTTTTATGCTATATCTAGGATGTGGTTGCATAAGACATAATGAGGCTACACCAAGAGACACACTAACCCATCTCAAGAGGGTGCACTAGGTGAGAGGGTCCACCAAGTCCATAATAAGGGTATATAACATCAACATAGATACAAACACAAAGGTAACACTTTTCCCACAACCATTTTCTCATAACATCATAGTTCCTCATACTCTTTTATGTAGCACCGGTCGATATCAATTGTTTTATTTTATTAATTAATAATAATAATGTGCAAACCATAGTCCCGGCACCTCGTGCCATAATGTCACAACATCAAGATAATAATAACATGTCCAGGGGATAAACCATAGGGTATTACATCCTCCTCCCCTTAAACCATGCATCGTCCTCAATGCATATTACATACATGCCTTTACAAAAGGATAACAGACATGCCCATACATGCCTCAGAAATATGACATCTTTCTAACCACAATACTTCCCACTACCACCTAATTTCTTATCCATATCCATTGCCCATGGGAGAATCGGGACTAGTAGAGTGGACTCAAGGAAGCAAGGATCGATCTCCAATCCCCATGATAGGGTCTTCAATCCTCTTATAACAAAGCCTTCAAATCTCATTACAAGGCTTTCAATCTTCAACAAAGATACATCCACCTGAAAATCATATTTCATTCACTCATATGATTAACATCAGGTATAAAAATATGTGATACATGATATAAAGATATTCTTCTACAAAGATACTTGTTTTACGTTCCAACAAACACACGATCAACAACAAACATGTATATATATTGTTCATCTAGATACATAAAATACATCTTCAAGATACATGAAACATGAAATAAATCACATGAAATACATTAGTATATACAAGGTACATGAGATATAGATACTTTTTCAAAAATACTTGAAATGCATCTACCTGAATCTTATTCTAATCAATTCAATCATATTAAATGCATCAGGTGTGTCAATCAATTTCATGAAGGGCATCAAGTATACCATTCATTCTTGTGAAAGTGCATTAAGAGTGTACTCTTTCTTCATGAAATGCATTCTAGTCAATCAATCACATGAAAGGCATATACTTTACCTACAGATACATGAAATGCATCATGCATATGCTCTATCAACAAAATACATGAGATGCATCTAAGATATATGAAATGCATTCCAATTAGTTAGTAACATGAGATGCATTACCAAGATTTTTTTACATGATTTATCACCCAAATACTTTCCCCACAAGGATGCATGAGATTTACCATGATACTTCACAAAGATTCCTTTCAACAAAGGTATTTGATATACTGTAAGGATACCCAAACAAGATACTTTCAGCAAAGAACACAAGGATATTTTTCTAACAAAAATCGCAAAGATCACCTAAATATTATATGCACTAAATGTAATAGATAAGCGAACGTATATGCAACAATTCCAATCTAACTAAGAAACCAAAAAAAGGGCCATAACACTAGTAGTTAAACATAATACCTTTCATCTCCACGCAAAGCATAATTATTCTTTAGAGAACATCTAAAAATCCAATACATAAACAAGTAGTAATTAATATCAACCAAACATATGTCAATCATATATCAATCATACACCAATATCAACCAATGAAAACCATACACACATCAAATTCCCATACAAACATCAATCATAGTATATCAACCATAATACATCAACCAGAACACATCAACCAGAATACCTCAATCAGAATACATCAACTAGAACACATCAATTAGAATACATCAACCAGAAGCAAAATACATCAACTAGAAACGCATCAACCAGAACACATCAATCGGAATACATCAACTAGAACACATCAATTAGAATACATCAACTAGAAACGCATCAACCAGAACACATCAATCAGAATACATCAACCAAAAACACATCAATCAGAATACATCACTCAAATCGGGATATATCAATTAGAATACATCAATCATACCAATATCAACCAGTGACGAAAAATAAAAACCAATAGAAACCATATGAATAACAATATCATCCATACATCACCCACTCAAAATCAGCCATCGTTCATCAAGCATACACACAACAACCATATCAACCAAGAACAACCAATAATAGCCATACATACAATAATGAAAATATCATACATATATCAACCATTAATGATCCAACGTCAATCATTAACAACCAATAGTATCAAACAACATACATCAACCATTCAAACATCATACATCGACCATAGAAATCATTTCTAATAGTTACTATTTATCATAATGTTATATATAATTATTAGCACATGATGATATATATAGTATCCATATATTAATAATACATGTATACAACCAACAACATCACACAAACACTACTAATACTGCAGTTATGTAAACACTCAACACATACACAATCATACATCTTGGTTGCATACATACTCCATCAATAGGAATGTTATACATACTTTGTTGGCAATCCCATCTAATCCCCATATACTAACCATACATTAGGTTACTAATTATTTACACACAGCATACTACTTATACTATCAGCCAAAGTAAGTAGATAGTCACCTCAAGCAACCAAGCATCCTACCACAAAAACCTTCTAATATTCTACGATAAAATAATTACTAGTTTGACAACACACCATCATACACGCATACCATACACCATACTTACTATTACTATGTATTATTTATATACATACACCCATTTGTCTACATACATATTATAATTTTTCAAGCATATATCATATTATTATTAATCATATACACATCATATTAGTCATATAACCTATATATCCTATATTTTATACACTCGTATAATTATTATGTTATACCATAATATCCATACAATTATAATGGTATAATTACTTAATCCAATGATATCATATTAGGTACTCATTACAACATATATACTAACATAATACTCTTGATCGCACTATACTTCCAAATACTTCCCAAATACTTCCAAACACCTTTAATTATTCACAAATACTTCCAAACACTTCCAAATAGTCCAATATTTTACACTTACTTCTTTACATACGTTCACATCTATACACTCCTCATCTATCTTACATCACATATTATGTTATACATATTTAAATTTATGTCACACACACACACACACATATATATATATAACATTATCATACACTACTACACTACCTACTTACACACATAAAATAAAATAAATAAAATTAAGAGAATATGAATCATTAAAGACAAGTGGTTCATTTCCTCCAAAAATAGGCGAGTTACACTTCCTTAAACAAAATAAATAAAATAAAAGAGAATATGAACCATTAAATATAAGTGGCTCATTTCTTCCAAAAATAGACAATGAGTTACTCGCATACATTGAAAATAAAATAAAAAATAAAAAAGCAAAATGGAACCACTATTAAAACAAGTGGCATATTTCCCCAAAATAGACAAGGAGTTATTCATCAATGTAACAACCACCGTCCAAGTGGCATAAATAAGCCTATAAAAGCATACCATCAATAGAAAATCCAAATTCCATATAGAGTATAAATGCCGCTTAATAAATCATATTAATATTTAATATTAACAAAACTATATCATCTTAATAACTTAGCATTAAATTAGTATTGATAATGGTACATAGTACATACTATTATAATGACAATTTGTAACTTATCAATTAATAATCACAATGAACCAGTAAATAAATCATACCACAAGAAGCATTTCTATATTAACAATTCAATGAGCAGTAAAAGAGGCAATGCACGATGAACAATCATCGACCAATCAAGTCATTGAACAATAAAAGAGGCAATGCACAAGCATCAACCAACCAAATCACTGAACAGTAAAAGAAGCAATGCATAAGCATCGACCAATCAAATCACTGAAGCAATAAAAGAGGCAATGCACAAGCATCTACCAATCAAATCACTGAACAATAAAAGAGGCAATGCAAGGTGAACATGCATCAACCAATCAATCTACTCGATTATTAGATATGCACCACATAGTACTTACCAATCAATCTATCGACCAATAAATATGCAATATTAATTAATTCTGAAGCATACAACAAACTGATCTCTGAAGTGAGGCTTCTTATTCTTCCATTAACATAAGGGAGGTTAAAAAAAATTCACAAAGTGTCACATCCCCTCCCGCGGACCCAATAAAAGGAAGGGAACATGATACCATTTTGTGGGGCTTTTACATAAACTCAGCCCAATTCATTAGATTCACAGCAATAAAATAAATGTGTGCAAATGCAAATCAAGCAAACATGCACAGCGGAATAAAAGCAACATCATCCACACACATTTCATATGCATTCAACATATTAAAAACAGCCATCAAATTATAATATTGCAGAAGTAAAACACATAGATGGAGAAACACTTATCTTTATGGTGAAATGGTCCCAAGCAACTAGCTATGCTGCTGCAACGTTCCACCCAACCATAGGTCTCTGCCCAGCCTGTATTCTTTCAGCACTCAGAGACCACCCCCGATCTGGGCATGATTTCTACAAGAAAAATGGGACATTCAAGCTCATACATAGCCAAAGAATCATTTCATCTAAGCCAAGCCAGTCCACAGCTGGGTTTATCAGGCTAGATTTGAACCCTCTCCATTTATGGATTCTTGCACTCAAGCTCAAGCCAAAGCAACGGATACCCATCTCAACCCCAACATTCTCTTACACACAACAAACTCAAAAATTGGGCATGGATACACATTTCCAACAATTGGATTTACAAACAGGATGGCCACGGGTTTTCCCCAAATCGTGGGCACACCAAAACAGACTGTGGAAAGGGCAATTCAACCACAGGGAGAAAAACCGATTTCTCCCACAAGTTATGAGCATTTCAAATGGCCCAAATGTCCTCCATGAAACCCCAATTCGAGCTCCCTCCTTCCCAACAGTTCTGCCACACCAAAAACGCCCTCTTCCCAGCTAAAAACAAGGAAACATAGGAAAAGCGTGGAGGGAAAACACCCAGGCAGCTCCAAAAACGTGAGAGAGACAAAACTGGTTCATGAGTAATGGCTTGGGGAGCAATTCATGGCTCTTTTCTTGCCTAAGGAGCAAAACATGTTTTTCCATGAAGAGTGGCTTGCCCATACTCGAATTTGGACAGCCATACCTCTCCATTCCCAAGGCATTAACTACCTCAACCAACTCTTGGAAGAAATGAATGATTGGGTACAAAAGTCAACATGGGTAGTTGAGGGTTTTATGGGTTCTCTCATTGACACTTGGCTTGACTTGATTGGCTCCAATGGTTTGAATATTTCCCTCCCAATTCCTTGTAAAATCATGCCCCCATATCTTGTTGCATTGCATAGCTAGTTGTGGGTATTTTATTAAAATGCATATTTACATGATATTTGCAATTCCAATGTGTCTGGCTAGCACGTAAACCATATGCATCAATAAATCGATGGCGGGGCCTTGGCCTTGAGCTCCTCACCACGTTTTATAACAATATTACATCATTTACATTTTAATGCAATGGGGTCAAACTAGGGACATGACACAAAGCACATTTACAAACTCCAAATGCATATAAACAGAGTTATGAATCCACAATAGGCCCAACAGCCGCAAAGTTGGAACCTAAGCTCTGATACCACCTGTAATGTCCCCAAGGGATATCAAATGGACTTAGGTACATATCATTATCTCTAAGAGGCTAATTACAAAGTTTAATCATAGCGAAGAAATAGAATAAATACTTAATTTCAATTTTCACAAATTAATTACGACAAATATCAATAATCGCAAATTAATTAAAATAAAATTTACATCTGAGCAAGCAACTGAACCAAGGCTAGGAAAGCTCACCCAACATTTTCTATCATAATTATACATCCATACCAAGCCATAAGATAAGTTACTTGCACCCAAAAAGATCATGTATTTACCATGTTCTTAGATGGATTTATGTAAAGTCATAAATCCATCTAAAAACAATTCTTTCGAAGGAACTAGCAATTGGAAATTAAACTAGAATTTCAATAAGCATATCCAAGGATTATCTAGGAATTATTCCACACACTTCTTCATACATTTCAAGTCTAATTATAAGATCTGATATTGAATATCTCACTCAAGAATTTTCACAAACACTTCTCATGCCAAGTCTCAAAACTAGATAAAAGAACTGAAACGTTAAGCTAGTATTCGAATAAAAGCTAGAAACACTGTAGAGAGGTGTTTTATCCTTCCAATGCTACTGTACATTCAAGATAAATATAATATAAATAACAAGGGAAAAAAATATCATATCTGCAGCAAAGGTACTAAATAAACATTTACTCGTACAACTTGTTCACAAATTACAAAACTAGCTATCTAATTTTTCTCCAAAACTAGTAGCACAATTTAAATAAAATTCCTGAGAATTTTCTTCCACATTTAGCTCATAAATTTTGTCAAACATTTCATATGAAACCATATAAAAATTAGATCAGAACCCAAATAAATGAAATAGACATGAAATAGAGCACTTATCTTGCAAATTGCGCAGCCGAATTTGATCGTGCCATGTTCCACCCAGCCGTAGACACAATGCAAGCCAAAGTCTCACTTTGAAATGGTCACCCCTGAGATGGAACCATGATTCCAAAAGCAAGAGCGCACTCAAACAAAGTCCTACAACATAAGTCCAACCACAAATCCATTGGCAAGTGGATTCCACGTCACCTCCAATCCAGGATTTCCAGTGGCAATTCTAGGACAAAGTTTTCAGGAAATTAGTCCAACCACAACCCAATGGCAAGTCATCCTCGACTTCCACTCCAGGGAAATTCTAGTGGCTCTAGGGGAAAAAAATTAGGTATATAATAGTCCAACCTCAAATCCAATGGAAAGTGGATTCCACGTCACTTCCAATCCAGGATCTCCATAGGAAATTCCAGGACAATTACCAATGGCTCCAAAGTAACTCAGCTTGGGAACAGGCTCAGCAAGGGTGCACCAATCAGCAAAATATCATACCAGGAGTATAAAAATCAAATCCATAGGTACCAAGGAAAAACAAATATCCAAGAGCATGAACAATCCATTAAGAGAGACTAGCCCAACACAAGCAAAAATCGAATTCCTCGAGAGCAATTCAAATTGTGAGAGAGAGACACACACAAGGGATGAGTTACATTCCAAAAATAGAAAATAGGATTTACACATCATAAGGATACAACAAGATACACACTAACCCAACTCAAGGGGGTGCATTAGGTGAGAGAGAGAGAGAGAGAGACTCTAACAATAATGAAAATTAATCCCGGGATAAATGAAACCAAGTATTAACATAACATGTCAGGGTACATAGCCAAGACGGTCCACCAAGTCCACAAGAAGGGTATATAACATCAACATAGACACAAACACAGAGGTAACACTTTTCCCACAACCCCTTGCTCGTAACATCATGGTTCCTCATACTCTTTTATGTGGCATTGGTCGATATCAGTTGTTTTATTTTATTAATTAATAATAATAACATAATAATAATAATGTGCAAACCATAGTCCCGATACCTCGCTCCATAATGTCACAACATCTAAATAATAATAACATGTCCATGCGATAAACCAGAGGGTATTACAAATGATAATAATGACTATAGAAAAATCCATGATATCCCCATTATATTCAACGATTAATGGCCAAAAGAGTACAATAACATTACAAGAGCAGACATTTTATTCAAATCACTTAGATCATGATAATACAATATCAATTATAATCATAATACATGAATTCCCCAAAGAGTCTCTAAGTGTGCCCCAAAATCCCATAATATTACGTATACTATGTAAGCTTGGAGTCCTCCCATGAAGAATTCATCTATCCATGAACCGCAAGCATCTAATCAAACCATTCTACATAGACGTTTCCAATAGGTTTCAATAAGGGTCCCAACAACGAGTAATATAATAGTTCATTTATGAAGGTTTTTGCAACCAATGCACCATGCTTATAATGTACAAAATTTGGAATGTTGGTAGTATGTTAATAAAACCATAAACCAATAATATATATTATACTTCTAGATACCTCTTAAGTATTTTAGATTCGTGACATTAAAATGTCTCGAAACATGACTTCCATAGAGGTGGGATTGCACACTACTATTTATCAGAAGGAGACATATCATAAGCATAAACATTAAGGATCGCAATAGTCATTATCCAAGACAATAATTCTAGGTGCACCCTACTTGGATCTGCCTCCATTTTCTTCCTCTTAAGGATCCTCTACTTTTATCAATCAAATTGGCAGTTCTTCGTCTGTAGCAACAATGAAATGTCGCTCGCACAAAAGAACATTATGGATTGAAGAGCCCTAATTTGCTATAGATGCATGTGACCTTGATCATTCATTATTTCTCCAGTTCATTCTATTTTTGTGATACACCTTTAGGACCTAACCGTGACTCCCTAACTGCTATCTCACGGGTCACCCGCTAGTGCTCCACTGACCACTTGCGCTTTTCCCTAAAATTGTTGCACCCGCTACTTATTTGTAGCCTACTCGCGGGTCACCCGCCTGTTGTTGGGTTTATACTCGCGGTTCCTCTTAAAATAATGAAAAATAAAAACCAAAATCGAATTTGGGGTAGTTAGGGGAGTTTCTTTAACTTCCATGCCTTCCCCAACTGCTTTCCTCTCGAAGCTATCTTCCCAAACTTGCTATAAATACAAGGGGAAGGCCATAGGAGAGGGAGAGAACTCTTAATGTATTGAAATGTTGGAGAAATTTATACTAAAGGAGAGGAGCAAGAGCCCAGAACTTGGTTTCATCAGTGCTTCTGCAGAATACTTGGTTTCATCAATGCCGCTATAGAATTAGGTATAGCTATTTGTTATCATTTAGATGATCAATAAAAGAGACTTTTCTTTCCCATAAACAATTGTGTCTAATGTGTGAATTGGATCTAAAACTTTCATGCTTTACTTATGTATGAGTTTCATATTTGATTATTCATGTTTATTTAGCCAAATGTTTTAAGGAGGGTATCTATGTTTTGCAGGTTCTTTACTCAAGATTGCAGGTCAAGAACTGAGGGTTTCAGGCTTGGATCAACCTTCTAGTTTCCAAGGTACTCTTTGTCTAACTTATTAACCCTAGTTCTTTTTCATTAATAAATATCTTGTTGTATGCTTCCAATTGCCTTAGATTATGTAAGTCTTAAATAGTATGTTGGTGACCTTAGTAAATTCCCAGTCATAGGATTAATTTCCAAACAACAGAACTGGCGACTCCGCTAGGGATTCCTTTGTTTCTATGGGGGTCCTTTGTGTATAATTTCTTCAATCTGAGTCAGTTTCAGAGTTTCTGGAAGGGTTTGGAGAGGGTACATACCCTTGCTTTAGACTTAGATTTGGTCTTTTTTGAGTTTTTTTCTTTTTTTTAAAAACAAATTGAAGCATACCCACGACTTGCTGATACATACAGTCACGAATTTTCCTTGTTACCCGTGTGTTGTCTGTGTTACACCTACGAGTGACCCACTAGCTATTGTGTTTACAGTCGCGGGTGCCCCTGTAGGTTTCCGTTGTCCTCCTAGGGTTGAATTTCTTGGTTTCTACTTTGATTATTTTTGGAGTCTATTTCTCTTTAAGGGACCATTTCAACCTGTTTGCAATCTGTAGTTAGGCCTTTTCTCTTCCTTTGGATCTTTCTTTATCTTTAAGACTTGTTGGGGTTGTACCTAGGTCTTTCAAATTTGAGTAGTTGGTCATGGACACTTTGTGTGATATTTCTTGATTGATGGTCTAACTGAGAGTGGTTCAATATCTTGAAGAAGTTTCCTTGATCTCTTTTTCTTGTCTTTCGGTTTCAAAGTGTTTCTTACCAAGTTAGTTAATTCCATTTCTTTTTTGAGTTAACTAGTTGAACTTGTTGTCTTCATAATTCTATGAGGAATAGTTTTCTGTTCTTTTAAGCTTAGGTACAGTTTTGGATACACTTAAGTATTTGAAGTGTGTTTTACTTGTCCGTAGTTAGTTTTTCTTTTCTCGTTTAAAAGAAAAATTCAAAAAGAGCAAGCATATTTCCTTAACAAGTACATTAGTTTTCTTTTCATAAATAGTAGTAGTTGCAGGCCTTTATTTTTGAAAAAGAAAAATTTGATTTCATTTAAGTTTACTTCATCAGTTCTTTGCTTTAGAAAGATAAAAGCAGAAAAATAAAAGAAGTAGAAGCATTTTCATATTTTATTACGTATTTACCATTATTTTTCGTTTCAGTGGTAATAGCACCATGCACACATACACTACCCTTTGAGTAATAGCGGCCTTAAAAATAATCTAAAATCTAAAATCAGTAGTATTCTTTTCTTTTTTAGGTTCTTACACCAACTAGCTTAGGTTAGTGCTTTGGATTAGGTTGTCATTAACTATCCAAAGCAGTCAAACTCAAACCATAGTGCATATTCGTTAGGTAAATCCACCTCTGTAGAAGGTGAACCAAGAAGCTCCATTCGCGCCGGAGTTAAGCACGAGGTCATGCGAGGTTGAGCAGTTGGAGATACCCCTCCACTATTCGATTAAGCATCTACCAGAGTTAGTGCGCATACGAGGATTCACTAGTACCTTCTAGTGCTTTTTGATTTCAGGTTCAGTTACCCTGCCCATGCGTATTAATTAGACCTACGACTGTCCCTCGGACCCTCTCTATAGTGTTGGCAGCCTTAATATCCAAACTCTTAGGGATCTACACGGGTGTTAGTGGAAGGATATTTCCAGTGCACCTAGGATAGATTAGGGAGGAAATCCCTTGCATCTCTTTAGGAAGGTGGTTGGTTGATTCCAGCACTTGGCCCCATCATGCCTGTATTGTGGACCCCTAATAATTGTTCTTCATCCCTTCACTAGTTTATTATGGGACCTAATCATCCCAAACTCTCCTTTGGAAGGTTATCATCCCAGACTCTCCTTTGGAAGGTTATCTGACTGCCTGGCTTGGATCACTGTAGGAAATTTTTAGTAGTGTGTTGATTATTTACTCCTCTTCTAGTTGGCCCAGGGTTTTATTTACTTAGAATATTTTTAGTTGTGGAGGACCAACCTCTCTATAGGTCAAGAAGGTTACAAAACCTTCCTCCAATCATTGTGGAGCCTCCACCGTGACCTCAGCGGTGAAGGATAAACTCAAGTGGATCTTTTGAGCCAGCAGGAACGACTGAACCACCTAGAGAACCTTACCTTACAAACTAAAGGTTTTGTGAGACCTGTTAACCCACCATTAACTGGACCTGATGATCCGGTGTTCGTACAAGTAATATATTTAGGTTTACCTGAGTTAAGTGTGTATAGGTTTACGTTTGGCTTTACCATGGACAACATAGGGGACATATTGGGAGTTCCACACACTCCAACATCTGCCATTATGCCAGGAGGATTTTACCCTCGTCATGTGAACATTCTGGTACCTAGCTCGTTGCAGGTGTCTTTTGTTCTAATCACTTCACTAAACTTTAGTACAGGATCCTTAGGGTCATCAAGCACTCAGATTGCTTCGACTTCTATACCCTTCGAATCAACCGTCGGTTCTTCCAATGTTACCTTCATTGGGTTACCTACGGTATCGTTCACTTCATCCCCTTTTCTTCTCAATTTCCAGACTAATCCTACCAGTTCTGCTCCTTTTAATCATGGATTCCCTTGGCATAGAGGGCATATTGTTCCTTCAACACCTTTTGTAGACTCGATGCATATTCCTTCCATTGCACAGTTTGCGAGTTCAAGACCCTTCACAGGTTATAGTTTACAATCGTTGAATGTTCAAACATCTAATCCACCTATAGGGAACACTCTTTTTTCACTCTTTGGTGGAGGAGGTAGTACTGCATACACTTCAACTCCTTTTTCAGTTGGAATTACTTATACTCAGCCTTAATGGAGTGGACCTCAAGGGAGTAATCCACTTGCTTACAGATGCATAACCTTTAAGAATGCTTTCACATCACAATCAATGGCTGGGGGCAACCCCAACCAGCCTTATGGGAGTTATGGTTTAGGTAGTTTTCCTTACTCAACTCCTTGAACTCATATGCCATCGACTAGGCCCCGCTTACCCTTTCTGGAAACGTTAAACTTGCCAGATATTTCAAAGCTTATGAATGATCTTATGCGTTGTGACCCTACCTGGCCTCATGTTCCAACCAAGCTTCCTTCGGACATCCCCAAGTTTGAAGGAAAGACTGGAGAAGATCCAGGGGACCACGTTACAACATTTCACTTATGGTGATCTTATAATTCTCTAAATGATGATTCGATACGGTTGAGACTTTTCCAAAGGACCTTAACCAGTTTCGCAGATAAATGGTACATCGAACTACCATTCGCTGCTTATCATAACTTCTATGATTTGGGGATGGTATTTTTGAATCACTTCCAACTTCCCATTCAGTGTGATGTCGGCACAGATATTCTGTCTACATTTAGACAGAATAAAGCCACTCACATATCCGACCATATCCAAGAGTGGAGAAGAAGGAAGAGGCTCATTAAAGCTGAGATTCCCCTAGAATTCCTATTAGAGTGGTTTTTTAAATCACTTTTACCTTACATCTCCAAGGATTTTTTGACTTATGGGGTTACCATAGTGGAGGAATCCATCTTAAGAACCCAGGAGTTAGATCTGATTTATGCAGTCTGATATTCTTTACGAAATCATTCCTGATGTGTCAAGGTCAAAAACTGATCCATGTAAACCCAAACCTGGACCACATGCCGATGGAATTGTTGGTTTAGTCGATTCATACGTTGTAGAGGCTTTGGCCAAATAATTCCATAAAACGTTCTGCAGTGGAAGCAACTATGGTTTCCACCCCCCCTTCTCAAACGGATATTGTACACAATGTGCAATCAAACCAAAAGGGTTCTCAACAACCCAGTGGAAAGAAAAAGGGAAAGCAGGGGGAGGGTAATAAACATAATCCCAAAACCACAGATAGTGCTGGGGGGGGGGAAAGAAAAGAAGAAGGAGAAATTCCCTTGTAAACTTTGCAAGGAAGATCACTTGACTCACCAGTGCCCTTTGATTGTTGAAGCCCGTAAGATTTTGTAGCAAAAGGAACCTGTCGTCCTGAAGGATCCTTTTCCCAAAGGAAAAAACTTGGCTTCTGGCATCTCTAGTGTTGGGGGCACCAACGGTGTTGCACTGTCTAATCAGTATTATATAAACATGATTAGCTCACATACCTTGTTACAAACAAGAGCGAGAAATTATACCCCAGAACTATCGCAGAAAGATAAGGAAATTCCTGAGTTGTTTGCTCCTCTTCATATTGAGATACCCGCAGACCCTATGCCTAAGATACCAAAGGGCTTCTATAAGCGTGCATCGCACAATCCTAATGCGCGGGTTGCTCCCAACTACTCTATTGTGGAAGACTTATCCCAAACTCCATGTTCCATGTCTGCTCTAGAAATTCTTGCAAGTTTCCCTTCAAAATGGAATGCACTTATAGTGGCAATAGGAAGTGTGGATTCATCAAGTATATTAGCAAGGTTTGATATGTCTAACATCAAACCTCGATTTCTATATCATTTGGGATTTCAGATTGAATTAATCCATGGTTCTAAAACCATTGGATGAACAGTGGTGGATGAAGGCACATCTGCATACATAATGTCCATTTATTCCTGGCGAGCTTTAGGCTCTAATGAGTTAGTCCCTTCGGTCACATTGCTCACCTCTTTTGATGGAATATCTTTTTGTCCACATGGGATTCTACCCTCTTTTGAGATCCAGTTAGTGGGAAAAGTAGTGTCAGTGGAGGTAGAGGTTTTTGATGCTTCTCTTGATTATAATTTGTTGTTAGGAAGAAGTTGGACGTATGCGACGCAAGATATCCCTCTGTCTGTTTTTTGGGTATTGACATTCCCCCATGAAGGAAATATTCTCACATTCGATCAGCTCTCCTTCACCCAAAAAAATAACACGACCTCTTCATAATCTAATATAATGATGATTGATCAAGCCCATCCTCCTAGCGAGAGTTTGGGAGTAGGATTGTATTCATCGCTTATGGGCACTTTCGATTTTCCTGCTCCCATGAATTATATTGGTTCGACGAATGTCCAAAACATCGTCTCAACATATAAGGAGGTTTTTACAGTTATCAAAGAAACTGATCCTTGGATCTTTGCCACTCATAATGAACCAGTTGTGCCCTTATCTGTAGCAGAAGTGACTTATCAAGCTTCACGAGATTCTGCAATAGATTGTATCTTGTCTCCTTCAGTCTCCGAGGAGTCAGATGTAGATTATGCACTTGCATGGGCGGTAGACTCTTCTCATTCCTTTGACTGTTTAGACATTGTTTTACCATCAGATGAAGTTATTTTGGAAGAAATGATAGGTCTTGATCAACCTTGGGAACACATGCATCATAGATATTATTTTCATCCAAAGCTAAACAATATTGAGAATGGTGAGTTTTTTGTGAGACTTGGTGGAGATGTTGATCTATCCATTAACCCTTTAGCGAAATAGTGGATTTTCACTAAAGGTAACATGGCTAACATATCGACAACCATTCTGATTAATATCTCCATCAAACCAGATATCGTGGAAAACATTTTCATCGATGCAAGTTGTTCTCCTGAAGAGATTCGCTTGTATACCGACCTTTTTAAAGAATTCCACGACATATTTTCCTAGTCATATGAGGAGATGCCAGGAATAAACCCATCCATAGTTGAACATGAGATCAAAACGTATCCAAATGTGAAACCGGTTAGACAGAAACTTCATCGAGTCAATCCGCGAAAGGATGAAGCCATTAAGGCTGAGGTTGAAAAGCTCGTCAAAGCCGGATTTATCTATCCTATCGACATGACGGAATGGGTTTCCAATCCAGTCCCGGTTGATAAGAAACAAGGTACCATACGTGTTTGTACCAATTTCAGGGATCTTAATAAAGCTTGTCCCAAAGATAATTACCCCACACCATTTATTGACCAGATCGTAGATGTGTGTGCAGGTATCGAAATATTTTCCTTTATGGATGGATTTTCAGGGTATAATCATATTCAAATACAACCCAAAGATCGGCACAAAACAACTTTTATATGTCCCTGGGGTACCTTTGCATATAGGAAGATGTCGTCCGACTTGAAAAATGTTGGAGCTACCTTCCAACAAGCAATGAATTTCTCCTTTCATGATATCAAACATATAGTCGAACCTTACCTGGATGATCTACCCGCACGATCTTGAAAGAGAAGAGATCATCCAGAACATTTACAGCTTGTATTTGAGCGATGCAGACACTACAAAATTCATTTGAATCCCCATAAATGTGTGTTTTGTATTGAGTCTGGACGATTGTTAGGTTTCATCATGTCCACTAGAGGGATCATGGTTGATCCATTAAAAGTAGAGACGATCGTCAAATTGCCTCCACCTCATAGTATTAGACAACTTCAGAGTCTACAGGGTATGTCCAACTTCCTCAGATGATTCATTGTCAACTATCCGAAAATAACCAAAGGTTTCATACGTTTACTTAAACAAGACACCCCATTCTTTCAGGATGAGGCTGCATAAAAATCCTTCGAGGCTTTGAAAAAATCACTATTATCATCCCCCTTGTTAAGTCCACCAGATTATACTCGCAATTTTATCTTATATCTGGCCACATCTGATTCCACGGTTGGTATAGTTTTGGTTCAGGAAGATGATAAGCTCCAAGAACATGTCATCTATTACCTTTCTCGCGCTTTAATAAAACTTGAACTGAAGTATTCACACGTTGAGAAGTTGGCACTTACCGCTGTGTACGCCGTTTAGAGGCTATGCCACTATATTTTACTATGAACCACTATAGTGATTGTGGATGTCAATATGTTTTAATCCGACGCATAATCAAGGGTAAATTTAATAAATTGATTGTTATTCTCGAAGAGTTCGATCTCACTTTTCAAACTGCTAAGTCTAAAAAGTCCTTAGTGTTCGTAGAACTCATATCCGATTTTCCTAGTGGTGAAGAGTTTAACACGGAAGATACTTCATTCCCTGATGAGCATATCTTTCTCATTTCAACCTCTGGTCCATGGTATGGAGATATTTTGATTTATATCCAGACTTTGAGATGTCCACTAGCTTTTTCTAGGGAAGAACGAGGAAAACTACGACATCACGCTAAAAACTACCTCATAAACGTTGATACATTGTATAGACAAGGGGTAGACTCCATTTTACGTCGTTGTTTGACTTTGGAAGAAGATGAGTTAGTATTGAATGATGCCCACAATGGATCATGTGGGGTTCATCTTTCTGGATTAGAAACAGCGCAAAAAATACTTCGTGCCGGTTATTTTTGGCCCACCATCTTAAAGATTGTGTGGAAGTCGTGAAACAATGTCATCCTTGTCAACTATTCAACAAAAAGATGCAAGCACACCCTGCTCTCCATACCCCATCATCACAGTAGGTCCCTTCACCAAGTGGGGGGTATAGTACATGACTTGCAACCCAGTTTTCACCGGGGGGCATCAATATATCATCGTTGTTGTAGACTACTTTACTAAGTGGCCAGAGGCAATGCCTACTGTGAAGGCATACGGTGAAACTGTAGCTTATTTTGTGTTCAATCAAATCATTTCTAGGTTTGGTATTCCTAAGGAGATCGTTACAGATCACGGTAGACTCTTTAAGAATAATATGATGTCAGAGTCGACCACTATGCTAAGGTTTAGACAGGAGCATTCATCTCCTTTCTATCCATGGGTGAATGGACAAGTCGAAGCGGTTAATAAGACTTTAAAAACCATTCTCTAGTGTACCATTAATACTAGTAGTTCAAATTGGCACATTATGTTATATCCAAGTTTGTGGGTGTATCGTACCAACGGTAAGGCTGCTACAGGATTTTCACCTTTCCAACTTGTCCAAGGGTTGGAGGCAATCACACCTATTGAATTCGAAATACCATCATTACAGTTGTCCATCCAACATTTACCCGAAACCTATACTTTAGAAGAATGTTTACTTCATCTCAAACATCTAGATGAACAGCGCAGGGATGCGCTTATCGTGAATGAAGCACATAAAAAACGAGTCAAAAGTCAATATTATAAGTCTGTCAATTCTAGGGTTTTATCTGAAGGAGACCTTGTTCTGGTCTACGTCCAGGATAAAGTCCCCCTGGGGGAAGGAAAGTTTAATTCTATGTGTCTCAGACCGTATATCGTCTCTAGATTTTTGGGAAAAGGTTCATATGAACTAGTTGATTATGATGGATATAAGTTGCCTGAGTCTAGAAATGGGCTCTACTTGAAGAAGTATTATGCTTAACACATATACTTTTTCTTGTAAATAGTTGTACAATAGTATAGAGTTAGTCTTTTTGTGTTTCTTACGTGCCTCTGCAACAGAAAATCTAGGACACGAAATCCATATTGAATAAAAAGATATATTATTGAATTGATAAGATGCTTAACGCTTTACAAGAGCTCGCCTTTTATAAGGTTTGAGCATTCTTAAGAAGGGTTATGTCCCTTCAATTAAACTAATTAATAATTTACTGATTAATTTAATACAATATTTAATATTCATAGCATTGCCACTCCCTTTTAAAGAGCTTTGTCCTCAAAGCAATGGTAATGAGGGATGTAATTGTCGAAATTGTTCTGATTCCCATGTTGCATCTTATTCGGGAAGATTTTTCCATTTTATGAGGTATTCTTTAATGACTCGCGTTCTTAATCTCTTCTCTCTAGTAGCAATGTTAGATTCTGGCTCGAATATGATTCTTCCTTCTTCATCTAACAAGGGAAGTATTGTTTGTGCCTTCTGGTGTTGACCTATCATCTTTTTCAAACATGAAACATGAAAAACATTGTGGATGCGACTTGTAGTTGGCAATTCCAACGCATATGCCACTTGACTAATCTTCTTATTGATTTGATATGGGCCATAAAAACATGGAGCCAATTTATTTTTTCCACCTTGTTTAAGTGATAATTGTTTATAGGGTTGTAGTCTTACAAATATGTGTTCATGTTTCTGGAGTAATTTTTGGATTTCCTTTTTGAACTCATTTGGTTCCTCCTCTTTTCCTTCCAGTTGATGACATTGTATTACGTATGCTGATGCCCCTTTTCGAATGATTTTTTCCATATGCTGAGATGAAACTACTTGTGTGTTTGGTGGATGAAAACCATATAGCTTAAAATTTTGCCCTTGCCACTTAAACTTGATGAAATGTTTTTGATGATTAGCAGAATATGTTCCCAATGTTTGTAATCATTGGACTCCCAAAACGATGTCTACTCCTCCCAACGGTAAGGTGTAGAGTTCTGATTCCAGTTCGAAGTCTTGTATTTGAAGTCTCACCTTGTGACACTTTCCAACTTTTTCGATCTTCTTGCCATCTGCAACCATCACCTTCATGTCTGGAACTGGATGTACGAACAACTTGATTTTTCGTGCCACTCTTATATCAAGAAAGTTGTGAGTGCTTCCAGTGTCTACTAGCACTGTAACATTCTCATTTTTTATATGCCCTTTTCACTTGAGAGTCTGTGGTTGACTAATGCCTGTCATGGCTGCTAGGGAGATTTTGGGGGTCTCGTCGTTCCCGGCTGCCATATTTGCGGTTTCCTCCTCTTCATCTTCTGGCTCTTCTTCTTCTTCTTCTTCTGATTTACTATTCTCCTCTGCTTCACAAGTATATAATTTCTTTGAGCTGTCCTCGGGGCGACACCTATGTTTAGGATTCCATTTGTCTCCACATCGTCGACATTTTCCTTCCCTCATACATTGATTCTCGAGGCTCTTCCTATCATCCCTTCTAGGCGGGGGGATGTATTTGTTTGAATCATCCTCTCGAGTCGACTGGATGTTTCTTTGTGAGTATGACTTCCCTTTATTTGATTGGAAACAGTCAAATTTGGCCTCAACTGCTTTTGCTTTTCATCTTGCTGCCTCGACATTCGTTATGTCATGCATTTTTAACTCTTTTTGTATGTATGGTTTTAGTCCTCCCAAGTAGGTTTCCAACCATTGTTTGTCGGATAGTCCAAATACTCTAGTAGCGAGGGATTCCCATTGATGCGTGAATTCTTCGACGCTTCCCCTTTGTTGTAATCTGGTAAGTTTTGAGAAGAATTCATCTTCTGTGATTCCTTGAAACCTTTTTAAGAAATCATTCTTGAATAAGTTCCAAGTGTATGTGAAGTTGTCTCCCTTCCACCACATATACCAGTTGTAGGCATATCCTTCAAGGTGCATTGAAGCATACTTGACCTTTTCTTCGTCCATTGTAATGTTATATATGTCGAAATACTCTTCTGCTTTATTCAACCAAGCGACGCATTGGTCTTCTCCTCCGTTATATTTCGTCATTTCTATTTTTTCTCTCGGCGGGTACATTACGAATGGTTGGTATTGAGTACCTTTCATCTTGTTGCGTTCTAGTGACTCAGAATTGGAAGATGGGGTAACCGACATACCGAGCCATGTTGTTTATGATTTTTTTTCTTATCATCCATTTTTTGTAATATTGCCTGGATACCTTTCTGGCTCTCCGTCACTTTTTGGTCTAACATTTTTTGTTCCTTGCTCATAATGTCGAACTTGTCGTCTATTTTCTGCTCCATTACCTGAATGACTTCATCCTTAATTTCTTTCTTAAGCGCTTCCTGGCTCTTGGTGATCATTTCCTTGAAAGTTTGGAAATCCTTCTCTATTTTCACAATTTGAGCTTTTAACTCCGTCGTCATGTTTCTTAAGTGTGGTGGTGAATAATTGGACCCAATTTTTTTATTTTTATGGGTAAAGAGTTACCTTAAGATTTGATAATAATAGTAGTAATAACTATTATTATTATTTTGAATTGGTAGAGCCATTAGAATTTTTTTTTTTTAAATATAGTTATAATAATAATATAAAAAAATAATATTATTATATTATATTTATTTTTGTTTAATTGTGTGCAGGTCGTTGGAGATGGACGAAGGGAGGGGAGTAACGGTGCTGGGCGGAGCTTGTGTTGGGGATGGTGACGACCAAGGGAGAGGAACGTAGCCTGAAGGAGGAGGGAGGGCGTATGGCGCAGGCGGAGGGTGGGGCGTGGGGAGGAGAGGGCACTGTGTTTGGGGGGGGGGACTGGAGTGTGAAGGAGCCAAATGTGCAGGAGGAGGGTGAGGTGTGGAGGCATTGGAGTGAGCAGCGACCGGGTTTTAGCGAGAAGTGTGGGGCAGGCGGATTGGGAGGTCGAGTGGAGATGGGACGGCGGAGAGGACAGGAGGAAGGAGGGCGCAGCACAGGGGGGCGGTGATGGTGGACGCAGGAGTGGGAGGGCGAAGTGCGCGGGAACTGGAGCAGCAGGTGGGGACGCGGCTGGGATGGTGGCACGCAGAGAGTTGGTGCGCAGGAGGTGGCACAAGAGGGCGTGAGGAGGAGATGTGAGCAAAGGGGATGAGGAGGAGAGACGAAGAGGAGGGAGATGGAGGCGGAGGGCAGACGAGGTGGAGTAAGCGCAGAAAGGAAGAGGAGGGCAGACGAGGTGGAGGGTGGATGAGGTGAAGGCAGGGGGACGTGGATGGGGCGTGGAGTGTTGGAGGGAGAGGGCAGAAGCAAGGATGGTTGGACGCGACGGAAGTGTTTGCAGAGGGAGGAATTGGAGAGCATAGCGGTGTCGTGGTGGTGGTGGAAGGAGGGGCGTTAGCGCAGAGGCCGAAGGGGCATGGGTGGAAGGAAGGAGGGACGTGTGGTGGAAGGAGGGGGTGAGAAAATGGAAGCTTGTGGAGAGATGCGTAGTGGAGGAGCCCGGAGAACTCTTCACGATCCTTGAGTAGTACCGAAGTAGCCAACCTGGCTCTGATACTAAATGCAACAAAAAATCTAGGACACGAAATCCATATTGAATAAAAAGATATATTATTGAATTGATAAGATGCTTAACGCTTTACAAGAGCTCGCCTTTTATAAGGTTTGAGCATTCTTAAGAAGGGTTACGTCCCTTCAATTAAACTAATTAATAATTTACTGATTAATTTAATACAATATTTAATATTCATAGCAGCCTCTGGTTATGTTTCAGATGGAAACCGAGTGGTTTGTAGGTGGTCGTCACACTCATAATCTTTCCTCAGCTACTTGGGTGATCTATTCACCTACGGGTCAGCGTGTCTCATCAGGAGGTGCTTGTCTAGGACCTACAATGAACAATATGGCCGAGTATAGTGTTGTTATTGATCTACTCCAAGATGCTTTACACCACGGAATTTCATGTTTGGAAGTTAGGCTTGATTCTGAGTTAGTCGTACTCCAACTTACAAGTGAGTAGTGGGTTAGGGATCCTTTATTATTACATCAGTTTTTGAAAGTTAAATTGCTTAAAAGACAGTTTGATTGCATATTATATCAACATATTTCAAGGAACCAAAACACAATAACTGATGCATATGAAAACTACATACTTGATTGGCATTTGTATCATACATAGTAAAATAAATCACCGCGCACATAAAACAACATGTATATAATCAATAGGTGTATATATATATAAGTCTAAAAATAATCAAAGATTCTGAGTATCCGGCTTTGTCAAATATACATAACAATATACAAAATTGGGCATGACAGGCTCAAAGTAGTGAAGATATCCCTAGGGGGGCGCAGGATCCTCAGCTTCCTCTACTATAACCTCTCTATAGCAAATAACCATCCTAACTAATTTCCAGAGTAGCCTAATCCATGCAAGGGGCACACCCACTACATGATCCTACATATCCATGGGCATCCTCTCTATGTGATAAGTAGGAATATCATGAGTTAGCTGGTTCATTTTTCCCTCAATGGTTCGTAGCATGGCCTCTGTTCTGCCTAGCTCTGCCGGTCGTACGAACACTCTCAGGTGTCCGGCTGGCCTTACTAGTCCAATATCTACAACAAGGATGTTGTCTATACTTAAACTCGTCAAAAACATATGTACATATTTATAACAAAAACCATAAAAATTGAATAATAATAAAAGTAAAAATGGTACATGTCTCTCCCCAAGCAGCTCCTGGAGGTAGCATGAGTTCTGGGTCACCACGGAAGTCCATCCCAGCATAAGGAAACTGCTCAAATATAGGAACCTGATGGCTCCACTAACCCAAGAAATCCTCATCATCATAGGAGGTACTAGTGTCTCCAAATCCCTTTCATAATAAGATCTCACCCCATCGATTCATCTTGGGATCATGGGGGTCAACAGGTGGGAGAGCCACTCTTGGACTCAAAATCGGAACTCTCTCAAAGAAGAAGGTGCATAGTATACTCCCATAGCTGAAGTTCTTCTTCTTTTCGGTCTACACTCGGTGAGTTGGTGCTTAATGTTCACCAACAATCTTGTACACCAGTCAAATATCACATTCCACAAGCACTCCACCCCAATTTGCATGTAACTACAAGAATCCAAGTGTTGAGCGGAACTACCGCCTACCCTATTCATAGTACTCAATATGAATTTCAGTGGGAAGCTAGTTATTTGCCAAATTGGCACTTGAGTGCCACTTTTATCTGCTCCAACCATGCAATATGTGTTTATGTAGCCTTTGAGATTAACAACCTCTCCCCGTCGAGACAATCCAGTTATTAAATAAATGTCATCCACTGTGATGTCTAGAGTTTCACCTTGAAGGTTAAATACTCCTTGGTCGGGATCCCATGAGTGCACTAAAATTTGAAGCAAGTTAGGTTGCGCCCTTATGTTCGATGTGTGGAAGAATTTCAAGAGCCCACAACATCTCAAGGCATTGAGAGTCAATGGATCTCTCATATCCTTCATATCCATTGCTTCATGCTCCCTCTCCCTCCATGTGAGCACCATTGCTACATTTCATCCATTAAATTTCATGAGCGCTGAGTTTTTTATTTTAAAATGCGTCACCCGTGGGTCCTTGTTAGAACAGTCGCGCACAACCCGCGAGTGAAGATCCCTCCAATCGTGGTTATTTCTCGAACCCGCGGCTTTAACCATAGATACCCGCAGGCGCATAGAGTTAATTTTAAAATTTAAATAAAAATTTCAAAACTCCATTAAAAATATTCAAAAGACACATAAAAATGCAAAGCACAAATATAGAAGTTACCTGCAAGTGACGAAACTTAAAATCGTCCTCCGGATTGGTCGTACGCAACGCAACAAGTCATAGGGTTTTTTGCTCTCTTGGAATGGAAAATGGTAACAATGAGTTAATTTTACTTTTTTTTACTATTCATAGTAATTCTCTTTTTTATTTTTACCCACTTTATATAGTTTTGAAACCTTTTTATGTCATGTCTCTTAATCATGATGACTAATTAAGTTGTTTTGACTAGGTCATGGCACGAAAAGGCACTTTTACAAGGTTATGTCTACATTGGTGCTCTTTAAAAGGGTTTGTTTCTCAAGACATGTCGATTAGGTTTCTCCATCACATTTATACCTTATCATTTTTTATGCCTTAGGATCCATTTTTACACCATGGACTGCGACATTAGCCTTCCATTTTCCCTCCATTGTCGTTGTTATTCCATGTTTAGGACCTACCTAACATGGGTTGCCCTAGATAGCACACTATGTCACATTGGTACCCATGTCGTTACTTGTTACTTCGAGAGATTGTCACTTATATTGCAATCTACAAATGTTTAGAATGCATACCTTTGTTAACCACCTTTAATCAAGCTCCTATTCCTATGGAGTCTTCTTTATGCTCTTGTTAGACTCCTTAAAATTGACAAGATTGCCGAGTATACTTGTCCCTTTTCAGACTCGCTAAAGGATTTGAACGGACATCCACTTAGGAATAAGTTTACCCTTTTTCCGGACCTTAGTGGATTAATTACGAAAAAGGTATACTCTGGCCTATTATGGCTAGAAGAGTTCTCTCTCGTAAACTTATACACTTTTTAGGGCAGGGAGACTAACTCTACGAAAAAGTACCTTATGGAGTTGTTGTTTAAGTTTTTCAGACTCCTTAAATATGAAAACATTGGCGAGCATATACCAAATTGGGATCGATATTAAAATCCACGAGTAGGTGTATGGAGTTATTGTTTAAGTTTTTCAGACTCCTTAAATCTGAAAACACCGTCGAGCACGAACATATTCGGGCTCGATATGAAAATCCACCGATCAGTACCCTATCGAGTATTAGTCTATCTTTTCTTCAAACTCGTAATGAAGAAATTTGTGAGTTTCCCTCCCATGGACTCATTAAATTACACATGGTTGGATCCTTATCAAGCAGTCTTATCTCTCTTCTTCGATCTTGTACAAAATGAAGAAGGTCTTGAGTTTTCTTTCTTGGACCCATCAAAATTTAACAAGAAAGGTATTATCAAGCTTCCTTTTATCTTTTTCATGCTCGTTAAAAAATGAAAAGACACCTAAAAAGAGAAGGGAAAAGAAAGTCTAGTCATTAGTTCATATTATGGCAGCAAGTCTAATTATTCCTTGAACACAACACTTGTCTTGAGTCAATGGGTGTTAATTCTGGCTTTAGGATTTAACCTGATCCTAGAGTTGTTTACTCCTCCGATTGGTTACTCTTCTGATCATATGGAGAGTTTGTTGTGTCTCCTACATGAAAAACGTATATCATGTTTCACGTATGTCCAAGCTTCCTAAGTCAGTCTAATATGGTGCTCGATGTTCAAGGATTACCCCTGTGTCGGTCATTCTACAGTTCACCTTGACTCCTCATGTCGGCCATCCCTTATGTCAGTATACCCTCAGTCTCATTCATTCAACTCAACCTCCAAGTGTTCCTCGTGTGAGATGATGAAGGTTTCCTTAATGCCTTCCTTTTCACGGGTCTCTTCCTATTGACTTCAACTCATTTTGCTCTAGGAAGTAGACTTAGAGTCCTGGATAGTACCTTGCAATTTGCAGTCATCAATGGTAGATCATCTCGTTGTTGAGTTATGGGATTATATCAATGTCCTTTACTCAACAGATTCTTAAAGTGTTCAACTTCAAGACCCTTTATTCATGCTTGTAAGAATGTACTAAGTACCTTGGTCCCCATTTTCATCATTGGTGGGTGTCCTCGCATTTGTTAATGGTTTACATTATTGACTGGTAACCGAATGGTATCCTCCATGTTCGACTCCAACTCCTTTATTCACATGGTTTAGGATTTGTAATTGTATCGTTGGTTGGTTTGAAGACCTTGGGCCTATAATAACTCTATTCTAATTTGTTATTGCCCGATCTGTGCAAGACTGAGCTCTACTCATTTTGGCTCCCAATGAGACATAGATCCAGTTTGTTGTTATGGCTATGTTCTCCATTTTGACATGGATCCATGCTTCTATTTTAGTTTCCATGCTATATACATTTGTTTGGCATATGTATTGGAGATCAAGTTCTATCATTCTGAACATGACATTATGTCAATATTATACTGTACGTTGACCTTGTTTTTGTTTCAGATACTGTTGGAACTCTGTTTCTATGGCTCTTGCGCTCCTCCACTTCCTTGTTTGTAATGCATTTTGGCCATCATTTACCCTTCTGACCTCATACATTAGGGAGCATCTGTTATCAATCAAATTGGCACTTCTCCATCCATGGTGACACTGAAATGTCGGTCACACAAAAGGATGTTATGGATTGAAGAGCCCTAATTTGTTATAGATGCATATGACCTTGATCATTCATTGTTTCTCCAGTTCATTCTATTTTTTTTATTCACCTTTAGGACCTAACCGTGACTCCCTAACTGACATCTCGTGGGTCACCCACTGGTGCTCCACTGACCACTTGCGCTTTTCCCTAAAAATGTTGCACCAACTACTTGTTTGTATCCTACTCATAGGTCACCCACCTATTGTTAGGTTTATACTCACGGGTTCCTCTTAAAATCACGAAAAATAAAAACCAAAATCGAATATGGGGTCGTTAAGGAGTTTCTTTAACTTCCATACCTTCCCCAACTGCTTTCCTCTCGAAGCTATCTTCCCAAACTTGCTATAAATACAAGGGGAAGGCCATATGAGAGGGAGAGAACTCTTAATGTATTGAAATGCTGGAGGAATTTATACTGAAGGAGAGGAGCAAGAGCCCAGAACTTGGTTTCATCAGTGCTGCTACAGAATCAGGTATACCTATTTGTTGTCATTTAGGTGATCAATAAAAGAAACGTTTCTTTCCCATAAACAATTGTGTCTAATGTGTGAATTGGATCTAGTGAATCTTTCATGCTTTTCTTATGTATGAGTTTCATATTTGATTATTCATGTTTATTTAGCCAAATGTTTTGAGGAGGGTATCTCTGTTTTGCAGGTTCTTTACTCAAGATTGCAGGTCAAGAACTTAGGGTTTCAGGCTTGGATCAACCTTCTAGTTTCCAAGGTACTATTGGTCTAGCTTATTAACCCTAGTTATTTTTAATTAAGAAAGATCTTGTTGTATGCTTTCCAATTGCCTTAGATTCTATAATTCTTAAATAGTACGTTGGTGACCTCATTAACTTCCCAGTCATAGGATTAAATTCCGAACAACATCTATGGTTGGGGTTCTATTTTTACCCAGTAAGTCATTATCCATTTGTTATTCTTTTGAAGTCTATTTGTTCATGAAGGAATCCTCTTATGGGATAGTTCTTCCTTGGTTTAGGAGCCTTTCTACCCTATCGAAGTGGATCTCTAGGTTTTGTTCAAGATGACAAATTCTTTTTCCTAGAGTTGGAGAATTGTTACTCGATGAAATCCAATTTGGGGTTTACCTTCCTAATTTCCTATAAGGTGCCATCTAATTAGGAGTTAGTATTCCTAAAAGTCTCAATGATTTATTCAATATAAAACTTTGATAAGTTGAAGTGCATTTCAACACCACGGTTATTGCTTCTTTCATTTTTCTCTTCAATGCAAGGTGCTCTATATCCATGGTACACAACTTGGATTGAAGGGTTGATTTATCTTTGCTACAACTAATTCACTAAACAAATTCAGAGTGGTTTTCCATCATTTCTTCAAGGAATATTTTACTATCTTTTTTAATGTGGATATTTTGGGAAGAAAAAAATAAATGCCCAAAAGGTGGGGTTCAACTTGGAAAATGTTCCTCCCCAACCTCATTATTTTCTCCAAGTAATTCCAATTTGGTTAGAGCATCGACTTTAATCAAGTGCACTCTATGACCAAAGATCTAGGAGGTGTCAAATATAATCTCTCCACACATCAAAAAGGAAAGATGATGAGATGAGGTCCCTCACTCATCTTATAGGAGAAGGATTAAACTCAATACTTACAACAAAGGCTCTTATCCTTTGGAAAATACAATAGATCTTCCACCTAGAGTTGGTAGACTTCCTTACAAGGTTAAAGAGTGAGCCAATATATTGGCATCATCCTTACCATGTTTACTATAGATTTTGGAGCAACCATGGCAGGTTGATTGTCTCGCGGGAACAAAGAGGATATGTTGACTTTAATGAGGAGAGGGTTGTTTTTCCCCAAAATTTCATCCCAACGTGTATTCCAAGTCCTGTCTTCATCCCCTTTGTTCATGGAAGGAAGAAACTCAAGTTCTTTGTTTTCCTTTTTTCACATATGTTTTAAGAATTCCTATCTCAACCTCAACACCTTCATTTATCATTTCATCTGTAACTTTGTTGTGTGTCCTCCTTATATTCCAAAGAGAAAATCTGTGTTGAGGATGCTAAGAAAAGCATTCCCTCTATCATAGATTTTTGTGACTTGTAGGTTTGTGTTCAATTTTGTAGACACAATGACTATAGAGCCATTGGCCAAAGTTGATTTTCATAAGCAAATGGAGAGCTTCCAAAATGGTTGTTACATCAACAATGTTGATCGATGCACTATCGAGAGCCCAAGTATACTTATATACTATGTCTCCAAATGGATCAATGATGAGGATCTTATCGACATTGTTGTTCCATGTCTTAATTAATTAGGAATGTTTTTTTTTAGTATTATATATTTTTCTTCTAGATAAATAAATTTCCCTTGTTAGACTCTGTCATGTCCCCATCCATCCATCTAACCAATGAGAGGGGACATTAACAAATTATGGGATTCTAAATTTTTCCCCATGGACATATTACAAATTCATAACATCAAAAATGTGTGTATAGATACATAAATAAAACATACAGCAGTCCATTGGTGTAGCTTGGGTGGTTGGGACGAATGAATGTTACCCTCCCCACTCAGGTTCAATTCCTTGTAAGTGACATATTGATCCATTAAATGGGCCTATAAGATGCTCTTTTTGTTGGGTACCCACTGTATCAAAAATTCTCGGCCACCCCATGTTCCCTCACAGATTTCGAGGAGGTTATCTATGGACGTAACAAGCACCAATCTCCGGTGTGATGAACCACATGAAAAAAAATTAAACATACAACAGGATTAAATTCTATCCACACACACCTAAGATGCATATATCAACATAATCATCACATGCATCAAATAAAAACATTGTGCATTCATATATAAGGGAATACTTATCTTTAAACAAGGAAGATCCAAGCAATTGGTTGTGTAAAAGCGATTTTCCACCCAATCGTAGGCACTATATCCAACATATACTAATTATGTCAAGAGGCCACCCCCAAGATGGGCTATGAGACCACCAGGGAGAAGGAAACACCTACAGGCTTCTCTCTCTCAGCCCACAATCCGTTTTACTCTCTATGCTTAGCCAAAAGCTCATTTAGAGCTCTACAAGGATCTCATTAAGCCATCACAGCCATGGCACTCCTTCCAACTTCCCCACACAACACAAGGAAGGAATTTTCCTTCACTGATCCACAGTTACCTCAAGAACTCAACCCTTATAGTGCTTACCAGTGTCTACAGTAAGAGTTCAATATGTTGCTGCTATTGGAGAACCTCCTGAAACATTAATTCATGGCTTCTCAAGCATCTGTGAGTAGAAAAACGCAAACAGTAAAGGTTCCTAGCTTGCTCAAACTCTCTGCTCACCTACAACTATCTATTTTCCCTTTAAATATGTAGATTTGTCTCTAAGTTTGAATTTATGGGTTAAACACGGTATGTTAATGGTCATGAATAGAAAATAGGAAGCTCTACATAGTGTAGATATGCATGAGAGAATGATAAAATGAGTGTTGAATCCAAGGGATATGAGATGATGGTGAAAATACAACAAACATAGATTTTGACCATAGAAGAAAGGACTTCTGACAACTGCAAAACTAACTTCTTACAACTGCAGAACTGTCACAAAAGTACATTCACCCCCATGCTTCGATAACTACGTGAAGTGACTTTCCGCACCAACCTCACACATGCATTCAATGATTGGATTTAATAGTCAAAATGAAGTAATTGGTTCATTTAAAGCACATGGAAGCAATTAGATGAGTTCCAAGGTTAACAATTGGTAGCAAAGGATTTAGTTTCCCATAGGCCCCCTTTTCTCTTCCTTTCCAATGGAATCATAGCCCCTCTAGTGCTCTTGAAAAAACCATCTTGGACTATTTTATTATTTATGCAATATAATATTTACATATATTTCGAATTGGCATGGTAAGCGAACCACACGGTCCAAATAAAAATATTTACATCATACATACCTAGCCATTCACTAGTCGGGACTTGTACTTGAACTCTGCAATAGGAATCCATACTAGCATATTTAAATCATTTATATAATTTTGATCAAATACATTATAGGTCAAAATTGGGGATATTACAATACCCTCCCCCTTGGAATAACATCATCCTCATTGTTTGCTAAAAATTAGAACAAAAATGGATATGCCTCTCTCATGGCATCCTCCAGATCCCATGTAGCCTCATTGGAACCAAAATGCTTCATTTGTGCCTTTTCCTGTCTGATGGCTCAGTTTCGGAGCAATGTTACATTCTTGTCTAGGATGCATAGTGGCTCGATTTGGAACTCTCCCTTGGGTTCCACCTGGATCACATCCCAATCAATCATATGGTTAGGATCATGTACATATTTCTTAAGCAAATAAACATGGGAAACATTAGGAGCTCTAGTATTAGCAAGCAATGCAATTCTATATGCAACTGGCCCTATCCTTTCAAGCACTTCAAATGGCCCACAATATCTTGGTGATAGCTTGGCACAACTTCCAAGCTTTAAGGAACTCTTCCTTGGCCTCACTCTAAGATAAACATGATCCCAAACATTGAATTCTCTATATATTCTATTCTTATTTGCATAGCTTTTATGTCTATCTTGGGTTGCCTTTGAATTCTGACTAATTTTTGCAATCTCCTGTTCCATTTCCTTAAGTAGTTATGGCCAAAGTACAATTATGTTCACTAGTTTATCCCAGGTCACTGGTGTCCTGCACTTTTTGCCATATAAAGCTTCAAATGGACTCATTCCCAATGATGCTTGTTATCCACTATTATACACAAACTCTACCAAGTGTAGATAATCTTCCCACTTGGATGGTTTCTCCATCACATACATGTGAATAATGTCTTCAAAAACCTAATTTACTCTTTATGTTTGTCCATTTGTTTCTGGATGGTAGGTAGTGCTAAATTTTAGCTGTGTACGTAAATATGCAAAAATAATTTTCCAGAAATTTGAAGTAAATCGGGTATCCCTATCCAAAATTGTTTCCTTAGGAAACCCATTCATTCTAATAATTTCCTTCATGAAAATATTTGCAATAGAATTTGTTTTATATGTGGATTTAATCGATATAAAATGTGCTACCTTTGTTAATTTGTTCATCACCGCCATGATGGAGTCATGTTGTCTCACGGTCATCAGCAACCCGATGATAAAATCCATGGAAATCACTTTCCATTTCCATTCCAAAATTGGCAAAGGTTGCAATAAACCTATTGGGTGTTGATGCTCAGCCTTCACTTGTTGGCATTTCATACATCTTGAAATATGCTTAGCAATATCCTTTTTCATTCTCGCGAAAAAGTATTGATTCCTGGCTATCGCAATTGTTTTTCGGTATCCTGGGTGATCATAATATGGCATTTTATGGATTTCATCCATGACAGTTCTCCTCAAGTCTTCCACATTTGGAATATAAATTCTATTTGTATAGGTAATAAGTCCATCATTTTCCAAATGATACCCTTAATACCTCATTTCAAAATTCTACTATTGTAATTTATCTTTTATTTGGACAAACATGTCATCTTCGGCAAGATATATAATTAACAATTTGTTGCTCAAATCTAATTGGTAAGTACCGATGGCTTCCACATGCATTTCATGCATCTTTCTGTTGAGTGCATTGGCCACTTTATTTCCTTCTCTTTTATGTGTTTGATCTCAAAATCAAATTCACATAAAAATTCCAACCATCTAGCTTGCCTAGCATTTAGTGTTGGCTACTCAAACAAATATTTCAGACCATAGTGGTCTATTCTTAGCTCAAATTTTCTACCCATTAAATAGTGCCTCCACATATTTAAAGCATGCACTATGGATACCAGTTCCAAATCATGGGTAGCATAATTCTTTTAATTCTCCTTCAATTTTCTAGACTCATAACACACCACTTGATTGTCTTGCATAAGAACTCCTTCAAATCCATGTTTGCATGCATCTTTACACACCAAAAAGTCATTTTATGGGTTTGCAATTTTTAGAAATGGAGCACTTGTGAGAAGCTTCTTCAACAGCTGGAAGCTTTCTTCATATTTATGTGTCCACTCAAATTTTATTTCTTTGTTTTTCAAAGAAGTGATGGGGCATGCAACCTTGGAAAATCATTCAATGAACTTCCTATAATAACCAACAAGACCCTTAAAAGATCTCACAACTATCACATTCCTTGGAGTGTGCCAATTCATAATGGCTTCAATCTTCTCTAGATCCACTAATATTCCTTCCTCTAAAATAATGTGCCCCAAATAATGAATTTGTTGTTTATAAAAATCACATTTGTTTAGCTTTGCATACAACTTATGCTCCCTTAGCAATTGTAAAGTCATTTGTAGATGTTCTTCATGCTCCTATTCATTCTTAGAGTAAATAAGAATGTCATCTAGAAAAACAAGCACAAACTTGTCCAATTACCTGCTGAAAACGTTATTCATGAGACACATGAAGGTAGTTGGTACATTAGTGAGACCAAATGGAACCAATACAAATTTCTAGTGTCCATACCTTATTCTAAAGGATGTCTTGTGAATATCTTATTCCTTTATTCTTACCTAATGGTAACTAGACCTCAAGTCAATCTTCGAAAATACCTTTGTCCCTCTCATTTAATCAAAAAGATCATCAATTTGAGGCAATGGGTACTTGTTTTTCACTGTAACGTTTTTCAAATCCATGTAATCAATACATAACCTAAGTCTTCCATCTTTCTTTGTCACAAATAGTACGGGTGCTCCCCATGGAGACACACTTGGTCAAATATACTTATTTTCCAACAATTCTTGCAATTACATTTTAAACTCTAATAATTCTTGTGTACTCATTTTGTAAAGTGTCTTAGACACTGGTACAGTTTCTGGCACAAGATCAATTGTGAAATCAATGCCCCTCTTTGGATCAAGTCCTAGAACTTCATCGAGAAACAAATCCCATAATTCTTGTAAAACATGATAATCCTCCAACTTGGGAATTTCATTTTCTTTTTTATTTAAAACATGCGCTACATACAATTGACAACCTTTCCTACATAACTTCTTCAACTACATGGATGAAATCTGCCTAACAAAAACTACCTTTGGAATTACTTTTACAACCCTTGGTTTTCCTTCCTCATCAATGCATTCAAAAGTCTTGTTGTAGTAGTCAAGTTTGTGTGCTTCCAACTAGTCCATGCCAATGAGAATCTTGCATCAACCAAGTGGAAAAATATTTAGATTTTCACAAGTGAACAACCCATCCATTTCTAATGGACATTTCTCCACCATTTCACTAACTTTTCTCTTGGTTCCTGTGGCTAGTTGGACCAACCATGATTTACTATGCTTGGTTTTCTTTAAAGCACAAATCTTAACAATTTTAGGAGTGATATAACTGTGAGTAGATCCAGGGTCAATCAAAATAGAAATATATTGCTTAACAATCTTACCATCAACTCCAACCACGATTGATTGATGGCCTACATGGTGGTCCTCCAGTGCAACATAAATTCTAGGGACATTCCTTTCCACTTGACCCATAGTTTCAACTTCTTGGATGTTGTGAACATGCTTTGCACTTCCATTTCAATGTGGACAGTTTCTAAGCAAATGGTCCTCTCCACATTCCCAACATTGAAGTGGCTCTCTTAGCGTGTCTCCCATCATCTTATTTGGCTTTATCACACCCTACGGCGACTACCTTTGCTAATTTTAGAAATGAGAAGGCTTGAACCCCTTCTTCCTTTGGTCAAACTTCTTGTTTTTATTGTCCTTCCATGTCTTATGGAAATTTTGCTTGATTTTGTTTTTATCATAACAATACGTTGCCTTCCTTATGGTCTCATCTAGAGTTTTAGGTTCATCAAACTCAATTTTTTCTTTGTACGACTAAGGAAACCCACTTAAAAAACGTTGAATTTTCACTTTATCATCCTTGATATACTTGACATACCCCAGCAACTCTAATAATTTATTTGCGTATTCCTCCAGATTCATTTGACCCAATTTCAACTCGTGGAATTATTTAATTTTGCCATCATAGTACCTATCAAAGAGGTACTTTTGACTTGAAGCATTTCTTGAAATGCTTCCACACAATATTCCTTTCATTGATCTTCTTCACTTGCGTAAGGTGATCCCACCATATAGATGCTCTTCCATTGATATTGAATATAGCCACCCTTGCCTTCATATTTCCAATGTAGTCTTGAACTTGGAAATAATTCCTCATCCCAAGAATCCAAGTCTCAACTTCTTAACCAAATTTTACCTCACCATAAAATGTAGGAGGTTTGGCCTTCCTAAATTATCCATGCAAGTTGTTCTTGAAAGGCCTCTTCATCTTATTCTGATGGGATGAAGAGATTGATCCTTCAATGGAATCCTTAGAGTCAGATGACTCACTAGAAGAGATTCCTGGAGTATATGTCTTATCTCTAGAAATCCTTCTTGAACTATGGGACCTCTTGAGAGAGTGCCTCCTTGAGTTACTCCCACTCTTTTCCTGACTTTCCGAGTGATGTTCAGAGTGAATCTTCCTCTAAATTTATCTCAAACTTTGAAGCATAACTGCATTCAATTGATTCTGTTCTTCTTCGTCTCTAATCAGCCTCTCATTGTCTGCTCTACAAATCTATAGTTCCACCCTTACGCTCATCATGGTTTCCTCAATGTCTAGGGGAGTCACTTGGTTTCTTCTACCATTAGATTATGTCTCTCCATTTTCAACCCGTATGTTCTTTAACATGACATCTATCCCAATTTCATTAGGATCTTGTACATATTCTATGTTGATGATTCTCTTGGCCCAATCAAGACCAAGGGTTTTCAAATTGAACTATATTGAATGATGAACCTTAATTGTCTCTTATATAATTCTAAATACGCAAAAGTGTTCATATAAACACATTCGTTAGATTTATTACATTCTTAGAAAATCAAAAATCATTTTTCATGTATTATTTTTTTTAACCGAAACCAAGAAAAATATATTAAAATGGGGTTGCAGCCAAACAGTCTAGCCAAATCGAGTACAAAACAAAGAGGCAATACTTCAGTCTTCCATGACTCAAAACTTCCAGTATATATCAAATTTATCCATCTAGTTCTATTGGAGTTTTCCTTATCATCTAGCTTACTAGTATATAGCCTTACAAAACTATAACACCAAAATTGACATTTGTGACACATAACTAAAAGAGACATGGTAGTTGGAGTAACCCTAAGGCCTGGTGAAATGAGGTTGTGGTGGTTGGTGCAGTGTTGATGACTAGGTGGTACTAGCTTGAGAGTGTCATTACTAAATAACATTCATGTTCACATATGGTTCATCCCTCTCTGGCCTCTAGAAGGTTTTTGGAGAACCAGTGGAGGAGGAGGCACGATGCTCCACTCGACGAACACGGGGTGCGGCCTCTCTCTTAAATTTGTGGGCGTCCTTCTGTAGAGCCTTAATCGAATCTCCCTAATCTCGTCCCCAACCACACAAGCATCTGAATTTGATCTCCAACATTTCTATTTTTGAATTGGCCCTTTCCAACTTATCTCTTGTATCTTCAAACCGTTGAATTTCCCTCTTGACCTCGTCCTCTGATCTTTGTTCTACATTGTGCTGCCATCACTCCTGGTTACAGATAAAAAAAAACCCCACCTTTGGTTCCGCTAGTCTTCTTACATGTTGTGTCAATGACACCCGAGAACGCGAGGTGGAGCCTTCCATATCTCTAGCTTTGTTATGAGCCTCGATTTTCCTCCTCTGACGCTCCAACCTAGTATCATAATGAACACAAATTATCAGGTGACTCTTTCCCCTATTCCTTGAACCCTGAATTAGAGTCGAAAGAATGACCAATTCACCACCCTCTCTCAATTCCATTTCATGAAACACCCACATGCTTCAGTTGGGGGATGAGAAGATAGGTTCATAACTCCCTACAGTGCATTTACTCTTAATGCCTTCAGGCCTTCATGAGGATGTACATTTTGTTGCTACCATCTTGCATCATAGAGGTAGATTCGGTTAACATATTTCTTGTCCACCTGCCCCATTTTTACTTGGATGAGGTCTAATATAATCATTAGGAAATGTGGTTCGGGAGGAAGGCCCCCCATATTTTACATAACCCTTGCGCTAAGGAGCAAGCAAGGTTGGCTTGCGAGTCTGTCACCTTCTTGTGGTTCCTCGACATGTGAAAGATTTCCATTCTGATGAACTTCTCACAACTACCAAGAAATATTGTGATCAACTGGTTTAGATACGAATCCTTTGGACGAGATTTAGAAATCATGCATTGGATAATCATTTCATTTCTAATTCTCCTAGGATGGTGATATTTTGACGGCCTTTTTCTCGAGCGAGCTCAACCCCCTTCCATAATTCCAAAGCTTCTGCTTGATTGTTTAGGGTTATTCCTAACCCCTAGGTGAACTTCCATTCTTAAGGTTCATCGAGGCCTATAAGGACACCCTCGCTCCTTCCACCCCTCAATTTTCAAGTATTCTGGAAAATATCCATATTGACCATTTTTTTCAAAATTATGTCAATAAGCAGTTTTCTGATCAAATTATAGAAACATATGAATCACCACTTCAAAATTTGACTTTGTACAATTGTTCCCCTATGTATACTCTTTCCAATGACTATAAGTATGCCCAATTCTTATTCCTAAGCAAAAAGTTACAATCCTTCAAAATTGCCAAATTTGCCTAGGTTTGCACTTTTCCTATAAGTTCATTTAATTCTAGAGGCCAACTTCAGACACATGTCGAAGATAATCTATGGAGAACTAGAACAAATTCTCTGTTTTCTTGGATAATGCATGTGACCATTATTACTCAACAACTTTCCTCTCTTTGATCTGATGCTTCAGTCACCTTTTATAAAATTGTGGAATTGACTGCTTTTGTCTTTTTCCACTTTCTCCAAACTTAGAAATAAAAAAATTTATATAGTCCCTGTAACACACTTATCCCTAATTTGATAGCACAGTGAAAATTTTAATTCTCGTCAGTCCTTTCATTACCACAAAGAATTTATTGAACTCTTTGATGTATCAGGGGAGGACGACAAGGGTCAAGGGGACTTTCTCCCTTGTAGCCTCCCACTTTAGGGTGGGTCGAGGGCAGTGCCCTCGTTTTTTTTTGGTAAATATTTTTTATTTCGTGTAGTTTGGTGCATAAGTCTGATGTCATTTTCTACTGACATGGTAGGGTTTTTACATGTTAGATGGGTCCTACCTGTCACCTTGTCACACAACCATGTCACACTCCACTAGCCGCCAAGTCCCTATACCATATTGCCTTGGGAACAATTGCATCGATGGTATCCTGTTACCGGAAGTGGTAACGACTCGCCACCAAAGTAGTTTTCAAAAGTTGTTAAGGGATTCATTTCTAGTCAAAATACAACACGTCGATGGGCGGTATCCTCCCAACAACTCGCTTGCCCGTTGTCAACTATCGCGTAAGTTGCCAATGCGCTAAGATCCCCAACCATCAATCTTTGCCACCTCTGACTGATCACGAACCCCTACGAGGTTTACCCCTTTCCACTTAGCCCTTGGTTCCTGACCTCGAGTCGCATGGTCCATCGGCCTAGTTCTCAGGTCCTAAGCTCCAATAGGATTGGATTCTAACACTCGAGTGGTAATTTTTTTTAATGCTTAGTCCGTAAGATGGCACCCGTCTAAAGTGGTTGGTCCACGATATACCCTTCATCCAAATGGAAAATCCACAGCATCCCATATCCATGTGGCACCTCCACATCACAAAGTCCATGTGGCATGGATGGGGCCCACCTTAAAATTCCCATTTTAAAAAAAAAAAAAAATTGTGTGAAGTTTTAATTTGTCGATAAGAGATTACTTTGAAATTAATTCGAAGTTACTCTTGGCCCCTTATCCATCGCTTAACAGAACATGATTCCCATAGAGCCATTTGTGATTTTTGCTTGTAAGGGTGGATTTCTGGCCCATACAGCTATGATATTGCAGCCAAAAGCTCTGATACCACTCTATCACGTCCCCATACATCCATCCGACCAACTATAGGGGACATTAACTAATTATGGGCTTCTAAATTTCGCCCCATGGCCATATTATGAATTCATAACAGCAAAAATGTGTGTGCAGATATATAAATAAAACATACATTGGAATTAAACTCTATTCAAACACACCTAGTATGCATATACCATCATAATCGTCACAGTCATCAAATAAAAACATTGCACATTCATATACAAGAGAATACTTATCTTTAAACAAGGAAGGTCCAAGCAACTGGCTATGTAAGAGTGATTTTCCACCCAACCGTAGGCACTCTATCCATCATATACCATTTCTGCTGAGAGGCCACCCCCAAGTTGGGCTATGATGCCACCAGGGTGAAAGAAACACCTACATGCTTCTCTCTCTCTCTCACATCCCACAACCCATTTTGATCTCTATGCTTAGCCAAAAGCTCATTTAGAGCTCTACGGGGATCTCACTACGCCACCACAGCCATGACACTCCTTCCAACTGCCCCACACAACACAAGGAAGGCATTTCCCTTCACTAATCCACAATTACCTCAGGAAATCCAACCCTTACAGTGCTTACCAGTTTGTGCAATAAGAATCCAATCTATTGTGTGTTATTGGAGAACCTCATGGAACATTAATTTATGGATTCTCAAGAATCTGTGAGTAGCACAAGTCAAAGGGTAATGGTTCCTAGCTTTCCCAACCTCTCTGCTCACTTATAACCATCTATTTTCCCTTTAAATCTACAGCTATATCTCTAAATTATAATTTATGGGTTAAACACAGTCCGGTAATGGTCATGAACAACAAATAGGAAGCTCTACGTAGTGTAGATTTGCATGAGAGAATGATAGAATGGGTGTTGAATCCAAGGTATATGATATGATGGTGAAAAGACAACTGACATAGCTTATAACCATAGAATAAAAGACTTTTGACAATTGCAGAACTATCACAAAAGTGCATTCACCCCCATGCTTCAATAACTACATGAAGTGTCTTTCCCCACCAACCGCATGCATGCATTTAATGATTGCATTTAGTAGTCAAGATGAAGTAATTGGTTCATTTAAAACACATGGCAGCAATTGGATGAGTTCTAAGGTTGACACTTGGCAGTAAAGGATTTAGTTTCCCATAGGCCCCCTTTCATCTTCCTTTCCGGTGGAATCATAACCCTTCTAGTGCTCTTTACACATCCATTTTGGACCATTTTATTATTTATGCAACATAATGTTTACATATATTTCGAATTGGCATGATAAGCCAACCACACGGTCCAAATAAAAATATTTACATCATACATTCCTAGACATTCACTAGTTGAACCTTGGCTTTGAGCTCCACACTAGGAATCCATACTAGCATATTTACATCACTTACATAATTTTGAATAAATACATTCCAAGTCAAAATTGGGGATATTACAGACTCTTGGATTACTTTGAAAGTGTTTATACCATGTTTGGGGTGCTTCACGAGATTTTGGGTACAAGTTGTATGTTTGGATCCTAGATGGTCTGAGGTGGATTGCAACATGAGAGATGGTTTGTGATGGATAAACACAATTGTGATAACTTTCTTAGTGAATGTCGGACCTCGATCATTGGCTCAATGTTCTTCCCTGGGGCATTGGAGATCCCTTGCTTGGATGGTGGATGCCCTACATGAAGAGGAGCTTATCTCATCTTATCAACAACAATTATCTTATAAATATCCTCACAATGTTGTTCATAGTATCAATTTGGATCTTATTGTTTTAAGGAAAACTATCCTATGATTGGGGTTGAGGTCACCAACATACTAAGTTAATTGAAGCAGACATCTTGGGTTGTGCATTATTTAAGTAGATCGATCCAAGCTTTAATAACTCCTGAACTCTGAATCCAAACCTTCAACCTCTTGATTTGAATACCTGCAAAAACACAAGCAACACCCTCCTCAAAAAGCTTTGGCTACAATAAAATGATTACAAATTGAGAAAAAGATGCAAACATAAACTCTAATATCAGCATAAAAACATAATCATTTCATTAAATGAGCAATAAACATAATTATGGGAAGGAAAATATATATTGTTTTTATTGATCAATAGCAATAAGTACAAATATACGTTGTAAAGTCTTAGGAACCTCGCAAAACCTCGATCTAGGTCTCCTTGCTTCTCTTCTCTACAAACTCAAACAATCTCCAGGTGTTATAGGACAAGGATGTCTCATGCACACAACCAAAGGAATGGAGAAAGTAGATGTTCTTTCAGCATTACTCTCCTAATGGGCAAAAAAGGGTCCTCTCTTGGCCAATCCTATTTGCTTTTATAGTGGGAAAGGATAAGCCATTGAATGAAAGGTGGTTGTAAGTGATGGGATAAGTTATCAAGAACTACCCCAACCAATCTATATTCGATTTTATTTTTTATTTTTTGAATTTCATGAGAAACCCACTAGTGGGAAATAGGAATGTTGCATGTGACATGCAATTCAACCAGTTGCAAGCTGTGTGTGCATCTTTTTATTGAACATGCAAGTTTAAAACCATACTCTAGCGCGTGACACATAGTATGTCACGACCACCAACCGCGTGTTAGTCTCAAATTTATTTTAACAAATCAGGAGTGCTATAGAAATAGAAAATTATATAAGCCATGGAAATGAGTATCAAATCAAGGCTCTTCCATCCACAATGTCCTTTTGTGTGAGTGACAAATTCAATGTTCTCACGGACATAGAAGTGTCAATTTGACTTATAACATATGCCCCCTAATGTATGAGGTTAGAGGGGAACACAATGGACAGAATACATTATAAACAAATCGAGGTGTGGAGTTAAGAAACTTGGAAAACACAGGGTTGGCAGGTGCGGGGGGAGTAATTTTTTACTCCAAGGGGAACAAGCGGAGAGAGTTTGCTTGGGGTATCGGGAGAAAGACCAACAACGGAGCGGAATGGCTCGGCCTCATCAAAGGGCTGGAGATTGCTATAAACCTGGGAATTATGAACTTGATGGTTGTTGGGGACTCCTTAATTGTCATTAGAGAAGCCAGAAACATCGTCACCAACAGGAAAAACCCCTCCTCAAAGATGCACCATCTCTTAATCAGCATTAGTAAAGAATTCCAAGAAGTTACCTTTCTTCATATCCTAAGAGGACTAAACGGGCAAGCCGATGGCATGGCTAACAAAGGAGTAGGGCTCTCTTATGGCTCCCTATACTGCAACAATGTCATATATGAAAACTCTTGGACCCCCTAGCCTATGGTTCCTCCATAGAACTTGGGCTCTTCATTTTCCATTATGGCACCTTCTTAATCTTTTGGTCTCTAACTATAGAAGTATGAAAATTCAGTTTTTGGGAAATACAACATGGCCTTTTGATGGCCACCCTAATCCTTGAGGGATCCCCATTCAATTTTGCATTTATGCCATCCGGCCAGTCTGCCAGTTGGTCGGTATGTGAGCTGTGGATTTTTGTTTAAAATAGGATAGGAGGATACTGATAATAGTAATTAATGCAGGGACGTGTCTACACTAATTTGACTATTATTCTAAGAGTTGGTGAGTCTCTACGTCAGCATTATGAAGAGATTATCACAAGTCATTTTAGATCTAGATTCATTCATCCATTTAAGACAAACAAATTTAAGATCTACAACCATTTAACAGTTTAAATCACACAATGCAAGCAACATTTAAACATCATAATGACAGAAACTTGAATCTATTCATAGTAGAACAATGGAGAAATAAATCCTTACCGTGACATTAGATATGCATCCTTCCTCCATTGACATGAGCTTCCCTTCCTTCACCCTTGCTTTTGAAGAATTTGAGCTCTTTCTCCTCCTTCAGAATCTTTCCAGCATTCCCTTGCTCTTCCTTTGTGTTCCTTTACCATGCCCCAAATCCTTTCTTATATTGCATTGGGAAGTGTGCCTTAGGTTTTTCTTTTGAGTGTGGGATAATCCATTTAGATTATTTTAGCTTGAAAAACCCCATTTTCACAGTTTTTAGGCTTTTTGCACCATTTAGAATGATTTAAGCACAATTAATGCATTTTAATTCATTTTTTTAGAGAGGATTCATCTCTGCGTGAACTTGTGTCATGTCCTCCTGCTGCAGGTGCATGGTAGAAAATGCGCTTCTTCCGTCACTTGACTAAGGGTGTTAATTTTATTGTTAACAGATGTCCCCTAATGTGTGAGGTCCGAAGCAGAGCTAAGGGCCGAAATACATTACTGAAATTTATACTCTGTATACTGATACTATTTATACTTATACTCTTTATCGTTCAAAGCAAGGATAAGGGAAGGAAAGCTCACATGCGATGGATTGAGGATCACACCTGTAAAATATAGCAATATCTCAAATATATAATATCTTCCTGAGGCGGGCATACCCATGCTCAGTAGTAAACAAGCATGGCCACAAACAATACACAGTGGATCCATGTCAAAAGCGAATTTTTCTGAAAATGTAAATGTGCACTTTGATGAGTGTGATGACAAAGTCTGTTTATGCTTCTGACATGGCGGTCTTATCTTGCGCAGCTCAGGTAGTGTATCGATGAGTGATACGACTGTTTTTCCAAGGTCTTCAATACAAAATGACAATAGTACGAGTTTACATTATGTGAATAAGTGATCTGATGTCGAGCATAATAAAACACCATCTGATTATCGGTCATTGATGTATACCATTAACAGATGTGAAGAGACCCACCGATAATGATGATGGACTCTAAGGTACTGAGTACAAACTAACAAGGGTGAATAAATGATCTGAAGTCGAACACTTGTAGAGTCAAATAATCAGGGGTCATTGATGTATACCCACTGTCATTTGCGAGGAAACCTGCCACTAATGACTGCAAGATCCAAGGTACTCCCGGGTTTCTAGATCCATGTCCTAGATGATGAGTTTACGTCGATAGGAATAGATCCATCGGAAGGAGGGCATTGATGCATCCCACATCAACCGATACGAAACAAAGATCAATACTCTGATATAATTTGGTAGAACTGCAAGATCCAACACTGTAAACTAACACAAGGAAGGCCGACATGGCTGGTCAGGAATATTTGAGGAATGGACGACTCGGTTTAGACTTCCCTTGAACACATAACACGACACAGAATGGACACTTGGCAGCATAGGAATTTGAGTAACCGACCTTTAATGAAAACCACTAATGCCAGATGCATTAACGGAAGCTCCATTGTTGACGGGAAGGATAACCCATCGGTGGAGATCTATTCAAAATACTGGTATAGTTTCCTAAGGCAAATGTAGATGGTGTACTAACAACAGAGATCAAATTATGTGCCATGTTCGAGGGTGACAAGGACTGACTGTTGCCATTTTCTCCAAGGATTGTACTATGAAGTGATTCAAGTCTCTTCCTTTCTGGATTTTTGTGTTTTTTAATTTTTATGCTTTTTCATTTTTTGTAAAAAAAGAATAAAGAATGTTATGATACATAGGAGGGAACGAGTGTTGCATGGGCGTACGCCCATTTTTCAAGGGTACGGGTTAGGCCAAGGCAAAGATCCATATTGCCAACAAGGGCTAAGCTAGTTGTGCACACTCGTACAACTGTTCCTTCCCAAGGTAGGCTATATGAAGCAGGATTATGTGTCGACGGACAGTGAAGTAATACCATGTGACTGAGGTTATCCAATTTGGTGAAATGGCCAAGTCGGAATGGTTCAATGAGGTTTACTTCAGCTTGAATTTTGTGAAAAATGTCAAAATCATAGATCATCATGAATCATGGTCTGTCTCTCAACTACCTGAGTCAAATAGTTCAAACCGTCAAAGTCTTCAAGTCCTGAAATCAAAACCATTTCACTAGCCAGCAGTTTAGTTAGAAACTGGTTCAAATGTACTGTTAATATCTAAAAAGATAGCCAAAAATGAGGAATTATGCACCTTTCTATCATTCAAAAGGATATGGTTTGTATATGTATGAAAAAGATAAGTGAAAATACTCATGATTTACCATATTTGTTCTTTGTGTAGCCAATGTATGAGAGGAGGCATCCCCTTTCAGCTTGAATTCCTAGAAGCTATGAACCTTTAGTCTTTGATCTGCCAGTAGTGGGTTAGTTTCGATGTTGAACTAGAAAATTTAGAAACAGTTTCCCATGTTTTCAAGTTTTTCAAAAATTTTCATTTTTTTGTTTGTATGAACATTTTTTGGGTCTTATCTGTAAGAAAAAGAATAAAAAAGGGAAATAGTATTTATACTATTCTTTTTGGTGTGTGCAAAGTTTACAGACTTTTTGGGTTATGATGTAAGCTAGATTATTTTGGTCTCACTTATGTCCTTAAATGATATGTTCAATTAAATTGGCCATGAAACAATGTACATGCGTGCTTTTTGGTATGATGTTAATGACTTAGATGTTAATCAAGTACATAGTTGGCCAACGAATCAGCCAAACTATTCAGACTTCTAGGAACGTGTATATACTCAATAAAATCGAATTGACGCTCTAAAAGACGTACTCATAGAAACTTTCTAAACAGTGTAGGATGTCGAACCTGATACCAACCATTTAACTAGGATACAACTAATTATGAGTCCAGCTTGACGATTATTCGTCGGATGCCAAGGGTGATGGCCTCGACAAGAAGCTCAATGACTGCGCTATATTCTGCAACATTGTTGGTTGCAGATCCGAGAAAAGTGCCTCCTGAACTAAGAACTTCGTCATTAGGTGAAAAAACAACCCATGCAGCGGAAGCAACGTTCTGAGAACTACGGCTGACGTCGTCCGCATATCCCAAATATGTGAAAGATTCTTGTGCCATCTGCCAAAGTGACAATGCCAAGCAAGGTAAGTGTGTGCCCGAAATAACTAATGTACAAAAGTTTATACAAAAATACAACATAGTACAACAAATGGTGTGAGGCGTCAGTGCCTACGCGAACTATTTCTTCAGATAGAGACCATTTATGATCTCAGACATGGGTTCTCCATCAAAATTGACCAATTCATAAGCTCCCCTTTTTAACACCGTTTTGACAATAAGTGGGCCAAACCATTTAGGTACAAATTTTCCTTCTCCTATTTTATCTTGGTCTTGGTCATAAACTAAAACCAGATCACCTTCAGAGAAGACTCTAGGACGAATGGACTTGCCATATTGTGTTTTGACCCTCCTCTTGTGTACTTCTATGTTTAGAGAGGCTTCTCTTCTAGTTTCATCCAAAGCATGGAGATGGAGAAGCCTTACTTCTTCTGCAGAAGTGTTAGGTAGGCGTTCGACAACTATCTTTAATGATGGGATTTCACATTCAATCGGTAACACGGCTTCTTCTCCGTAAACCAATTGGAAAGGAGTGAATCCGATTGCAGTTTTAGCAGTTGTTCGGTAGGACCAAAGAGTAGTAAACAACATCAAGTGCCAGTTATTCTTGTTTTTATTAATCATCCTTTGTAACATGGTTTTCAAAACCTTGTTGATGGCTTCTACTTGTCAATAGCTTGAGGATAATATGGCGAGGAAAAGTCCTACTGCAATCCTAACCGGTTTGTAAGTTCATCCATACAGGAATTCCTAAAATGACTTCCGTTGTCTGTAGTGATCTCTTTGGGTACACCAAACCTTTCTATTACATGATTGAATAGAAATTATGTTGCAGTTTTTCCCGTGCAATTGAATGTAGGCATTGCCTCAGCCCACTTGGTGAATTAGTCCACTGCTACAATGATGTAGTGGTGGCCGTCGGCTGAAGGTGGGTTGACTGTCATATAAGCAATGGCCCATTTCGAAAATGGACCCACGGTTACTACAGGGTGTAAAGGAGTAGGATGTGCGCGCATTTTTCTTGTGTAAATTTGGCAAGGGTGACACTTTTTGACAGCATTTATGCAATCTTTGAAAATTATAGGCCAAAAGTATCCCACATGCAAGATTTTCTGAGCAGTTGCTAACCCAGAAAGATGCCCGCCGCATGCTCCAGCATGGCAATCGTTCAATACTTGTTCAGCTTCTTGGTGTACTAAACAACGCCTTAATATCATGTCTATTCCACAACGGTACAAAGTATCCCCAATGATGAGGTATCTTCGAGCTCGATGTCGAATGCGATGTCGTTCAATACTAGACAGCTGAGGATCGATCCTTTGGGTTTGAAGGTATATAATGAATGCTCCATACCATGGATCAGAAGGTGCAATGAGGAATACATGTTCATCTGCCCAAGTTTCAACAAATATAGTACCCTCCTTCTCTATGGTTAGCCCAGACATTAACTCGGCAAATGCCAACAACTTCTTGGCTTTAGCATTTTTGCATTCGAGGTCAAATTCTTCTAAAATTACTATCCATTTTGAGTATTTGCCACCAACGATATGGCAGGACAAAATGTGTCTCATGGGGTTTATTTCAGCCACTATGGTTGTTTTCCTTGGAAGTATGTAATGTCTAAGTCGTTGGACGGCATGGACTGCTACCAAGGCCAACTTCTTGACCTGGGAATATCTCAATTCGAGACCTACAAGGCCCTTACTAATATAGTAAACAACATGTTCTTGAGAGGATTCATCTTCTTGTGCTAAGACCATTCCAATTGTGGTAGGAGAGGCGGCCAAATATAGCAAAAAGTATCAATTATAGTTTGGTGGACTAAGCACTGGGGCGGAGACCAAATCTTTCTTTAGTTCATTGAATGAGCGTTGAGCTTGGTCATCCCATGTAAATGTTGCATCTTGTTTTAAGAGATGCATGAAACCTTTAGCTTTTTCAGCAAAATTTTTGACAAATCTTCTCAAGTAGTTGGCTTTTCCTTGAAGGCTTCAAAGTTGAGTGATTGTTTTTGGGGAAGGCAACTGACGTATTGACTCAACCTTGATGGGATCAACCATGATCCCTTTTTGGGATACTACGAACCCAAGTAACCTCCCAGAGTCCACACAAAACATGCATTTATGTGGATTTAACCTAATGTTGTACTTGCGGCAACGCTCAAATATGGCTTGTAAATGTGCCCCATGTTCCGCTCTCTTTTTAGATTTAGATGCCAAATCATCGAGGTGAACTTCGACGATATCTTTAATATCGTGAAATGCATATGACATTGCTCTTTGAAAGGTAGCCCCAGCGTTTTTAAGGCCAAATGGCATTTTTCTATAAGCGAAGCTTCCCCAAGGGCATATAAAACCTGTTTTATGTTGGTCTTCCTTTTTAATCTGGATTTGGTTGTAACCGGAGAAGCCATCCATAAATGAGAAGACTTCATTCCCAGCGCATTCATTGATGATCTGATCAATGAAGGGTGTGGGATAGTTATCCTTAGGACAAGCTAAGTTTAGATCTCTAAAATCGATACAAACCCGGATAGTCCCTTGTTTTTTGTTAACTAGAATAGGGTTGGATACCCAATTAGTCAAAGGAACAGGATAGATGAATCTAGCGTTCAAGAGCTTTTCGACTTCTGCTTTAATGGCAGCTGATTTCTTAGGGTTCATTGGACGTAGTTTTTGCCGCACAGGTTCAACATTGGGATAAGTTCTGATTTCATGTTCTACTATGCTGGGATCGATGCCTGGCATTTCTACATAAGACCATGCGAATATATCACGAAACTTTTTAAATAAAGCACTGTAAAATTTTATTTCCTCAGGAGAACAATCCGCACCTATGTTTATATACTCAACGACGCCAGGTTTGATAGAGATATCAATTTGGACGGTTTTCGAAATGTTCGCCAAGTTGCCTTTTGAATTCACATTGTAGATTTGAATGGGGCATTGGTACTTACGATTGTCACCTTCGAAGTAAAATTTTTCAAGTTCAACTTCTAATGAGTCGATCTTAGGAAGGAACAAGGATTTGTGATGCATATCCTCCCAGGGTCGTTCTGAGATGTTCATAACCTCTAATATGGCTTCGTCCGAAGGGAAGGTTTGATCTAGGATATCATGGTTACTTTGCGAGTTCAAGGCCCAAATAGGTGAATTAAAGGGATCATACTCCTCCGGCTTAGGAGGCTTTTGATCCGGTTCTACCGAAGCCATCTGAATAGCTTGATAAGCGAGCTCTGCGGCAGAAAAGGGAACACTATTCTCCCTTTCCTCATGGTGTGCAGAAGCACGTGTCTCATCATTATTAGTTTCATCTAAGGTGTTTTCTTTGGAGGTTCCAGCCGACGAGGTGGAACCGACCTCCGAAATAGAATTAGAGAAAACTCTTAATGGAGAGTATACTTCTGACGTTATGGTGAAAATGGGAGCAATGTTAGGGGTCAATATTGGTGGTGGAAGTGGGAAAGTTCCCAAAAGGGACGAGTCTTTGAACATTCCTACCCCAATATCTTGAATAACCGTCGTTCCATCCCCTACATAAGGTACATTTGAATGGATACCAGTTTCAGGTGAGCAGTAATCTAGTTGATCGATTGTAACAATCGTCCCTTGGTGAGGGAACCGAATGACTCAAAATACGGGAGACACTATCGCTGCCATCTTGTGTATCCAACTACGTCCCAATAGAAAATTGTAGTCTATGGGTGCATCCACTACTTCCACATCTACCTGGACTGTTTTTCCCCCCAGTTCAACTAGGCAAGCCAAGATGAGTCCATGAGGTGGTAACGAATGTCCATCAAATGCCTTGAGTATTGTTTGGGATGGTACTAAGGTGGTGATCCCAATGCTTTCCAACAAGCTAGGGACATGACGCAAGTTGAGGCTCCTTCATCCACAATGGTTCCAAAAATATTTTTCCCACGAGAAGTTACTTTAACTTGGAAAGCAATTTGTGAGGGAAGCCTACCTGTGGGATGTTCTAAGTCAAATGTGATTAAATTGGTATCTGATGGATCAATAGCACCGATGGCAGACAATAGTGCTTTTCGCTGAGTGGGACAACTTTGCAACACCTACAAGGTAGACATTGCACAAGGAGCTTGAGCTAAATCCTCAACTACATTGTAGTTTTGAGCAGTTCGCGCATTGGGATTGTGTGTTGTTTTGCGGAGGACCCCTTTTGGAGGTCGAGGCACCATGTCTATGGTTGGTTTTTCAATATGTAGAAAACCACTAGGCTGAGATCCAGTTGCTTCAACATATTTTGAAGGTATGTCGTAAGAACGAGCCCTAGTTTGGATATGAATGTTATGTTCACCAATTGTGAAGATATTTGCATTGGGTGGATTGCCCCCCGGTGGGGGGTTTGCTTGGTTTCCTCCTACTGGAGGTGTTGGCGCTGCAACAACCATTTGTTGTTGTTGGGGGAAGGGTTGAGTTAGGACAATGGGTTGTGGTTGTTGCCCTCCTCGTTGTGCCAACATGAGATGAATATCATCCATATGAGGACAAAGATGAGTAGGGTGATCTTCTTTGCAAATTTTGCAAGGATATTTGTTTTTCCTATTCTCATTGTTTCCTTTGTTAGGATTATTCACCTTAGGTGCATCTCCTGTCTTAGGGTTAGCATTAGGTTTCTTCTTTTGCTTCTTCTTTTTTTCTTTTGGGTCCACAGTTTGAACCGTAAGGACTTCGAAAGTTTGGGCAGGAGTTGTAGTTTGCTGATGTGCCTAGCCAGCGGTGCGTTGCGAGTTTTGAACTGACATTTGTCCCAATTGTTGGGTAATCTGTTCCACTTGGGTAATGGATCCAATCACACCATTAGTATGAGGTCCTTTTGGTGGCCTAGCTGGATCACATGCAGGTCTTACAGCATGGGGTATTAAGTCATAAAGTTTGCTCGATTGGGAATATACTAAATTCATATGGTGGGCACTCTGAATGAGTTGTTCTTCAGTCATGGCTCCTGACATGGCTACATCTTTGGCAAGAGTAGGTAACAGTGATTTAATGAACCAATCTGCTAAGAATTGATCAGGGATTTCAGCTTTTATAAGCCTTCGACGTCTCCTCCACTCGTGGATATGATTCAAGATGTGAGTAGCGGTGGATTGCCTAAGTGAAGTTAAAAGTTCAGGTCCCGCCTCATAATGGATAGGTAATTGAAAATGTGTCAAAAATGCCATAGCTAAAGATGAAAATTCAGTAAATGTATTGCGGGGCAACTCAATGTACCATTTCGCAGCATTTCCCATTAGGGTCCACTGAAACAACCTCAACCTAATACTATCATCGACTAGGGAATTGGATGAACACCACAAATGGAATGTCATCACATGATTTGATGGATCTTCCCCTGGTTTTTCGTCAAACTTGGGTATGTCTGAGGGTAGTTTGGTTGGTATTGTTGGCCACCCATTCAAATGAAGAACAGGGTCATTGGTCAGCCGGGATAAATCCGGTAGATTCAACGTGGCCAGAAATGGTGACTTGGATGATGCTGAAAGCAAACGTTTGATATCCGGGTGAAGTTTGATGGCTCCACTGTTGTGGTCCTTGGGCTTGAAAAGTATTCCAAGCGAGATTACCTCCTTGCGGAGATTGCATCCAAACAGATGGGTTATTTCCTGAATATTGCCGATTCCATTGTGGGATAGGATGCATGTACGGATTGCCCCCTTGCGGAGGTATGTTCTATTGAGTTTGGTGACTTGGTGGAACATTGCCACTCCATTGTGGGATAGGGTTAATGGGTGGATTTCCCCCTTGCGGAGGTATGTTCCATTGAGATTGGTTACTCAGTGGAACATTACCACTCCATTGCTGGTTAAGATTCGTGGGTGGATTGCCCCCTTGCGAGGGTATGTGCCATTGAGATTGGTTACTTGATGGAACATTACCACTCCATTGTTGATTTCCTTGGTTTGGATATGCGTTCCAAGGTTGATTGCCTCCTTGCGGGGGTGGTGCCCAAGAAGATGGGGTATTTCCTGGAACCTGCCCAATCCATGTTGGAATGGGGTTGTTGGATGGGTTACCTCCTGGTGTGCTACCTATTGGGGGAATGGGATTGCCCCCAGGATTTGCGCTAGGAAAGTTGGGATAAAGGTTTCCCAAGGCACTTCCACTGGCCTGTGGAGTATTACCCCAATTAGCATTAGTGTTCCATGGTCCGTTAAGTCCACTAGGGATATTGAGGTTCCAAAATGAAGGATTCCCCCCAGGTGTAGAACTTGGAAGACTGTTTGGTATGCCAATAGGATTTTGATTTATTCCTAGATTGTTTTGACCTTGAGTAGCCGAACCATATGGGACACCCAAGTTTGGTAAGGCACTCCCTCCAGTAGGTATCCCTGCAGGTAAAGTGGATGTACTTCCGGGATTAGGACCCGAACCTGTACCAACTGCCACTGAAGTGCTAGTTGAACTTACTGTAGAAGCAGGTAAACTGACTAGTGGAGTTGTGGTAGAGGTCAAGTTGGAAATATTACTACCTCCAGTAACCGTGTGTGGTTGTGATGATGTGGTCCCTTGTGCTCCTGATGAAGCCATAGGGATGTTGGGAGTATTGTTACCTCCCACACTTGTTTGAGACGGTGCTGATGTGGTCCCTTGTGCTCCGGATGAAGCCATGGGATTAGATGTTGAATTTAGCATGTGTACCAAGTGTGCCACAAGAGGATTGATGGTGTTCAAAGGTTCACTGAGGAGTACCACTGGTTCTGAAAGATTTGTCAGAGGTGGATTTACGGGATTTGCAGTGTTGTCTTCTAATGTTTCAATTGAAATTGGAGCAAGAGGATCAACAATTTCTATGTTTTCCTAGGTAGGTGTTGTTGTAGTATTTGTTTGATTTGTCTCTGCTCTACTATTGATTATTGAAGTTAGAAGTGTGTTGGTTTCAAAGTCAAAGTGTCTTGTATTTTGTAGTCGTCTCCGCAATGTAGTGGGGCCTTCAAGTTCTGGTGACTCGCCTCTATGCCGTCGTGATTGGAGGATCGGAAGATTAGCCACTTTGAAGAATACTGATAAAAGGATATGTTTAAAAAGTTTTTGAAAACAGAGTCAAACAATCCTATGGGTTTCTAGACTCAACAAAATAAAGTGTCCACACAGTAAAAATTCCCTAGAGATTTCAAGCAAGCAAACTTACTTTTCCAAAGAACCGAAGCTCAATGAAAAGCTGCATTGTAGGGCCGTCCGAAACTAGTAGCTGCTGAGGGATTTCATGTCCTCATACAATTGCTAGAAGCGAAGGTGTGAGAAACAGTTACAATAAACTTTAATCGCCAGGGTGCAAGTGTTGGTACCTGACCACTCACCCTCCCAAGGAGTAAAAGTTCCAAAGTTTGTCTCAGGTATTGCAAGTGTGTCCCACTCACAACAGCCTATGTGATGCCCTAAAAATAGCCACTAAAGTTACCACTTCGCAATCGACGGTCGAGCGAACAGTTGTAAGTCGAGGACAACTCTCATTACCAGAAACTCTAGAAACAGTGATGTCACCCCGAGGAATTGTCACTGAACATAGAATCCCTTTGATAAGCTCATGTCCCACTAAATAAGCAAGAAGGGGGAACCACCCTTACTTATCCAGATTGACCTCGTACTTGACGCATGTTTCAGAAGCACTTTCCCGACAAGCGTTTTTGCGATAATGGATTTACTCTCGTTAATCAATGCTAGTTTCAAAGTTTTGCAGCCCAGGAGTGTTAACTCTCCAAACCTAATCCAGAGCACTAACCTAATCTTGTTGGTGATATTAAAATCAAAAGTTTGTCAATTTTAGATTAAGCGCCAATTTTAGTGGAAGTTTGCTTAGTCTCAGGAGTGGAAGTGAAACTAATGGTGTTTTGACTCGAAAACAAAAATGAACCACACAATGCAGAATGCTCACGATGCTATCTTTCAGTTCGATGAATATCCTAACTAAGGGAAGGGTTAGAAGTTCGTGAGTGTCTTTCAAACATGCAAAATGTCTAGTAGATGTTTTATGTTCATGCACAGTTTTCTTGAAATATGGATAATAATCAATGTGTAAAGATTAATGCAATCCAAACCGATATCTCAAGTAAACATGAATCTAATTCTATTACACGGGGGATCCCTGTTTCTCATTCACAAGATCGCCCGAAAGCCCAAGTGAAGAGGATACGCAGAGCCCTTTTGGAATGCTTTTGAATTAAATCCTAAACTGTTACACATGAGATACACTTTCTCATTCACAAGATCATCATACGATGCGAGTGAAGAGGATACGGGGCCTCAATATAAGATGCTTGAAAATCAACCCCTAAACTATTACACGCGAGATACACTTTCTCATTCACAAGATCATCATACGATGCGAGTGAAGAGGATACGGTGCCTCAATATAAGATGCTTGAAAATCAACCCCTAAACTATTACACGCGAGATACACTTTCTCATTCACAAGATCATCATACGATGCGAGTGAAGAGGATACGGTGCCTCATACACAATTTATGACAAGAAAATTGAAATATGACGCGACAATTTTCTCTATTTGTGCATAAAGTTCATGAAAATACTAAACGACCAAAACAAAATTACCAGAATTAAAGGTCGCAATCGGTTTTGGAGGGAAAATATTTTTCAAAATATCTCAAGGATTCATGTTCAAGTCTCAGTTTTTCAATGCAAATGCATGTGTGAAGGGTGTCACAATTTTGGTTACAACTCTGCTTATGTCTCTATTTGGTCCCAAAAATTCGAAATTTTTTTCCTTTTTGTTTTAGTCAAAAAGACAAATATTTGCAAAAGGATTTTGACCATTGCAAGAAGAGATTTTCACAATGTGTAAATTTTCAATTTTGCAAAAGTTTTGAAAGTTTTGAAATCCACAACCAAAACTATTTGGAAAGAAGATTTTTCACAATATGCTAATTTTCAATTTTGCAAAAGTTTTGAAAGTCACAACCAAAACTATTTGGAAAGAAGATTTTTCACAATATGTTAATTTTCAAATTTTTGCAAAAGTGTTGAATTTCAAACATAGTATTTTGCAAAAGAATGTCATAATGTAAAAAATTTGATCTTTTTATAATGTGCAAAATTTTGATCTTTTCAACAATGTGCGAAATGTGCAAAATTTTAAATTTGTTCACAATTTGAATTTCACAATTTTGGAAATTGTTCACAACTTTGAATTTCACAATACTTGAAATTCAAAACTAATGGTCATTTTGGCGCTCAGATTTCATACTACATACTCAACGCGTCTTCACCCTGGCTATATTCCTTCAACTCAATGAAGTGAATGAGAACCGGTTCAACACTGTCAGCATTGGCATCTACCCGCAGAACGCTGAGATATATAAACGCAGCTATCTAGCAATTGCTGAGTCATTGCAGGGTTCAAGGATTTTATCAGAGTTTTAAAAGTTCAAAACCTCAAAGGCTGAGTTCTAGCATCAGAAAAACGCATAGAGAGAGTTTTAACAACTGTGTAGAGGCGTCAAACGCTGGAGGGGAGGAGATCGTAGAGCGGGGAGGTCCTACCTTCAACGCTGAGGACATCTACATGTTTCTTTGACACTCAGATGATCTTTCAAGAGAACGTGGCATTCACCAGAACGCCTAGGAGCAGATCTGTGTTTCACGCAGGTTCTTAAAGATTGTTTAAAATTCTAAATTACCTCACGCAGGGCATCTCAAGCAAGGTTTATACCATTCACGCAAGTTCTCTAAAGCTATCTAGCTGAGATCTGAGGGCGTTTTAACTTCTGATTCCAAGGTTTCTGCCCTAATCTCGCAGAGGTTAAAGCAGGCTTTCAGGCTTCAAATTCAAGAAATTGGCGCAGGCATGTATTACACACAGGGTTTGAATCTGAGATTATCCCATTCAAAAAAATTAATTACAAGCTAAAACGCATTGTATATTCAACATTCTGATTTCAAATGCATAAATGGAAATTCTTAATCTGAAGAGATTTCATTTATGAAGTTTCTTGTTTGTAATTCTTCTGCGCAGGGGTTTAATGGCTTCTGGAGCTGGAAAAAAAATTGCAGAGTGTAGTACAAGGAGGGGGCATCTGGTTCAAGTGTGAGGTAGAAAAACTAAAGCTGAAACTCCCTTCAGGTCAAGCTCGCTAAATGCTAGATCAAAAGAATTGATATCAATTTGAGACAGAGATAGTGCCTTCTTTCAAGGAGTATGCTCTTGCCGAGCTGAAAGGTGCAACCAGAGGGTTCAGCGCTGAGGACACAGTGTCCAAGGGAGGGGACAAGATATCAAGAAATAAAGAAAGATATCCTTCAACTCATTAATGGCAGAGTTCAGATCTTTTAAAATCGTTAAAATCTTTAATATTCAAATGTTTTGTTAGCCCACCCCGGTTTACAGAATCTATACATCTATAATGCAGAAATTTATAAACCTTCAAACTTTTAAAGAATACACAGAGTGCTACAACAGCTTGAACGCAGAGTTTGAAGCTTTTTAAAAAATTGAACACAGCGTTAACACTTTAATGTAGGGTCGAAGATCTACCAGCAACACTTCATGCAGTGGGTCATTCACGCAGAGGCTAAAGATTCATTTAAATGCTGTGATTTAGCATGTATGTAGAGCTTCAAATGCTGGACAGAGGTTAAATATACCATTTCAATGCTGAGATTTAGTATGCATGCAGAGTTACCAGCTGAAAAAACTCCAAAAACTCAAAATTCCTAAAATTCATCATTCAAGAAACTTAGATCTGAAGGTAAATTGAGATATTTTGATGAATTAAAGGTGTGATTAGGCTGATCTTAAGCTTCTCAAGCTAGATTTGAGGTTCTTTTGATGATATTTAAGCTAGAAACGAGTAGATCTAAAGGAAGACCACCTAAAAACTTGAAGAAAATTCAAGAAACTTCAACAAGCCAGTATGGTCGCCAATCTGATAACAGTAATTAATGTAGGGATGTGTCTACACTAATTTGACTATTATTCTAAGAGCTGGTGAGTCTCTACGTTAGCATTATGAAGAGATTATCACAAGTCATTTTAGATCTAGATTCATTCATCCATTTAAGACAAGCAAATTTAAGATCTACAGCCATTTAACAGTTTAAATCACACAATGCAAGCAACATTTAAACATCATAATGACAGAAACTTGAATCCATTCATAGTAGAACAATGGAGAAATACATCCTTAACGTGACATTAGACATGCATCCTTCCTCCATTGACATGAGCTTCCCTTCCTTCACCCTTGCTTTTGAAGAATTTGAGCTCTTTCTCCTCCTTCAGAATCTTTCCAGCATTCCTTTGTGTTCCTTTACCATGCCCCAAAGCCTTTTTTATATAGCATTGGGAAGTGTGCCTTAGGTTTTTCTTTTGAATGTGGGATAATCCATCTAGATTATTTTAGCTTGAAAAACCCCATTTTCATAGTTTTTAGGCTTTTTGCACCATTTAGAATGATTTAAGCACAATTAATGCATTTTTTAGAGAGGATTCATCTCTGCATGAGCTTGTGTCATGTCCTCCTGCTGCAGGTGCATGGTAGAAAATGCGCTTCTTCCGTCACTTGACTAAGGGTGTTAATTTTATTGCTAATAGATACCTATCTGCATTCACTCATTTGCTGGTTATTGCTGCCCGAATTTGCTTTCTATTTGGAGTGACGGTCATTGTGCTAGTAGTCAGTGTATCATGAGTATGGAGCATCACATTGTTGGGCATTCTCAGGAAGGGGGCGACGTTTTCCTGAAATGTGCAAGATGTAGCAAGCTTGTCAAAAGTTCTACTAGCGGATACAACTCGGCAAATCCGATGGTGGATGAAAATATGGGTGACTCAATGGGTAAGGATCGTAGCATTATCCCTGGGCTCGGCCCCTATCGAAGGCATGTCGGGGTTGGAAATTTTCAAGGGCACGATGGGAAACACGGTATTTCAAAGTTTGAAGTGGAATTTTTGGACCGTCTGCAGGAGCTGGAGCTGCAATTTTGCTTGATTCGCAGTGAAAATTTGGAATTTAAGCGGGTTCTGTCCTGCCTCTACACTTTGGAAATTGCAAGACATTCAGAGGTGAAGGCTCAAAACAGTAAAGTGGATGAGAAGATTGAACACCTGGAAGAGACTCTGGGGCTCGGTTACCCCCACAAAGCTTGAAAACCTAAGGCTACAAGCAGCGAATTGGCAGACCCTGGCAGGAAGATGGAAAAGCTGAAGAATTTTATGGCTCATGCTGGAAATTTCGTGGATCTCAGCCCTGAAAAGAATGGGGTAGCAGATTCTGAAGGTGTTGTCATGGACATTGGACTCCAGTAGCAGTTTGTCGGTTGGCCTCTTTTTTTGGTTATGTTATGTTTCCAATACTGTTTTTAAGTTATATGCATAGTACTTCTAAAATCCACAAAATAAGAGCCATCCGTAGGTTTGACAATCCTCTAGAATGCTCCAATTTTCAGCTTTTGCATAAGGCAGTACTGTAGTAATGTTTTATTTTTGTATAATCCTTCTTGGATAGTTCGTAAGGTGCTATAGTTTCCATAGAATAGGAAGATACCATGTTAGCTATAAGCTTGAAAAGGATGAACTTGGAGTGATGGATGCCTTCCTGTTATGGGAGCAATCTGTCCACTTTTGTTGTGTAATTCTTGTTTTTATTTAATCAAAGTTGCTTAACCGTTTATGTTAAAAAAAAAGAAACTCGAAAAACAAAGAATCTCGGTCTCAACGAAGTACCTAAAACAGAAACAGGCTGTCAGACAATCTTATCCCTATTATATTGTCCATGTTCAAAATGATAGAACATGATCCATAGTAAGTTGATACATATGTATAACTGATCCATATATCATGGCCACAAGAATACAATGTTGAACCATGAGAAAAAACATGAACATGACCATAGTATGACAAAGGGGATTCATGTTCAAGAAATGAAGATAGCCACTTAAACACAAGACGGATCTATGTCTCATCAAGTACCAAAATGAAGTGAGGCCAGTCTTGTGTAACTTTGGAAATAACACAATGGGGATGCTACTGTTAGACCAAGGTCTTTAATCCAAACTACCTAGAGGTACGAATCCAAACCATGCGAATAAATGAGTTGAAGTCGAACATGGAGGAAACTGTTTGATCACCAATCAGTGATGTATACCGTTAACAAACACAAGGGATCCCACCGATAATGAAAATGGGCCCAAGGTACCTAGTACATTCTAACATGTGTGAATAGATGTTCTTTAAGTCGAACACCTGAAGAATCCATCGAGTAGGGGACATTGATGTATTTCCACTACCTGATAGCGAGGAAAATTGCCACTGATCACTGCAATTCCCAAGGTATTGCCGAAACTCTAAACTTCATTCCTAGAGTACGATTAGTTGAAGTCGATGGGAAGAATCCCATTTGAAGGAAGGCCTTGAGGCATCCTCCATCATCCAACACACGGAACAATCAAGGACTAATCTGATTTGGAGTAGGACTGAGTACATAATGAAACATATTAACACCAGGGAATGGTTGACATAGAAGGTCAAGGCAATTGCAGAATGGATGACACAGGATATATCCTTGAACAATTAGCATGACATAGTAGTGACTTAGGAAGCTTTATACCAATGATATAAATCTACAATGTAGGAGACATTGACAGATTCTCCATATGATTGGAAGAGGAACCAACAGGAGGAGTAAAAACTCTGAGAGCAAGTTTTATCCTAAGTCCAAAAACTAGAACCCAATTATTGATAGACTCGAAACATGTACTTTGTTCAAGGACAATTTGACTTACTGTCATTTTATTGATGGACATATGACATCTTTCCCTTCCCTTTCTCTTTTTGTACCTTTTCATTTTTTACTGAGTACGAAAAAGATAAAAGTATGCTCGATATAGCTCACCTAACGATGAGTCCCTTAACATATATTTAACGAACCTAAAAAGGAGGGGTTCGGTCCCATGGAGGGTCCTTCAATGTATAATTTTATGAGTCCATAAAAGAAAAACTCTGGACTTTCTTCCTTGTTTAACGAGCTTGAAGAAAAGATAGAAATATGCTCGATAAGATACTGATATGTGGATTTTATATCGAGCTCGGATATGTTCATGCTCGTTGGTGTTTTCAATTTTAAAGAGTCTGGAAAACTTAAACAATAACTCTATAGGATACTTTTTTCGTAAATTTAGTCTTACCGTCCAAAAAACTGTAAAATGATGCGGTGAAAGAATTCTCCTGGCCACGTATGACTAGAGTATTCATTTTTCATATATAGTCTAGACGGTCCGGAAAAGGGTTAAACTTATACCATATAGACAAACTTTCAAGTACTTTAACAAGTATGAAAGAGACAAGATGACTCGACATTCTTTTCATGCTTTGCAGAGACAGAAAAAAGCTTAAAGACACTCCATAATCAACGGGAGCCTTTAAAGGGGAGGTCAAAAAGATGAGAGAAGGTATGTTGTTTCTCTTCATAGACATGACAGAGTAATTAGGATCTCGAACCTAACAAGAAACAACATGGGCACCAAAATGGAAAAAAGGCACTAACTAGGGTGTCCCATGTGAGGTAGGTTCTATCTATGGAATAACAATGATGATAGGATTTAATAAGGAGGTTTAATGTCGCGGTCCATGGGAAAAAGGTCCTATAGTACGAAATTTGGTAAGGTCCCAATGTGTGATGCAGAATGAGTGTGACCTAACCTAAATTCCAGTAAGAGATATAACCTTTTATTCCAAGACATATATAGACAAAAAATTCTTAATACCCCGTCCCCCTGCTTGATAAAGTCAAACATTAGCCAATAAATATGTCATTATTACCAAATATAGCAAAATGACATGTCAAAATATACAAAAGTGGATAAAATATAGAAATATTTTCTTCAAATAGTAAAAAAATGAAAAGAAATAGTTTATTTGCATTTTTACCACTTTAGAGAGCCAAAAATCCTTAGAAGTTTGGGTATCAATTACGGTCATTCTAATGAATGAATTTCAAATCCGTTAGTTGCAAGTAAGCCCTCTCCTCTTCCTCGTCATTTTGCATCTATTTATTTCAAGTTTTAGTTCTAATTTTTATTTTTTAGCTTCATTATTTATCTTATGTTGCACACACATGGGTGGAACAATATCAGGTTGCGTATTGGCTCAGAACGCGTGCCTGTGTTTTGTCTCAACTACATGTGAGGCACAACTGTATAGACTTCCATCTGCGTGTGGCATAATAAAGGTTTTAATTTGAAACATTGAGGTATTAATACTCAAAATTTTGCAGAGATGGTGCTTGTATGGCATGAAAGGGAGCATGAGGCACTTGATCGGGATGCTATGGGAGATCCATTAACCTTAACCGCTTTACGTTGGTGTGGTTTGCTCAAATTTTTCGAACTTCCAATATGCGATCACAAAGGCCATTCCTTGAAAATTTGGTTAGGTAGTGGGATCCTAATCAATGAGTCCTCAACCTCTAGGGAGAGATCCTTGATATTACGATGGATGATATCTACTTTATTATCGTTTTATCATGTCGAGGAGAAGCAGTGAATCTGAAAGGTACCTTTCGAGGGGTTGGTGCCTTATCCGTGCAAGATTATGTTAATGCCTACTATACTCCTGGGACAAAAAAGTTTGGTAGTCAAGTTGGCATTGCCAAGATAGCAAGTTTTCCCTTAAAAGTCATAATTAGTACTATCACTAGAGTGGTTGGTAGTGCCACATTGCACTTGTCTACATTTAACCAAACGAAAATTGGAGTAGAGTGCCTTCAAGGTGTTATCTTTGATTGGGCTAGCGGATTGTTGGTGAAATTAAAACACCAATTGATTGAATGTAGGGCAGGGAAGTTGAAACATTTTGGGTATGGTAGCATGTTGGTGTCATTTTTCTTCAAGTGGATCCCATGTATAAGTCCCAGGACTACACCCCTGCCTTTAGATCGTCGTGAACCACGATTAGTTCTGTGGAGTGATATTTTCATGATACATGGAGGTGGATTAACCACCATTATATTTGATGATGAATTCCACTCTTGGTGGAGTCGTCAGATCCCAGCTATAGAGGAGTTCCCCTACATGGGATTGGACTTTCGTGGTGATCCTGACTTGATGTTAGCTCCTAGCAGTGCACGGGGAAACATTGGTAAGTTTCAATTTTGTTTTATATCATTTTTTTGTATTTTGAAATATTATGAGATTTTTATGATGTGAGTACTGATATGTTAATATGATGCAAATATCAGACCTGTATGACCTGCAGGTCATCCCAAGGTACTAGTACGCGAGCCACTACCTATAGAGGGAGCCCCAACTATACTTGCTACTGTGGAGAGCCACATTACAGGTTTGACTATCAGAGTTCTACCTCTCCATATAGAAGATATATCAATGGAGATGCAACCTCGGGTAGTTGGTGTGCCCTCAATATGGATTAGGCTACTAAGCAAAGTAGCCACTTGTGTATTTTTCTATAGGGAGGCAGAGGCTGCTTGGGAAGAAGAGGGTTCTGACTAATGGCGGTCTCCGTTAGAGACACATATTTTTTGTACTTATTGATTATCTACATCATGTAGGGCTAGATGCACATTTTGTATTACATGTCACATGAGAGCGGTGTTGAACTTTTATTTTGGACTCATACCCACTTTTTGTACTTTTTATCTATTTATATATATGTATATAGATGGATGATGGTTTTATCGGTATTATATACAATTTGTACAATGTTTGTTATTTTATGCTTATGTGGATGCTTTATGAACTGTGATACGAATGTTTGTCAATGATATAATTAGCTAGCAGATCAGTTGGATGGTTATGTGTTCTTGGAATATGTATTTAAGTAATAAAATCGAATTCTTAAAAATTTACATAACAACAGAGGGAAACGCGCATGGTACACTCCATTTAACTGAGATATGACCAACTGTGAGTCTAGGTAGATAGTTAGATGTGTAATACCTTGAATAATGGCTTCTAACATCAGCTCGATCACAATACTATATTCAAAATTATTATTAGTAGCCGGGCCAAGAGACACTCCACCAGAATTCACTGCTTGGCCTTCTGGGTCATAAATGACCCAAGTTGCGGTAGCAATATTCCGAGTGTGGCGGCATGCTCCGTCCGTCTAGCCCGAAAACATTTGCATGTTTGCAAACATATGTCAAATGCACACAAGTTTAAATCAACCAACGACCGATATAAGCCAAACATAAAAGTAGAACCTATGGTGCACTAATTACAAAAGACTCGCCCAGACATTGGGTCTAAGCAAAGTACTTTTTAAGATAGAGTCCATTCCCGGACCCTGGAATTTTTCCATCATAATCTTCAGGCTCATAGACCCCCTTATCGAGAACTTTCTGAATGATATATGGACCAATCCACATTGATGTGAGCTTTACGGACCTTAACTCGTCATGTTTTTTATCATAAACCAACACCATGTCTCTTTCTGAGAAGATCCTTGGATGGAATAACCTATCATATTGTTCCTTAACATGTTTCTTGTTTGCTTCAATATTAGTGAGAGCGTCCCTCCTATGTTCATTTAATTGTTCTAATTATAACAAGCATTTTTCTAGTTCAGTAGTATCTGGCAAGAGTTCTACAGCTAACTTGAGTGATGGAATCTCGCACTCAGTAGGTAAGTTAGCCTCTACTTTGTGGACAAGATGGAAAGGAGTAAATACTGCCACAATTTTAACGGAGGCCCGGTAAGCCCAGAAAGCATAATAGAGCATGATATGCCAGTTGGACTAATGTTTATTCACCATCCTCTGCAACATAGTGTTCAAAGACTTGTTAACAACTTCTACTTGCCCGTTAGCCTGAGATAGTATGGTGATGAGAAATCCTGACGAAAGCCAAGTTTATCTGACAACTTTGTCATCATTTTGTTTTGGAAATGAGAGACGTTATCAATCACAATCTCCCTAGGTATGCCAAAACAAGTAATTATCTTGTTAAAAACTAAGTGCACAACAATTTCACCGTCACAGCGAAATGTTGGCATAGCCTCGACCCACTTAGTGAAGTAGTCTATAGCCACAGTAATGTACCTATGGCCATTGGTTGATGCTGGATTGCATGTGGTAAAGTCAATCTCCCACTTGGTAAAGGGATTGGCATTGATAACTGGGTAAAGAGGAGTAGGGTGAGTGCGCATATTTTTGGTAAATGCCTGACAAGGGTGACACTTCTTGACGGCCTCATGACAATATTTAAATATTGACGGCTAGAAATATCTTGCGCAATGAATCTTCTAGGTTGTTGCCATCCTAAATAAGTGACCGCCACATGCTCCACTGTGGCAATCATTCAGAACCTTTTCAGCCTCCTCATGGACTAAATAACGTCTTAGAATGGTATCGTTACCACAATGGTACAATGTATCACCAACAATGACATATTGTCTTGCATGGTGACATATTTTGCACCTTTGTTCATAAGTGGACTAAGGTGGGACCCTATGGGTTTGTAAATAGATCAAGGTATCACCATACCAGGGATCATCAGAACTAATGAGGAATATGTGTTCACTTGTTAACAATGTATCTTCACTAGATCCCTCAATCTCTCTAGGTAACTCAAACATCAATTTGACGAAGGCTAAATATTTTTTGGATTAAGCATAAGCAAATCTTAAATCGAACTCCTGTAAAACAACAATCCACATATTATATTTACCTCTGATTATTCGTCGGTACATGATATGATGAAATGGGTTGATGTTAGCTATAACAGTTATCCGCCTATGCAGAATATAGTGTCTAAGCCATTGGACTGCATGAACATCATCTAATGCTAGCTTCTCAACAAGCGAATACCTTAACTCATGTTTGGCCAAATTATTGCTCAAGTAATAAATGACATGTTCCCAGTAGGAATCATCTTCCTGCACCAGGACCATACCCACCATAGATTCGAATGTCGCTATATAAAGAAGAAATTCCTTATTGAAGTTCGGAGGACTCCATATTGGGGCAGACACCAAGGAATTTTTTAATACATCAAATGATCGTTGAGCATTATCATCCCATATAAATGGGACCCCTTTCCTAAGTAAACACATGAAACCTTTGGTGAGTTCAATATAATTAGCAACAAACTGACTCAAGAAATTTGCTCTGCCTTGTAGGATTTGTAGTAGATTCATATTTTGCAGGGGAGGCAATTGTAGTATTGCCTCTACCTTGAACGGATCTATCATAATGTCGTCCTTAGATACGATAGAACCTGGTAACCGACCCTATTCAACACAAAATATACATGTATGAGGATTCAACCGAATCTTATAATAACGACACTTGTCGAAGACTACCCTTAAGTGCTTAGAGTGATCCACTCTTTTCTTTGATTTAGCAATCAATTCATCGAGGTAGGATTCTACGATCTTCTTTATGTCATGAAAAGCGTAGGACATGGCTCTTTGGAAGGTAGCACCAGCATTATTCAAGTCAAATGGCATTTTCCTATATGCAAATGTTCCTCAAGGGCGTATAAAAGTTGCTTTGTGTTGGTCTTCGTGGCGTATTTGAATTTGATTATACCCTGAGAAACCATCCATAAACAAGAAAATCTTGTTTCCAGCACATTCATCAATAATTTGATCAATGAATGGGGTGGGGAAATTATCCTTGGGGCAATCCAAGTTTAAATCCTGGAAATCAGTATGCACACAAATATTTCCTTGTTTTTTGTCAACAAGTACCAAATTAGATACCCATTTGGTTAAGGGAACAGGTTAATGAAATTTGAAAGGAGCAACCTTTCAACCTCTACTTTAACGGCAATGACCTTCCTCGGATTAACTGGTATCATCTTTTACCGAACAAGCTTAGCATTAGGATAAGTTTTGATTTCATGTTCGACAATAGACAGGTCAATTCCTGGAATTTCTTCATAGGACCAGGCAAAGACATCTCTATACTCTTTAAACATTGATGTGTATGTTTTAATTTCTTGTGGTGAACAATCAACATCGATGAAAACATTTTCTACAATGCCCGAGATCATAGAAATATCAATAGGGATGGTCTTAGAGATATTTTCCATGTTACCTTCGGTGTAAAGTTGCAAAGGTGCCAGAGGTTCCTGTACCATTCCATCGGACTTGGTTTGATAATTCCATTTGTGTCAACTCCAAGAATGCTTTCAATTGGTAGGAAAGATGCATGTTGGTGCATATCCTTCCACTACCTATCCCCTAAAGACATTGCCTATAGAATTTCTTCGTCTAATGGCAATAGAGTCTTTAAGGGGTCATGGCATGGCAACAAACTAACAGCCCACACAAGCATTGAATACTATTTATTTGTATCCAGATTAGAATGAAGACCAACAAGGTCTACTTCATTCGAAAGAGTAGTTTGATAAGCTAACTTGGAAGCAGACAAAGCCGATTTTACCTGACTACACCCAACTTTGTCAAGTGGCATCTTCCGAGGATCATTGAAATACGAAGTTTCAAAGTGTGATACCTTAAATGTTGAAGACATGGTGCATATTGCATGTATTGTGGATGCAGTTTCGTGTAAGTCAGGTGGGGGAAGATTGAAAATTCCCATCAGTGTAGGATACATTCCCACTCCAACAATTTTGCAATCCTTTGCGGAATAGGCAACTAGGGGGATATTAGAGTCATTCAATGATTGGGACCATTGGTACTAAATGATAGTTTATCAATGGTGGTGATCTTCCCATTATGAGGAAACTTGATAACCCAGAAGATTGAAGACACCAAGACAATCATAGCTTGGGTCCAACTCCTACCTAGCAATAGATTTTAATCTAGTGGAGAGTCAACCACTTCCACTTCTATGGAAATTGTTTTTACCCTAGCTCTACTATAAGAGCTTGGATGATTTGGTGAGGTTTGAATAAGTGGTCATCGAAAGCCTTTAACATCATGACCAGAGCAACCACGTTAGGTGACCCAATGGCCTTCCAGCATGACAAAGACATCACATAGGAAGAGGCACCCTCATCAACAACTGTGCGTTGTATAGTGGATTTTCCAAAAACCACCTAGATTTGAAAAGCCACATGATGAGGTAAGCGAAGTTTCCAATTCTCCCAGTCAAAGGTCATAATCTTACTATCGAAGGAATCAAAAGCACCTAAAGTTGAAAGTAGGTTTCTGCGTTGGGTGGGACAACTTTGCAGAACCTCTAACGTGGACATTGCACAAGGAGCTTGTGCCAAGTCCTCTACTATGCTATAGTGTTGAGCTTCGCGTGTGTTGGGATTATACACATCCTTTTTCACGACACCCTTCAGTATCTTAGGCATAGTATCATTTGGTGGCTTCTCTATGTTCAATGCAAAGGCTACACCAGTTTCTGTGGTTTCTTTCCCTTTAGATCCAGATGTTGTTGTATCATGATTTTTGTTTCTAGTATGGAGGTGGATGTCGTGTTCACACATGAAGACTTGACTTTCACCAAAATTACCCCCTTGAGAGGAGGCACCTTAATTTCCCCCTTGTGCGGATCCAAGGTTAGACTAAGTCGTAGCAATCATCTGTTGTTGTGGCTGAGGAAATGGACTAGTGAGAACTACAGGTTGCTTGGAACCTTCATGTTAAGCCAACAATCTTTGAGCCATTTCCATCTTGGGATATTTGTAGGTTAAACGGTCTTCCTTGCACAAAATGCAGGGAAACTTTACTTTACCTTTCTCCTTCTTATCCCCACCAGCATTGTTGTTTTGATTGTTATTATTATTATTATTGTTCTCATTGTTATTATCTTTATTTTCCATTTTTATATCCGTATTATTTTTCCCTCTGGGCTACTTGTTTCCCTTAGGACCGATTGTTTGAACTGTCAAAACATCTGCTGGAGGGCTGGGGTTAGAATTATGTGTGTTGTTTGAAGCAATTGCTGATGAATTTTGCGCTACTAAGTGTGTACCCTAGCTAGTTGTTGTACTTGCTACTAGACCAATCACGCCATCGACATGTGGTCCAACCATTGGTTTCGTCGGATCGGTGTCTAATCGAGGATCATTAGGAAATATTTTATATAGCATTCGACTAAGAATAAACCAAGTCCAATTGCTGAGCTTTTATGATAGCCTTCTCCTCGTTTTGAACCCTTGAGAGGGATACATCTTTCGCAATACATGGTTGTAAAGACTTAATGAAGTAGTTCATTAGGGATTTTTCGGGAATTTGGGATTTAAACAAACTCCTTCTTCTCCGCCATTCATGTATGTGGTCAGAGATATGTGTAGACTTATCTTGGCAGAATGAGGTTAATAATTCAGTACCAATTTCGTATCGAACAAGCAACTAAAATTGGTTCAAAAAATTCATTGCAATAGCATCAAAAGTCTAGAAAGAAGCACTTGGTAACTCAATGTACCATTTTGCTTACATCCCTATCAAAGTCCTTTGGAAGAGTCTAAGTCTAATGGATTCATCCATCAGAGAGTTTGATGAACACCATAGATGAAATGTCATCACATGGTTTGCAGGATCTTCCTTAGGTTTTCTGTCAAACTTAGGAATGTATCAAGGTAACTTTGTAGGGAGGGGTGGCCAACTGGGGTTATGAAGAACTGGATCATTGGTTAAGTTCAACATATTAGGAAAATTCAAAGTAGCCAAGAAAGGCAACTTTGTTTGAGCCATTGTGTTCCAAGATCCAGGTGCATTAGGTGTCCACTTATTTGTGTTCATATTGGTGAGAAGTGGATTGTATTGACTGGAATTTTGAACGAATTGATGTTGTAAAAAGGGTTGATTAAACCTTCCTAAAATGCCCCCCATGATTCATGTGGTTTGATTTCCTATTATAGAGTTGAGTGCCAGGTTAATCATACTTGGTCCACTTGTCCCATAAAAGGGGGTGTTCCCAAATGGACTATTTTTCCCCCAAGGAAACCTAGTGCTAGTGCTAGTGCTCTTGTAATGTTCCATTTTGGGTAAAACTGGAATAAAGGACATGCAGAGCATGCAAGCCCTAGCTCAAGAGCATGAATGCATGCATGCAAAAGTGAAAGGCATGCAATCATGCATGCATGCAAAAGTGAGATGCATGCAATCATTCATCCATGCAAAAGTGAGATGCATGCATGCGAAAGGGAGATGCATGCAACTCAACTGAGAAATAGAAAAGAAAAGTGACTTAGGTATAGGGAATGCAATGTCAAGGTTATAAAAGAAAGATAAAGTGAGTTACTCGACATCTATTTTTATTGTTGATTGAGAATTGGTTTTGAGATCTCGAAGAGCCGTTTAGGGTTGAGGGTGATTGCCCTAGCCAAGTTTGGGTTCGATGTTGAAATCTATACATACTAAGCAAGTTTAATGGATAGATTACCTATATCTATCACCATGCTTCAAGGAAGATAGAGATTGTTGAGTTTTCAGCCAAGCATTGAACCAAAACGCAGTTTATCATTAAGAGCAGGATCATTGAAGAGCTAGTGACCAAATCCCTTGGAAGATTGAGTACAAGGGAAGTGCTTCATTTCCATCAAACATCATCAAGCATACATCTCATATTTGGAAGGATTCATGGTTTACAGGGCATAAATGAATAGGGCACATCCCTTGAAGGAGTTCTAGTCTTTTGGTGAAGAGGGGTGCACTAGTCAAAGGAGAAACTCCATCTCTCCTTCATTACTCACAACTCTACCATCTGAGGAGGGCACATTCTTGTTGGGGATAAAATCTGCTGTAGGTTGCTTTACTGTTGTCATCGCCAATGGGTAAGGACGTGCTTGCAAGGAACCTGCTATATCTTATCTATGGGATGAGTTGCCTTACTGTTCATGGAGAGGGCGTATTACTGAAGATTATCATATCCAGGGTTCACATTATTCTATGCTAGCAAGGAAGGAAGGATTGTGATGTCTACATGTCGTTCTCACATTCTAGGTCTGAGCCCTAGAAAGGAAAACGTTTCCAACAAGAGAACAATTCCATTGTGAGCAAGGTTCCAAGTCGTGTGTGTTATCAACTGATTTGTACAATAGTTGAAACCTTATTGAGCCGCCAGTGTTGGAACACATCAGTGTTCACTTCCAGAGTATCTGGGTTTCATATTTTTGGGTCTAGCCAGTTTTGTTTTTGAGTCAACATGACCATGGCCCCATGGGGGTTTGTATCAAAGTGTGCTAGTAGGGTCTGAGTGGCTCGATTCCCCATGACTGGATTAAACAACTAAGGTATTCCAGGGAGTTTTTTCACCGTCAAATTATACTTTGCTTCAGGCGAAATATAATCTCTTGGTTTTTCTCCCGCTTCCTCCAAAGCTGGAATGCCCGATTTTGGAAATTTGGCCATGGGGGGTTATTAGGGTCCAACTATAATGTATAAACCTACTAGACACTATTAGAATAGGTTTTGGTCATGTCCTAGGTCTCTAGGACCCCTAGAAAAAATTTCGAAAAATTTTTACCGGACGCGTCGAAATTAGGGTTTTTAATTTTTAATTATTTTTTAAATTTTAATTAAATTTCTCTATAGTTTAAATAGAGAAATTTGGGTCTGTAATTATGTTAGTCATCCGGGATCCGAACTTAGTGTTTGATGGCTCGTTTCATAAGCCAAAAATCACACATGACCCATGGAGCAGCTAAACCCAACTTTCGGATATCGATTCAGCCTCATAATTAATATTTTCTCTGAAAAGTCATTTACAGAGAAATTATTAATTAAAATAATAAAATTGAATATTTTGGAGATAATCCAAATTTCTCCAAAATTAATCAATTTGATTAAAATAAAAGGCTAAATGACATGGCAATGAGCATCTAGGAAGATTCCAATCAACTCCAAGCCTATCCAGTCATCCATCCAATCACCGGATCATTATCCTCTCAAGTAAATTCGCCCTCCTTATGCCAAAATCGATTTTATGTGTTGGCATTTGATGATTGGGTTGGTGGTTTTGCATTCAATGTAGAGTGGGCGCCCTCATGACTCACCTTATCCTAAGGCTTGGCTCCCTTCATTTATTTGAGTTATCACCTACCCTAACTACCACATGTCTCCACCATACTAATTCGAATTACCCTCAAACCCTCACGTTAATCTCCATTGACTCGTGTATCCTTGTTGGAGTTTATGGATTGGTTAATTTGCAATCACAAGTAAGCTTGGCTCCTTTCATTGATTCGAGTTACACCTACCTATTACCATGTGTCTCCCTCACAAGCTACTCGCATATCCTACCTTCCTCACGTCAATCCTCTTTTGCCCTTACGTGGATCTTGGTTAGGATGTGTTTATTGGTTATTGAAGTCGTTGTTTGACTTGGCTCTCATTTAGAACTCGAGTTAGTGCCTACCTTTGCCACTTGCCATCCATTGCACTAGCTCGCAACCTACCACTCTCTAGCTCGCACTCCACATGGCTCACGCCCTCTCTACCCTAGCTCACGTCAATCCCCAATTGAAGCTCGCGTTTCCTTGTTGTGAGATGACTATTGGGTAGTGCTAGCACTCACACCTTCCTCCAAGTCGAGTCTTGCCACCTCATGCCAATTTCACCTACCATAAACTTGAATTTGGCCTTGTCTATCTCTCCAAGCCTCGATTTGATTGGATTTCGAACTACATGCTCATTACTAATTCGACCTAAGGTTTAGGCTTAGATTTCTAATGTGTTTTATTATAAAGAGAGGCCCATTTGGGTTGTTATCTCATGGAGACTTTGATGCAAGATTACTCTGCACAAATTTGTAATATGCTTTGGCTTAAATATTTTCAATAAAGATTTCGACTTTGGAGGTCCATGAGCTTTCAATCTTTGGTGTGAATTCATCTCTTGTTGAGGTGACATCTTCTCTAAACCCATCTCTTGATTATGCATAGTATTTGATCAATGGCTAGCTTGTGAGGACTATTTTTAGTACAATAGAGTAACCATTTATAATTTAAGTTGGTTATTTATGCATAGTTTATCAAGATCTAAATGGACATGAGTAGTTGGTTATACAAATTGTTGATCTAATCTTGATATTTCTAGCATACTAGCATTTTTGATCTCACTTGTTGGTTGAGTGGTTTGGGTTGTGATTAGGTGTTGCTTAAAGTGAAGAGGGGTAAGAGCTCGGTTGCATCAAACCCTTGTTCATCTTCAATTTTTGGCCTAACACTTTGTGGTTGCAGGATCTACAATAATCTCAAGATCTTTTCATCTTAAGAAAGCTAGGAAGAGCTCTTCTCAGGTTTCTCATCAACAAAAAACTCTACTTTTAAAACCTTGTTACTTTAGGCTTCTCTTCTTCAAGCCTTCTCATTTGCTCCTTGAGTTTTTTCCTTGATTTGCTAAGCCATTTCTAGCCCCTCTAGCCTTGATCCAAGATTGCCTTGTCTTCAAGCCATAGATTAGAAATCCATAAGGTTGAAGTTCCTTCAACCTTGGGGAATAACTTGGGATTTGTTCCCTTGTGCTCTCTTCAACACTCGTTGTCGGCGTATCACCGGTTAACCGTAGGATTTCCAAGGCGGTGTTTCTACCATCCCAAGTGTTCCACTTGTAGCCCTTTCCCCTTGTCTTGCTATTTCATCTTTGGTTGCCCTAGATCTACTCCTCTCAACTCGTTTTTAGCCTTCTCCTTTTCCATTCGCCCTTCCTCCCATTTCTCCTCTTGTTTTACCCCTTCCTTCCTTCATCCATCTCGCTTTTCCCTTTAGTTTTGTTCCATCTCTCTCTCCTCGTCCATCCCTTCTTTGGCCCTAAAACACAACAAAACCAACAAAAAGTTGTTAAGATATTGGTTAGTGATTAGTTACTTTTTACACTCTAGATCTCATTGTTTGGTTAACATAGCTCATACTTAGTTTAAGTTTATGTCATCTTCCAAAAGATAGAAAATTTTCACAAAAAATATTTGAATTTTTTTATACTTTAGATCTCATTTCTAGGACTTTTTGAGAGTTTGTTGTTCGCTGGTCCGTTTTATCATAGTTAATATTTCATGTTAAAATTTCATGCATTTCACATTTTAGAGTTAAAATTTTGAATCTAGACTTAACTAGTTTCAAATTTTGGTTTCGTTTTTGTTAATGGTTAATGGGTGCCTTGTTTAGATGTTTTGGACTTGTGTAGATCATTTGAGAAAGAGAGATACTTGATAAAATCTTGAAACAAAGAATCAACGCGAAACAAAGTGAAGGATCCATGAGAATGACTTAAACTTGATATACTTATCCTTTGTAATAGCAAGTAAAACTTGTTTCTTCTTCAAATTTTTCCAAGTATTACCATTCTCAAAAGACCTTGCAAGGTTTCAAACCCAAGGCACTTGTAACCGTTTAATAAAAGTCTCAAGTGGAGGAGGCCTCCACTTTTTTGGTCTTCTTCCCCATTTGGGGAAGAGTGTTGAGTTTTGTGGATTTGGTTTAGCTTAGATTTATGATTTCATGCTCTTAGACTAGTACTTTGCTTCAATAAGTCATTCAAAGTTGTCTTCCATATTTACTTACCCCCATGCTCTCCCGAGTAGGGTCTTTGACCTGAAAGAGATTCTTGGGTAGTTTAGTTTTATTTTTGCATCTACTGTTATCTTGTCTCTCTTCCAAAGCCTTCGACCGGAAGTTGTATCCTTGAGATTTTGTCTCAAGGGCAGGACCACATAATTTGTGGTTACTCTTCCTTCCCCGTTGGTTTCCTTGGCAGAGCTTTCAGCTAGCTGGAAGTTCTCAAGTGCAAGCGGTTCTAGCGGTTGATCTTGTTCGGAGATCAATCCCACCTAGTAGATTAAAACTTGTGTGGTAGAACACTAGATTTACTTAGTTTCATTTTATTTCGCAAGTAGTATTGTTGATAGCATTTGTATCTAGCCGATCAATCATCTTATTGTTTAAATCTGTTTTTTCAAATCTGAGATATACTGCTACTACAATTTATCTACTTTTTTTAAAAATAAACCAAAGTCTCTTGAACTTGGCCAAATCCAAGTCAAGAGCACCCTCTATCGGAGGGCATTTTAGTTTTTGCATTTCCTTGCATTAGGCAATGTTAATCTAGCAAGTCACTTGAACTGTGGTCATAAGACCAAGTCAAGAGCGCTCTCTGTCGGAGAGTTGAACAAGGCTTTCTAATAATAAAATTTTCCACTCATACACCCTTTAATTAATTTACCTTGGTTTCTGTCCTACACCCGTATGCTCTGCCAACCGGAAATGGTTGGGCTAGTACTCAGAAAGGTGGAAGACTTGTTAATCTACAAGCAAAAATCTAATTAAAATTTTCACCCCCATAACCAACGAACCGGCGTTGTCATAAAGTATTTTAATCAGTTCTCAGGGGAGGCGCCGGACCGCCCAATCTGCGACACGGTGGCTGGTTAGCATTGCGCGCCTCGCCGTGATTCCAAACAGGCCCCGACAAGTCTCTTAAAGGAGCTGCTTAAAACTACTTTCCGGACACTCTTTGAACATCCTTGGTTTTAGCCCTAATAATCAAGACAATTAAAATTTTAAATTTACCAAGATAAGCTGCACAACGTTCTCACAAACTTTACATTTCAAGCACTTGTGTCAAGTTTACAATCACTTTTATTTTCTGACTCCATAAGGCACTGGTCCTTCATATTATATTTTGCTTGCTTAAGTATCAACATTGGAGTATTTGCTTATATTTACGTGAAGTGATCTGTTTATTGCCCAAGTGTATCTTTCATCTTGTATTTGCAACGTGGATTGCGTTATCTTGTCTTATATTTAATTTTTACAATTGTCTCTCATTTAAAAACTCCTGAAAAAACACCCATCCACATCAATACATCAAAAACACTATAAAAACAAGAGCCTTAGTGTAACTCTCTTTTAGGGACTACCCCCCTTAGATTCGTTAGGAGTTTGCCTAAACGGAGGAGCTGGGATTCAGGTGACAGTACCTGGCTCATTGCTTGCCCCCAAGCCACACCTCTCTCACTTGTAGTGAAGGGACAGCTTTCGAAAGATTTCTGCTGCTGGTGTGCATATTGGCGGACAACACTGTGGAATAAGGGATTTTCTTGACTGCTCTGTGTGGTGAGAAGGGAAACTACTCTCATATGTTACATTCCCTTTCCTCTAGAACACTGCTACAATACCTTTAACACTAAATCATGGTCAACAAAGGGACTCTTTCAAGATGGAGGTGCACTTGAGAGAGAAGATAACTGATAGTAAATCATCCAAACTATACTCAGTCACTAGAAAAAGGGTATTGGGGGACAACATTCCTTGGTATTCGTTGTTGTCTTGAATTTATCACTTTAACCAACATCTATGGTAGTTTAAAGTGAGCTAGCCATCTGCATTTTAGCGTGGATCAAAGGTACCCTTAATTCTGAAGTCTCATGTGCTTTGAAATAGCTATATTGCATGGAAAACCATCATCTACAGGACTATATTGACCAAATCTAGATTATGATTTACATCTCATTTAATTAGCCATTCTTTCCCAATGTGTTGAAGAAGTTATTGTTAATGGAAGTCAATATTCATATCTAAATTTGCATAAAACTGTATGGGGAAGATTTTCCAAATGAATCCATTGTAGGAATGAGATGACTATCTAATTGTTGGCAGTGATAATAATCTTTGAGTAACAAACTGTCACATGAAACATTTCAAATAACCAATGAGTCAAATAAAACTAGCAACTACAAAAATATAAGGGAAAAGACACATATAGGAGACATAATTCCTACTTGGAATCTTACAGTGGTATCAGAGCATGTTCTTCGCCAGCTGTGGGGAAATTGGCATGAACATGATATTATAAGTAGTTCCATACATCAGGTGTGGAAGAGGTTATTTTCATTGTTGGGGAAGTGTATCTCACTGCCAAAAGAAAAGGGAAGAGTGCTACTGTAGGGTGCACCCTTGGAGAAACCAATATCCTTCCCTACCTTGAATTCTGCATAGTTAAGAGTAGCGCACTCAGTGTTAGCCTGACATAATTGGGTGAGTTGGAAAAAAAAGGTTTGTGATTGCTGCATTTATTTGTTGAAGGGCAAATTTTTGTGAATATAGTGTGAAGAAGGACGCCCTTGCGGAAGTGACAGCCATTTACTCTTTTTTGAATTTGCTACTAACTGCTAGAAAGGAAGGACGAGTTTCTATAGCACTGAGTGGTAAGATTCTAGAGGGATAGAAAATTTATTGCAGGAGTTTCATTGTGACTTTGTGGGTTGAGCTTCTACAGGAGGTCTGCCCTTGTTCCTGCAACATTTACCATAAGGATTGACTGCCAAAGTAGTGAGGAAATGTGCTATCAATCTCTAATTCTCATGCCGTTGGATGTTAAAGTATCTACAATTAGGAAGGGATAATGCAAGGTGTGTGAACCACCATACATGCCAAACTTATTTAAATATTAAATCCAATATATATTAGCTGCTGCAGGAGTTGTGCACACTGTGTACATTGTCTTCTTCAATACATATAAAATATCAGTTCCGCGTCTCTTGAAGTCTACCACAACATTCAAGAAAGTGCTTCTTCATGGTGATATCAAGACTACATTACAGATATCCTATACTATTTCCAGAGAAATAAAGGAGGTACAATGTTGCATAAAAAACTATTTGTTGAAGTACAAATATGAGTGTACTGTCCAACAGTGGTATCAACAAAATATTGGCAACCAAGGTATACACAGAAAGAAGACCATGAAGCCTTTCAGCGAAGAAGAAGTTTTTTGGGAGTTTTATATAAGTTATAAAGCACTAGGAGCAGAATTTCATGCTCAGATTTCATTTGTTGATTTCATGGACCTTAAGATAAAGTATGATTAGAGATTGCAAAGGAAAAAGGGAAATTTCCATGGGAAGCTTTACATTGCAAGTATGAAACTTGAAGACCCATCTTAGTCAAAAGAAGCTCTTCTTAGTACTTTGGAGGAAGTTGAAACTTGTTTAAAAGTGGTTGATCAATCACCCTCTCACATAATGAAACTAGCAGTGAATCCATCGAGGAATGCCTTGGTTAATTCAGAGTTGTTGAGACATTTAGATGATGAAATTAAGTTGATGGTTACTTCTTGTTTGAGTGAAATCATCAGAATTTCAGCACCTAAAGCTCCATACAATGACAATAGGATGAAGGAGATATTTTAGTTGATTGAGAGTTTCCATATGTTGGATGATACTAGAAAACCTTCTTTTGATATGAGGGTAAGAATTTTAGAAATTGTTGCTAAGGTTAGATCTTATGTGGTGATGATTGATCTCAAATGTGATGATTTGATACTTATAATGTTTCGATGCTTCTTTGCCAAAATCAGAAAATATCATGCAGGGAATGTTACAATAGCAATGCAAACTATTTTGTCTCTAATTTTAGATGAGGAGGATGATATATCCCAGTCGTTGCTATCTAACTTGTTGGCCATTTGGAGGAAGGAGCAGGTTGTTTCTCCCATAGCTCATGAGTTATCAAAAGGGTTGGTTGAGCATAAATTTGAAAAGATCAAAGACTAGTTGACTGAAGTGGAATTGGTTTCTTTGGTTTACAGGTTACAGGACCTCCTAAAATGAGAAGAGAGCAATGTTGTTTCATGTTCCAAGGTACTTGGACGCCTAGTCACATTTGTGGGAATAACAAAGAAGATGAGTTAATGACTCCTACCACATGTTCATCGCAGCCAAGTGATGATGTGAACAAAGAGGAAATAGAGACAATAGAGTTTGAAGAAAATGCCTTATCTATATGTATGACAAAGCTCCGAGATGAATCTATTGGGAATGTATTTAATGAAGATGATAAAACAACAACTTTGGGTGCAAATCTAGATCAATCCAGTAAGGATTATGAAGCCTATGGTGACATTAACAATAACTTTGAAAGGTATGGTGATTCATGTATTCTTTATAGCGGCAGTTTACTAATGCGTGATTATGACATTCATAATGAAGTTCTGGAAGTAGAAATAGTGAACTTGGAAAATTCCAAATTAGATGAGGATGCTTCCTTGATAAAATCAAGAATGAGAAGAATCAATAGGTTGTTTGGAAAGGGATTTATCCAATGAACCAGGTATAGAAAATTTAGTTACAACAATTGATGAATTTCCTTTTGACCAAGGTGTTGTCCTAACCTCAATGCATGAATTATGCAAAGAGGATGTTATAGAGGAAACTGATTTCGAGAAGCATGACCTTGAAGACACTATACAAAGACATGACGTAAGGTCTAATTTTTTGTTTTGCAATAGCAGTCTGTTACCTTTGCACAATCATGAATTGATAGCCATCACACACGAGGATGATAGTTGGATGGTTATGAGCAGAGGGGCACAACATCAGTGCAGTGGATTCTTCTTGAGGTTAGCTTGGGATCTGGGAATTGCAGTAGTGGACAATACAACAACGATTTGGAGTCTACGGGATTCTCCTTGTAGGGATGCTACACAGGGTAGGGGTGGATGCAGTATGTACTCCGCCATTCTCATATTGATTTGGGACCCTGGGATTATAGTGACTGGCAGTTCAGTGGTTACTAGAGATGAAAGGACCCTCATTTATTTTGCAAGTACGGGGAATGGAGACTTAATAGAGGTATTTTCTGAGGAGTTGGTCGAGTTCCCACTGTGGTTGATTACTCTACTTACAAGATGCTTTCAAGATATCTCTTGTGATGGTACCTCGCACGACAATACCTTGAGGAGACGGTGCTACAAATATCCTAGGATGATCTGGGACCCTGGGATCATCCCTGAATTCAGTTGGTTCAACTCGATGGATCGAGGAGTTGCATTGGTATTGCTTGAGGACAAGCAATCTTGGAGAGGGAGGAATGTAATGTTCCGTTTTGGGTAAAACTGGAACAAAGGACATGCAGAGCATGTGATCCCTAGCTCAAGAGCGTGCAAGCATGCATGCATGCAAAAGTGAAATGCTTGCAATCATGCAGGCATGCAAAAGTGAGATGCATGCAATCATGCAAGCATGCAAAAGGGAGATGCATGCAACAAGTGAGATGCATCCAACTCAACTCAGAAATAGAAAAGAAAAGTGACTTAGGTATAGGGCATGCAATGTCAAGGTTCTAAAAGAAATATAAAGTGAGTTACTCGACATCTATTGTTATTGTTGATTGAGAATTGGTTTTGAGAGCTCGAAGAGTCGTTTAGGGTTGAGGGCGATTTCCCTAGCCAAGTTTGGGTTCGATGTTGAAATCTATACATCCTAACGAAGTATAATGGATAGATTACCTAGATCTATCACCACGCTTCAAGGAAGATATATATTGTTGAGTTTCCAACCAAGCATTGAACCAAAACGCAGTTTATCATTAAGAGCAAGATCATTGAAGAGATAGTGACCAGAGGTGTGCATCCCTTGGAAGACTGAGTACAAGGGAAGTGCTTCATGGCCATCAAACATCATCAAGCATACATCTTAGATTTGGAAGGATTCATGGTTTACAGGGAATAAAGGAATATGATGCATCACTTGAAGGAGTTCTGGTCTATTGGTGAAGAGGGGCGCACTAGTCAAAGGACAAACTCCATCTCTCCTTCATTACTCACAACTATGCCATCTGAGGAGGGCGCATTCTTGTTGGGGATAAACTATGATGTAGGTTTCTTTACTGTTGTCATCGCCATTGGGGAAGGACGTGCTTGCAAGGAACCTGCTATATCTTATCTATGGGATGAGCTGCCTTACTGCTCGTGGAGAGGGCGCATTACTGAAGATTATCATATCCAAGGTTCACATATTTTGTGCTAGCAAGGAAGGAAGGATTGTGTTGTCTACCTGTCATTCTCACATTCTAGATATGAGCCCTAGAAAGGAAAATGCTGCCAACAAGAGAACAGTGCCATTGTGAGAAAGGGTCCAAGTCGTGTGGAATAAGGGATTTTCTTAACCGCTCTGTGTAGTGAGAAGGGCAACTACTCTCGTATGTTACATTTCCTTTCCTCTAGAACACTGCTACAATACCTTTAACACTAAATCGTGGTCAACAAAGGGACACTTTTAGGCTTGAGGTTCACTTGAGAGAGAACACAGCTGATAGTAAATAATCCAAACTATACTCAGTCACTAGAAAAAGGGTATTGGAGGACAACATTCCTTAGTATTCAGTGTTGTCTTGATTTTATCACTGTAACCATCATTTATGACAGTTTAAAGTGAGACAACCATCTGCATTTTAGCTTGGATCAAAGGTACCCTTAATTCTGAAGTCTCATGTGCTTTGAAATAGCTATATTGCATGGAAAACAGTCATCTACAAGACTGTATTGACTAGATCTAGATTCTAATTTACATCTGTCTTTTAATTATCCATTCGTGCCCAAGGTGTTGAAGAAGTTATTGTTAATGGAAGTCAATATTCATATCTAAATTTGTATCAAACTGTATGGGGGAAGATCTTCCAAATGAATCCATTGTATGAATGTGATGACTATCTAATTGTTGACAGTGATAATAATATTTGAGTAAAAAACTGTCACATGAAACATTTCAAATAACCAATGAGTCAAATAATACTAGTAGCTACAGAAATAGAAGGGAAAAGACACATATAGCAGACATAATTCCTACTTGGAATCTTACAGCTCCCTATCCCAAATATATTATTGAAAATAATATTTGATGAGAAAGGGTTGCTAACACCTGTGCCCCTCATAGACTAGGAGGGAAAACTTATATGGGGCATGGTGAAACCACTAACAACTCCAAAGAGATGGGTGGGATTTGGGTCGGACCTAAGTCCACTATAAGGTATTGAGAGGCCATTGCCTAGTGCAGTAGCATAATTTGATGAAGGAGGTATCGTGGAAGGTATCGATTGGAATACTGAAAGGTTCATCCCAAAAGAAAAAGGATTTGTCCCTTGGAGACTGTAAGAAGGTCCTCCTGTTAAAATCATGGATGATGATGGAGTCCATCCATAACTAATAGCTAATGATGTATTTGCATCACCTCCTCATGTAGGTGTAGTACTAACTCGAGGGGTTACTTCCCCAGTACCTGATGCTTCTCAAGTACTGGCCATAGGTGACCAATGTAATGAAGGGATGCTAGGTCTTGGAATGTCAAGCTCAATTCCTCGAGTAAAACTCAGATTTTGCAAAGGGTTTAAAAATCCAGAAGGATTGCTTCGATCCTCTATATAGGAAATTCTATGTTCTCCTTTGGCTGAGAAGAAACTACTAAGGGAAAATTACCAATATACCCTTCAACGTCACTAAAATGTCCTTCCTCTTATGAGGATTCTGATTCTACGGAACTAGAACTGTTATCTTTGTTGGATTGTTGTATGTTTCGTTCCTAGTTTTCTTCCTCTGCCCCCTGAGGGGGTGGACTATTGTAATCTAGTATTTTCCTGGGCACAGGGACTTCTCTCTGTTCAGGAGAGTGTCCTTCTAATATACAACACCTGCATAGAGGTTGATCGAACATGGTGGCTTGCAGAAGACTCAAAGGAGAAATCTAAAAAGATAAAATAACAACCAGCATACACTAGAAAGTCCTTATTAGATTGCAACAAGCAAACAACCCTTACAATGAAAAGCACTTGGATACAAGTACCATTCGATGCAAAGCCACATATATGGTCTCCCAAAGATCATCCTGGGATGATTAGGGCCCAAGTCTAATCAATGAAGATCAAAGAGCAATTACCAAGGTCAAGCATGTTTCCCTTCTTGGTGCAAGTGTTTTACCAGATAGATCTGGAAAACACCCTCCAAGGGTACTAATGCTCCAATCACAATGTTTGCCCAAAGTGGTCGCAGAAAATCCTTTGCTAGCACCTGTGTATGACCCTAAAGACAAAATTCCAAGGCTACCAATTCGTAGATGACATCGGGGGGAACAGTCACAGGTTGAGATCATATGTATGGGTAGAGTAGCTAAGCCCAAAACTCTACAACAACACTATGTGCTGATGAAAGTCCCCATACACGTAAAATTCATGGTTTATGCTTGATTAAGTGTTGGAGGGATCTCTCTGCAACTTAACCTCACATGACCTTGTGCTTAACTCCTATGTTAAAGGAGCTTCCCGGCCACACCATTACAGTGTTGGATTTTCTCCCTTATGAAAGACACCTGTGTTTGACAAGTTTATGTGATCTTGGAGGAGTTAACTCTCAACTCGCTACCACCAAAATCCTAGATTAGCCATTAGGTGAGTTTCTTTCTAGAAGTAAACCTAATATCCTATCTCAATTATTTCTTGCTTGTTCAAAATATGATCTACGAACTTTCAGAAGAAGAAAAACTCTATGCAACTAAAAGAAGTATAATGCAAACTAGTGCACTATTTAACCCCTTCCAACTGAAAAAATTGTTGCACCCTTCACCCTCTACAATGCTCTTTTCATTTTTCTAATGATTTATGTTAATCTAATGTAAGGTTAATCATGCAATGAAATTTTCAATTCAAATGCAATTTTTCAACTATATACAACAAATTTTGGGTTTTCTATGCAAAGTAAAAATAAAGTCTCGTATATGGAATGCAAACTTACACCAATTTAAGTGCAAGAAATGAGAACACTTTTCTTAATATAAAATGAAACTTTTATGCATAGGACAAAACAAAATGCAATTTTTGTTTTTATATGTTTTTCCAAAGCAACATGCTTATTTTAAAAGCTTGCAAATCATACACAAATTCAGGTTTACTAAAAGATCCAACTTATTTGGTTTTTTCTATTATAATAGATGGAAAGGAAAACACCATGAACAACTACACAGAAGAACTAATGCAAACAACCTTCCATACCTCTATCATTCAAAAGCAGGAGCAACCACAAACTCAAGGTTTTCGATAAAATAGCTATGCTATTCGGAGAAAAGTATGTCAAGGAACTTTTAGACTCCACTCAAGTAACCAGATCTACTAATCAACAAGGTTTGGGAAGGCTTGATTCTTTCACTCCACTTGTGCAATTAGGGCTTGAAACAACTTAACATGCCCTAATCTTCTACTTCACAAGAGGATCACAAGTACAAATCTTGAAGAGATGAAAAGCAACCTCAAATAGGCTCACTTGGAAAGTTTTATATAAGTATCTCAAGAAATCAGGCTGAAAATAAAAATGCAATTTGAACACCACACTTCCAAAAGTATGAGCAACTTACTAACAATCTGAAAGTTCACAAGAGATTGACCAACGTGGAAAGTTGATGCAGGAGTATCGGGCCCTAGGCGAAACAGTCGAAGTTGATCGATGAGAAGGAGAGCGACCAGGGGGAGGTGCCGACGACCACTGGTGCGAAGTAAGCTGGCAGTCGAGCAGAAGCTGTTGATATGTGGTCAACAGGAGAAAGGTCGAGAGTCGACAAGTCAAAGGTCGAAAAACGACAGGAGTGGAGATCGAAGGAGTCGGAGGTTGACAAGTTCTCAAATAGCGACATCGACGAATTGCGGCAAGGGCCAAGTGTGGAGGATGGGGCGGATTAACTGGCAGCCATAGAATCTAAGTAAATCCAAAAAGTAAGGTCGAGGGTGATGAAGTGCAGTATGGTTGAGACATGGGGCCGACTACTGTAGCAGAGTCAGAGAAGTGCAGAAGTCAAGGTGACGTACCTAACAACCGTTCATGGTTTTTGAGGAAGTTAAAGGCAGTTATGAAGGTGGTTGGGATCACGCTAGATGTAACCACCGGTGGAGGTTGTGCAGCACATCCAGGGGTGCTCACAACTGCAGGTCTATAGGATCAGGGAGAATTCGGTGGACAGAGGAAGGACGTCTCAAGGAACGGAGTGGACCTCGGGAAGAGAAGTAGTAGAGCAGGGTAGAAGAGAAGTGCGAAGGCACAGAGGATGGGATCATTCATCCATAGCTCATTGAGTTCTTTCATTCAGCAGAGACCCTGAGAGGGAGGAAGATCGCACACAGTCGAGAAACACACTGAGAGAGAGAGTTTCATTTATGTATTTTGTAACAGGCTAAGGATGACTTGTTTATATTACTTTGCATTTACCATTGTAACATGTAATTTGATTCAAGTAATAGAAGCTAGCTTCTGGCATTCAGTTCACATCTAGTCTTTGTGAGCAATTCGTGTGTTATTGTTAAGCAAGGCGGTCCGACCAGACCCGCCTTTGCGCCAAAAGTTTTGACAACCAAAAAGTCTTTTGGATAAAGGTCCTCTCTCTACAACTAATCAAAACTAACTGAAAGAAAAGGCATCAAGTGAATACTACCCTTTTAAAAAAATCAGACCAATGTCCGAACAGTCAAAAGATCACTTCAAGTAGTAGACAAGATCAAATCGAAGTGCTACTTGAAAAGACCTGAAACCCGCATTCACACAAAAATTCGGCTGAAAAGATTCAAAGTGAGAAGAGAGTTGTCTCTGCAAGATTCAAAACCAATCTTTATCAGACAAACCTTTTCATTCACCAAAATATGGAGAGTTAAGGCAAAGTTTCACCAACTAGGTTTTGATTGATAAGGTCTTATAAACAAGCTAGAGACGGGAAAGGAATAACACCAAGCCTTTGAAAAACCTCAAAAAGAACTTAAAAGAGTCAACAAGATTAAGAATAACTCAAGAAAAATCGAAGGTTGAGCAATTTTTTTTTTAACAATTTCAACCTACAAGAGTACACACAACTATAAGTTATGCAAACTACATGTGACACACGACTGTGCAGACAACCACTATTGCATAGGCTAAGAACACCCGACTGTCAGTGTTACCACTCACGCATCTGTCTTGAAAAATTCAAAAAAAAAAAGGCCAACCTAAATTCAAAGGTATGGGATCAAATTGAGGGTTCAAGACCCATGTACACTCTATAAAAGACACAAATCAATCACCCAAACTGGAAGAATGAAACAAGAAACCCCAAAGCAAACAGGCTTCTCCCCAGTGCAGTCACCAATAATGTTGTAAGGAAAACTATCCTTTGACTGGGGTTGAGGTCACAAACATACTAATTTAATTGAAGCAAACATCTTGGGATGTGCAGTCAACAAGATAGGTTTTGGATACAAACAAAGCTAAACTAGGAGTTTTAAGTTGGAAAATATGTAGCTTATTTATGTGGGTTGATCCAAGCTTTAATAACTCTTGAACTTTGATTCCAAACCTTCAATCTCTTGATTTGAATACTTGCAAAAACACAAGCAACGCCTTCCTAAAAAATCTTTGGCTACACTAAAGTAATTACAAATTGAGAAAAACATGCAAACATAAACATGAACATATACATCTAATCTCAACATAAAAACATAATCATTTCATTAAATAAGCAATAAACATAATTATGGGAAGGAAAATATATCTTGCTTTTATTGATCAATAGCAATAAGTACAAATATACCTTGTAACTGCTTAGGCACCTCGCAAAACCTTGATCTAGGTCTCCTCGCTTCTCTTCTCCACAAACTCAAACAATCTCCACGTGTAATAGGATAGGGATGTCTTATGCACACAACCAAAGGAATGGAAAAAGTAGATGTTCTTCCAACATTACTCTCCTAATGGGCAAAAAAGGGTCCTCTCTTGGCCAATCCTACTTGCTTTTATAGTGGGAAAGGATAAGCCATCGAATGAAAGATGGTTGTAATTGATGGGGTAAGTTATCAAGAACTACCACAACTGCTCTATATTCAATTTTTTTCTTTTTTTTTCTTCGAATTTCATGAACAACATACAAGTGGGAAACAGAAAGGTTGTGCGTGAGACGCGATTCAACCACTTGCAAGTTGCGCATGCATCTTTTTATTGAACACGTAGGTGGAAAACCATACACTAGCATGCGACACGCAATATGTCATGACCACCAACCGCGTGTTAGTCTCAAATTAAGTTTAACAAATCAGGAGTGTTAGAGAAATAGAAAATGATGTATCAAATAAAGGCTCTTCCATCCACAACGTCCTTTTGCGTGAGCGACAGATTCAATGTCGTCACGGACGAAGAAGTGTCGATTTGACTAATAACACTTATCTACATTATTTGGAGGAAGGGGTTTCTCATGGTTTTGGATTGTGTAATCATTCCCAATAGGGATTTCAACCAATTGACTTCTCTCTAATTCAACCCATGGACCTTTCTTTTACCTTTAAAGTTACTTACTGAGATTTATGGAAAGAAGCAAGCTACTTAATTAGCAATCTTTGTAGGGTTTACTGACATGCGCTCAAATATAGCTCATTTCTCACAAGAAAAACTTTCTAAAGAATATATCATGACAAAAGGCTCCCTATCTCTTGATAAAAGGTTTTCCTTTGGCATGTCGTGGGTACTAGTTATGTCAGGATTTTAAGAGAAAGCCATAGATTTCTATTCCAGGAGGAGAAACAACTCAACTTCCTTTATAATGGCCTCTTGCACCTCTTTGGTGTATTTATGTTCAGATAATAGGTTTTTATTGGTTTATTTATCCCCTCTAGATAAGAAATAGAGTGAGGGGCTTTGTATCCCTCTCTTTCTTGTAATTTTCATTGAAAGGAGACAATAATGAGCAAGGAGTTAGAGAAAGGGGTTTAAATTTAAGGTGGATTTTTTTCCTAAATGTGATCCAAATCCCATCAATCATGACATTATCATGATTTGGGAAGAAGCACAAAGAAGAACCTTCCTTAATAGAGTAGAATTATGAGTGATTCCCCTAAATGATTGATTTGCCTAGCTAAAATTAGAAGGGGCTATACATTTGAGAGAAACAATGAATAAATTCTAATAGTCAAGGAGACTATTGGCAGATCAAATTCTTAACAATTTTTTCATTTTACTTGTATGGAGGATTTTCCGTCATGAATTTGTTAAATATATAGCATCATGAGACATTCTCCAAAGCAATCTTGTGTAGTCAAGATTGATCCTCCCGTATAGAGGTGAGCACTTTGATTTCCTTCCGTGTAAAGTTTATTCCTCCCGTATAGAGGTAATTGATCAAAGTAATGATGTTGTAAAGTCTCATTGGACAAGGTTACGAACTTGTGTGTATCAAGTCATGATTATCATGTGAACCTTATGTATAAAGGTATCCATGAGATGGACCTCCCGTATAGAGGTGGACCTTCCGTATAAAGGTCATGCTTTACTTGGTAAACGCATTTAATGTTGTGTGATATATTATTAACCATGATCACCACATTGATATTAAGTCTCCTTTAGAGATTGATCACCTCTAAAGTGAATTACTTTAGCATATGGTCATTTGGTCTGGAATAATATAATATGATCACAACATCCGACAATTATTCTTAGTATAATGTAATGTGATGGATAATTAAAGTTAGCACATATTGACCATGCAGTAAGAGATAAACAAATAAAATATAAAGCATAGAGATCAAGCGAATTCGAAATTTCCCATGCAGACACTTCGACTAATTAAAGAGAACTCGAATTATTAAAGCTTCAGCTAAGTATCAATGCTTCAGTTAAAGATATGTCTCAGTTAATTAAAGAACTCACAGTGGTCACTTCAAGTAAATCAATCAGCATGATTTCAGTTAACTAAGTGTCAAATAAAAGGGACTAGTTAACTAAAGTATTTACACTTTAGTTAAACTAAAAGACGACACTTCAGTTAAAGAGAAGATCTAGTTAAGTAAGTGTTATTTCATGACGACACTTATGTTAAACTAAAAGATGACACGTGAGTTGTGACACTTGCATGTAACCAACTAACAAAGTGGGCAAGCTTTCAGTTAAGAGGCGAGTTCATCATAAGTGACAACTCAGTGAGATGAAGCACTGCATGAGAAGTGGGGCACACCACTCCATGCGAGATTAATACATCCAATTTGAGGGTGAGTTCATCCTAAAGTTAGAAGTTAAAAATAGAAGAGAAGAATGTATAGATGTGTTATACAAGATTGTTGAATCCAATATGAAGCAAATTCTCTTCTCCAATGAAGGCAAGGCGTTTCTCTTTGTGCGAGGTATTGTTCGTGCTTGTTATTGTTGTGTTGGGAACACATGCGACCGATCTCTCTTCTCTACTGCTTCCGTATCTTCACTAAGAAGTTTGGTGATCTCTTATTTTCTGAAAGCAATTTGCTATGTTGTAAAAGAAAGCATTCTCTGCTATCCATTATATTATACTGAGAAGAATTGCTGGGGTTTTTTGTTCTCATAATTTCGAGGATTTTCCCCAGGGTGTATCTTATGTTATGGTTGTATGAATTTAATTGATTGAATTGTCTCATTGCTTCAAGTCTTTGCATATAAAAGAATTAAAGATCAAATCTCAACCAAATTTCAACAGAATTGAGATATCTACAAGAGTCACGAGTTAGTTAGAAGTGCACCTCTCATAAATACTAGGAAGTTGGAATCCATGTCTTCAAGTTGATTGGAAACAAAATTTCCATCCCATAGACAATTTTTTTCCATCGAACGCTAAAATCCATGAGACTTGCTTTGAATGCTAGGGAAGGATTGTATTCCAAATGGAGGAGTTTGAGATATTTTTAGTGTTGCACCCTAAACACCTTCTTTCACTAATGGTTTGGAAATATGTTTTTTGTAGATGACATCCTTCCACTATGCATCTGCCCCATATATGAAGTTCCATATAATCTTCACTCTTGGATTTGATTCACTACAATGGGATCTTGAATTCATAATCCCTAGTTGTGATGTGGTTGAAGGACCTTGTTTTAGTTGACCTAGGAAATTTCCTACTTTAATCCTTCTTCCCTCCTTGTGACATTCATGGTCTCGTAGGTTAGTTATTAGTCTCATCTAACACTCCAGTAGGAGTTTGAAGAATGAAGTAAATGTAGAGTGCGAGGGCAATCATGATTAAATTGTTCAAAACTATTATCCCATTTATGTTCAACCATACATAGCCTCAAATTGTCAATTTTTTGGGCCCATTGCTTTATTCTTACATGCATTATTGCTATCAGAATTTCAAGGAATGAGGAGGATTTTCAATTCACCTCCACATAGAACTCTAAAACTTGGGTAATTGTGTTGAGGGTATCCCCAGAGGTGTTATGGTCACATATCTAGCATTTTGATTTGTTTATTTCTTCACCACATGATAGTAGACAAATATCTACGACCATTTTTGTTTTATTGTAATTAAGATCAAGGTACCCCCTATGAAATTCATGGTTATTTATTGCCAAACTCTTCTTACAATGGTGATACCAAACAAGGAGTCCCTCCTCCTTTCTTTTTCAAAGCTTCTTCCCAATGCCTCAATGTAATACCCTGGTTGTTAAGCCCCATACATATGTTATTATTTTGTTTATTATTGGGCACTAGGTGCCGGGACTATGGACTTTGGACATTATTATTATTATTATTTAATTACATAACTAGCTCAACATGGACAACTAACGAGAATGGGACTAGGAGTTGTTTCTCTCCACAACATTACATGTTGGACCCTATTTTCGATTATTTTGGTTTATGGAGGTACTATTACACCATCTTTGATGTTTAGTGGGGTTTACTTGGCTAGTGCGCCCTCCTTAACCTCTTGTGATGCTCCTAATGTGCTAGGGCACCCTCATTGGCTATTTTTAGCCTATACTCTTTGGAAAAAGTGTAACTCCCTCCTTACTCCAACTTTTTCTATACTAGGAAGGAATCCCATGAATTGAGTAACCCCTAGTAAATTTGAATTACCTCTTTTGGAATTGGAGTTACTTCCTTGGGAATTCGAATGGCTATAAAACTATTGGAAAGGGGCTCTCTTTCATTCTTTTATTATTTCTCTCTTGAGATCTCCAGTGTATTGGAATGCTCTCATGTGTTGGGAAGTACATGATCTCGAGGAGGATATGCATTGTATCAAGCAGGAGATTGAAGGCCTTGTAATGAGGTTTGAAGACCCTATAATGGGGATTGAAGATTGACAGTGCATAACACAACATGAGTCCTTGTACCTTTGCTTGTCCCTATCCAAATATCTACATGTGAAGCCCAATGGTGGATGGTTATGTACTAAGGGACCTGTGTGGTGAAGGAAGTCCAATTACACCAGGTAGTGTAAATGGAAGGGGAAGTTTAGATGGAGAAAGGTGTAGTTGTGGTTTTCGACAATGTGGAAAGGACACAGCCATATGTTATGGTTGGCCTATTTTGGATCATTTATGGGTTGTGAGACTTGCTCCATTTCATCCAGAGCGACATTTCCAGTAAAGAATGCCTTTTGTTTCATTGAAAAATCTTTCTATATGACTAAGATGTGGTCATTTTGTTGTGGTACGGTTTTCTCACGGCGTTGAGAAGGGTGCAAACATAGCTTATGGTTCAGATGTTTTGAGCATTTATGGGTTGAAAGACCTATTCCATTGCGTCCAGAGCGACATTTCCAATAAGGAATACTTTTTGTCTCACTAAAAAAGCTTTCAATATGACTGGGATTCAATTGTTTTTGTATGGTAGTGTTCCCGATGTTGAGATGAGTGCACCGTACCTTTTGGGTTTGAAAGTACCTCTCCTGTGAATCTATGGCCTCATCTCGGGGGTGAGTATCATGTTGAAAGATGCATGAGCATGTCATGTCTATGGCATGGTGGAACGTTGTCTTGTTGAAGCTAGTTTCCCATGGTTGAGATGAGTATTTCATTATATGATTATTTACTGCATTTTCGAAAATATATGTGCTTGTAGAATTGTTTTGCTTATGATTTGTATGGCTGTAGGTGACAACCATGAGATATGATTTTATATGGATGTAGATAACATATTTCATATATTAATATTTTTCATGATGATATGGCTATGGTTGGTAGTCAGTGATGAGTATTTTGTTATGTGTTTATTTACTGCATATTGATGCATGTGTGCTCTTGGATCCAGTTTTGCTTATGGTTTGTATGGCTATAGGTGTAAGCCATGGGATATGACCTATTTATCAATTATATGGCTATAGATGGCAACCACCATATCTACTTTTGTTTATGTTAATATGGTTGTAGATGGTAGTCAATAGATTTGGTTTTCAACACTGTTAATATGGTTGATTGTGGCAGCTTGTAGATCTAATTATTTACCTTGTTTATGGTAGCTTGTAGATCTGATTTTATCAGTGTTTATATGGTTGAAATAGATTTGATATATCATATTTAATATCACGTTAATAGTTGGCTCAGATCTAATTATTTACCTTGTTTATGGTAGCTTGTAGATCTGATTTTATCAGTGTTTATATGGTTGAAATAGATTTGATATATCATATTTAATATCACGTTAATAGCTGGCTCAGATATGGTTGCAATTCATGCATGCATTTACCTTGCATAATATGTGCATTGGGGAAAGATATGCATTGTAATCTTGCATTTCATTTTAAAGAGGCTTAAAGTTTTATTTTAATTGGCTTGTTGGCATGATGGCCTAACCTTAGATAACCTTATTCCGATGTGCATTTACCTTGGCCTTGGTTTTGGAGTCAGGGACACTACACTCAACCATTAAAATGTAGAGGAACAAGGATAATGGGAAAGCCTTCCTTAACCCCCCAAAGACCACAATGAAGATGGTATATCTTTGATTGATTAGTGGAGCAATCCAAGGTCTCCCCACATAGGCTTTATCCAATTTATCTATTCCTCAAGAACTTGACTCTTTCAACAAAACTTAAGAATTGATGTTTGACCTTCTTTAAATAACACAACATAGTTTAATTACCATCTCACTTTGCTTGTCATTTTCGCTACTATGGATGGCCTCTTGCACCATTATTATATTTTCACTAATCAATCTCCTTGGGATGAACCCCCTCGTTCCTCTAAGATGAGCTTCTTAATCATGGTTTTGAGCTACTCTACAATTATTTTAGAGATGATCTTATATGAAACATAGATCAATGAAATGGTCTAAACCTAGAGATATTTCATGGGTTTCTTCTCTAGGGATAAGGGCTACACATGAATAGTTTTGTATCCTGTCTAATGTCCCCATGAATTTGGGATTCATTTGAAAGCTTGAGGATTCCTTGTTGTATGATGTGAAAATGTTGCCTATATAATTTTATGGTAAAACCATCTAGACTTGTCGCATGGTCTAGATTCATTCCTCAAATTTGACTTTCAATTTTTTCTTTAGGCATTAGATCGAGGAGGGTGTCATCATCTTGATCTTGGATAACCTTTAGAATATAGTCTAACATTCTTTCCAAGTGTTCTATTTCCTCACTGATCATTATTAAAGGATTTGAAGTGGTCAAATGTTGCCTTCTTTATTTGGAGAAATTTGGTTATCACCATTAAGGAGGATGATTTGAAATGCGGTTTCCAATCCTTTTGGCATTGGTTTGAAAGTTAAAGAATTTAGTTCTTTTATCACCTAATTTCAACCAAACACTTCTCAATTGAGGTGCCACATTCTTCCTATGCTCCATGGGCATGAGGAAGTTAGGCGGTGGCTTCCTTTTAGTAGAATACATTAACTCACAAACCCATCCTCTTCTATTCTTTGTTGGATCTCTTCCATTTTTTAATCAAAACTCTTGCACTCTTTCATAGGGTCTTTTCATGTAGTTGTAACCAATTCTTAGTTTTAGTTTTTAACATTTAATTCTATGCTCCCATCAATAATACATTGATTCCTTTATGGATACGGACTAGGATTTCCTAACAAGTTCATTAAATGCCTCCTATTCAAGTAAGGCGGGATTCTATGTAAAAGGAATTAGAAGTAAATTTTGATTTGCCTTTGTGTGTAGAGAAATAATCCTATGATCCACGATTACATAAAGGATGATCTTAAAGGATATGGTGATCCCAACCTTCGAAGGAGTTTTGACAGATAAAACTATAGAAACACCCAATAATAAACGTAGATCTATTTTTAAATTTGTCAATGTACAAATTTCCATTCGATAGGTTGAATTTCCCATATTAAAATCAAATCTTCCATAATTTCATGATAAGTATATTTGATAGAAGATCTCTCTTTTTCCTATGTAACAACCCAAAAAAATTATCGTCTCCTACTATAGTTTTGTTCTCCGATATGAGCTCTTTAATTAAGGCTTTAAGGGCCCCCTAGTTTAAAAAATTTCCTTACCCATCGTCAAGGGCATACACATTGGTCATCTAAAATCATTTTTCAATCGCTAATGTGAGGAATATCGCCATCACCCAATGATTTTCCTTCTACACATGCTCCATTATTTATAAGTGTTAGTGGTACACATATAATGGCCATGCCCTACGAAAAGCCTCTCAGATTTAAATAAGCTCTCTTCTATCTTTCTAAATGAATAGTTTGTTTATGCTAGATACATTTCTCTCCATGTTTGTTTCTTGAAGAACAACTTTTCTTTTCTCAACTGTTATTAGGCATATATGACTACTTTTTTTCTCTTTAGTTCCTAACATTCCACAATGATGGGAGACAACTTTCATGCCTCAACTCTTACTAGGCATCTATGACTACTTTTTTTCTCTTTAGTTCCTAACATTCCACAGTGATGGGAGACAACTTTCATGCCTTCAGTTGGGTTTGGATGCAATACTTCATTCCAAAACAAAACAAGTGATAGGGTACACTGAGAGGAGGAGGAGGAAACAATAGTAAACGCACCTTCAACTAAAAGAGTTTTCAACAAGGTATTACAAATTTCAATAAGGTCATACAAATAACAATAATGATTTTGTTCTTTGTATAGTATATCAACTTTCAAGAGTAAAAAGGGCATAATGACCACTAGATGAAGATAAAGAACAATAAGTGGTACACTGTGCAGATTTTAGATGTAGGGTGAAAGGATTGCATGATAGGGTGTGTATGGAAACATTGTGTGAGCATTGCTAACCACACAACATTGTTCGTCATAGAATGACAAGTCATTGATAGGAAACATTCGTGGAGAGGACCACATGTTAGGGTGTATCCTACATCATATTGCTAGAATCCTTGTGCATAGGTTTGGCCTAGGTCATTAACACATGACATTTGCAAAGAGGACATGTTAAGTTGTATCCTAGAGCATGCCGATAACATCCCCGCACATAGATTTGGCGTGGCACTTGCGGTGGTGGAGGAGTTTTTATGTTTGGACAATAAGTAGACACCAATAGGTAGGAGTACATGGTTAGTGGGTAAGTTTCAAACTCTCCCGACCCTGGTTCAAATCCCCAATAAAACATTGACCTATTGTGTCTTAGTTGAAAGGGTAGGCACCCCCATTTGGGATGTCTTGGTGTGGTTTAGAGGATATTGCACCTACCCTAATTTTTATATTGACAACAAACAAAATTTGAACTTGGGTCTTGCTAATGTAATCATCGCCTCTAAATATTCATGGGAGTAATATTCATAATTAAAATGTCCCCATTTCATAGAGCCATTTATACATAACAAGAGAAAGTTGCATTGCAGCATATCCTTGCCAAAATGACGTGGGAGTAAATAAAACTTGCATTCAAATCTTCGACACTTTTATTGTACTTGATACATTTGTGTTATTTAACCATAAAATCTATCTTAATCAATGTAATATTCAATATACAACTCTATATTTTCTCAATGTAACACTCTCCTAATTATTTAAGCAAGAGTCTAAAACATTAGACACTCTTAATAAATGACATAATCAACTCGAATGAAGAATAAAAAGAACATGTGTGAGAGACAATTTGACTTAAGTGGATAGAGAAAATAAATTATATGAGATTTTGTGAAGAGAAGAACGAATAAATTGACATGAAAAAAGAAATGGCTAACCACCAAAATCTATATATTTCTATACTTAGGAATCAATATTATGTATAGTTACGATATATAATAATTTACATCAATGGTTGTATTAGTATTACGCATATCACTTTTCATGTTGAGTTCTTGCGTGTTATGAAGTGATCATGATCTCTTTGAAGGAAATAATTATCTCATGGAATCACTTAGTACAAAAGATTTAGTATGGGACTAATAGGTGCTGTTCTTGTAGCAATTATATACATAACAGAATAGCAAATCCCATGTAAGTGAATGTAATGGGAATTCAAATTTCAGCCTGGTCAGAACACTTCACGTAGTATCTTATGGTACCACAACAACTTGGATTTAATAGGAGCCTTGCCAATACGATTATTCAATTAGAACCCGGAGGGATACCTACCCAACTTTTATCACCAGCGCGTTCTCCTCAGCATAAACTAACATTTTCCTTTCCCAGCCCCGGCATCTCCACCCGTAGATGCAAAGCATCCTTGTCTTCAACCGCATTCCACGGTTTCCTCGACCTGCCTCTCAACGCATCCCGTGTCCCAAAAGGCGCAGAAAGGAAAGGGGCATTTCTTGACGGCTTGCAGGAAACAGGCATTTCTTGACGGCTAGAATAATCGAATTCATGATATTACTCTTAGCAGAAGCTACAATCGCCATTTTAATCAGACAAATTCCTGTAGTGGCATGCAGAGTTAGAAAATGGCTTAAGAAACCCATGGCGCCATAAAACCCAGCTAGTACAACTTCAACGCAGAATTGCCTCCTGGATGGCTCAGGAATTGCCATGTATCATTCTGGACGCGTAGTCTTTTAGAAATTAATTTTATTTAAATTTATTATCCCTGCCTTGGCAGGGATACTAACAGGTTTATTCTGACAGATGAAACAAAAGCTATGACAACAATGGTGGTGATTTGTGTTGTGGCTTCCCTGGCTTTGCTCTGGATTGCTTCCCTGTTCAAACTAATCGCGGGACCGTATACAGAGTCGAAATCCAGGACCCCGTTCATGTTAGAGGGGGATGGCGATGGTGAGTTTTTATAGTGTTTGCAATGGAAACGGAAGGGACTTTAAAGCATGCTGTAATCTTTATTGTTGTTAACAGATGAAAAAAGACGGAAGAAGTCTGTGTTGCTGATCACTGCCCACCCGGACGATGAATCCATGTAAGTCATTCAAAACATACCACATTATTTGGCATTAAAAATATTGTAAAATCCCTCAGCTTCATTCCACCAGTAAATTCCGCATTTTGTGAAAAATAAAGGTCAACGACATTTAATCAAATTACACAGGCTCATTGGACTCTGTGATAACAGCTTAGATGTTTTTGTGCACTTGGAGGGATCTTTTTTCTGATATTCCTGTCATTAGCTTCCCTAGATGACCGAGATCATAAGTCCCTAGTAATTGCTAGAGTGACATGCTTTCTTCTTTATATGTCAAGTGGTATTCTCAAAAGCAGGGACTTTGCAACTCTTTTTCTGACTATCTCTGTGATAACAGCTTAGATGTTTTTGTGCACTTGGAGGGATCTTTTTTCTGATATTCCTGTCATAGATGACCGAGATCATAAGTCCCTAGTAATTGCTAGAGTGACATGCTTTCTTCTTTATATGTCAAGTGGTATTCTCAAAAGCAGGGACTTTGCAACTCTTTTTCTGACTGTCACCCAGAACTATGCTTGCTGATAATGGCCTGAAAGATGCATTTTACTGCTTATAGTTTCCGGTCATTGTCTAGGATCTTTTACAAAACTGACAGTACTCGATAGTACTCCTATCCTATGCTATCCTCACATGCTCTTAAAAAGTTGGAGATGCCAAATAAATGGTGTCTTGGAATGGCTTTTACCACCATAAAAAACCTTTCATAACGTGACAAACACCGACCATCAATTTTGAAAGAAATACCAATGATGTGGTTGGGAAAAGTTGTCGTACCGGGAAAGATTAGTCATGCAAGTAATATTTGCTCTGAATCATACAATTATATTGGTTTTCTGTTCACCGGGATCTGTTTGCGACCTTACTCTTGGCCCCAGATTGTCACAAGGTTGCAGTGAAAGGCATAAAGATCTTAGTTTTACCAATTGTTAGTCTTCCCGTGGATGCATTAATAAACGACGTATGCCCAAGTGTAGATTGTCAAATGGTAGTACCAATTCTTGCTAGCGAGGGGGCGACCTGTCATATATACTGTTTTTTTGTTTTGATATTTTGCTTCTTGAGATTCTGTTGTTGATGCTTGCCTATTTGTATTTGTGCATGCTGCGATGAAAAATTAAAATTAATTTTGATCTTGCTATGCTTTTTGTGCGCTAATGAAGTCACCTTGTAGCACAATTCATCTAAAGTTCCAGTCAATTCTTCGAATTGAATTAATGCATTATTTGATTTTCCACAATTACTGTATAATGAAGATTCATTTGCTCAGTATTATGTTTCTTTTCTGAAGTCGGCAGATTTTTTACTGTCCTATATTGCAACATCTTAACTTGATCATACAAAGCCCTTCTTTCTTAAACAGGTTCTTTGTTCCCACTATTTTGTACCTGACATCAACGGGCCAGCTTGATGTTCATATTCTTTGCATATCAACTGGTATGATATTCTGTGAGACACTTCGAAACAATGCCAGGAAGTAAAGTAAATTTTTCATACACCTATTCTGTGTAGCGTGTTGGCATAAATAAATGCAATGCACAGATCTGCATGAAGTTTCTCTGTTCAATGGCTTTAATATGTTGTATTGTTTGGAGTGGTTTTCTCAAGTGGATTGGGAGTATGTACTATGAAGATTGATAACAAATTGTCTGCGCTAGCACCATTACAGAGCCACATGTGCATATATATTTTCATTTATAGCATGGAATACGTTTTCAAATGGATCAAAGGGTTCTTAAGTATTTAGAATGATAACATTAGTTTTATCCTTTTGTGGTTTTTCTGGCTGAATATGGTTACATATATGAATATGAGACCTGAGGTTATTTAATGATCATGGCAACTGAAGTTTGTAAGTATCATGCTCTGACAAAAACAAGTCTTGGTGTAAATAAGCACAAAAAGTCAAGAAATCAAGAAGAAACTGTGCAATCTTATCCTTGAGCTGATTACAACAGCCCTTGGGACTACTCTAAGATCATAATGCCTAGATGCCCATCAGAAGGTAGAAATTGGGGACTCAGTTGTGTCCAATCAGCAAATAAAACGCATGACAGGCACATGCAGGTCATCGAGGGAAGTAGTTGGCCTATAGAGAAGTGAGGAGTACAATTTGCAAGGGTTGTGTAAACAAGACATGTTGAGCACTCCATTGGTTATTATCTTCTATGAGATTTGCCTAAGAGGGGATATATAGCTTTTTGTAGTGGGAACAGGTTCCCCTGTCATCTCCATTGGGCACCCTCATCTCCAATGGGTGAGTAGAATTGTTTATCTCCAATTAGACAAGGAGACCTTGTCTTTCCTGTTTGGACCAAGATATTGGGTTATTTCCAGCATTTAATTGTCTTACTGATTTGACACACTTAAAAGAAAACTGTCAAGGGACTTAACACTAAGATTGAAGATAATAGTACAACCATCTATTGTTGTTGTGCTTGCTGTTATACCTACTGTATAAGAAGAGTTTTCAGATCTTGTTTATACATGTGAAGTTGCCTTAGAGAGCTGGAAACTCATTGGAATGATCAGTATCTTTTCTCCTTGACTTGTCATGAACTTTGGGGCTACTAGAAGTGAATTATTGTGTTTGTTCTGCCACTCTTTTATACATTAATTTATAGCAGTCCTAAAGGACGAAAATTCTAGGGTTAACATTTGAGGAACCTTCTCAGAAGAAGGTGAACATTTAGATTTGCATTAATTGCCCCATGAAAGTGAAATTTCAACACCCCCCACCCTTGTGTGTATTAAGTGTTCAGAGTGAGGAAGCTGGTACCTTGCCAACACCCTGGAAATTCACCCCCCCACACCCCCTCCCCCTTTCCCCATTTTCTAGATGTAGGATGGTATTGACCGGTAGCAGTAATAGCTGTCTACAAGATGGGAATAGATCCCTCAAACTCCATGCGCATTACGCCTTCGCAGAAAGTGTCAAACCAATCGAGTTATCTTTTGTGGCTAACTAGGAATGGCTATTGTATGTATTATGCTTGCTATTCTTCCAACTCTAACTAGTACTTAAGTTGTAAGGAAGCATGTTAAACTCCCTAAGTAGTTTTTCCATATTATGGTATGCAATTAATGTTGGTGTACTATGTGTAATCTTGACTTGTGACCATTATTTTGCACCTTGTTCTCTCACGAGGGCTATGTATGGGCAATTAATGTACACCACATTGGTTGTTAGTGAATGACCCTAGTGGTCCCACCTATTAAGTTTAGGGATAGCTGCTATTGGTGTAACACTTAGATATAAGAGGTTCTCACCTCTTGTGAAATATTCGTTCTTGATATTCATTGCATATTTGGGTAGCAAGGCTCCCTACCTAAACACTTGCATCAAAGGTTTTCTTATGCAATCATACATGGAGTTTCTTTTAATCCTCAATGTCTCATTTCTAATTTCAACATGGTATTTGAGTTTGAGGGATTTCGACCCTCTAGCTCCAATCACTTGTGCTTTAGGTTCATTTGTGGAAGTTGTTTTGATTCATCACTTTGAAGGGGATTTTGAAGCCTTGTATGGTTTTCTAAAGAATCCATTCCAAAGAGGAGGCCTCCATCGAGACTTTGGTTGATGACACATTTGTTAATGGTGAAGTGTTACAACATTTTTTAATTATTGTCCTTCTTAGGATAATATTGCTAAGTATGCACTTTGTATTACTATGCATATCGTTGTTGTTGGAATATTTGTTGAATTTATTTGAGGTGAGGGCCTCGAAGGGCACCTCGAACCTCTTATTCAAAGACTTGGTAAAACTGTTTGTCAAGGACTCTTTTTAGCTCGGTGTGTTTTGTACATGAGCCCCAACTCAGCTCTCGAGATGCATTTTTTGTTTCTTAGTGTAATAGCATGTGCCCTACCTCTCCTCATATGCACATCTTTCAATGCATTTTTTTGAAGGTGGCTTGTAGGCACAGTTTGTGGCAAAACTACTAGTTTGTTATGTTCTATTGATGTATTATGTAGCTTCGGATGATATTCTTATCAAGTCATAACCCTAAAAGAATAATGCTAAAACATACTTGTAATATCGTCTCAAGAAATCAAGTGAAAATAGACAAGTCGGCCCCACAGGAATCACTGGGTAAAACTACCCTAGTCACTGGGTAAAACTGTCCCAACACTGGGCAAAACTACCCCAGAAAAGTCGGCCCAGTCACTCAGTGAAGTCGGTCCTATAGTGAAAAAGTCAACTAGAAAAGAGTATAAATAAAGGGGGCGATCTCCTCATTTTGACACACAAGCAAGTTCACTCAAGCAAGTGAACAAGTGCACAACTCTAGAGGAGCAGAAACAACAACATTGTGAAGACATCTTTTGGGTTATATCTCTTGTTCTCAGGAAGACTATTCTATCTGGAAGTTTATTATGTATCTCTCTTGTATATCTATTATTCTGGGATATCTTTCTGTGAGAGAGCTTTAGCTCTTCATTGTATTGACATTGTACTTTGTTGACGAATCTATACTGAAGAAGTTCTACTAGGTTTTCTTCCCTAAGAGGGTTTCGCAGGATAAATTTTGTGTCTTTCTGTGCATGGTTATTCTTTCAGTGATCCTTATATGTACGCAGTTAATGTTTATATGAATGAAAATGTTCTAAATGTTTGAAAAAGTTAATAACATCTAATTGTTAAGAAAAATTCAACATGGTATCATAGCAGAATTGAACAGAAGCCATTGCAACAACCGTAACTATATATAATTGGAAACTAGGGCATCAAAGTTTGGTTCTTTCCATCCATAGATTTGTCTTGAAAAATATGCTTTGGTAGCTGCCTCAATAGGGCACATTTTTCTGTGGAAACAGATCTCCATTCCGAGACTTTTCAGTTTTGCACTAATTTCTGCTAGAACCAAAAAACCAGGGCTTCCTGTTTCGGGTATTTCCAACCACAGATTGATTTGAAAAGGTGGATTCTTTCTTTAACTCGCCCTGGGAGGGCACATCTTCCTGTGGAGGTAGTTTTCATATCCAAGAATTTTCATTTTTGACCTAGTTACTACTGGATCGGGAAAACCAGGGCTTCCATTTTTTGCTTGTTCTGTCCACAGATCTGATTGAAAAGAGGGGCCATTCAACTCACCTTGGGAAGGTGCATCTTTTCCCTGGATCAATTTTTCCATTTGACAACTTTCATTTTTGACCTACCTCCTACGAGGGTTTCCAGGTCAAAACCCTAATATTGTCAGATTGTCTTCAAACCTAAGGGTTGAAGATAGATTGGAAGGAGCAAAAAATTTCAGAAGAGAATGACCTCCTAAGCCATGTCAAGGAAGATATTTAGAAACCAGAAGAAGAGGATGCCAAGACAAGGTACAAGAAGAATATGATCAAAGCTAAGAGGATCTTGTCAGATTCTATCAAGGATCAGTTGATTCTTCACGTGTCAGAATTGAAAAACTCCAAAGGAAATGTTTGAGGCTTTGACAAGACTATATGAAAGCAAGAACACCAACATGAATATGATGATGGAGAAGTCAGAAACAATGTCTGTCTACTTCACAAGGGTTTCTCAAATCAACGATTAACTAGCAACTATTGAAGATGTTGTAGGGGATGCATTTGTTCAAGGCACTTGTGTAAGAAGAAAGCTACCAAGGTTGATCTCCAAATTGCAGAAGACCAATGATGAAGAAAATCAAGCACTTGCTTCTCATAGAAGAAGAAGAAGAAGAAGAAAATCTATCAAGAATATTGATAGAAGACCAGTACCAGAAAACAAGAAAGGTATGTCCAAGATCAGTTGCTATAGTTGTAACAAGATTGGACACTATGCTAGCAATTGCACTCAAGGTAACAAAAGAGGAAAGAGAAAGCATCATGCTCATACAGTGGATGATGATAAGCCTACTCCATACAAGAAGACAAAGGAAGAATCATATGAAGAATTTGTCTAAGCATGAAGTAGATTCAGATATAGCATGTTGATGTACAAGGCCAAGAGAGATCTTTTCTAAACTATGAGAGATCTTTTCTAAACTATGAGAGATCTTTTCTAAACTATGAAGGTAGATCCAAGAGGATCTAGTGCATCCAGAAGACATGAGGACCAAGGTTGAAGTTTCAACAATTTTCAAAAGATCAGAACTTGATGAAGAAGAAGATCAAGCTTTAGAACTTGCAAGGAAGCAGAGATCAAGAGGGAGTCGACCAAACAAGCAAAGATAAGTATTTAATGTTTTATGAAACAAGTATTATTTATTTAAATTGTTATCTTATTGATAATTAACACAAATATTTTTATTGATAATATAACTGTTTAAATTAGTACTGGTTAGCTCTTGTGGACATTTCTGTTAGGTCCACTATGAAGGCTGTAAAAGCAATGATCGGTGATCAAGATTTACCCATGTCTTATGCGCAGAAATATTCAGTACGACAGTTATGCTTATATTGAGTGTCCTCACCAGATAATGAAGGACAAGACAATTGACTGTAGTTCTATATAGTTGACCAGATTTGATAGCCTGACCTGTCATAAGAGGAGTGGGACAAGTATCGACCACATGAAAGTTAAGTATTTAAATTGTCATTTGAGTTATTTCTTAAATCTCTAAGTGTTTAAATGATATTGTTAACAACAATTGTATGCATATTTGTATTCCTAGAATTAGGAAGTGTATTATGCATGTTATAGTGAATGTATTAGCTAGGATTGATGAACAGTATACTCTTAATGTGCATGTAATGGGTAAGTAGCCTATGGTGTTGCACAACATTCCATGAACCATTGTTGCTTGTCTAGAATGAAACCTCTTTGCTAACATATTGGGAGTAGTGCATGCTCTTGATAATATGTTCTGGTAGAGATGGAAGGCATCTAGATAGTATTGTTAGTATACGGATATGGATGAGTGTTGTGCTGAAGCATTGGCCAAGATGGTTACATAACTGTGTGAATTATGTCAGTATGCATAAGAATTTGTCATTAAAATGTCAATATGATTTGATGATTATGAAATGTTACTAATCATATGATTGATTTTGACTTGTAGGAAAGATCGTGTGCTGTGACCTACAAGAGAAGGATGATGAGACTTGTTCCGAAGAACAAGTTATGATTGTTCAAAGTGACCTTCAAGTAGATTTACAAAATCAAGCATACTGTAGAAGTATAAAACAAGGTTCATGGTTCCTCTCAGAAAGAGGGAGTCGATTATGACGAGATGTTTGCTCCAGTGGCCAGTCACACTTCTATCAAAACTATTATAGCTTCAGGGATGGAAATTACACCAGATAGAAGCCAAGACTGCTTCCTTGAATGGTGTAATCGAAGAAGAAGTGTATATCGAGCAACCTCTAGGTTTCAAGACTCTCGACAGGGATTCACATGTGTAGAAAGCTTTGTACGGGCTCAAAAGGCACCCAAGACATAGTATGCTAGGATAGAAAGTTATTTGATGCAGATTTCAACCTTTTGCTATAAGGTTGAAGATGGTTGCTATATGTAGATGTTCCGATGCAGAGAGTACAAGATGTTAAGATGTAGAGGGAGGATAGTACTCGGTTATAGAAGGAGCAGAAAGCTCCACTTCAGAGGGAGTGACTACAACACAGAATTGATAGTTTTCTAATGAGCTTGGGCTTTACAAAGAGTAAAGCAGATTCCAACCTTTATTATAAGGTTGTGGACAATAGACCAATGATATTGCTGTTATATGTTGATGACTTGTTTCTAACAGGGGACAAGAAGCTCATCGCTGAGTGTATGAGGGAGCTTGTTGCAGAGTTCGACATGAAAGACCTGGGTATGATGCATTATTTCTTGGGTCTAGAGGTATGGTAGAAACCAAATGAGATTTTCCTTAACCCAGGAAAATATGCTGTCGAAATCCTGAAGAGGTTTGGAATGATGGATTGTAAAGCTATGCCTACATCGATGGTGACAAACATGAAGTTATTGAGTGATACTTCATTAGAGACAGTGGATGCCACCATGTATAGACAAATGATTGGTTCATTGATGTATTTGACAAACATGAGGCCAGATCTATGCTTTGCAGTGAACACTTTGATTCAGTACATGGTTGAGCTGAGACGTGTTCACTTGGTTGCGAAAAAGCATGTGATGAGGTATCTGAAAGGTACAATGGATTATGGACTTATATATGTTTTAGATTGTGAGATAAGACTGCATGGCTATGCTGATTCAGATTGGGCCGGTAGTGTTGCAAATCGGAAGAGTACATCAGGATGTTGCTTCAGTCTGGGGCCAGCTATGATTTCGTGTCCTAGCAGGAAGCAGACTAGTGTGGCACTTAGTATGGCCGAGGCAGAGTATATTGCAGCATGTTCAACTAGTAGCGAAGCTGTGTGGCTTCGAAAGTTTCTTGTAGGGTAGTTTGATATAGAGTTAGAGGTGACTTGTATCTTTTGTGACAACTAGAGTTGCATAAAGTTGTTAGAGAACCTTTTTTTTCATGACAAGTCCAAGCACGTCGAGATTAGGTACCATTACATTCGTGGCATGGTACAGAAGCGAGCTGTGAAGCTCCGGTATGTTGCGACAGATGAGCAGATAGCCAATGTGTTAACCAAGCCTCTGTCAAGGGTAAAGTTTGAATACTTCAGGGACAAGCTTGGAGTGGTCCAAATGGACTTCCCTCGTGAGAGGGAGTGATGAGTTACGTATACGATTTCAGGAGGCAGTAGCACACTGAGTGTGGCAGCAGCGAGTAGTCATTCACAGACTAGTTGCCTAGATTCTATGTGAGCTAGGTGAAGTCGCATAATGACATAAGGTCTGAAAGGATGCCGAAACCCATAAGGTCCTTAAGGACGATAAGGCTGCACCCACTAGTGAGATGCCATGTTGAGATCCTGAATGCGTGATGTGATTAAGGGCTTGCTCGTACTGAACTTCTAGTGATGGATAGATTCGCGAAAGGTCAACAAGTAAATGGTCAAGTACAAGTCAGCAGAAGCAGTGTTGAAGATTATGTCAGAAGAATACCTTCCTTGCTAAGAGGGAATGTTGATGTATTATGTAGCTCGAAAGATATTCTTATCAAGTCATAAACTTAAAAGAATAATGCTAAAACATACTTGTAATATCGTCTCAAGAAATCAAGTGAAAATAGACAAGTTGCCCCACAGGAATCACTGGGTAAAACTGCCCCAACACTGGGCAAAACTACCCTAGAAAAGTCGGCTTAGTCACCTAGTGAAGTCGGCCCTATAGTGAAAAAGTAAGCCAGAAAAGAGTATAAATAAAGGGGGCACTCTCCTCGTTTTGACACACAAGCAAGTTCGCTCAAGCAAGTGAACAAGTGCGCAACTCTAGAGGAGCAGAAACAACAACATTGTGAGGACATCTTTTGGGTTATCTCTCTTGTTCTTAGGAAGACTATTCTATCGGGAAGTCTTGTGTATCTATTATTTTGGGATATCTTTTTGTGAGAGAGCTTTAGCTCTTTGTTGTATTGACATTGTACTTTGTTGACGAATCTATACTAAAGAAGTTCTGCTAGGTTTTCTTCCCCAAGAGGGTTTCCCAGGATAAATCTTTGTGTCTTTCTATGCATGGTTATTCTTTCAGTGATCCTTATATGTATGCAGTTAATGTTTATGTGAATGAAAATGTTCTAAATGTTTGACAAAGTTATTAACATCTATCTGCTAAGAAAAATTCAACATGTTCACCCTCCCTCATAAGTTTCCTCCACTAGATTGTGACCCATATGAAGCTCGAACTTGCCCTCCTTGCTACTCAATTTGTTTTTAACACAACCTATGTCCTAGTGCATTTCTTGCACACCATCTATTGTGTGGGTGCATTTTCTTTGTTGCAACACCATGCCCTAGCTTGGCTTCTCCTCGAAGATCTACATGACTTTAGACATGCATGCTCAACAACATGATTTTGAGCTTTTAGATTGAGGCCCTCCTTCATAAGTTTCTTATTGCTTGGTGAGTGCGACCCTCCTATATGAACATGCCAAGACACATGCAGAAGCTTGAGCTACCTATGCCCAACAAAACAAATTTAGGAGTTCATAATGTTTTTTGAAGTTGTGTTGAAGGCTTAAATATTAATTTGTTCACCTTATATCTTAAGCTATCTTGCAGGATAGTTGGTCAAAAAATATTGTCTAGAGGAGGAGACCAAGCTTTAAGTTTCCTCCCCTAAAATTTTGTTGCAATAGGTGTTTGGAGGTGAAAAGTATACAAATTGAAAGGTGAATAGTGTAAAAATGAAAAGTGAAGGTTTTATTAAGTGTCTTGTTCCTTTTTTCCTTAGCGTAAAAATTCTTCCAAGAATGGGTGTTCAATATTACTTTCGGAAAGTCACTATATATTTTTTTTTCCCCGAAAAAAAAGCGTAATTTCATTTCATCCAAGGAGTACGAAATTACATTGATCAGCTGACTCATCTAGAGTGGAGTGTAGTACTGCAGTGACAGTTACCCTATAATGTTCCCAAGAAAAACTACGATGTTCTCACTGTGTGAGCAGTAACATCTATTACAAAACTCGAAGTATATACTTCATCGGTGCCATATAAACAGATAATGTTGAAGAAAGTCACTATATATATTGTTTTGAAGGCATTTTTTTTAAGAGGGAATACATTTTCTCCTTGTAGGACCCGCGCACTCCATGCCTCTCTCAGATTCTTGTTGTGTATTTGCTTGTTCTCTTTGAATCAAATCCTTACTCTAATTTCACCATGGGTCCACAATCCTCGAATTTAAGCTTATGGGCCAAAACTATAGTACATGGAAGCAAAAAATGGAAGATGTGCTTCATAGTTGCGATTTGTGCCAAATTAGAAGTATGATGGAAAGGAACCAACGAAGATGATAGGTAGGAAAAATAGCTTTGGTGAAGCTCAATGTCTCATAGGTATCCATGTAGCAGATGAGTTGTAGTTCCTTTTTTAAAAGCATGAATTTCCTATAGATGCATGGAACACTCTTGAAAAGATATTCTTTGAACCTAATGAGGCGTATGTTATTCAACTTGAGAACTAGTTGATATGATTAGATATATAGGTATCCGACCACAATGAAGATTGCTTGGCTCAACTCAAGCAACTACAATTGCAATTGGAGGAATGTAGCACCAACTTCAAGGAAAAGGATAATTGGTTGATTCTAATCATTCCCCTAATTCTTCATGATTCACATGAGCTATGTTTTTCTAGTTATTGCCCTAGAAAGAGTTTGCTTGGTAGTAATGCTCTTGGTATGGATTTTGATAACTGTTGTAATGCATTGATTGAAGAATAAAGAAAACTAAGAACTTGGGTAAGCTTGGCTTTAGGAAATAGGTTCATATAGCCAAAGGAAAACAACAATAAAATCATTATAAGAGCCATTATAAATGTTTGAAAAAGGGCTCTCTACCTCAAGAGCAATCGAAGCATAGAGGAAATAAGCCGAGAAAGAAACCATGTGGGTATTGTTAGAATATCTACCCATTGCTCTGAAGGTTCTTCCCGACATACAGGTAGTAGCCTACAACAGTAACATACCTTTAGCAGTAGAAAGGTGCAACAATGTTTAAGGTTCCAACAATGAAGGCACATGCATGCATGCACCAACCACAGATAGATGTGTAATTTCTGTCTTTAGTCTAGTTCTAATTTAGATCTTAAGTTCAATTCTAAAATTAGAATTGCATGCAGATTAGATTTAGCTATGGCACATTATTCTAAGGGTGAGGCATCTTTTGCATGTAGCCTAGGCACTTTCCTAGAATAGAATTAGGGTTTGATTCAATTAAAGTAGGGTACACTAGTAGAGGTGTGCCTACTGTTTTTGTTATTCATTCAGTTCACCAGAGAGTATGCATTGTTTTTCCTTTCCCGAGTTAATAAAGATAAACAAAGATGATTTTTCGAGTTCTACAAATTATTTAGTCTTGTTGTCAGTGCTTTTCAATTAGCATATGTGTTTTCAGATCTAGCATATAGTAGTTTTGGGAGTTCCTTAAGTTTTTAAGCTTTCTAGGGTTAACAATTTCCAACTCTGTTTACCATTTACTGGAAATTTAACATGGTATAAAAGTTGGATTTTGGAAACCTTCTTGGAATCCATGTATGAATAGTAGGGCTTCTAACTGGGATAAGAAGTTGTTGAAAGGTTTTAGGGGTGGGATGGCTAAGATCTGTGCTTAAGAAAAGCACTATGGACTTGTGACAGGTTGTTTTAGGTTGCTGAACTGTTTTGTGTAGCAGTGTATTCTAGGAGCAACAATATGACTACCTTTCAGTCTCAAATACGAAGACAGATTGGAAGGCACTTCCAACTTCGTTTTGTGGAAATGTTGGATGTAGATGCTTTTGGAGGAGCATCGGAGTTGCCATCTTGTGGAGAAGAAGGTTATGCTTCCTACAAATGTTGCTTTGTTAGCAGAATATAAGAAGAAGATGTCTAGGTCCAAGCGAGTCATCTTTAACTTGGTGAAGGATTACTTGATCCCTCACATTGTTGGAAAGACAATATGTGAGGAGATGTTTGATGCTCTAGTCACTCTATATCAGAGTGAGTACATCAATCAAAAGATGCTTTCAAGGAATATGCTCAAAGCCACAAGCATGAGCAAGACAAATACCGAAGCCAATTATTTGATTTAGATTATTGAACTTCGTGATCTAGTTGCAATAGTTGGAGAAGAGGTCAAAAGTGATGAGTTAGTACCAGTGTTCCACGGGGACTCGTCCCCGAGGGTCAGGGGCTCGCCTCCTCGCTCCCTGTGCCCCAGGGACTTGGGGACTCCAGGCGAAACGTTTCCCAACGTCCCCAAAATCAGGAAACTCTCGGAAACTCACAAGGTAGTGCGTCCCCTGTTCTGCAGTGCACTCCGGTGAAGGGGGGCTCCCACACGCTCCCTCTCGGAACTATGGAGCTCCCAGACGCCCCCTCATGTTTTTCCCAATTTCAGTTTAAAACTACGAAATTTTAATCTGAATTGTTGTTTGTCTCTATGTCAGACTTAGTCTTTAGTAATTTACCACTTTACTATTTCAGCATGCAACATCATTGATTTAGTTTTTCAATTAGAATGACCAAAATTAGAAATATGAATATCAAGATTCAAATGACAAATTTGAAAACGATCACGATGAATTGTGCAACATGTTTGTATTATTAATTTAGTAAATTCTGATTTACATTGCACAATGATGAATTTAGTATTTAGTATTTATTATTTACTTTTAGTAATTTACATGGGATGAATCATTGAATTGTTATTGCTGGGATTTAATAATTTATAATATTAATTTTGATATTTTTTTATAATTTTTATTATGACCTGGATGTTCCCCCGTCCCCCCCGAATTTCGCTAAAATTTGGGGGTGGTCTTCACACGTCCCCGATGTGCGTTTCCTTGCTCCCGCGTCCCGAAAACTTGGGGGAACATTGGTTAGTATCCATAGTCTTAAATGGGTTTTCATCTTTCTGGCAGCCTTTTGCTCGAGGTGTCTATGCCTGAGATAAGCTTCCCACCTTTGAGAAGCTATGGGATAATTTCGTCTAGGAGGAGGCGAGATTGGAGACAATTGTAGGTATAGAGGAGGAAGAGTATAATTTATCCCTTATTGATAGGATGAAGAAGGGCAACGAGAAAGGAGGATTCGAGAAGGATTAGAGAGGAAAGAAAGAGGATTCAAGTTCCTTGAATTAGGGCAAGAAAGGCTTAAGCCATGCCAAGTGTTTCGAGTGTCAAAAGTTTAGCGACTATGCTTCTTGGTTTTTTGAGAAGAAGAAGAGGAAGGGAAAACCACAACAATGTAAGTAGTTTGTAGGGAGGACAAAAGCCTTTGCCAGAGTGGATGAGCTTGCATCCAAGTTTGATATAGCCTTCTCTATGGTCTCATGTCTTTCCTCTAACACTGTTTTTGGTGTTAGATGGTATGTGGAAAATGGAGCATCCAGACATATGAACTTAAACAAGAAGAATTTTAGTAAACTTCAGGTGCAAGAGGGAGGCATACAAGTGGAGCTTAGTGATGATGCCACACATCTAGTAGCAGGAGTGGGATCCATTTCATTCTAGATGCCCTCAAGAGATGTTATTGAGCTTAGTGGTGTTTAATATGTATTTTGTTTGTCTAATAGTGGTTGTGGTTATTACAAAGAAGAGAGTGGGTTTATGAATACCCAACTCAAATACATCTAGGAGAGATAACTACTGAAATACAAGAGAGAGTTGGTGTGTGGATATCCAACTTGAAAGTATGATTGACCATAGTTGAAAAGAAGTGAGAGGGTTAATGAATATCAATCTCAACATATACACTACTAGATATGAACCCAAAATCCGACGAGAAAATTCGACGACATCCGACGAATAAGGACTGTGTCGTCGGATTTCACCTTCAAAAATATGAAATTTGATAAAAAATTTCAAATTGATAGAATTGGCCATCGGATATCCGACGGCTTTAGGATATCCGACGATGACCGTCGAATAATGGCTATCCAACATAATGTTATGCGCTAGGATGCCAGATATTCGACATCCTATTTTGCTCGACGATGTCGGAGATCCGACGGTATCTATTGAAAAGAACAAAATATATATAAAGTCTCATGTTTTTCCATTCAAAATAATTCTACAATTTGTTATGGATAGAGATTCTAGGTTAAATATGGTTGGTCTTTGACCTTGGTATTCAATCTTAGTGATTGGTCTTCAATATTCCTGGTAATTAGATGTGGTATTGGCTCCTCGGTCTACACTCATGCTTAGTTCATACCCACATACTAGTACTATTATGACTTATGGAAATAAAGCAAGGTTATGTTCTTAGTTTGTTATCAAGCCATTAGAAGAACACTATTGAAGTGCATCATCCGGCTTGTAAATTAATTTCTCTCCCAATTGCAAGATTGATATGTTGCTCTTGTTTCAATTTGTTGACGTAATAGTGGTGGGGGATTCTTGGTGTTCAACCAAGTGTTATTTTAACAAAGGTAATAATTTTGCAGAAGTTTGATGACTTCATACTATCAAGGACAATACTAATTTTCCTATCATTTTGGTTCATGTACACATCGTACGCATCACTATTTGGTCAATGCATCATTTTTTTGGGCATTTTGCCTAACCTTTGGAGCATACACATCATATGCTTCACTATCTAGTCAATTCAACATTTTACTAGGAATTTTGTTTAACCTTTGGACCATACACAAAATTTTAATTTACATTGTAGAATGGAGTATAATACATGGATGGTAGATAATGTTTGGTAAACATGAACCCAGGTCTTACTTAGCTCCGTCATGAGCTAAAGTCTTTAACTTATCCTTGTGTAGGTGCTTTAGAGGGGACACTTTTAACTTGTGACTTCAAGTATACAAGAATTACATGCCAAGAGGGGAAAGGGGATAACCCTAAACTCTAAGTCATATTATGGCAAGCGCTTAACTAATGGAATAAACAAATGGGCCAGAAAGCAACTATAGGAAAGTGGTTAAAGATCTGGATTGTAGTGGAGGTAGGTTGGACTTTAAAGTTGGCCATGTGACAAGCCATGTGATGGACTCTACGCTGGCCAAGGGTATGAAGGGCTGCGAAACCAGCTTCTACTGCACTCTCATTTGGTTCATTTCGTGGTTTTGTTGATGGTGTGGGAGGAAGCTCTCTCTGCGATTTCCAGTTTGAAGGAGAGGGGAATGCGCATGACCGGAGCATGGCTCCTGGTCTGCGCAACCCTTGAGCATACTGGTGACATCTAGGGGCAGCGTAGGCAGCCATGAAACCATGAAGGTAAGCTCTGTCTTAATGTTTCTTCCTTGTTGCATTGATAGTTTGTATTACAGTATCCTGCCCATTCTAACTACCATTTTGCTTGTTTTGTGTTGGCAAGAGTCTCGCTGGCTACTGGGTGACATTAGCTGAGCATTTTGGAGGCTACCAGGGTGTCGAATATTCAGGCGTGCCTTCGTTCTGGTGGTAAGGAGCGCGTGGCTCATGGAACAACAACCTGGTAAGTGGTTTGTTCAATCCAGCTCTGTCCATAAATTTCGTTTTGACTCGTTTATTCATTTGTATTCATGGAATGGTGTTAACCCTGTTCTGTTTCTATGGCAGGGTGAGTGCATATTTGTAGCAGCGAGTTGGGGCGTGGGTGGTTCTTGTCTGCAAGGGTTTCGAAGATGTCGAATGGCCCTGGTAAGTTTGTACCATTGCGACCCTCACCTTTCATCTGAAGCTTGATGCCTACGTTGTTCGTGGATGAGGGTTTTTTATTGTATATTGTGTTTGGCACCTGTTATCACCTAAACTGTAGTTACCCCTATGGATGTATCCACTCATGGATGGCAATAGGGAAGGGCAATTCAAAAGGTGCAACCACGATCACCTCGACTTCCAATGGATGGTTGTCACGCCAGTCAAGGCAACCTTCACTTTATGTTATCTAGCCCAGACAACAAAGGGGGAGACCCGATCTACTCCTGACAGGAGAGATCGAAACCAAGACATCAAATCAAGTTAATTCTAAGTGAAGTAAGGTGTATGGTTTATCCTAGACCTTAGGATGAAGTCACAAGACAAGTGAGGGGTTCAATGAGTATAGCTTTGGTTCATTATTGATGTGAGAGTGACTTATGATTTGTGAAATAGGATCCAGGATTAAAGTACTAGTTCAATGTGAGAAAATCCACTGCCTTGGGAACCGTGTCCAATGCAGGGTAGTTTAGGGGTTGAATTGGGGCTAACTAGTACAAGTGACAAGCTTTATCATGATATATGATGACATCAAAGGGTTTAGTCCACCAAACAAGGATCAAACCACAAGTTAATCCAACAATCTAGGAAATTCGAATTGACTTGGAGAGAGATCAGTGCCTTGGGAATTGGGATAATGGAGTCAAAGTGAAGTTAACTTGTGGTAGATGACTCCTAATGCATGAGACAAGTGGGCAATTAAAGTCTTGATGGATGAATAGGTCTAGATCTAGAGATTCAAGGTTTGACCTAAGTGGACCACAATCCCTTAAAACAAGGAATGCTATCCCCAAGGTAAGATTTGACAAAGTGACCAACTAGACCTAGGTTTTGAATTATGCCCGTTCCAAATCCACTAAAATCTCAAGTACCCACGTCCTAGAAGTGGACCAACTCCAATCTCCAAGGTGGTGCGACTTTGCCCAAGGAGGGTAAAAATGGTGATAAATGGATCAAGACAAGTCCAATGGCATCCAAAATTTATATCCAAGTAGGTTGATCAAGTGAGAGTGTGGATCTATAATTTCAAGGCAATCCGATGGCTAGATCTTACTAGATCTGAGTTTAAAGATACCAAGTGGTCCAAAATGGGGATTAAATCCCTTAAAATGTGGAATAGGGCCCACAAGGTAGAAATTAGAAAAGTGACAATCTGGGGGGTAGGTTATTGGATGTGTATATCATGAATCAAGTGGGATCTCAACTACCCATCAACTAGATCTAGGGTAACTCACCTTCCCCAAGGAGTGCGACCTCACTTGGAGTTGGCTTGGGAAGGGGGTCAAATGGAAGCCAATCCTCACCAAACTATAGATCCGGGATGCCGTGGATACTATAGAGGTGGGTTTTCAATATTACACCCAACAACCCACTAGATCTGAGAAAATGTAACAATGAGGGTTTGAAATAATAAGGGTTTTATCAATTTATGAGCTATGTCAATGGATTGGATCAAGATAAGAGAAACAAACCTGTGGATCTTACCTGGGTAACCTTGTAGATGCCTTGATGATGATGATCTATGCAAACCTGATCAATTTGAGAAGCTTTGAGGTAGTTTTCTATGAAGTTGATTTAGTCCAAGAAGCCAATGCGCCCTCTCTCCTGCTCAACAAACGTCAACAATATCAAATTTGATGCAATCAAGAGATAAGACTAATGCCACTAGAGAAGTAACAGAAAGATAGCATAGATCACAATGATACTAATGATAACCCCCTGATACAAGCAAATGCCAAGAAAGTCGATTTGAAGAAGCCTTGCAAAATCGCCCTCCTCTAGACAAGACAATGATTTCCAAAAAGATAGATCTTACCACAAATTCCAAATGCTAGGTTGCAATAGACTTTCCAATCACCATCTAAGAACACCAGATGCAAAGGAGACCACAAGAATTTCCACAAGAAAGTTTTTCTATACCAATTATCCAAGAGCCAAAGACCCCTTACAATGAGAAGCTCTCTCCTTTAAATAGGAAGGAGAGGCATCAAAATCCTAACCACTTTTTGAATGAGTGGCTAAGATTAAAAGATACAAATGTCTAATCAATGGTTGAGATGAGCTCAATAATAAAATACATGGATCACTCATAAAATATAATATAAGTGGACAAAATCGCCCTAGAAGAGGGGAATCCCACCAAATCATGATGACAAAATATAATAAGAAGCTTATGGTGGGTCCAAGGGGTAATTTTAGCCACCCTTGGTCAATCCCCATAGCACAATAATAATAAAATAGTCATCAGTATACCAAATCGTGCCTCTATGGTCAAATCGTAAGCCTCAAAAGACCTCAGAAATCATCAGAAAGTGCCATAAGTGATGGATGCGGGTCCTGATGAAGCTGAAACTGCTGGAGGAGGTGTGGAAGACATCAACCCATCATCATTGATCATCCCATGCCAAAACATTGCCTTAGTAGCCCAAATCGAATTCCTCAATAGCCATTTCTACCAATCCTGAAATGCCTCGGGAAGCGTGAAACTGCCCCAAACTGCCTCCTGGAGTGCTTGCGCTGTCAAGGTGAGGGCACCAGTGTGTTCGGGAGGGGGGTAATATGGTAAAAACAAGTGGTTGGACCACCCCCTCCAAGCACAGCGCCCTAGGTCAACCGGATAAAAATCACCTCTGCTCTGACAGGGTCTCCGACAGACCAAAAATTGCACTGGGATAGCCCACTGAGGCTCAATCATCACTGTAAGTGCCCAAAACTGAAAACAAACTGTCTCATTGGACTCAGAAGGTCCAAATCCATCCAAGATGTGTACTCATACACCATATGAGTCTCTGCATGATCATAAAATATATCCAATATACCGGAACAGGTGAAATAATAATAATCTGTAAATGATCAAATAATGCTGTAAACCATGAATCATCATCATAACCTTGTATCTGCTGCATAGAATCATCATGTACATGTACATAGACCATATATCATCACAAGGTCCAACCATCTCATGTCCTATGGTTGACCTTGGTCAAACTAGGTTTGACTAAGTCAACATGACCAAATATAACTCAGACCATCATCAGAAGCTGCTGCAAAGTGTCAAAGGTTAATGCATGCTCTACAACTTATTCAAATAACAATTATAACACAAAGTAGTCATTACTGGCGATCTAAATCCAAATATATAATGTCATTAATTATTATTATTACTCAGACTAGACTTTCAGGACCATACTCACTTCATAGCTGTGATCAATTTGCTAGTGAAGGGTGAAGGCTAAAATAAACTGGCTAGGGATGACTTGACTGACTTAACTTTGTGACACTTTGGCAATGGGAAAGGGAATACACACCATAGCATATACTGAATGAGCAACAACACAGGGAATGGCGGTGTCTCACAAATGGATGAGTTGTTCAAAGAGGGTTTACTCACCTTTAACAGATGCGCACAATCCATAATACAGATGAGGCCAGCAATAATTTAGATATAGCATTTAAGTTCCATTGCTTTTTGGGCCTGAAGTTTCCATAGCCTTGATCTATGTGTGTTTATAAACACATTGCATAGATTTACATTTATTTTAGGCTTTCTGCTGCATGTGTGTTTTTAAGGCACTTGTTTACCTGAGCACTTCTAGGTGTGTCACAGACAGCTTGTTTACCTAGGTATTTACATTTCCAAAAGATATAACATTTTATTTTCATGGCCATTTTCATTTGGCATGCCTTTCATTCATGTGTGTTGAAAAACACATTGCATGAACGGGCTTTTCATACAAGATATAACATTTCATTTTTCCAGATTTTGTATTCATGGCAGCACTAAAAGTTTCAGGTTTAGCCAACACATCTTTAGTGACTAGGGGGAATTCACAAGGAACTCCAACTCACCATAAGTAAGTTTTGTCACCAACTCAGAGCCGAGACACAATAAACAGGGAAGCTCATCCAATACAGAGGCTACAGTGGGGAAAAGGTCCTCCATGTCACTAGTCAAGTAGTAAGTCAGGGTGATAAACTAAAAGGTAGGCAATGGATGGATGAAGACAATGAATAATGTAGCCAACACTAACAAGCCAAGGTATGGTGGAATGATCACCTCTATTCTCCCTAAGGAGGGTAAAACCAATGAGTATGAATAGTGAACTTCTAAGTCTGAGTAGGGACAATATAATATATATAATAAGATCAACCAGGTCCACATATCTATATGATCGCTAGATCATGACACTAGGTGCTAAGACATGCTACAAGAATAAATATAAAAGCAATATAACCATAACACAATGATATACCTGCTGAGTCATATACCTGAATGCTCATCACTTGAACCATCATCTGTCCTCTGAAACTGCTGCTGTAAGTCTGGGCACTACCGACTGCTTTGTACAAAAGGTATAATGGCTACATCGGTCATCTCTCTAAGTGTCATGAGACTCAGTCATGGCATGGGGAATATATATACTGCTGTCCAAAATTTGATAGTGATCCAATATAGATGCTCATCTCAGCATCTCAATGTAAGAGAACTGGCTGAATAGTGTACTGGCATCAGAAAAATAATTAATGTATGGTAGCCCGACTACTATATATGTGATAACAGTATCCTTCGGGGTTTCTGTAACTAATTTTCGATGAGTTCCTTTAGATCATAATTTCTGTAACACATAATCGCTATCCAACCGATCCCTGTGTAAAATCGAGGTGTTCTTTAGATCAGAGTGTGATCCAGCCGATCCCTTTGTGAAACTGATGGGCGTGTTTGTTATCCAGTTGAACCCTGTGCAAAGAACGGATGTGCATCTTTTTAGAAGAGTGGTATCCTACCAAAACGTGAAAAGGGGCGTTGCCCAGGGAACTATCCCATGCTATAGTGAAATGTGTATAGCAGAGTGTTCCTAATGAGGAACGATGGAGTGATCCTTTTAGAATCAAACCCACCGCAATTTGTCTCCACGTCACTTTTGTTACATGGGTGTATGTTATAATAGGAGTTTGCATGAGAATTTAGTGTTGGTCTGGAATCGAAAAGGTAACCTGTGTATACAGTTTCAAGCCCCGGAAGAGAGATCTCTGCATTGCTTTCTTTTAACATTGTTATGGCAGTGGAGTAATCTAGGTTACCATCGGAGTGATCGATGCATCACTGTAAACGGTTGATAATTAGGGTAACGTTGAAACCTGTCGTTGGTAGAAGTATACATGCCAAATTCATAAGCCAAAGAAATGCAGGATTAAATTAGTTACTTTAATCCAAAAGATTCGTTGCATTCTAGTAATACAAAAGAAACCTATCTCTGCATTCCCTTGCATTTGTAAGGTCGAAATTATTGTTGATATGGTGGAGTAATTCCAATGGTAAATAGTTGGGTTATCTTCCCATACCAAACCTCAGGTTGTCAAAGCAACCCCTAGAATTCAATAATCAATTTTCAAAATTTTGGTTCTCATTTAATCCTGCGAGTGAATGGTTACATGGGAATCATTTACATGTCCGACTCTCGGCATGAATAATGTGTAGACAGGGTATCAACCCCCTTTTCTAATGCCCATATTCCAGATGATGTGTTAATACATAGAAGTGATTAGTTTTGAATACTAATTATATGCATATAGAAGCGATGATTCAAATGTTATAGAAGTTATGAATACTTTGGGTTTCTTGAATAAGCATGCAACATCTATATATGAACTATACAATTTCCCCAGTAATGCAAATGATCTTAGTAAGGTATAGAAAGATATTGTATTACCTTTAGAAAGAGAATTACAATAGCAACATTCACGAAATAAATTCAAACACAATGAAACTTATTTTCTTAAGAAAAGGATGAGGCAGCCTCAATTGCTCCATGAAATCCAAAGATGGTATGCGTTTACTTCTTAGTTATGAAGTTCTTTATTCAATATTCATGGCAGTCATTATACTTGGATTCCAAGGAAATAATTGAAGATTAGATTGAAAAAGAAGAACCCTAGTTTGTTGGTAGGATTTTTGGTGAAGGCTATTGAGTGGTCTGAAAAGCCATAGTAACTAGAACATGGACAAACCAAGCCTTAACACATAGGAATTGTATTCCAATTGGAACGTTTCTGCCATTCTTTTTGGCTTTCACTTCTGATTTTTACATCATAACACATATATTGTTTGTCATACACTAATGTATGAGACTTTCTAAATGCATTTTATGGACATAGTATATGCGTGTGCAATTTTTCTTTAAGTGAGAACAGTCATTTTGTACCTTTATAATCTCAAGATAAGTTTTTCCTATATGCTAAGTATGGATCAACAAATGTTTAATAATCATTATGTAGAAGCAAACATAGAACTGAGTGTTGACACTTTGTTTGTTGCTGAGCTTTTACTTGGAAAAACCCTTATAAATAATTTCACAATGAAGTCAACTATTAAAATGAACTTTTCCTGCACCAACAGTCATTAAAGCCCACGATAAAGGACCATATTAGATAGCTAGGCAACTTCTTCAGATAGGCTTTATTGCCAGAATTAAAATATGAAGGAAATGAGATTTTCTTAAGAAATAGAGAAATTTTGTTATTCAAATGGCAATAAAATGCAATTGCAGAATTCTATAACTGAAATGTCTCAATGAAAATATTAATACAAAGGGATAGGAACAACAATGAAGTGGAATTGAGTTCTTTATTGAATTTTATCCTCAGATATTTTAGTACAGGTCTAGATGATTTGGTTCTTGCTCACTGTGTTTTCTCAGGGAAACATATTTATGAAAGAGCGTTAGAAAATGATCTTACTAAAATTTCTAGGCTTATGAAGCATATGACAGGAAGAAGATATGAATATGTTGTTAACCGGTGTGGAATTTGGCCATCCACTCTTGATTCATTCTGCATGCATTTCACTATGCAACTGTCTCAGATTCTCACTGCGTTTTCCCTCAATTAGTTTCTCAATTCAGCGTATGAACCACGCCCGCCGTTCGAGGAGTGTTGCCAGCGGTCTTGAGTTTAAGCCTGACAACGGTGACGATTCATGGTATTATGTTTCATTTCGGCTGCAATATGGCAAACTCAAAGTTCACTATGACAAACCTTCGTAGTGAACTATGAGTTTTCCATATTGCAGCCGAAGGAAAACATAATACCATGAATCGTCATCGTTGCCAAGTTGAAACTCAAGACCGCTGGCAACACTCCTCGGACGGCGGGCGTGGGTCATATTGAATTGAGAAACTAATTGAGGGAAAACGCAGTTAGAATCTGAGACGGTTGCATAGTGAAATGCATGCAGAATGAATGAAGAGTGGGTGTCGAGAGAAATGGTTGTGGGACGTCGTATGAGAGGAAATGGCGATGGGAATTGATTGATAAGGTCAAGCTTGAAGGTGGTAGCCTTGGGACTAGACATAGGTCGCAAGTTCAAATCTCCTCAGTTCAGTTCATACCCTGTTATTTTTTCGATGCAAATCCTCATCTCATAGTCATTATAACTAAGGATTATTCTCACCACATTTGTCTTTGGCGCTCACCGCCAAAAAACATATAAAAATTATATGTCTTAACATCGTCTTCTCTTTAAATCCTCATCTCATAGTCATAACTAAGCCTTTATCATGCATGCACATCCTCACCTTATAATATCAATTAGGTCAGGACGCAGAGACAACCATAAAATATCAAATGTGTCAAGATGCAAAGAGGAAGAGACAACTATAAGTAAGTCTTTTATTAAATTTACCATATAAGTATTTAATTGACACTATCAACTAAGATTTGACACGTTGGATTGTCATGATCTTCTTATCACTCCTTATCAATGTCATTGTAAGGCACTTTTTGAAGGTGAAGTCCACAATTTTAAGTCTTCTTCCTCATTCTCATGCCTTTTTGTACGACAAAAACAAAACAAATTTTAGATGTTCGAGCTCTTAATTACTCACATATAGAATTTTCTCAAATCCCACGGTAATATGTTCCATCCAAACCTATCAAGTGTACTTTTAGGTCAGCAGTATTCTTGTCTCCGAACTGTAGCAGTTGTTTGGCCATTTTCATCCTGTAAATTGAAGGATTCCTGCAAACACAAACCCCCTGAAAGAAGTTGTGCGATGGTGTTTAAATGTAACAAAGCCCTGAAAGAAGTTCGCGTAACATATAAGTGGTTTGTGTTTGTAGGAATCCTTCAATTTACAGGGTGAAAATGGCCAAACAGCTCATTGACCTCTAGGGGTGGCAAGTCGGGGGGTACTCTATGACCTTAGAGGAATTGTACTCTATGACCCCAAGGCATCACCTTGGAGGTCTTTTTTTTTTAAAATTCAAACACTCTGTCGGATATCCGACGATCACCTCCAAATAATCCGACGCCTTTGCCATACAACCGACGGCTAAAGGCGTCGATTATTGGTCTTTTTTCTATGTAACGAACGTCGGATATCTGACTTGTCCTCACACACAATCCGACGTCTTTGCCATAGAACCGACGGCTAAAGGCGTCGGTTAGTGGACGTTTGTCTATGGAATGGACGTTAGATATCCGACTGGACAGGACGTCGGAAATCTGACGGGGAATTTAAATGTTGGATATCAATCGATTTTGGACCGATGTTGAAAAAAGATGGAGGTTGTCGGATGGTTGACGACCAGAGGTAGAAATTCCGACATATATGCCGTCGGATTTTGGCTCCAAAAAACCTAGTGATAGGGCCGACACTATGCACAACATCCTCCTTGAAGATGGATAGAAGGCCAAGAAGAGAAAGCATTAGATCACATTTCACCCCTTAATGTTGAACGCGGGCCATTGGAAAATAGAACAAAACACCATAGTACCAATACCAACATAGTTCCACAACCTGCTAAAGGTGTCTTCTGGTTGAACTTTGAAAGAAAGAACCATTGAAATGTGTTGATCAACTGAAGGAGCACAATTTGTTGATGAAATTGAAGTATGTCCAAGAAAAATCAAGATCATAGTGGAGAAAGACAAGATCCATGTGAAAAACTGAACGATCTTGTATATAGTATGTTTAATAAGGACAAATATCATAGTGTGGAAGACAGAGATCCACACAAACATGGTGATCTAGGGTAAGAAGCTTAGAATCATCCATAGAGTCATCGTTAAAATAGAGTGGGGCAGATCATGTGGACTTGTGAGTGGAAACTGCATCAAAAGGGATGAGATGGGTCTCCCTTTGTGAACAAGCAACCATAGGTTGGTTAGAGTCACTTTGAATCTCCATCATGAGCTCAAGACCAACCACAACATCCAATAGAAAGGTACCAACCCTTGAAAAACAAAGGATCTCTCAAAATAAGGTGAAGTCAATATCAAGAATATTATCTTCTGAATCGGGTATAGCTTGATTTGCAAAGTACACCACCATATGTGTGTCAAAGAAACAGTCCATCCCATCCAACAAAAGGAAGTCTTTGTGAAGACTTCAAGAGAATTTGCTAAAGGGTCAAGAAATGATTTTGAATCTCTACAATAAAGATGATCTAGAGCCCCAAGGGTAGCTCAAGTGGTCATGATCCAGATGTGAGATCTCTCCCCCCAAAGTTGGGGAGGTCATGGGTTCGACTCTCTTGATCCCCTTGGAGTTAGGGTCCATAATCAGTGCCAATGGGTTACCTCATTTACCATCCATGAATCATGGGGAAGTACTCGGAGGGTTTTCTGCGAGATTATTCCTTGGAAAAAAGAGATGATATAGAAACCTTGTTCTGCAACCGTTAGGGCATTGCCTCTAGTCAATAGTCTCATAGATTAATTGTATAACCTAGAAAAGCCAAGCAATCATCTGGATCAAATATGAGAGGTGGGTCCTCCTTGAAGCCCTAAAGAAGAAATCTGACAAACCCTATATCCACAACACTTTAGGGAAATGCCTCTAATCAACAACCTCTCGGTTCTCTTGTAAAAAAATAATTCTAAACTCCTAGTTTGCAATGATAATGCCACCAACAAAAGTCTCACAAAAAACCCTGGAAAACAGGAGAAAGCCACACCATGCCAACGTTGTTCCCAAAAAAAACAACAGTGAATTTTGGCCGAAACAAAGAAAGAGAAGGTGCTCTCCCTTAGAAGAGCATCAATCTACAAAAATAATCCTTCAAATTCGCTGGAAAGACCAAAAAACAACAAGAAGAGGAGGGTGCTGGTGGTGGAGAGGGTAAAATAGTAAATACCCAAAAATTGCTGCTCTCCTGAAACAGGGCTGCTATAGTTTCAGACCTAAAGTAGGCCTAACCAACAGTTTTTGGCTGAAAAAGGGAGAAAAGAGGAGTGTGCTGCCCTTAAAAAGGTCACAGATCTGCAAAAGATCCCCTTAAATCTGTTGAAAAGACCAAAAACTGTCAAAGAAAGAGGGTGTTGGTGAAGGAGAGGGTATAAAACCCTAGAAATCTGCCGCTGTCCCAAAAAAGTGCTGAAAGACCCTAGTTTCAGATGTTAAACAACCCTAAAACAACATTGGATAGAGAAAGAAGAGTCCACACTAGCTTTGCTACCGTGTTGAAATGATAAAGAGATCGTGGATCTATGGTGAAGACTTCAATGAACCCTAATCCAACATAAACCTTGAACATGAATGTTACATAAAGAGAAGTGAACCTGTGAACAAGAGAACAAAAGATATGGTGCCCTTAGGCAAAAGAATCAATCACTTATGAATTGATATGATGGTACAAAAGACTCATAAGGTGTGCATATATGAGGTGGGGTACCTTCCTCCATAGGGGCGTTATAGGACCACAAAATGCCTAGTTTGACCTTGATCTTCTATAATAATATAAAATAAAGTTGACTAGGTTGCTTAGTAAACAATATCCTAGTAATACAATAATGTGCGCGCTTGACCATAACGTCAAGTAACCACAAGTGAAGATTATGATGAGGAATTTAAGGTATTTAAATTTTGTAATCTAGCCTCTAATGATATCATCATTTGAAGGCATGCTGTCTTTGAAGAGAAGTTTTCTTCATCAAGTTCGCCTTCTCCTCCATCTTTTGATTCTATTGTTGTTCGAATTTGCTTAGTTTAGATATTTCTACAGATTCTAATGATGAGGTAGTAGTTGTTGAGTCTCCTCGAGATACTCCTTGTAGTCATGAATTTTCTTCTTCTAGTGAAGCTCATCATTTCAAGTGGGTTTCCAAAACACTTGAGGTGGCAGGTTCTGATGTTGGTGATGTTTCAAACACTTAGAAGACTCAATCTTAGAAGCAACGAGCTAGCTTTGCTCTTATGTTGAGGGTCACAACGACATGCAATCCCTCTTATGAAGAGCCTCACGACAAGCAAAAGTGGGAAGATGCTATGGCAGATGAATGTAACTCCTTGATGAAATAGGGAAGAATGTTGTTGGATGTAAATGGGTCTACAAAACCAAGTTTTCTTTAGATGGTATCATGGTAGTATTGAGAAGCATAAAGCTTTTTTGGTTGCTCAAGGATTCTATTAGAATGATGGTGTCAACCATATTGAATCCTTTGCTCTTGTTGCCAAGATGTCTACCATTTGAATTGTACTTTCCCTTGATGCTGATTTTCATTGGGAAGTTCACCATAGGGATGTGAACTTTGCCTTTCTCAATGGAGATCTTTGTACAAAGATTTATAGGTGGCAACCTCCATGCTTTGTTGATATTGGTGCTTCTAAACTTGTTTATAAGTTGAAGGAGTCTCTTCGTGGATTGAAAGTTTAGGAAATGGGATCCTAGGGCTTGGTATGAGAAGATTGATAAGTTCTTCATTGATAATGGTTTCACTCATTGCCATTTAGATCCTAATCTCCATATTAAGCATGTCAATGGTGGTATTCTCATTTTTGTCCTATATATGTGGGTGATTTGATTCTTAGGTGCAATAGTGTTGACATGAAGAAGAAGTCTTGAGAAAATTTGATATGATTGACTTAGGCTTATTGCATTACTTTCTTGTATCCAAGTTTTGCAACTTTATTATGGCATTTCCTTCTTAGCCTAATTATGCTCTTGATTTAATGAAGAAAATTTTGTATGGAAGGTCGCAAACCTTGTCCTACCTCTTTTCAATCAAGAGTCAAATTAACTATGTGTTGTACATTTTCGAAGGTCTAGGTTAATTTGTGTCGATGACTTGTGGCAATCTCATTTATTTTTCCCAGTAGATTGGATATTGCCTTTTTTGTTAGTCTTGTTTCCAAGTGCATGCAAGGTTTGAAGGAGAGTCATTGGGAAGTGACAAAGAGGATTTTAATATACATTAAGGGCACTTACCGATTTGGGATTCAATAATCTTATGGGGGTAAGGCTGCTTTATTTTTATACACTAACTTAATTTGGGTTGGAGATCCAAATGAGTGAAAGTCTACTTCAGATTATGTCTATTTTCTCGTCTTAGGTCTTGTTGCTTGGTTGATTAAGAAGCATTCTACTATTTATCTCTCTTACACCTAGGCTGAATATAGAGGTGTTGTCCAAGTTGGATAGGAGGCAATATGGATTCTAATATTATTGGATGAGCTTGGACTTTGTAAGAACTGATTGACTTCACTTCAATGTGACAATTAGGGTGCCATTAAGATTACTTGTCATCCTATATACAATTCAAGAACAAACATATTAAGGTTCATCAACATTATAATAATAATAATCTATTTTTAAGGTCATAGCCAAGCCAAACACCAATTTGGTGTATAAGATCCCCTTGTTGTGGGACAAGTGACCCCCTATGCGCAATGATGTAACTACTAAAGCCTACGGAAGTGTGCATACCCTACTCCCCTCTAGATTTGAACCTTTGATCTCCTATGAGGAAACACATGTTCTTAACCGTTAGGCCCACTCAGGCTGTACAATACTATAGTTGATCCAAGATCAGGTGATTCTATTGGAGTATTGTCGCATTAAGGACTAAATTACTAACATTTAAGGATTTAGTTACTCTTATGGTAGTAGGCTTTTTTAGTTGGATATATTGACTCAGATTGGGTTGGAGAATTAGATGACGGATAATCTACTTAAGGCTATGCCTATTAGCTTGGATTGGGCCTATTGTTGGGTTGAGCAAGAAGCTATCTACTATTTCTTTGTTTTCCATTGAGGTCCATTATTGAGATTTTGACATTATTAGATGAGCTAGGACTTCAATAGGAGTGATGGACTTCACTTCATTGTGGTAATTAGGGTACCATTTAGATTGCTCATCATCAAGCGTACCATTTGAAGACTAAACATATTAAAGTTCATCAACATTATATACTACAATTGATCCAAGATCAACTGATTTAGATGAAATATTATCGCATTGAGAATTAGTTTGCTGACATCTTCACCAAACCTTTCACAAAGGTTGAGTTTGTCAAATTTTGTACTTTCCTTGGGATGAAAGTTTTCATTAAGGGGGGGTTATTATAATGTCCTTTTCCTCCCCCTAAGTCAAGCTTAAGGGGGGATGTTAGTGTAATATGTGTCTTAGTGTAATATGGGTAATCTTGACTTGAGATCCTTATTCAATGCCTTGTGGTCCTACTAGGGCTATGTACGGGTAATCAATGTACATCGATGGAAAATTAGTGTAGACCACATTGGTTGTTAGTGAGTGACCCTAACTGTCCTTCCTATCAGGGTTAGGACTAGCTAATTTAGGCCTAATACCTATATATAAGAGGTTATTACCTCAGTTTTTAATCATCTTGTGATATATTCATTTTTTGGGGACATTGCACATTTGGATAGCAAAATTACCCACCTAAATACTTGTCTTGGGTTTAAGAAACGTAAGACAAAGAGGTAAAAAGACTATGTTTTGAGTAGCTGACAAGAGTCTTAAGACAGAGGTAAAAAGGTTGGAAGGCTCAGCTAAATTGATTGTCAAGGTGAGTCCAACTAAATCATGCCTTAAATGTGACAATGTGTAAAGGTGTCGACAAACTTATAGAGTTTAACAATTGTCTAGGTGGGTTTGGTGGAATTTTGCCTTCAAAATAAGGGAGACGGTATTAGTTTTTCTAATACATGATATGCACATCTGATTCCTAAAATCTAAAACTAAAACATAAAAGCTCACTAAACACCAATCAAAACTATCTTTTCGAAAACAAAAGCTGTAGAATGATTTATTAGGGAAAGAGACATAACATATTTGAATTTGAGATCAATCCACTAAGTATTGAGTGATAGATTTGATTTTTTTACCTACTGAAAATCACAAAACAACAAATAGGCCCATTGATCTAGAGGAAAGAGGGAGATCATACCCATTTTAATTCAGAGACCCAACAATCTTAAAAATTCAATTAGCATGAAAAATGATTACAATGAATGAGTAACAGGAGGAGGATTGCGCCTTGTTCGACTAACACAAGATATTTCCAGAAGATCGAACACCTTTAGAAACCATTCACATAAACATATCACATATCAACATGCTGATGTTTTTATGTGGTTAAAACCCTTGAAGAGGGAAATAGTCCACAACCCTAGCCAAATAGCTACTTGAGGTAATATATTATGCAAAAGAAAAGAAAGGTTACAATGAGTTTTTCACAATTGATCATCAAGCAAATGATACTCCATGCTCTTTAAATAGAGATCATGGACTAATTGGGTGCTAAGCCACAGATCAATGGCCATTAAGATCGAGGTGAGGATGAACCATCAGATCACTTTATGTTTAGAACATATCATGACTGTCATATTACATATGTACAAATGCATACTAAAGAAACACACTTTACCTAAAGATATATTATACCAAGTTGATCTTAACTAACTCTTAAGTGTCGTATTACCCTAACATCCCCCCTTAAGAACAACTTGGGATAGGATTGAAGGATTCACAGAAGTGATACTGTAGGAGAAGGAAGGAGGCATTAGAGCCTATCCGCCCTTAATGACAAATTCCTGAACTCCTAACATAGATTGAAGTTTAGAAAACTTTGCTTCTGTAAGAGACTTTGTGAAGATGTCTGCAACTTCATCATTTGTAGGGAAAAAGTGCACTTCGAGACCGTGACCGTGAACATGCTTTCTGATGAAGTGTGTATATAGTTCAATGTGTTTGTTGCATTGAAGTTGAATTGGAAAACAATGCAAATGTCCTAAATTTGTCATTTCAAATTTCTTTTTAAGGATAGGTTTCACATGGGTTAAAAGTTGATGGTCACTATCTGTAAGAATAAGGTCATCAATATAAAGAACAAGGATGATGAGATGGTTTCCTACTTTCTTGGTATAGACATTGGGTTAGAATGACATCTAGAAAAAACAATGTCAAGGAGAAAGCTATCCATTTTGGTATACTAGGCTCGAGGAGCTTGCTTAAGGCAATATAGAGATTTCTTAAGGCGACAGACAAGGCTAGAGTCATTTTGAACATAGCAAAGAGGTTGTTCCATGCAAATTTATTCCTGCAAATCCCCATGCAAGAAGGCGGACTTGACATCCATTTGATGGACCTCCCATTTATGTGAAGCGACAAGGGCAATAACAAGGATGATGGAGTTCATTTTGGCGATAGGGGAAAATGTTTCATTGTAGTCAATCCTTCAGCTTGGGAAAATCCTTTGGAAACTAAACTTGCCTTAAGTCTTTCAACACTTCCATTAGATGCATACTTAGTTAGATATACCCATTTACATCTGACAAAGTTATCTTCCTTTAGAAAGAGGTACAAGATCCCAAGTATCGTTCACCATTAAGGAACGATATTCTTCATCCATAGCTGCGTCCCAATTTGGATGGCCTGAAACTTCTGCAAATGTCTCTGGATCATGATTCTCTGATACTTGAGCCAAAAGGGAAGAGGCTCGTTGGAACTGTGAACGTGTTTGGCGCTGATCTCTGGGATCACTGGCAAGATCACCGACAGCTTTACATGTTGTATGGACCCATTGAGGAAGCAGTTGTGTTGGTGCAACGAGAGAAAAATGGGCAGGCGGAGGTGGATTTTCATCCTCGTTGTCATTATCAAAAGAAGAAGCCAGAGTAGGAACACTATCAAGGATGTTGGGAGTAGAAGATGACACAAGTGCCGAAGATGGCTTGCAGGCCACAAATGTCATAGACGTCGAATTAGGCTCGTAGGTAAGATATTTTCATCAAATTTAATATTTCTTCTAATAATTATATCATTTGAATGTGATTGAAGAAGTCTATAACCTTTTACATCTTAAAAATATCTAATAAATATGCACTTTTAACTCTTAGGCTGCAATGCTTTCTGTTTTTTATTAGGAATATGAGCCCATGCTTCACTACCAAACACACGGAAGTGGCTGACATTTGGTTTAATATTACTTCATGCTTCTTCCAATGTTATATCTTTTAGATCCTTGGTGGGAGTGCGTTTGACTATGTAATTGGAAAAATTAATGGCTTCAACCCAAAATTGAAGACTTAATCCCTTAGCTTGGAGCATACAATTAGCCATTTCTTTTAATGTGTGATTCTTTCTCTTAGCAACACCATTTTGTTGTTGTGTGTATGGAAAAGTATGTTGCATTCGAATTCCTTGTGCAGTGCAACAAGCAATAAATTTGTTGTTTACATATTCGTCTCCATTATCTGTTCTTAACTTGTGTATTTGATGTCTAGATTGTTTCTCTACAAGAGCCTTGTAGGCCAAAAACTTGTCAAAAGCTTCCCTCTTAAGTTTTAAGAAGTAAACCCAAGTGTGTATGGAGAAGTCATCAATGAAAGTTAAGAAATATGCAGAAGGAAGTGGACCACACAAATCATTGTGAACAAGTTGCAAGGGGTCGAGGCATGCCAAGAGGCACGTTTTTCAAACTTGTCCTGATTATGTTTGTTGAGAACACACTCGGGGAAAACACCATCTCTGCAAGAGACAAGAGGAAGACTAGTCAACATTTTTTGATTACATAGTTGCTGCAATGAGTGATAGTTTGTTGTTTTGTTTATTGTTGCGAGGATTTTTCTTCTTGGGATGCTTGGACTTATCCTTTTGTTGTGGCACTAAGGCTTCGCTAGATGTTTCAGTAGTGCCGATTACTCCAAGATATACGACTCTACGAGATTATCTTTCTCTCTAATCAAGAAATCAAAAAAAGATTCAAGAGTGGGTTCTACATAGTTAGTCCCTAGAGATTCTTTCATGGAGTAAAAGGTAGATACAAAAACAGAATAAGTAGGACCTAGCTTGGAAATAATAGCATAAATACATTGTTTTTTTGGCTTAGCTATTTTGCATTCTTCAACTAAAGTTCTAAGTGTTTTGAATTTAGATAGATAGTCTTGATTGCAAGAAAAATCACTTGGATTTAAAGCAACCAACTCATTTTCAAGTTGGTGACCTTGAATCTCATTGTGTTTACGAACACAATTTCCAATTTTTCCCAAGCCGTATCTGGTTTATCAATTCCTTGAAGGTGGAATCTTAAATCTTTAGAAATTGACATTCTGATTAATCCACGGGCTTCATCACATTTTTTAGCCTATTTTATTTTCTTATTGTAATCAATGGGTTTAATTTATTTTCCTAAGGTAATCAGGTAATGTCCTCTACTTCAAAGGACATCCTCCATATGGGATTTCCATGAGAAGTAGTTGGTATTGGTAAGTAGAATATCACATGGAGTGGCCATATTGTAATACGTAATACACTAGTAATATTTCTTCAAAAACAGAAACTGATGGTCTAGATGCAAAGATCTTGAAAATATAGGCAGGTTAAAAAAAAGGCACTAAAAACAGACTCTAGATGCCAAGGTTATGCCCTTTTGAAGAAAGGCATAAAAGGGAACCAAGGGGCCATGTGGCAAGCAAAGGTTGATCCACGTGATGGTTGGAGTAAAAAAGCAGTAAATAATCCCCCCCTTTACGAACTTTGCCTATAAGCTCACTTTTACAAATAAGTTGCTTTAAAATAAGTGATCCACTTTTATAAAACAAGTGGGAAGCACTTATACAATTTAGTTACTTTATGATTTAGTTACATGAGCTTTTACAAAAAGTAACAAAAAGTAACAAAAAGAAGGATTTGAACTCAAGACCTCTTATTTTTTAAAGTAACTTTCAACCAAGTGAGCTAAGCAAAATATTTAATAATATTATGGAGGAGAATGGGGGTGTTGTTGTTGGAAGAGTGTGCCTGCCCAAAAACGTTGCTTTTTGGCTTGCAAGACACTTTACGCAACCACACAAAAACAAAAAAACGAACTTCCGAAATTGAAATGTCTAATATTTGGGGTTAGTCCTTGGTTAGCGTACCCAAAAAATGTAAGTTTTCTCACCGTTTTTGGTTTACTGAGTTCACACAATGCGCAAAACAAAGAGCATACACAGTAAAGAAAAACCCCAAAGGGTAAAAAACTGGAAATACAACAAAAAACCAGACTAAAATCTGAAAGAATATGAGAAAAATACAAAAAAAAACTATCTAGGGAAAGCATAAACCTTTTTTAGTGAAACGAAAATCATTTCCAACTGAAAGTAGTGCTCCAGATGCAATGGAACACCTATCTCAGCCTAGAAATGCACAAAAATATCAGAGACCAGAATGCATTCGACGCATATGGCAACATCGGTTCAAGATTTGATCACCAACAGAAGCAGAACTTCATAAGAGCTCTGATACCATGTTCATCTAACATAGGATATTTCTAGATGATCGAACACCTTCAGAAACCATTCACACAAACATATCATAGATCAACACACCAATGTTTTTACATGGTTAAAACCCTCGAAGAGGGAAATAGTCCATGACCCCAACCAAATAGCTACTTGATGCAATATATTATGCAAAAGAAAATAAATGTTACAATGAGTTTCTCACAATCGATCATCGAGCAAATGACCCTCCATGCTCTTTAACGAGAGATCATGGACCAATTGGGTGTTAATCCATGGATCAATGGCTGTTAAGATCAAGGTGAGGATGAACCGTTAGATCACTCTATGTCTAGAACATATCGTGACCGTCAGATTACATATATAGTATATACAAATGCATACTAAAGAAACACACTTTACCTAAAGATTCATTATACCAAGTTGATCTTAACTAACTCTAAAGTGTCTTAATATCCTAACACACCTAGCATAGGGGGTGACCTCCTTGAGTGACTTCACCTCATATAAAGGGCACTCAAACTCTCTCCATGCTTTTCTCAAGTAGCCAAGTGGAGGAGAGATACAAATCAACACATACAGGAGTTATAACTCTTACTATCTGACATCTTGACTATCATTGGAGGGTTGCCCCACTTAGGAGATATGCATACTAAAAATTCATTGACTTGCATGAAGTGATCTTGAGTAGATTTGAGAATCTCTCTAGGTGGGTTGCACCATGCACAAGGAATCTCAAGAAGAACTTGAGAGAGTTTCTCTAGATGTGGAGCCCTCATTCTTATTAATGGAAAAACAATAATGATGGTGAATCACTAGCCTAGCCCATGTATAAAATAGTAACTCCTACAATTTAGGGAATTCCTTGGAAATAGGAGATCCATTACTTTTTAGCTTGATTAGAGGGCTCGATATTGTAAATTGCTTTGGATCTATGTATAACTCTGGCAATTAAAATCAAAGAGTTGTAGATCCATCTTAATATGTTATATCTCTTTGTGTTATTTAAAAGATCATGTATTGCACTTTTGGTAACAAGGTCTGTTGTGGGTTTTCCATTTTGGTAACAAGCCTATACGTGATACCCTCCATTCTACTAAATTGCAAGGGCCAATATCTTCCTAGACGAGTTTTTTTTTTCTCGGCGAGCTTATTTTGTATTCAAGGACCGCAGAATCATAGGGCCATCTTTCCTTAGGGCACTGCGAGTGCGAATTTTAGGGGCTCCTCCAAGAGCGACAAAGTTGCCGTAGAACATGGAAAATTGTTGGAGGAAGAACTTCAACTGGCATAGGATTTTTTTTCCGAATCACAAACACAACTTTTGCTTTATTATTGATGACGCTGTGCTGCTAGTCCCAAGACTGATCACCATTTCTGATTTGACAAGTTCTATAGCACGCTTAGCAACCACATTCTTCAAGGTATCTTGTAGAATTGGCTCCATTGCTTGGGAATATGTTGACATGATATTCTTCTTGTGGCTGACTCTCCTCTGCTCTCCCATGTCACTTGAAAATTGCACCATTTTGAGGCCAAATAACTTCCCTGTTGTTGCCTGCTTGAACGAGATTAAAATGGTCGAAACTTGCATTGTAGTTGCTGCCGCCATGACTCTGTACAGAACAACTACAAGAATCTAATTTGTTGGCACGAGTAGCAACATCAAAATCTGATTTGTGGCATTCATTTCTAGTGGATGCAGTTAAAGATCAGAAAGATCACATGAATATCAAAGAAGCGTGAAATTGATGGCGATTTTTGGCACATGTTTCCTTGTTGGACGACCGTGGTAGCTATTTTAATTTTTAATCCATAGATCACCACTTGGATTCTCCCAACGTCTTCCTCTTATTTCAATGTCTACAAAGTTTTGTTTGCACCTCTAGGAATCAACACTTATTTTCTATTTAGAAAGAAACTTTCTTTTTATAAAGAGGTACTTTATCCTATATTAAGTTCAAAGTGGGGAAGTTATTGGTATTAGATCAAGGAGGGGTTCTTGCTACATTAAAAGTTCATTTCATTTCTTGAAGACTTGTCAAATTTTGAAAGCTTGACTTCATTTAAAGGATTCGTTTGTAATATTGAAGAAAAAAGGGTGAGAATGGTACCAATTTTGTAATATTGAAACAAAGAGATTGAGTAGAGTCCAGTGCAAAACTCTCTCAAATTCCCGTTTTGATGTAACTTTTAGTGGGTCAAGGCCAATCCTCTAAAAGTACTCTTTTTGCAAAGGATCTGGAGTGTGTGGTCTCTTTGGTGCCTTGTGTCTCTCTTTCCTGTTTTTTTGAGGTTTTCTTTAGTGTGATGTTGTGGTCAATCACTTGCAAATTTGAATTCTTCAAGACAATCTACTATCACTAAACATGTCTAAGTTAATCAGTTTATTCACTAATTCAGATAAATTAGATGGCCCCCAAAATTATAAATCTCTGAAACGCCATATGCAGAATACATTGATATATAATGAGTTGTGGTAGGATATTTGTGATGGTGTTACTGCTCCTACCATGCCCATTTATGCTGCTCAATTATCTAAGTGGTAATTAAGAGATGAAAAAGCTCTTGCTTTGCTTCGATTTTCTATAACTGAACAGATGTTTGTCCATATGGAGAATTCAACTAATGCTTGGTCTGCTTAGAATAAATTTCATAGGCTTTTTGCTATTCCCGCTGCATTTCAAAAGGTTGATTTACAAATGAAATTGCTTAAGCAAAGATTAGTTGATTGTGGTGATGTGTTAGAATACAGGATAAAGAACATTTACTCGGAAATCATCAAGGGTGGCTTTCCTAAACTTGAAGACAGTTTTTTGATCTCTATTTTGATAAATGGCTTGCCTCCATCTTATAAGCACTTCTAGAAACTCTATAAATCACTGATAAGTTATCAACCACAACTTTTGATACACTTTCTGAACTATTAGCTCAACCTAGTAGATCATTTTGTAAACAAAAACAATCTAGAGATGATCTTCTTTTTACTAATGCAAATAAAACTGAAAGTTCTAGAGGAAAAGGTACACAAATTTTCGAAATCATCAAAATCGATCTTCTAATCAGGGCTTTGGTAGAGGATGTAGCAATTATAATCAACAAAATTTACAGAGTAATCAGAATCCTCCCTCTTATAATGCACAATTAGGAAGAGGCATAAATTTCAATCAAGTAGAGTGCAAAAGGTGTTTAAAGATGGGACATTTTGCATCTGATTGCTTAACTAGTAAAGACGATTACCAATGTTTAAAGCAGACTTCATATTTTAGATCAAATTCAAAATCTACATCAACTCAATATGTAGTGAATCAGGATTATCAGGATGAAGAGTGTGAATATATTTTTACAGCAGTTCAAGAGATTGATTCAGTAGCATTGGTTGATACTCAAAATCTACTAAGTGATTCTTTTGAGAATGATTGCATGTTGGATACAGGAGCTACTCAACATATGACTTATTGCAGGGATTACTTTTGGGATTATCAAGATGCTCAGTTAAATTCCATTTATTTAGTTGATGATACAATTCATATTCCTCAAGGAAAAGGTTCAGTCTTAATCTTTCCCCAAAATTGGTGAAAAATGGGTTTCCAATGTTTGGTTTGTACCTACATTTAAGAAGAATTTGTTATCCTCAGTCTCAATCTGACAAACTGGACATCAGATCATCATGCGAGATGGTTTGGTAAATATAAATTCAGAAAAGGGCACTTTAACACACTAATGACAAGATATAAAGATGGGAAGCTACTAAGGATGAAGGGCAAATTAATCTCAAAGAAAATTGATTTTGTGGGAGTAGTCAATTCAGAAATTTCTTCATTCAGATTCTGTCATTTTCAGTTTGGTCACTTAAACTTTGAGAGTTTGCTTAAACTTAAATCCCAAGATTTGGTAAAGGGTTTTCCAACTATCAAGAGAGAAAATACTAAATGTGAAGCTTCTATTTTTGGAAAGCAAAAGTGAGAATCTTTTCCAACCAACTCATGGTGAGCAACAAGGTGTTTACAATTGATTCACAGGGATATATGTGGTCCAATGGAACCTTCATTAGGTGGATGCCAGTATTTTATACTTTTCATTGATGACTACACTAGAATGACTTGGATATACTTTTTAAGGCAAAGTCTGAGGCTTTTGAAAAATTCACAGATTTTCAGCACACAGTTGAAAATGCAACTAAAGAAAAAATTGCAACTTTGAGAACAGATAATGGAGGAGAATTAACTTCAACTAAATTCAATGATTATTGTTGAGACAATGGAATCAAGAGGCAACTAACAAATTCCTATTCTCCTTAGCAGAATGGAGTTACTGAAAGGATGAATAGAATTCTCATGGGCATGGCAAGGTTTATGTAGTTTAAAGGGAGCACAAAATGTTGGGCTGAAGCAGTCTATATTGCAGTTTATCTCAGAAATCGATCACTTACATCAACTTTATATGGACAAACTCCTAATGAAGTTTGGTATGGTTTTAAGCCTAAGGTAAATCATCTTATGGTTTTTGGGTCAACATGTTATGCCTTGGTACTTAAGGAAAAGAGAACTGAGTTGGAAAATCAAAGTATGAAGTGCATTTTCATTGGATATTCTAATGAAAATAAAGGATATGGATTATCGGTAAAGATGTTATTTTTGTTGAAACTGGAAGTAAAAATTCTGATATGATCAATCAATTTCTTAGTCGTTTAGAGAAACAAACACTAAGGGTAAAGGTAAGTTAGAAAAGAAACCAAGGCAACCATATTGGTTTGAAAAAGACTTTGTTTCTTTAGAAAGTAGTTCTTCATCAAGAGCTTCTTCACATATTGACAATGAAATTTTTCCAGTATAGGATTCTTCTCCAGCTTATGATATTTCACAAAACATGTCAATTAGAGGAGCTTTACTTGGGCAAGATCAACACCATAGACCAAAGTGGGCCACACAACTTCTTAGGGAAGTACATCCTGATGAATGAAACAAAATAGGAACTAGGAGTTCCCTCAGATAACAAGATAATTTTGCATTATTAACTCAAGCTTCCATTGAACCTACTACTTTTGCTAAAGTAGTTGAACATAAAGAATGGCAGGAAGCAATGATTAATAAATATGATTTAGTACTTGCAAATCGGACTTGGAACTTAGTTGATTGTCCATCTAATGTTAGACACATAGGTTGCAAATAAGTTTATTGAATAAAGTGCAAGCCCAATGGTATAATTGACTAGTATAAAGCAAGAATCATGGCTAAGGGTTTTTTTCAATTGGAAGGAATTGATTATCAAGAAACTTTTGCACCCACAGCTAATGGAACACTATCATAATGGTTATCAATTTGGCTACACAATGGTTGGAGATTACATGAAATGGATGTCAAAAGTGCCTTCGTGAATGGTGATCTTGAAGATGTTTCCATAACTCAACCACAAGGGTTGGAAGTTGAAGAACATGAATGAAACTAGTGAAGGCTTTATATGGCTTGAAACAAGCTCTTCGAGTTTGGTATGCTAAAATGGATGATTACCTACCCAATGTGGGTTTTTCAACAAAGTGAATCAGATGATACCGTCTTTTTGAATGCAATATAAGCACTTGGCAATACTTGTAGTCTATGTTGATGACTTAATCATAATAGGAAATCATGAAGTTCATATCAAATAAGTTAAGGAAGAACTTCAAGCAAGCTTCAAAATGATAGATTTAGGGACTCTTTCATTATTATCTTGGAGTTGATGTAATTCAACATCCTAATCATATCTTCCTTAGTCAAACTAAGTATGCCACTGAATATTTAAAGAAATTTAGCATATATTGTAAACCTTCTCTTACCGCCATGGAGTAGAATTTGAAATTTTCAAAATTTGAAGGGGGGAGTTTGTAAACAGTACATGGTATAGGCAATTGATTGGAAGTCTCATTTATTTGACAAGTACTTGACCAGATCTGTCATATTTAATCAACGTACTTTCAAGGTTTATGCAATAACCAAGAGAAAGTCATTGGAATTCAGCGAAAAAGGTTCTGAGGTACATTCAAGGTACAAAAGACTTTGGCCTTCTCTACAAGGAGAACAAATTTTTACACTTGTTGGATATTCAGATGTTGATTTTGCAGGTGACATTGATGATAGAAAATCATTAATGAATTTGGGTTCAACAACAATATCTTGGAATTGCAAAAAGCAATCAATAGTTGCCAATTCTTTAGTAGAAGTAGATAAGATAAGATAAGATAAGATAAGATAATTTATTAATGTCCAACAAATGACCACAAAAGTAGGTTAATGGGACTGTGTGGTACCATGATGTCAATACAAAGTGGGAGTGCTAAGGTGGCTCTTATAAAAAGCAAGAGGTAAGACTAACCTAAAAACCAAAAAGAGCTAACTCCAAAGATGGAGAGTTAATCTAGAAAAGAAATGTACAAAGAGAGCCGATACATAAGAAAAATGAACAAGGGGAGTGGATCTGGAATCTGTGATACAAAAATGGTGAATATGTTATGGTGCACTGGAAGCACTTCTCCTAACATTCGAAGCCAATGAAGGAATCTCAAAATAGTACTCTATCTGAAGGAAGAACTGGTAGAGGAGCTATAATAGGTTTGCTGCATGGAGTGGGGAGCTTGCCATTGTGATCTGGATGCAGTCATCCGACTGTTGGAATGGGGTCGAGATTGGCCACATCATTGGTGTCGGGCAAAAGTGGAGGTGGTCCTCTGTGTCCTAACCGATTTATGGTTAGAAGCAGTGCTGTCCCTTATTGATCTCTTAGTGCCCCTAGAGGAAGGGAGCACTAGAAAGAAGGAAGAGATCCACTGAGTGGAGGCTGGCTCCAACTGTGAATGTCGCTGGACGATAAGGGAGTGAAGCCGGAGGGCCTCCTGCAAGTATAAGGATAGACATCTTTGATCGAGATATCTGAAGAAACTAGTCAAAGTTTGAAGCTTCGTGAGAAGAAGGGCCCTAAAATGACAATGGAACCACACATGAATCTTGTAGTAGATAGGGCATTGAAAGATGAAGTGCTCCCCAGTCTCAACCTCTCGAAGATGACATACCTGGCAGATCCTGTCTGATTGGTCGACCTGGTGATCTATCTCCACCTTGAGATGATGAGAACCCCACCATGAACTGACCCAAAGGAATATGGAGAGCATTTGCTCAATGGTGGAGTGTGTAATGGAATCACTAAACAATGAGACCATCACTTAGATCCATGAAATGTGTAGGATAAAAGGCCATCTTTGGATGTAACTAGCCCTGAGGGTTGATCCAAGTGACCTACATGAACTGTTTATAAAGGTCGTCTTGGGTGATTCTATTCAACTCCTACCTGGTAGGTAAGAGACGACCAGGCTCGTCCAGGGAATACCTAAATGGAGGAAGCCAGTCCATCACAATACCAATAGATGTCAAAAGGTCTGTAACCCCTACATACCAATATCTAGTGTAGCCTGAAGGGCTATCCAAGGCAATGGATTACAATGAGAGATAAGCAAAATACAGGTACTGATCTCTCCCTGTCCCTAAGTGAGCAAAGCTTTGAAGGTGTGTAGGAGTGAGACAAGATTGAACACAGTCTCAAGTCAAAGGGGCCGGGTCTCAAACTCTTAAAGTATAATGGGCTGGGGTACTATTTGTTTACATCTAATGATGTGACGAACGAGGAGGATTTGCACTCTCTCTGCTGAGGCCTAATCAGAGTCTAGTAGGAAAGGCCCCCAAACCTCTGAGCCATAGAGGACTATGGGTAGGATGAAAGTGTCCGTGAGAGACATCTTGGATGAGACATCTTGAAAATGGTGTTTGAAGCATTGTCTCTCAAGAAGGGCCAAGGATCCATATCCTTTGTTGACTCGACGCTGAAGGGCTTATTGTAGACTGAAACAAGGTCTTGTGAACTGTACCCCCAAATAGGTATAGGTGTTAGTGATCTTGATCTCCTCCCTTCTAAAAAAGAAATAAAGATCAGTGAGGAGCTTCTTCAACCCATTGAAGATCATGACCTTGGTTTTACCCACGTTGACCGTCAACTAACAAAGATTGTAGAAGAGGTCCAGGGCATCCAATTGTCTCTGCAACCCCTTCGGAGATGAGGCCAAGAGGACCACATTGTTAGTAAAGAGTAGGATAGTGATCAAGACTTGGTGGAGGAGGCACCCATCTCCGTTTTGAATGTGATCCTGTAGGAAGGACTCTAGCTTGTAGATGTAGATCCCAAATAAAGTGGGGGATAGAGCACACCCGTGCTTGACCCCAATGATACTCTAGATAAAATCGGAGACCTAGTGAGCTGTGTGAAGATGACCAAGAACCGACTCATATAATCTCATAATGGCATTTAGAAGGGTCTCGAAAATGCCAATGTCCTTGAGCCTCTAGAATAATGCCACCTTTCAAAATTATTCAAAGCAACAATAGACTTTCGAAGAGTGATGGTGTGTCTCCTTGATGATGGCCCGATGTGTAAGAATGTGATCAATGGTTTGGTTCGCTGGTCTAAATCCAACCTTTCCCCTAGCTTGGGAAGCATCGTGTGAGATTTTATGCCTATATAGAATTATTTAGGATATTGGTGAAACCAAAAATCAACAACTATTTTATTGATCAACAGTTAGTCAGCAATAAAGATGGTGAAGAATCCAATATTTCACTCAAAGACTAAGCATGTTGACACCAAGTACCACTTCATCAGATGGCTCATCATCAGAGACATCATCAAGCCTCAATTTTGTCCATCTAAAGATCAAAATTTATATATTTTACCAAGCCTCTTGGTAGAATTAAGTTCACTAAGTTCAAAATGAACTTGGTATTTGTAAAAATGAACTTTCAGATTAAAGGGGGGAATGTCAGCGACATAATCCTAAGGCTTTATAGTCTTACGTATTTTCCTAGGATTAAATGTTTTTAAGAACTAGATTATTGTTATAAGGACATCTAACTTATTATGTAAAGGACACCTATCATACTCATGTGAATATGTGATTGATTGTTCTCCTAGAATTTAGTTTAGAGTTGGGCTACATAAACTAGCTTTTTCTCAAGGTGAGGTTAAGTAGGTTTTGTAAATCTTTTTCCTTATTAATAAAAATTGTGTGTCTGAGGACACTTCTTCAACACTTCGTAAGTTTCTCTTTTTAGTACCTATTTTTATCTTCCTGATGACAGCAAGGTTTTGAGCCTCTTCTTTTCGACCTGAAATTGATTCTTTGTTCTTGCCTTGTTTCTTCTTGGAAAAAAATGTCCCAAAGATGCTCATAACTTGGGAGGGTTGCTTGAGCACAAACACCTTGAACAAATCTTCCCATACATGAGTGCATCCATCTAGTGCAATAGGTACTAATTCCTCATCTTCTATCTTTGTAGATATTGCAAAATGTAATGTACTTAACCAACATAAATAGAACACGAGCAATTTTAGGAGAACTGTAGAAAAGCAAATACAAGAGACAATGAGATTAAATGTCTAGAATATAACCCTTGTATTGATAATTTCCAAAGAGAGAGCAATGTTCACGAGTCTCTTTGAGGGGGCAACCTCCTTTGAGTAGAGTTCCAATACAATGATAGTCCTTGACAAAGCATTCCCTAACCTACTTGCTCCATAAATTGTTTCTCTCTAGAAAACTCGAACTACTTATGGCCCCATCATGAATGAGTACCAACCACTTACGAGGCCTTATTTAATAAAGATGAACCTTTTCATTGAGTAACTACTAACTATCTAATGGGCCTTATTAAAAAAGGGCAGCCCCGTATATTAATTACTAACTTCTAAGTAACCCCAAGGTAGAGAGGTTAAGGTAGGTCCTTAACATGCCCTCTGTTAGTTTTCGGGTTACTCCGAAAGTGTTTGCACCATGTTTTGGGGGTGCTTCATTAGATTTGGGGTACATGGTGTATTTTTAGCCCCCAAACAGTCCAAGATGGATTGGTGCATGAAAGATGGTTCGTGATGGATTTGTACATTGGAGGTAGCTTGTTCAATGATTAGTTGACCGTAGTTGGGCGCTTGCTTGGTATTCTTCCCTTAGGTGTTGGAGTTCTCTTGATAGTTTGGTGGACGCCTTTCATCGTGGCCACATGGAGAAGTTCACTTGCTTGCATAATGCCTTACTTGGGAGGAGAAACATTTTGCATCGTAAAGGAGGGCATCAGGCCCTAGATAGCTTGGGAATGCTTGGATTATTGTTTGGAGTTTTGGATTTGGCTTGTGGACACCTAGGCTTCGACAATGATCTTGTAGGAGGCAGCTAACCAAGTGGAGTACATTGCTTCGGAGGGTTGATGGAGTCTTTGCGGGCTTGTGATAGAGGGATGTGGACATACCTTGTGTAGCTACATCAACTTAGAGTCCTTATTGTGAATGACATCACCTTGAAGCATGTCACATGTACTTTGGAGCAGAGCGCTTCACTTGTGTTGGCCTACAAGTGGTCATTGTAGGTTGCATGTAAGGGCTTGGGCCCACATTGTATTGTTGGCATTCCTTACCTCCCATATATATAAAGGAGACAGTCCTCATTCATTATCACTGTATCTCTTCTCTTTGTACTTGTCTTCTTGGAGAGATTCCCTAGGATTCATGAGTTCATGAGGAAACCCTAGGAGAAGCTATGGAAGGGACAGAGGATGTCTTCGTTCGGAGTTTTCTCTTGTGACTGGGGTTTGTTCTTGTGGAAGAGATATTGGAGATGATCATTCATATCACTTGTGTGTTCATCCTTATTCACCCTTGAGTTGAGATGTGACTTAGAGAAGAGTTTGCACTAGTCTTCTCTCTCTCTTGGTCTTCACTTGTACTTTATCTCTCTCTCTTGGAGTTGCTAGGTTTTCTTGGTCTTCTTGGAGTATCTTAGAGGTCTAGGGTTAGGGTTTATCCCTTGGAGGTTTGTGATTAAAGTTTTGTGATAAAATCCTAGGTTATTTTTGGTGTAGAAGAAGAAGTGAAGAGGACGTCTTGCCTTGGAAGATGTGTTGGAGTTATTCTTACATATTGTAGCTCGTTGGTTGACATAGCATTTTCTTGTTTTCCCTAGCTAGGGTTTTGGTCAGCTAGTGGACTTATACTAGCCTTGAGAGAAGGCTATGACATCTACATGTACTTCATCTTGAGCATATTAATGAAGTTTTCAGCTATCTAAAACTTGTGCATTTTCCAGATTTGATTTTCAGCTATACATGTTCTTCATGCACTGTTATTTACAACTGTATATGTCTTGATGATTTGACATAAGTAAAAGGACAATTGTTTAGTGATTTGACGTCTTCATTGAGGAATCTATGCACTGTTTTGCTGCTGCTTTACCTGTTCTATTGCTTTTATAACTGCTGCAAATGATAATTTTCAGATCTAGTTTGTGTGTGATAAGTTTCCCTAGAGGGATGAAACTTATTCGAGTTGTTTGGTATCTTTTCTCCTTGGATTGTCTATAAGTTTGGGCTGTCTGAAAGTGAAATATTGTACTCTTTTTGCCGCTGTTTTATACTCTATTTCATAACAGCCATAAGGCTGAAAATTCACAAAGTTAAGATCTGGGACACCTCTAGTCAAAGTGATGAAATTTTATTTTTTGCATTAAAATCTATTTGGGGGGAAATTTCAACACCCTCCTCCTTGAAGAGCAGTGTTGCCCTCAAGGCTGGAGGTGTGGAAATTGATGTGAAATTGTTGCTGGTTCCCAAGTGGCATTGTCTGACTATGTATCCTTCCACTGGATGAGGACATTCTGAATTGTGCAATGGCGCAACTTGCATTCTCTTGCAGCCAGTACTGCCTCCGACTGCAACTGGATGGAACTCTCTTCATCAAGTTCTAGAGGGCTAGTCTGATTTTGACAATTTAACCCCACAACCTTCTTCAAACTATTACGAAAACTATACACACAAAGAAATTAAGGACACAAAGAGAGAATCGAAAGAGGCAAAAATATTCTTGTATATAAAATAAAGGGAACACTCTCTTTATACTAATGAGACGACATAAACCCTAACTGCACAAACCTTAACCGCATAAATCCTTGACCGCATGAATTTTCTTTGTTAATGATCTTTTGGATGGCCTCTTTAGATCTTGGCTCCCCTGGGCCAAGATTAGGAGGAAATTTACTTTGGCCAGTGCTGATAAATTCATATTGGATTGCATTTAGGGGCTCATTCTAGAAAATCTAGTGTTAAAGCTTGGCTTCCTAGTGCCTCGAGCTTGGTGGCATGATTACATAGGGGTGAGCCCACAACTTTCTCCAGGTATAAGCCAACCATGGGCTACAAATTGCTCTGCTACAAGCCCCTCCTTGAAGGTCGGTTGAGCAAGCTTTGGGGATTGAAATAAAAACATAAACATGGATATTTAGAATTTCATGATATTTGGAAGCTAGTCTTGGAACTTTCCATGTTGTGTCAAACCCACATTGTCCATAGTGTGGGCAAGCTGAACCCTTCAATACTTTTTCTAGTTTTGCACTCTTGCCAAGGCTGCCTACACCTGGTTTTAATCTTTATATAAATGTGCATATCATAGTAGTGAAAATAAAATGAGAAAGGAAAAGGTATCCCTTATTTGCATTTTTGTAGGTCTTCACTGAATGTTGTAGTCATCATGTTGGAATGCATACCTAGACTTTATAAAATTGAAAAATTTAACTAGATATAAACTCATTTAAGTTTACAACTTAATCTATTTGAGTTGACTCAATCTACCCAACTTGATCCACTGGCTTTAGTGACTTAATACTCAAACCATCTACCTTCCCTAGACAAGAAAACAGATAAAGAAATAGAAATGCCAAGAAGATTGTCTGCTTCAAAATATGGTATTAAAGTTCAGGCATGATATGCATATGTTATTTTTTTAATTCTTTGTGGGTTTCTCAACCTTGAATTTGTTTCCTTTTTTCAAGCATGTCTGCCATGTTTGCAATGATTCAGATGTGAGGCTTTGTTCCTATTTTGCATGTGCTCCTAACTCAAGTGATAACATGCTGGAAATTGTGGTATTTTCTTTGTTAGGCAATGCAGAAGGCAAGGGATATGTCAGAAAAGAAGAGATGCTTCATGCTTGTTTAGTTCTCAAGGTAATTATGTTTTTCTTGAACACTTATTAAGAGAACATTGAAAAATATTTTCTTCCTGTACAAGAGCACTTTCTTGCCAACAATTGAGTACTTGTTATGTATACACAGGTGCCAATTTGCAATGTCACTATTTTGGATCATTTAGAACTACAAGTGAGTCTTTGAGATATATTACCCATTTTCACCTTTTTAGTATTGGTACATTGTTAATTGAAATATACAAGTGTGCTGTGGCATCTATTAATCGTTTTAAGAGAGATTTTCAAATGTTGCTTTTGTGAACATTGTCATGGAACTATTAGGATGGATTTGACAAACCTTGGAGCCACAATTTATTGGCGGATATTATTGCACAAGAAATTAAAACTCATGATGTTGACACTGTAAGCTCATACTATCATCTTTTTGTATTGTTAGCAATCTTTGCTTGTATTTGTATTTTGTGCTTAATGTAAGGGAAATGGGAAATAATTTTATTTATTATTCGAAATTGAATGCAAAATAGAGATATACTCCCCAACCATCCCAACTAATCATGCTTGGAAGAGTATTGCTTGTGTATGAGCCTTAATTGTATTAGTGGGGGAGGTCTTCTATTGATTATAGATTACTATATTTTTTCTAGTTTTCAAAGTATTGCATATATTATGTCAACAATTGAGTTACATGTACATCAAGATCATTACCTCTACGGGCTGAAGAGTGATTAGATAAAAGCCCCCAGCATATATATACAATGAGGGCTAGCATATCTGCTTTGGCCCTGACTTGAATAATAAACATAAATAATAATAATAATAATTATGCTAATGAAACGTCAAAGGGTACACAACCATTCACCTTGTGACCAATCAATGCATATAAATATACCATCACAAGGCTCATTGTAACATCATCAATCCATTATTAATCATTTATTACTCAATAGTTATTCATTTGCATAAACACATTTGGTAATTGGTGATAAACAGGTAATGTTTATCCCATTTGGTTTATAATAATAATAATAATAATAATTAGGCTGATAAAATGTCAAGACTCAAAGGGCACACACCCATTCACCAGTATCAGTCAATGCATATAAGTATACTGTTGTGAGGGTCATTGTAACATCATCAATTCATTATCGGCAATTTATTACTATACAATTGCATAAATACATCTGTCAATCAGTGATAAATGGGAGCTGTTTATACTTTATCCTATTTTGGTATAAAGCCAAAGCCTTGGCCAATTCAAGCGTTAATCCAATCGGGCATAACAGCTACTCAAACTCCTAAAATTCATGGGAGTCTAATTCTGATTCAAACACTGCCACCATATGGCATATTGATATACCATACAACCCAGACACAACCATCCTCAGTACCTCTGTGCACACCTGTACTTTCAAAGTCCTCTGTACTGCTTGTACATAGCTCATGTGCTTGATCTATAGAACAACCATAGTAAATTAAGTTGTACATGCAACAAAAAATTTGCCATTGTACGACCTGTACACTACATAATTGCCAGTTTCGTTAAATTTTCATATGCTGCTCAGCCACCAACTTCCCTTCATTCTGTATAGCTTCCTTTTTAGCCCTCACATACGATCGTACATACAACAGTAGAAGCAAGGAAAGAACACTACAAAGGAGCATCAAGGTTTCATGTTTAGCAAACAGGTCAAAATACTTTAGAATATAATGCACACCATACAAAAGAATCTTGCCAAGGCTCAAATCGAGAGTCAAGTCAAACCCATAAAACTAGACAATGACAAAGATGATGTTGCCAAGGAAGCACACTGAATTACGGAGAATCCTATTTACCATGCTTTGAGGACAAAGCATTCCTTAAGGGGGTGGCAGTGTAATAAACATAAACATAAATATGATGATGATGATGATAATAATAATAAAAATAATTAATTATGTTAATTAGGCTAATGAAAGGTCAAAGGGCACACACTCATTCACCTTGTGACCAGTCTGTATAAGTATACCGTCAGGAGGCTCATTGTAACATTATCAATCATTTATTACTCAATATTTTATATGATTGCAAAAATACATCTGTCAACCAGTGATAAATAGGGAATATTTATCCCATTGCCCTATCTACTATGAGATCTGGGGACATTATTATTGCTTATTTCAAGATTCAAGGAATTCTCTCTCCACTTTAGTTTGGTTACCCGACTAGAGGTGCCTTGCTCTTTACATACGACAAGGGTACAATTTCAGATTTCAATCCCTAGGTGGACTGCCCAGACATGAGACTCTCAGGAGGATTATCTTCTACTTTCCGGTTGTCCTCTCTAATTAGGATCTCAAGCAGTAGACAAAGGCCTATGCTACTTCAGATTCTAGAGCACTAAGACCTGTGATATGTTCTCATTCCCACCCCGTGGGGGTCAACATCTCTCCTTGAGGATTCTGTGAAGTTGCCACTCTAGGTTGCAATGTTACAAGTCCTTACCAACAGTGAAACAAATAGACGAAATATTAGAGGTCCTTGTTAAATTTCATACATTCATAGCATAAAACATAAATGCATTACCAAGATCACTAGAAGTAAGACAAACTACAAAACAACAACACAGAGTTTACCTTGGGAAACCCAATAGGGAGAAAACCCAGCAACCTTCGTAGAGAGATGATAATTCTGAGATCAGAGTACAAATGAGAAAATGGAAAGTGTAGAAATGTTTTCCACAACTAGAAACCCTAGAATTCAACCTCCTCCTTTAGGTGATGCAAAATTCTCCTCTCCTTAGTGATGCGCACTTCACAAGCGTGAGAATGAACAAATGAGGAGCACTAACCTCATATTTATACAAGTGCTGAAACCAGAAAATCCCTTATGGGGCCGACTTGTCTTGGGGGCAATAAATATTTTATTTTTAATCTTTTTATTAATTCCTTTTGCACCCCAAGGCTTACATTGATTCTTTCATGTGTTTACATAATTGTTTACATAATGTTCTTCTCCCTTAGGAGGTATAACCAAGTACAATGATGGTACAATAAAATATAATGAATAATATCTTCCGAAGTTGTACAAAATCCAACAGTCCTAGGATTGGATGCCCTCAACTATCCACATTTACGCACAACTCCGCTTGTGTAGTCAGGCTTCCACATGGAGCTCCTTTCCCATGGCCTTAGATGCTAGGAGAGTTAGACTTCCTCGCAACTATGCTCACCTCAGGATCATACAACCTAGCCTCGACAACCTCGATCGCTCCTTGATGGTTATCATTTGACAAAGCATTGGTCATTTAACAGTGGTTGAGGACATCGAGGATGATGGTACCCTTTCTCAGCCCTCCCCCTTGCACTTGGCAGCCAGCTCCAGCTGGCCTTGACATCCTTTCTTGGCTCAACACATATGCATTGACCTCAACTTCTATCACTTTATCATTTAGCTTTCTTCCTATATTTATGCCCCCATAGTTCTTTCTACATTAGTTGCAGGAGATGCCTTCTCCCACATTGTACTTTTCTTTGTTGGATGTACTTTTCAGACCATTGACCTACTCTTGTGGTCATTTGTTGGACATTCGTAAAATGATCTTATTTTATTATCAGCACCAGATGTGACAACATTTTCTCTCTTTTCGAAAAGCATTGGAGGCCAATGCTTCTTTTGTTGTGAAGAATTTGAAAACAACACCGAAAATAGTAAATACAATTGCACAAGAATATGCTGAAGAACACACATACACATTCTATTCCGTTAATTGTCCTTTTAAAGGCATATACAATCATATGGAGATGGCCATAATCAAAGTTGACCATGTCTCTAAAGCATTAAAATAAAATTTATCAAACTCTAACAACCTACTAACTAAAATAATTATTAAGAATTCTATCCTATTCATAGTTGACAGAGTCTTTTACAAAAGAGGGTACGCTATTATTAAATTAATAGTTCTTTACTTAGATGTGCTCATAAATGTCGATGGCTTGGTTCCTATATCAATTCCTCCCTCTTTTGGTGGGAAGTGTCTCTACTTGTGGTTGACCGTTGAAGATAGGAAATTGGTTGTTGAACTCATCCTGTGTGATCCACTTAATGGCGCTACACATGTTTGAACTTGAGCTTGGGTTTGCTGCCAAAACCAAAGATTTGTGCATACTGTGGGCAACTTGGGGACTTGTTATGCAACAATAGAATAAAATCTGGGGTTGATTTCATGGAATTCATGCTCTAAGAAAAGGTCTAGAGTTCTTGGTTGCGATGAAGAGTATGTGAGATCAAACCATGCCCCCCGCCCCGCCCTAGTGCACCTTTGCATAATCAAAGAGATGCCTTGGAATGCACGTTCTATAATGGCTAGTTAGAGTATAAGTGATGCTCCATCTCAAAATTGGAATAGATAAGATGAGGGAATAAATACCATGTAGAAGAGAGTTCCATGTCTATTTATTCGCAAGTCTCTTTGTGTAAAATTAAAGATATTGTGGCAATCTTTTGTTGCTGCATTGTTACTAGTTGGCACTGTCAACAATCTCTCTATTCTTGTCAGACGTTCACGCCTCTTTTGGTTGAGAACATCCATTTCTTCTGCAAACAACAAATCCTTAACCTCGTATGCTATGGATAATGGACTTCCACCATTGCTAGCTTGCAAAGTTTTTGATAAAAGAGCCTTTTACTTCAGTCCAACGATCCAATGAGAGAAAATTAAAAAAGAGAACCCTTGTTCTTTCATATAATGTCCTTAGTGAAAGTTTTAGAACCCCAACCCGATTTCAAGTTTTCCAACTTCTCTGCATGTAGTTTAATGCCCAAACCCCAACATGCATATATTTCTCATATAAAAATTGTTTTGCTTGAAACACATGAAATTATTTTTCAACTAAATAACTCAGAAAATTAACTTTCAGCCTAGTTTTTCTTACTGAGAAAATTATAACAGCCATGCACATAAAAATTTGACACAGTATTTTTGACCAACATGGTCCAGGTCCCAGGATAAAACCCCCAAGGGAAAACCTGTTTCTGAGAGAGATTTTATTTTTTCAGGGAAATTATACAAATTACAACAGCAGTACTTATCTCTTATTTCTGCCTTGAAATGCGTGCCAGAAACACTTTGAAATCTGCTGTATGGACTGACAAAACAGCACCTTGAAAACTGTGCCTGTATGGCCTAAAATGTGCGAACTGTACAGACAAGTACAGTGCGGTCTGCTTAAATTTTCTGTGCCTCGAAATCTGTGCACTGTTACAGATTCTCTCTGCCTCGAAATTCACGCCCTGTATGGTCTGACAGCAACAATTAATGCTGTACCTTTCCTCGAAAATCGTGCCAAACGATTGCCTCGATTTCTGTGCAGATGTATGGCCTAGTAAAGTACGGACTGTCCTTGATTTCTGTGCAAAACCTCTTGCTGTCAATGCCTCGTGTTGTCACCAGATCTGTCCCACAAAATTTTTGGATTCCGGCAGCATGGATGTAAAGTCTACTAGCATTTTTGTGCAGGTCATGAATGTTCCAGTTAGCCTGGCAATGTCATATGCAAAGTTAGCTGGACTTCATCCCATTTATGGACTTTATTCTGGTTTTGTTCCTGTATTTGCTTATGCAATCTTTGTCTCATCAAGGCAACTTACCATTGGAACTGTAGCATTGGTTTCACTTTTGTTTTCTAACACCTTATCCAGTATTGTTGATTCAACTGATGAATTATATACAGAGCTTGCAATACTGTTAGTTCTTCTAGTTGGCATCTTGGAGTATGTAATGGGAATTCTCAGGCTTGGGTGGCTTATTCGTTTTATAAGTCATGCTGTCATTTCAGGTTTCACCACAGCTTCAGCTATAGTTATTGTCCTGTCACATGCAAAATATTTTCTAGGATACAGCATCACTCGAACCAGCAAAATAATACCACTGGTTAAAATCATAGTTGCAGGTGCTGACAAGTTTTCATGGCCTTCATTTGTTATGGGTTCTATAATGCTGACCATCCTTCTGACAATGAAGCAGCTTAAAACAGTTATTATGGGAGTGATAATTCTCTGCACTCTTCAATTTTTGACACATCTTCTTACAGATATACCTCAATGCACTCTGTCGGCAATTGTGGTATTAGCTGTCATGGGCTGATTGATTATGAAGAGGCTATCTTTCTTTGGCGTATTGATAAAAGAGATTTCCTTTTATGGGTTGCTACAAGTATTACCACACTATTCCTTGGCAATGAGATTGGAGTACTTGTTGGAGTTAGTGCATCTCTTGCATTTGCGATACATGAATCAGCAAATCCACATGTCGCTGTACTAGGTCGTCTTCCTGGCACCACAGTGTATAGAAACATCAAGCAGTACCCAGAGGCCTATACATACAAAAAGATTGTGGTTGTTCGCATTGATGCACCTATCTATTTTGCAAATATAAGAGAGATATAAAGTTGGCTTTGATGGGACAAGAAATTTTGTTCTATGTTGTCATCGAGATGGCCCCGGTCACCTATGTTGACTCTGTTAATTTTTAGTGCAGCTGCGAGATCCATTCTCAGAGAGAATGGTACCCTAGTCAGTTAACTAGGGTTCCTGGTCAAGTTAACCAGGCAGAGTAATGAGTAAGACTCTAGAAGGTACCCTAGGGCCCCTAGTTGTTTCCTGGGGTTCTTGGTCGAGGACCAAGCAGGTTGATGCCATGGCAAAGTCCCTAGCATGTGGCTAGGGCCCCTATTTGTCTCTAGGGTATTCTGGTCTAGAACCAGACGGTTTCTTGGTCATGATGACCAAGCAGATCCTGCAGGTTGAGACAGAGACTTCCTAGGTCCTGCAGATGGTTGATCAACATTCAGCCTAGGACTGAATGCTCAGCTTGAGGCTGAGGACCATTCTCTGGGAGAATGGAGATCCTGGTCATGGACCAGATGGTTGATCAACATGTCCCAGTCTAGGACTGAGGCTCAACCTTGAGCTGAAAGCCATTGATTGAGAATGGAAGATATTGTTGTCCCCTCTCCTAATCGGTTATTGCTAGGTTGCTTCTCAAGGGACTGGCCACCCCTTGACGATGTCCCTAGTATCTAACTCTTAGGAGCAGTATTAAGGACAAAAGGATTGTACCATCCGTTTGGATCTTCTCCCTTATACAGTGATGAAAATATATATAAACTATGTATCTTGAGAGAGAGAAATGTCTTTGGTCCTATTTGATTGCTTGTCCACTTTGATTTTGTGGTTGTTGACTCATGGTCCTATTCTTACTTGGTCCTAACACTCTCACCTGTGTGCACATTTGACTATGATGACTCCTACCGTATGGAGTATTTTTACCTAAGGGTATATTAAGGACCATCTATTATTATAGTTATCTTATGTTTTGTCCCACTTATGGTTTTGATCTTTTTACCTTTTGTTGGACCTTTACTTTATGGTAAACCTATTAAATAATTATTTTTTCCTTATTAATTTTTTATTAATAAAGACTTTATGTTTTTATTATTTTAATAAAGACCCTTGGACCTCTTGGTACTTTATCTTTTTACCTTCTTATTATTTTATTTATTTTTATTTTTATTTATCTTATTCTTTTTATTATTTATTCCTATTTTTTATCCTAAGTTTTTTTTATATTATTATCTACTTTATTTTAATCCTAAGTTCTCTAACTTTAAAACCATATATAAACCTTTGCTCCAAACTAACTAATCGTGAACTTACACTTCACGTGCTCACTTCTCCTCCGGTCATTTGTTTTTGGTCTTCTCTTCTACGGATTTGACGAGGATGATACAACCTACACATGTTTATTTTCTGCCCCACGCCACTCTAATCACGTGGATGATACAACCGCTTTTCTTTTCCTCCTTCATGGATTTGACAGGTTGATTCACGGCCTCACTCCTCTCGCGGCTTCTCCATTCACGGGTTTATCCCTCCTCGGCCGTCTCATGGGTTTAGCTCTGCATTTGATTTTATTTGTCTCACGGTTGATTACCTTCACGGCTGTCTCTCACGAGTTCACCCTTCACATCGTTGTCTCTCATGCTGATCACTCTCACGGCTGCCTCTTCCCTTCATGGTTTCACTCTCGGTTTCACCCTTCACGGCTTCACGGCTGTCTTACAAGCTTTCACAAGTTTATCTCTGCATTTTTTATTATTTGGGTCTGTCTCGCTAATTTGATCTCTTCACGGTGATCTCTGCTATTTTCTTTCTTTCTCAGATCTGTCTATGAATGTTTATGGACCCATCTTATCTCTATGATTTACTTCAGCTGTGATTGACTTGTCTCTGTCTGTGTGAGTTCTTATGTGTGGGAATTACTTACGTGCTTGACGTTCGAAGTCTGCTGCACCTATGTGTTTCTTTTATCCCTGTCATTTGCTTATTGATTGAAGAACTTGAGATCTGTTTATTTTTTACCTGAACCTTTTCTCTCTCTCAAGGTATGTATATGGTTTAACCAGTTTGACTTGTCCTTTCAGTGACAAGATCAAACTCAGAACTATCTGAGTATAAGTTGGATCCAAATGTTGGTTTTAATTCTTTAATGAAGTACATGGTTATTTTACTGTCACTGTTATTTGAGATTCATTTTATTTTTTATGAACTTAGCATTTGATGATTCTTGAGGACCAACATTAATGCAGTGACCAAATGGAGCATTAAGTTGAAAGAGATGAAATTTATGTTATTTCTGTTTTAACTCAGTTTAAATTTAATTAAGCAGTACATTTGTTTACATGTTCTTGTATCAAGCTTTTTATATGCGATAAAACGTACATAACCTGTAATTTTGACAGACTCTAGTGCTGCCTGAGCTTTGAAGGAGCTCTATCAGGAATACAAAGCACGCAACATTCAGATGGCTCTCTCCAATCCTAACCGAGAACTACTCTCAACACTTGCCATGTCCAGGTCCTTGAACTCATTGGGAAGCGGATGGAGGCATTTGTGATTTTATTTTTGATAAAGATGCTATTGGAGACTATTCAGGGAGATTGTCCAAATTCAAGACATTTCCGTGTCAATCACCCGCTAGCTCAGGTTTATGAAGACTGGTGTCAATTGTGAATAAAACTAATAAATGATGCAAATGGCAGATGTTTTATGTTCAATATACAAGATCAGCAGTTAACTAAAAGTTAAAGATTCCCGGGATGGTATTGATCATTTCTGCACAGGAAATCAATCGGTGGCAGAGTATTACAAGGGAAGAAGACTAGATTCGCTTCTTTAGGCATGATGTGGGATTCCAATTCTAATTTATGCATAGTTAATAGACAGGTAGCAGTCCAGGAAATTTCATCAAAAGGCATCTCACTCCAGTGGTCTCACGATTCCTTGTGACAATTAAAGATTGCTTCTATATTTAGTTGGTTGTTAAATCTTATCTCGAGAAGCTAGTAATAGCTCAGAAATTGTAATCATTATAAATTTCATAATTGATAGTGCAGAAGGAGGAGGTTCCAGCCAAGAGGGCTGAGAGTGTATTAGGAATGTAGAGATCTGACTGCTACCAATATTTTGCAGGCATGTATTTCATTTCCTAGGTTTATAAAAGATGCTTTGAAGTGATTATATGCGATTGAGCTAGTTTGTTTAATATTTTGAAATGATAAATGCCATCTTTTATTCAAATTCTTTCCCTTGGATTCTTATGAATAATCTGTAGGTTTGTCAACGATCTGATAAACTTGTTCATCCCTTATATAAGTTCATTCTTGTATCTTTGTAGCCTTGTTATTATGTTTATACAATGTTTAGTAATCCTGAGTATGTTAGCCTAATCTCTGTTATACTGATATATTTCTAAGTTTATCAACCTGGTTATCCATTGAATAGTTTTAGGATTTCCTAGACTTTGAGCCTTAGCAGTCAAGGTGCAAACTCTAGTGATAACACCTCGATTTCTGTGCGAGTGTTCTAGAAATTCGTGCTAACTTACTTAGAAATCGTGCCCATCTCAAGCTCTTGATTTCTCTGCAAAATTTTTCTCAATCTGTCCTCTAGGTCAAATTCTCTCAAACCCCTCTCTCTTGCTCCTCTCCAAAAACTCTCTCTTGGAAATGTGAACAATGAATCAGGTTTGCCTTCCCCAGGCCTTTTTGTTCATGGCAACTTCTCATCTTCATTCAATGGCCAAGATTAGATTAGATCAAAGGCTCTCAATAAATGCTTATTAAAATAATTATTAAATGATATTTAGTGCACATCTAAGAAATCGGATTCGTCCAAAACCCCCCTTGTGTCCCGTGGGGGTCGAATCAGACACGACACAATATGAAATCGTGTCCGATTCGACTTTTGGTCATGTTCGAAATCGGGACAAGACCAAAAGTCGAATCGGACACGATTTCACATTGTGTCCCTGACTGTCGGATTCGTGTCCCGAAAACAGCACACACTTTTTGCGGAAAAGTGCACACGGGTTTAGTTTAAAACCGTTTTTGACTTTCTTTATGTCATTTGCAAGTAAGGAGAAGGTTGAGAGTGGCTTTTATGTGCAGGTGAAGGAGATTTGAAAGAGATTTGAAGGCTATCCAAGGGAATCCAAGTGCATTGGGGGTGGATTTGTGGAGAGGATTGCAATCTCAACCATCAAACAAGAAAGGGAATGTCTCAATCAGCTAGGGCAGGAGCTAAGGGGCGAAGGAAAGGGAGAAATGCACCATCTAGTGCCTCCCCTCCTATTCCTCCAAGCACAAGCGGTTCTCCTCCTCCTTTAAGTGCTCCGTCTGCTGCTAGTCTAGCTCATGCTCCATTTAACCCTGTTTTAGCAAAACAACAAGCCCAAGAAAAAAAATACCCTTTGTGGAAGTATGTGACGAGGAAAGATGGGCCTGGGGCAAAGCTTGGTGGGGGAGGCAATGTGTCTTAGAGATGCAATTTTTGCAAGAATGAGTTCAAGAGCACATATTTCCGGGTTAAGGGCCATTTGTTGGCCCTTCCTTTTTGTGGGATTTTTTCATGCAAAGCGGTGAGTGTTAACCAAAGGAGGGATATGGAAAGAGAGGATCATGTTGGCTTAGGGAAGGTGGTAGCAACAAGCAAGAAAAAAGAGGATGATCCTCTTCCATTCTTGAGGAAGTCCTCTAGCACCAAGCCTCCATTTCCACCTAGCATTCATGGGAGTGGAGATACTTATCAAACAAGAAAGAGGCAATCTACAAGTGGTCCAATGGATAGGATTTTCCAACAAGAGGCACAAGAAGAGGTGGACCTTACCATTGCATTTTTCTTCTACCTCAACTTCATCTCATTCAATGTTGCACAGTCACCATTGTTTATTGAGATGTGTAAAAGTATCCTGGAACGAGCTCCAAGTGGTTATGTGCCTCCTGGTTCAGAGAAGCAAAGAAGGAGGTAGATAAAATTCTTGAGCCAATTTGAACAACATGGCCCTCATCCGGTGTGAGTATTGTTTCTAATGGATGGACGGATCTAGCACACAATCTACTCATCAATTTCATGGTATCTTCCCAAAATGGACCGGTGTTCTTGAAAGCGGTGGATGCTCTTGGGAAATACAAGGATGCACAGTATATGGGTGATTAATTCATCAAAACCATTGAAGAAGTAGGTGTTGATTCTTGTGTACAAATCATCACGGACAATGCACCTGTTTGCAAGGCTGCTGGCATGATTGTGGAAGCTAAATATACACAGGTATGTTCATTTTGGACACCTTTCATTTCTAATTTGCTCATTTTTTGAATTTGGTCATTGCAATGTTAGTGTTGTAGAGTCATTTATACATGCTTTTATTGCTCTTACAGGTTTTTTGGACACCTTGCATTGTCCATTCCTTGAATTTAGCACTAAAATCCATTGCTTCAGATGTGACATGGATTGGCAACCTTATTGAGAATGCATGCCATATCCGTAACTTTGTACAAAACCACACAAATGCCCTCACCATCTACAAAGAGTACACACAGCTTTCATTGCTGAAGATTGCAAATACTCGGTTTGCTTCCTCATTCATCGTGCTCAAGAGGTTGAGGGAGGTCAAAACCGCTCTTGGTCCATGGTGATTTCAGAGTTTTGGTCTTTTTGGAGAAAGACAAATCAGATTGCTTCACAAAAGGGGAAGGACACGGTGTTAGATGATGGTTGGTGGGACACGACAGATCTTAGCATTAAGATCATGGAGCCAATCATTTCTTTGTTGCGGTTTGTAGACATGGACCAACCCATCCTAGCAGATTTTTATGAGGGGTGGGATTCCATGATTGAGTCCATGAGGTCCATTGTCATGGAGAATGAGTGTCCCGAGTATGGGACATCGACAGAGAACTTATGGACCATGATTCAGGACATACTTATCTCCAGGTGGGATAAGAATTGCACACCTTTGCATTGCTTGGCCTACTCCTTGAACCCGAAGTTCTACACTTAGGAGTGGCTCACTGGTGCACCGGGGCCCTCACACAGAGTCCCTCCTCACATGGATGCAGAGATTGCACATGGGAGGAAGATAGCACTTAGACGGCTATTTCAGGATAGAGACCTACTTGAGGAGGTGGAGGAGGGCTTTGTAGATTTTTCCACTGGCACTGGGATATTTGGAGGCTATGATGTGCTTAGAGACAAGGGGGTTAAGAAACTGTATGTTTGGTGGGCAACTCATGGGGCAACATGCCCTATTTTACAGAAGTTAGCCTTGAGGGTCATCTCGCAAGTTACATCATCCTCTTGTTGTGAGAGGAATTGGAGCACATATGGGAACTTGTACAGTGTGAAGAAGAGCAGGCTTGAGTAGTCCAGGGTAGAGTCGATGGTGTATGTGCTAGTGAAGCATGACTCGGCCAAGACTCGTGGGTACTCGCGAGTCTGCCCGAGTCAGACTCGAAAACGAGTAACCGGCCCATACTCGTGGATAGACTCGCCAACTCAACAAACTTGGGAGACTCGCCCATAATCGATCCTTACTCGGTCGGACTCGCCCAAGACTCGGCGTTTGTTCTAATGGTCGTCGTTTGCATTCCGGTGGTCGTGTGATGGCGGCTGTATTTTAACCTTTATTTTTTATATACCTATAGTTTATTTATTTAACTCTGTTATTTTTCCGCTTCTTTTATGTTTACATGCACACCTCCGTTAGCTATTGAGAGGAACGAATCCACAGAACTTGCTAAATGAAGTGGTTCGTTTCCAGTAAGATATTCCCACCTTTTCACACCATTTCCTTTAAATATAATAGAGGGCCCCAGTTACTTAAAAGTTAAAACCTTCAGACCATCCTGATAAGGACGGGAATATGAGTGAGGTATGAGGAAACGGAACCCACTAGCTCACCTCACATATAAATGTTTCGGCAAGGGAAAAGCTCGCGGACCTTCATCAGTTGCTCAGTCGAGTGAAGTTGCTGTCGTGGAGCACGAACTGTTCTTCGTTTTTTTTTGTTTTTATTTATTTAATTATTTATGCTGTCGTGGAGGACAAACTGTTCTTTTTCTTTTTTTTTTAATTATTTATGTATGTTATAAAACATAAATTATATAAATATATATATTTTATTTATGTTATAAAGTTTAACTATATTGTATAACTATATGTATTGTTTTTATTTTATTTAATCTCTTATATATTATATATATTTTTTATTTTATTTATTTTAAATTTTTATTAATGTTGTATATTTTATATTTATTTATTTTGTTATTTTTTATTGTTTTTATTTTATTTATGTTATATATTTTGATTTTATTTAATTTCTCTTATATATTATATATATTTTTTCTTTTATTTATTTTAAATTTTTATTTATGTTGTATATTTTATATTTATTTTATTTTGTTATTTTTTGTTTTATAGCATATGGATTGGAAATGCTTTTAACCTTCTCTATTTTGTACCCAAAATGTACAATATTTTAAATTTTTTTCCTATTGCCGAGTCTGTCCCGAGTCTTTTCCGAGTTTTCCCCGAGTCTACGAGTCATATGCTAGCCAAGTATTTGCCGAGTCTGAGTCGTGCAACATTGGTATGTGCACTCCAACCTTCGTCTTATTTACAGGAAGAGGGAGGAGTGGGTGAAGGGAAAGGCAAAGATGTGGGATGTCTTTCCTGATGATATGTGTTTGGACAACAGTACTGAGTTGGCATTAGCGAACATGGATCTTAATGATCCAGTGCTAGAGCTGGTCACTTTTGATGATGGTGATCGTATGGAGGGGTCATCCTCCACAGTAGCAGATGGAGATCGTCAGATGGGCAGAGAGGAGGAGGAGGAGGATGAGGGCAGTGCCAGTGATGAGTTTGTTGATTCAGGCATGGAGGAGGACTATTGACATATGGTATTCTTCCATCTTGATCCACCCCTTTTTGTATTTACTATTAGTCTATTTGGCATTTGCTAGTGCCTAGTGGCATTCCGACATATATGTATGCATTTTGATTTTGATGACTTAATGAGAAATATGGTTCCAACATGCATCTATGTGTCTCATTGTGATTTGTGAATGACAAATGTGTTGTGAATTGTGATTTGTGAATGACAAATGTGTAATCATTAATGTGTTTTGATTCTAATTTCTATTGAATATTTGTAAATGTTCTAGTTTCTAAAGATTTTTGGATCTATATGTCTATATTTTTAAATTTTAATATATTTTTAAAAATATATATATGTATATAAAATGTGTCCTTCGTGTCTTGATTCTGGGAGTCACTGTGTCCGTGTCGGACACTCGTATTTTCGTGTCCTTCATGTCCCGTGTCCTCATGTTAGGTGACTTAGGTGCACATGTATCATTTAATTAAGTGAGAACTGTTATCACATCTATGTTAGCTGGAGCTACCATACTGTTGACTGTGCGGCCGAGGATCGCACAGTAATTTCTTTTCTAGATTAGAGATCCGATGCCTTCAGAGGAGGCACACAGTTTTGTTCAAATTGCCTCGAGTAGATGTATCAGAGGGGGCAGATGGTTGTACAGTGGTCCAGACATGTTACTTAGCATTTACCGCAGGGTCACCCTTCCATGCCAGGCTTTGATATGAGCCCATTGAGACAGTTGCCTAGTCTTGTTTTGATTGAGACTATCACAGAGTATTGCCCGTTTACTATTTGTGCCCGGATTCAGCAGAGATCCAGTTCAGAGACAGCCTCAACAACAAGTATATGGTGCGATAGGTATTGCATTTGATGTATATTGCTCATGATTGTTGCTTAGACTTGTTTATACATGATAGTACACTAACTCTACATATGATGATTGATTTGGTGATCTAGCTATTGTTATGATATATGATTGGGCCCTTGGTGATGTCAGTCCACCCCTTCCTAGTAGGCTCCTGTATATGCACACCGGGTCACACCCCTACTCTTAGTATAGACTTGGTCACTTAGTCCCCCTAGGCAGCTGATTTTGGATCCACTTTCACTTTCTCCATCCATCCGACTCATCCATGATGGTCTTTCTCGACTTGGATTCCGATTTATGACCTTGAGGATCCCCTTCCTCACTGATCTCTGAGTATGCCATGATTCCCTGTCTATTGTGCCTCAGCTCTTTAGTGTGTGAGATGCACTCTCAAACCTGGGATTTGCTCCTATTGGTTGCCCCCGATGTTGCAATGTAGTTAGGATTGTGTAGCCTCACCGGGTGTTCCCCATTGGTCATCGAAGCATGTATTGCTCACCCCCATTACTTTGCAGTATGAGCACCATGTTTATATCTATTGAGATATGTATGTAGCCCAAAAGGGCCTGATGTAAATTGAAGAAATGAAGAAATGTAAAGCAAGCCAAAAAGGCTTTTTGTAAATGTAAATCTAGCCAAAAAGGGCTAAGTATGAAACTCATTGTAAAATCCATGCAATGTGTTTGTAAACACACATGGACATAGGTCAGTTGTACATGTCAGCATTTGTAGTGGTTATTTCCTCACCTAGTCCTGCGGGGCAAGGAGGTGAGAGGGAGCAAGGGACAAGCTCAAGATTGTCCCCTAGAGTCTCAAGTTACGGTTTGGCGGACACCCAGTTTGGCGGCTCTAGAAAAGAACCTCACTGAGTCTTTGGGCACGGATGTGAGTTGTGAGATACTTGTTAGATGACCAGTGGTGGTTTCCCTGCACTATACCCATTTGTGAGGCACCGCCCTTCCCCGTGTTTTGTCATGGTATACTTATCTCAGTGGACCCTACTTTCCCGAGTTATCCGAGAGGTCACATGATCTTTATCCTTGTCATCCCTCATCCTTCACCATGTATTCCACATCACCCAAAGTCAGCTAGGTGGTCAAGTCTATAGGTTGTGCATAGCAGTTGAGTCTTTTGGATGTGGTGGGCCCACTTCACTTGGGGCCTTGTATTTTTCCGAGATTTAATGCAATTTTTGATCACCATATTATTGTCATATTGTTTAGTAATGTACTAACTTGTATAAGGAAGCCTTTCACTTCATGATTGCATACAGGTATTCAGCTAGCACCATTGTTGACCAGATTTGACTTGGTCAAACTAGGTTGACTAGGCCAAAAATGGGCTCGAAAAAATGTTGCCACCGGAATTTCGATTTTGGTCAATTATTATCTACAGGGACCCATATGAGCTTCCAAGTGACAGAATGCAAAAAGATTGAGGTGTTTGTGAGATTTTTAATTATTATTGGTCATTAATGACCTGTTTTAATTAAAAATCATGGATTTTGGGAAAATAATGCCCAAGTGATGGATTGGGGTCGTTCGAGTGATCATTCCTACTATTTTTGGGGTCCACGATCACATTGCGGCAGACGGTTCTGCAATCCGGGCACTCTAGGTGGGTCAAAAGCCCAAATTACATCTTCAGCAATAAAAACCAGCAATAAAATACATGGAAAATCAAAAATTGACAAAGGCAACTATAGCAAAGGGAAAAAATTAAAGGCTGGCTAATTCAAGGGTGATTTCTAAGGTAATGTTGGTAATGTTTGGACATCTATTATGTGTTGTGGGTCCCTCTATTTGTCTAGCTCACCATGTGGGACGAATTTGCCCATGGGGGGCTTTTTTCCACTTAGCAAAAATCAAAATTTTGGTGTTTTATTGTATTTCGACCATAGTGTATTGGTATGGGGGGCTAAAACAGCCCATAGGCACCCCCCAACCACTATTGTATTGATTTTATGGGCCCCACTCTCCACTTGGGCGTTTTTGAGGGTAACTCGCCCCCCCTCTAGAGCCATTCTCCTCCATCGATTTGGCACTTGAGAGAGTGCATCTCAGCCATCGATTTTTGGAGGGAATTAGGGTTTTGTTGGGAGCATTCTCTACTTAAGAGAGAAGCTCTCCCATTGTTACTCTTCTTGGCTTTCTAGAGACTTGACATTGAGATTATAGAGAGACATTTTTATTGAGTTACTTGTGATTTTGGAGTGGGATTCTTCTTGTGTTGATTGAGATCATATTTCTGATGCATTGCTGAGTTGATTGTGGTATCCCTATCTCTCCTTGAGCATTTCGATTTGCAGGTGAAGCTGGCCACTGGAGGAAAATGCAGCACTTGAGTTAGCAGCTCCTTGCTAGCGTTTCTCTTCGGGATTTTAACAGGGAAGTGAATTTGCATTTGTTGTTATTTACTTTTCTCATCATTTTGTCACTCATTTGCTGGTTTATTTTTGTCATTTGCTATAGATACTGATTTTTATCTCTCTGTGGCAGGTACAAAAACGCACTGGCTCACTGGCTGCTTCAAAACGCTAAGGGGGAAAACGCACTCTAGCTCAACACTTGATCTTCGGGGTTTGTCTTCAGCACGGGGATATCTTCATATTCACTATCTAGGTACAAGATTTCTTCTTGTTTCTCATAATCTCTCTTTCACTGTTGATGTTAAGCTGCAACCACTAAATAAAACCCTAAAAAACAATAACTAAAATTCCAGCCGTAGAAAATTCATTTTTATTGCAAAACCGCCTTTTATTTGTGCTTAAACGTATAAATCTTAAGTTTCATTAATTTTCGACTCCATTAACCCACACTTTAGGCACTGGTCTACCTGGCAAAAACGCCCCACCTAGGGCGTTTTTCTCTCTTGCTGGTTTGGGTCACTTTGGGGTTCTGGGTACTCTTGATTTTGTTTTGTCTCGCCATTTTATTACTAGAAATCAAGTTTCCATTTGCTAGAAGTCATTTTAATCACGTTTTACTCGCTGCCCTAGGTCCATTTCTGCACTACTTAACTCTCTTCCCTGGGCAGATAGTCTATCTTTCAACTTCTAGCTTAACGTTTGTCCCTCGCTTGTTCCCAACCACAAACACTAATCCTATCTCATTTGATACATCTTATTCGATCATTGGTTGCGTTTCGCGATTATACTTATTCTATACCCGCGTCCAATCAGTGGCTGAGATTAAGCTTAGGACCCAGTTGCACTCATCTCTTATCACTTACTTGCTTACATTCAGAGATTAGAGTGTGTCTTTGTCTCTCAACCGTAATTGGTTGAGCGGGGTCTCCCCCTTGACTTGGCTTTGCGCTTCGTCTAAAGTGACTGTAGCCTTGTCCGGTGTGACTTTTGTCCCTTGGATAGAGGACCTGGCTACTGTTGGTTACACCTTCCTAGTTGCTCATCCTCTACCATCCCTATTGGGACATCTCTCTTTAGCAACTAGAGTTTGTGTGATAACAAGAACCTTTTAATTTATCACTCACTTGATCAATCTCCATGTCAGATCCTCTGCCTTTCCTGATAGCTATCTCTTCTTCAAAGGATACATCCCTGCTGGCTTTGATTTTGATCTGCCTCAATCCTGGAATGTAAGTTTTGTATGCCTTTGAAGACTTTACTATATCCCACGAAAGTTCCCTTCTCGCCTGAATGTTCTCGTTTGTTTGCATGACTTCCATCTAACTGCATTGTCTAGGAGTCATCCTTCTAGTCTGAGAGTCATACTCCTAGAAGCTTCCTGTTGAACATCAACAGGATTCATGTGTCCATACTGGAACAAGTCTCATCATCCTTCTCTTGTAGGCCATATCATATGGTCTTTTCCCTACAAGTCAAATCCCGTCTGATGATTAGTGACATTGCATAATTAAATTTAACCAATTTCTATTTGTATGCAAAGACAATAGTTTACACTAGGCATCTTGGCTAATGCTTCAAGACAACAATCATAAACATGTCTCCCAAACACATATGGTAACTATCTAGATGTCTGCTATCTCCACTAGAACATGCCATCAAGAGTGTGCACTACTCTAAGCATGTAAGAAGGATATATCATTTAAACTAGCTCCATCAGGTGTTCATGGAATGCATAACAAATACAACAAGCGCCTATGGTACATCAATAAGTAAGCTATATCAAATGCTCAACACACTTCCTGATAGATTTGCATATAATTTGATATGTATAAGACAAAACAGATCTATGTGAGCAATAAAACCAAATACTTATCTTTTATTGTTTTTGTGGGTGGGCTCCCACTGCCTTCTTGTGGGAACAATCATGAGAGACCTATGTTCTTCATTTTCTTGCTGGGAGCCCATCGCAGTCTGGATCTTCATATCACCACTTCAACATAGGAAGCACTAGAAGAAGAACTCCAAACGATCATCATTCCTTGACTTCTTGTGAGGAGTGTCTTCATCAACATCAGCAGTTGAGGCTTCATGCTTCCTTTTGTTTGAACTTCAACAATCACTGGCATAATGGCCATATGTCTTGCACCTATAGCATTGTATCTGCGATAAATCCTTCTTCTTCTTCTTCTTCTGACCTGGAGGAGGACTTGATCTCCTATCTTGGTGCTTGTGATTGTAAAACTTTCTTCCTCTTCCCTTGCCTTTCTTGGCATGGGACATGAATGCTTGATTCTCCTAAGGTTGAGTGCCATGAAGTCTCTGCCTTGTTGCTATCCTTGTTTCTTCCTGAGTGCAATCTGCCCATAACTTGTCAAATTTGAGCATCTTGGTTCCACTGCTTATACTTTGAATGAATGAATCCCAAGATGGTGGGAGACCATTTAGAGTGGTAATGACAAGCTCCTTATCATCAATGGTGTCTCCACTGGTACTAAGATTGTCCCTTAGTTCTGTGATCCTCATGAAGTATGAGGCTATTGATTTTGACTTGGACATCTTCATATTCGATAGCTGGTTCCTCAATGTGAGGGTCACATTGTTACTATTATGTTCAAATAGCTTCTTTAGGGTTTTGAACATCTTTCTAGTAGTCTTCTTTCCTGAGATTTGAGGAACCAAGTGGTCTCTAACTGAGTCCACCAAGATCCTTTTTGCTCTGGCATTATTCTTCCTCTAGTGAGATTTGTCTTCTTCAGCTTCTGGTTCTGGGACCTTCTCATTGACAAACTGCAAGAGATCATTTTCTTCTAGTAAGAGAAGAACCCTAGACTTCCAAGAGATGAAGTTGGAAGCCCCTTCCAGACGATCTTCAACCTTCATTCCCTTCCAGACGATCTTCAACCTTCATTCCAGTCATCTTGACTGCAGATCTGAAGCAAAAACCCTAGAGGAGCTAGGTTAAAAATGAAAGTTGAATTCTTGAGAAACTGACTCCACAGGAGGATGCACCTTAGCAAGGCGAGTTGAGGAAAGGTAGGGTTGAGCCAAATCTGTGGAGGGAGTGGGTCAAAACCCGAAACGCTAATTTCTGCAATAACTATAGTTGCAAAATTAGGTCAAAATTGAAACTTCTTAGAATTGATTCTGCCTTCACGAAAAGATGCACCCTTCCTAGAGCGAAGTTTCCAAGGTGCTTTTTTTGCCAAAATGATGAGTGAAGGCCTCGAAATATGAAACCCTAGCTTCCGACAATGACTTCTTCTAGTACTGCTCTGAAACCATGTTAGTTTTTTTCCATACAACTATAGCATTATAATTCAATTGCATAAGATCAATAGGATCACTAGAAGAAAGACAAAGCATAGAAACAAAGAATACAGGAATTTATCCTAGGAAACCCAATAGGGAGAAAACCCAGCAACCTTCGTATAGAGATGAACAATTCTGAGAACAGAGTACAATGATGAGAAAGAAAAGTGGAAGAACTTTCCATGTAGAAACCCCAAAATATCTTCTCCTAGCTGCAAGTGCGAGCTCCTCTCGAAGTGATGCGAACTTGTTGTGATGAGTGAGTGACCAAATGAGGTGAACTACCTCTCTATTTATACATGTGCCAAATTGGCTTTTTCCTCAACAGGGTCAAGTTGTCAAACTGTCTGGGCCGACTAGTCTTGGGAAAATATAAAAATGCTTTTAATAATTCTTTTTCTTTACTTAATTTTCTCCCCGAGGTTTACATTGATTCTTTCAAGGGTTTACATAATTAATTACATCAAATCCATCTCTCGTAGGAGGTACAAATAATTACAATAAAATATAATAAGAATAACTTCCGAAGTTGCACAAATTCCACATCTTCAACCATCATCCCCCCTATACCCTTGTCTTGGCACACATTTATAACAATACAAGGGAGTCCTTCAAAAGGAATTAGATAACATCATATCCCGAGGTTTACAGATACATGCGATCGCACACACCCTAATTGGAGTGCATTATGAAAACAAAACTCAAAACAGTTATCATATCTTTGTACTCGTGCACAATTCTGTTGGCTTGAACACGATCAATAGGGGTTGAATCTTCTTCCCTTAATTCGCTCCTATGATTTCAGGACACTTATGCATGAAATCGTTACCTTTGCCAACTAGAATTTCACGGTTGTTGCTGATTTGGAAGTTACTTCTGTGTTGACTGCCCTGAGTTGACCCGAACATTAACCACGCTCTCTTGATACCTTGGATGAGTGTCTTCGATATCTGGAAGGTACTTGATCATCCTTAGGATTCTTGGAACATCCTCCAATTGATCGATTTGGATTAGGCTTTGCACTCCTATGCAAACCAATGACAACTACAGGAACTTGAGTTTCTTTTAACAAGTGATAGTCAACATCTTTAAAAATGGCTTTAATATTATTTTAGGCATCCAACATCAAGAAACAATGCTAAAAAAACCTTATTACCTAGAATAAGCTTGAGTGATGTACCTTGCAAAACTCATATATCTTTTGGCAAAAAGGAGGGTAATGCAGGCAAAAAGGAAAAGATAGAGTGCAAGAATGAAGTTAATCAACAGTCAAAATAGAGTCAAAATGAGAAACCAACAATCCCATTGACCTCAAAGCCGTGAGGTTGCTCTATGTACCCTTCTTAGTTCTTCCTTAATGATCCCATTAAGAAAAGCTGTCTTCACATCCATTTTTTGCATCTTCCATCCCATAACTGAAACTAAAGACATAACTGCTCTATTGGATGTGTACTTGGCGACTGGAGCAGATGTCTCCACATAGTCTACTCTCTCTTTTTGGGAGAACCCTCTCGCCCTGAACCTTGCCTTGAACTTCTCTATGTTTCCATTTGCTACATGCTTGATCTTGTAGAGCTATCTAGAAGTAACTACTAACTTCCCCTCCAGTCTAGGCACAATGTCCCAAACATCCCGATGTTGCCATTTTTCATGATGGAGGTGTACTCCTGCACCATGGCATCCCACCTGCAATATCCCAAATTGATATATTCTGCTATGATGTATGGTTTGGTGAAGTTCTAGGTGTTGATTTAACAATTCGATACCCAAAGCTTATAGATAATGTACTTGCATGAAAAAGAATAACATTGCATGGTATTGCATGACCCAAAAAACCCAGATATTCAGATTTACAAAGTAAATAAGCTCAGAAATAAAGCATGAACATACCAATGAAGTGTACTGGAGTAGTGGAACCTCAAAAAGAAGACATGCAAGTCGTACACAATCTTTGGTGCAAGTGGATGGAAGTAGTCAAGAAGAGAAGTCACCCATGCAAGAGCTCACGCCCTCCTTTGGTCTTCAAATCAATAATATAGCTCTAGAAATGTGGTGTTGGATCCACAAAGCAACAAATAAGGTTATGATAGCTTGCTCAGTGAGATAGAGAAGACATGCGGACCATGCATTAGATCTAGGTCAAGATCTTGGAAGCCCCTCTTATGTTCAATTCACCCATGCAAGGCTTACGCCCTCCTCTTGTGTAAGATTAATAGAAATAGCTCCAGAATGGTTGAACGGATCCCAAGAAGCAGTAATAGGATCAATAACAATTGGCCCAGTGGGAGAGAGGTACAATATAGTTTCAGACTAATCAGATCAATGCGCCTCAAATGATGTAGTATGAAGGAATGCACCCCTCCTGATGTGTAGAATAATGCACCCCTACAAATCCTTCAATTGCTTTGGATGCCCTCGAATCTCTATGAAGAATGATGAATACTCTGCAATACTGAAGAACGTTGATAGACCTGGATGATCTATCCTTGGAATTGGTTAGGGTGGATAGATTTCGCCACCGAACTCAATTGTTTACTAAGGAATTCACCCTCAACCTTAAACTGCTCTCAAAGCTCTCAAAACTGAATCTCAACAATGAATAATAACAATAGCATACCGAGCCAATTCAATTTTCCTCTTTTTATTTCTTTTTTTGACCTTTGCATGTTGCATGCAACTTAACTTATGCATGCATGCAATTTTAATGACGCATGTTGCATGCATTTTGAATTATGGCTCGCATGTCACACATGTCACTTGATATAACTTAAGTGGTCCTTTTTATCCCCTAATGACTTCATATCACTGCTCAAGGTGTGCTTTTGTCCCGTGTGGCATTGGTCATTAGTTAATTCCTAGCTTGTCAGAAATGGGACATTACAAATCCTCCCTCGCCAAAGATTGCTTGTCCTCAAGCAATGCCAACGCAACTCCATAATCAATCAAACTGAAACAACTGAATCCACAGATGATCCCAGGGTCCCAGATCATCCTAGGAGATCTATAGCACCCTCTACTCAAAGTACTATCCTGCGAGGTCCCTGTTATCACACTACTTGTAGTTTACCCTAAAGATGGATCCTATACAGGATGGTAGAGGGGATAGGAAACCAAAGAGGTGAACCTCAAGAGCCTCGATTCTCAAAGGATTGGTTGTCATGCCAATCGAGGCACCCTTCACTTTTTACTATCAAAGCCATAGATAGTAAAGGGTGAGACCCTGATCTACTCTCGATAGGAGAGATCTAACCCAATCACCAGATCAAGCTATATAGATAGGGTACGTAAGGTGATAGGTATAGAACCCTAGATTTAAGGAAACAAGATCACTGTGGAGGCTTAAGAAAGATAAGAATTGATGATGATTGGTCAAACATAGTGACTTGACAATTAGGTATGATTCCGGGATTCAAGTGCTAGTACAAATGATCAAAATCCATTGCTTTGGGAAACGTGACGCTTATAACAGAGAAAGTGCCCCAAAGAGTAGATATGAAGGTTTAGGCTTTCTAGCACAGCTTGGATGAAGGATCTGACAATTTCAAAGCAAGCAAGCTCACAAATAGGGATCAAACGACAGGAAAACCAGTCATTCAAGGGAATGCGCAAGGGTTAAGAGACTAGTGCCTTGGGATTTGGGCCACATGGAGTCCTCCAACCATGACATCTAGGAGAACCCACCTAGGGATATGCCAGAGCCTAAAAACCCATAAATGGTTTTGTGGTAAACCAAATTGTTTGAGCCAGAGAATTTTCTGAAAGATTTGTAGTTAGGGTTTGAAAGTAAATGACAGATGGGTAGGTTAGAAGAATAATTTACATACTTTGCAAGCATACTTGAATCATGGAGATGATTGCTAGCATGTCGAGGATTGTTCCCGTAGAGATCAAATGAAGATTTTGTGCTTTATCTTTCCCACGTGATTTGCCCAGTTCCACCAATGCGCCCTCCTCCTCCTGCGAAACCAAGGAAACAAAATCAATCAGTTGAGCAAGAATGAAGGTAAATACAAATGAAGAAAATGATAACGGGAAGTAAAAGGTACAAAGACAATGGTACTCCCTGAACCGGACGAAGAGAAAAGAGAGAGGCAAGGAGAGTCTCCTCAGCCAGTGCGCCCCTCCAAATCGACTTATTCACCTGTAGATAAATGTGGAAAGATAGATGTGCAAAATAACCACCAAGACCCTCAGTGCAAAGGAAGAACAATTTCAATCAACATAACCAACATCCATAACTCGAGCACAAGTATTTGCAACAATATATTTTATTCCAGAAGCCAAGAGCCAAAAGTCCCTTTACAATGAGAGGGTCTCTCCTTTAAATAGCAATGGTAGAGACCAAAACCCTAACCACCTTTTTGATGAGTGGCTAAGATTAAAAGATACAATGTTCTAATCAACGGTTGAGATGAGCTCAACATAAAGTACATGGATCAACTCAAAAACATAAGAGGGTGTCATAGTCAAATCGCCCTAGGGGGACGTCCCACATAAAGTGATTAGGAAAACATAAGATAAAAGCTCATGATGGGTCTAGGGGGTGATATAATTCCTCCCTAGTGTGACCCCATGGCACAATAACATGAGATAACTCATCAAAGTACAATAATGTGCCCATGTGGCAAAGTCGTGTCCTCTCAAAGACACCCTAAAACCATAAAAAAATGAGCCTGGGAGATGTGTGGGCCCCACTGACTGCTGCAACTGCTTTGGAAGGTGTGGGAGATGTCATACACATCATCAAAATTATCCTCATGCCATTTCCTTGCCTCAGTAGCTCAAATCGAATTCCTATGTAGCCATTTTACCATTTTTTATGCCTCTGTAAATCACCTGTAGAAGATAGAAATGCCTGTAACTCACTGCCTGGTCACCCGGTGCCAAAATTGACTGCACCAATATGTCCGAGAGTATGGCTAAATAGTAAAAACAAGTGGCTGGACCCCATACTCTCCCTGTAGCGCCCTAGGTGAAAAGAATAAAAAGTCAAACTGCTCTGCCAGGCCATTTTTAATGGCAAATCTGCACTAGAATGATAAACTGACAAATATCTCAAATGAAATTGCCTGAAACTGCAAACTGAGTATCCCAATGGACTAAGAAGATCCAAATGTACTAGAAACACATACTCATACACCATGTGGATAACTGTATAATCATATAATACCAAAACCATGCCCGGACAGATAAAAAATAATAACCTGTAAATGATCAAAATCATAAAAGTATCCCAGATCATCATCTAAAACCTGTAGCTGTTGCATGGAACCACTTGGCGTGTAATGTAAGTCCATATATCATCAATCTCTATCATCACTGGTCTAATGCAGCACATGTCCTGTGGTTGACTTGGTCAAACTGACCCATAATATGACTCAAGCTGAAACATCAGAATGCTGCAAGTGTAACTGGTTATGACATGCTTCATTAATCATTCAAATAGCAAGATTGTAAACATAAGTAGTACTTGACTGACAGTTTAAAACAAGATATTCAATGTAAACTTCATTAATAATTATAGCTCAGAATAGAACCTCAAGGATGTACTCACTTCATGGCTGTGATCAATTTGCTAGTAATGGGTGAAGGTGGATAAATGCAAGGCTAGGGTAAGGGATGACTGTACAAACTTCACACTGTGATACTTTGGATGTAGGAAAGGGGATATACACTAAAGCATATGTTGGACAAACAATAACACAGGGGATGGCAGTGTCTCACAAATGGATAAGCTGTTTGGGAAGTGATTATTCAACCTTGACAGATGTATATAACTCACATCCAAGCTGACTCAGCTCTGTGAGGATCTTTTCTAGAGCCGCCATGACTAGGTGTCCGGCTAACCGTAACTTGAGACTCTAGGGGACACTTAGAATTAGGTGTCCCTTACTCCATATCACATCACA